>JAOPSE010000015.1:24586587-25884702 GCA_029449295.1 Zea luxurians
GGAGACCACGTCTCAGGTCGCGTGAGGAGGGCAATCTGCGAGCAGGTTCACTCAGGTACTTGGCTTACCGATTTACCATATTTCTCGGCATGTGCTTAGTACGTTCAAACGCTTGACACACGGTACCACACCTTAATCCTTATTCCAATTTCCGTCTCGTAGACAACGCATCCCCATGGATCATTGTCCACAGACCATCATCATTACGATATAAAAATGGATACAACCAATTCCTGACCTCGCGCGTGTGCTAGAAAAATCACTCGACTTCTACCGAGATCCCTAATTAGCAAAGCAGCTACTCGACCTAGCATACTAGTATCCATCTCAAAGGGAATCCTGAGTTAATGCAACTAGGGTTTCAGTCAACTCCTACACTTAAGTGCACAGTACAAGCCTACAAACATTAAGTGTAGTAAAATAGCTTATATAAACGGTTATGCATAAAAACCGGGGCTTGCCTTCCAAAGCTGGGGCAGGCAGATCCTCGATGGCAGGCTCTGGTGCTGGATCCTAGGCTACCTCCTGAGCAACTCCTTGCTACGGCGCGAGGATGTACTCCCCGTCAGCGGGATTACAATCTATCGAATGCAATGCATGAGACATATGTATAAATATGACATGAACATTTGTAAGGGTTATGCATAGCAAAACAATATTAAGTTTAGTGTTTCCCTAGGGTTTCTTTTTGGATAACCTTAAGGGCTTTGTACTTTCCTTTATTTCTCCCCAAGGTTTCCCTTTTCTTTCTATTGTGCTTCTTATTAAGCATTTTGAACTATGAGGGTTAGTTAACATTTTCCAAAAATGTTATAAAAATTACAGTGGGTAAATATTAACATTTGTGGGCCCTCCCAAAAATTTGAGGTGGATATAAATTCAGATACTACCTGTGCAAAATTAACAAAAACAAGTGTAAAAGGGAATTTTACACTATAGCTATGATTTAAGTGAGATTTCTGTACCAAATTTTATTTTTGTCCAGATTCAAAGATGATATTAGGCCTCTGTGTTAAAAATCACAGAAAAAGATCTACTGGATATTTAGTTGTGAATTTCTAAAGTTTAATGCCAAAAAGGTACTTATAACTAACTTGTTATTTGAAAAATATCAAACAACAAAACTCATATTTTTCCTATGTTCATAATAACAAAGTATTAGTGATCCCAAGGTTTGGGGTGTTTTCTCCTCAGGATTATTGTTCTAAGATTTTCCTAAGTTTTCATTGTTTTTATAAAATAAAAGGTATCCCATTTATTTTGTACTAAACAAGAGTCTAATAAAATTTTCCAGTGAACTTCACTGAATAAGTGTGCCAACAAAAATGTGGTTGCTTCCTAGTTCTTGTTTTTGACTACCTTTTCTCTTTTCTTTAACTTTGAGCAAAAATGATTTTAAATGGTAAAACCTACCTTAATTTGGTGTACTGAGGGTTTTACTATTTTTATACAGATTAGGGGGTGACTAAGTACTTCCCTGATTTTTCTTAACCTCAGTCTAATAGTGTAACCATTTTTCCCTCTATTATTTAGCTTTTGGCAAAATCAATATTTAATTCCAAACTTTAAATTCTTCTGCAATACTAAGGGTGTTTTGCATTTTTCCTAGGTAGTTCACATTATGTAGAGTCAGGCAAAATTGGTTTGACCAAATTTGGTTGAATAAAACTGAAGTTATGCATTTTACAAGTTCTGTTTGTATTTAAATTATAAATATTAAAAAGGTTTCTGGAAAACCAGTTTACACCGAAGACCCTGGGCTTTTCTTAAACCAATCCTTCAACTTATACCCTTGCGCCACTATTCATTTGAGTCTCTGACAGTTCAAAAATCCTCCCGACTTCTATTCCTTCTTCCCCGAGGTCCCTCCCCCCTTTTGAACAGTACCCGCGAAAGGAAAAAGGGCGGCACGACTTACCGGCGGCGAGGGAGGTCCGATGAAGGGTGGGGTTGGCTTCGGGAGGTCCTTGCGGTCACAACGAGGTATGGCTCAACGATGGTAATGGCCGGTCCACGAGCGCAGGCGGGCGGGCTCGTAGGCGGTGAGTGCTCCGGCCTATCCACGGTGATACAGGTCAATCCAAGGGCACGAGAAGCTTCACGGGGTGCTAATGAGTCGACCCGTGCAAGGAATCGGAGAATAACTCACTGTGGAGCTCGGTCCACGTATGCCGACGCTCGGGTGAAGTCCGGCGACTTTGATCCGGCGTCCTCGGTGAGGTAGAGTCCAATTCCTCGCTCTGGGAGCTTCACTGAGGTATGCAGAGTCTATTCCAAGGGTTGGATGGGGTTGGGGATGGCTGCACTGGCCGGTCTATGGTGGCAGGGGTTCGGGCGGCCGCTGGCATGCCTTGTGCAGGGCAAACGCCGGTGATCTCGTGCTCCGATGAGGTCGAGAGCGCGCAAGGGAGTACGGCCGAAGCTTCAACTGGCTTTATAGGCACGGGCGCGGGCAGGGGACACGGGCGTGGCTTGGCGCGGCGCGGGGCGCGCGGGGTCGGGCGCTGGGCGTGCTCTGGCGCGTCCAGGGCGCGTCCAGGGCGCGTCGAACACGTGGAAGTGTTCTTCTGCCCTTCTTCCACAGCTCGCCGAGATCGCAAGCGTGCGAATCTTGGCAAAAATCCGGCACAGGCCTCCTCCTGGCACCTATGGCTATCTCTTGTATGTGAGTTCCAAGGGGAGATAAGCCCTAGGTTAGAAGATTTTCGGACGCCAAATCTGGCTTGTCTCCCTGTCCACTCCGCGACAAAAGAGATGCCAAAACATGTCAAATGAAATTGGCTCGGTTTTAAACTTTTCCAGTAGGTGCCCTAGATGGTTTGGCAACTTTTTGGTATTCAGACCAAGTGGTTTTGGTGCCATTTACTAAGTGAACACAACTGATCTTTAGATTAGGGTTAAAATTTGACTTAGAAAAGATTAGAAAGCTCTAGTGTGCTCTCTACTCAAGGTGTGAATTTGGGATCTTTAAGGGGTCTTTTTGTAATGATTCCCCTCTGCATTGTAGGTTATAATGTTATTTAGACTTTGGTTAAGGATTTGAATCAAGGTTTGGCAATTTGATTAACTCATCCACTGATCCTTGGCTTGGAAGTCTAGTGCCCTTAGGGGTCTTTAGGGCTTAACCTCTTTGGCTCAAGATGACAATTGTTCAAAATGTGTGGGTGAAGCTTTTGTCATTAACATTTCTTAGCTAACCCATGCTTCCAAGGTTCTAGGTGCTTCTTCACCTCCACTTAAACACATGTGATAACAATGCACCAGTGTATGCTATGGAGTTAGGGCCTTAGGTAACACCTGGGGTGTTACAGCCCTCCCCCCTTAACGGAATCTCGCCCCGAGATTTGGGTAGGGATCCTTTTAAGTGGTGCTAAGAAGATGGGTCTGTGTGAGGTAGATTCTTTAGGCCAAGTGTCTCTAATTAACTGCTCTTCGAATGTCATCCTCTTTGCAACTTCAGAAGGAAGCCCTTTTTGATTTCTTTCCACAACTTACTCTACCCTTAACAACCAAGTTTTTTTTCTTATTTCTATACTCAAAGGGCAGGTGGGGGTGGGGTTTTTTTGGATTACATACCGACTCCTTTGGGCAGAAAATCGGGAAAGCGAGAGCGTAGAAAATCCGCAGTCTCCCACGTAGCCTCTTCTTCTGTGTGGTGACTCCACTGAACCTTATACATCCTGATCGACCTTGCCCGAGTTGATCTCTCCTTTTGGTCAAGTATCCTAACGGGGTGCTCTTGATAGGACAAGTCTGGTTCTATTTCAACCTCTGGCTCAGGTAGCACTTCGGTGGGTAAGCGGACACACTTTCGTAGCTGGGATACGTGGAACACATCATGAACTGCTGACATATGGGGTGGCAACTTCAATTGATATGCTACATGCCCACAAGTTTCTTTGATCTCATAGGGTCCAATGTAGCGAGGAGCTAACTTGCCCTTGATTCCAAATCTCTGAACACCTTTGGTGGGTGACACTTTAAGATAAACATGATCTCCCACTTCAAACTTTAGAGGCTTCCTCCTCTTGTCATGATAGCTCTTTTGTCTAGCCTGAGCAGCTTTTAGATTCTTCTTAATGACCCTGACCTTTTCCTCTGCTTTAAGTACCAAGTCAGGCCCAAATATTTCCCTTTCTCCAGCTTGTGACCAATTTAGCGGTGTCCTGCACCTTCTCCCATACAAGGCTTCGAAAGGTGCCATCTTTAAACTGGACTGGTAGCTGTTATTATAAGAGAACTCTGCTAATGAAAGACACTTGTCCCAATCCTTTCCATAGTGCAGCACACATGCCCTCAACATGTCTTCCAAAATCTGATTCACCCTTTCTGTCTGACCATCTGTTTGAGGGTGGTATGCTGAGCTTCTTATCACATGGGTCCCAAGTGACTCTTGCAATTGTTCCCAGAAACGTGCCACAAATGGTGCTCCTCTGTCAGACACAATAGTCCTTGGTATTTCATGCAAGCGAACTATCTGGTCAATGTAGATTTCTGCATACTTCTCTGACCTGTGGGTGGTATGTACTGGCAAGAAATGCGCTGTCTTAGTCAATCTATCCACAATGACCCAAATAGAATCGTGGTGTTGGGAGGTATGGGGCAATCCCACGATAAAATCCATGCAAATGTCCTCCCATTTCCAAGATGGTATGGGAAGGGGCTGTAAGGTGCCTGCCACCTTCAAATGACTGGCCTTGACTCTTTGGCAAGTGTCGCATTCAGCTATATACTTAGCAATTTCCCTCTTCATTCTGGTCCACCAGTACAAAGATCGGAGAACATGATACATTTTGTTACTGCCGGGATGCATGGAGAATTTGGAAAGGTGAGCTTCATCCAATATTTTCTTTCTAAGCTCGAAGTTCTTGGGAACATCCAATCTGTCTCCAAACCATAGAATTCCCTTGCTGTCTTGACGGAAGCACTTGTACTTGTCTACCTTCTGCTTGAGCATTTCCCTGATGACTTGAACACCCTTGTCACCAATTTGAGCCAGGACTATCTGCTCATGCAATGTGGGTTCCACTGAGATATACTCCAAGGTCCCTAAGGAAACAACTTCTATACTCAACTTGCACAACTCATCACACAGGGTGGTCATCTTAGAGTCCATTGTTACACAGTTACACTGGGCCTTCCGGCTTAAGGCATCTGCCACAACATTGGCCTTGTTGGGATGGTAGTGCACTTCCAAATCATAGTCTTTGATTAGTTCTAACCATCTTCTCTGCCTCATATTAAGATTAGCCTGAGTGAAGATATATTTGAGACTTGTGATCAGTGTAGATATTACAATGGGCTCCCATCAAGTAATGTCTCCAAATTTTGAGAGCATGAACTACGGCAGCCAATTCCAGATCATGTGTGGGGAGTTCTACTCATGGGGTCTGAGTGCTCGAGAGGCATAAGCAATGACCCTGTTGTCTTGCATCAAGACACATCCCAATCTAGTACCTGAAGCATCACAATAAACCTCGAAAGATTTTGTGTTGTCCGGTTGAGCTAACACAGGTGCTGTTGTCTAATGTTGCCTTTGTGCATGAAAGGCATCCTCACATTTCTGGCTCCATTCATACTTGACTCCTTTCTTCAACAATTCAGTCATTGGCTTGGCAATCCTGGAGAAGTCCAGAATAAATCGCTGATAATACCCTGTCAATCCTAGAAAACTCCGAATCTGCCGTACAGTGGTAGGAGGTTTCCATTTCATCACTTCTTGCACTTTCTCAGGATCAATTGATACCCCATCCTGAGAAATGGTATGACCCAGAAATTTTATCTCCTTCAGCCAGAACTCACATTTGGACAACTTAGCATACAACTGATGATCACGCAGTCTATGAGGCACTATATGCAAATGCTTAGTATGCTCGGCTTCATTCTTTGAATAGACCAATATATCATCGATGAAGACTACCACAAACTTGTCCAGCTCTGGCATAAAAACTGAGTTCATCAAGTACATGAAATAAGCCGGGGCATTGGTCAGCCCGAAGGACATCACCAAGTACTCATAAAGCCCATATCTAGTAGAGAAAGCCATCTTCAGGATATCACTAGCCCTGATTTTTATCTGATGATAGCCAGAGCGAAGATCTATCTTGGAGAATACTTTGGCTCCCACCAACTGATCAAACAATACATCAATGCGGGGCAATGGATACTTATTCTTGATGGTTATCGCATTGAGAGGGCGGTAGTCAACACACAATCTCAGACTCTCATCTTTCTTCTTTACAAATAAGGCGGGACATCCCCATGGTGAAGTACTTGGGCGAATGAACCCCTTGTCCAACAATTCTTGCAACTACCTTTTCAATTCCGCCAACTCTACTGGCGGCATCCTATAGGGTCTCTTAGATATAGGGGCAGTTCCGGGTTGTAGTTCAATTGCGAACTCTATGCCTCTGTCGGGTGGCATCCCTGGCAATTCATCCGGTAAAACATCTGGGTATTCACAGACCACTAGAATCCTTTCGATGGGTGACTCTATCATGGTGAAGGCACATGATCGGGTACAACTCTGGTTTGGCAAATATAATGTAGTTTCGCCACAAGTAGGGGAGTGAATCTCAATGGCCCTTCTCGCAATATCAAGTACTGCCTGATGCCTAGATAACCAGTCAGTTCCCAATATGATGTCCACACTCTCCAAACCCAAGATGAGGAGGGTGGTTCTAATCACAAGACTACCAAATTTTATAGGCACCTACCTGCTGATTTGATAGGTGGCAACCCTGCCTCCTGGTGTTGAAATTGTAATACCCCCATTGGTATGATGGAAAGGTAACTGGCATTTGACACTAAATTTTGTAATGATAAAACTGTGTGATGCACCAGAATCAAAAAGAATGATTGCAGGATTATTCAAAACGGAAAAGATACCAGTCATGACGGGTGCTCCCTCTGGAATATCAGCCATGGTGGTGAAGTTCAGCCTACCTTGCCTAACTTGCACCTTCTGCCTCTTTCCTTGGTTCTGGTTGGAATTCTGCCCCTGCCTCTGCTGGCTCTTGGGACAATTCTTGGCGTAGTGTCCAGTGCTGCCACAAGTGAAGCATCTGTTGTCATTGGCCTGACGGTACTGCTGCTGCGGTGGCTGGTTGTTGTTCCTCTGAACTGGAAGCTGAGAGCGGTTGGGTGCCTGCTGCTGTTGCTGAGGTCGGATCACCCAACGTCCTTGCTGCTGCTGAGGGCCCCTGTTCTGCGTGTCGGATACAATTCTGAAGCGCTGTGACTGAGCTGAAGGTCCTGCCACAGAGGTCTTCCTCTTCTTTTCTGCCTGACGAGCTGTGATGCAGTCCTCCTGAGAAATAGCCATGTTGACTAACTCATTGTAACTGTTGGCCCTAACGGTGTTGAGACGGTCGCGGAGCTTAGTGCTGAGGCCCCTCCTGAACCTGTCCCTCTTCTTCTCATCAGTGTCTGCATGGTATCCAGCATACTGACATAGGTCATTGAAAGCCTAAGCGTACTGCAACATAGTATGATTCCCCTGAGTGAGTGCCAGAAACTCATTTAGCTTGCGATCCATAATGCCTGCTGGTATGTGATGACCTCTGAAAGCTGCCTTGAATTCTCTCCATTCTACCACGTGGCCATCTAGCTGCATAGCGAGAAAGTGATCCCACCATGTCCGTGTGGGTCCGCGAAGCTGCTGAGTGGCAAAACGAACTTTGGCCGCATCTGAACAATTGCCGGTAAGTAATGGGAATTTGGATTCCACTACCCTGATCCACACATCAGCATCAAGTGGATCCTCTACCCGAGTGAACAACGGCGGCTGAGAGCTGAGGAACTCCTGATAAGTGGCTACTGCTAGGGGCCACTGATGGTGATCACCCCCACCATAGTGCTGCGGTGGTGGCTGACGCTGAGCTAACTGCTGCAGAATCTCATTTTGCTGAGCCATCAGTTCTTGCATGGTAGGAGGCAGTGGCGATGGTGGAGGAATGCGCTCATTCTGTCCACGAAAATTAAGGATGCTCTTAATATCATATTTCTAATGTTAGGGTTCATACGTGGTGACAGATTGGAAAGGGTAAAACCAATATTTTCTTGCATAATTCATAAGAGATACTACATGGCATAAAACTTTTCTTCATAAATTAAGGCTGACATCATTCATCATCCATACTTCCACAAGAGTTTGTTACGATTACATCAGTGACCCAAAAGACTCAACTCTGTCTAGCCTAGTACCCCAAGGGTGCAAAAGCTAAGCTAGCTCTGAGGAGCTCTATCCACCCACTTCTAATTCTATCTCAGCAACCTAATAAGCAAACGAGGCAACGCTCGACTCGGGGGAAGGTGGTCTCCCTGAGCCCGCAGTGTCCAAGCTGGAGGCAGGCTCCGGCTCCTCTCCTCCCTTGATGTCGACATCCTCGTTGGCCTCCATGTCCTGGATCTCCTGGTGGTGCATATCCAAATGTTGGTTAGCCTCCGCAAGTTGCTGCTGAGTGTTGATTAGCTGATCCTCGAGGACCTCAATGGTGTTCTCCCTGGTTCCTATTAGCTCCTCAAGCTCCTAGATCTCGTTGGACAGCTGTTCCACTTGTAGGTCCTTTTCCACCATCTCAGTGGACAGGTCTACCACAAGTTCCTCTCTGTTATCCAAGGTAATCTTGGTAGCCTCCAACAATGTCATCAGATGATACATTGCCTCTCCTCGCATCACTTGCAAATGATACAGGGCATTCATGCATCACACTGTCAAGTGAGCAGTCTGCCCTAGGTAAAGAGCCCATAAGTCCTTGGCATGCTCCACTCGATCTTTCCACATTGGATCGTCCTCATTGTCAGCGGGGAACAAGCCAATGGGATGAGTAGACAGCTCCAAGGGGTGAAAACCATAGAAAGTAGTCAGCCCGTGGAGAGCAATGGCCTCGATAGTATCCTCAGCTCGGTATCCAAAAGACTCGGAGTCCAACAAACGCTAGCCTGGCTGTAAGGGATGAGGCTCCAGGGTCATCCTCACCCTACAACGGGGCACTCGGTGCTTCTCGAACAGCTGCACCACGTACTGGGGAGGTGTCGCGTAACCTGCTCCCTGAAGTACCTCCCACAAGATACGGGGAAAACCCTCTCGTGCAAGCCCATCCGTGTGGGAATGTGCGTTCCCTCCATCTGAGGATCCGTGAGAAGTCATCTGTGTACGGTTAAGCGTAAGCGAAAAAAAGAAAAAGAATTATAAAAATAAAAGGGAATCAAAGCCTGGCTCTTCTAAGGTTGTGTTGAGGTCATGGAGTGCACATAATCTCCTGTTGTCATTTTCCATAGAATTTTTAAAGCTCTTAACTAATTACCAATAATTTGATTAAATGATGCATGCATGCTCGTCCTAAGTGACTTTATTTCAACTCAGAGGGGATAGGGGAAAACTCCCATCCCCGATAGTAGCCTGTAGGGCTTACTCAAATTGCCACCTAGCTATCCCTCTATTACCCTAAGGCTTCTCGTCCTAGGCCTATCCTTATCGTCCTGACGATCTATTCAACATTTGTTTCTAACAACTTTTACTTTTGAAAAGGATGGTATTTACAGTTTATTAATTCCTCTGTGGTGGTACAAGCTCCGATACCAGCTGTGGCGGAACCGCCCGAATTATTCCAACTTAAGTGCCTAAGTCCCGCCTTAGAGGCTAGGCCACACTTAAATGGGGATAACACGTCAGTCCCTCGGATCTAGTCCGACGAGGCCACTAACAGGATCAAGTACCACGTACTCACGCGATGGTGAGGCACAGAGCAAATACAATAAAGCATAAAACCACACCTTAAGATGTATTAAATTATTACAACATTGGAGTTTTAGCAAAAGTAGTGATCATTGTTCGGAATGCAGCGGGATAAAACTAACGTAATTAAATGGAGGGATGGGGAAGCCTGTCCCATCACTCCTCATGCTCTTCCTCAGCCGAGGTAGGGTCCCACTCGACTGTCCAACCTGGTGGCAAGGTGGACGACCAAGTCACTCCAGCAACCATGTCCTCCAGAGAACCTGTAAAAATTATACCACAAGCAAGGCTGAGTATGCTAATACTCAGCTAGACTTACCCGATGTGAGGAGTCTACTCCTCTACCTCTAGACATGCAGCTTGTCGGTGTTTCGAAACCCGGGGGGTCCCTAGACCGACGAGTTAATTGTCGCCGTGTGCCCCAGCCCAGATGGGTCGACGCGAGACAGAACGTGAAGGGGGGAAAGGAAGCAGCCGGAGGGAGGCAGGCGTGAGAGAGTGGATCTCGCGGCCTTCGTGTTAGCCCCACGCCTGAGTCGGGTGCGCTTGCAGTAGGGGGATACAAGCGTCCACGCGGGAGTGGGAGCGAGCGGCCTTGCGCGAGCGCCGTCCCGTCCTTGTCCGCGCGGGCCAACCTTCTGTAAGAGGGCCCTGGTCCTCCCTTTTATAGGCGTAAGGAGAGGATCCAGGTGTACAATGGGGAGTGTAGCAATGTGCTAACGTGTCTAGCGGTGGAGAGCTAGCGCCCTAAGTACATGCCATCGTGGCAGCCGGAGAGGTCTTGGCACCCAGTTCGCGTGGTGTCGTGGCCGTCGGAGGAGTGCTGGAGCCTGGCGGGAGGACAGCTGTTGGGGCTGTCGAGTCCTTGCTGGCGTCCTCTTGCTTCCGTAAGGGGGCTGAGAGCCGCCGTCGTCACAGGGCATGCGGGGCGCCATCATTAATCGCATGGTGGAGCGAGCCAGATGGGACGCCGGTCTGGTTCCCCGTAGCCCGAGTCAGCTCGGGGTAGGGTAATGATGGCGCTTCCTATTGACGTGGTCGGTCCGTGCCCTAGGCTGGGCGAGGTGGAGGCTCCTCCGAGGTCGAGCCCCTGGGTCGGGCGAGGCGGAGTTCGTCGTCTTCCGGGGTTGAGCCCATGTCCGAGCCCTAGGGTCGGGCGAGGCGGAGTTCGCCGTCTTCCGGGGCTGAGCCCGAGTCCGAGCCCTGGGTCGGGCGGAGCGGAGTTCGCCATCTTCCGGGGTTGAGCCCATGTCCGAGCCCTGGGGTCGGGCGAAGCGGAGTCGCCGTCTTCCGGGGCTGAGCTCGAGTCCGAGCCCTAGGTCAGGCGGAGCGGAGTTCGCCGCCTTCTGGGGCTGAGCCCGAGTCCGAGCCCTGGGTCGGGCGGAGCGGAGTTCGCCGTCTTCCGGGGCTGAGCCCGAGTCCGAGCCCTGGGTCGGGCAGAGCTGAGTTCACCGTCTTCCGGGGCTGAGCCCGAGTCCGAGCCCTGGGGTCGGGCGAGGCGGAGTTTCCTATGACGCCTGAGGCCGGCCTTGGCTGCTGTCAGCCTCACTCTGTCGGGTGGCTCAGCAGTCGGAGCGGCGCAGGCGGCGTTGTCCTCTTGTCAGACCGGTCAGTAGAGCGGCGAAGTGACTGCGGTCACTTCGGCTCTGTCGACTAGAGGGCGTGCGTCAGGATAAAGGTGTCAGGCCATCTTTGCATTAAATGCCCCTGCGATTTGGTCGGTCGGCGTGGCGATGTGGCCAAGGTTGCTTCTCGGTGAAGACTGGGCCTCGGGCGAGCCGATAGTGTGCCCGTTGCTGGAGGGGGGGGGGGTCCTCGGACGAGACGTAGGTTCTCCGGGGTCGGCTTTCCTTGCCCGAGGCTAGGCTCGGGCGAGGCACGATCGTGTCCCTTGAATGGATCGATCCTTGACTTAATCGCACCCATCAGGCCTTTGCAGCTTTGTGCTGATGGGGGTTACCAGCTGAGATTTAGGGGTCTTGAGGGTACCCCTAATTATGGTCCCCGACAGTAGCCCCCGAGCCTCCAAGGGAGTACTAATACTCGCTTGGAGGCTTTTGCCGCACTTTTTTGCAAGGGGACTAGCCTTTTTCGGTTGCATTCTGTTCCGGTGGGTGCGCGCGAGCGCACCCGCCGGGTGTAGCCCCCGAGGCCTCGGAGGAGTAGTTTTACTCCTTCGAGGTCTTAGTGCGTTTCGCAACACTTCGACTGGTCTAGTTGTTCCCTCATGCGAGCTGGCTGTAGCCCGAGTGCACGGTCGGGTCCCAAGTTCTCGGGCTGGTATGTTGACGCTGTCAACGGTTTGGCCGGAGCCGGGTTTGCGAGAGCAGCCCTCGAGCCTCTGCACAAGGCGAGAGGACGGTCAAGGACAGACTCGTCTTTTTTACATACGCCCCTGCGTCGCCTTTCCGCAAGGAGGAGGGGGGAAAGTGCCATGTTGCCCTCGGAGGGTGCCGAACATGGTGTTTCCGGTGAGCTGCTGGCGCGTAATCCGAGCGGACGCCCGTGCCCCATTTGCTAGGGGTCGGCTAGAGGCCCGGAGGCGCGCTCCAAAAGTACCTGCGGGTGATCTGCCGGACCCGGTCCCCTTTGACGGGGTCCGAGGGCTCGATGCCTCCCTCTGATGGGATTCCGTTACAAGATCGCTCCCGTTGGTATCGGAAATGTCCTAGGGTACCTCGGGAGCATAGCCCGAGCCTTGGTTATGTATCAAACGTACCAGGGTCATCCCTCGCTCTGTGTCTGAGGCGACTGTGAACCCTTCGAGGGCCAGCCTACGAACTCCTGATCAGTAATGGGCGCGGGGCCCGAGTGGCCTGAGATGGCCGTTGAACCCTTCGAGGGGTCGGCCATCGAACCTCTGACCAGTAGTGGGCGCAGAACCCAATCGATCTGAGGCGGCCGTTGAACCCCTCCGAGGGGCCAGCCTTCGAACCTCTGATCAGTAGGGAGGCTCGGAGCCTGTTTCCTTCACGGAGAAGGGTCCTTTTCGGGGTATCCCCCTTTCCCGATCCCTGTTGTAAGAGAGAGAAAGAGGAAAAGGAAAAGGATACGAAGTCGAATGACGTGGCGTACCTTTTTTTTCGACGCGGTTATTATGGCGAAGGCGAAGCGTCGCTTGCTTCTCCCGCCTGAGGCACCGCCTGTCCTGCCGCGGAGTTAATGCGACGGGGCGTGCGGTTCGCGAGGCGGTCGTTGCGCGTGTGTGAGCCGTTCGAGGAACGGATCACGGGCGCACCGTCTTCACGCCGTGAGAGAGGGCTCCCTCGCTGCCCCTGGATGGGACGTAAGCTTGGCTGACGACGTGACCGCTGCTCCTGCCCGCCTGTCACCGCCATTACTGCCGGCCCATTTTTGACCGCATTTGACTGTTGCGCTTGGCTGGCACTGCAGGGTTGCCTCGAGTCGCGGTATTGACTCCGCAGTCGAGGAGGCGCGGTAGTGGCGCGAGTGGCGGTGCAGTTGCTCGCACGTAGCAACCGGCATGCCGGTTGCATGATGCGTGGGCCTGGACCTCCGTGCTGGGCGTGTTGGAGTCGAAGGGGCGCGCCCACTTGGCACGGTTGCATGCCGCCTGCATGGCTGTCCGCCCTTTCACCCGCTGGTCTGGGCGAAAGTGGAGGAGTGCTTGTACCGCCGGGTGGTTGCATGCACCGCGTGCACGGCGGTTTGGCTTCTTCTCCCCCTGACCGGCTTGCATGACGTGTGGGACCCAGCCCCCGCGCCGTGGGGGGAGAATCTTGGAGCGTGTTGGAGAAGACTCAACCCGTAACGGTTGAGGACGCAAGTGGGGAGAGTCGCCTTTAAAAGGGGGGCGACCCCCTTGGAGGGCAACCATGTCTTCGCGCTCCCCTCATGCATCGTGCCTTTCCACCTTCCGAGCCCCCGGGATGGGGGACGCCCGCAATCCTTCCGCCTTGTTGTCGGAGGAACGCAACTTCGTGGAAGTTGGTACCTTTCAGCCATCGTTCGACTTCAAGGATTTTCATCATGCAGCCCGGCTGCATCCCCTCGTCGGTGGTCACCCAAGACGGTGACCTCCAGCTTGATGGCGGGGAGAAGCGAGCTGGGCTGCGGCCTCTGCCCCTCCCTCAGCTTCAAGGATGTTCATCATGAGTGCTGGGGAGGGGAGTGTGCCGAGTTGGGGTCGGTCCCTGTGCGGGCGGCGGCCCGCTCCTTCCCTCAGTGATCGGGGGGAAGGGCGTCCGCCGTTCGTGGCATGGGCAGCTGCCGCGTGCCCGGCTCTCTGAGTCGAGCGGCTTCGGAGCCGCTCCCGGTGCCGCCTTCCGCCACGACAGCTGGAAGAGGTTCCGCCGCCGACGAGCTAGCCGGCGCCACCCACGGACTGACCTCCAACTCTACGGCCTTCTACCCGTCCTTGCCTCTCGAGTTGGGGGCATGGGCGAGGGCCTCATGGCAGCAACATCCGCCCTGAGGTCATCGCTGCTGCTGTTCGGCCCTCCGGAGCAGAAGTCATCGTCGTTGCCGCTGCCGGGGCGGGCGACGACGAGCCGTTCGTCGGTCTTCTGTTGCTCCGCAGGCCCCCCCAATCGCATGGGGTTGTTCGTACCTGCGGAGGTTGAACCGGAGTTCCGTTTGTAAAGGCACTTTAAGTGCCGGTGTTTTGTTCATTGCGGCTGTCGAGGCCTGAACGTGTATGTATTTTCGGCACGAAGCCGTGTTTTTTCTTTGTTTCGAGCACTAAGACTCGCCTTGTCGATTATCTGAACCGCTTCACCGAGCGTGAGTTGCCTCGTGCAAAGGTGACGAGTGAGATATCCGTATCCCGGAGGCATAGGAGTTCCTCGGCTTGGTCGGCCTTGCTGTCCGAGGCCCCTCTTGCTTAGTTAATGGAACCCCTCGGCCGCCCTTCGATGAGCTGAAGCCGGAGGTAGCGGTGTCAGCACGGACGGAGGCAAAGTTGGCTTCGAAAAAGGGGGTGTGGTTGGCCAGAGCCTGGCCAGGTCGTCCGCTGGCGGAACCGACGCCGGAGTTGAGCTGCCGAGGCCACAAGCCGAGCTGATGTCTTTGGGGGACAGCTGGCCGAGGCCTCGGGGTGGCCGGCCGAGCCGCCTGCTCGGGCCGGATTCTCGAAGAAGACCCTGGCGGCGATGGCCCGGGTGTGGTGCTAATGCCGTCCTTTAGAGTGGGGGCCCTCCGACCGCGTCGCCGTCCGAGGCTAGGTCAGACCCCGCCGAAGGTGTAGTTGATGCTGAGGGTGCTGCTGCCCTCTTCGGCTGTCGACGTCCGAGCCTGCAGGATCAGGTTGTCTTGTAGTGTGTGTATGTTTTCTGCGGCCACCGAGGCCTAAACACACCGTTGTCGTGTTGTAAAGCTGCGTTTCTTTTCCTCTTGTTTCGAGTATCCAGACTCATTTGTCGGTAACAGAATTGTTTGTGCGGGCGAGAGTTGCTTTTCACGGAAGGCGATGAGTGAGGTATCCGTATCTCGGAGGCGTAGGAATCCCTCGGCTCGGTCGGCCTTGCCGCTTACGCGCGCTCTTACTCGTCCATAGGGTTCTGTTACCGACACAGTCGAGAAGGCCCGAAAAATCATTTCGGTAGAGGAGCTCTCGAGCATGAAGACTTGTTCGGTCCGTGGAGTCACTTATCCGAGCGCGAGTTACTTATCGCAGAAGGTGATAAGTGAGGTATCCGTATCCCGGAGGCGTAGGAGTCCCTCGGCTCGGTCAGCCTTGGCTGCTTATGTGTACTCCGTCATTTTCAGGATCCACTTTTGAAGTAGTCGAAGAGCACGAAAGGCATTCTGGCAGAAAAGATTTTTTTCTTTTTTCGAGGAAAATTTTGACGCAGAGGGGGTTGCCTTCTTCTAGCCCCCGAGGGAGGGTCGGGCTTTGCCGAGGCAAGGCTGACCCTTCCTTGATGACCAGACTTGGTGTGTGAACGAGGTATACGAGCAACTTGAAAGCATCTTAAGGGTAGAAGCGACGTAGCTGTTGGATGTTCCAAGCGTTGCCGTAGACCTCGCCTTGACTGTTGGCCAGCTTGTATGTTCCGGGCTTCAGAACCTTGGCGATGACGAACGACCCTTCCCAGGGAGGCGTGAGTTTGTGCCGCCCTCGGGCGTCTTGTCGCAGCCGAAGCACCAGGTCGCCCACCTGGAGGTCTCGGGACTGAACCCCTCGGGCGTGGTAGCGTCGCAGGGACTGCTGGTACCGCGCCGAGTGTAGTAAGACCATGTCCCGAGCCTCCTCCAGCTGGTCCAGTGAGTCTTCTCGGTTGACTCGATTGCTTTGGTCGGTGTAGGCCCTCACCCTCGGGGAACCGTATTCTAAGTCTATGGGCAAGATGGCCTCGGCCCCATAGACTAGAAAGAACGGTGTGAAGCCCGAGGCTCGGCTCGGCGTTGTCCTCAAACTCCAGACCACCGAGGGGAGTTCCTTCATCCACCGCTTGCCGAACTTGTTGAGGTCGTTGTAGATCCGAGGCTTGAGTCCTTGCAGGATCATGCCATTAGCCCGCTCCACTTGCCCATTCGTCATGGGGTGAGCCACGGCAGCCCAGTCCACCCGGATGTGGTGATCCTCGCAGAAGTCCAGGAACTTTCTGTCGGTGAACTGGGTACCGTTGTCGGTGATGATGGAGTTCGGGACCCCAAAGCGATGGATGATGTTGGTGAAGAACGCCACCGCCTGTTCGGACCTGATGCTGTTTATGGGTCGGACCTCGATCCACTTGGAGAATTTGTCGATGGCGACCAACAGGTGCGTGTAGCCCCCGGGTGCCTTCTGCAAGGGCCAACGAGGTCCAGACCCCACACAGCAAACGGCCAGGTGATGGGTATGGTCTGCAGAGCCTGAGCGGGCAGGTGGGTCTGCCTCGCATAGAACTGACACCCTTCGCAGGTGCGAACAATTCTAGTAGCGTCGGCCACCGCCGTTGGCTAGTAGAACCCTTGTCGGAAGGCGTTTCCAACGAGGGTCCGAGGTGCTGCGTGATGGCCACAAGCCCCCGAGTGTATCTCTTGCAAGAGCTCCTAGCCTTCGGCGATGGAAATGCATCGCTGGAGGATGCCTGAGGGGCTGCGGTGGTAGAGCTCCTTCCCATCCCCGTCAAGACGAAAGACTTGGCGCGCCGCGCCAACCGCCGAGCTTTGGCTTGGTCGAGGGGCAGCTCTCCTCGGTGGAGATATTGCAGGTACGGGGTCTGCCAGCTTTGATTAGGCGTGACCTCGCTCTGCTCCCCCTCGACGCACAGTGCCTCACCCTCGGGGGCCGAGGGTACCTCGGGCTGAGCCGAGGGTACCTCGGACCGTGCCGAGGGTACCTCGGACTGAGCCGAGGATACCTCGGACTCAGCCGAAGGTGCCTCGGGCGGAGCCGAAGGTGCCTCGGGCTCGGGCGTGTCCTCGGTCTTGACGGAGGGTTGATGCAGGTCTCGGGAGAATACGTCCGGGGGAACTGTTGTTCGTCCCGAGGCTATTTTAGCCAGCTCATCCGCAGTCTCATTGTAGCGTCGGGCGATGTGGTTGAGCTCGAGCCCGTAGAACTTGTCTTCCAGGCATCGAACCTCATCGCAGTAGGCTTCCATCTTCGGGTCGCGGCAGTGGGAGTTCTTCATGACTTGGTCGATGACGAGCTGCGAGTCACCGCGAGCGTCGAGGCATCGGACCCCTAGCTCGATGGCGATTCGCAACCCGTTTACCAGAGCCTCATACTCTACCACATTGTTGGACGCCGGGAAGTGGAGGCGTAGCACGTAGCGTAGGTGCTTCCCGAGGGGCGAGACGAAGAGGAGGCCTGTGCCGGCCCCCGTCTTCATCAGCGACCCGTTGAAAAACATGGTCCAGAGCTCCGGTTGGATTGGAGCCGTCGGGAGCTGGGTGTCGGCCCATTCAGCCACGAAGTCCGCCAAGACCTGGGACTTGATGGTCTTCCGAGGGGCGAACGAGATCGTCTCGCCCATGATCTCCACCGCCCACTTCGCAATTCTACCCGAGGCCTCTCAGGACTGGATGATCTCTCCCAGGGGGAAGGATGACACCACAGTCACCGGATGAGACTCGAAGTAGTGTTGCAACTTCCGCCGTGTCAGGATCACCGCGTACAACAGCTTCTGGATTTGTGGGTAGCGGATCTTGGTCTCGGACAGTACCTCACTGATGAAGTAGACTGGGCTCTGGACGGGCAATGCATGCCCTTCTTCTCGTCTCTCAACCACGATCGCGGCGCTAACCACCTAGGTGGTTGTGGCGACGTAGATCAAGAGGGCTTCTCCGGCAGCGGGGGGCACCAAGATGGGCGCGTTCATGAGGAGCGCCTTCAGGTTCCCAAGGGCTTCCTCGGCCTCGGGAGTCCAAGCGAAGCACTCGGCCTTCCTTAAGAGGCGGTACAGAGGCAGACCTCTTTCGCCAAGGCGCGAGATGAAGCGGCTCAGAGCCGCGAGACATCCCATGACCCTCTGTACGCCTTTCAAGTCCTTGATTGGCCCCATGCTGGTGATGGCGGCAATCTTCTCCGGGTTGGCTTTGATGCCCCGCTCGGAGACGATGAACCCCAAGAGCATGCCTCGAGGGACCCCGAAGACACACTTTTCGGGATTAAGCTTCACGCCTTTCGCCTTGAGACATCGGAATGTCGCTTCAAGGTCGGAAAGGAGGTCGGAGGCCTTCCTCGTCTTGACTACGATGTCATCGACGTAGGCCTCGACCGTTCGGCCGATGTGTTCGCCAAACACATGGTTCATGCATCACTGGTACGTTGCCCCCGCATTCCTCAAACCAAACAGCATTGTAACATAGCAGTACATGCCGAAGGGTGTGATGAATGAAGTCGCGAGCTGGTCGGACTCTTTCATCCTGATCTGGTGATACCCTGAGTAGGCATCGAGGAAAGACAGGGTTTTGCACCCAGCAGTGGAATCCACGATCTGATCGATGCGAGGCAGAGGGTAGGGAACCTTCGGACATGCTTTGTTTAGACCAGTGTAGTCTACACACATCCGCCATTTCCCCCCTTTCTTTCTCACAAGCACAGGGTTGGCAAGCCATTCGGGATGGAATACCTCTTTGATGAACCCTGCCGCCAGTAGCTTGTGGATCTCCTCGCCTATGGCCCTGCGCTTTTCTTCATCGAATCGGCGCAGAGGTTGCTTCACGGGTCGGGCCCTAGCTCGAATATCCAGAGAGTGCTCGGCGACTTCCCTCGGTATGCCGGGCATGTCCGAGGGACTCCACGCGAAAACGTCGGCGTTTGCGCGGAGAAAGTCGACGAGCACCGCTTCCTATTTGGGGTCGAGCTCGGAACCGATCCGGATCTGCTTGGAGGCGTCGTTGCAGGGGTCGAGAGGAACGGACTTGACCGTCTCCGCTGGTTCGAAGTTGCCGGCGTGGCGCTTCACGTCGGGCGCCTCCCTAGAGAGGCTCTCCAGGTCAGCGATGAGGGCCTCGGATTCGGCGAGGGCCTCGGCGTACTCCACGCACTCCACATCGCATTCGTACGCGTGTCGGTACGTGGGCCCGACGGTGATGACCCCGTTGGGGCCCGACATCTTGAGCTTGAGGTAGGTGTAGTTGGGGACGGCCATGAACTTGGCGTAGCATGGCCTCCCCAGCACTGCGTGGTAGGTTCCTCGAAACCTGACCACTTCGAACGTGAGGGTTTCCTTTCGAAAGTTGGAGGGCGTCCCGAAGCAGACGGGTAGGTCGAGTTGTCCGAGGGGTTGAACGCGCTTCCCGGGGACGATCCCGTGGAAAGGCGCAATGCCCGTCCGGACCGAGGACAGATCGATCCGCAGAAGCCCGAGGGTCTCGGCGTAGATGATGTTGAGGCCGCTGCCTCCGTCCATGAGGACCTTGGTGAGCCTGATGTTGCCGATGATGGGGTCGACAACGAGTGGGTATCTCCCCGAGCTCGGCACGTAGTCTGGATGGTCGGCCTGGTCGAAGGTGATGGGCTTGTCGGACCAGTCTAGGTAGACTGGCGCCGCCACCTTTACCGAGCAGATCTCCCGACGCTCTTGCTTGCGGTGCCGAGCCGAGGCGTTCGCCACTTGCCCGCCGTAGATCATGAAGCAGTCGCGGACCTCGGGGAACCCTCCTGCCTTGTGATCTTCCTCCTTTGCGTCGTCGAGGGCCTTGCCACCCTCCGCGGGTGGCCCGGCCTTGTGGAAGTGTCATCGAAGCATGGCACACTCCTCAAGGGTGTGCTTGATGGGCCCCTGATGATAGGGGCACGGCTCCTTGAGCATCTTGTCGAAGAGGTTGGCACCTCCGCGAGGTTTCCGAGGGTTCTTGTACTCGGCGGCGGCGACAAGGTCCGCGTTGGCGGCGTCGCGTTTCGCTTGCGACTTCTTCTTGCCTTTCTTCTTGGCGCCGCGCTGAGTTGACGCCTCAGGAGCATCTTCCGGTGGGCGGCCCTGGGGCTGCTTGTCCTTCCGGAAAATGGCCTCAACCGCCTCCTGGCCAGAGGCGAACTTGGTGGCGATGTCCATCAGCTCGCTCGCCCTGGTGGGGGTCTTGCGACCCAGCTTGCTCACCAGGTCGCGGCAGGTGGTGTCGGTGAGGAACGCGCCGATGACATCTGAATCGATGACGTTGGGTAGCTCTATGCGCTGCTTCGAGAATCGCCGGATGTAGTCCCGGAGAGACTCTCCCGGCTGCTGGCGGCAGCTTCGGAGATCCCAGGAGTTCTCAGGGCGCACGTACGTGCCCTGGAAATTGCCGGCAAAGGCTTGGAATAGGTCGTCCTAGTTGGAGATCTGCCCCGGGGGCAGGTGCTCCAGCCAGGCTCGAGCGGTGTCGGAGAGGAACAGGGGGAGGTTGCGGATGATGAGGTTATCATCGTTCGTTCCACCCAGTTGGCAGGCCAGCCGATAGTCCGTGAGCCATAGTTCCGGTCTCGCCCCCCCGAGTACTTTGTGATAGTAGTCGGGGTTCGGAACCGGGCCGGGAACGGTGCCCGTCGTATGGCGCGGCTGAAAGCCTGTGGACCGGGTGGTTCGGGCGAAGGACTCTGATCCTCCCCGCTGTCGTAGCGTCCCCCACGCCTGGGGTGGTAGCCTCGGCGCACCCTGTCGTCGAGGTGGGCCCGACGGCTGTGATGGTGGCGCTCGTTGCAGAGGTGACCCGGGGCCAGGCGCTGTGTTGCGCGTGCGCCCGAAGTGGACCGAGGCTTCCCGCATGAATCGGGAAGTCGCGGCGCGATGTTCCGAGGGGAACCCCTGCCTTCGGGAGGTTGAGCTTTTGGCCCGTCGGACCGCGGCGTCCTCCAGGAGATTCTTGAGCTCTCCCTGGATACGCCGCCCCTCGGTGGTTGGTGGCTCCGGCATCGCGTGGAGGAGTATTGCCGCTGCAGCCAGGTTCTGGCCGACTCCGCTGGAATCCGGCGGCGGCGTCACCCTGACGTCATCGGCGATGCGGTGCTGGATGTCCTGGGGGAGATGACGCGCTTCTCCGGCCGAGGGTTGGACCGCCCATTCCTGCCCGATGTCCCGGCGGATGGGCACAAGCGTTCCTGCTCCCTCGTCGAGCCTGGCCTGCCTCTCGCGGATTTGCTCGAGTTGTGGGTCAGGACCCCCCGCCGGGACGGGGACCACAGCTAGCTCCCGAAGGATGTCAACGCGAGGCACGGGCCTAGGGGGATCACCGTTTTCTGGCATACCAAGATGGTTGCCTTCACCGGGACCCCCTAGATCGACGTGGAAACATTCACGACTTGGGCCGCGGTCCTCGTTGTCGAGGCCGCGGCTGCCGTCGGAACAGTCGGAAAGGCAGTAGTCACATGCGGTCATGAAGTCCCGCACGGCACTGGGGTTACCAAGTCCGGAGAAATCCCAACAGAGGTCGGGCTCGCCATCTTCCTCGGACCCCGAGGGCTCGTAGGTCAAGTCGGTCGTCAGCCGGTCCCAGGGTGACCGCACACGATACCCCAGAGGGTTTGGACTCGCCTCTATGAGAGTAATCACCGAAGCGGAGTCGCTTGGTGGGTCGAGGCCGAATCCAAAAGACGCGAGATGGGAATCGGTCGGTACCTTTCGGTCGACGGGCGGTGACGAGGTCGCGTCTGGGACTGACTGCACCGTTGTCTCAGGTACGAGGGTGACGCCTAGCGAGTCCTTCGCGAGCGTGCTGGCGTCGTGCGTTTGCTTGAGATTGGCGTGTTGCGGGGAGGTGGCGCTCATCTTCATCTCAGATGCGAGATCGATGCCCGACGCGCCCTCCGTTGGGGCGCCAGCGCCGTCGACTCGCTCGACAGCCAACGAGGTGCCGCTTCCCGCTTGGCCTTGGTTGCCCCGCCTCCTCCTCCGTCGGCGGGGGAGGGGACGGGAAAAGCCCGAATGTCGTCCTTCCACCACGTGGGGAAGGCGTCGTCGATTTCCTCGCCGGCAAGCGGGTTGTCGACCGCCATTGTCGCTGTCGTGCGAATGGGGAAGGAGTATCATGTCGTAGCTGCCGTCGAGGGACATGAACTCAAGATTCCCGAAACGGAGCACCGTCCCGGGCCGGAAAGGTTGCTGGAGACTGCCCATCTGGAGCTTGACGGGAAGCTGTTCGTCAACACGCAGCAGGCCCCTACCTGGCGCGCCAACTGTCGGTGTTTCGAAACCCGGGGGGTCCCTGGACCGACGAGTGAATTGTCGCCGCATGCCCCAGCCCAGATGGGTCGACGCGAGGCGAAACGCGAAGGGGGGAAAGGAAGCAGCCGGAGGGAGGCAGGCGTGAGAGAGTGGATCCCGCGGCCTTCGTGTTAGCCCCGCGCCTGAGTCGGGTGCGCTTGCAGTAGGGGGATACAAGCGTCCATGCGGGAGTTGGAGCGAGCGGCCTTGCGCGAGCGCCGTCCCGTCCTTCTCCGCGCGGGCCAACCTTCTGTAAGAGGGCCCTGGTCCTCCCTTTTATAGGCGTAAGGAGAGGATTCAGGTGTACAATGGGGAGTGTAGCAATGTGCTAACGTGTCTAGCAGTGGAGAGCTAGCACCCTAAGTACATGCCATCGTGGCAGCCGGAGAGGTCTTGGCACCCAGTTCGCGTGGTGTCGTGGCCGTCGGAGGAGTGCTGGAGCCTGGCGGGAGGACAGCTGTTGGGGCTGTCGAGTCCTTGCTGACGTCCTCTTGCTTCCGTAAGGGGGCTGAGAGCCACCGTTGTCACAGGGCATGCGGGGCGCCACCATTACTCGCATGGTGGAGCGAGCCAGATGGGACGCCGGTCTGGTTCCCCGTAGCCCGAGTCAGCTCGGGGTAGGGTAATGATGGCGCTTCCTGTTGACGTGGTCGGTCCATGCCCTAGGCTGGGCGAGGTGGAGGCTCCTCCGAGGTCGAGGTCGAGCCCCCGGGTCGGGCGAGGCGGAGTTCGTCGTCTTCCGGGGTTGAGCCCATGTCCGAGCCCTGGGGTCAGGCGAGCCGGAGTTCGGTCTTCCGGGGCTGAGCCCGAGTCCGAGCCCTGGGTCGGGCGGAGCGGAGTTCGCCGTCTTCCGAGGTTGAGCCCATGTCCGAGCCCTGGGGTCGGGCGAAGCGGAGTTCGCCGTCTTCCGGGGCTGAGCCCGAGTCCGAGCCCTGGGTTGGGCGGAGTGGAGTTCGCCGTCTTCCGGGGCTGAGCCCGAGTCCGAGCCCTGGGTCGGGCGGAGCGGAGTTCGCCGTCTTCTGGGGCTGAGCCCGAGTCCGATCCCTGGGTCGGGCGGAGCGGAGTTCGCCGTCTTCCGGGGCTGAGCCCGAGTCCGAGCCCTGGGGTCGGGCGAGGCGGAGTTTCCTATGACGCCCGAGGCCGGCCTTGGCTGCTGTCAGCCTCACTCTGTCGGGTGGCTCAGCAGTCGGAGCGGCGCAGGCGGCGCTGTCCTCTTGTCAGACTGGTCAGTAGAGCGGCGAAGTGACTGCGGTAACTTCGGCTCTGTCGACTGGAGGGTGTGCGTCAGGATAAAGGTGTCAGGCCACCTTTGCATTAAATGCCCCTGCGATTTGGTTGGTCGGCGTGGCGATGTGGCCAAGGTTGCTTCTCGGTGAAGACTGGGCCTTGGGCGAGCCGATAGTGTGCCCGTTGCTGGAGGGGGGGTCCTCGGGTGAGACGTAGGTTCTTCGGGGTCGGCTTTCCTTGCCCGAGGCTAGGCTCGGGCGAGGCACGATCGTGTCCCTTGAATGGACCGATCCTTGACTTAATCGCACCCATCAGGCCTTTGCAGCTTTGTGCTGATGGGGGTTACCAGCTGAGATTTAGGGGTCTTGAGGGTACCCCTAATTATGGTCCCCGACACAGCTATTTGGCTGAGGGGTTTGGTTGCCAAAAGCACTAGCTGAGTCTAAAAATCAAGTTTTAGCTTTTTCGAGTTTTAGTGTGACTCTCTTAAGGCTAGAGTTATCCCCATCTAATCATACATGGTAGCAATCATCTTTTTAGCAATCAACATCTTTTGCCAAATCAACACATTTCCACTCATTACTCAATGTAGCAGCATGGATCAAGCAGTCTCATTAGCTGCGAGAAGCAGACGATTCGAATCGAGTTTTAAACATTGCAAGGTAAACCTAACACACGACGTGGCGAGGCACTCCGTCCCCACACACATCAACCGTCCCCATCGATTCCCTGGCAACAGAAAGGGGCTCACCGCCTTGGCGTACAATGCCTCACTGACCCCGACTGCCGTCGTGCAGTGACCGCACTTGTACCCACCATAACCGGAATGGGAGACCATGTCTCGGGTCGCGTAAGGAGGGCAATCTGCGGGCAGGTTCACTCAGGTACTAGGCTTACCGATTTACCATATTTCTCGGCATGTGCTTAGTACGTTCAAACACTTGACACACGGTACCACACCTTAATCCTTATTCTGATTTCTGTCTCGTAGACAACGCGTCCCCATGGATCGTTGTCCACAGACCATCATCATTACGATATAAAAATGGATACAACCAATTCCTGACCTCGCGCGAGTGCTAGAAAAATCACTCGACTTCTACCGAGATCCCTAATTAGCAAAGCAGCTACTCAACCTAGCATACTAGTATCCATCTCAAAGGGAATCCTGAGTTAATGCAACTAGGGTTTCAGTCAACTCCTACACTTAAGTGCACAGTATAAGCCTACAAACATTAAGTGTAGTAAAATAGCTTATATAAACGGTTATGCATAAAAACCGGGGCTTGCCTTCCAAAGCTGGGGCAGGCAGATCCTCGATGGCAGGCTCTGGTGCTGGATCCTGGGCTACCTTTTGAGCAACTCCTTGCTCCGGCACGAGGATGTACTCCCCGTCAGTGAGATTACAATCTATCGAATGCAATGCATGAGACATATGTATAAATATGACATGAACATTTGTAAGGGTTATGCATAGCAAAACAATGTTAAGTTTAGTGTTTCCCTAGGGTTTCTTTTTGGATAACCTTAAGGGCTTTATACTTTCCTTTATTTCTCCCCAAGGTTTCCCTTTTCTTTCTATTGTGCTTCTTATTAAGCATTTTGAACTATGAGGGTTAGTTAACATTTTCCAAAAATGTTATAAAAATTACAGTGGGTAAATATTAACATTTGTGGGCCCTCCCAAAAATTTGAGGTGGATATAAATTCAGATACTACCTGTGCAAAATTAACAAAAACAAGTGTAAAAGGGCATTTTACACTATAGCTATGATTTAAGTGAGATTTCTGTACCAAATTTTATTTTTGTCCAGATTCATAGGTGATATTAGGCCTCTGTGTTAAAAATCACAGAAAAAGACCTACTGAATATTTAGTTGTGAATTTCTAAAGTTTAATGCCAAAAAGGTACTTATAACTAACTTGTTATTTGAAAAATATCAAACAACAGAACTTATATTTTTCCTATGTTCATAATAACAAAGTATTAGTGATCCCAAGGTTTGGGGTGTTTTCTCCTCAGGATTATTGTTCTAAGATTTTGCTAAGTTTTCATTGTTTTTATAAAATAAAGGTATCCCATTTATTTTGTACTAAACAAGGGTCTAATAAAATTTTCTAGTGAACTTCACTGAATAAGTGAGCCAACAAAAATGTGGTTGCTTCCTGGTTCTTGTTTTTGACTACCTTTTCTCTTTTCTTTAACTTTGAGCAAAAATGATTTTAAATGGTAAAACCTACCTTAATTTGGTGTACTGAGGGGTTTACTATTTTTATACAAATTAGGGGGCGACTAAGTACTTCCCTGATTTTTCTTAACCTCAGTCTAATAGTGTAACCATTTTTCCCTCTATTATTTAGCTTTTGGCCAAATCAATATTTAATTCCAAACTTTAAATTCTTCTGCAATACTAAGGGGGTTTTGCATTTTTCCTAGGTAGTTCACATTATTTAGAGTCAGGCAAAATTGGTTTGACCAAATTTGGTTGAATAAAACTGAAGTTATGCATTTTACAAGTTCTATTTGTATTTAAATTAGAAATATCAAAAAGGTTTTCTGGAAAACCAGTTTACACCGAAGACCCTGGGCCTTTCTTAAACCAATCCTTCAACTTATACCCTTGCACCACTATTCATTTGAGTCTCTGACAGTTCAAAAATCCTCCCGACTTCTATTCCTTCTTCCCCAAGGTCCCTCCCCCCTTTTGAACAGTACCCGCGAAAGGAAAAAAGGGCGGTGTGGCTTACCAGCGGCGAGGGAGGTCCGGAGAAGGGTGGGGTTGGCTCCGGGAGGTCCTTGCGGTCACAACGAGGTATGGCTCGACGACGGTGATGGCCGGAATCGGCCGGTCCACGAGCGCAGGCGGGCGGGCTCGTCGGCGGCGAGTGCTCCGGCCTATCCACGGCGATACAGGTCAATCCAAGGGCACGAGAAGCTTCACGGGGTGCTAATGAGTCGACCCGTGCAAGGAATCGGAGAATAACTCACCGTGGAGCTCGGTCCACGTACGCCGGCGCTCGGGTGAAGTCCGACGACCTTGATCCGGTGTCTCCGGTGAGGTAGAGTCCAATTCCTCGCTCTGGGAGCTTCACTGAGGTATGCTGAGTCTATTCCAAGGGTTGGACGGGGTTGGGGATGGCTGCACTGGCCGGTCTATGGTGGCGGGGGTTCGGGCGGCCGCTAGCACGCCTTGTGCAGGGCAAACGCCGGTGATCTCTTGCTCCAGGGAGGTCGAGAGCGCGCGGGGGAGTACGGCTGAAGCTTCGACTGGCTTTATCGATGCGGGCACAGGCAGGGGACACGGGCGTGGCTCGGCGCGGCGCGGGGCGCGTGGGGTCGGGCGCTGGGCATGCTCTGGCGTGTCAAGGGCGCGTCGAACACGTGGAAGTGTTCTTCTGCCCTTCTTCCACAGCTCGTCGAGATCGCAAGCGTGCGAATCTTGGCAAAAATCCGGCGCAGGCCTCCTCCTGGCGCCTATGGCTATCTCTTATATGTGAGCTCCAAGGGGAGATAAGCCCTAGGTCAGAAGATTTTCGGACGCCAAATCTGGCTTGTCTCCCTGTCCACTCCGCGACAAAAGAGATGCCAAAACATGTCAAATGAAATTGGCTCGGTTTCAAACTTTTCCAGTGGGTGCCCTAGATGGTTTGGCAACTTTTTGGTATTCAGACCAAGTGGTTTTGGCGCCATTTACTAAGTGAACACAACTGATCTTTAGATTAGGGTTAAAATTTGACTTAGAAAATATTAGAGAGCTCTAGTGTGCTCTCTACTCAAGGGGTGAATTTGGGATATTTAAAGGGTCTTTTTGTAATGATTCCCCTCTGCATTGTAGGTTATAATGTTATTTAGACTTCGATTAAGGATTTGAATCAAGGTTTGGCAATTTGATTAACTCATCCACTGATCCTTGGCTTGGAAGTCTAGTGCCCTTAGGGGTCTTTAGGGCTTAACCTCTTTGGCTCAAGATGACAATTGTTCAAAATGTGTGGGTGAAGATTTTGTCATTAACCTTTCTTAGCTAACCCATGCTTCCAAGGTTCTAGGTGCTTCTTCACCTCCACTTAAACACATGTGATAACAATGCACCAGTGTATGCTATGGATTTAGGGCCTTAGGTAACACCTGGGGTGTTACAATGTTATAATCTTCACCCTCAAAACGGGTGGTTTGCCTAGTGGGACGGAAAGTAAAGGAGTACGTTTTGAAATGCGAGGATAGCGTAGGGGGATCTTACTAAACTTCTTGCGCTCATGGCGCTTAGAAGTGACGGACGACGCGTCGGAGCCAGAGGTGGATGGCGACGAAGAATCGGTCTCGTAGTAGACCACCTTCTTCATCTTCTTTTTCTTGTCGCCACTCCGATGCAACTTGTGAGGAGGTGATTCCTCCTTCTTCTTATTGCGGGACTCTCCCGATGGAGCCTTCCCGTGGCTTGTGGCGGGCTTCTCGCCGGTCACCATCTCCTTCTTGGCTTGTTCTCCCGACATCACTTCGAGCGGTTAGGCTCTAATGAAGTACCGGGCTCCGATACCAATTGAAAGTCGCCTAGAGGGGGGTGAATAGGCGGAATCTAAAAATTATGAACTTAAGCACAACTACAAGCCGGGGTTAGCGTTAGAAATATAATCGAGTCCGAGAGAGAGGGCGAAAACAAATCACAAGCAAATGAAGAGTGAGACGCGATGATTTGTTTTACCAAGGTTCGGTTCTTGCAAACCTACTCCCCGTTGAGGTGGTCACAAAGATCGGGTCTCTTTCAACCCTTTCCCTCTCTCAAACGGTCACCTAGACCGAGTGAGCTTCTCTTCTCAATCAATCGGGACACTAAGTCCCCACAAGGACCACCACACAATTGGTGTCTCTTGCCTTGATTACAATTGAGTTGGGAACAAGAAAGAAGGAAGAAGAAAAGCGATCCAAGCACAAGAGCTCAAATGAAAACGGCAAAACTCTCTATTCTAGTCACTATTGCTTTGAGTGGAATTGAGACTTGGAGAGATTTTGATTCACTCTATTTGTGTCTTATATTGAATGCTATAGCTCTTGTATTGAATGTGTTGGCTGAAAACTTGGATGCCTTGAAGTGTGGTGGTTGGGTGTATTTATAACCCCAACCACCAAAGTGGCTGTTGGGGATGGCTGCTGTCGTATGGCGCACCGGACAGTCCAGTGCACCACCGGACACTGTCCGGTGCGCCAGCCACGTCACCCAACCGTTAGGGTTCGACTGTTGGAGCTCTGACATGTGGGGCCACCGGACAGTCCGGTGGTGCACTGGACAGTCACTGTTCATAGTCCGGTGTGCCTTCTGACGCCTGCTCTGACTTCTACGCGCGCAAGCGCGCACTGTAGCGTTTCACTGTTCCTTTGCAGACGACCGTTGGCGCAGATAGCCGTTGCTCCGCTGGCACACTGGACAGTCCGGTGTTACACCGGACAGTCCGGTGAATTATAGCGGAGTGGCTCCCCAAATTTCCGAAGCTGATCAGTTCAGAGTTGATTCACCCTGGTGCACTGGACACTGTCTGGTGGCACACCGGACAGTCCGGTACGCCAGACCAGGGCAGCCTTCGGTTGTCTTTTGCTCTTTTTATTTGAACCCTTTCTTGGACTTTTTATTGGTTTGCGTTGAACCTTTGGCACCTGTAGAACTCATAATCTAGAGCAAACTAGTTAGTCCAATTATTTGTGTTGGGCAATTCAACCACCAAAATTCATATAGGAAAAGGTTTGACCCTATTTCCTTTTCACATACCTCATTCCTCGTGAAGTTGTTGAGCTCCTCTTGCATTGCCATCACCCAATCCGAATATCTTAATGCATCCTCTACCCTGTATGGCTCAATAGAGGAAACAAAAGAGTAATGTTCACAAAAATGAGCGACTCGAGATCGAGTAGTTACCCCCTTATGGATATCACCAAGAATGGAGTTCACGGGGTGATCTCTTTGAATCGCTTGGTGGACTCTTGGGTGTGGCGGTCTTTGACCCTGTATTCTTGATCATCTTCCTTGTCTTGATTTTCTTCATCTCTCCCTTGATTATTGCCTTCTTCTTGAGGTGGTTCATCTTCTTGATCTTCTTCTTCATCACCTTGAGCCTGTTCCTCATCTTGAGTTGGTGGAGATGCTTGTATGGAAGATTATGGTTGATCTTGTGCTTGAATTTGCTCTTTGGATTCCTTAGGATACACATCCCCAATGGACATGTTCCTTAGCGCGACGCATGGAGCCTCTTCATCATCTAGTTCATCAAGATCAACTTGCTCCACTTGGGAGCCATTAGTCTCATCAAACAATGTCACAAGAAACTTCAACTAGTCTAGTGGACTCGTTAAAGACTCTATATGCCCTTATTTTTGAATCATATCCTAGTAAAAAGCCTTCTACAACCTTAGGAGCAAATTTGGATTTTCTACCTCTTTTAACAAGAATAAAGCATTTGCTACCAAAGACTCTAAAATATGAAACATTGGGCTTTTTACTGGTAAGGAGTTCATATGATGTCTTCTTGAGGATTCGGTGAAGGTAGAGCCGATTGATGGAGTAGTAGGCGGTGTTAATCACCTCGGCCCAAAACCGATCCGGTGTCTTGTACTCATCAAGCATGGTCCTCGCCATGTCCAGTAGAGTTCTATTCTTCCTCTCCACTACACCATTTTGTTGAGGTGTGTAGGGAGAAGAGAACTCATGCTTGATGCCCCCTCCTCAAGGAAGCCTTCAATTTGAGAGTTCTTGAACTCTGTCCCATTGTCGCTTCTAATCTTTTTGATCCTTAAGTTGAATTCATTTTGAGCTCGTCTCAAGAATCCTTTTCAGGTCTCTTGGGTTTGTGATTTATCCTGCAAAAAGAATACCCAAGTGAAGCAAGAATAGTCATCCACAATTACTAGACAGTACTTACTCCCGCTGATGCTTATGTAAGTGATCGGGCCGAATAGATCCATGTGGAGTAGCTCGAGCAGCCTGTCCGTTGTCATGATGTTTTTGTGTGGATGGTGGGCACCAACTTACTTTCCTGCTTGACATGCGCTACAAACCCCGTCTTTCTCAAAATGAACATTTGTTAGTCCCAAAATGTGCTCTCCCTTTAGAAGTTTGTGGAGATTCTTCATCCCAACATGAGCTAGTCAGTGATGCCAAAGCCAACCCATGTTAGTCTTAGCAATTAAGCAAGTGTCGAGTTCAGCTCTATTAAAATCAACCAAGTATAGCTGACCCTCTAACACACCCTTAAATGCTATTGAATCATCACTCCTTCTAAAGACAGTAACACCTACATCTGTAAAAAGACAGTTGTAGCCCATATTGCATAATTGAGAAACAGAAAGCAAATTGTAATCTAAAGAATCTACAAGAAAAATATTGGAAATAGAATGGTCAGGAGATATAGCAATTTTACCAAGTCCTTTAACCAAACCTTGATTTCCATCCCCGAACGTGATAGCTCTTTGGGGATCTTTGTTTTTCTCATAGGAGGAGAACATCCTTTTCTCCCCTGTCATATGGTTTGTGCATCCGCTATCAATGATCCAACTTGAGCCCCTGGATGCATAAACCTACAAAACAATTTAGGCCTTGTTCTTAAGTACCCAAATGGTCTTGGGTCCTTTCACATTAGAAACAAGCACCTTGGGTACCCAAACACAAGTCTTTGAGCCCTTGTGTTTGGCCCCAACATATTTGGTAACTACTTTGCCTAATTTGTTAGTCAGCACATAGGAAGCATCAAAAGTCTTAAATGAAACAATAGGCTCATTTGATGCAGTAGGAGATTTCTTTTTAGGCAATTTGACATGGGTAGATTGCCTAGAGATAGATGCCTTAATCTTATACATAAAAGCATGGTGAGGAACAGAATGAGACTTCCTAGCATGAATTCTCCTAATCTTGTGTTCGAGATAACCAGCAGGATATAAAATATAACCCTCGTTATCCTGAACCACGGGAGCCTTGCCCTTAACAAAGTTAGATAATCTTTTAGGAGCATTAAGCTTGACATTGCCTCCCTGTTGGAAGCCAATGCTATCCTTAATGCCAGGGCGTCTCCCACTATAGAGCATGTCCCTAGCAAATTTAAATTTTTCATTTTCTATTTCATGCTCATTGATTTTAGCAGTTAATGTAGCTATGTGATCATTTTGTTGTTTAATTAAAGCAACATTATCATTTATAGCATCAACATTAACATCTCTATATCTAGTACAAATAGTGACATGATCAACAGTAGATGTAGAGGGTTTGCAAGCATTTAATTCAACAATCTTAGCATGTAACATGGCATTCTCATTTCTAAGATTGGAAATAGAAACATTGCAAACATTCAAATCTTTAGCCTTAGAAATTAATTTATCATTCTCAGTTTTAAGGCAGGAAAGTGATGCATTCAATTTATCAATCTTAGCAATTAAACTAGCATTTTCATTCTTAAGATTGATAATTGAATCATCACAAGCATTTAACTTCTCAACCTTAGCAATAAAACTAGCATTCTCATTCCTAAGGTTGGAAATGGTGTCATGATAAATGCTAAGCTCCCTAGTCAAATTTTCATTTTTCTCTACCTCCTAAGCATAAGCATTCTTTACCTTAACATGCTTTTTATTTTCCTTAATAAGGAATTCCTCTTGGCTATCCAAGAGTTCATCCTTCTCATGAATAGAACCTATTAATTCATTTAATTTTTTCTTTTTGTTGCATGTTAAGGTTGGCAAAAAGGTTAAGTAAATCATCTTCATTATCACTAGAGCTACACTCATCACTAGATGTTGTATATTTAGTGGAGGCTCTAGATTTTACCTTCTTCTTTTTGCCACCTTTTGCCATGAAGCATTTGTGGCCGACGTTGGGGAAGAGGAGGCCCTTGTTGACGGTGATGTTGCCAGTGTCCTCGTTAGAGGAGGAGTCAGTGGAGCTCTCATCGGAGTCCCATTCCCGACACACGTGGGCATCGCCGCCCTTCTTCTTGTAGTATCTCTTCTTTTCCTTCCTCTTTCCCTTCTTGTCGTCGCCTCTGTCATTATCACTAGATAACTGACATTTAGCAATGAAATGACTGGGCTTACCACATTTGTAGCACACCCTTTTGGAACAGGGTTTGTAATCCTTCCCCTTCCTTTGCTTGAGGATTTGGCGAAAGCTTTTGATGATAAGCGTCATTTCCTCATTGTCAAGCTTGGAGGCGTCGATTGGAATTCTACTTGGTGTAGATTCCTTCTTTTCTTCCTCTGTCGCCTTGAATGCGATGGGTTGCACCTCGGGTGTGGAGGTGCCGCCTTGCTCCAAGTTGATGATTTGTTTGGAGCCTTTGATCATCAATTCAAAGCTCTCAAACTTTCCTATAACTTCCTCGAGAGATATTAGCTTATATCTAGGATCACCACGTATTGATTGAACTTGAGTGGGATTACGAAAAACAAGTGATCTAAGAATAACCTTGACCATTTCATGGTCATCCCACTTGGTGCTCCCGAGGTTGCGCAATTGGTTCACCAAGGTCTTGAGCCAGTTGTACATAGCTTGTGGCTCCTCTCCTTGGTTGAGGACGAAACGACCGAGCTCCCCCTCGATCGTCTCTCGCTTGGTGATCTTGGTCACCTCATCTCCTTCGTGCGCGGTTTTGAGTACATCCCAAATCTCCTTAGCACTCTTCAACCCTTGCACCTTATTATACTCCTCTCGACATAGAGAGGCGAGGAGTATAATAGTTGCTTGGGAATCAAAGTGCTTGATTTTGGCAACTTCGTCCAAATCGTAGCCCTCATCCCCCACGGATGGTACCTGCGCTCCAAATTCAATAATGTCCCAAATACTTGCGTGGAGTGAGGTTAGGTGATGCCTCATTTTATCACTCCACATATTATAATCTTCACCATCAAAAACTGGTGGTTTGCCTAGTGGGACGGAAAGTAAAGGAGTGCGTCTAGAAATACGGGGATAACAAAGTGGCATCTTACTATACTTCTTGCGCTCACGGCGCTTAGAAGTGATGGACGGCGCATCGGAGCCGAAGGTGGATGGCGGCGAAGAGTCGGTCTTGTAGTAGTCCACCTTCGTCATCTTCTTTTTCTTGTCACCACTCTGATGCGACTTGTGAGGAGGTAATCCCTCCTTTAGCTTGTTGCCAGACTCCCTTGATAGAGCCTTCCCGTGGCTTGTGGCCTTCTCACCGGTCACGATCTCCCTCTTGGCGTGATCTCCCGACATCACTTCGAGAGGTTAGACTCTAATGAAGTACCAGGCTCCGATACCAATTGAAAGTTGCCTAGAGGGGGGTGAATAGGCGGAATATGAAATTTATAAACTTAAAACACAACTTTAAGCCGGGGTTAGCATTAGAATTAAAATTGAGTCCAAAAGGGAGGACGAAAACAAATCAACCAAGAAATAAAGCGGATGACACGGTGATTTGTTTTACCAAGGTTCGATTCTTAAAAACCTACTCCCCGTTGAGGTGGTCACAAAGATCGGGTCTCTTTCAACCCTTTCCCTCTCTCAAACGGTCACCTAGACCGAGTGAGCTTTCTCCTTAATCAAATGGGTCACTTAGACCCCTATAAGGACCACCACAACTTGGTGTCTCTTGCTTTGATTACAAATGTCTTGAGAACAAGAATGGGGAAGAAGAAAGCCAAGCCAAGCAAACAAGAGCACAAGAAAAACACAAATGATCCTCTCCCAAGTCTAAATGCGCTAGAGTAGATTTTGAGACTTTGAGCGGATCGATCTCTTGAATTGTGTCTTTGGAGTGGTGTCTATTGCTCTTGTATTGAATGTGAATGAGTGAATGCTTGGATGGTTGGAGTGGAGGTGGTTGGGGGTATTTATAGCCCCAAGCACCAATTCAACCATTGGGGAGGCTGTCTGTCGATGGGCGCACCGGACAGTCCGGTGCGCCAGCCACGTCACCCAACCGTTAGGGTTCTGATGGTTTTGACAGTTGGAGCTCTGACTTCTTGGTGCACCGGACAGGTACTGTTCACTGTCCGGTGCGCCTTCTGGCGCTGCTCTGACTCTGCACGAACTGTCCACGCACTGTTCACATTTACAGGCGACCGTTGGAGTTGACCGTTGCGCTGCCCAGCCGTTGCTCCGGTGGCACACCGGACAGTCCGGTGGCACACCAGACAGTGTTGTGAATTATAGTGGAGCGAGGCCTCAGAAACCCGAAGGTGAAGAGTTTGGAGTCGCTTGCCCCTGGTGCACCGGACAGTCCGGTGCGCCAGACCAGGATGCTCTTCGGATTCTTTTTGCTCCTTTCTTTTGAACCCTAACTTGAACTTTTTATTGGTTTGTGTTGAACCTGTAGAATATATAATCTAGAGCAAACTAGTTAGTCCAAATATTTGTGTTGGGCCTTCAACCACCAAAATTATATTTAGGAAAAGGTTAAACCCTATTTCCCTTTTAGTCCTGCACCGTGTCGTGGACTCGGCCCAAAGAAATCCTCTCCGATGGCCCCGATCGCGGACGCAGACTAGCCCCGCCTGACCACAGCGTGGACCACTCTAACGAGCGCTAAGGCTTAAGAATTTCAACCAATCCCTATCCCACGGAGGCTTGCCGCCATGCCAGCCAGGGCTAGGTCCATACCAATGCCTATGCCCCCAGCCGACTGACGTAGTCACCCTGGCACGACAGACTCCGCTGTCCACATCGTCCACCCAGGTGTGGACCTAGATCACTCGAAAGAAAGGAACAGAAGGCCATGGTGCTCTAGTAGCCGTGGGAGGAAAACCGAAGACCATCTTGGCTGCCCCACCTGTGAAGGCAGCAGCTGGGATGTATGGAGTGGCTCCATGCCCCTATTTCTCGGATGTCCTCTTCATCCATGGGAGAATAGAGGACGCCCCCATCTCCAATGATGAGCCCATCGTGCCGGGGGAGGAGCCCCCACAGCGTGAGGCACGCCATCATCGGAACCAGCACCGAAACATTCAGTGTCACCACACGGCCGGAGAACGGGACCCTGCTCAGCTAATTTCTCAGGACAAAGCGTCTGAAGCTGGGGAAACCCTAGATGATCGAGCATTCCGCGAACAACGAAACTCCCGGCGTCGAGATCGCCGCATAGCCTAGGATTGCGAGACAGGAATTGGCAAAACACAACGCCAGGTACCAACGTGAGGCGAAGCGACCGACCAGGTCCCCGTTGAGCAAGTCCGCGAGGTGGAGCGAGCGATCAAGTCTTGGTTGAGCAAGACCGTGAGGCAGAGCAGTCGACCAGGTCCTTGCCAAGCAAGTGCACGGAGTGGAGCGACCAATCAGGTCCCTGCCGAGTAGGATCGCGAGGTGGAGCGGCCAACCAGGTCCCTACCAAGGAAGAGAAGCAAGATGGAAACCCAAGTCAAACATCACAAAGTCCACACTAACTAGGACAATACATGACATCCCGAGCCATGGTTGGTCATTCGAACGGTAGGTCGCAGGCACGCCGAGTGGTTGCTAACGACAATGACCGCACATCCTTGAGTACAGTCCCAGACACACTCCCACAAGCCTCGAAGGACCTTACAACCCTATTCATAAAGTATCTCAGCATCGAAGCTTCTACAGTGACCCGAATATCGAGTAGTGCATGAGTGATACCCATACCGGGTGTATGCCTATGCACGCCAATAAGTGACGCAGGCTCATGACGACAGTCAAGACCGCGCAACGTGCAACTGCTCCATGCGACTGACCTGTGGGACCCTCCGTGCACTACCACGAGGATATCAGTGGAAGACCGACAAAAAGAACTCGTATGACTCGTGGACGACAGTTATAGGTGTACATTTGGGCCGGGCCTAATAGGCCGGCCCGAAGCACGGAAAAAAGCACGGCCCAGGCACGACATGACCCAAAATATTTTAGTGCCGGGCCGGCATGACCCGATATATTGGGTCGGGTTTGGGCCGAGGTCGCGGCCCATGGGCGGGCACAAGCACGATCCGTTTAAGGCAGGCATGAAATGGCCCATATATAGGCACGAAAAGGCCCATATATTTATTAAAACCACACTTCATTTCACACTTTCATGTACATGATAAAGAACACAAAGCTAGATATAATGCTAGTTAGATGTTTTTTGTAGCTTTGAATTAGAGTATGTGATGTAATTTTACTTTTGTTATGAACATTAGATAATGAACTGAACTTACAAACTTTGTATAGAGTTGATTATACTCTTTTTCCTTCTAACAAAATGATTTGTAAACGAGGTAGTCATTGCATAGCTCTGGTAACTTAATACAAATTTGTTTTGAATTTAGGGATCTGATGTGAATTCTGGGCCCTGATGTGAATTTCAGGCAAAAAACTGAATTTCGGGCCAAAAATTGAATTTCGTGCCCTGATGTGAATTTTCGGGCCAAAAATTGAATTTTGAGCTTTTATAATTTCGGGCCGCTCGAAATGAGCCCGATACGTTTAAGCAATTACGTGCTAGGCCATGGGCCGAGGGCTAGGCCCATGGGCCGGCCCAGCACGACCCAAAATTCAAACGGACTGCCCCCTAAAATTTGAACAATGCAGACCTTTTCAGGCTTGGGTCGGGCTGGCCTGGGCGGCCCAAATGTACACCTATAACGACAGTACACCAGGATGGGAGTACAGGTACGCACGATCCTACGAACAACACCAGAGGAACCACACTGCCCAAGGGCCACTGGTCGAGCTCCGCCCAATAGAATACAACTTCCCATTGCAGAGTCTAGCCCTTGAACTATAAAAGGGAAGGACCATCTCTTTTTTTCTAAACAAGCAAGCACACTAGTTGTAACACGCTCCAGAGCAATACTACGACCAACACTACACTAGACTAGGGTGCAAGCCTGAACCATTATAAACCCACCGTCTTAAACCCCACGTTCGAATCCTGTGATTCACCATTCAGAGTGAGTCCGCGCTAATCCCCATCGAATACAAATCTTACTGCCCTTGGTTTCCGAAACCACGACAACAGGCAACTTAAACAAAACCTCCTCTATTAATAGATATTAACGAAGGAAGTTGTCTTAAAAAACCTGCCTATGTTAATGGATTAAAAGAGGCGGGCAATGTAAAGCAACTGATTCGTTAATCTATATTAACAGAGGTAGTTTTCTTAACATATCAGCCTCTGTTAATTGTTTAAAGGAGGCAAGCGATGTAACACAATCGCCTCTGTTAATATAGATTAATGCAAGCAGTCGACTCGTATCCCACCTTTGTTAACATTTAACCGAGGCAAGCACAAAGGCAGCAACCCTGCCAGCGTTTAACGGAGGTAGCCTATAGGCACGCCCACCTCCCAAAATGTTTTGCCACCATCTTGCAAAATATTTTGTGTAGTAGTGTACATGCTTTTGTTTAATTGGTATCTTTCATTTTGTATTCATGTGGTTATCTTGAATAGTCGTCTCTCTAACTGATTTTAGAAGGCATAGTTTAATTCTTTCAATTGGTATCTCTTATGCCTAGACAAATATATGTGATCTACCCTTCTAAAGCTCTTAATTGAATTGATCTACCCCTCTAAATCTCTTAATTCAATTAAAAGTGCATAGAACAAGTCATTCAAGTACTTGATGTACAAATTTAGAGGGGCACATCATATGTCTTGTGACCATTGAGACTAACATTTATTTTAGTGATCTCATGTAGTATCAAGGCGGAAAGAATGTGCTGAGTATGCTACTCTTAATACAACCCAATCTTTGGTATTTTAAATTGGTAATTGGTATATCATTCTTATGGATTGTCATTCTCTTGATAAATAGCTTCTCATCATGTGTTTGTTCTTCTATGTTCTTATTGCTAAAAAGTGCATCCTGCTTTGGTATAAATGAATCCCTCATTTGATTTGAATTTGTTTCAGTTGTTATTCATCTCTTTTTAATACACTAATATTAGGAAGTCCAAAACTAAAATTGTGCAATTTAGTGATTCATTGCCCTTTCAATTGCCCAATTCGTATATTCTTGGATCACTATATTGTAGTGTGCATTCAATTAGGGACTATCTGGCTTGTTCATGTAGTATCAGTTGGTATCTCTTTCAATTGGTGTTTATTGATGATCACTAGTTGTAGGATTTTCTCTTGTGCCATTAATGCTATAATTTGTCTTAAGCATGTGGTTTAAGTGACAAGTAGAGATCAAAATGGAGGATCAAGCAGAAGAAGAGAAAATCTCCATATAAAGGTACAAAAAGGGTAAATCACTCTTGACTTTTACATTTGTACCCAATCTCCCTCTTGTTCATGTGTTGCATATCTTGAGTATTAAGGGAGAGAAAGATAGTGCATTTTGTTTGTATATCCCTCCTTTATGCCATGTTTGAACTCTTGTTGACATCATGCTCATGTTTTTAAATTGTGAAATTTTGTTTAGTAGTTTTTGGTGTTTGATGTCAAAGGGGGAGAAGTAATGCATTAAAGCTTACCTTGCCTAAGAGGAAAGCTTATATAAAGGGGAGAAGTGTTTTTCTTTAAAGAGCATAAAGCTTGTCCTTTTGATGAGGATAAGATCCCTTTATCCAAAGGGGAGGTGTTTTCTTAAGTTTCTTTAATCTTCGAGGGATAATGCATATAAATGTTTATATTGTGTATAATGCTTTAACGTTGTGAAAAGGTTTGATATTGTGCTAATGTTGTTGATAATGCTTTAAAGTTGTGCAAAGCTTTAATATTGTGCTAATGTTGTTGATAATGCTTTAAAGTTGTGCAAAGTGAAAGGGAAATAGGGTCAAACCTTTTCCTAAATGATTTTGGTAGTTGAATTGCCCAACACAAATAATTGGACTAACTAGTTTGCTCTAGATTATATGTTCTACAGGTGCCAAAGGTTCAACACAAACCAATAAAAAGAACAAGTTAGGGTTCAAAAGAAAGGAGCAAAAGGAAACCGAAGTGTGCCCTGGTCTGGCGCACCGGACTGTCCGGTGTGCCACCGGACAGTGCCCGGTGCACCAGGGACCGTACACTCTGAACTTGCCACCTTTGGGTTTCTGGAGAGCCACTCTGCTAAAATTCACCGGACTGTCCGGTGTAGCACCGGACTGTCCGGTGCACCAAGTGGAGCAACGGTTACTACGCCAACGGTCGTCTGTAAAAGTGAACAGTGAGCGTGAACAGTTCACGCAGAGTCAGAGCAGCGCTAGAAGGCGCACCAGACAGTGAACAGTGCCTGTCCGGTGTGGCACCGGACTGTCCGGTGCCCCATGAAGACAGAGCTCCAACGGTCAAAACCATCAGAACCCTAACGGTTGGGTGACGTGGCTGGCGCACTGGACTGTCCGATGCGTCCATCGACAGCAGCCCTCCCCAACAGCTGTTTTGGTAGTTGGGGCTATAAATACCCCCAACCACCACTATTCAAGGCATCCAAGTTTCCAGCATATTGCATTCAATACAAGAGCTCTAGACTTCACTCCAAGACACAAACAAGAGATCAAATCCTCTCCAAAGTCCAAATCCACTCTAAACACTTAGTGACTTGTGAGAGAGAGATTTTCATGTTCATTTGAGTTCTTGTCGCTTGGATCGCTTTTCTTCTTCCCCATTCTTGTTCTAAGACACTTGTAATCAAAGCAAGAGACACCAAGTTGTGGTGGTCCTTGTAGGGGTCTAAGTGACCCGTTTGATTAAGGAGAAAGCTCACTCGGTCTAGGTGACCGTTTGAGAGAGGCAAAGGGTTGAAAGAGACCCGATCTTTGTGACCACCTCAATGGGGAGTAGGTTTGCAAGAACCGAACCTCGGTAAAACAAATCATCATGTCATCCACTTCATTTGTCTTTTGATTTGTTTTTCACCCTCTCTCTCGAACTCGGTTTTTATTCTAACGCTAACCCCGACTTGTAGTTGTGCTTAAAGTTTGTAAATTTCAGATTCCACCTATTCACCCCCCTCTAGGCGACTTTCAATTGGTATCAGATCCCGATACTTCATTAGAGTCTAACAACTCAAAGTGATGTCGAGAGATCATGCCAAGAAGGAGATCGTGACCGGTAAGAAAGCCACAAGCCACGGGAAGGCTCCATCAAGGGAGTCCGGCGCCAAAGGCAAGGAGGAATCCCCTCCTCGCGTCAAGTCGCATCGGAGTGGCAACAAGAAGAAGAAAATGAAGAAAGTGGTCTACTACGAGACCGATTCTTCGTCGCCATCCACCTCTGTTGGGGGCCTTCGTCCTCCGAAGGTCCTCAAAAACATAATTTAACAATGTCTTCCAAGTATGGTTTATGGACAGGTATCTTCGGATTTATGATAAAAGCATACACGATGAGGTGCTTGATCGTGACGAAGGTTGCCGTCGCTCCGAAGCTGTGCGGAAGGGAGCTTCAGTTAAATCGCAGAAAAGGGAACCGACTTAAAAGAGAAAAGGTTGTTCAGTCCTCATAGATTTTTCTATAAGCCAATAGTAAATGTAAAGGGCATAATTGTAATTTCTTATAGGCTATGTCCTGTGCCTATAAATAGATGAACAGTACCCCCGTACTGTTCACGCGGACTTGTACTCATTTTTGCGTCACGCTTGTACTTTCACTTTTTGTCAAGCCGAAGGTACGAATGTAATTCAATGTTGTCATCATTTATTTATGATTATATAATAAGAAATGTGTATGATGATGTTATACGTATGTTCACATTATCCCTTATGTTTTACATGTCTCATTCGCCCTTGATATGTATATATATATATGTTGAAATGATGAAGGTATGTCCTTCATGACCTTCGTCCGAAGATTATTATATCGTTAAGGAAATAATGTTCCGAAGGACGAAGAGCATTAACAAGTAACCTGTTTTTTGTGTTGCCTTGTTCTCAATTTATAGCATTTGAGAACAAGTCCCCAACATTGGCGCCCACCTCCGGTGAACCCTTTTCGACCACCTTCGACAAGCACTGACCTTTGTCATGCCGCCGAAGAAAGCTTCAGCGCCAGGGACTGCCGCACTATAGCCACTGGACCCAAATTAGGAGACCCTTTCTCTTCGAGAGGCCTGAAGCCAGAAGAGGAAGGCCACTAGTCCAACGCTCCAGGAGGAGGAGTTGGACCAAGAAATCAGAAACATGGAGATAATCCATCAACAAGTACAAAGGAAGAAGGAGAAGATGGCCCGACTGGCTGATCTTCAAAGGCAGATTGACGAAGCCACTGAAGAAGTACGCCATCTTGCTCAAGACGAGCAAGATCGAAGGCCTCAAAACAGGGAGCTTCAATAAGAAGGCCTATTCAATGAGGATGGATGGTATGATGATTTTAATCATGATACCTTTAACTTTGATGATGCTTCTCCCTTGGCAGCAGAACTGCAGGCTATCCCATGGCCCCCATCATACAAACCACCTCAACTCCCTATGTATGATGGGCATTCGGATCTGAAGCAGTTTTTGATGAGTTATGAGGCAACCATATCTTCATATGGAGGCAATGCAGCTGTCATGGCCAAATCCTTCGTCATGGCAGTTCGAAATGTAGCCCAAACATGGTATTCTTCTCTTCGGCCAGGGACTATTACTTCGTGGCAGAAGCTCAAGGATATGCTACTGACAAGCTTTCAAGGCTTTCAGACGAAGCCGGTCACAGCTCAGGCTCTGTTTTAATGTACGCAAGACCATGAGGAGTATCTTCAAGCATACGTCCGAAGGTTCTTGCGTCTCAGAGCACATGCGCCTACAGTGCCCAATGAGATTGTCATTGAGGCCATGATCAAGGGGCTTCGTCCAGGACCTACTGCCCAGTACTTCGCCAGAAAACCTCCACAGACTCTGGAGAAGTTGCTTCAAAAGATGGATGAATATATCAGGGCTGACAATGACTTCCGCCAAAGAAGGGAGGAAGCTTACAGGTTCTCCGAGATTGTCACACCCGAATTTGAGGAGCAAAGCCGGGTGCATCTCATACATGCGCCAAAGAAGACAACATATATAATAACAAAGTGTATAGAGATAAATGTCACAATAAAATCAGAGTAGAAAAGGTAAGAATGATCAGAGTAGAACAGTAGAAGGTGAGACAGGATCAAGATAAGTGTAGAAAGAATCAGAGTAAGGTAAGTGTAGAATGAATCAGAAGAAGGTAAGTAGGTAAGGGTTTTGTCCATTTCTATCTAGGTTTCGTCCTACAGTCAACATTTCCTCTGATACCACTTCTGTCACACCCGGATTTGAGGAGCAAAGCCGGGTGCATCTCATACATGCGCCAAAGAAGACAACATATATAATAACAGAGTGTATAGAGATAAATGTCACAATAAAATCAGAGTACTTATTACATAGCGAAAGACTTAATACAAAATAAAAGAATAAACATAAAACGAACTAAGGATCGTCGGCGCCAATGTCAACTGAGAAACGCCACCTAGATCAGATCATACTCCTTGCCTTGTGGCTCCTCCTGAACCACCTGCTCTTCTCCTGTGGGGGGGTGTGAGACAGCAAGAGTGAGCTCACACATGATCATAGCTCAACAAGTTGTGGGGAACCAGTGGACATAAACTCACAAAGGTGTGAGTTCATGTGATGTGTAAGGCTAATCAATGATATGGGTTAAGCTGAGCATTGCTTTTAAGTAGTTGGTCAAAATTTTATTAGCAGTTACTAAGTGTAAGTAAATACCAAACCTTAGAAATAATAAGTAAAAGTAATAATAAAATAATCCCAAATGCAATGAAATGACAGATTACGTTTAAGTTCCATAAATTAATCATGTGAGTGTCTGAGCCGCTCATGACCGTGAGCACGGCTAGTATACTAGTTTTACACTCTGCAGAGGTTGCGCATCTTTACCCACAAGTTGTGTTACCCATTTGCCACGGAGTTGATCAGACCCCATACACCTCTACCAAGGAAGCGAGGCAGGGTACCACTACGAGGCCTTTACAAAGTTCCACTAGCTTCAGACTACCCGCTACAGTTTATAGGAAGCTCCAGTGTAGGAATCCCTCGCCTGATCGCCATCGCAGCAAAATCAACCCAAGGACCTCCCTACACTGACCACTCCCCTACTGCCCTTGCCCCTTTCGGGTAAGGTAGCCCTCCACTAGCTTTCCTAGTTAATCAGCCAAGGGCGTCCCATTAAACCCTTGTGGTAGCACTGTTTTCCCGGGTGGTTCTCCATGTTCCCATTAACATAATGATCTTAACATGAACAGTAAAGAATAAAACAGATGATAAAAAGTATAACAATGAGTGATGAATATCTCTATACCCAAATCCACATGAAGCAATAGCATGAACTACCCAAAACTTTAGTAGTAAAACCAGTGGTGAAACAAGGTATAAAGATAGTCAAATCTAGGGTAACCTATTGGGTCCCATCAAAATTAACCTATGCAGATCATTATGAATAATAAGAACATGAATGGGTAAAAGAAGTGATCAAGGGCACAACTTGCCTTCCACGAGTTCCTGCTCAGCAGTCTCTACCAGCTGAGCCCCAGAATCCTCTGTAGCTTGCTCGTCTACTCGCATCAACACAATACATACATAGTATAGAAAAAATTAACATTACACCAAGCATGTAAATAAAATACACAGTAATAATCTAAACCTTAAAAAAAATCCTAGGAACAGGAATCGTAATTTTTGGAGTTATGGATATCAAATTATGAGTTTCCAAAGGTTTCATGTGCTTAAAATAGATTAAGTGAGGAATTAAATTTCTTACTGTTTTCATGACAAAACAGAGGCTCTAGGTGTTAGACAATAGTATTATGAAAATTTAGGAACTGGAATGGAGGAATTTGAAGTTCATATGCATTTTCTATGAATTAAACAAGTTCTATGAATTGTTTTCACATTAAAAACTCATTTTCTATATCTTTTCCCTGATTTCCCAAGTTCCTGGACTGTGCCTCAAATACCAGAAAGAGCAGGGTCCCCGGCGCAAGAAACTTGAGACCCAGCGCACAACGGAGTGGGATGGCGGGTTGATTCTGCGAAATCTTGGGGTCTCTTTAGTAAAAAGTCACGGCCGAAGGGGTATCGCAGGTTCTGGACCATCCGATCCGACGCAACGGCTCAGATTAGATCTAAGTCGTGGTGAACCGGTATGCTATGCAGCCCGTTGGATTGGAAATCTACGGTCCGCGCTCAACATAACCGAGATCGATGCGCAGCCCGTTGGATCACAGATCAACGGTCGCGGTTCTATTTAGCTAAACGATACCCACTCTCCTAATCTCAGCCGTTCGCTGCGAGATCAACGCCCGATAGTCTTTCTCCTACCTCGCGCCTGAGCAGAATAGTCGCCCCGCCAGACTACGGCGAACCACGCCGGTGACCGTTCATCGGTGGATTGAAGCCCCAATAACATGTTTTGTATAGCGCATAAGGATCCGTGGTTCAAAGTGATTATGGTTGAGGGGTTTGTACCAGAAATTGCAGGGCGAATTTCACCGGCTCCGGGAAGGTGCGGGTGCGCGACGAATGTGCCCGACGACGAGCCAATTCCCCGCGACGGCGCCCGTTTTCTCCACTGTAGAGAACCAAGGAGGTGACGAACTCTGACACCAATCGTTCCTCCACCACCAATCGGGACCTGGAGTTGCTATGGAAGGCACCCAAGGTCGGTGGCGGTGGCAATTTGGATCTCCGGTAGGTGCTCGCGCGAGAGGGAGTAGCAAGAAAAGGAACGGTTCTCGGGGAGTGCAGCGCGAGGCTTTTATGGGCGGATAGCCGCCCACGGAGGAGATCCCGGAATGTGGCCGCCATACTCGGGGATGTTGTTGGCACGGCGGTGGACGGAGTCCGCGCGCACGAGATCGACCCCCACAGCGCTACTGACATATGGGCCCACATCGCAGAGGCAGCCGGGGAAAGGAAGCACTCGCGAGGGAGAGGCTGACAGTGGGCCCGCCCTGTCGGCGCGGGCGTGTCCCTAGGCTGTAAGAGTAAGGCTGGGCTGCGCGAGGGGTTCCTTCAAGTGGGCCGAAAAGAGGAATCTGAGCCCTGATAACTCTCATCCCATTTTTCTTTTATTTATATATGTTTTTTTGTTTTCTTTTATGCTTAATCCTTTTTAATCTAAATTTTTTGAATTCAACCTAAGTGCAAATCTTGAATTCATATTAAATATACATTTTGTTCATATCCTCATGTGATGAAATTATTTTAGTTATAATATTATTTAATATGGAGCAATAGTTCTTTCTCTCTTCTATTCTCATGAGTCTTCCAATTTAGAGGTTAAATGCCATTTGTCCATTAACATTAATATGTTGTTAATGACACATTTGTTTTTATTATCCACATATGCACAATCAAATAAAACTCAACATGATGCATGATTTATTTAGGTGTTATTGGTTATTTAATCCCCTTTTGATGGTGTTTAATCACATGTGATAGTAACTAAAGATGGTACACACACATATATATGAAGAAAATATTCTCTTTTCATAAGAGTTACAAATTTAGGTATTACAAATCCTACCCCCCTTAAAAATAATCTCGTCCTCGAGATTTAAGAAGATCAAGGGAAAAGATGGGTGAAGTCTATGCGAAGCTCTTCTTCTCTTTCCCAAGTGGCTTCATCTTCACCATGGTGACTCCATTGTACTTTGCACATCTTTATCACCTTATTCCTTGTAACTCGAGGTCAAAGTATCTAGAATCTTGATAGGGTACTCAGCATAAGTCAGGTCATCTTGAACGCTAAGGTCCTCCATTGGTAGCTGCTCCTCAGGTACCCTAAGGCACTTCTTCAGCTGAGACACATGGAACACATCATGTACATCTGACAGGTGATCGGGTAACTCCAGTTGATATGCAACTTCTCCCACTCGCTTTAAGATCAAGAAAGGTCCAATGAAGCGAGGGGACAACTTTCCTTTAACTTTAAATCTCCTCATACCACGGATTGGTGACACCTTTAGATACACGTGATCACCCTCCTTAAACTCCAGTAGTCTTCTCCTATTATCAGCATAGCTCTTTTGCCTTGATTGTGCAATTCTCAAATTTTCTCTTATCATTCGAACTTGTTCTTCTGCCTCTTGAATAAGCTCAGGCCCAAAGAACTGTCTTTCTCCAGTCTGATCCCAATACAGTGGAGTCCTGCACTTTCTGCCATATAGAGCCTCAAATGGTGACATCTTCAAACTGGCCTGGTAGCTATTATTATAAGAGAACTCTGCATATGGTAAGCTCTTATCCCAACTTCCACCATGTTTAAGAGCACAAGCTCGTAACATATCCTCCAGTACTTGGTTAGTCCTCTCTGTCTGTCCATCAGTCTGAGGATGGTAGGCTGAGCTAAAATTCAACTTTGTATCCAAGCTCTCATGCAACTTCTTCCAAAACCGAGAAGTAAACTATGATCCTCGATCAGACACGATCTTCTTAGGTACTCCATGCAGACAAACTATCCGAGTCATATACAATTCTGCTAGCTTGGCTCCCGTGTAATTAGTCCTCACTGGTATGAAATGAGCTACTTTCGTTAATCTATCCACAATTACCCAAATAGAGTCGTATCCTGCTGGAGTGCGGGGTAGTCCAACAATGAAATCCATACCAATTTCTTCCCATTTCCACTCAGGTATCTTCAATGGGTGCAATAGTCCAGCGGGTCTTTGGTGTTCAGCCTTAACTCTTTGACACACATCACACTTAGCCACATGTGTAGCAACATCTCTTTTCAGTCCATACCACCAATACTTTTGCTTCAAATCCTGATACATCTTTGTGCTACCAGGGTGGATAGAGTAATCAGAATCATGAGCTTCTTTCAATGTAGTCTCACGAAGGCTATCAATCTCTGGAACACATATCCGATCCTTGAACCATATAGTACCTTGATCATCCTCCGTGAACTCTGGAACTCGACCTTCAGTAATAAGATCCTTAATCTCTTGAATTTTAGCATCACCAACCTAACCTTTACGAATTTATTGCTCCAAGGTAGGTTCCAATTCAATGGTGACTCCTTCAGTGTGTGTAACAATTCCCAAATTGGGCCTCTCAAAATCTTTTGCTAATTCATCGGGTAGCTGGACAACAAAAGCGGAGTGAACATGCTCCTTCCGACTCAAGGCATCTGCAACCAAATTTGCCTTGCCCGGGTGGTAATGAATTTCCAAATCATAATCCTTAATAAGCTCCAACCAACGGCGTTGCCTAAGGTTGAGATCCTTCTGAGTGAATATGTACTTCAAACTCTTATGATCCGTATATACTTGACACTTGGTTCCCATAATGTAATGTCTCCAAATCTTAAGCGCATGCACAACGGCTGCCAGCTCTAAGTCATGAGTGGGGTAGTTAAATTCATGTTTCCGCAACTGACGAGAGGCATAGGCGATCACGTGTCCTTCTTGCATGAGTACACATCCCAATCCTTGTCCACATGCATCACAATAAATATCAAATCCTTTCTATAAGTCTGGCATAACCAACACTGGAGGTGACATCAATCTCTCCTTCAATTGATCAAAGCTTCCTTGACATTTGTCATCCCACTTAAATTCTCTGCCCTTCTCCAGAAGCGAGGTCATAGGCTTGGCGATCTTAGAGAATCCTTCAATGAATCTCCGATAATATCCTGCAAGCCCCAAGAAACTCCGAATCTCAGTAACTATAGTGGGCACTCTCCACTCCATTATTTCCTTGACCTTAGCAGGATCCACTGCTATTCCTCCATTAGAAATAATATGTCCAAGGAATGGCACCTTGTCAATCCAAAACTCACACTTACTGAACTTGGCATAGAGCTGATTATCCCGTAGCTTCTGTAGCACCAACCTTAGATGTTCTTCATGATCACTTTCACTCCTAGAATAGATAAGAATATCGTCGATGAACACCATGATGAATCTGTCCAAATACTCCATAAACACCTTATTCATCAGATTCATGAAATAAGCCGGTGCATTGGTTAATCCAAATGACATAACAGTGAACTCATATAATCCATATCGGGTCGAGAAAGCCGTCTTGGGAATATCCGATGGTCTAATCTTCATCTGATGGTATCCCGATCGGAGATCAATCTTCGAGAATGCCCTAGCACCTCTCATCTGATCAAACAAGTCCTCTATACGGGGTAATGGATACTTGTTCTTCACAGTAACATCATTAAGTGATCTATAGTCCACACACATCCTCTGGGATCCATCCTTCTTCTGTACAAATAGAACCGGTGCTCCCCAAGGTGAGGAACTCGGACGAATGTAACCAGCCTCTTGTAACTCCGTCAACTGCTTCTTAAGTTCCTTCAACTCCTCTACGGACATCCTATATGGCCGTTTAGAAATAGGGGCAGTTCCAGGTAGGAGATCATTAACAAACTCAACTTCCCTATCTGGTGGCATCCCTGGTAACTCCTCTGGAAAGACATCCGGAAAGTCTCTAACCACCCGGATGTTGTCACCAACAAACTCCTCAGGTATAAAGAACATTGCACGCTTGGATGAGGTGGTTACTGCAATATTAACTTGAAATGTTTCTCCTTTAGGGCTAGTGAGTTCTATAGTACCTCTACCACATGCTATAATGGCCTTTGCCTTCCTTAACCATGACATACCAAGAATCAGATCTATACTGCTTGCCTCTAATATTATAGCCGTAGCTCCAAATTCTCTTCCCATAATGGTTAATGTCAATCTACGTGTCATTTGATTTGCTTCAATAGGCCATTTAGGTGTAATTACTATCATTGGTTTTCTCATATTTAGCAGTGGTATTTCATTTGTGTTGGCATATCGAGCAGACATGAAAGAATGTGTAGCACCAGAATCAAATAATATGGTTGCAGGAATTGCATTAACGTAAAACATACCAAGTACGATGTCCGCACCATCAGGAGTAGCATCAACGCTGACTTGATTCACCCTGGCTATAGAATATCCCTTGCCAGGAGTCTGTTGCTTGTTCTTAGCTGGTGTACCAGAATTCCCCATAGGGCAAGCATTAGCATAGTGCCCAATCTGACCGCACTTGAAACATGTAGGGTCGGTCTTCTGTCCTGCAGACCTCGTCGGGGTGCCAGTGGGAGTAGCCTGACGAGTAGGAGGTGTCCGTGGAGACCCCTGTGGAGCATACTGAACTGGGCGTGGTCCTCCTCCTGAACGAGTAGGTGTACCCTGTGGCGAAACATAGCGGGGACGAACACTGCTGCTACCCTGTCCCTGTGAGATAGCCTTCCTCTTCAAATCACCCAGTTGAACACGCTTGTGTTCAATAGCAAGAGCCTTATCTAACAGCCTCTGAAATGATGGAAAGGTGTGTGCAACTAGCGCATACTGTAGGGGTCCATTAAGTCCTTCAATAAAATGCTCCTGCTTTCTTTCATCCTCATCAACTTCCTCTGGAGCATATCTCGATAGCTGAATAAACTTATCTCTGTACTCGATGACCGACATGTTGCCTTGCTTCAATGACAGAAACTCCTTCTTCTTGATCTTTATCAAACCAGCTGGAATGTGATAGTTCCTGAACTGGGTACTGAACTCTGCCCAAGTAATAGTATCAGCAGCATCATGGGCAGCAGTATAAGAATCCCACCAGTCAGCAGCAGGACCTGTCAGACGACCTGAGGCATAAAGAACTTTCTCCCAGTCTGAGCATTGGGCGATGTTGAGCATCTTCTCAATTGCTTTCAGCCAATCATCTGCATCAAGTGGATCTGGCGAGCTGGCGAAGGTCGGCGGCTTATGACTCATAAACTCCCGGTGCTTATCACGAGGTGGAACTGGTGGTGGTGGTGGAGGCAATGGTACTTGTTGCTGTTGCTGAAATTGCTATTGCAGCTGCTGTTGCGCCCTTCTCTCCTGGCGTATCTCTTCTCTCTCCTGGCGCAACTCTTGGCGTATCTCTTCTCTTTCTTGACGCATCTCCTGGCGTTCTTGCTGCATCTGAGCCCGCATATCAGCCATAGTGTCCGCCATTTGCTGCATCACCCTCATCTGAGCCGCAATCAGTGGGTCAACCCCGTCGGGTGGAGGATTAGGAGGATTCATCTCTGCTGGCTGTGGCTGGGGTTGTCTATATATCCATCGAGTGTGTCAATTAGGAGGCAAATCAATTCCACCACCCTGCCTGGTATTGACCATCTGAGTTAGATACATAAGGTAAGGGAATAGTAGACAAGGCAGTAATTACGAATCATGTTGCTTTGGGGGATTTATTAGCTAAGCAGTTTAATGTTTTATCTACCATAGCTAATTCATTACCTTATAGTGGTACATACTAAGATGTCCATATATAATATTTCAATCAATCAAAGAAGCAAATCAGACATGTATCATCAGAACAATCAAACAACTTTTTTTTTAAATATAGAAAATAGTTTTGATTTTTGTCTTAGGTTCCCTAACTCTTAAAAATGTCATAGGTGTAGGGATTCCAAGGTGTGAAATCCATCTTGTCTCAGAGTAGAAAAGGTAAGAATGATCAGAGTAGAACAGTAGAAGGTGAGACAGGATCAAGATAAGTGTAGAAAGAATCAGAGTAAGGTAAGTGTAGAATGAATCAGAAGAAGGTAAGTAGGTAAGGGTTTTGTCCATTTCTATCTAGGTTTCGTCCTACAGTCAACATTTCCTCTGATACCACTTCTGTCACACACGGATTTGAGGAGCAAAGCCGGGTGCATCTCATACATGCGCCAAAGAAGACAACATATATAATAACAGAGTGTATAGAGATAAATGTCACAATAAAATCAGAGTACTTATTACATAGCGGAAGACTTAATACAAAATAAAAGAATAAACATAAAATGAACTAAGGATCGTCGGCGCCAATGTCAACTGAGAAACGCCACCTAGATCAGATCATACTCCTCGCCTTGTGGCTCCTCCTGAACCACCTGCTCTTCTCCTGTGGGGGGGTGTGAGACAGCAAGAGTGAGCTCACACATGATCATAGCTCAACAAGTTGTGGGGAACCAGTGGACATAAACTCACAAAGGTGTGAGTTCATGTGATGTGTAAGGCTAATCAATGATATGGGTTAAGCTGAGCATTGCTTTTAAGTAGTTGGTCAAAATTTTATTAGCAGTTACTAAGTGTAAGTAAATACCAAACCTTAGAAATAATAAGTAAAAGTAATAATAAAATAATCCCAAATGCAATGAAATGACAGATTAAGTTTAAGTTCCATAAATTAATCATGTGAGTGTCCGAGCCGCTCATGACCGTGAGCACGGCTAGTATACTAGTTTTACACTCTGCAGAGGTTGCGCATCTTTACCCACAAGTCGTGTTACCCATTTGCCACGGAGTTGATCAGACCCCATACACCTCTACCAAGGAAGCGAGGCAGGGTACCACTACGAGGCCTTTACAAAGTTCCACTAGCTTCAGACTACCCGCTACAGTTTATAGGAAGCTCCCATGCAGGAATCCCTCGCCTGACCGCCATCGCAGCAAAATCAACCCAAGGACCTCCCTACACTGACCACTCCCCTACCGCCCTTGCCCCTTTTGGGTAAGGTAGCCCTCCACTAGCTTTCCTAGTTAATTAGCCAAGAGGCGTCCCATTAAACCCTTGTGGTAGCACTGTTTTCCCGGGTGGTTCTCCATGTTCCCATTAACATAATGATCTTAACATGAACAGTAAAGAATAAAACAGATGATAAAAAGTATAACAATGAGTGATGAATATCTCTATACCCAAATCCACATAAAGCAATAGCATGAACTACCCAAAACTTTAGTAGTAAAACCAGTGGTGAAACAAGGTATAAAGATAGTCAAATCTAGGGTAACCTATTGGGTCCCATCAAAATTAACCTATGCAGATCATTATGTATAATAAGCCATCAAAATTAACCTATGCAGATCATTATGAATAATAAGAACATGAATGGGTAAAAGAAGTGATCAAGGGCACAACTTGCCTTCCACGAGTTCCTGCTCAGCAGTCTCTACCAGCTGAACCCCAGAATCCTCTGTAGCTTGCTCGTCTACTCGCATCAACACAATACATACATAGTATAGTAAAAATTAACATTACACCAAGCATGTAAATAAAATACACAGTAATAATCTACACATTAAAATAAAATCCTAGGAACAGGAATCGTAATTTTTGGAGTTATAGATATTAAATTATGAATTTCCAAAGGTTTCATGTGCTTAAAATAGATTAAGTGAGGAATTAAATTTCTTACTGTTTTCATGACAAAACAGAGGCTCTAGGTGTTAGACAGTAATACTATGAAAATTTAGGAACTGGAATGGAGGAATTTGAAGTTCATATGCATTTTCTATGAATTAAACAAGTTCTATGAATTGTTTTCACATTAAAAACTCAGTTTCTATATATTTTCCCTGATTTCCCAAGTTCCTGGACTATGCCTCAAATACCAGAAAGAGCAGGGTCCCCGGCGCAAGAAACCAGAGACCCAGCGCACAGCGGAGTGGGATGGCGGGTTGATTCTGCGAAATCTTGGGGTCTCTTTAGTAAAAAGTCACGGCCGAAGGGGTATCGCAGGTTCTAGACCGTCCGATCCGACGCAACGGCTCAGATTAGATCTAAGTCGCGGTGAACCAGTACGCTACACAGCCCGTTGGATTGGAAATCTACGGTCCGCGCTCAACATAACCGAGATCGATGCGCAGCCCGTTGGATCACGGATCAAAGATCCCGGTTCTATTTAGCTAAACGATACCCACTCTCCTAATCTCAGCCGTTCGCTGCGAGATCAACGCCCGATAGTCTTTCTCCTACCTTGCGCCTGAGCAGAACAGCCGCCCCGCCAGACTACGGCGAACCCCGCCGGTGGCCGTTCATCGGTGGATTGAAGCCCCAATAACATGTTTCGTATAGCGCATAAGGATCCGCGGGTCAAAGTGATTATGGGTGAGGGGTTTGTACCAGAAATTGCAGGGCGACTTTCACCGGCTCCGGGAAGGTGCGGGTGCGCGACGAACATGCCCGACGATGAGCCAATTCCCCGCGACGGCGCCCGTTTTCTCCACTGTAGAGAACCAAGGAGGTGATGAACTCCGACACCAATCGTTCCTCCACCACCAATCGGGACCTGGAGTCGCTATGGCAGGCACCCAAGGTCGGCGGTGGTGGCAATTTGGATCTCCGGTAGGTGCTCGCGCGAGAGGGAGTAGCAAGAAAAGGAACGGTTCTCGGGGAGCGCAGCGCGAGGCTTTTATGGGCGGATAGCCACCCGCGAAGGAGATCCCGGAATGTGGCCGCCATACTCGGGGATGTTGTTGGCGCGGTGGTGGACATATGGGTCCACATCGCAGAGGCAGCCGGGGAAAGGAAGCACTCGCGAGGGAGAGGCTAACAGTGGGCCCGCCCTGTCGGCGCGGGCGTGTCCCTAGGCTGTACGAGTAAGGCTGGGCCGCGCGAGGGGTTCCTTCAGGTGGGCCGAAAAGAGGAATCTGAGCCCATGTAACTCTCATCCCCTTTTTCTTTTATTTATATATGTTTTTTTGTTTTCTTTTATGCTTAATCCTTTTTAATCTAAATTTTTTGAATTCAACCTAAGTGCAAATCTTGAATTCATATTAAATATACATTTTGTTCATATCCTCATGTGATGAAATTATTTTAGTTATAATATTATTTAATATGGAGCAATAGTTCTTTCTCTCTTCTATTCTCATGAGTCTTCCAATTTAGAGGTTAAATTCCATTTGTCCATTAACATTAATATGTTGTTAATGACACATTTGTTTTTATTATCCACATATGCACAATCAAATAAAACTCAGCATGATGCATGATTTATTTAGGTGTCATTGGTTATTTAATCCCCTTTTGATGGTGTTTAATCACATGTGATAGTAACTAAAGATGGTACACGCACATATATATGAAGAAAATATTCTCTTTTCATAAGAGTTACAAATTTAGGTATTACAGAGATGACCAGGGGCTTCGGAGGAAGAATACACCCGAGGCATGTCAGTTCAATTCACAACACTCAGAATGATGACAGAGGAAGTCAGCTGCAGAGGCCCCAGTATTCTTCACAATCTTCGGGGCAGCAACAAAGCTCGTTTTGGCCGCCAGCTCCAAGAGGCAGAGGCGCCAGGGGCTTCAGAGGAAGATATGGGGACCAACCCAGGAAGATATACTGTATATTTTATGGTGAAGACAAGGGCCATACTACAAGAATGTGTCAAATCACCATCCAAAAGCAGAAGGAGATCGTAGAAGCCGAAGCCCGGTAAAGTCAACCGAAGCAGGTCCTACATATTGCTTCGTGTCACTCACCCTACATACCAGAGTATGTGGGTAATCATCCTGTAGCTTCTGTTGCTTCGGCTAGTCAGCCACAGGCTTCTTGGCCACAGCTTCCACCTCCGCCGCCACTACAACCTGCCTATTCACGAGGTCAGCAACTAGAAGGGAGCCATCAGACTCATCAGCAGCGAGAACTCAGGGAGGAATCCGAAGCTCGCACAGTCAACAGTACTGTGCCAGAGTCAAAACACATCTATTGAGAGATCCTACCTCTTAAGCATTTTACATTCATTGTCATTTTCTTTTTAATAAGGAACAATTGGTGTAAATCTAGTCCTCTTGTCACTTTTAATTTCTTGTAATAGCTTCGTTCTTGTCATAATGAAATATATCTTTCCTATAGACTTACGAAGCTCAAAAACTGCCGAAGCTAAAAAGTCGTTCCTAAGGGAATGCATACCTAAAAATTACATTGCAAGTTTTACCGAAGCTACAAAAGTTGTTCCTAAGGAATGCAGCGTAAGTTTGCCGAAGCTACAAAAAGTCGTTCCTAGAGAGCGCAGCGTAAGTTTGCCGAAGCTACAAAAAGTTGTTCCTAGGGAGCGCAGCGTAAGTTTGCCGAAGCTACAAAAAGTCGTTCCCATGGGAGCGTAGAGTAAGTTTTTTGCTCAAAAGTCGTTCCAAAGGGCATGCAGAGCCAAATACCGCTGAAATATAAGCGAAGCGCGAAAAGTCAACGCGAATACCGCCGAAATAGAAGGCGAAAAAGTTCAAAAGACGTTTTTAAGGGGATTTAGAACTTACACAGAAAAATAAGCGGTGAAGCCGAAAAATAAACGGCAAAGAGATTTTTGATGGTTCCTAAGGGAACGCAGATATTGTGTTTCAGTGTGGGTACGTGTCTTCGGCATTAGCATCATTCTTTGCATCATATCATCGCATCATATCATCGCATCATATCGCATAGCATCACATCATACATCATATCACATCAATAACATCAATTGGAAGCGAGGCCAGTCTTCGAAGAATGCTTTATAAAAAATGAAAAGATGCCAAGGCACAAAGTAAGCTGAGAGTTACAGCTTCATCAGTTCTGATGTGGAAGGAGGGATCTATTCTTTACGAAGCATTGATAATTTTACAAAGGGTGGATGATTCTTACAAGGCATAAAAACTCTTCTTTACGAAGCATGAAAAGAAGGGAAGGTGTTTTTTCGCTGAGGGCTCAAAAACGGTATGTACATAAAGTTTCATGCATCGCAAAGAACTGAATTACAAGCAATTCATATATTACATTCAAATCTTGTAAGCACTGAATATTACAAACATAGTTCAGCAAATGTTACATTAATATTATAGAAAATATTTTTACAATAGCTACTCTTCTTCCTTCAGAACTTTTTCTGCAGCTTCGGTTAGCAGTTTGGTAACAACTTCATCTACAATAGCTTCGGCCACATTAATAATTTCTACTGCTTTCTTTGTCTCTGGGTCGGCCAGTGGGTCGAATGGCTCCGGGGGAGGAGATAGTTCAGCTGCGGTAGAAGACATAAATTAGTTCGAAGTCACAAAAATAAACAACAAAGCTAAAAGCCATTAAGTGATACATATCCGTCTTTCGAGTTCCACAGCTTTTTCAGCTTCTTTCGTAGCTTCTTGAGCGTCATGAATATCTTTTTAGCTCTTCTTCATTATTTCATGAGCCATCCCTCGGCCAACATTTTCCCAGATATCAGTGAAAAATTTTCCACCTATTGAACTCACTTCGGCCGAGGGGTCCTTCGTATCATCGACGGAGAAGGCAGCTTCGGTCTGGGCTAAGGTTTTAACATGTTCACAACCTGCCTTCTCCAAAATGGCTGCAACCCCCTCGTACCAGAGAATGCACAGACGTCCCCGCGGTCACTCAAAATCTCCTCAAAAGCTTCGGCTTCATTACTGATCCACTCGATGATGCCCTCAGGGTCGCCCCGTATGAAGTTGTCTTCGTTTGAGTAGGCGCCCACGTTGGCGAAGCTAGTCTTTATCTTTTTACACATTCCACAGATTTTCAAAACATCTTTCTTTTGATGCGCGAAGCTCTGCAACTGTTTTTTCAAAATAATTTTTCCAGTACTCACTGGCATCTCGGTCAGCTTCAGCAACAGCGCATTTTAATTTGGCCTGAGGCAGTTGTTTTCGAAGGTCTTCAATCTCATTCTTTTGAATTTCAGATTGAGCCTTGAAGTTAGCTTCATCCCCCTTTACTTTGTCCACCAATGTAAGTAGAATTTTGTCTTTTTCCGTGGCTTCGTTTCTCAGCTTGATAACCACTGTTCGAAGGTTGTTGAGAGAAATAGTGCAGCTCTTGTCTTCAGCATTCTTTTGCGCCCTTAAGGCGTTGCTAAGTATTAAGCCCTACAAGAAAGAATGAATGGATTAACATGAGAATAAAAGACTCTATTACAGAATCCATAAGCTTCAAAATTCACAACTTTTGTACCTTTAGACTGTTGTATGCAAGGCTATCCGCAAGATCGTCCTTCGTCATGGCACAAAGGCCAGCTTCGAGCTTCGAGAAACCCATACTTCTGGCCATCTCCCGACAGACGGATAATTCTTTGTTGTCTGGGAGATGTTGGGGACTTGTTCTCAAATGCTAAGAGTTAAGAGCAAGGCAACATAAAAAGTGTTAAATGTTAAAGTCCTTCGTCCTTCGAAACATTATGCCCCTTTGGGAAATAATGAGTTTAGGACGAAGGTCATAAGGGACATACCTTCGTAAATATAACAAGTAATGACGAAGGATTCATGTAAAGCACGAAATATAATATAAACAACATAAAATCATTTCTATTTTATTAACATGTAAAAATAGAAATGATTTCAAATTACAAATGTACCTTCGGTCCTGAGAGAAGGTAAAAAAGTACAAGCGTGACGCAAAAGCAAATGCCAAGTCAGCGTGAACAGTACGGGAGTACTGTTCACCTATTTATAGACGTGGGACGCAGCCCACATAAAATTACATTCATGTCCATTACATTTGTCAATGACTTATGAAAATCTGTCAAGGTCCACGTAGTCTTTTCATCTCTAAGTCGGTTCCCCCCTCTGCTATCGCGACGAAGCTTCCCTGCGCACAGCTTCGGCTGTGCTCGTCCTTCGTCTGGTTCAGGCTTCGTCCTGACCGTGCTTCATATTCATAATTCTGAGTCCGAAAATACCTGTTTACATAATCCACTTGGAAAACATTGTCAAATCATGTTTTTGAGGACCTTCGGAGGACGAAGGCCCCCAACAGTAGCCCCTCGCAATATTAATTTGTTAATGATAAATTCAGATTGCGATATGGACGAAGGCCTTGAGCCGAAGGTCCGAAAAAACACCTTCCCTTTGCTAGAATAGCAACATTCACTGACAAGCGGGACCCTCCAATTTTTAACGCCCTGGGCGTATAAATAAGATCATACCGCAAACTTATTTGGTACGCACACTTGCCGTCTGCTTCGGCCCACTAAATTTTTAGCTCTTGCGCACTAAGATTTGCTGGTCTTTTTGATTTTGAAGCTTCGGCCTCGAAACAGTTTTTTAGTGTTTCCGAAGATGTCTGAGGGTAAGAAGATCCCTGCCGAGACGAAGCTGAGTCTCGACGAAGAGAAGAATTTGGGGTTCCTCATAGCGATGGCGGAGACCAATACAGAGAAAATCACCAAGGAGATTCTTGAAGGTTTGTCCGAAGATACTGGTGACAGCGACAGCTATGATGTAGAAAGTGGTGGGGAAGAGGCCGAAGATCGACCATGGCGGCCAAGTCACACGGTTTTCGGGAAGACCACTATCAAGCAGAGTCATATTGATAATATGAGGGGGGAGGTATTTTCGAGATATATCTATTGTGAGGGCTGACGCTAGAGAAAAGACTTCTCCCACCCCAGAAGAAGATGAAGTCGTAATCTTCCGAAGCTTTCTCAAGGCTGGGCTTCGATTCCCCCTGAGCAACTTTGTTGTTGAGGTACTGAAAACATTTCAAGTCTACATTCATCAAATTACTCCCGAAGCTATCATAAGAATGGGGTTGTTTATCTGGGCTGCGAGAAGCCAAGGTTTAGAACCAAATGCTAAAAGCTTTTGCAATATTCATGAGTTGTTATATGAGACGAAGCCCTGGGGGAAAGAACAATATCACAACAACTTTGGGTGTTACAGCTTTGGTGCCCGCTCCGGGTCAAGCCGCCCTGTGCCAACTTTTCGGAAGAGGTGGCCCGGAGCCTGGATGACTGAATGGTTCTATGTAAAGAATGACTTAACAGCGCAAGAAAATGTCAAGAGTATCATTATGCGCCCCATCTGGCAACGCTTCGGACTTCGAAGGCCGAAGGTTGAAATGGACGAAGCAGCCGAGGAATGCCAAAGAGCCTTCGGCATAGTCTGCTCTTTCATTGGGACAAGGGACTTGGTCCAAGAGCACATTGCCTTCAGGGTATGGCCACTTGCAGAAAAGTGGGAAATGCCGAAGGAGACCATTAAAGAGTCCGACGAAGGCGGACTAGTCAGACTAAAATACACATTCAAATATGCAGATAAATTTATTGAACCTGATGATGACTGGTTGAAAATCATTGAGACATTAAGTGACGAACTGCTTGGAGCATATTCGAAGGCCGAGAACACTGCGTTATTCGACGCAGTCGGGTTTGTCTACCCTGACTATCACTATCCGGTATTGGGTCGCAAAAGGAAAAATACTTCTCCTGCGACAGAAGCTACCACGAGTGCCACTAGCGAGCCAGCGCCTCAAAGGAAAAAGATGAAGGTGCTCACCCACCGAGCGCGCTTTATTGAGCCGGCCACAGTGCTAAAATTTATTGGTGAAGTTTCTTTGGCCTCTGAAGCTACAGAACCAGCTCCAGCGCCGAAGATAGAAGAAAAAACTGAAGCGCCTTCAGCAGTAGAAAAACCGAAGATTGAAGGGCCAAAAACATCAGAAATCTTAAGTCCTTCAGCAAATGTCGAATCAACAAAAAATCAAAAGGGCCCATTGGTGACCCCAAGAAGAAAAAGAATGGTGAACGTGTTAGATGTTTTGGAGACAATTAAGTCTTCAAGCACAACTCCAAAAGGGACTATTGAAGTTGCTGAAGTGTCTACCGAGGCTGAAGTTGCTGAAGCTTCGAAGCAACAACCTGAAGCCGAAGCCGGGCCCTCAGAGCCCACCAAGGAACAATCCTTAGAGACCGAGAAAATATCAGAACCAGCTTTGGTTAAAGAAATTGACACTGCCGCCCCCGAAGCTCCTTCCAGCGCACGCGATTACATCGTGCGACATGCTTTGGGGAAGAAATTATCCGAAGAGGAAACTTACGAAGCTAACTACTATGCCAGAGAGCTAAAATATCCGAAAGGGGCAGTAGTGTTTAACGGGACTAATGAAGATGACTTCCTGTACTGCCTTCCTGATAATAAAGAACTATCTGTCTGCCGAGAGATGGCTAGAAGTATGGGATTCCCGAAGCTCGAAGCTGGGTTATGCGCTATGACGAAGGAAGATCTCGCGGATAGTCTTGCATATAATAGCCTGAAGGTTTGGGAATTAGACTTTTGAAAAAATCTTACAATACGTAATTCATTCCTTTATTCTTATATGGATTCTTCTTTTTTTTTATAGGGTTTAATCCTGAGCAACGCATTGAGAGCACAAAAGAGTGCCGAAGATGAGAGTTATGAAATTGCATTCAACAATCTACGATCAGAAGTTATAAAACTGAGAAACGAAGCTCTAGAAAAAGACAAAATTCTGGTTACACTAGTAGACAAGATAAAAAATGACGAAGCTGCTGCAAAGATCCAGGCCGAAGCCCAAAAACGTGAAATTAAAGATCTTCAGAAACAGCTAGCTAGAGCTAAAGAGGAACGTGTGCTTGAGGAAACCAAACGAGAACTTGGTGATCATATGGTTAATAATTTAGAGTTAAGTGTTAAGGAGCTTCGTGCATCTCAGAGGAAATGCTATGTTAAATCTGTAGAATGCGTCAAAAAGATAAAATCCAGCTTCGCCAGCGTTGGCGCCTTTTCTAGTGAAGAGAATTTTCCAAGAGGCAATCCCGAAGGTCCACTGGACTGGATCAGTCACGAAGCAGAAGCTTTCGAGGAAATCCTGAGCAGCCGCGGTGACATCTGCGCTTTTTCAGGCGCCAGAGGAATTGCTGCTGTTCTGGAGAAAAAAGGTTGTGATCATATAAAATCCTTAGCTCAGTCCGAAGCTGCCCTGTCCTCTGAAGACATCAAAGATCCCTCGACCGAAGCAAGCATGGTTGGTGGTAAATTCTTCACTGATATCTGGGACAATGGCGGCCGAGAAATGGCGCAAGAAATAATTCAAAGAAGTGAAAAAGGCATCCATGATGCCAGGAAAGTGGCAGAAGCTGCCGAAAGAAGTTCAGAGCCCGAAAGGCAATTAGGTATTAATTAGTCGTTGTTATTGTGTTGTAATTTTTATTTCAAACTTTGCTCGCGATTTGTAATAGTAATGAAGAAATGTTCTCTTCCCTCAGAAGCTGCTGGATCAACTGCCGACCCTCACACAAAAGGAGATGACGAGATTAAACGAATGGCCGAAGCTATCATGGATAAAGTTGTTGATCAACTTCTAAATGAGGCCGCCGAAGCAGTACTAAGAGAAGAGTAAATGTTATTAGAAAAAACATTGGAAGTGTGATCTCTGTAATACTTTGTACGTTTGAATGTAATATACGAGCCTCTTTTCATTATTCAATTCTTTACGATGCATGAAATTCTACATACATACCATTTTTGAGCCTTCGGCGAAAAAACACCTTCCCTTCTTTTCATGCTTCGTGAAGAAAACATTCTCCGTTAAAACTGTTCTGATAAATCACATCCATGCTTCGTGTAAACATTCTCCGAAGCTATACAATTTTGATATTACTCTGATGAAGCTCATCCATGCTTCGTAAAAACATTTTCCAAAGCTACTTTCCGAAGATTATCATTGTATTCCCTTGTGACTTTACACAATTTGCTCTTTCTCAAAACATCCTTTCGAAGGTTGATACTGTGTCCCCTTCTTTTGCCATATGCAACATGATGTATGATGCTTATGCTATGCAAAATGATGTGATGATGTTATGTTATGCAAATGACATTTGTCCCGAAGATACACACAAAATATCTTTATAAGCTCTGCATTCCCTTAGGAACGTCTTTGGAGCTTCTTCGCCTTTTACTTAGACGGTATAAGCTCTGCATTCCCTTAGGAACGTCTTTGGAGCTTCTTCGCCTTTTACTTAGACGGTATAAGCTCTGCATTCCCTTAGGAACGTCTTTGGAGCTTCTTCGCCTTTTACTTAGGCGGAATCAGCGTTGACTTTTCGCTGTGTGCTCTGCATTCCCTTAGGAACGTCTTTGGAGCAAAAAACTTACACTGCGCTCCCTTTGGAACGGCTTTTTTGTAACTTCAGCAACTTACTCTGTGTTCCTTAGAACGACTTTTTGTTGCTTCGAAGGACTTTTAATAATTCGAAGGCCCTCCTTATTGCCGTGAATTTTTAAGCTTCAGCAACTTAAGCCTGTGGAGAAGATAGGTTTTCCTCATAACCAACCACGAAACTACTATATGAAAACTGAAATGTTCTTTATTACACAGAAAATAGAATTTAAACGGAAAAGACTGCTATCAAAGTAGGATATATGTCAATAAATGTGCTTCGACTCGGGCACAGTACTATTGACTGTGCGAGCTTCAGATTGCTCTCTGAGATCCCTTTGGTGCGGAACATATTGGCTCCCTTCTGGCTGTTGGCCTTGCTGCAGCGGAGGTGGGGGCGGGGGCTGTTGCCATGAAGCTTGAGGTTGACTCGCCGAAGCTACGGAAACTGCATGGTGATTGCCCACATATTCCGGGATGTAAGGCTGATGGTACGAAGCAGTATGCATGACCTGCTTCGGCTGTCCCTGTTGCGCTGCAGCTTCTGCTAGCTCCTTTTGTTTCTGGATGGTGACATGGCACATCCTGGTGGTATGGCCCTTGTTCTCACCGCAGAATAAGCAAAATGTCCTCCTTGGTTGATCTCCAAATCTTCCGCCGAAGCCCCTGGCGCCTCTGCCTCTTGGAGCTGGTGGCCGAAAGAAAGTTTGCTGTTGCCCCGAAGCCTGTGAGGAGCACTGCGGCCTGTTCTGCTGACTCCCCTTGTCATCATTTTGAGTGGAGTTGTGGATGGACCTGACATGCCTCGGATAGAATCTTCCCCCGAAGCCCCTGGTCATCTCAGAAAATCTGAAGGCCTCCTCCCTTCTTTGGCGAAAGTCATTATCAGCACGAATGTACTCGTCCATCTTTTGGAGCAGCTTCTCCAGAGTCTGAGGAGGCTTCCTAGCAAAGTATTGTGCTGCAGGTCCAGGACGAAGCCCCTTGATCATGGCTTCGATGACAATTTCATTGGGCACGGTTGGTGCCTGCGCCCTCAAACGCAAGAACCTTCTGACATACGCCTGAAGGTATTCTTCGTGATCCTGAGTGCACTGGAACAAGGCTTGAGCAGTGACCGGCTTCGTCTGAAACCCTTGAAAGCTGGTTAACAACATATCCTTCAGCTTCTGCCATGAAGTGATCGTTCCTGGTCGGAGGGAGGAATACCAGGTCTGAGCAACACTCCTGACAGCCATAACAAAAGACTTTGCCATGACTGCAGCATTGCCACCATACGAAGACACTGTTGCTTCGTAGCTCATCAAGAACTGCTTCGGGTCTGAGTGGCCGTCGAACATGGGAAGCTGGGGTGGCTTATAGGACGGAGGCCAAGGTGTAGCCTGCAGCTCAGCGGACAGAGGAGAAGCATCATCGAAAACAAAATTTCCCTGATGGAAATTGTCATACCAGTCATCTTCGTTGACGAAGCCCTCCTGATGAAGGTCTTTCTGCTGAGGCCTTCTGTTCTGCTCATCGTGAGTAAGATGGCGAACTTCCTCAGAGGCTTCGTCTATCTGCCTTTGCAACTCAGCTAGACGGGCCATCTTCTCCTTCTTCCTCTGCACCTGTTGATGAAGCATCTCCATATCCCTGATTTCTTGGTCTAGCTCATCCTCCTGAAGCGTCGGGCTAACGGCCTTTCTCTTCTGGCTTCGGGCCTCTCGAAGAGAGACGGTCTCCTGGTTGTGGTCCAGCGGTTGCAGTGCTGCAGCCCCAGTCGCTGAAGCTTTCTTCGGCGCCATAGCGAAGGTCTACAGCTTCCGAAGGTGTTCAAAAAACTCGAAGTGGAAGTGAGTTCACCGGAGGTGGGCGCCAATGTTGGGGACTTGTTCTCAAATGCTAAGAGTTAAGAGCAAGGCAACATAAAAAGTGTTAAATGTTAAAGTCCTTCGTCCTTCGAAACATTATGCCCCTTTGGGAAATAATGAGTTTAGGACGAAGGTCATAAGGGACATACCTTCGTAAATATAACAAGTAATGACGAAGGATTCATGTAAAGCACGAAATATAATATAAACAACATAAAATCATTTCTATTTTATTAACATGTAAAAATAGAAATGATTTCAAATTACAAATGTACCTTCGGTCCTGAGAGAAGGTAAAAAAGTACAAGCGTGACGCAAAAGCAAATGCCAAGTCAGCGTGAACAGTACGGGAGTACTGTTCACCTATTTATAGACGTGGGACGCAGCCCACATAAAATTACATTCATGTCCATTACATTTGTCAATGACTTATGAAAATCTGTCAAGGTCCACGTAGTCTTTTCATCTCTAAGTCGGTTCCCCCCTCTGCTATCGCGACGAAGCTTCCCTGCGCACAGCTTCGGCTGTGCTCGTCCTTCGTCTGGTTCAGGCTTCGTCCTGACCGTGCTTCATATTCATAATTCTGAGTCCGAAAATACCTGTTTACATAATCCACTTGGAAAACATTGTCAAATCATGTTTTTGAGGACCTTCGGAGGACGAAGGCCCCCAACAGGAGATAATACAAGAAATCATCTTCATCCGTACCATTAAACACTGAGGCCCCTTTCGGGTACTTCAGTTCTCGGGCATAGTGTCTAGCTTCAAAAATTTCTTCCTCAGATAATCTTTTTCCCGAAGCATGTCGAATAACATAATCAAGGTCTTCGGAAGGTGCTTCGGGAGCAGGAGCGGTAGCTTTTTCAAGCAAAGTCTGTTCTATAGCCTCTTCCTCTGCTGCCTTCTCTTCAATTTTCGAGGGTTTTTTCTTAGCAGGCTCTAAAGGCCTGGCTTCGGCACTAGCCTGGCTCATTGCAGCTTCGGTTTCGGTCAGTTTTGTTTTAGCTTCGATTTGCATTTTCGTAGCCTTAACAATTTTCCCTGGAGTAGAGCCTGAAGCCTTTACCGTTTCTAGCACATCTAGTACACTTGCCATCCTTCTTCTTTTGGGAGTGGCCGAAAGACCTTTTTGTATCTTCGACATTGGTACTTTTGCCGAAGGGCTGAAAACTTCTAACATTTTTATTCCTTCGGTCTCTGGCTTTTCGGCCTTATCTTTACCAGTCTTTGCCTCAGCTTGCTCGGCTGAGGGTGCCTTCGACATGGTAGCCGGTTCTTCAGCCTTCTGTGTAGGAGGAATTGGCTCTTTCAGATCAACAGCTGAAGAAGTCTTCCCACCAAACTCGGGCACCACGGCCGGCTCAATATAACGAGGCCGGTGGGTGAGGACTTTCAACTTTTTACTCTTCGGCACAGGCTCGCTTAGAGCAGCCGAAGCAACAACCTTTCCAGAGGTTGCACCGTTTCTTTTCTGCCCCCATGGCGGGTAGGTATAGTCAGGGTACACAAATCCAATAGCATCAAAAACCCTATTTAATCTTTTCTTTTTTCGGCTCCCGAAGGCCGCAGATAGTGCATTATCTTTGGACTTGGAATATGCTCCAAGTAACTCATCGCTAGCATTTTCAACACACTTCAGCCAGTCATCATCTGGTTCAACAAACTAGTCCCCAAACCTGAAGGTGTATTTCAATCGAACCAGGCCGCCTTCGCTAGGGTTAGTGATGGTTTCTTTCGGCATTTCCCAGCTGTCTATCAGTGGCCATATCCTGTAGGCTACATGTTCTTGAAGCAAGTCTCTTGTCCCAATAAAAGAGCAAACTGTGCTAAAGGCCCTTCGGCTGTCTCATCAATTTCTACCTTCGGCTTTCGGAGGCCGAAGCGGGACCAGATGGGGCGCATGATGATCTCTTTAATGTCTTTTCTCGCCTTCAAATCATTTTTCACATAGAACCACTCTTCCATCCAGGCCCCGGGCCATCTCTTCCGAAACGTTGGCACTAGGTAGCTTGCGCCAGAGCAAGCCACAAAGTTATAGCAACCGAAATTGTTATGATATTGTTCTTTACCCTAGGGCTTCGTCTCATATGAAAGTTCATGCATACTGCAAAAACATCTTGCACTTGGCTCTAGACCTTGACTTCTCACAGCCTAAACGAAGATCCCCATTCTAATAACTGCTTCAGGAGTGATCTGGTGAAGGAAAATCTGGTATGTCTTTAAAACTTCAACCACAAATTTGCTCAACGGGAACCGAAGTCTAGCTTTGAAGAAGCTCCGGAAGATCACAACTTCATTTTCTTCGGGAGCAGGAACGACTCTGTCTACATCGGCCCTCACAATAGACATATCTCGAAAATACCTTCCTCTCATATTATCAAGATGACTCTATTTGATAGTTGATTTCCCGAAGACTGTATGACTTGGTCGCCAGGGCCGATCTTCAGAGTCTTCGCCTCCACTCTCCGCATCATAGTTGTCGCTATCATCAGTATCTTCAGACAAGCTTTCTAGTATATCTTTAGTAATATTCTCTGTATTTGTTTTTGCTATTGACTCGATAAATCCAGCAGTCTTCTCCTCAAGGAGCTTCTCCTCTTTGGTCAGCTTCGTCTCAACGGCAACTTTTTTGTCCTGAGACATCTTCTCTTCGGAAATGGCAAAAATGCGTCCCTAAAACCGAAGCTTAGGAAGTCTGAGAAACTAAGCAATCGTTGGTAAGCAAGAGCTAAAAAATTGAGCAAACAAAGCAAGCGGCAAGTAGCGTACCAAATGTGGTCAGGGTGAGTTCTTATTTGTACGATCGACGCGCTCCAAATTGGAGGGTCCCGTCTGTCATTGACTGTTGCTATTCTAGCAAAGGGAAGGTGTTTTTTTGGACCTTCGACTTAAGGCCTTTGTCCATGTCGCAGTCTGAATTCATTATCTTAAACAAATTAATACTGCGAGGGGCTGCTGTTGGGGGCTTTCGTCCTCCGAAGGTCCTCAAAAAAATAATTTAACAATGTCTTCCAAGTATGGTTTATGGACAGGTATCTTCGGATTTATGATAAAAGCATACATGATGAGGAGCTTGATCGTGACGAAGGTTGCCATCGCTCCGAAGCTGTGCGGAAGGGAGCTTCGGCTAAATCGCAGAAAAGGGAACCGACTTAAAAGGGAAAAGGCTGTTCAGTCCTCATAGATTTTTCTATAAGCCAATAGTAAATGTAAAGGGCATAATTGTAATTTTTCATAGGCTGTGTCCTGTGCCTATAAATAGATGAACAGTACCCCCGTACTGTTCACGCGGACTTGTACTCATTTTTGCCTCACGCTTGTACTTTCACTTTCTGTCAAGCCGAAGGTACGAATGTAATTCAATGTTGTCATCATTTATTTATGATTATATAATAAGAAATGTGTATGATGATGTTATACGTTTGTTAACATTATCCCTTATGTTTTACATGTCTCATTCGCCCTTGAAATATATATATATATATATTGAAATGATGAAGGTATGTCCTTCATGACCTTCGTCCAAAGATCATTATATCGTTAAGGAAATAATGTTCCGAAGGACGAAGGGCATTAACAAGTAACCTATTTTTTGTGTTGCCTTGTTCTCAATTTATAGCATTTGAGAACAAGTCCCCAACAACCTCCGGCTCCGACGCACCGTCCGTCACTTCTAAGCGCCATGAGCGCAAGAAGTTTAGTAAGATTCCCCTACTCTATCCTCGCATTTCTAAACGCACTCCTTTACTTTCCGTTCCACTAGGGAAACAACCCGGTTTTTAACGGTGAAGATTATTATATGTGGAGTGATAAAATGAGGCATCATCTAACCTCACTCCACGCTAGCATATGGGATATTGTTGAGTTTGGAGCGCAGGTACCATCCATAGGGGATGAAAGCTATGATTCGGACGAAGTCGCCCAAATCAAGCACTTTGATTCCCAAGCAACTACTATACTCCTCGCCTCTCTATGTCGAGAGGAGTATAATAAGGTGCAAAGGTTGAAAAGTGCCAAGGAGATTTGGGACGTACTAAATACCGCGCACGAAGGAGATGAGGTGACCAAGATCACCAAGCGGGAGATGATCGAGGGGGAGCTCGGTCGGTTCGTCCTCAACCAAGGAGAGGAGCCACAAGCCATGTACAACCGACTCAAGACCTTGGTGAACCAAGTGCGCAACCTCGGGAGCACAAAGTGGGACGACCATGAAATGGTCAAGGTTATTCTTAGATCACTTGTTTTTCATAATCCCGCTCAAGTTCAATTAATTCGTGGTGATCCTCGATATAAGTTAATGTCTCCCGAGGAAGTGATAGGAAAGTTTGTGAGCTTTGAGTTCATGATCAAAGGCTCCAAACAAATCGTTGAGCAAGGCGGCACCTCCACACCCGAGGTGCAACCCGTCGCATTCAAGGCGACGGAGGAGAAGAAAGAAGAGTCTACATCAAGTAGGCTCCCCTTTTACGCCTCCAAACTTGACAACGAGGAAATGGCGCTAATCATCAAAAGCTTTCGCCAAATCCTCAAGCAAAGGAAGGGGAAGGACTACAAGCCCTGTTCCAAAAGGGTGTGCTACAAGTGTGGTAAGCCCGGTCATTTTATCGCTAAATGCCCTATGTCTAGTGATAGTGACAGGGACAACGACAAGAAGGGGAGGAAGAAAGAAAAGAAGTACTACAAGAAGAAGGGCGGCGATGCCCATGTTTGTCTGGAATGGGACTCTGATGAGAGCTTCATCGACTCCTCCTCCGACGAGGACGCCGCCAACATCGCCGTCAACAAAGGCCTCCTCTTCCCCAAAGTCGGCCACAAATGCATCATGGCAAAGGACGACAAGAAAAATAAGGTAAAAGCTAGAACTACCCCCAAGTATACTACATCTAGTGATGAGGGTAGTTCTAGTGATGATGAAGAAAACTTGCTTAGTCTTTTTGCCAATCTTAACATGCAACAAAAAGAAAAATTAAATGAATTGATAGGTGCTATTCATGAGAAGGATGAACTCTTGGATAGCCAAGAGGAATTCCTTATTAAGGAAAACAAAAAGCATGTTAAAGTAAAGAATGCTTTGCTCAGGAGATAGAGAAATGTGAAAAATTCACTAATGAGCTTAGCATTTGCCATGACACTATCTCCAACTTTAGAACTGAGAATGCTAGTTTTATTGCTAAGGTTGAGAAGTTAAATGCTTGTGATGTTTCAATTGTCAATCTTAAAAATGAAAATGCTAGTCTAATTGCTAAGATTGATAGATTGAGTGCATCACTTTCTAGCCTTAAAAATGAGAATGATAAACTAATTGCTAAGGCTAAAGATTTAACTGTTTCTAATGATTCTATTTCCTGTCTTAGAGATGAAAATGCCATGCTAAAATCTAATATAGATGAATTAAAATCTTGCAAACCCTCTACACCCACTGTTGATCATGTTTCTATTTGCATGAGATGTAGAGATATTAATGTTGATGCTATCCATGATCAACTAGCTCTAATTAAACAACAAAATGATCACATAGCTCAACTTACTGCAAAAATTTATGAGCATGAAATAGAAAATGAAAAATTTAAATTTGCTAGGAGCATGCTCTATAATGGGAGACGCCCTAGCATTAAGGATGGCATTGGCTTCCAACAGGGAGACAATGTCAAGCTTAATGCCCCTAAAAAATTGTCTAACTTTGTTAAGGGCAAGGCTCCCATGGTTCAGGATAACGAGGGCTATGTTTTATATTCTGCTGGTTATCCCGAACATAAGATTAGGAGAATTCATTCTAGGAAGTCTCATTCTGGTCCTCATCATGCTTTTATGTATAAGAATGAGACATCTCGCTCTAGGTAATCAACCCATGTTAAATTGCCTAAAAAGAAAACTCCTATTGCATCAAATGAACCTAACATTTCATTTAAGACCTTTGATGTATCTTATGTGCTGACTAACAAATCAGGCAAAATAGTTGCCAAATATGTTGGGGGCAAACACAAGGGCTCCAAGACTTGTGTTTAGGTACCCAAGGTGCTAGTTTCTAACGTCAAAGGACCCAAGACTGTTTGGATACCTAAGAACAAGGCCTAAATTGTTTTGCAGGTTTATGCATCCGGGGCTCAAGTTGGATAATTGATAGCGGGTGCACAAACCACATGACAGGGTAGAAAAGGATGTTCTCCTCCTATGAGAAAAACCAAGATCCCCAAAGAGCTGTCACATTCGGGGATGGAAATCAAGGTTTGGTCAAAAGGACTTGGTAAAATTGTTATATCGCCTGACCACTCCATTACCAATGTTTTTCTTGTAGATTCTTTAGATTACAATTTGCTTTCAGCTTCTTAATTATGCAAAATGAGTTACAACTGTCTTTTTACAGATATAGGTGTTACTGTCTTTAGAAGAAGTGATGATTCAGTAGCATTTAAGGGAGTATTAGAGGGTCAGCTATACTTAGTTGATTTTAATAGAGCTAAACTCGATACTTGCCTAATTGCTAATACTAATATGGGTTGGCTCTGGCATCGCCGACTAGCCCATGTTAGGATGAAGAATCTTCACAAACTTTTAAAGGGAGAACACATTTTAGGACTAACAAATGTTCATTTTGAGAAAGACAGGGTTTGTAGCGCATGTCAAGCAGGAAAGCAAGTTGGTGCCCATTATCCACACAAAAACATCATGACAACGGACAGGCCACTGGAACTACTCCACATGGATCTATTCGGCTCGATAGCTTATATAAGCATCGGCGGGAGTAAGTACTATCTAGTAATTGTGGATGATTATTCTCGCTTCACTTGGGTGTTCTTTTTGCAGGAAAAATCACAAACCCAAGAGACCTTAAAGGGATTCTTGAGACGAGCTCAAAATGAGTTCGGCTTAAGGATCAAAAAGATTAGAAGAGACAATGGGACAGAGTTCAAGAACTCACAAATTGAAGGCTTCCTTGTGGAGGAGGGCATCAAGCATGAGTTCTCTTCTCCCTACACACCTCAGCAAAATGGTGTAGTGGAGAGGAAGAATAGAACTCTACTTGACATGGAAAGGACCATGCTTGATGAGTACAAGACTCTGGACCGGTTTTGGGCCGAGGCGATTAACACCGCCTTCTACTCCAACCGGCTCTACCTTCACCGAATCCTCAAGAAGACATCCTATGAACTCCTCACCGGTAAAAAGCCCAATGTTTCATATTTTAGAGTCTTTGGTATCAAATGTTTTATTCTTTTTAAAAGAGGAAGAAAATCTAAATTTGCTCCTAAGGCTGTAGAAGGCTTTTTACTAGGATATGATTCAAACACAAGGGCATATAGAGTCTTCAACAAATCCACTGGATTAGTTGAGGTTTCTTGTGACATTGTGTTTGATGAGACTAATCGATCCCAAGTGGAGCAAGTTGATCTTGATGAGCTAGATGATGAAGAGGCTCCATGCGTCGCGCTAAGGAACATGTCCATTGGGGATGTGTGTCCTAAGGAATCCGAAGTGCCTCCACAAGCACAAGATCAACTGTCATCTTCCATACAAGCATCTCCGCCAACTCAAGATGAGGGACAGACTCAAGGTGATGAAGAAGATCAAGAAGATGAGCCACCTCAAGAAGAGGGCAATGATCAAGGGGGAGATGATGAAGATAATGATAAGGAAGATGAGCAAGAAATTCAGGGTCAAAGGCCGCCACACCCAAGAGTCCACCTGGCGATTCAAAGAGATCACCCCATGAAAGCCATTCTTGGTGATATCCATAAGGGGGTAACTACTCGATCTCGAGTCGCTCATTTTAGTGAACATTACTCTTTTGTCTCCTCTATTGAGCCATATAGGGTGGAGGATGCACTAAGAGATTCAGATTGGGTGTTGGCAATGTAAGAGGAGCTCAACAACTTCACAAGGAATGAGGTATGGCATTTAGTTTCACGTCCTAATCAAAATGTTGTAGGAACCAAGTGGGTATTCCACAACAAGCAAGATGAGCATGGTGTGGTGACAAGGAACAAAGCCCGACTTGTAGCCAAGGGATATTCACAAGTCGAAGGTTTGGATTTCGGTGAAACCTATGCACCCGTAGCTACGCTTGAATCAATTCGCATATTACTTTCCTATGCTACTTACCATGGCTTTAAGCTTTACCAAATGGACGTGAAAAGTGCCTTCCTCAATGGACCAATCAAGGAAGAGGTCTATGTTGAGCAACCTCCCGGCTTTGAAGATAGTGAGTATCCTAACCATGTGTATAAACTCTCAAAGGCACTTTATGGGCTCAAGCAAGCCCCAAGAGCATGGTATGAATGCCTAAGAGATTTTCTTATCACTAATGGCTTCAAAGTCGGTAAAGCCGATCCTACTCTCTTTACTAAAACTATTGCAAAAGATTTGTTTATCAAATTTATGTTGATGATATCTGAAAGTCGCCTAGAGGGGGGGGGGTGAATAGGGCGAAACTGAAAATCTCAAAAATAATCACAACTACAAGCCGGGTTAGCGTTAGAAATATAAACGAGTCCGCGAGAGAGGGTGCAAAAACAAATCGCAAGCAAATGAAGATTGTGACACGTGGATTTGTTTTACCGAGGTTCGGTTCTCGCAAACCTACTCCCCGTTGAGGAGGCCACAAAGGCCGGGTCTCTTTCAACCCTTCCCTCTCTCAAACGGTCCCGCGGACCGAGTGAGCTTTTCTTCTTCTCAATCAAACGGGAACAAAACTTCCCCGCAAGGGCCACCACACAATTGGTGCCTCTTGCCTTGGTTACAATTGAGTTTTGATCACAAGAACAAGTGAGAAAGAAAGAAAGAGATCCAAGCGCAAGAGCTCAAAAGAACACGACAAATCTCTCTCGCTAGTCACTAAAGGCTTGAGTGGAATTGGAGAGGATTTGATCTCTTTGGTGTGTCTAGAATTGAATGCCTAGCTCTTGTAAGTGGTTGGAAGTTGGAAAACTTGGATGCAATGAATGGTGGGGTGGTTGGGGTATTTATAGCCCCAACCACCAAACTTGACCGTTGGCTGGAGGCTTCTGTTCGATGGCGCACCGGACAGTCCGGTGCACACCGGACAGTCCGGTGCCCCCGCCACGTCACCATTGCCGTTGGATTCTGACCGTTGGAGCTTCTGATTTCTGGGCCCGCCTGGGTGTCCGGTGCACACCGGACATGTACTGTTTGATGTCCGGTGCACCGGTATGGGCACGTCTGACGTCTGCGCGCGCTGCGCGCGCATTAAATGCACCGCAGGGAGCCGTTGGCGCCGAAAAGAGCCGTTGCCCCGCTAGTACACCGGACAGTCCGGTGCACACCGGACAGTCCGGTGAATTTTAGCGGAGCGGCTGCCGCGCGAACCCGAGGCTGGCGAGTTCCGGAGACCGCGCTTCCTTGAAGCACCGGACATGTCCGGTGGACACCGGACAGTCCGGTGAATTATAGCGCGCCGGCTTCCGAGAATTCCCGAGGGCGAAGAGTTTGAATTGGAGTCCTCTGGGCGCACCGGACACTGTCCGGTGCACACCGGACAGTCCGGTGCCTTCAGCCAGAGGTGCCTTCGGTTGCCTCGTTGCTCCTTTGTTGAATCCAAAACTTGGTCTTTTTATTGGCTAAGTGTGAACCTTTTGCACCTGTATAACTTGAGTACTAGAGCAAACTAGTTAGTCCAATATTTGTGTTGGGCAATTCAACCACCAAAATTATTTAGGAACTAGGTGTAAGCCTAATTCCCTTTCAATCTCCCCCTTTTTGGTGATTGATGCCAACACAAACCAAAGCAAATATAGAAGTACATATTTGAACTAGTTTGTATAAGGTAAGTGCAAAGGTTGCTTGGAATTGAGCCAATATATACTTATATGATGCGCATGGATTGTTTTCTTTGTTTTTGACATATTGGACCATATTTGCACCAAGAGTTTTGTTTTTGCAAACTCTTTTGTAAATTCTTTTCAAAGTCCTTTTGCAAGATAGTCAAAGGTAAATGAATAAGATTTGCAAAGCATTTTCAAGTTTGAAATTTTCTTCCTTTGTTCCAAATGCTTTTCCTTTGACTAAACAAAAACTCCCCCTCAAATAAGGTCTCCTCTTAGTGTTCAAGAGGGTTTTAAGACATCAATTTTGAAAATACTACTTACTCCCCCTTTAGAACACAAAGAGATACCAATTTTGAAATTTACCAAATGAAAATCATCAATTTTAAAAACCTAGGGTGGTGGTGCGGTCCTTTTGCTTTGGGCTCATGCTTTCTCCCCCTTTGGCATGAATCGCCAAAAAACGGAATCATTAGAGCCCATAGAAGTATCTTCTCTTCCTTTGGTCATGAAATAAATGAGTGAAGATAATACCAAAGATGGAGAGTGATGCGGAGCGACGGCGAAGGATGAGTAGTAGAGTGGAGTGGAAGCCTTGTCTTCGCCGAAGACTCCAATTCCCTTTCAATATACCTATGACTTGGTTTGAGATACACTTGAAAACACATTAGTCATAGCATATATAAAAGAGACATAATCAAAGGTATATGTATGAGCTATGTGTGCAAGACTAGCAAAAGAAATTCCTAGAATCAAGAATATTGAGCTCATGCCTAAGTCTGGTAAAAGATTGTTCATCAAGTGGCTTGGTAAAGATATCGGCTAATTGATCTTTAGTGTTAATGTATGAAATCTCGATATCCCCCTTTTGTTGGTGATCCCGAAGAAAATGATACCGAATGGCTATGTGCTTAGTGCGGCTATGCTCAACGGGATTGTCGGCCATTTTGATTGCACTCTCATTGTCACATAGCAAAGGGACTTTGGTTAATTTGTAACCGTAGTCCCGCAGGGTTTGCCTCATCCAAAGCAATTGCGCGCAACAGTGGCCTGCGGCAATATACTCGGCTTCGGCGGTAGAAAGAGCGACCGAATTTTGCTTCTTTGAAGCCCATGACACCAAGGATCTTCCCAAGAACTGGCAAGTCCCTGATGTGCTCTTTCTATTGATTTTACACCCTGCCCAATCGGCATCCGAATAACCAATCAAATCAAAAGTGGATCCCCGAGGGTACCAAAGCCCAAACTTAGGAGTATAAGCTAAATATCTCAAGATTCGTTTTACGGCCGTAAGGTGTGATTCCTTAGGGTCGGCTTGGAATCTTGCACACATGCAAATGGAAAGCATAATGTCCGGTCGAGATGCACATAGATAAAGCAATGAACCAATCATCGACCGGTATACCTTTTGATCCACGGACTTACCTCCCGTGTCGAGATCGAGATGCCCATTTGTTCCCATGGGAGTCTTGATGGGCTTGGCATCCTTCATTCCAAACTTGCTTAGAATGTCTTGAGTGTACTTTGTTTGGCAAATGAATGTGCCCTCTTGGAGTTGCTTGACTTGAAATCCTAGAAAATACTTTAACTCCCCCATCATAGACATCTCGAATTTCTGTGTCATGATCCTACTAAATTCTTCACATGTAGATTTGTTAGTAGACCCAAATATAATATCATCAACATAAATTTGGCATACGAACAAATCATTGTCAAGAGTTTTAGTGAATAAAGTAGGATCGGCTTTGCCGACTTTGAAGCCATTTGAAATAAGGAAATCTCTAAGGCATTCATACCATGCTCTTGGGGCTTGCTTGAGCCCATAAAGCGCCTTAGAGAGCCTATAAACATGGTTAGGGTACTCACTGTCTTCAAAGCCGGGAGGTTGCTCAACATAGACTTCCTCCTTGATTGGTCCATTGAGGAAGGCACTCTTCACGTCCATTTGATAAAGCTTAAAGCCATGGTAAGTAGCATAGGCCAATAATATGCGAATTGACTCAAGCCTAGCTACGGGTGCATAGGTTTCACCAAAATCCAAACCTTCGACTTGTGAATATCCCTTGGCCACGAGTCGAGCTTTGTTCCTTGTCACCACACCATGCTCGTCTTGCTTGTTGCGGAAGACCCACTTGGTTCCTACAACATTTTGATTAGGACGTGGAACTAAATGCCATACCTCATTCCTTGAGAAATTGTTGAGCTCCTCTTGCATCGCCACTACCCAATCCGAATCTTGTAGTGCTTCCTCTACCCTGGTTGGCTCAATAGAGGAAACAAACGAGTAATGTTCACAAAAATGAGCAACACGAGATCGAGTGGTTACCCCCTTATGAATGTCGCCGAGGATGGTGTCGACGGGGTGATCTCGTTGTATCGCTTGGTGGACTCTTGGGTGTGGCGGCCTTGGTTGTTCATCCTCCTTGTCTTTATTATTGGCATCTCCCCCTTGATCGTTGCCGTCATCTTGAGGAGGCTCATCTCTTTGATCTTCATCTTCATCAACTTGAGCCTCGTCCTCATTTTGGGTTGGCGGAGATGCTTGCGTTGAGGAGGATGGTTGATCTTGTGCATGTGGAGGCTCTTCGGATTCCTTAGGACACACATCCCCAATGGACATGTTCCTTAGCGCTATGCATGGAGCCTGTTCTTCACCTATCTCATCAAGATCAACTTGCTCTACTTGAGAGCCGTTAGTCTCATCAAACACAACGTCACAAGAAACTTCAACAAGTCCTGAGGACTTGTTAAAGACTCTATATGCCCTTGTGTTTGAGTCATATCCTAGTAAAAAGCCTTCTACAGTTTTAGGAGCAAATTTAGATTTTCTACCTCTCTTAACAAGAATAAAGCATTTGCTACCAAAAACTTTAAAATATGAAATATTTGGCTTTTTACCGGTTAGGAGTTCATAAGATGTCTTCTTGAGGATTCGGTGAAGATATAACCGGTTGATGGCGTAGCAGGCGGTGTTGACTGCTTCGGCCCAAAACCGATCCGGTGTCTTGTACTCATCAAGCATGGTTCTTGCCATGTCCAATAGAGTTCGATTCTTCCTCTCCACTACACCATTTTGTTGTGGAGTGTAGGGAGAAGAGAACTCATGCTTGATGCCCTCCTCCTCAAGGAAGCCTTCAATTTGAGAGTTCTTGAACTCCGTCCCGTTGTCGCTTCTAATTTTCTTGATCCTTAAGCCGAACTCAATTTGAGCTCGTCTCAAGAATCCTTTTAGGGTCTCTTGGGTTTGTGATTTTTCCTGCAAAAAGAATACCCAAGTGAAGCGAGAATAATCATCCACAATTACAAGACAATACTTACTACCGCCGATGCTTATGTAATCAATCGGGCCGAATAAATCCATGTGTAGGAGCTCCAGTGGCCTGTCGGTAGTCATGATGTTTTTGTGTGGATGATGGATGCCAACTTGCTTCCCGGCTTGGCATGCGCTACAAATCCTGTCTTTCTCAAAATGAACATTTGTTAGTCCTAAAATGTGTTCCCCCTTTAGAAGCTTATGAAGATTCTTCATTCCAACATGGGCTAGTCGGCGGTGCCAAAGCCAACCCAAGTTAGTCTTAGCAATCAAGCAAGTGTCGAGTTCAGCTCTATCAAAATCTACCAAGTATAGCTGACCCTCTAACACTCCCTTAAATGCTATTGAATCATCACTCCTTCTAAAGACAGTAACACCTGTATCAGTAAATAGACAGTTGTAGCCCATTTGACATAATTGGGATACGGAAAGCAAATTGTAATCTAAGGAATCTACAAGAAAAACATTGGAAATAGTATGGTCAGGTGATATAGCAATTTTACTCAAACCTTGATTTCCATCCCCGAATGTGATAGCTCGTTGGGGATCTTGGTTTTTCTCATATGAGGAGAACATCTTTTTCTCCCCTGTCATGTGGTTTGTGCACCCGCTATCGAGTATCCAACTTGAGCCCCCGGATGCATAAACCTACAAAACAAGTTTAGTTCTTGATTTTAGGTACCCAAACGGTTTTGGGTCCTTTGGCATTAGAAACAAGAACTTTGGGTACCCAAACACAAGTCTTGGAGCCCTTGTGTTTGCCCCCAACAATCTTGGCAACTACCTTGCTGGATTTGTTAGTTAAAACATATGATGCATCAAAAGTTTTGAATGAAATAGCATGATCATTTGATGCATTAGGAGTTTTCTTTCTAGGCAACTTGGCACGGGTTGGTTGCCTAGACCTAGATGTCTCACCCTTATACATAAAAGCATGGTTAGGGCCAGAGTGAGACTTCCTAGAGTGAGTTCTCCTAATTTTGCTCTCAGGATAGCCGGCAGGGTATAAAATGTAACCCTCGTTATCCTGAGGCAAGGGAGCCTTGCCCTTAACAAAGTTAGACAAATTCTTTGGAGGGGCATTAAGTTTGACATTGTCTCCCCTTTGGAAGCCAATGCCATCCTTGATGCCAGGGCGTCTCCCATTATTGAGCATGCTTCTAACAAATTTAAATTTTTCATTTTCTAAGTCATGCTCACTAATCTTAGCATTAAGTTGTGCTATGTGATCATTTTGTTTTTTAATTAAGGCTAGGTGATCATGGATAGCATCAACATTAATATCTCTACATCTAGTACAAATGGAAACATGCTCAACATTAGATGTAGAGGGTTTGCAAGATTTAAGTTCAACAACCTTAGCATGCAACATATCATTTTTAGTTCTAAGGTCGGAAATAGTAGCATTGCAAACATCAAAATCTTTGGCCTTAGCAATTAGTTTCTCATTTTCATTTCTAAGGCTAGCAAGAGAAATATTCAATTCTTCAATCCTAGCAAGCAAATCATCATTATCATTTCTAGGATTTGGAATTGAAACATTGCAAATATGAGAATCAACCTTAGCTATCAAATTAGCATTTTCATTTCTAAGGTTGTCTATAGTCTCATGGCAAGTACTTAGTTCACTAGACAATTTTTCACATTTTTCTATTGCTAGAGCATAAGCATTTTTAACCTTAACATGTTTCTTATTTTCCTTGATTAGGAAGTCCTCTTGAGAGTCCAAGAGATCATCCTTTTCATGGATGGCACTAATTAGCTCATTTAATTTTTCCTTTTGATCCATGTTAAGGTTAGCAAAAAGAATACGCAAGTTGTCCTCCTCATTTTTATCATTATCCTCATCACTAGATGTTTCATATTTAGTGGAGGACCTTGATTTTACCTTCTTTTTGCCGTCCTTGGCCATGAGACACTTGTGGCCGACGTTGGGGAAGAGAAGGCCCTTGGTGACGGCGATGTTGGCGGCGTCCTCGTCGTCGGAGGAGTCGCTTGAGCTTTCGTCGGAGTCCCACTCCCGACAAACATGGGCATCGCCGTCCTTCTTCTTGTAGTACTTCTTCTTTTCCTTTCTTCTTCCCTTCTTGTCGTCGCCCCTGTCACTGTCACTAGACATAGGACATTTTGCAATAAAGTGACCGGGCTTACCACACTTGTAGCAAACCTTCTTGGAACGGGATTTGTAATCCTTCCCCTTCCGTTGCTTGAGGATTTGCCGAAAGCTTTTGATGATTAAGGCCATCTCCTCATTGTCGAGCTTGGAGGCGTCAATTGGTTGTCTACTTGGTGTAGACTCCTCCTTCTTCTCCTCCGTTGCCTTGAAGGCCACCGGTTGCGCCTCGGATGTGGAAGGCTCGTCAAGCTCGTTGATCTTCTTTGAGCCCTTAATCATGCATTCAAAGCTTACAAAATTCCCGATAACTTCCTCGGGGGTCATTAGTGGATATCTAGGATTACCACGAATTAATTGTACTTGAGTGGGGTTAAGGAAAATAAGTGCTCTTAAAATAACCTTAACCACCTCGTGGTCATCCCACTTTTTGCTCCCGAGGTTGCGCACTTGGTTCACCAAGGTCTTGAGCCGGTTGTACATATCTTGTGGCTCCTCCCCTTGGCGAAGACGGAAGCGACCGAGCTCCCCCTCGATCGTTTCCCGCTTGGTGATCTTTGTGAGTTCATCTCCCTCGTGCACCGTCTTGAGTAGGTCCCAAATCTCCTTTGCGTTCTTCAACCCTTGCACTTTGTTGTATTCCTCCTTGCTTAGAGAGGCAATGAGAATGGTTGCGGCTTGGGAGTTGAAGTGCTCGATTTGGGCCACTTCGTCCGTGTCATAGTCCTCATCCCCTATAGATGGTACCTGTACACCATACTCAACAACATCCCATATACTTTTGTGGAGAGAGGTTAGATGAAATCGCATTAAATTACTCCACATAGCATAATCTTCACCATTAAAAGTTGGTGGTTTGCCTAATGGGACGGAAAGTAAAGGTGTATGTTTAGGAATGCGAGGGTAGCGTAGGGGAATCTTACTATACTTCTTACGCTCTTGGCGTTTAGAAGTAACGGATGCCGCGTCGGAGCCGGAGGTAGATGTCGATGAAGTGTCGGTCTCGTAGTAGACCACCTTCCTCATCCTCTTGTGCTTGTCCCCACTCCGATGCGGCTTGTGAGAAGAAGATTTTTCCTTCTTCTCCTTGTGGTGAGAAGAGGAAGATCTTTTGTCCTTCCGCTTGGAGGAGTTCTTCTTCTTCTCCCTTCTCTTGGTGCGAGACTCTTCCGATGAAGTGCTCCCTTGGCTTGTAGTGGGCTTGTTATCGCCGGTCTCCATCTCCCTCTTGGTGTGATCTCCCGACATCACTTCGAGCGGTTAGGCTCTAATGAAGCACCGGGCTCTGATACCAATTGAAAGTCGCCTAGAGGGGGGGGGGGGTGAACAGGGCGAAACTGAAAATCTCAAAAATAATCACAACTACAAGCCGGGTTAGCGTTAGAAATATAAACGAGTCCGCGAGAGAGGGTGCAAAAACAAATCGCAAGCAAATGAAGATTGTGACACGTGGATTTGTTTTACCGAGGTTCGGTTCTCGCAAACCTACTCCCCGTTGAGGAGGCCACAAAGGCCGGGTCTCTTTCAACCCTTCCCTCTCTCAAACGGTCCCGCGGACCGAGTGAGCTTTTCTTCTTCTCAATCAAACGGGAACAAAACTTCCCCGCAAGGGCCACCACACAATTGGTGCCTCTTGCCTTGGTTACAATTGAGTTTTGATCACAAGAACAAGTGAGAAAGAAAGAAAGAGATCCAAGCGCAAGAGCTCAAAAGAACACGGCAAATCTCTCTCGCTAGTCACTAAAGGCTTGAGTGGAATTGGAGAGGATTTGATCTCTTTGGTGTGTCTAGAATTGAATGCCTAGCTCTTGTAAGTGGTTGGAAGTTGGAAAACTTGGATGCAATGAATGGTGGGGTGGTTGGGGTACTTATAGCCCCAACCACCAAACTTGACCGTTGGCTGGAGGCTTCTGTTCGATGGCGCACCGGACAGTCCGGTGCACACCGGACAGTCCGGTGCCCCCGCCACGTCACCATTGCCGTTGGATTCTGACCGTTGGAGCTTCTGATTTCTGGGCCCGCCTGGGTGTCCGGTGCACACCGGACATGTACTGTTTGATGTCCGGTGCACCGGTATGGGCACGTCTGACGTCTGCGCGCGCTGCGCGCGCATTAAATGCACCGCAGGGAGCCGTTGGCGCCGAAAAGAGCCGTTGCCCCGCTGGTACACCGGACAGTCCGGTGCAAACCGGACAGTCCGGTGAATTTTAGCGGAGCGGCTGCCGCGCGAACCCGAGGCTGGCGAGTTCCGGAGACCACGCTTCCTTGAAGCACCGGACATGTCCGGTGCACACCGGACAGTCCGGTGAATTATAGCGCGCCGGCTTCCGAGAATTCCCGAGGGCGAAGAGTTTGAATTGGAGTCCTCTGGGCGCACCGGACACTGTCCGGTGCACACCGGACAGTCCGGTGCCTTCAGCCAGAGGTGCCTTCGGTTGCCTCGTTGCTCCTTTGTTGAATCCAAAACTTGGTCTTTTTATTGGCTAAATGTGAACCTTTTGCACCTGTATAACTTGAGTACTAGAGCAAACTAGTTAGTCCAATATTTGTGTTGGGCAATTCAACCACCAAAATTATTTAGGAACTAGGTGTAAGCCTAATTCCCTTTCAATATCATATTTGGGTCTACTAACAAATCTACTTGTGAAGAGTTTAGTAGGATCATGGTACATAAATTCAAGATGTCAATGATGGGGGAGTTGAAGTATTTTCTAGGATTTCAAGTAAAACAACTCCAAGAGGGCACCTTCATCAGTCAAACAAAATACATTCAAGACATACGTACCAAGTTTGGAATGAAGGATGCTAAACCCATCAAGACACCCATGGGAACTAATGGGCATCTCGACCTCGACACGGGAGGTAAATCCGTAGATCAAAAGGTATACCGGTCGATGATAGGATCTTTACTCTACTTATGTGCATCTCGACCGGATATTATGCTTTCCGTATGCATGTGTGCAAGGTTCCAAGCCGATCCTAAGGAAGTTCACCTTAGGGCCATGAAAAGAATCATGAGATATTTAGTTTATACTCCTAAGTTTGGACTTTGGTACCCCAAGGGATCCACTTTTGATTTAATAGGATATTCAGATGCTGATTGGGTAGGGTGTACAATTGATAGGAAGAGCACATCAGGGACTTGTCAGTTTCTGGGGAGATCCCTGGTGTCTTGGGCTTCAAAGAAACAAAATTCAGTAGCTCTTTCCACCGTCGAAGCCGAGTACATTGCCGCCGACCATTGTTGTGTGCAATTACTTTGGATGAGGCAAACCCTTAGGGACTATGGCTACAAGGTGAGCAAAGTCCCTCTCCTATGTGACAATGAGAGTGCTATCCGCATTGCGGAGAATCTCGTTGAACACAGCCACACTAAGCACATAGACATTCGGCATCACTTTTTGAGAGATCACCAACAAAGGGGGGATATCGAGATAGCTTGTATCAACACCAAAGATCAATTAGCCGATATCTTTACCAAGCCATTAGATGAGAAAACCTTTACCAAACTCAGGAATGAGCTAAATATACTTGATTCTCGGAACTTTGATTGACACTTTGCACACATAGCTCATTTATATACCTTTGATCTTATCTTTTTCATTTGCTACGACTAATGTGTTTCCAAGTGCATTTTTCAGCTAAGTCGAAGATTGAAAGGGAAATGAAGTATTCGGCAAAGACAACGCTTCCACTCAACTCCGTCGGTATTATTTACCCTTTGCCGGTATTCCGCCATCTCTCCACATTGGTATAATCTTTCACTCATACTTTGTTTGCCAAAGGGGGAGAGAATTCCATAGGGCTCCCAAAATTCTCCGTTTTGGCGATTAATGCCAAAGGGGGAGAAAAGTATTAGCCCAAAGCAAAAGGACCGCACCACCATCAATTTCAAAATTTTCGAAATAAAGTTTTAAATTAGTATCTTTCAAATTGGTATTCCTCTAATGAGACGTATCTCAATTGGTATCCATATTTCAAATTGATATATATCTCAAAACCCTCTTAACAACTAAGAGGAGAATTTAATTTAGGGGGAATTTTGTTTTAGTCAAAGGAAAAGCATTTGAAACAAGGGGAGAAAATTTCAAATCTTGAAAATGCTTCTTGCAATCTTACTCATATGCCTTTGACTATTTGCAAAAAGACTTTGAAAAGATTTTCCAAAAGAATTTGCAAAAAGAAAACCGTGGTGCAAGCATGGTCCAAAATGTTAAATAAAAAGAAAGCAATCCATGCATATCTAGTGAAAGTATAAATTGGTTTAATTCCAAGCAATCTTTGCACTTGCCTTATGCAAACTAGTTCAATTCTACACTTATATATTTGCTTTGGTTTGTGTTGGCATCAATCACCAAAAAGGGGGAGTTTGAAAGGGAAATAGGGTCAAACCTTTTCCTAAATGATTTTGGTGGTTGATTTGCCCAACACAAATAATTGGACTAACTAGTTTGCTCTAGATTATATGTTCTACAGGTGCCAAAGGTTCAACACAAACCAATAAAAAGAACAAGTTAGGGTTCAAAAGAAAGGAGCAAAAGGAAACCGAAGTGTGCTCTGGTCTGGCGCACCAGACTGTCCGGTGCACCAGGGACCGTACACTCTGAACTTGCCACCTTCGGGTTTCTAGAGAGCCACTCCGCTAAAATTCACCGGACTGTCCGGTGTAACACCGGACTGTCCGGTGCACCAAGCGGAGCAACGACTACTGCGCCAACGGTCGTCTGCAAAAGTGAACAGTGAGCATGAACAGTGCGTGGACAGTTCGCGCAGAGTCAGAGCAGCGCCAGAAGGCGCACCGGACAGTGAACAGTGCCCGTCCGGTGCGGCACCGTACTGTCCGGTGCCCCATGAAGACAGAGCTCCAACGGTCGAAACCGTCAGAACCCTAACGGTTGGGTGACGTGGCTGGCGCACCGGACAGTGTCCGGTGGCGCACCGGACTGTCCGGTGCGCCCATCGACAGCAGCCCTCCCCAACGGCTGTTTTGGTAGTTAGGGCTATAAATACCCCCAACCAGCACTATTCAAGGCATCCAAGTTTCCAACATATTGCATTCAATACAAGAGCTCTAGACTTCACTCCAAGACACAAACAAGAGATCAAATCCTCTCCAAAGTCCAAAATCCACTCCAAACACTTAGTGACTTGTGAGAGAGAGATTTCCGTGTTCATTTGAGTTCTTGTCGCTTGGATCGCTTTTCTTCTTCCCCATTCTTGTTCGAAGACACTTGTAATCAAAGCAAGAGACACCAAGTTGTGGTGGTCCTTGTAGGGGTCTAAGTGACCTGTTTGATTAAGGAGAAAGCTCACTCGGTCTAGGTGACCGTTTGAGAGAGGGAAATGGTTGAAAGAGACCCGGTCTTTGTGACCACCTCAACGGGGAGTAGGTTTGCAAGAACCGAACCTCGGTAAAACAAATTATCGTGTCATCCGCTTCATTTGTCTTTTGATTTGTTTTTCACCCTCTCTCGAACTCGGTTTTTATTCTAACGCTAACCCCGGCTTGTAGTTGTGCTTAAAGTTTGTAAATTTCAGATTTCGCCTATTCACCCACCTCTAGGTGACTTTCACAAAGCTTTAATATTGTGCTAATGTTGTGCATAATCATGTCATGAGCATCACAAATATATTTATGTCACTATGCACCTCACTGATGCTAAGATATAGAAATGCTTCACACTTTCGTCTAAATATGTGCAAGCTAGAATTTAAGGCCAAATTTGATATTTCTATGAAAGCACATATTTAGGGCGAACATTCTATATCATAGGATCCAAAATTTGTTTTAAATCCATCAGTTGTAAGCTTTAATTGGGGTTCCATCAATCGCCAAAAAGGGGAAGATTGAGAGTCACTTGTGGGTTTTGTTGTTTGAATGACAACACTATTAAAGGACTAACCAGAGTGTTAAGTATTGAATAGGAACTTAGTGAAAATCTTGCAAGGTTCAACATAGATGGTTAATGTGATATTCCCATACAAGCTAAGTCAGAATATGGATTATGAATATCACATGAGAAGAAGGTTATGAAGTTGAAGGATGGACATTGATAATTGGGAATCAATGGACATGACTTGGAGTCAGTTTGGTGAACAAAGGACAAATGCAAGGAAGGACTTAGAGGTACTAGAGCAACGGAGAAGGTCAAGAGGACCAAGGTACCCAAAGCTAAGGTGAAGAAGAGGTTTCTTGCAAGGGTCAAACGTTGATAAAGGTGAGAAGAGTTATGTTGCATTGAAGACCATAACATTTGAATATGTGACTTGAAACCATTGTAGTAACTCTTATGCATTGGGATGGTTCAAGTCATAAGGCTCAAATATCCTAGATCAACTGAAGGCCATGGTCACAATATCAAGCTGAAAGTATCAAAGTCAGAACCTGGAAGGGCTTTCATATCAGGGGCGGGCCCAGGATTTGGATAATGGGTATTCAAAATTTTACTAGAGCAAAAACATGTTTTGATAGTCTAAAATCTATCCTAGTAGCCTTAGTCATATATAATTGATGGCCTAAAGCATATTAGAGTAGCCTTTAGATATATATAATTGATTCGCATGCACAGAGGAGCAGCTCCTTCCCTTGAGCCTCGGCGAGCGGCACAACAGGCGTCAAGGTCAGGCCATCGGTTGCTCACTCGCTTCACGCTCCGGCGCCCGGCATGGTAGTCCGGCTTCGTGGCTCCTCCACTCCTGCAAACCCGCGCTGGCGCGCCGCCACCAGAGGTTGAGCCCTTGAAGCCTTGAAGGAAGCGACAAACCAAAGGGCAGCCACCAAGTCATGAAAGACATGGTGCTGGTTGGCTCGTTCAACGAGCCTGATGCTTTAATGGGATGTGCGTTAGGGAAAAACGAGACCTAGAATGCGAATTTGAGAACAGAACTGCATATTTTATATTTTTTGTAATATTTTACTGTATATATCTAACATATATGTATATCTACTTTTTTACCAAAAATAATGGGTATTTTGTGACGGAACCTCCCAAGTAATTAGGCCCACCTACAGTTGTCCTTGTCTAGCAGACATCAGACACCCTGTAGATGTTCCTAAGTCACTTGACAAGCTCGGTATCTTTTCCGACCTCACCAGGAACGTTTCACCCGTCTTGCAGACATTACAGATCATCGGAGATAAAGAAATGCAGAAGCGAATTACACAAACTTACATTTATTTCAAAAGCAAGCTCGAGTTATTTTATTACAGACCAGTCTAAAAGTGAGTGCATAGAAGTAATATTATACAAACCAAGGGAGACACAAACTTCTCCCGAGAAGCTAAAAAAAACAAAAGATCCTAGGTGGAGGACCGAGTCCTCCGCACTTCAGTCTTGTTTTTCTTCTTTGGAAACCACCTTGGCACAGAAGCAACAAAAGTCTGCTACTTCTTCACCTAAAAACAACGAAGGGATAAACCCTGAGTATGGAATTACTCAGCAAGTCTTACCCGACTAAGGAAAAGACTCTCAAGGGTATGCTGGATAAATAGGAGTCAAGGAGAGGCTTTAGCAAAAATCAACTTATACTTTTTGCAGAAGTAGCTTACTAAAGTGAGTCCTTACTTTCAATCTTTTAACGCCATATTAAGTATTAATAGACTCTATTTGCATCTAGTCTAATTTCAACATCTCATCAATACAACATCATTTTTATCCATAGTGTTCACATCCTGACTTTAGGTTGTAGAAAAGTGACCAAGTCTTCATAACCGCGAAGGTACGGCGATCCGAATCGATTATACTCAGCTGAGGATCTCCAATCACACGACATATGTAGCACTTAACCCTTGCATATGTCAACCCGCCACCGGGGTTCTTAAGACCGGATCAGGTTCACGCAAACCGAGAGCACAGATACACCACCGTCCAGCCTCTTGCCACGGAGGGTACACGCTACTCTCGCCACCGCTCCACTCCCATTTCGTGTTATCTTATTCCGGCCTTAGTCTGCCCGAGGCAAGGCTTACCCATGACGAGGCATGTGACCAGTTAAAGGGTCCTCGGTCAGCACGCCTACATACGCGTTAATCCTTAACCAACCTGGGTAGAACATCACCTGTTCCTACCCCAAGTCTCAATTTACGTATTTCCATCCTTAGGAATGTGTCTGTTCCTTAGGATGAAAGAGCATCACAGGGAACTTTGCAGTAAGATCCCACCATTGCTCCAAATGAAAATATTCTTGCAGGTAGAAGTCGTCCCTTCTCGAGTTAAATTAAGGACAACCTCTATCCACAAGATCTAAGCAAGGCTAAGCATTTTTGTAAATCATAATTTTGATACTTCACAGAAGTATCTATAAAGGTATGGATATCAAGGAAAGCAATGCATCAAAGGGTTTCAAGTAACTCCTATGAACCTAATGCACATTTCACTAGACTTAAAGGTGCGAAAAGTATTTGAAAACACAAGGAAAAGTGTTGCATGCACCGGGGCTTGCCTTTGTTATCAGGTGAGTCCTCCTCGGTTCCACAAATATCGAAATAAAAGTAATTGCCTGTTTGAGGATCTGAGGATGGTGGTATCCCTTCTTCAGAGACTTCTTCTTCTTCTTCGTGCTCTAATATAACCATATACATGCATAAGAATGGATGTCATGGGATGCTCATGAGGATGCAAAGATAATATAAACTTATTATCCTAGTCTTGAGTACAACTTTCCTTCACGGTACTCCGAGAACCTAGGGTTTCCAGGGTCAGTAAAGGAGTTCATGGAGCAGGGGGGTGGTTTTGGGTTCTAGTTATCAAACAATGTTCAATTCAAACCAAACTCTACCCATGGCTTCTAAATAATGTGAAAAGCTCACATAAAAAGTTTGGGAAATTTTGGACTTATTATTTATTTTCTAAAAATCCAGAATCAATGGTTTAGGCTATTTTAAATACCCTAAAATTCCCTATTTGATCTAAAAATCATGAGTTTATTTTTATTAAATACTAGGGAAAATAAGGAACCTAGGAAAATTGGTTTCATATTTTTAGGATTTTTCTATAATTTTCTACGGATTTCTAAAGCTCTGCTGTAAAAGAAAAAAGAAAATGATTAAATAGAACTGGGCCGGATTCAGCCCAGCGGCCCAGGTCCGCGCGACATCGCGCGCGCGCCCGCGCCCGCGAGGGAGATTTTGCGCAGAGGTCCAGGAGGTTTTGGCTAAACCAGAACAGGGTCGTTTACTATTGCGCAGAGTCACTGACACTTACAAAAAGGCCCCTGCGTTTCTATCAATTCGCAACCGGAAGTCCCCGACGGCGCTCGCGCACCGCCGCGCTCCGGCGAGCATCTACGCCGGCCGATTGGGGCTAAGATAGGTGCTAAGCTTCGGCCGAGACCAAATCCGAGTCCCCGTGAATGTTTTCCCCAACTTAATTGCACTATTGGTGAACTATGGAGCTCCGGCCACGGTGGCCGTGAACGGTGTGGCCAAATCGTCGTGTTCCCGGCGACTGGGGGTCTCCCGGTTCCATTTGGTGGCTCGGCAAGCATCACGGAGTTGGGAGGGTACTCAAACGAAGTAGCAGAGGACCGGGGCTGACCTGTGGAGGACTGACCACGGTGGAGTGGATTTCGCGGTGGCGGAGATCGATTTGGGGAAAAACTCGAATTGTGGAGCTCTGGTGAATGAGAGGAGATGAGAGTGGGTGCTATGGCTTGACAATTTCATGGTGCAACAGACCTGGCCCTCAATTTATAGAGCCCTCAAGCGGTGGCCGCGAATTTAAGCGATGGCACGCGGCGGCCGGAGATAAGGAAGGTCATCGGCTTTGCGATTTCGTGTCCACCGCCGTGGCGGGCTCACCGGCATCGATGAGACAGCCGTGAGGAGTCACGCCGACGAGGTGGAAGGGCAGAGCCACGCGGCACAACGCCGGGAGGTGGCGTTTCACCGGTGTTCTTATCGGTTCTACCACGGTGAACATGGTACGGTGGCTGGACTTCTTTAGCGGCTGAAGTTTTATCCACGGCGGTGGTCTCCAAATGTTATCCACACGGTCCGCACGAATCATAGCACGAGATCGACCACCGGCGGCGACACGAATCACGGCGGCGAGTCACCGACGGTGATATGCACGGCACCGCAGATCCTTTTGTCACTGTACCATGGCAAAGATCATCAGCCGACCTGACAGCGTGATTTGCAGGGTTATTTACTCCCAATTTTGTGTAGTAACTTGATTGCCTTTCTCAAACAAAGTTGTAGAGCAATATACCATCTATAATTCGACTATAGGACTTGAACACATTTGAGCACTGGATCATGCTTGGATTTGAGCTGGAAGTTGATGTCAGTCATCTGCTATTCTGAATTTCAGATCAAACAGCCTGACAGCCAGTTTTTGATTGGGTTTTTCTCCAAATTTCTCATAACAACCGAGCTCACACTCTTTAGCAAAGTTGTTCTCCTATAATTGGTCTTCAACCTTGATGTGGTGACCTAGGGCAAAAACCCTATATTCTGAAAGATACAAGGCTCCAAAGTTGAGCCAATTTCACTGAAAATCAGACTTAGACTATTAAGGACTTAAGAGTTGAGTTTTGCAAATAAGCCCAAAACTTAGGGTTTAACTTGCAAGTTCACATATTTGTGACCCAAATGACTTAAGATACTTATTTGTCTAGGTTTTTGCACTTTAGTCCAAAAGTGGACTAATTTTGCACATAGGTCCCTAGGGTTTGGTTTAGGGCTTCCCAGGGTTCCAATTAGGGTTTCTGGTATCCCAGGGGTAAAAAAAAGGATTCAAGTTTGTTTTTAGAGTCATTTTATGACTTTTACCCTAAAGTCTTTAGGTTTTCTTAGCTTGAGTTAGGTTTTACCCCTTTAACCACTATTTAGGGTTAAGGCCTTTAACCAGGGTTCTATTTGTAAAACATTAAAACAGTACAACTTGTTTGAAATTTTTGCCTAGTGAATGCACTCTAGATGTGTCAAACATATGCAATGCCAATGCTTATGATGTCATGCTCAAGTTTTAGTTATAGTAACACCAGGGGTGTTACATCCTTCCCCCCATAAAAGAATCTCGTCCCGAGATTTAAAGTCCTAGGGTGAGTAATGGAAAAGGAAATGTGTCACACTTTTATTTCCTTATTTCTGGTACAAAGCAGGGGTGATTGAGAGCACCTAGAGGGGGGGGGGTGAATAGGTGATCCTGTAAAAACTTCAAACTTAAGCCACAAACTTGTTAAGTGTTAGCACGATTATTGCCAAGTGGCTAAGGTGAAGTCTCAACAAAACACAATACCACAAGAGATCAAGACAGAGGTGACACGGTGGTTTATCCCGTGGTTCGGCCAAGCCAATGCTTGCCTACTTCCATGTTGTGGCGTCCCAACGGACGAGGGTTGCAATCAACCCCTCTCAAGCGGTCCAAAGACCCACTTGAATACCACGGTGTTTTGTTGTTCCTTTCACTATCCCGTTTGCAAGGAATCTCCACAAATTGGAGTCTCTTGCCCTTACAAGTATATGATCACAAAGAAGCACAGAGTAAGGGAGGGAGCAACACACACAAATCCACAGCAAAAACGCACACACGCGGCCAAGAATCGAGCTCACAAGACTATCTCAGAGTTCTCACTTAGAACAGAGCTCGAATCACTTAGAAACACAAACGAATGCGCAGAGACTTAGTGTGGATGATCAGGAATGCTCAAGAGTTGCTTGTATCTCTCCTCCATGCGCCTAGGGGCTCCTTTTATAGCCCCAAGGCAGCTAGGAGCCGTTGAGAGCAAATCCGGAAGGCCATCCTTGCCTTCTGTCGTCGGGGGCACCGGACAGTCCGGTGCACACCGGACATGTCCGGTGACCGATTTCTTTCCTTATCCAGCGCTTCCCGACCGTTGCAGACCGGCGGAGATCTGAGAGCCGTTGGCGCACCGGACAGTCCGGTGCACACCGGACAGTCCGGTGCCGTCTTCCGACCGTTGGCTCGGCCACGTGTCCCGCGCGGATTGCGCGGCCGACCGTTGGCCCTGGCCGACCGTTGGCTCACCGGACAGTCCGGTGCACACCGGACAGTCCGGTGAATTTTAGCCGTACGTCGTCGGCGAATTCCCGAGAGCGGCCAGTTCGCGCCGAGTTGGCCTGGCGCACCGGACACTGTCCGGTGCACACCGGACAGTCCGGTGCTCCAGACCGAGCTGGGACTTGGCTGCACACAGCCAAGTCATTCTCTCCCCTTTTCTCTTTTTCTTCTTTCTGTTTCTAACACTTAGACAAATATGTTAGTCCACAAAACCAATGTACTAAGGCTTAGAAACATACCTTTACTTCATGATTTGCACCTTGTTCATCCATGTACACAAATTCACAATTAAACACATGTGTTGGCACTCAATCACCAAAATACTTAGAAATGGCCAAGGGCACATTTCCCTTTCAATCTCCCCCTTTTTGGTGATTTATGCCAACACAACATAAAGCCACTAGAACAAGTGCAAACTCAATTCAAATAACACTTAAATTTATTTTGAATCAATTTTGGCATATATGGATCATCCTTTGCCACCACTTGGTTTGTTTTTGCAAATCAAACACAAATCTCTATCTCTAAGTTAAACACACATGTTTAAGCATAAAGAGAGTCATTCCAAAAGAGATTGATCAAGGATTTCAAAAACTCCCCCTTTTTTCCCATAAACAATACTTCTCCCCACAAGAAGCCAACTTTTGACAAGAGAGACAACATAAGAATTTTGACAAACCAAAAACTCTAGTTTACTATTTTCAAAATCTCTCAAGTGGTAGCTGATCCATTTATTGCTTTGGCCTTTATTTTCTCCCCCTTTGGCATCAAGCACCAAAACGGGATCAATCTTGGCCCTTTAACCCCATTGCCTCACCAAAATCGTCAATTAAGAGCAAAAGGCAATAAGAGTTAATGAGATGAACTTGGAATAAGTTACCCCTCATCGGAGTGCAGTGGAAGTCTTTCATGGTCCAAGTCCACCTTTTCCCTTTCAATTCTCCTTTGAGACTAAAACAGGCAAACTCAAGCATATGGTTAGTCTCAAAGGGTCAAGTTGTAACACGTCTCCCCCTAAACATGTGCATCACTTTGCAACGGACTTGTGAGGTCCAGGGAGTGTTTGTACAACTTGAGCACCATAATAAGCAACAAAATGCAGAAAGAACATGATCAAGGCATAAATACATGTATGCTATATTTCAATCCAAGTTCCGCGAATCTAAGACATTTAGCTCACTACGCAGCCTGCAAAAGGTCTTCTCATCTAAAGGCTTGGTAAAGATATCGGCTAGCTGGTTCTCGGTGCTAACATAAAACACTTCGATATCTCCCTTTTGCTGGTGGTCTCTCAAAAAGTGATGTCGGATGTCAATGTGCTTTGTGCGGCTGTGCTCAACAGGATTTTCCGCTATTCGGATAGCACTCTCATTATCACATAGGAGTGGGACTTTGCTCAGATTGTAGCCAAAGTCCCTGAGGGTTTGCCTCATCCAAAGTAGTTGCGCGCAACACTGTCCTGCGGCAACATACTCGGCCTCAGCGGTGGATAGGGCAACGGATGTTTGTTTCTTAGAGTTCCATGACACCAGGGACCTTCCTAAGAATTGGCACGTCCCCGATGTACTCTTCCTATCGACCTTACATCCAGCATAGTCGGAATCTGAGTACCCAATCAAGTCAAAGTTAGACCCCTTTGGATACCAGATCCCGAAGCAAGGCGTAGCGACTAAATATCTAAGAATTCGCTTCACCGCCACCAAGTGACACTCCTTAGGATCGGATTGAAATCTAGCACACATGCATACGCTAAGCATAATATCCGGTCTACTAGCACATAAATAAAGTAAAGACCCTATCATTGACCGGTATGCTTTTTGATCAACGGACTTACCTCCTTTGTTGAGGTCGGTGTGTCCGTCGGTTCCCATCGGCGTCTTTGCGGGCTTGGCGTCCTTCATCCCAAACCGCTTTAGCAAATCTTGCGTGTACTTCGTTTGGGAGATGAAGGTGCCGTCCTTGAGTTGCTTCACTTGGAACCCAAGGAAGTAGTTCAACTCGCCCATCATCGACATCTCGAATTTCTGCGTCATCACCCTGCTAAACTCTTCACAAGACTTTTGGTTAGTAGAACCAAATATTATGTCATCGACATAAATTTGGCATACAAACAAATCACCATCACATGTCTTTGTAAAAAGAGTTGGATCGGCTTTCCCAACCTTGAAAGCATTAGCAAGTAAGAAATCTCTAAGGCATTCATACCATGCTCTTGGGGCTTGTTTAAGTCCATAGAGCGCCTTAGAGAGCTTACACACGTGGTCGGGGTACCGCTCATCCTCGAAGCCAGGGGGTTGCTCCACGTACACCTCCTCCTTTATTGGCCCGTTGAGGAAAGCGCTCTTAACATCCATTTGGTACAACCTGAAGGAATGGTGAGCGGCATATGCTAGCAAGATACGAATGGACTCTAGCCTAGCCACAGGAGCAAAAGTCTCCTCAAAGTCCAAACCTGCGACTTGGGCATAACCTTTTGCCACAAGTCGAGCCTTGTTCCTCGTCACCACCCCGTGCTCGTCCTGTTTGTTGCGGAACACCCATTTGGTTCCCACAACATTTTGCTTTGGACGAGGCACCAGCGTCCAAACTTCATTGCGCTTGAAGTTGTTAAGTTCCTCCTGCATGGCCAACACCCAGTCCGGATCTAGCAAGGCCTCCTCTACCCTGAAAGGCTCAATAGAGGAGACAAAAGAGTAATGTTCACAAAAATTAACTAATCGAGATCGAGTAGTTACTCCCTTGCTAATGTCACCCAGAATTTGGTCGACGGGATGATCCCTTTGAATCATCGCTCGAACTTGGGTTGGAGGTGCCGGTTGCGCTTCTTCCTCCATCACGTGGTCATCTTGTGCTCCCCCTTGATCAGACGCCTCCTTTTGATGAACCTGTTCATTCTTCTGTCACACCCGGTTCCAGGGGGTAGAACCGAGCGCATACCATATGTGTGCCAGGATCCATTTCCACACATATGTTGACGTCACAAGTGTAATATATCAAAAGACAATGCAATAAAGGCGTAAAGAGAGTATAAAACTTTATTACATCATCTGAGACATTGTGTCTTAAACAAGTATCACATCAAAGTAGAGCGGAAATAAACAACTGGGCAATCTTCCACAGGAAGTTGACCGGCGCATCGTTAGACTTAGAATTCTTCGTCGATAAATTCTCCATCAAAATCTCCAGCATCACCCTCTGATCAAAATATTAGCAAGGGTGAGCTCACTTATGGTCGGGGCTCAGCAAGTGGGGGAAAAATTAATGCAGGTATAACAAGGTGAGGCTAAGGTTGAGCAGTAAGCATTTTAGTTGGTCAATATTTTATTATCAATACCTGCCTTACTAACAAGAGTGAATCCCAAATATCCCAATTAAACAAAGGAATATGAATATAACAAAAACACTTAAGTGAAACCACTTAAGCAAACTGTTGGCAGATCATCAGATCTCAATTTATGTCCATCTTTAAGTTAAATTATCATGTGAGGAGTCCAGGTCGCTCATAACCGGGAGCACGGCTGATATATCAGTTTTACACTCTGCAGAGGGGGTACAACTTTACCCACAAGCCATGTATCCCATCTAGCCCGGGTTGATCGGACCCTTAGACACTGCCGAGGTGAATGGCTAGGGATCCATTATGAGGTTTTCACAAAACACACTTAATACAAAGCAACCCGCTAAGGTTTCTAAGACGATGGTGGTGGCCCCCTGGGTGAAGTACCTTAGCCAAGAATACGACCCCATGTTAACGTGGGCTGCCAGCACCGACCGCTCCCCCTCTTGCCCATCTTTCAGGTAAGGTTGCTAGGCACTAAGCATATAGAGCTAATTACCAAAGCCAGAGCCATGATAGCACTCGTGGTTGCACTGTTATCCTGGGTGGTCACTCCATGTTCCAATTAAATTTGCAATAAAGTTATCTTAACCATCGGGTTAATGCCATAATTGCCAATTAAATCTTTGGAACATTAAAATCAATTAATGAGTGACATTAAGAAATTATTAGGTTGAGCGGTAGCGTAAATCTCGCACAGCTTAATTATCTCCCCAGGTTAAACAAGGAATACAGGTAGTAAATCTAGGAAATCCTTAATTAGGTGAAACCCATCAAATTATGCAGTATATCAAAAGTAAACATTATTAAATGCAATGACTGGGTACAAAAAGAGTATGCAGAGGGAGAATCCACTTGCCTTGCACAAAATCGTCCTGCGTGTCGTCTTCAAACGTATTTGGGTCCTCTACCACACAATCAGTTTCTAATAGCGTCGCACATCGTACATACAAAAGAAAACATTCACCAATAAATAAACATACACCATTACATAGGTGAAGCATACAATAAAACATACATTTAAACAAATCACATTTATAAGAGGGAATGCAAAACATGATTTGTATCTACCCTATAAATCTTAACCATATCAACGATCAATTTATTTGCTATGACTAACTACTTTGTTTCATTATCTTACTAGAAAACTTGTATGACAATTCGACTATGGATATGCACACTATATAAATTCATTTAAAATCATAGATACAACTTTAACCCAAATTCTAGGGAATCTAGTTTATTTACTAAATAATTATCTCTATCGTAAAACACGGGTCACATTCTAGTTTTAGTCTTTCTTTCTAAAAGGAAATTATATCAATTGTTAAAATATTATTTATAAATCACATAACCATAGTATTAAAGAACTAACTTAAACTACAATTTTTATCTCTACTATTTAGATTACGTTGGACTATATTGTTTCAACGTCAATAAAATATTTACTATTTCTTAGCGAATAACCAATATAATTATATTGCGCATGAGCGTGCGAGTCTTGTCTATAAGTCAGAATCATAATGTAAACAACGGTGAACGCATACTTATTTATCTATTAATACTAAATAAATCAATACATTTTCTAACTCAAATTAGTTAGTGTAGCAAGAATGAATTTAATAATATTAATATTCTAAAAATCTACATAAACCACTAATTGAATATTTTCTAACACAAGCGAGGTTATTTGACATAAACTAGTATTCTAAAAATTTTAAGTTCTAAATCTGTGAACATGTTTATTTGACTAGAAAAAAAAACCTATTTTGCCATCTACCAATGATATTTTCTCCTTTCTTTATAAAAACAAAATGCTAATAAAATAATGAGATAAATCATCTAAAATCCTATATTAATCAAATGACATGAGTTCTATACCATTTTCTAATCCATCAAAAAATGCACCTATAATTCTCCAAGTAGTTTCTAAAATTTATTGTGACCAAATTTACTACAAAAATTCCTATCTAGCATTTTATCGCCAAAGTGACTATTAAATCTACGCCATATAAACCAAAATCAACGCGTCAATTACATGGAATAACACGGTGCACTGCTAATCGTATATTTTTAACAACTTCCGTAGCGCACACAAATACATAAATTGGAATCACATGTGTTCATATTACAACAAACGGGATATACAACACATGAATCGAATCGAAAGCACTTTATAAAATACATAAAATAAATTTGGGTCGCCAATAACCTCGGGTTCGTGCGTGTGACGGGGACGGATCGACGGAGAGCGGGGCTCGACTACGGACAGCTAGTACGCGGCTCCGGCGAACTCCGGCGACGAACGGCACGCTCCGGCGACGAACGGCACGAACTAACGATGAGCGAGGAGTGCTAGAGGGAGGTAAATTCGAGTGGACAGGAAGGGGAGACCTCTGCTGTCTTTTATAGAGAGCAGGAGGGAAGAAGAAAGGACACCAGAGAGAGTAACGTGGTCTGCAAATGGCCATCACTGCGTCAGTTTTATTTTGGCATCAATTGTGTGAGAAATGGGGGAGGAGAAACGGTAACAGTGATTTTCATTAACGCAGAAACGGTTGCAGCTTGTCGGGCAGGGCGTGGCGTCGGCTCGGCTTCGGCGTCGGGCGTAGCGCGGGGCTGCACGGCATCGCGGCGGCTCGGGTCGCGCGTGCGCGGCAGAGAGGGCGCGGCTTGGCAGGCGTGCCGCGCGGCCGCCAGGGCGCCGGCGTCGCTCTCGCGCGGTGGGGCCGGCTACGCCTGGGCGCGCGGTGTCGCGGCGCGAGCACCGGCTCGGCTGGGACTCGGCTGCCCGGCGCGGTGGGGAGAGAGAGCGGCGAGGGAGGGAGAGAAACGGGAGAGAGAGAGAGCAGCGAGAGATGAGGGAGAGAGTGAATGGGAGAGAGAGAGGAACGTGAGCAGAGGGAGGCGGCGGCTGGCTGGGAAAATCCCAGTGAGCGCGCGCGGGAGAGTAGTTTTAGGGTTAGGATATTTGGGCCCCTATGTGGGCCGGCCGGCTAGGATAGTTTTAGTTTTTTTTCTTTTTTTTTCTTTCTTTTTTTTAATTCCGAAATTCATTTTTAAAGAACTCTAAAAATCATAAAAAAATTACCAAAAATATTTATAAATGAAGTACTTATTTTTAGACTAATAATTACTATAATACTTAATCATTATTTAATTACTAGTACTTCTTTTTAAAATGGATTGATATTTACACATCCGATAAGAAATCACGTGCATGTAAAGAAAAACGATGCAAACAAATAGTTGAACACTAAGAAAAATTTGTTACCCTAATTAATATAATATCTAAATTTATTATTTTAATTGATGGCTTTTATGGTGTTACAAACCTACCCCTCTTAAAAAGAATCTCGTCCTCGAGATTAAGAAACTTCCGAGAATAGCTGAGGGAATTCTGCTCTGAGTTCATCTTCTCTTTCCCAAGTGGCTTCATCTTCCGAATGATGACTCCACTGAACTTTGCACATGTTAATGACTTTACTCCGCGTAATTCTGCGAGATGTTTCCAAAATTCTAATCGGGAACTCCGAATAAGTCAAATCTTCATTAACATTCAGTTCTTCCATGGGTAACTGTTCTTCTGGTACTCTTAAGCACTTCTTGAGTTGTGATACGTGAAATACGTCATGCACATCTGATAATCTATCGGGTAGCTCTAACTGGTAGGCTACTTCGCCTTTTCTTTCCAAAATCTTGAATGGGCCGATATAGCGAGGTGATAATTTTCCTTTAACCTTAAACCTTTTCATTCCTCTCATCGGTGAAACTTTAAGGTAGACAAAGTCTCCTACTTCAAACATCAATTCTCTTCTTCTATTATCAGCATAGCTCTTCTGTCTTGACTGTGCTGTCTTCAAATTTTCTCTGATAATTTGTACCTGCTTTTCCGCCTCTTGGAGAATTTCTGGACCAAATAATTGACTTTCTCCAGTCTGATTCCAATAAAGTGGTGTTCTACACTTTCGTCCGTAGAGTGCTTCAAATGGTGCCATTTTGAGACTTGCTTGATAACTATTGTTATACGAAAATTCTGCATAAGGCAAACTTTTATCCCAGCTTCTACCATGCTTTAGAGCGCAAGCTCTTAGCATATCTTCTAACACTTGGTTTGTTCTTTCCGTTTGCCCATCCGTTTGAGGATGATAAGCTGAACTAAAGTTTAGCTTGGTATCCATGGACTCATGAAGTCTTTTCCAAAAGCGCGAGGTAAACTGGGTTCCTCGATCTGATAAGATCTTCTTCGGTACTCCATGCAGACAAACAATCCTTGACATGTATAATTCTGCTAACTGGGCTCCTGAGTAAGTTGTTTTCACAGGTATAAAATGTGCCACTTTGGTTAACCTGTCTACTATGACCCATATTGAATCATAGCCATCTCGGGTACGGGGTAGTCCAACTATGAAATCCATACTGATTTCTTCCCATTTCCATTCCGGTACCTTGAGAGGTTGTAGCAATCCTGCTGGTCTTTGGTGTTCAGCTTTAACTCGCTGACACACGTCACATAATGCAACATGAGTAGCAACATCTCTTTTCAAACCGTACCACCAATACTTTTCCTTAAGATCCTGGTACATCTTTGTACTTCCAGGGTGAATAGAGTAAGCTGAATCATGAGCTTCTCTCAAAATAAGTTGGCGTAAGTGCTCAATTTCCGGTACACAGATTCTCTTCTTAAACCATATTGTGCCTTGTTCATCTTCCGTGAAATCTGGGGCTTTACCCAAACTAATCAAAGATTTAATTTCCTTAATCTTCTCATCGGACTCCTGTCCTTTACGGATCTCTTCTTCCAAAGTAGATTCGACTTCCATCACCGTTGCTTCTACATTATTGAGAAATCCAAGGTTGAGTCGTTCCATTTCCCAGCACAATTCCTGTGACATCAAATGAGTAGTGATGTTGTTCACTTGACCCTTACGGCTCAAAGCATCAGCTACTACATTTGCCTTTCCGGGGTGATATTGTATTTCCAAATCATAATCTTTAATTAACTCAAGCCATCTTCTCTGTCTGAGGTTGAGTTCCTTCTGCGTGAATATATATTTCAGGCTTTTATGATCCGTGAAGATTTTGCACTTGTTTCCAATCATATAGTGCCTCCAAATCTTCAAAGCATGCACCACGGCAGCTAATTCCAAATCATGTGTGGGATAATTCTTCTCATGCTTTCTCAACTGTCTTGAAGCATAAGCAATCACCTTTCCTTCTTGCATTAGCACACATCCAAGTCCAAGGTGTGATGCATCGCAATACACATCAAATCCCTTGTGGATGTCTGGCATCACCAGTATTGGTGCAGTGGTTAACCTCTTCTTGAGTTCCTCAAAACAATTCTGACAAGCTTCATCCCATTTGAACTCTTTGCCTTTCTCCAGTAGAGAAGTAAGAGGCTTCACTAATTTGGAAAAACCTTCAATAAATCTTCTATAGTAGCCTGCTAATCCAAGAAAACTCCTGATCTTGGACGCATCTGTGGGTTGCTTCCAATTTAGTATTTCACTTATCTTTCCTGGGTCCACTTTAATTCCACCATCGGTAACAATATGCCCTAAGAAAGCAACTTCCTTCAACCAAAAATCACACTTCGAGAATTTTGCGTACAGTTGGTTGTCACGAAGCTTTTGTAGGACTAGCCTTAGATGATCTTCGTGTGTTTCTTCATTCGGAGAATATATCAGTATGTCGTCAATGAATACGACCACAAACTGATCCAAATATTCCATGAATACTTTATTCATCAAGTTCATAAAGTATGCTGGTGCATTAGTCAGTCCAAACGACATGACCAAAAACTCATATAATCCATATCTCGTCGTGAAGGCTGTCTTCGGTACATCTTCTGCTCGGATCTTTAACTGATGATATCCCGATCTCAGATCTATCTTCGAGAATATCTTAGCTCCCTTCATTTGATCGAATAAATCTTCAATCCGAGGTAGTGGGTATTTATTCTTGATGGTTACTTCATTCAAACTTCTATAATCAACGCACATTCTTCTCGAACCATCCTTCTTGTTCACAAACAGCACTGGGGCTCCCCAAGGGGATGAACTTGGGCGAATAAAACCTTTTTCTAGTAATTCTTCTATTTGTTTCTTCAGTTCTACTAAATCTTTGCCATCCATTCTATAAGGTCTTTTCGAGATAGGTGCGGTTCCGGGTACTAATTCAATAGAAAACTCTATATCACGGTCAGGTGGCATACCTGGTAATTCTTCCGGAAATACGTCTGGGTATTCGCACACTACTTTGATATTTTCCAAGGGCTTTTCTTCCAAGTGATTGATCACTGTCTTCCCTTTTTCATCTGTTGACTTGTCTATGTTGACTTGGATTCTTTCACCTTGAGGACTTGTCAACGTAATTGTTCCGTTGGCACACCGTATCACTCCATCACAACTTTTCAACCAGTTGCATCCAAGAATCACATCAATACCGTTGGATCCTAGGACCACTGGGTCGACTGTAAAATCTATTCCTTGAATCTTGATATTAACATGAGGGCATGAGTGTGTGGCCTTCATGTCACCTCCCGGTGAACTAATGTGTAATATCCTCTTCAGAGGGTACTTAGGTATGTTATGTTTTTCCACAAATGACTCAGTTATAAATGAATGTGATGCTCCAGAGTCAAATAAAACTGATGCAGGTATGGAGTTAACAAGGAACATACCATACACAATGTCGGCATCCTCAGGCACTGATTCCGCAGTGACGTGATTGACCCTTCCTCGGCTCTGGTTCTGTGGAGTCTTGTTCTGAGCAGATCCACGAGCGGGGGTGTTCTGGTCATTCCTCTGATTATTGCTTTTCTGAGGTGTCTGCTGGTTGCGCATTGGGCAGTTGTTGGCATAGTGGCCTAATTCACCGCACTTGAAACAACCGTTGGGTTGGACAGGTGCGTTGTTTCTGGCCTGAGTGTTGTTGGTGCCACCCTGACGGTTCTGTGAATTTCCACCAGACCTCTGGTTGGTCTGGGGGTTGCTCCTTTGTTGGTTCTGATTCTGGTTGCTTCTCTGGCCTTGCTGTCCAGAGCGTTGCACTTGATAATTATTTCCTCCCTGATTTCCAGAGCGGAACTGCGAACCTTGAGCATTATTCGGACGAGTGTTCCTGCTGGACTGACCTTGGAATTTTCTCTTGTGGTCAGATAGCTCCTTCCTTTTACTCTCAAGGCCAATTGCCTTGTTCAGGAGTGTCTGGAAGTTGGGGAATGTGTGACTCTGAAGTTGATAGTTCAGAGGTCCAATCAACCCTTCCAGAAAACGCTCTTGGCGCTTCTCGTCAGTGTCCACTTCCTCAGGGGCATAACGTGAAAGCTGAGTGAAGCGATCACGATACTCACTGACAGACATATTCCCTTGAGTAAGGGAAAGAAACTCCTTCTTCTTCAGCTTCATGATTCCCGAAGGAATGTGGTGAGCGCGGAAGTTCTCTTGGAACTCCTGCCAGGTTATTGTGTCAGCATTGGGGTGTGCCGCTGTGAAGGCATCCCACCAATCGGACGCAGCTCCCTCGAGTCTTCCCGAGGCGTACAAGACCTTCTCCCGGTCGTTGCACTGAGTGATGTCCAGCTTCTTTCCAATGACTTTGAGCCAGTCATCGGCATCCAGGGGATCAACCGCATGAGAGAATGTAGGCGGGTGATGACTCATGAAGTCCCGGTGTTTATCTCTAGCCGGGGTTGCATATTGCTGCTGCTGGGGTTGCTGATTCTGTTGGTTCTGTTGCAATTGTTGAACCGCAGCAGTGAGTCCTTGCAGAATCTGCATTTGCGCGGCGATGAACTGCTCCATGTTGGGATTAGGTGGTGGCGGTGGTGGTGGTGCTTGCTGTCCACGCTGGTTCCGGTTGTTAGGTCCTTGACGTTGGTTCACCATCTGATTTGTTAGGAAGTGAAGTCCTTAGAAAAGTGAGGAGTAGAAAAGATTCAAGAGGGAAAATAGCTTAAGTTTTACAAATTTTATATGTTCTTATGGCCATCATTCCATAAGACCATAGCACTCAAACAAAGATCCAAATCAAACATTTCAATCAATCACCATCACATGGTTGATATTTATTAATATGATAACATAAAGAGAGTATCATCGTCTAACGCGAAGTATAACTTATTACATCATGACTCAAAACTCCTAAAGCAGCCTAGTGACTGATCCGGCCTCTCCGTAGCGCAGCCTCTTGCGGGGAGGAGACAACGCCACGGCGGGAACCTGAGCTTCTGGCGGATTCAGTCCCTGCAGTTGGGCTTCCAGGGCTGCAATCCTGGCGTGGGCGTTCTCCAGCTCCAAGTGCACACTGTAGAGGTCCAGAGTGGCACTGTCCAGGTCGGTGTTGAGACCGGCCACTACACCAGCTAGGGTGTTGAGGCGATCCTCACCAGGTTCACCTGGGACAATGTTGGTCTGGCTCTCTCCACGCAGGCGCTGAGGGAGATGCCTGAACCTTGTGTTCTGCAGCTGCTGCCGGTAGGTGTGGCTAAGCGACCACAGGGTCCGACGGGCAGCGTCGCTGACAGAGGCAGCGTAGGTGGACAGTGGTATCAGGGACTCATGAGCAGACAGAGTCCTGAATCCCCTGTCACCTGCATCCATCACCCTGACATGGATGCGAGTGATGTAATAGCAAGCCCAAGGAGGCTCGCTCACTCGCCTCGTCTCGTACAGGGGGCGGACGTAGGCTCCTAGCTCGTGCAGCACTGCTTGCAGCAGGTTGGGAAAGTGTCCTGTCTCGAACATTGATGTGTAATGTTCGACAACTGGACCAATCCCCATGAAATGGTCCTGCTGAGCGTAGTCAGCTTCCTCGTGGACGTGTTCGTCCTCTCCATCATCGTCGTCGTCGTCATCCTCGTCGTCGCCGTCTCCGGAGTCATCGGGGTCGTCGCCTCCAGGTGCAGGTGCTTGGAAGGCTGGTGATGCGGACGTCGATGACCCAGCTGCGAAGGCCAGGGACTCGGCCAACGGGGTGGGGGTCGGCAGCTGCTCATCCGAGCTGTCCTCCAGGTTGATCACGTTCTCCACTCGGACGGGAGGGAGATTCGCTGGAGCATCCTCGACTACCACTGGGTAGACCGGGATCTGCCGGGGCTGAGGGGCGTAGCTGGTGTTGACGCGGGTGGTTTGGAGAGTGCGAACCATCTACAAGAGAAGAGTCAACTTAGTTGAATTTCAAAGAGGTAAGACTGATAAAGGAATCTATAGGAATGAAATTAGCAAGTTTTGAACAACTAGGCTTTCCATTTCTAACTAATCTAACGACCTAAGGTCAGCATAGCTTTGATACCACTTCTGTCACACCCGGTTCCAGGGGGTAGAACCGAGCGCATACCATATGTGTGCCAGGATCCATTTCCACACATATGTTGATGTCACAAGTGTAATATATCAAAAGACAATGCAATAAAGGCGTAAAGAGAGTATAAAACTTTATTACATCATCTGAGACATTGTGTCTTAAACAAGTATCACATCAAAGTAGAGCGGAAATAAACAACTGGGCAATCTTCCACAGGAAGTTGACCGGCGCATCGTTAGACTTAGAATTCTTCGTCGATAAATTCTCCATCAAAATCTCCAGCATCACCCTCTGATCAAAATATTAGCAAGGGTGAGCTCACTTATGGTCGGGGCTCAGCAAGTGGGGGAAAAATTAATGCAGGTATAACAAGGTGAGGCTAAGGTTGAGCAGTAAGCATTTTAGTTGGTCAATATTTTATTATCAACACCTGCCTTACTAACAAGAGTGAATCCCAAATATCCCAATTAAACAAAGGAATATGAATATAACAAAAACACTTAAGTGAAACCACTTAAGCAAACTGTTGGCAGATCATCAGATCTCAATTTATGTCCATCTTTAAGTTAAATTATCATGTGAGGAGTCCAGGTCGCTCATAACCGGGAGCACGGCTGATATATCAGTTTTACACTCTGCAGAGGGGGTACAACTTTACCCACAAGCCATGTATCCCATCTAGCCCGGGTTGATCGGACCCTTAGACACTGCCGAGGTGAATGGCTAGGGATCCATTATGAGGTTTTCACAAAACACACTTAATACAAAGCAACCCGCTAAGGTTTCTAAGACGATGGTGGTGGCCCCCTGGGTGAAGTACCTTAGCCAAGAATACGACCCCATGTTAACGTGGGCTGCCAGCACCGACCGCTCCCCCTCTTGCCCATCTTTCAGGTAAGGTTGCTAGGCACTAAGCATATAGAGCTAATTACCAAAGCCAGAGCCATGATAGCACTCGTGGTTGCACTGTTATCCTGGGTGGTCACTCCATGTTCCAATTAAATTTGCAATAAAGTTATCTTAACCATCGGGTTAATGCCATAATTGCCAATTAAATCTTTGGAACATTAAAATCAATTAATGAGTGACATTAAGAAATTATTAGGTTGAGCGGTAGCGTAAATCTCGCACAGCTTAATTATCTCCCCAGGTTAAACAAGGAATACAGGTAGTAAATCTAGGAAATCCTTAATTAGGTGAAACCCATCAAATTATGCAGTATATCAAAAGTAAACATTATTAAATGCAATGACTGGGTACAAAAAGAGTATGCAGAGGGAGAATCCACTTGCCTTGCACAAAATCGTCCTGCGTGTCGTCTTCAAACGTATTTGGGTCCTCTACCACACAATCAGTTTCTAATAGCGTCGCACATCGTACATACAAAAGAAAACATTCACCAATAAATAAACATACACCATTACATAGGTGAAGCATACAATAAAACATACATTTAAACAAATCACATTTATAAGAGGGAATGCAAAACATGATTTGTATCTACCCTATAAATCTTAACCATATCAACGATCAATTTATTTGCTATGACTAACTACTTTGTTTCATTATCTTACTAGAAAACTTGTATGACAATTCGACTATGGATATGCACACTATATAAATTCATTTAAAATCATAGATACAACTTTAACCCAAATTCTAGGGAATCTAGTTTATTTACTAAATAATTATCTCTATCGTAAAACACGGGTCACATTCTAGTTTTAGTCTTTCTTTCTAAAAGGAAATTATATCAATTGTTAAAATATTATTTATAAATCACATAACCATAGTATTAAAGAACTAACTTAAACTACAATTTTTATCTCTACTATTTAGATTACGTTGGACTATATTGTTTCAACGTCAATAAAATATTTACTATTTCTTAGCGAATAACCAATATAATTATATTGCGCATGAGCGTGCGAGTCTTGTCTATAAGTCAGAATCATAATGTAAACAACGGTGAACGCATACTTATTTATCTATTAATACTAAATAAATCAATACATTTTCTAACTCAAATTAGTTAGTGTAGCAAGAATGAATTTAATAATATTAATATTCTAAAAATCTACATAAACCACTAATTGAATATTTTCTAACACAAGCGAGGTTATTTGACATAAACTAGTATTCTAAAAATTTTAAGTTCTAAATCTGTGAACATGTTTATTTGACTAGAAAAAAAAACCTATTTTGCCATCTACCAATGATATTTTCTCCTTTCTTTATAAAAACAAAATGCTAATAAAATAATGAGATAAATCATCTAAAATCCTATATTAATCAAATGACATGAGTTCTATACCATTTTCTAATCCATCAAAAAATGCACCTATAATTCTCCAAGTAGTTTCTAAAATTTATTGTGACCAAATTTACTACAAAAATTCCTATCTAGCATTTTATCGCCAAAGTGACTATTAAATCTACGCCATATAAACCAAAATCAACGCGTCAATTACATGGAATAACACGGTGCACTGCTAATCGTATATTTTTAACAACTTCCGTAGCGCACACAAATACATAAATTGGAATCACATGTGTTCATATTACAACAAACGGGATATACAACACATGAATCGAATCGAAAGCACTTTATAAAATACATAAAATAAATTTGGGTCGCCAATAACCTCGGGTTCGTGCGTGTGACGGGGACGGATCGACGGAGAGCGGGGCTCGACTACGGACAGCTAGTACGCGGCTCCGGCGAACTCCGGCGACGAACGGCACGCTCCGGCGACGAACGGCACGAACTAACGATGAGCGAGGAGTGCTAGAGGGAGGTAAATTCGAGTGGACAGGAAGGGGAGACCTCTGCTGTCTTTTATAGAGAGCAGGAGGGAAGAAGAAAGGACACCAGAGAGAGTAACGTGGTCTGCAAATGGCCATCACTGCGTCAGTTTTATTTTGGCATCAATGGTGTGAGAAATGGGGGAGGAGAAACGGTAACAGTGATTTTCATTAACGCAGAAACGGTTGCAGCTTGTCGGGCAGGGCGCGGCGTCGGCTCGGCTTCGGCGTCGGGCGTAGCGCGGGGCTGCACGGCATCGCGGCGGCTCGGGTCGCGCGTGCGCGGCAGAGAGGGCGCGGCTTGGCAGGCGTGCCGCGCGGCCGCCAGGGCGCCGGCGTCGCTCTCGCGCGGTGGGGCCGGCTACGCCTGGGCGCGCGGTGTCGCGGCGCGAGCACCGGCTCGGCTGGGACTCGGCTGCCCGGCGCGGTGGGGAGAGAGAGCGGCGAGGGAGGGAGAGAAACGGGAGAGAGAGAGAGAGAGCAGCGAGAGATGAGGGAGAGAGTGAATGGGAGAGAGAGAGGAACGTGAGCAGAGGGAGGCGGCGGCTGGCTGGGAAAATCCCAGTGAGCGCGCGCGGGAGAGTAGTTTTAGGGTTAGGATATTTGGGCCCCTATGTGGGCCGGCCGGCTAGGATAGTTTTAGTTTTTTTTTTCTTTTTTTTTCTTTCTTTTTTTTTAATTCCGAAATTCATTTTTAAAGAACTCTAAAAATCATAAAAAAATTACCAAAAATATTTATAAATGAAGTACTTATTTTTAGACTAATAATTACTATAATACTTAATCATTATTTAATTACTAGTACTTCTTTTTAAAATGGATTGATATTTACACATCCGATAAGAAATCACGTGCATGTAAAGAAAAACGATGCAAACAAATAGTTGAACACTAAGAAAAATTTGTTACCCTAATTAATATAATATCTAAATTTATTATTTTAATTGATGGCTTTTATGGTGTTACAAGTTGGGGGATGCACCGTCGTTGAGGAAGAAGGTTGATCTCGTTCATCTTGTTCCTGTGGCCGCACTTCTCCAATCGCCATTGTTCGTATAGCGGCCACCGGAACATCTTCTTCATCTACATCATCACAATCAACAACTTGCTCTCTTGGAGAGCCATTAGTCTCATCAAATACAACGTCGCTAGAGACTTCAACCAAACCCGATGATTTGTTGAAGACTCTATACGCCTTTGTATTTGAATCATAACCTAACAAAAACCCTTCTACAGCTTTGGGAGCAAACTTAGAATTTCTACCCTTCTTCACTAGAATGTAGCATTTGCTCCCAAATACACGAAAGTACGATACATTGGGTTTGTTACCGGTTAGTAGCTCATATGACGTCTTCTTGAGGAGGCGGTGAAGGTAGACCCTGTTGATGGCGTGGCAAGCCGTGTTCACGGCTTCCGACCAAAAACACTCGGGGGTCTTGAATTCTCCAAGCATCGTCCTTGCCATATCGATTAGCGTCCTGTTCTTCCTCTCTACCACACCATTTTGTTGTGGTGTGTAGGGAGCGGAGAACTCGTGCTTGATCCCTTCCTCCTCAAGAAACTCCTCCACTTGAAGGTTCTTGAACTCGGACCCGTTGTCGCTCCTTATCTTCTTCACCTTGAGCTCAAACTCATTTTGAGCTCTCCTGAGGAAGCGCTTGATGGTCCCTTGGGTTTCAGACTTATCCTGCAAAAAGAACACCCAAGTGAAGCGGGAAAAGTCATCAACAATAACTAAACCATACTTACTTCCTCCTATGCTTAGATAGGCGACGGGTCCGAAGAGGTCCATATGCAGCAGCTCCAGAGGTCTTGACGTGGTCATCACATTCTTGCTGTGATGTGCTCCTCCAACTTGTTTACCTGCCTGACAAGCTGCACAAGGTCTATCTTTTTCGAAATAAACATTGGTTAGACCTATCACGTGTTCTCCCTTTAGAAGCTTGTGGAGATTCTTCATCCCCACATGTGCTAAGCGGCGATGCCACAGCCAGCCCATGCAAGTCTTAGCCATTAAGCATGCATCTAGACCGGCCTCTTCTTTTGCAAAATCAACTAAGTAAAGCTTGTCGTCTAGTACACCCTTAAAAGCTAGTGAACCATCACATCTTCTAAAGACAGACACATCTACATTTGTAAATAAACAATTATATCCCATTTGACATAATTGACTAACAGATAGCAAATTATATCCAAGACTCTCCACTAGGAATACATTTGATATAGAATGCTCATTAGAAATTGCAATTTTACCTAACCCTTTTACCTTGCCTTGATTCCCATCACCGAATATAATTGAATCTTGGGAATCCTTATTTTTGACGTAGGAGGTGAACATCTTCTTCTCCCCCGTCATATGGTTTGTGCATCCGCTGTCGATAATCCAGCTTGAACCCCCGGATGCATAAACCTGCAAGGCAAATTTAGGCTTGGGTCTTAGGTACCCAACTCATGTTGGGTCCTGCAAGGTTAGCACAAATGTCTTTAGGGACCCAAATGCAAGATTTATCTCCCTTGCATCTAGCCCCTAATTTCCTAGCAACTACCTTCTTACCCTTTCTACAAATAGCAAAGGGAGCATTACAAGCATAATAAATGGTAGAAGGTTCATTCACTACTTTCCTAGGAGCATGAATAACATTCTTTCTAGGTACATGAGCAATATCTCTCCTAGGCATATGTACAACATTTCTCCTACACATATCTCTACCATGATTATAAGAAGAACTAGAAGCAAACATTGCATGAGAATCATAAACATGTGAATCAAAATGATTATAAGCATTTCTAGCATGTCTCCTATCATAATACATAAAAGCATGATTCTTTTTAGCATTACTAGCCATCGGGGCCTTCCCCTTCTCCTTGACGAAGATGGGAGCCTTATGGCTTGTTAAGTTCTTGGCTTCCCTCTTGAAGCCAAGCCCATCCTTAATTGAGGGATGTCTTCCAATTGTATAGGCATCCCTTGCAAATTTTATCTTTTCAACTTCACTCTTGCTAGTCTTAAGTTGAGCATTAAGACTAGTCACTTCATCTTTTAGTTTTGAAATTGAAACTAAGTGTTTGCTACAAGTGTTAACATCAAAATCTTTACACCTAGTGCAAATTGTAACATTTTCAACACAAGACTTAGATTTATTTGTTACTTCTAATTTAGCATTTAAATCATGGTTAACACTTTGTAAAGTGGCAATGGTTTCATGACAAGAAGATATTTCACTAGAAAGCACTTCATTTCTTTTCACTTCTAAAGCATATGATTTTTGTGCCTCTATAAACTTATCATGTTCATCATACAATAAATCCTCTTGCTTCTCTAAAAGCCTATCCTTTTCATTCAAAGCATCAATCAATTCATTGATTTTATCTATCTTAGATCTATCTAAGCCCTTGAACAAACATGAATAATCTATGTCATCATCACTAGACTCACTATTACTCGAAGAAGCATAAGTGGAGTCTTGAGTACTTACCTTCTTCTCCCTTGCCATAAGACAAGTAAGACGCTCGTTGGGGAAGAGAGCCGATTTGTTGAAGGCAGTGGCGGCGAGTCCTTCGTTGTCGGAGTCGGAGGAGGAGCAATCTGAGTCCCACTCCTTTCCTAGATGCGCCTCGCCCTTTGCCTTCTTGTATTGCTTCTTCTTCTCTCTTTTGTTCCCCTTTTCCTGGTCACTTTCATTATCGGGACAGTTAGCGATAAAATGACCAAGCTTACCGCATTTGAAGCATGAGCGCTTCCCCTTGGTCTTGGTCTTGCTTGGCTGCCCCTTGCGACCATTTAGCGCCGTCTTGAATCTCTTGATGATGAGAGCCATCTCTTCATCATTGAGCCCGGCCGCCTCGACTTGCGCCACCTTGCTAGGTAGCGACTCCTTGCTCCTCGTTGCTTTTAGAGCAATGGGTTGAGGCTCGTGGAGTGGTCCGTTCAACGCTTCGTCGATGTATCTTGCCTCCTTGATCATCATCCGCCCGCTCACGAATTTTCCAAGTACTTCCTCGGGCGTCATCATCGTGTACCTGGGATTCTCACGAATATTGTTCACGAGATGAGGATCAAGTACGGTAAAGGACCTGAGCATTAGGCGGACGACGTCGTGGTCCGTCCATCGCGTGCTCCCGTAGCTCCTTATCTTGTTGATGAGGGTCTTGAGCCGGTTGTATGTTTGCGTCGGCTCCTCGCCCCTTATCATGGCGAACCGTCCAAGCTCTCCCTCCACCAACTCCATCTTGGTGAGCAAGGTGACGTCGTTCCCCTCATGAGAAATCTTGAGGGTGTCCCAGATCTGCTTGGCATTGTCCAAGCCGCTCAGCTTGTGATACTCGTCCCTGCACAAAGAGGCTAGCAACACAGTAGTAGCTTGTGCATTTTTATGAATCTGTTCATTAATAAACATAGGGCTATCCGAGCTATCAAATTTCATTCCACTTTCCACAATCTCCCAAATGCTTGGATGGAGAGAAAACAGGTGAGTACGCATTTTGTGACTCCAAAATCCGTAATCCTCTCCATCAAAGTGAGGAGGTTTGCCAAGTGGAATGGGAAGCAAATGAGTATTTGAGCTATGCGGAATACGCGAATAATCAAAAGAAAAGTTTGAGTTAACCGTCTTTTGTTTGTAGTCGTTGTGGTCCTCGTCCTTTTGGGAAGAAGTAGACTCGTCGCTGTCGTAGTAGACAATCTCCTTGATGCGCCTGGTCTTCTTCTTCTTCCCTTCCTTCCGTCTTTGGCCCGAGCCGGAGTCGGTAGGCCTGTCATCCTTCGGCTCGTTGACGAAGGTCTCCTTCTCTTTATCGTTGATCACTATACCCTTCCCCTTAGGATCCATCTCTTCGGGCGGTTAGTCCCTTTGAGAAGAGAACGGCTCTGATACCAATTGAGAGCACCTAGAGGGGGGGGGGTGAATAGGTGATCCTGTAAAAACTTCAAACTTAAGCCACAAACTTGTTAAGTGTTAGCACGATTATTGCCAAGTGGCTAAGGTGAAGTCTCAACAAAACACAATACCACAAGAGATCAAGACAGAGGTGACACGGTGGTTTATCCCGTGGTTCGGCCAAGCCAATGCTTGCCTACTTCCACGTTGTGGCGTCCCAACGGATGAGGGTTGCAATCAACCCCTCTCAAGCGGTCCAAAGACCCACTTGAATACCACGGTGTTTTGTTGTTCCTTTCACTATCCCGTTTGCAAGGAATCTCCACAAATTGGAGTCTCTTGCCCTTACAAGTATATGATCACAAAGAAGCACAGAGTAAGGGAGGGAGCAACACACACAAATCCACAGCAAAAACGCACACACGCGGCCAAGAATCGAGCTCACAAGACTATCTCAGAGTTCTCACTTAGAACAGAGCTCGAATCACTTAGAAACACAAACGAATGCGCAGAGACTTAGTGTGGATGATCAGGAATGCTCAAGAGTTGCTTGTATCTCTCCTCCATGTGCCTAGGGGCTCCTTTTATAGCCCCAAGGCAGCTAGGAGCCGTTGAGAGCAAATCCGGAAGGCCATCCTTGCCTTCTGTCGTCGGGGGCACCGGACAGTCCGGTGCACACCGGACATGTCCGGTGACCGATTTCTTTCCTTATCCAGCGCTTCCCGACCGTTGCAGACCGGCGGAGATCTGAGAGCCGTTGGCGCACCGGACAGTCCGGTGCCGTCTTCCGACCGTTGGCTCGGCCACGTGTCCCGCGCGGATTGCGCGGCCGACCGTTGGCCCTGGCCGACCGTTGGCTCACCGGACAGTCCGGTGCACACCGGACAGTCCGGTGAATTTTAGCCGTACGTCGTCGGCGAATTCCCGAGAGCGGCCAGTTCGCGCCGAGTTGGCCTGGCGCACCGGACACTGTCCGGTGCACACCGGACAGTCCGGTGCTCCAGACCGAGCTGGGACTTGGCTGCACACAGCCAAGTCATTCTCTCCCCTTTTCTCTTTTTCTTCTTTCTGTTTCTAACACTTAGACAAATATGTTAGTCCACAAAACCAATGTACTAAGGCTTAGAAACATACCTTTACTTCATGATTTGCACCTTGTTCATCCATGTACACAAATTCACAATTAAACACATGTGTTGGCACTCAATCACCAAAATACTTAGAAATGGCCAAGGGCACATTTCCCTTTCAGTGATGCGGGGGTTCATTCCTTTATTACACAGCTATACAGACTTTACAACTTACAAGAGGCTAGAAAGCCTGGGAAATTCTTATCTAAGAAGTCTTGGGTTTCCCATGTAGCCTCATCTTCCGAATGCTGGTTCCACTGTATCTTATAAAACTTGAGAGTCTTTCTCCGGGTAACCCTGTCCTTTTGATCCAGAACTCGAATGGGATGTTCCGAGTACGTTAAATCTGGTTCCAGGACAACATCTGTCACTTCAATGGTTCGATCGGGAACCCGAAGACACTTCTTCAATTGTGACACGTGGAACACATTATGCTCAGCAGACAATGTTTCGGGTAGTTGGAGTCGGTACGCCACTGGTCCACATTGTTCAAGCACCAGGAATGGACCAATGTATCTGGGTGCAAGCTTCCCTTTAACCCCGAAACGTGATACACCCTTCATTGGTGAAACTTTCAAGTAGACATAGTCGTCTACCAGAAAACATAAGGGTTGTCGTCGTCGGTCTGCATAACTCTTTTGTCGAGTCTGAGCTTTCTTCATATTATGAATAATTTTCTGAACCTTTTCTTCGATCTCTTTCACCATATCAGGCCTAAAGAAGTATCTTTCTCCAGGTTCAGACCAATTTAGCGGAGTTCGACACCGTTGCCCATATAAAGCTTCAAAAGGTGCCATCTTAATACTTTCCTGATAACTGTTATTGTATGAAAACTCCGCTAGGGGCAAACATTCATCCCATTTTTGCGAGAAGTCCAGAACACATGCCCTCAGCATATCCTCGAGTATTTGATTCACTCTCTCAGTCTGTCCACTGGTTTGAGGATGATAGGCCGAACTGTGGAGTAACTTAGTACCCAGGGATTTATGAAGTTCTTCCCAGAATTTGGATACGAACGGAGGTCCACGATCCGACACTATAGTCTTCGGAATACCATGTAGACTGAGGATACGGGCAATGTATAATGCTGCATAAGTGGCTACTGTATATGTGACCTTAACAGGTAAGAAGTGGGCAATCTTTGTGAGTCGATCAACGATAACCCAAATAGAGTCATATCCTTTTGCGGTCCTGGGCAATCCCACAATGAAGTCCATGCTTATGTCTTCCCATTTCCATGTTGGTATTGGTAATGACTGCAATGGACCGGCAGCTTTCATGTGTATGGCCTTGACACGTCTGCAAGTGTCACACTTAGCCACATAGCGTGCAATTTCAATTTTCATCTTTGTCCACCAGTAATGTTGCTTTAAATCTTGGTACATCTTAGTGCTTCCAGGATGAATAGAATAACGACTAAGATGTGCTTCATCAAGAATTTGCTGGCGGAGCTCTTCGTTCTTTGGCACTACTATGCGGTCTTTAAACCATATCACACCTTGATCGTCTTCCTTGAAACACTTGGCTACTCCAGCCCTTATCTTCTCTCGTATGTGCTTCATACCCAGATTGTCCTTTTGAGCATCAATTATCTTCTGTAGAATGATTGACTCAAGCCTTAACTGATTTAGAGTCCCATGCCGGATTATCCCCAGGTTTAGCTTCTCCATTTCTTGACATAAAGTGTTCTCGAAGGTCTTTGCCATAAGACAGTGGCAGGAAGTCTTACGACTCAATGCATCTGCCACCACATTGGCCTTGCCTGGGTGATAGTGGATCTCTAGATCATAGTCTTTAATGAGCTCAAGCCATCGTCTTTGCCTCATATTTAACTCTGACTGGGTGAAGATGTACTTCAAACTTTTATGATCTGTATATATGTGACAGATATTTCCCAGCAGATAGTGACGCCATATTTTCAGGGCATGAACCACAGCAGCTAACTCCAGATCATGAGTGGGATAATGCTCCTCATGTCGGCGCAGCTGCCTTGAAGCATACGCAATTACTCGGCCTTCTTGCATTAGTACACAGCCGAGCCCACTGCCTGACGCATCACAATATACATCAAAAGGCTTAGTGATGTCCGGTTGAGCCAATACCGGAGCAGTGGTTAATAATGTCTTCAATTGCTCAAAGGCTTCATTACATTTAGAAGACCAATTGAACTTAATGTCATTCTTCAACAAACTTGTGATTGGCTTCACAAGCTTAGAAAAATCGGGGATGAATCTGCGATAATACCCAGCTAGTCCAAGAAAACTCCGGACTTGGTGAACAGTGGTTGGAGGTTTCCACTCCAGAATATCCTTGACCTTGCTAGGATCTACCGCAATTCCTTTAGCTGATAACACGTGCCCCAAAAATTGAATTTCCTCCAGCCAGAACGCGCACTTGCTGAATTTGGCATACAGCTGATGTTCCCTCAGGCGCGTCAATACAATCCGTAGATGCTGAGCATGCTCCTCTTCATTTTTAGAGTATATTAAAATATCGTCGATGAAGACCACCACGAACTTGTCTAACTCGGGCATAAATACCGAGTTCATCAAATAGGTGAAGTGGGCAGGAGCATTTGTGAGCCCGAAAGACATTACCAGGTATTCAAACAATCCATACCGCGTAGTAAATGCGGTCTTTGGTATATCCTCGGGCCGAATACGGATTTGATGATAGCCCGACCTGAGATCAATTTTGGAAAATACCCTCGCCCCAGTTAGTTGATCAAATAAAATATCGATCCTTGGAAGGGGGTACTTATTCTTAATGGTGACCTCATTCAGGGGCCGATAATCCACGCACATGCGCAAGGTTTGATCCTTCTTCTTAACAAAAATGGCGGGACAACCCCATGGGGACGAGCTTGGCCGGATAAATCCCTTATTCAGCAGATCTTGTAATTGAATCTTCAATTCTGCCAACTCATTAGGGGGCATACGGTACGATCTTCGGGAGATGGGAGCCATACCGGGTTTTAGCTCAATTACGAATTCTACATCTCTTTCAGGGGGTAGTCCAGGCAAATCTTCCGGAAATACATCTGGAAACTCACATACTACCGGAATGTTCTTGATCTCCGGTACAATGGCTTCAAATATTCTACCAGAAGCTTTGGTTGGATTGGTTTTGGGGAGAGATAAAAGAATTTCTTCTTGATTATAACTCAACCTGACGGTTCTGAGTTCAGTGTTGAGTATTGCCTTGTGTTGAGTTAACCAATTCATACCCAAAATTACATCTATATCCTGGCCTCTTAGAACAATCATGTTAGCAGGAAAGTTCCGTCCGGCCATTGTTACTGGCACTTCATAGGCCACTTCTCTAGTAAAAATGTGTCCCCCAGGTGAATGAATTTTAAATCCCTCTTTTGATTCATGACATGCAAGGTGATGTTGCTCCACAAATTTCTTGCTAATGAAGGTATGCGAAGCACCAGAATCAAAAAGAATTATTGCAGGGTGACTGGCCACAGGAAACGTACCCATCATCACCGGCTCTCCCTCCGGTGTAGTGGCCACTTGGGTGTAATATACTCGCCCCGTCTTCTTAGTATTTCTCCCCGCAGCATTTCCCTTGGGCTGAGTGGACTTCCCAGTTCCTTGCTGAGCATTGGATTGATTCTGCTTGGGGTACGAGCAGTCTTTGATAAAATGTCCCGACTTGCCGCAGTTGAAACACCCAGTTGAAGAGCTGGGCAAGGCAGGGAATCGAGTGCCTTGGGCACCCGGCTGATTTGGGGAAGTGGAAGTATTGTTGGGGCGGATAATAATGGGTTGTTTAAAAGGGAATGCTGGTGGACGAGAAAAAGTTTTGTTTTGGCTAGAAGGCCGGATGACGAACCGTTGCCTCTTCGCCTGGCCCTGATTAGGCCTCTCACCACTGACTCCCTTATTCTTCCCAGAATTTGCGTATTTTGCCTCCACAGATAAGGCTGTACTGACAGCCTTTCCATAAGTGAGATCAATACATGTGGCCATTTTTCGCTGCAACCGGTCATTTAGACCTCTCATAAAACAGTTCTTTTTCTTCAAATCAGTATTCACCTGATCAATGGCATACTGTGACAGGTGATTAAACTTGTTAAGATACTGATTGATGGTGTCTCCTCCTTGTTTCAGCTTCATAAATTCCTCTTGTTTCATATGCAGCACTCCTTCAGGTATGTAGTGTTCGCGGAAGGCTGCTTTAAATTCGTCCCATGTAATTTGATGGTTGTCAGGTTGGATAGCCACAAAGTTTCCCCACCAAGTACTGGCAGGGCCACGGAGTTGCTGTGCCGCAAACAATGGCTTCTGTGTTTCCGAACAACGAAGAAGGCCAAACTTCTGTTCAATGACCCGTATCCATTCGTCGGCTTCTAACGGGTCTTCTGCTTTGGTGAATAGAGGTGGACGAGTTTCAGAGAAGTCCAGATAAGTAGTTTCACGGGGACCCTGCTGAAAACCTCTTCCTGCTTGTTGCTGGAACTGCTGCTGACCCGCCATTTCCCTAAGGAAGCGGGTATTGTCGGCGGTGGCATTCACCAAGGCGGCAATCGCCTCGGCAAGCGTGGGTGGAACCGGAGGTGGATTTGGGGTGACATCCCGACCCCCAGATGTTCCGGCTGCGTCCTGTCCGCGAGTCCTGGTCGGCATCTGAGGCAAAAACATTTGAATAAACATAATGTGCCAAAGAAAACCTTCCATTTTACATTACTATAAAAAGTAATGATACAGACTCGATATGACATAACAGGATACATTACCCATTTTACAAAAGTTCAACCTATTATACAACAGTACACCCTACAATACACTACTTCTACTTTCATTACACCATTAGTCCTGCTTTCCGTTGCTTTTGGCGGCCTCATCGTCAGGTGTGGGAGTCCAGACGTCAACCAACCTCAAAGAAGGAGGGGGTTCAAAAAGATCTAACTCCCCACCCAGTGCGCGTCCCGCAACGTGAGAGGGTCCGGCTCCTGACTCAGCAGAGTGTACAGGCTCACTAGGGTGTAATTGTGAGTATAACACATGGACTTCCTCATGCAAAGTATTGCAGTAGACCTGCAGGTTGTCGATAGCTGAGCTAAGTTCTTTAATTCGGGCCTGAGCCCTTGCTTCCTTAGCACATGCCAACATACGAGACTGTACTGCCCAGTCAAGTGCTAAGTCCCGATCAGCCAGCTGATCCTGCAAGTGACGGATATCCCTTCTTAGTTCATTGATTCTATCTCCGTCTGCAATCCAAGCATTGGTCCTGTGTTGCAATGTTGCTTGAAGTCGACGCACTTCGGCTTCCAAGTCTCCTATAGGATCATTACTTCCGCTGCTACTGCTTTCGTGTCGAGGGGCTAGTTGATGCCGGGGTACTCCAATTGGTCCCGTTGACTTACGTGCCGTTAGCCTTGTGCGTGGCGGCATCTTTCTAAGGGGGAAAACTTATTAGCATAATTCTTAGCATGATGCATGAATAAGTACAGAATCAACCTTAGTCGATTCAACCTTCTATACATTGCACTCTTCCTATCTGGTCTTTAAGATAAACTCTTCAGAGTACGTAGGTAAGAAGAGAAAAGAGTCTTTAGGTAAGATTTTCGAAAATCCTTTTGAAGATGGCTCATAATGTCTGCAAAGAAGGGCTACGCTCCGATACCAGCTGTGACGGAACCTCCCAAGTAATTAGGCCCACCTACAGTTGTCCTTGTCTAGCAGACATCAGACACCCTGTAGATGTTCCTAAGTCACTTGACAAGCTCGGTATCTTTTCCGACCTCACCAGGAACGTTTCACCCGTCTTGCAGACATTACAGATCATCGGAGATAAAGAAATGCGGAAGCGAATTACACAAACTTACATTTATTTCAAAAGCAAGCTCGAGTTATTTTATTACAGACCAGTCTAAAAGTGAGTGCATAGAAGTAATATTATACAAACCAAGGGAGACACAAACTTCTCCCGAGAAGCTAAAAAAAAACAAAAGATCCTAGGTGGAGGACCGAGTCCTCCGCACTTCAGTCTTGTTTTTCTTCTTTGGAAACCACCTTGGCACAGAAGCAACAAAAGTCTGCTACTTCTTCACCTAAAAACAACGAAGGGATAAACCCTGAGTATGGAATTACTCAGCAAGTCTTACCCGACTAAGGAAAAGACTCTCAAGGGTATGCTGGATAAATAGGAGTCAAGGAGAGGCTTTAGCAAAAATCAACTTATACTTTTTGCAGAAGTAGCTTACTAAAGTGAGTCCTTACTTTCAATCTTTTAACGCCATATTAAGTATTAATAGACTCTATTTGCATCTAGTCTAATTTCAACATCTCATCAATACAACATCATTTTTATCCATAGTGTTCACATCCTGACTTTAGGTTGTAGAAAAGTGACCAAGTCTTCATAACCGCGAAGGTACGGCGATCCGAATCGATTATACTCAGCTGAGGATCTCCAATCACACGACATATGTAGCACTTAACCCTTGCATATGTCAACCCGCCACCGGGGTTCTTAAGACCGGATCAGGTTCACGCAAACCGAGAGCACAGATACACCACCGTCCAGCCTCTTGCCACGGAGGGTACACGCTACTCTCGCCACCGCTCCACTCCCATTTCGTGTTATCTTATTCCGGCCTTAGTCTGCCCGAGGCAAGGCTTACCCATGACGAGGCATGTGACCAGTTAAAGGGTCCTCGGTCAGCACGCCTACATACGCGTTAATCCTTAACCAACCTGGGTAGAACATCACCTGTTCCTACCCCAAGTCTCAATTTACGTATTTCCATCCTTAGGAATGTGTCTGTTCCTTAGGATGAAAGAGCATCACAGGGAACTTTGCAGTAAGATCCCACCATTGCTCCAAATGAAAATATTCTTGCAGGTAGAAGCCGTCCCTTCTCGAGTTAAATTAAGGACAACCTCTATCCACAAGATCTAAGCAAGGCTAAGCATTTTTGTAAATCATAATTTTGATACTTCACAGAAGTATCTATAAAGGTATGGATATCAAGGAAAGCAATGCATCAAAGGGTTTCAAGTAACTCCTATGAACCTAATGCACATTTCACTAGACTTAAAGGTGCGAAAAGTATTTGAAAACACAAGGAAAAGGGTTGCATGCACCGGGGCTTGCCTTTGTTATCAGGTGAGTCCTCCTCGGTTCCACAAATATCGAAATAAAAGTAATTGCCTGTTTGAGGATCTGAGGATGGTGGTATCCCTTCTTCAGAGACTTCTTCTTCTTCTTCGTGCTCTAATATAACCATATACATGCATAAGAATGGATGTCATGGGATGCTCATGAGGATGCAAAGATAATATAAACTTATTATCCTAGTCTTGAGTACAACTTTCCTTCATGGTACTCCGAGAACCTAGGGTTTCCAGGGTCAGTAAAGGAGTTCATGGAGCAGGGGGGGTGGTTTTGGGTTCTAGTTATCAAACAATGTTCAATTCAAACCAAACTCTACCCATGGCTTCTAAATAATGTGAAAAGCTCACATAAAAAGTTTGGGAAATTTTGGACTTATTATTTATTTTCTAAAAATCCAGAATCAATGGTTTAGGCTATTTTAGATACCCTAAAATTCCCTATTTGATCTAAAAATCATGAGTTTATTTTTATTAAATACTAGGGAAAATAAGGAACCTAGGAAAATTGGTCTCATATTTTTAGGATTTTTCTATAATTTTCTACGGATTTCTAAAGCTCTGTTGTAAAAGAAAAAAGAAAATGATTAAATAGAACTGGGCCGGATTCAGCCCAGCGGCCCAGGTCCGTGCGACATCGCGCGCGCGCCCGCGCCCGTGAGGGAGATTTTGCGCAGAGGTCCAGGAGGTTTTGGCTAAACCAGAACAGGGTCGTTTACTATTGCGCAGAGTCACTGACACTTACAAAAAGGCCCCTGCGTTTCTATCAATTCGCAACCGGAAGTCCCCGACGGCGCTCGCGCACCGCCGCGCTCCGGCGAGCATCTACGCCGGCCGATTGGGGCTAAGATAGGTGCTAAGCTTCGGCCGAGACCAAATCCGAGTCCCCATGAATGTTTTCCCCAACTTAATTGCACTATTGGTGAACTATGGAGCTCCGGCCACGGTGGCCGTGAACGGTGTGGCCAAATCGTCGTGTTCCCGACGACTGGGGGTCTCCCGGTTCAATTTGGTGGCTCGGCAAGCATCACGGAGTTGGGAGGGTACTCAAACGAAGTAGCAGAGGACCGTGGCTGACCTGTGGAGGACTGACCACGGTGGAGTGGATTTCGCGGTGGCGGAGATCGATTTGGGGAAAAACTCGAATTGTGGAGCTCTGGTGAATGAGAGGAGATGAGAGTGGGTGCTATGGCTTGACAATTTCATGGTGCAACAGACCTGGCCCTCAATTTATAGAGCCCTCAAGCGGTGGCCGCGAATTTAAGCGATGGCACGCGGCGGCCGGAGATAAGGAAGGTCATCGGCTTTGCGATTTCGTGTCCACCGCCGTGGCGGGCTCACCGGCATCGATGAGACAGCCGTGAGGAGTCACGCCGACGAGGTGGAAGGGCAGAGCCACGCGGCACAACGCCGGGAGGCGGCGTTTCACCGGTGTTCTTATCGGTTCTACCACGGTGAACATGGTACGGTGGCTGGACTTCTTTAGCGGCTGAAGTTTTATCCACGGCGGTGGTCTCCAAATGTTATCCACACGGTCCGCACGAATCGTAGCACGAGATCGACCACCGGCGGCGACACGAATCGCGGCGGCGAGTCACCGACGGTGATATGCACGGCACCGCAGATCCTTTTGTCACTGTACCATGGCAAAGATCATCAGCCGACCTGACAGCGTGATTTGCAGGGTTATTTACTCCCAATTTTGTGTAGTAACTCGATTGCCTTTCTCAAACAAAGTTGTAGAGCAATATACCATCTATAATTCGACTATAGGACTTGAACACATTTGAGCACTAGATCATGCTTGGATTTGAGCTGGAAGTTGATGTCAGTCATCTGCTATTCTGAATTTCAGATCAAACAGCCTGACAGCCAGTTTTTGATTGGGTTTTTCTCCAAATTTCTCATAACAACCGAGCTCACACTCTTTAGCAAAGTTGTTCTCCTATAATTGGTCTTCAACCTTGATGTGGTGACCTAGGGCAAAAACCCTATATTCTGAAAGATACAAGGCTCCAAAGTTGAGCCAATTTCACTGAAAATCAGACTTAGACTATTAAGGACTTAAGAGTTGAGTTTTGCAAATAAGCCCAAAACTTAGGGTTTAACTTGCAAGTTCACATATTTGTGACCCAAATGACTTAAGATACTTATTTGTCTAGGTTTTTGCACTTTAGTCCAAAAGTGGACTAATTTTGCACATAGGTCCCTAGGGTTTGGTTTAGGGCTTCCCAGGGTTCCAATTAGGGTTTCTGGTATCCCAGGGGTAAAAAAAGGATTCAAGTTTGTTTTTAGAGTCATTTTATGACTTTTACCCTAAAGTCTTTAGGTTTTCTTAGCTTGAGTTAGGTTTTACCCCTTTAACCACTATTTAGGGTTAAGGCCTTTAACGAGGGTTCTATTTGTAAAACATTAAAACAGTACAACTTGTTTGAAATTTTTGCCTAGTGAATGCACTCTAGATGTGTCAAACATATGCAATGCCAATGCTTATGATGTCATGCTCAAGTTTTAGTTATAGTAACACCAGGGGTGTTACATATTCGACTGAATACCCTTGCTACTATGTGAGCCCGCCCCTGTTTCATATGTGACTTTGATAAAGTAGCCAAAAGTAAGAATTCAAGAAAGAATCATATTATGGGGTATTCCAGAGGTTGGAAAAGTTTGTAGTGACCATTGGAACGTGTTGGAACTCAAAGACGGTGTAAATTTGATCAGATTAAAAGTTTGAGGTTCTAAAGCCCAACACTTAGCTCAAATGATGCCAACAAGGGCAAAACTTGGTAAAGGTGATCTTCGACAAGTTCATAGGTTTGAATATGTTCTAGATTCCCTTATAAATGTTTTAGCACTTTGGATAGGCTAGAAATATCATATATTGCAAAAGTGCATTTTGGATGTCCTTTATTCACTTCCAGTGAAGTTGAGTGTGATGTATGATGTACAGGACTTCAACCTTGAGTGGAGCTAGAAGTAGTATCCTCCAAACAACTTCTGGCTACTCAATGCTAGCAGGACAACGAGGTGTTGAAACAGCCTCACAGAGGACATCACTTCTATGCATATAGGACAAAGAGGTGTTGAAACAGCATGACAAAAATAATCTTAGTGGAGAGTGGAAAGAGATCGATTTGTACCAGACTAGAGTTGAACTTTGTTGGGTCACTCATGGCTTCCACAATGGAGATGTAGGGCTCACCTGGTGAGGCCCAAACTTCAGTAAATAAACTAGGTGTCTTCTTGTTGTTCATGTTTAGTTTTAGACGATCCACCCCGAATCCCTCGATATACTCATTCTTGTGGTTTTGGCTATGGGTCTTGCAAGAAATCAGCTCACTACATATCTAGCAACCTTTTGGTAACAATAGGAAAAAAATAATGTTTGTCATTTGAGATTTTATGTTACTCATGTCATAATTTCCGACCTCATATCAGATTTTCTGGCCTTTGCAGGTTCCGAAATTATGAGCTTGATCTTAATCGAACACTTGTTCAACCCCCCTCCGTCCTTACAGACGACACCTAGATCCTTTTAACATAAGCAAAAGCAGGTTCTACTTTAATAACCAGGAGTATTCTGGTCACTTTTTAGCTTTTCTCTCGTTCACCCCAAGATAATACTACCCCGTTCTCGAATATCCGTCGTCCGCTAGTATATTTTAAAACTAAAAGCTTTTCTCTCATTCACTCCAAGATAATATTATCGCCGTTCTCGAATATCCGTCGTCCGCTAGTATATTTTAAAACTAAAAACGTGACAAATAAAAAAGAAGGAAGGGAGTATATTACTCTAATATATAACCATATTATCTAGAGCCAGTTATCATAACTGAAGAGTATCTTCGAACAATGGTAAAGCTGAGTAACGTACATTAGTAAACATTACCGTTGAAGCGGGTCAGATTTATCCCCTTTATTTACAACAACAGTAAATTAACCCTTGGACAATGGCTTGGCCCAGCCAGAGGCAGCGCGCGCGATCTGGACTTGAGACATGCATGACGGAATCGACCTCCTATCTGGATCTACTGACTACTGTATGGACCAGCAGGCGGCAGCTCGACACAGTCTCAACTCAAACAAACGTGCTGTGTCCTCTCTCAACAAGTCAACATCCTATACAAGTATTGTATTGTGCTCTTCACCTTATTAGCATACCTTCGTCTAGCTCAGCACTTCGCTTTTGCTGCTCTACTTCCACGTACGGTTCCCAGTACTGCATGCATCATGCACGCACATGCACGAGCCCGCCTTAAAAAAAAAAAAACAGCAGGTCCTCCGACATGACCTGGCTGCAGGAGACATGAAGAGGGAAGAAAAAAGCGCGCAGGCGCAACAGCCAACAGGCGAGTCGTGAGCCCGTGAATCGAAGCAGCAGCATGGCACGTACGGGCATGAGCATGATCGGCCGACTCGATCGATCCATCATCGTCTATTGGTCGGGACCGGGACCAGGACCAGGACCAGCCTAACGATTTGTACAACTCGACTGGATGGGAGGCACCTACTCCTACACGTACCTCCATCTCCAGGCCTGGGTGTCGCTCTTTCTTTCTTTCTTTCTTCCTTGCTTGCTTGCTTGTTGATTTAGGATGTATTTGGTTACATGTATAAGGAGAGGTAGAAAGAGCCGATCATAGTTTTTATAGTGTTTGAATGGGAGTTACGTAGAGACGAAGTAAACACCGGTGTAATTTTTTATGACGATGTGAAACCTAAAATTCAAAGAAACAGTGTCGCTCTCGCATCACTACATTGACCTCAAATCAAATACTCCCTCCGTTTCTAAATACTTGACGCCCAACAGTTCATCTTTGAACTAGGAAACGTCTTGTATAAAAAAACAGAGGTAGTACATGTTTACTTACTGCTACTCCCAGCCCAAGGCGCGCGTTGGTTCCAAAAACATCATTGGCTTGGGTTGCTCGTGCATAAACATGTGGAGAGCACTCGGCGGCCAACCATTCAGTAAAGATCGACCAATGGGTAGTCCAATTTACCACTAAACCTACTTATGCCTTGTTCGGTTAGCTCTTAATCCATGTAGATTGAGTGGGTTTAAACCCCAAGTAAGTCAAACATCTTCTTAATTTTTTCCAATCTCATCCAATCTATGGGTAACGGGATTAATCAAACAAGACCTGAATTGGATAGGATTGGAAAAAATTAAGAAGATGTTTGACTTGTTTGGTATTTAAACCCACCCAATCCACATGGATCGAGAGCTAACCGAACAATCCCTTAGTAATATGCGCCTAATCACGACTAACTCATTATATAGCGATGTAACTAATATGCTAATCGATCACTTCCCCACCCTCTCCCCCAATTTGCTTCTTATAAGTATCTAAGTTATTAAAACCTCACCCGTTTTGAAGCCATGTCCGCACTTCACGGAAGCGTCCCGTATCAGGCGTTGACACGTGTTAGAGCGCGGACCCGAAATCGGATTCTAATGCAGCTGTGAGCAGCGGTGTCCTGAGTCCGTGACCGTGTCCTCTCCCCCGCGCTTCCCTTCAACGCCGCCTCCCAAAGATCCGCCGCTTCTCTTCCCTCTGCTCGTCGATTCAGTGCCTCCTCTCCTTCACGCGCCCACGCTGCCGTCGCCTCCTCCTCACTGTCATCCATGCCGCTGTAGCCGCCTACGGCCATGGCCGCTGGAGCCAGCGACTATTTGACGGTGGAGTACCACTCCAGAGAGCTCCCCTCTTTCCCCTCCGACGACGAGGGAGCCACCGGCGGCAGCGGCGTCCTCGTACACCACGGTGGGCACGGTGGGCGATCTTCTCATGAAGTGGTGGTAGTGCCTCGTGGACGTCGATGGAGACGGGGCCTCGTGGACGTCGACGGAGACGCGACGTGCCTGCCCCTCGTCCTCCTGCTCCTTGTCTTCTCCGGCGCCCCGTCTCTGGCTGACGGCTGCGACCGTTGCGTGCGCCGGTCCAAGGCCACCTATTACCAGGCCTCCTCGCTCGCCCTCAACGGTACCGCTGCCCTGTGCTTTTCAAACGATTCGTCTGTTTCTGTGGAATTTGATTCATCTTTTGGTTTCTGCTGAACTGCGCAGCCGGATCGTGCGGGTACGGCTCCTTGGCCGCGTCCTTCAACGGCGGCCTGCTCGCCGCAGCCAGCCCCGAGCTATACAGGGGCAGCGTCGGTTGTGGCGCCTGCTTCCAGGTAGGGTAGCTTCCTCCCTTTCCCTCCCCCTTTAGGCCAGAGCTGTTGCAGCAGCACATGCCCAGCGGCGGTTCCTCTGTTCCCGTGGTTGGCCCAATTCGGATTATGTGTAATCAAGGGCTAACATTGTTTGCAGGTGCGGTGCAAGGACAGCGAGCTGTGCAGCACCACCGGCGCCAAGGTGGTGGTGACAGACCAGGCGCGGACGTCGAACTGCACGGCCCTGGTGCTGAGCGCCACGGTGAAAGCGGCCATGGCCAGCGCCGGCAAGGCCGCGCGCCTCAGGGACCGGCGCGTTGTCGACATCGAGTACAAGAGGTCCCGTGGGCCGTTGATGCAGAGTTCTTTACTGGTGGGAGAAGGATCGAGAGATTGATTTTTTGTATACTGCGCTCAGGGTACCCTGCGAGTACGCGAAGGACCGCAACCTATCGATACGCGTGGACGTGAAGGACCGCAACCTATCGATACGCGTGGAGGAGAAGAGCCGGCCGCCAAGCAACCTGTCCATCAGGTTCCTGTACCAGGGCGGCCAGACCGACATCGTCGCCGTAAGCTACTTTCTTCCTAGCACACTAGCAGTATAGTACCGAACAGAGACATTTCTCCGCTATTTGTATTCCTCCCAACCCCCTCCCTCCCCCCCCGATGAGTTCGGTTCTGAAGCGTGAGGAGGTCAGTACTCAGCAAGCAACAGTTCGAATTCACCGTCGCCTTCCATTCCATGACGTCGTGCGCGTGCGTGTGGTTGGTTTTTGGTAGGTGGGGTCGTCCAACTGGCGGTTCATGGCACGGGACCATGGGCCGGCGTGGAGCATGGCGCAGGTGCCGCCGGGGCCGCTGCAGTTCCAGCTCGTGGTGACTGGTGGCTACGACGGCAAGTGGGTGTGGGTGGAGTTGGAGGTGCTGCCGCGCCGGTGGGAGGCCGGCCGCGTCTACAACGCCGGGGTGCAGGTCTCCAACGTCGCACAGGAAGGGTGCTACCCCTGCGACACGCGCGAGTGGTAGTGACGCGCGCACAGGCTGGATTGTAGTAGATTGTACAGTTTTTTTGTCGGGAATGGGACGAAATGATGATGAGTGGAGCCGGAGAGCCGAATCAAATCAAATCAAACAAACGTGTCGTTGCAAGTTGGTTCGGCCGCGTTGCTCCCCCCATTTCTTGGGTGTGTGCGCCAGAGTTGGAGCGCACGATGCGTGTGCTGTGTGCATGATGAGTGGCTCTTGTCGTCAACTCCCTTAGGAACCACTCGTTCAGAATTGAACGGGCGGATGCCGTCGTCGTGACGAGGAGGTGAGGTCAGAGACAGACCTCGCACAGCCAAACCGAAAAGAAATGTTTGGCAGATCAAAAGCAAACGACGCCCTAACATTTCCATTCCAATGTCCAAGCTCGAGCGGCGGGTCTTCAGAAGCGCTTTGTGTAAGCGTAGCACACATACTATTGATCTTGTGACGCTGTCTCTGTCGGTGCTGCCATCGATTCCTCTACCGGTGGCGCTGGAACACAAGTAACCGGCAGTTGCCGACCATTACCAAGATCTCTAAAGGGCTCAGATTAGTTAGATAATCCAGCATAAGCACAAAACATTAATCTCAAATCTATTAGCAGATATAATATTGTTTGTGACATTGTACTATTTTGTTTCTTAAACAAACGTCATTCTATAAATTTTGCATCGTCCCTGTAGGGCGCCCGTAAGGGCGCCGCCTGTTCTAGTGTAGTAAATGAGCATATGCAGCCAGCATGAGATCCAGATTTTTGGTCCGGTCTGCACATGCCTATACTAGCTCAACCCAAGGCACCAATCCGGGTCCGGACTGCTCCCCTAGCACGTTAGACTATCTTTAGTAGATCCCCTATTTAATCTTTTATCTTATCCCATATTTTAAACTTCACTTTTTAAACAGTGTCATGTACAGTTCCGCGTCTCCCTATTTTACGCGAACCACTGAAGACAGTCTTAGGTGGCACAAACCAAGGTCCGCTAGCTAGCCAGGAGAGGGGATATAACCCTGCCCTTGTGGCCATTCTCCCTCCTAGCCTCCCACCTCCAAACCATATCCCCATCTGCCTCCCTTGTCGTTATCTACCATTGTTATCACCTCTCTTTCTCTGATGACGTCTACATTACCGGATCTTGTAGATCTCCTCTCGTCCTACTGTTTGGTACCCTTTTCTTCCTTCCCACCTCTCTCCAACGACCTCTCCACTGTTGGATCTTGCATATCGTCTCTCTTCCTCCTCACATCTTGGATTATTTCCCTCTCGATCCCTCTCTAACTGCTCTTGTCTGCTATTCATCAATCTCGCTGCTCGCTGTCTATCGGGGTGGTTCTCCTGCTACCACATATCCTCATCTCTGCCTCTCCGAGTTAAGGTTCCGGTTGTGTAGGTTTGTAACATGAACCCTAACACTAGATCTCTTTGTTTCTTAGCATGAAAACCCTAACCCTAGCTTCTTTTATTTTTGAGAGAGAAGACGACAAGGTTTAGATGGCCATGGTCGATGATGATGGCATCTACCCTAGAACCATCAATGAAGACCTCATTGCAGTAGGGCTGACCCCCGATGGTGACAACGATGTGGGCAAAGCTACTACTGGTACCATGTAAGGTAGCAGTGTTGCTCTGATGAACTTGGAGGCAACGTCAGCTAGCGATGTTGTGTGTTTCAACATGCATGAATCACTCATGTCCAGCTCTATTAAGTGCCCTGATCTGGTGTCTAGGATGAGTTTACTAAAGTCTTTGAAACTATGAATGGAAATATGTGTGTGTTGCTAGAATTCTCAATTTTTGTAAATCTAAGTTCATGATTCAACATCTCCATTTCATGGCAATCCATCTTAAGACGATCCCTATGAAAAACATATAAAACCAAAACAAATTATAGTATAATGTTGAGCTCAAGAATAATGTATGTCCTTGTTAAAACAACCCTAAGCCTAACTACTTTGAGTCACAACTTTCTATTTGTTGGAGAGACGTGGCTCTATGTTATGCATCATGTAGGCATTATGGACCGTAGGAAAAAGGAAAAACGTGGACAAACAACATTTTCTATATATCAAGCTCACAAGTGTGTGTGGGAGGGGATGCAAACTATATAACATATATACAAGAATAATGCCACTAATTGAATACACAAGAATAATGGTATAACAAAGCTTTGACTTCCGGTGAGCTCAGGGGGGGACGGGGCATCACAACTACGATGGCGATGTCAATGGTGCGAGGGAGAGGGGGCTTGATGGGCTCACCACGAAGGATAGATGCAATAAGAAGGGATCAAATGAGAAAGGTTTGGGGAAGGCCAAAGTTATGGAGGGACACTTCAATACAAGTTCTTACAAAGAACCGCTACTAAAGGCTTTTGGACATGAACTAAAAATTTTGGGCACGAAACGAAGTAACAAGAGAGGCACTTTAGTATCGGTTCATATAAAGAATCAATACTAAACACTTCGAAAAAGAGAATTTAGTACTGATTCTTAAAATGAACTAGCACTAAAGACATTTGAGGCGAGAACTAAAACTTCAAGGCAGGATCGAAAAAAGACATTTAGTACTAGTTCTTTACTATAACTGATAAGACATCCCTGTTCTTAGCGCCAGCTCGAGGTACATGACATGAGTACCTTTTGTGTCTTCGATCAATACTGATTAACTAGCTGAGTGCCCGTGCGTTGCAATGGAAACATATAATACCATGATAACTTATATACAAAATGTGTCTTATATTGTTATAAGAAAATGTTTCATAATCCATTTGTGATCCTAGCCATACATAAATTTTGTTATTTTAATTTAGCTGTTTCATTACTACATTGCAACCATCAGTATCATGCAGACTTCGATATATGTCACGATTTGCATGGTCCCATCATTGGAGAGCATGTGCCACACCTGCTGGTAGAAGTTCCATCATACATCGTTAGTCATCAGGCATGCACCACCATACACGCTTGCTTAAACAAAAAGGCAAGTGTGTGTTTGTGAAGAGAATTAAAGGCAGGCCGGCACAAAAGGTACCCTGACGATGGCGAGTGGTCATTGTTGTCGGTCCTCCTCTACGTCACCTCCAGCGCCGAGATGACGCAACAATCCTTGATATAGTAGTCGTTGAACGCGTGCGACATGGTGAGTACCGATGACAATTGGCTGGGCTACCAAATGAAGTGCACTTCGGGCTCATCAGCAAGGTAGTACACCTGGTCGTTGCACTACTGGCCTATGCCATTTTCTACAACTGAGAAAAATATTTATGTAAATTTCTGAATTTTCTAGCTAATTTTTCTGTTTCACTAATTCTTATTTCCAGGAAAATAAAAAATTCGCTGAAAATAGAATGGCCAAAATGGTCCGCAGAGGCCTTTCTGTTCATCCTTATGTAGTTCAGCCTGCATAGGCCAGTGGCCCAGTCGACCGTGTAGCCCATGTGGCCTAGCCAAAAAAAATAGTGGGTGCGCCCAGTCGCGCGCGCTGGCGGCCTAGCCCAGTGGAGGCCGCGCGCCCAGTCTGGCTGGAAGCCCAGCTGGCAGGAGAGGGGCGAGGCGTGCCCAGGCCGCAACCTGGGCCTAGGCCGCCAATCCAGCCCACGCGCGCGCTGCAGGTGTCCCAGCGCCTGAATCTGGGCCGTCAATTTTGATCGGACGGTCTGGATCATTTAGGGTACTGTAGCGCGCGCTATAAATAACGTGAGAATCGGAGGACTGTTTTTTTTGAAATGGAAACGCATTCCATGGCTATTAAGCAGCTCCAGGCACATCGCCGGAGACAAGATTATAAATGAAGTCCGGTGCATGATCTAGCCATAAACTAGAGTCAACGTCACCTGAATTTGCTCCATGAGCAGCTAAACAGTCAGCAACTAAATTACAGGTTCTTTGACATTTAGACACAATACAACAAGCAAACTCAAAAAAACATCCTACTCCTTATTTCCTTGAATACTACGCCCAATGCAGAGAGGTCATATTCTTGTGAGGTCAACGCCGTCTTCAGGATCGCAGCATCGGTTTCAATCATCACATTTTGCATTCCAAGGAAAACAGCCAGCTCCAAACCTTTCATACAGGCGACGCTCTCAGCATGAAGGGCAGAGGATATGCCAGTCAAAGCGCCCGCCCCCGCAGCCAAGAAACCGCCATCGTGGCCCCTGATAATACATCCCCAGCCGCCCAAACCTGATTTCGCCAGATATGAGCCATCGCAATTTATTTTGTAAAAGCCTGCTGGGGGTGGCTGCCATTTTAGGTTCATAGGTGGGGCTCTAGCAGATTTTCCTATCTGAAGTTTCTCCATATTCATCAAATGGTAGGCAACAGTATTGCACACCTCTTCAGTAGATCCACACCTTTCCCCTTGGATTCCCTTATTGCGAGCTGACCACCAGCACCATAACAACAGCACGACCTTAATCTTGGTTTCTTCTCGGAGAGTTAGGATGGATTCAATGACCTCCAAAGCCGACGCTTTGCTTGCCAGGAGTATTCTTGTGTCCTCCAGACATAAACACCTCCAGACCCGCTTCACTTTTTTGCATTTAAAAAAGAGATGGCCACCATCTTCATCAAGACGGAAACGCATGGGGCACAGAGTTTCAATTTTTATACCTCTTCTTGCTATGTTTACTCTGACAGGGTGGCTATTGTGGGCTAACCTCCATAAGAACATTTTTATTTTGTTAGTCACATTTACATTCCATATTGACTTCCAAACGTTCTCCCCTCGCCCGCTAATTGAGGAGGATGCATCTGCATTATTGTGATGGTCACGTCTCCTACTTGCCAAGGCATATGCTGATTTAACAGAGAAATTTCCTTTAGGATCTCCATGCCACGCAAGTGTATCCTCCATTCCTTCTTGGATTGGGATAGCTAGAATACAATCTGCATCTTCTTGTAGGAAAGTATCATGGACAAGACGGCAATCCCAGCTACTTGTGATGGGGTCAATTAGCTCATCCACCTTATGTAAGAGTGAGCCATTTCTTGGAGTAATGACCCTTCTAGTTTCCCCTCTAGGAATCCATGGGTCAACCCATATATTCACCTGGTTCCCATCTCCAATCCTCCAAATTAATCCTTCTTTTAATAAATGTAGTCCTTTCAGGACACTGCGCCAAGTGTAAGATATGCCTTTTTTGCTCTTGCTTCAAGAACATTTGATGAGGGGAAGTATTTAGCTCTTAGGACCCGTGCACAAAGAGAGTTATTTTGAGTTATGAGCCGCCACCCTTGCCTAGCCAGCATAGCCATGTTAAAAGCGTACAGATCTCTAAACCCCAGTCCCCCTAAAGACTTTGATCTTGTAAGTTTCTGCCAACCAATCCAATGAATCTTATTTACTTTGTCTTGATTGCTCCACCAGTATTTCCCTATCATAGAACTCAGCTCATCACAAAGGCCCTTCGTAAGATCAAAACAAGACATTGCATAAGTTGGGATCGCTTGTGCCACAGCCTTAATAAGGATTTCTTTTCCAGCCTTGGATAGAAGTTTCTGTTGCCATCCTTGAATTTTTGCCCACACTCTTTGCTTTATATATTCAAAGGCCGATTTCCTAGACTTCCCAATATGGACCGGGAGTCCAAGGTACTTATCATTACTAGCAATCTGGGTGATGCCTAGTTCAGCCATCATTTGAGCCCTTATTGGTGGAGGTGTATTCTTGCTGAAAAAAGCCGCAGTTTTATCCTTGTTTATCACCTGGCCTGAGGCATTTTCATACAAAGATAGGATCTGTTGCAGATGTGCAGCCCCTGAAACTGATGCTTTGATGAAAATCAGAGAGTCATCAGCAAAAAATAGATGGCTAACACGAGGAGCACCTGGACAGATCCTTACTCCTTCTAACTGAAAGGGAAATGTGCCCTTGGGCCATTTCTAAGTATTTTGGTGATTGAGTGCCAACACATGTGCTTAATTGTGAATTTATGTACATGGGTGAACAAGGTGCAAATCATGAAGTAAAGGTACGTTTCTAAGCCTTAGTACATTGGTTTTGCGTACTAATATATTTGTCTAAGTGTTAGAAACAGAAAGAAGAAGAAGAAAGAAGAGGAGAGAAGACTTGGCTGTGTGCAGCCAAGACTCAGTTCGGTCTGGAGCACTGGACTGTCCGGTGTGCACCGGACAGTGTCCGGTGCGCCAGGCTGGCTCGGAGCAAACTGGCCGCTCTCGGGAAACTGGCCGACGGCGTACGGCTATAATTCACCGGACTGTCCGGTGTGCACCGGACTGTCCGGTGAGCCAACGGTCGGCCGCGCAATCTGCGCGGGACACGTGGCGGAGCCAACGGTCGGAAGACGGCACCGGACTGTCCGGTGTGCACCGGACATGTCCGCTGCGCCAACGGCTCCAGATCTGCCAACGGTCGGCAACGGTCGGAAGCGCCAGATATGGAAACAAATCGGGCACCGGACACTGTCCGGTGTGCACCGGACTGTCCGGTGCCCCCGACGACAGAAGGCAAGGATGGCCTTCCGGATTTGCTCTCAACGGCTCCTAGCTGCCTTGGGGCTATAAAAGGAGCCCCTAGGCGCATGGAGGAGAAACACAAGCAACCTTTGAGCATTCCTGAGCACCCACAAGCAATCTTTGCGCATTCTGTTGTCATTCTAAGTGTTTCGAGCTCTGTTCTAGTGAGAACTGTGTGATACTCTTGTGAGCTCGATTCTTGGCCGTGTGTGTGCGAGTTTCTCTGTGGATTTGTGTGTGTTGCTTCCCTCCCTTACTCTGTGCTTCTTTGTGATCATATACTTGTAAGGGCAAGAGACTCCAATTTGTGGAGATTCCTTGCAAACGGGATAGTGAAAGGAAAACAAAACACCGTGGTATTCAAGTGGGTCTTTGGACCGCTTGAGAGGGGTTGATTGCAACCCTCGTCCGTTGGGACGCCACAACGTGGAGTAGGCAAGCGTTGGTCTTGGCCGAACCACGGGATAAACCACTGTGTCACCTCTGTCTTGATCTTTTGTGGTATTGTGTTTTGTTGAGACTTCACCTTAGCCACTTGGCAATAATCGTGCTAACACTTAACAAGTTTTTGTGGCTTAAGTTTGAAGTTTTTACAGGATCACCTATTCACCCCCCCCCTCTAGGTGCTCTCAATTGGTATCGGAGCCGTTCTCTTCACAAAGGGACTAACCGCCCGAAGAGATGGATCCTAAGGGGAAGGGTATTGTGATCAATGACAAAGAGAAGGAATCCTTCGTCAACGAGCCAAAGGACGATAAGCCTACCGACTCCGGCTCGGGCCAAAGACGGAAGGAAGGGAAGAAGAAGAAGACAAGGCGCATCAAGGAGATCGTCTACTACGACAGCGACGAGTCTACTTCTTCCCAAAAGGACGAGGACCACAACGACTACGAGAAAAGGAAACCGGTTAATCCGAACTTTTCTTTTGATTACTCTCGTATTCCGCAAAGTTCACATTCACATTTGCTCTCCATTCCACTCGGCAAGCCCCCACACTTTGATGGAGAGGACTACGGATTTTGGAGCCACAAAATGCGTAGTCACCTATTCTCTCTCCATCCGAGTATATGGGAGATTGTAGAGAGTGGAATGCACTTTGATAGTTCGGATAGTCCCATGTTCATTAATGAACAAATTCATAAGAATGCACAAGCTACTACTGTTCTTCTAGCTTCCTTGTGCAGGGATGAATACCATAAAGTGAGCGGCTTGGACAACGCCAAGCAAATCTGGGACACCCTCAAGATTTCTCATGAGGGGAACGACGTCACCTTGCTCACCAAGATGGAGTTGGTGGAGGGAGAGCTTGGACGGTTCGCGATGATAAGGGGCGAGGAGCCAACGCAAACGTACAACCGGCTCAAGACCCTTATCAACAAGATAAGAAGCTACGGGAGCACGCGATGGACGGACCACGACGTCGTCCGCCTAATGCTCAGGTCCTTTACCGTACTTGATCCTCATCTCGTGAACAATATTCGTGAGAATCCCAGGTACACGATGATGACGCCCGAGGAAGTGCTTGGAAAATTCGTAAGCGGGCGGATGATGATCAAGGAGGCAAGATACGTCGACGAAGCGTTGAACGGTCCGATCAACGAGCCGCAACCCCTTGCTCTCAAGGCAACACGAAGCAAGGAGGCGCTACCCAGCAAGGTGGCACAGATTGAGGCGGCCGGACTCAATGATGAAGAGATGGCTCTCATCATCAAGCGATTCAAGACGGCGCTAAATGGTCGCAAGGGGCAGCCAAGCAAGACCAAGACCAAGGGGAAGCGCTCATGCTTCAAATGCGGTAAGCTTGGTCATTTTATCGCTAACTGTCCCGATAATGAAAGTGACCAGGAAAAGGGGAACAAAAGAGAGAAGAAGAAGCAATACAAGAAGGCAAAGGGCGAGGCGCATCTAGGAAAGGAGTGGGACTCGGATTGCTCCTCCTCCGACTCCGACAACGAAGGACTCGCCGCCACTGCCTTCAACAAATCGGCTCTCTTCCCCAACGAGCGTCTCACTTGCCTTATGGCAAGGGAGAAGAAGGTGAGTACTCAAGACTCCACTTATGCTTCTTCTAGTGATAGTGAGTCTAGTGATGATGATGACATAGATTATTCATGCTTGTTCAAGGGCTTAGATAGATCTAAGATAGATAAAATCAATGAATTGATTGATGCATTGAATGAAAAGGATAGGCTTTTAGAAAAGCAAGAGGATTTATTGTATGATGAACATGATAAATTTGTAGAGGCACAAAAATCATATGCTTTAGAAATTAAAAGAAATGAAATGCTTTCTAGTGAACTATCTGCTTGTCATGAAACCATTTCTACTTTACAAGGTGTTAACAATGATTTAAATGCTAAATTAGAAGTAGCAAATAAATCCAAGTCGTGTGTAGAACATGTTAAGATTTGCACTAGATGTAAGGATTTCGATATTGATGCCTGTAGTGAACACCTAGTTTTAATTTCCAAATTAAATGAGGAATTGGCTAGTCTTAATGCCCAACTTAAGACTAGCAAGAATGAAGTTGATAAAATAAAATTTGCAAGGGATGCCTACACGGTTGGTAGACACCCCTCAATTAAGGATGGTCTTGGCTTCAAGAGAGAGGCCAAGAACTTAACAAGCCATAAGGCTCCCATCTTCGTCAAGGAGAAAGGGAAGGCCCCTATGGCTATTAATGCTAAAAAGAACCATGCTTTTATGTATTATGATAGGAGAAATGCTAGAAATGCTTATAATGATTTTGATTCACATGTTTATGATTCTCATGCCATGTTTGCTTCTAGTTCTTCTTATAAGCATGATAGGGATATGTGTAGAAGAAATGTTGTACATATGTCTAGGAGAAATATTGCTCATGTACCTAGAAAGAATGTTATTCATGCTCCTAGGAAAGTAGTGAATGAACCTTCTGTAATTTATTGTGCTTTAAACACTTCCTTTGCTATTTGTAGAAAGGATAGGAAAATAGTTGCTAGGAAGTTAGGGGCAAAATGCAAGGGAGACAGGACTTGCATTTGGGTCCCTAAGGACATTTGTGCTAACCTTGCAGGACCCAACATGAGTTGGGTACCTAAGACCCAAGCCTAAATTTGCCTTGCAGGTTTATGCATCCGGGGGTTCAAGCTGGATTATCGACAGCGGATGCACAAACCATATGACGGGGGAGAAGAAGATGTTCACCTCCTACGTCAAAAATAAGGATTCCCAAGATTCAATTATATTCGGTGATGGGAATCAAGGCAAGGTAAAAGGGTTAGGTAAAATTGCAATTTCTAACGAGCACTCAATTTCAAATGTGTTTTTAGTTGAGTCTCTAGGTTACAATTTGCTATCCGTTAGCCAACTATGCAACATGGGATATAATTGCCTTTTTACTAATGTAGATGTGTCTGTCTTTAGAAGATGTGATGGTTCACTAGCTTTTAAGGGTGTACTAGACGGCAAGCTTTACTTAGTAGATTTTGCAAAAGAAGAAGCCGGTCTAGATGCATGCTTAATGGCTAAGACTTGCATGGGCTGGCTGTGGCATCGCCGCTTAGCACATGTGGGGATGAAGAACCTCCACAAGCTTCTAAAGGGAGAACACGTGATAGGTCTAACAAATGTTTATTTCGAAAAAGATAGACCTTGTGCAGCTTGTCAGGCAGGAAAACAAGTGGGAGGAGTACATCACAGCAAGAATGTGATGACCACATCAAGACCTCTGGAGCTGCTGCATATGGACCTCTTCGGACCCGTCGCCTATCTAAGCATAGGAGGAAGTAAGTATGGTTTAGTTATTGTTGATGACTTTTCCCGCTTCACTTGGGTGTTCTTTTTGCAGGATAAGTCTGAAACCCAAGGGACCCTCAAGCGCTTCCTCAGGAGAGCTCAAAATGAGTTTGAGCTCAAGGTGAGGAAGATAAGGAGCGACAACGGGTCCGAGTTCAAGAACCTTCAAGTGGAGGAGTTTCTTGAGGAGGAAGGGATCAAGCACGAGTTCTCCGCTCCCTACACACCACAGCAAAATGGTGTGGTAGAGAGGAAGAACAGGACGCTAATCGATATGGCGAGGACGATGCTTGGAGAGTTCAAGACCCCCGAGTGCTTTTGGTCGGAAGCCGTGAACACGGCTTGCCACGCCATCAACAGGGTCTATCTTCATCGACTCCTCAAGAAGACTTCGTATGAGCTACTAACCGGTAACAAACCCAATGTATCGTACTTTCGTGTATTTGGGAGCAAGTGCTACATTCTAGTGAAAAAGGGTAGAAATTCTAAGTTTGCTCCCAAAGCTGTAGAAGGGTTTTTATTAGGTTATGATTCAAATACAAAGGCGTATAGGGTCTTCAACAAATCATCGGGTTTGGTTGAAGTCTCTAGCGACGTTGTATTTGATGAGACTAATGGCTCTCCAAGAGAGCAAGTTGTTGATTGTGATGATGTAGATGAAGAAGACGTTCCAACGGCCGCTATACGAACCATGGCGATTGGAGACGTTCGGCCACAGGAACAAGATGAACGAGATCAACCTTCTTCCTCAACGACGGTGCATCCCCCAACTCAAGACGATGAACAGGTTCATCAAAAGGAGGCGTGTGATCAAGGGGGAGCACAAGATGATCATGTAATGGAGGAAGAAGCGCAACCGGCACCTCCAACCCAAGTTCGAGCGATGATTCAAAGGGATCATCCCGTCGACCAAATTCTGGGTGACATTAGCAAGGGAGTAACTACTCGGTCTCGACTAGTTAATTTTTGTGAACATTACTCTTTTGTCTCCTCTATTGAGCCTTTCAGGGTAGAGGAGGCCTTGCTAGATCCGGATTGGGTGTTGGCCATGCAGGAGGAACTTAACAACTTCAAGCGCAATGAAGTTTGGACGCTGGTGCCTCGTCCCAAGCAAAATGTTGTGGGAACCAAGTGGGTGTTCCGCAACAAACAAGACGAGCACGGAGTGGTGACAAGGAACAAGGCTCGACTTGTGGCAAAAGGTTATGCCCAAGTCGCAGGTTTGGACTTTGAGGAGACTTTTGCTCCTGTGGCTAGGCTAGAGTCCATTCGTATCTTGCTAGCATATGCCGCTCACCATTCTTTCAGGTTGTACCAAATGGATGTGAAGAGCGCTTTCCTCAACGGGCCAATAAAGGAGGAGGTGTACGTGGAGCAACCCCCTGGCTTCGAGGATGAGCGGTACCCCGACCACGTGTGTAAGCTCTCTAAGGCGCTCTATGGACTTAAACAAGCCCCAAGAGCATGGTATGAATGCCTTAGAGATTTCTTAATTGCTAATGCTTTCAAGGTTGGGAAAGCCGATCCAACTCTTTTCACTAAGACTTGTGATGGTGATTTGTTTGTGTGCCAAATTTATGTCGATGACATAATATTTGGTTCTACTAATCAAAAGTCTTGTGAAGAGTTTAGCAGGGTGATGACGCAGAAATTCGAGATGTCGATGATGGGCGAGTTGAACTACTTCCTTGGGTTCCAAGTGAAGCAACTCAAGGACGACACCTTCATCTCCCAAACGAAGTACACGCAAGATCTGCTAAAGCGGTTTGGGATGAAGGACGCCAAGCCCGCAAAGACGCCGATGGGAACCGACGGACACACCGACCTCAACAAAGGAGGTAAGTCCGTTGATCAAAAAGCATACCGGTCAATGATAGGTTCTCTGCTTTATTTATGTGCTAGTAGACCGGATATTATGCTTAGCGTATGCATGTGTGCTAGATTTCAATCCGATCCTAAGGAGTGTCACTTGGTGGCGGTGAAGCGAATTCTTAGATATTTAGTCGCTACGCCTTGCTTCGGGATCTGGTATCCAAAGGGGTCTAACTTTGACTTGATTGGGTACTCAGATTCCGACTATGCTGGATGTAAGGTCGATAGGAAGAGTACATCGGGGACGTGCCAATTCTTAGGAAGGTCCCTGGTGTCATGGAACTCTAAGAAACAAACCTCCGTTGCCCTATCCACCGCTGAGGCCGAGTATGTTGCCGCAGGACAGTGTTGCGCGCAACTACTTTGGATGAGGCAAACCCTCCGGGACTTTGGCTACAATCTGAGCAAAGTCCCACTCCTATGTGATAATGAGAGTGCTATCCGAATAGCGGAAAATCCTGTTGAGCACAGCCGCACAAAGCACATTGACATCCGGCATCACTTTTTGAGAGACCACCAGCAAAAGGGAGATATCGAAGTGTTTTATGTTAGCACCGAGAACCAGCTAGCCGATATCTTTACCAAGCCTTTAGATGAGAAGACCTTTTGCAGGCTGCGTAGTGAGCTAAATGTCTTAGATTCGCGGAACTTGGATTGAATTGTAGCATACATGTGCTTATGCCTTTGATCATGTTCATTCTGCATTTTGTTGCTTATTATGGTGCTCAAGTTGTACAAACACTCCCTGGACCTCACAAGTCCGTTGCAAAGTGTTGCACATGTTTAGGGGGAGATGTGTTACAACTTGATCCCTTGAGACTAACCATATGCTTGAGTTTGTCTGATTTAGTCTCAAAGGAGAATTGAAAGGGAAAAGGTGGACTTGGATCATGCAAGACTTCCACTGCACTCCGATGAGAGGGTAACTTATTCCAAGTTCATCTCATGAACTCTTATTGCCATTTGCTCTAAATTGAAGATTTTTGTGAGGCAATGGGGTTAAAGGGCCAAGATTGATCCCGTTTTGGTGCTTGATGCCAAAGGGGGAGAAAATAAAGGCCAAAGTGATAAATGGATCAGCTACCACTTGAGAAATTTGAAAATAGTAGAGTAGAGTTTTTGGTTTGTCAAAACTCTTTTATTGTCTCTTTTGGCTTCTTGTGGGGAGAAGTAGTAATTATGGGAAAAAGGGGGAGTTTTTGACATCTTTGATCAATCTCTCTTGAAATGACTCTCTTTTTGCTTCAACATGTGTGTTTGACTTAGAGATAGAGATTTGAGGTTGATTTGCAAAAACAAACCAAGTGGTGGCATAGAGTGATCCATATATGCCAAAATTGATTCAAAATAAATTTAAGTGTTATTTGAAGTAAGTTTGCACTTGTTCTAGTTGCTTTATGTTGTGTTGGCATAAATCACCAAAAAGGGGGAGATTGAAAGGGAAATGTGCCCTTGGGCCATTTCTAAGTATTTTGGTGATTGAGTGCCAACACATGTGCTTAATTGTGAATTTATGTACATGGGTGAACAAGGTGCAAATCATGAAGTAAAGGTACGTTTCTAAGCCTTAGTACATTGGTTTTGCGTACTAATATATTTGTCTAAGTGTTAGAAACAGAAAGAAGAAGAAGAAAGAAGAGGAGAGAAGACTTGGCTGTGTGCAGCCAAGACTCAGTTCGGTCTGGAGCACCGGACTGTCCGGTGTGCACCGGACAGTGTCCGGTGCGCCAGGCTGGCTCGGAGCAAACTGGCCGCTCTCGGGAAACTGGCCGACGGCGTACGGCTATAATTCACCGGACTGTCCGGTGTGCACCGGACTGTCCGGTGAGCCAACGGTCGGCCGGGCCAACGGTCGGCCGCGCAATCTGCGCGGGACACGTGGCGGAGCCAACGGTCGGAAGACGGCACCGGACTGTCCGGTGTGCACCGGACATGTCCGGTGCGCCAACGGCTCCAGATCTGCCAACGGTCGGCAACGGTCGGAAGCGCCAGATATGGAAACAAATCGGGCACCGGACACTGTCCGGTGTGCACCGGACTGTCCGGTGCCCCCGACGACAGAAGGCAAGGATGGCCTTCCGGATTTGCTCTCAACGGCTCCTAGCTGCCTTGGGGCTATAAAAGGAGCCCCTAGGCGCATGGAGGAGAAACACAAGCAACCTTTGAGCATTCCTGAGCACCCACAAGCAATCTTTGCGCATTCTGTTGTCATTCTAAGTGTTTCGAGCTCTGTTCTAGTGAGAACTGTGTGATACTCTTGTGAGCTCGATTCTTGGCCGTGTGTGTGCGAGTTTCTCTGTGGATTTGTGTGTGTTGCTTCCCTCCCTTACTCTGTGCTTCTTTGTGATCATATACTTGTAAGGGCAAGAGACTCCAATTTGTGGAGATTCCTTGCAAACGGGATAGTGAAAGGAAAACAAAACACCGTGGTATTCAAGTGGGTCTTTGGACCGCTTGAGAGGGGTTGATTGCAACCCTCGTCCGTTGGGACGCCACAACGTGGAGTAGGCAAGCGTTGGTCTTGGCCGAACCACGAGATAAACCACTGTGTCACCTCTGTCTTGATCTTTTGTGGTATTGTGTTTTGTTGAGACTTCACCTTAGCCACTTGGCAATAGTCGTGCTAACACTTAACAAGTTTTTGTGGCTTAAGTTTGAAGTTTTTACAGGATCACCTATTCACCCCCCCCCTCTAGGTGCTCTCACTAACTGCCCTCTTCTTCCCGCATTCTCCATTAATGCTGAGAAAGCTTCAGCACAAATAATAAATAAATATGGCGATAACGGATCACCCTGCCGAAGCCCCCTTTGTGGCCATATTGTTCTTGTAAACTCCCCATTCACTCTGATTTTATATGATACAGTAGTAACACAGAGCATAATTAAGCTGATCCACTTCTCCGAGAAACCCATCCTCCTCATGATTCTTTCCAAAAAGGACCATTCCACCCTATCATATGCTTTACTCATGTCTAATTTAAAGGCAGCTAGACCATAATTCCCTTCTCTTTTATTTCGCAGATGGTGAGTCAGTTCATATGCAAGGAGAACATTGTCCGTTATGAGGCGACCTGGTACAAAGGCGCTCTGTGATGGAGCAATAATCTCTGGTAGAATGGACTTGAGTCGGTTGGCAAGAACTTTGGCAATCAGCTTGTACAGCACATTGCAGAGGCTTATTGGGCGAAGGTCTTTGACTTTTTCTGGGCTCTTGACCTTTAGGATTAGGACTATGATTGTGTCGTTCCACCCCCTGGGCATTTGGCCACCATTGAGGACTGCTAGCACCTCTTTTTTGACTTGCTCACCCACAATAGACCAGAATCTTTTATAGAATATTGAAGGAATTCCGTCCGGTCCGGGCGCCTTGAGATCTCCTATAGATTGGAGAGCTTCCCAAATCTCCTCCTGAGAGAAAGGCTTAATAAGTGCTTCGTTCATCTCATCCGTAATGTGTGGTGAGATAGAACGCAACACTTCAGCCGTAGTATGACCTGCAGAAGAAAGAAAGAGATTTTGATAATGGTTAGCAATGAACTCCTTCAGCCTACTCCCTTCTACTTCTGCTCCATCATCCTTTCTCAACTTCTTAATTGCATTTCTTCTCCTTCTTTCTGAGGCTGCAGCATGAAAATATTGTGTATTCCGGTCCCCCTTTGTGAGCCACGCGGTATGAGATCGCTGCTTCCAATAAATATTTAGTTGATCCTGTAAACGCTCCATCTTATACCTCAAAAGATGTTCCCGGGATACACTCTCTTGACAGATTTGCTGCCTCCTACACCTCTCTAGCTCCTTTTTTACCTTACAGATCCTCTTCTCCAGCATCCCCAAAACATTCCTATCCCAGTTGAGAGCACCTAGAGGGGGGGGGGTGAATAGGTGATTCAAAAACTTAAGCCACAAAACTTGGTTACTTGTTAGCACAGTAATTTGCCAAGTGGCTAGAGAAGGATCTCAACACAACACAATAACCAAGAGATATCAATCACAGAGATGGCACAGTGGTTATCCCGTGGTTCGGCCAAGACCAACGCTTGCCTACTCCAAGTTGTGGCGTCCCAACGGACGAGGGTTGCAATCAACCCCTCTCAAGCGGTCCAAAGACCAACTTGAATACCACGGTGTTGCTTTGCTTCTCTTAATCCCGTTTGCGAGGAATCTCCACAGCTTGGAGCCTCTCGCCCTTACACAAGATGTTCACGAAGAATCACAGAGCAAGGGAGTGATTAGCAACTCACACACGACACAAAGATCACAGCGAATACGCACACGCAAAACCCAGACTTGAGCTCAAGAGACTAGCACACTAGAACGGAGCTCAAATCACTAAAATGTCGAACAAGTGCGCAAGAATGAAGTGTGAGTGATCAATGATGCTCAAAGGATGCTTGGTGTGCTCCTCCATGCGCCTAGGGGTCCCTTTTATAGCCCCAAGGCAGCTAGGAGACGTTGGGAGAAATCTGGGAAGGCAATTCTTGCCTTCTGTCGTCTGGCGCACCGGACAGTCCGGTGCACACCGGACATGTCCGGTGCCCGATTTCTTTCCATAAACAGCGCAGTCGACCGTTGGCAGCCTGGGAGCCGTTGGTGCACTTGACATGTCCGGTGCACACCGGACAGTCCGGTGCCATCTTCTAGCCGTTGGCTCGGCCACGTGTCCCGCGCAGATTGCGCGGCCGACCGTTGGCCCGGCCGACCGTTGGCTCACCGGACAGTCCGGTGCACACCGGACAGTCCGGTGATTTTTAGCCGTACGCCGTTGATGGTTTCCCGAGAGCGACGAGTTCGCCTGTGAGCGACCCACCGGACAGTCCGGTGCACACCGGACAGTCCGGTGAATTTTAGCCGTACACCGCCGTCGAAGTCCCGAGAGCAGCCACTTTGCCCAAGCCAGCCTGGCGCACCGGACACTGTCCGGTGCACCACCGGACAGTCTGGTGCACCCAGACTGGTCAGACTTTGGCTGCTCGAGCCATCTCTTCTCCAACTCGATTTTTTCTGTTTCCAGCACTTAGACACAACACATTAGTCCATAAAACAATGTACTAAGTTTGAGAAACATACCTTTATCCTTGATTTGTACTTTGTCCACCATTTTACAATTAGGCACCTGTGTTGGGCACTAAATCACCAAAACACTTAGAAATGGCCCAAGGGCACATTTCCCTTTCAATCTCCCCCTTTTTGGTGATTTATGCCAACACAACATAAAGCAAGTAGAACAAGTACAAAATCAAATCAAATAAGAAATCAAAATTGTTTTGATTCAATTTTGACATATATGGATCACTCTATGCCACCACTTGGTTTGTTTTTGCAAATCAAACTCAAATTCCTATCTCTAAGTCAAGACCACTTGTAGAGACATAAAGAGAGGTTTTCCAAAGAAATTTGATCAAGGATTTCAAAAACTCCCCCTTTTTCCCATAATCAACACTTCTCCCCACAAGAGGCCAACTTTTGACATAAGAGACAATAAAAGAGTTTTGACAAACCAAAAGCTCTAATCTACTATTTTCAAAATTTCTCAAGTGGTAGCTGATCCATTTATTGCTTTAGCCTTTATTTTCTCCCCCTTTGGCATCAAGCACCAAAACGGGATCAATCTTGGCCCTTTAACCCCATTGCCTCACCAAAATCTTCAAATAAGAACACAAAGGCAATAAGAGTATGAAGATGAACTTGGAAAAGTTACTCTTTTCATCGGAGTGCAGTGGAAGTCTTGCATGGTCCAAGTCCACCTTTTCCCTTTCAATTTTCCTTGGAGACTAAAACAACGAAACTCAAGTACATGGTTAGTCTCAAAGGGTCAAGTTGTAGCACAGCTCCCCCTAAATATGTGCATTACTTGCAAACAGGACTTGTGAGGTCCAGGGAGTGTTTGTACAACTTGAGCACCACAATAAGCAACAAAATGCAGAATGAACATGATCAAAGGCATAAACACATGTATGCTACATTTCAATCCAAGTTTCGCGAATCTAAGATATTGAGCTCACTACGCAGCCTGCAAAAGGTCTTCTCATCTAGAGGCTTGGTAAAGATATCGGCTAGCTGGTTCTCGGTGCTAACATGAAACACTTCGATATCTCCCTTTTGCTGGTGGTCTCTCAAAAAGTGATGCCGGATGTCAATGTGCTTTGTGCGGCTGTGCTCAACAGGATTTTCCGCTATTCGGATAGCACTCTCATTATCACATAGGAGTGGGACTTTGCTCAGATTGTAGCCAAAGTCCCGGAGGGTTTGCCTCATCCAAAGTAGTTGCGCACAACACTGTCCCGCAGCAACGTACTCGGCCTCAGCGGTGGATAGGGCAACGGAGGTTTGTTTCTTAGAGTTCCATGACACCAGGGACCTTCCTAAGAATTGGCACGTCCCCGATGTACTCTTCCTATCGACCTTACATCCAGCATAGTCGGAATCTGAGTACCTAATCAAGTCAAAGTTAGACCCCTTTGGATACCAGATCCCGAAGCAAGGCGTAGCGACTAAATATCGAAGAATTCGCTTCACAGCCACTAAGTGACACTCCTTCGGATCGGATTGAAATCTAGCACACATGCATACGCTAAGCATAATATCCGGTCTACTAGCACATAAATAAAGCAAAGAACCTATCATGGACCGGTATGCTTTTTGATCAACGGACTTACCTCCTTTGTTGAGGTCGGTGTGTCCGTCGGTTCCCATCGGCGTCTTTGCGGGCTTGGCGTCCTTCATCCCAAACCTCTTTAGCAAATCTTGTGTGTACTTCGTTTGGGAGATGAAGGTGCCATGCTTGAGTTGCTTCACTTGGAACCCAAGGAAGTAGGTCAACTCGCCCATCATCGACATCTCGAATTTCTGCGTCATCACCCTGCTAAACTCTTCACAAGACTTTTGGTTAGTAGAACCAAATATTATGTCATCGACATAAATTTGGCACACAAAAAGATCACCATCGCAAGTCTTAGTAAAAAGAGTTGGATCGGCTTTCCCATCCTTGAAAGCATTAGCAATTAAAAAGTCTCTAAGGCATTCATACCATGCTCTTGGGGCTTGCTTAAGTCCATAGAGCGCCTTAGAGAGCTTACACACGTGGTCGGGGTACCGTTCATCCTCGAAGCCAGGGGGCTGTTCCACGTACACCTCCTCCTTGATCGGCCCGTTGAGGAAAGCGCTCTTCACATCCATTTGGTACAACCTGAAAGAATGGTGAGCGGCATATGCTAGCAAGATACGAATTGATTCTAGCCTAGCCACAGGAGCAAAAGTCTCCTCAAAGTCCAAACCTGCGACTTGGGCATAACCTTTTGCCACAAGTCGAGCCTTGTTCCTCGTCACCACCCCGTGCTCGTCCTGTTTGTTGCGGAACACCCACTTGGTTCCCACAACATTTTGTTTGGGACGAGGCACCAGTGTCCAAACTTCGTTGCGCTTGAAGTTGTTGAGTTCCTCCTGCATGGCCAACACCCAGTCCGGATCTAGCAAGGCCTCTTCTACCCTGAAAGGCTCAATAGAAGAGACAAAAGAGTAATGCTCACAAAAATTAACTAATCTTGAGCGAGTAGTTACTCCCTTGCTAATATCACCCAATATCTAGTCGACGGGATGATCCCTTTGAATTGTCGCTCGAACTTGGGTTGGAGGTGCCTGAGGTGCTTCTTCCTCTTGAACATCCTGTGCTCCCCCTTGATCATGTGCCTCCACTTGAGGTACCTGTTCGTCATCTTGGGTTGGGGATGCATCATAGTTGAGGAAGACGGTTGATCTTGCTCCAAATGTTCCTGAGGCCGTACATCTCCAATCGCCATGGTGCGTATCGCGGCCGTTGGAACGTCTTCTTCATCTACATCATCAAGATCAACAACTTGCTCTCTTGGAGAGCCATTAGTCTCATCAAATACAACGTCGCTAGAGACTTCAACCAAACCCGATGATTTGTTGAAGACCCTATACGCCTTTGTATTTGAGTCATAACCTAATAAAAACCCTTCTACGGCTTTGGGAGCAAATTTGGAATTCCTACCCTTCTTCACTAGAATGTAGCATTTACTCCCAAAAACACGAAAATACGATACATTAGGTTTGTTACCGGTTAGCAGCTCATACGACGTCTTCTTGAGGAGGCGGTGAAGGTAGACCCTGTTGATGGCGTGGCAAGCCGTGTTCACGGCTTCCGACCAAAAGCACTCGGGGGTCTTGAATTCTCCAAGCATAGTCCTCGCCATATCTATGAGCGTCCTGTTCTTCCTCTCTACCACACCATTTTGCTGAGGTGTGTAGGGAGCGGAGAACTCGTGCTTGATCCCCTCCTCCTCAAGAAACTCCTCCACTTGAAGGTTCTTGAATTCGGACCTGTTGTCGCTCCTTATCTTCTTCACCTTGAGCTCAAACTCATTTTGAGCTCTCCTTAGGAAGCGCTTGAGGGTCCCTTGGGTTTGAGACTTATCCTGCAAAAAGAACACCCAAGTGAAGCGGGAAAAGTCATCAACGATAACTAGACCATACTTACTTCCTCCTATGCTCAGATAGGCGACGGGTCCGAAGAGGTCCATATGTAGCAGCTCCAGGGGTCTTGATGTTGTCATCACATTTTTGGTGTGATGAGAGCCTCCCACCTGTTTCCCTGCTTGACAAGCTGCACAAGGTCTATCTTTTTCGAAATGAACATTGGTTAGACCTATCACGTGTTCTCCCTTTAGAAGCTTGTGGAGGTTCTTCATCCCCACATGTGCTAAGCGGCGATGCCACAGCCAGCCCATGCAAGTCTTAGCCATTAAGCATGCATCTAGACCGGCCTCTTCTTTTGCAAAATCAACTAAGTAAAGCTTGCCGTCTAGTACACCCTTAAAAGCTAGTGAACCATCACATCTTCTAAAGACAGACACATCTACATTTGTAAACAAACAGTTATATCCCATATTGCATAATTGACTAACAGATAGCAAATTATATCCAAGAGACTCTACTAAAAACACATTAGAGATAGAGTGCTCATTTGAGATTGCAATTTTACCTAACCCTTTTACCTTGCCTTGATTCCCATCACCGAATATTATTGAATCTTGGGAATCTTTATTCTTGACGTAGGAGGTGAACATCTTCTTCTCCCCCGTCATATGGTTTGTGCATCCGCTGTCAATAATCCAGCTTGAACCCCCGGATGCATAAACCTGCAAGGCAAATTTAGGCTTGGGTCTTAGGTACCCAACTCATGTTGGGTCCTGCAAGGTTAGCACAAATATCCTTAGGGACCCAAATGCAAGTTTTGTCTCCCTTGCATCTTGCCCCTAATTTTCTAGCAACTATCTTCCTATCCTTTCTACAAATAGCAAAAGAAGCATTTAAAGCATGATATATTGTAGAAGGTTCATTAACTTTCCTATGAATATTAACGACATTTCTCCTAGGCATATTATGAATAACATTTCTCCTACCAACATTTCTATCATGCACATAAGAAGAACTAGAGGCAACCATGGCATGAGAATCAAAGGCATTATATACATTACAACTCCTATAAGCATTTCTATGTTGTCTTCTATCATAGTACATAAAGGCATGGTTCTTTTGCACACTACTAGCCATAGGGGCCTTCCCTTTCTCCTTGGCGGAGATGGGAGCCTTATGGCTTGTCAAGTTCTTGGCTTCCCTCTTGTAGCCAAGTCCATCCTTAATTGAGGGGTGTCTACCAATCGTGTAGGCATCCCTTGCAAATTTTAGCTTGTCAAATTCATTCTTGCTAGTCTTAAGTTGGGCATTAAGACTAGCTAATTCATCATTTAATTTGGAAATTGAAACTAAATGATCACTACAAGCATCAATGTCAAAATCTTTACACCTATTAAAAGTTTCAACAATTTCTACACAAGAATTAGATTTACTAGCTACTTCTAGTTTAGCATTTAAATCATCATTAAAACTTTTTAACTTAGCAATAGTTTCATGACAAGAAGATAATTCACTAGAGAGCATTTCATTCCTCTTAATTTCTAGAGCAAGAGATTTCTGTGCTTCTACAAATTTATCATGTTCTTCATACAACAAATCCTCTTGTTTTTCTAAAAGCATATTCTTGTCATTCAAGGCATCAATTAATTCATTAATTTTGTCTACCTTGGTTCTCTCTAATCCCTTGAATAAGCATGAGTAATCTATCTCATCATCATCACTAGACATCTTCACTCGAAGAAGCATAAGTACTAGTATGAGTGCTTATTTTCTTCTCTCTTGCCATGAGGCAAGTGTGATGCTCGTTGGGGAAGAGGGATGACTTGTTGAAGGTGGTGGCGGCGAGTCCTTCATTGTCAGAGTCAGAGGAGGAACAATCCGAATCCCACTCCTTTCCGATATGTGCCTCGCCCTTGGCCTTCTTGTAATGCTTCTTTTTCTCCCTCTTGTTCCCTTGGTCCTGATCACTATCATTGTCGGGACAGTTAGCAATAAAATGACCAAGCTTACCGCATTTGAAGCATGAGCGCTTCCCCTTGGCTTTGGTCTTGCTTGGCTGCCCCTTGCGACCTTTAAGCGCCGTCTTGAAGCGCTTAATGATGAGGGCCATCTCCTCATCATTGAGTCCGGCCGCCTCAACTTGCGCCACCTTGCTTGGTAGCGCCTCCTTGCTCCTTGTTGCCTTGAGAGCAATGGGTTGAGGCTCATGACTAGGACCGTTCAACGCGTCGTCCACGTATCTTGCCTCCTTGATCATCATTCGCCCGCTTACGAACTTCCCAAGAACTTCTTCGGGCGACATCTTGGTGTACCTGGGATTTTCACGTATATTGTTCACCAAATGAGGATCAAGAACGGTAAATGACCTTAGCATTAGGCGGACGACGTCGTGGTCCGTCCATCGCGTGCTCCCGTAGCTCCTTATTTTGTTGATAAGGGTCTTGAGCCGGTTGTATGTTTGTGTCGGCTCCTCGCCCCTTATCATCGCGAACCGTCCAAGCTCGCCCTCCACCAACTCCATTTTGGTGAGCAAGGTGACGTCGTTTCCCTCATGAGAGATCTTGAGGGTGTCCCAGATCTGCTTGGCATTGTCCAAGCCGCTCACCTTGTGATACTCGTCCCTGCACAAAGAGGCTAGCAACACAGTAGTAGCTTGTGCATTTTTATGAATCTGTTCATTAATAAACACAGGGCTATCCGAGCTATCAAATTTCATTCCACTTTCCACAATCTCCCAAATGCTTGGATGGAGAGAAAACAGGTGAGTACGCATTTTGTGGCTCCAAAATCCGTAATCCTCTCCATCAAAGTGAGGGGGCTTGCCAAGTGGAATGGGGAGCAATTGAGCATTTGAACTATGCGGGATGCGCGAATAATCGAAAGAAAAGTTTGAGTTAACCGTCTTTCGTCTATCGTAGTCATCGTCGTCCTTTTGGGAGGAGGAAGATTCGTCGCTGTCGTAGTAGACAATTTCCTTGATGCGCCTTGTCTTCTTCTTCCTCCCGTCTTTTCTTTTGTGGCCCGAGCCTGAGTCGTTGGGCCTGTCATCATTGGGCTCGTTGACGAAGGACTCCTTCTCCTTGTCGTTGATCACCATCCCCTTGCCTTTAGGATCCATCTCTTCAGGCGGTTAGTCCCTTTCTTGAAGAGAACGGCTCTGATACCAATTGAGAGCACCTAGAGGGGGGGTGAATAGGTGATTCAAAAACTTAAGCCACAAAACTTGGTTACTTGTTAGCACAGTAATTTGCCAAGTGGCTAGAGAAGGATCTCAACACAACACAATAACCAAGAGATATCAATCACAGAGATGGCACAGTGGTTATCCCGTGGTTCGGCCAAGACCAACGCTTGCCTACTCCACGTTGTGGCGTCCCAACGGACGAGGGTTGCAATCAACCCCTCTCAAGCGGTCCAAAGACCAACTTGAATACCACGGTGTTGCTTTGCTTCTCTTAATCCCGTTTGCGAGGAATCTCCACAGCTTGGAGCCTCTCGCCCTTACACAAGATGTTCACGAAGAATCACAGAGCAAGGGAGGGATTAGAAACTCACACACGACACAAAGATCACAGCGAATACGCACACGCAAAACCCAGACTTGAGCTCAAGAGACTAGCACACTAGAACGGAGCTCAAATCACTAAAATGTCGAACAAGTGCGCAAGAATGAAGTGTGAGTGATCAATGATGCTCAAAGGATGCTTGGTGTGCTCCTCCATGCGCCTAGGGGTCCCTTTTATAGCCCCAAGGCAGCTAGGAGCCGTTGGGAGAAATCTGGGAAGGCAATTCTTGCCTTCTGTCGTCTGGCGCACCGGACAGTCCGGTGCACACCGGACATGTCCGGTGCCCGATTTCTTTCCATAAACAGCGCAGTCGACCGTTGGCAGCCTGGGAGCCGTTGGTGCACTTGACATGTCCGGTGCACACCGGACAGTCCGGTGCCATCTTCTAGCCGTTGGCTCGGCCACGTGTCCCGCGCAGATTGCGCGGCCGACCGTTGGCCCGGCCGACCGTTGGCTCACCGAACAGTCCGGTGCACACCGGACAGTCCGGTGATTTTGAGCCGTACGCCGTTGATGGTTTCCCGAGAGCGACGAGTTCGCCTGTGAGCGGCCCACCGGACAGTCCGGTGCACACCGGACAGTCCGGTGAATTTTAGCCGTACACCGCCGTCGAAGTCCCGAGAGCAGCCACTTTGCCCAAGCCAGCCTGGCGCACAGGACACTGTCCGGTGCACCACCGGACAGTCCGGTGCACCCAGACTAGGTAGACTTTGGCTGCTCGAGCCATCTCTTCTCCAACTCGATTTTTTCTGTTTCCAGCACTTAGACACAATACATTAGTCCATAAAACAATGTACTAAGTTTGAGAAACATACCTTTATCCTTGATTTGTACTTTGTCCACCATTTTACAATTAGGCACCTGTGTTGGGCACTAAATCACCAAAACACTTAGAAATGGCCCAAGGGCACATTTCCCTTTCACCAGTCATGGAGCTCCCTCAGTAGAATTTTTTGGGCCTCCACAACTCTATCAGCTCCTGAATCCATTGCACCAGCCCAAGCTTTCTTTACCCTTTCCAAATAGTCTTCCTCCTCCAGCCACTTCGCCTCAAACTTAAGGTATGATTCATATGATCTTCCATTCAGACTCTTCCCCCTTCCTCCCGTGTCAATGATCAAAGGCCTGTGGTCAGAATGGCGTGGATCTCCATTTACTACCCGAGATAGAGGATGGACTCTCTTCCAATCTCCGCAAGCCACAGCACGATCCAGCCTCTCTTTTATATAGCCAACAGCTATGTGGTGGTTATTTCGCCATGTAAACGCATCTCCAATAAACCCTAGGTCTTGAAAGTTGCACTCCTCTAAAACCTCCCTAAATTTTTCCATAGCACCCTGCGTTCTTGGCTGCCCGCCTTCCTTCTCATACCCAAACATAATTTCATTAAAGTCACCGGCGCACAGCCATGGCTTCTTATATTTATTCTTCAGGATGCGAAGAAGCTTCCAAGTTTTATCTCTCTCTTCCACTTTTGGCTCACCATATATTCCTGTAAATCGCCATTCTCCTCCATCCTCCTTTATCACAGCATCAATATGGTATTTAGAAAGACTTTTAACTGAGAGATCAACTTCGCTCCTCCAGAAAAGAGCCAATCCTCCGCTCAAGCCTTTACAATTTTTCACAACCAGGTTTGGCATATTCAAAATCCACTTAAATTTCTCAATTCTTCTCAAGTCCATTTTTGTCTCAGACAAGAAAAGAACATCGGGGGATTCCAGCTTCTGGACATCCAGAAGCCCTCGAACTGCCGAGGCATTCCCCAACCCTCGGCAGTTCCAAGCTATAATCCTCATTTTGCCATGCAGTTCCGCCCTTTCAATTAGCATCTCCATTTCCTCCTTACTCCCCCTCGACTTGTCCTCCGTCACGGATAGATCCCCTGCCCACTTCAACTTTTTTGGGCCCAGAAAGTCAACGTCTATCTCCTCTGGGGCTTGGCGCTTCCTTTCCATGCTCCCCCCTTGTACTGCAGCCTCTCCACCATTACCCTTCCTCTCGTTTCTCCTTCTTTTGAAAGTTCCCTTCTTCTGGAAGCTCGGCTCCGGGGCCATTAAAAGTGCACTGCTCTTTTTCATTTCTTCCCCCACCTCAGCTTCCTGGCCATCAACATCCATCTCCCCCTCTACACCGTCCTATTGAGATGTATCTTGTGATATTATGCTTGACTTGGGAAAACCTGGTTGGCTCACTAAGTCTGATTCCTTTCGCATCTCTGTCTTTTCCGTTTGTCTTTCTTGGGCCTCTTGGTTTCCCATAATTTTTGCAGCAGCCTTTTCACTGGACTTGCCTCGATAACCCTCTTTATTTATATGGTCCTTCCCCGCCATATTCTCTGCTGGACCAAAATCGAGCTTTTGTGGAACTCCTCCTTTCCTGCTCGTATTAGCAATCTTTAGAGGGCTAGTTGACTCCTCCCCCTTCTCACAATCAGAGAAAGCCTTTGCACTTCCAGATTCATATCTGATTGCGATCTTCCAGCTTTGTTTACTCCCACTACCTTGGCTCTTCTCCCATTTGCCTCCACCTAAACCACTCCCATCACTCCCTCTCCCCCTATTTTCTTCCAGGAACCGGCGCCGAGACGGCACTATTCTGAGATCACCACTATACGGTCTTCTCTTTTCTCTTGAGCTCTTAATGTCACAAGATTTATCTGTATGCCCAAGGAGACCACAGATGTAGCAGAAATTTGGTAAAAATTCATACACCACCGGACACCAAATTTTATCCCCCTTCTCGTTCAACTCCATTATCACTCCTCTCTGAAGTGGCTTATGGATATCTAGGAGAACTTTCACTCTCAGGAAAAGGCCGATGGCTACCTCATCCTCCTCAGTTTCCACCTCCAGAAAGGTTCCTAAACTCTCCCCAATGGCAAGTCCAGTAGCTTTGTTCATCAATCCTAACGAGAGTTTCATCACTCTCACCCAGCAAGGAGTTGTATGGAACTCTAAATCTTCCAAGCTGCTGCTACCCTCGTACTCCTTTACCAGAAATAAATCGCCACCAAAATCCCAGGGGCCCTCCTCCAGGGCTCTTCTTTTCCCGCCCGATTGCAAAAAAGTAATGAGGAAGAAATTGTTACCGAGCTCCTTGCATTTTATTCCCTTTATTGGGCACCAGATTTTCCCCAATGTCTGAGCTATTCCGTCTGCTCTGCCAGGCTTTTCAACAAACAGCTTGCCCACCACCTACACCTTCCCTCCTCCTTCTTCTAGATTCAGCCAGGCTCCCTTCACTCCTCTCCGCTCTGCTTCTGAAAGGCGCAGACCACTCAGCTTGAGCCCCAGATCTTCCTCCTCCCTCTCTTCCCGAAGCTCCATACCTCACCAATCTTCCCACCAGCACGTCACTACACACCTGCTAGGGCAGATACACAGGAGCAAGCAGACAAGAACGGGAAAGGCAGCAAGGGGCGCAATGTGGATTAGATGCGGGGGAATGGATGGATTTTGATTGGGAATGGTTTGGACCCACTCAAAACCCTAGGATTGCTCTAGGAGTTCGAGACCCACTCTGAGTCGCGCAGGGTTCCAGAAGGAACGAGACGACCAGAGACCCGGCATTTTTTCCCTTTCAAAATGCTCTATGGGAGAAATGTAGCTAAAATCCTAGAATCGGAGGACTGTTGGAAAACCCTAAGCCCTTTTTTTCTTCCAGCGGTTCTATTCTCAAACCGGCCGCCAGGAGCTCTTTGCTCCAAAAAAAACGACAGTGTCGCCCTTCTTCCCTCTCTGAGTTTCTGTTTTCTTTCTCTTCTACTCTATCTGCCGCATAGTTACTCGGCTGCCAGGGAGAACCAGCCATTGGCTTCTCTACTCCCTCTCTTGTTTCACCTTCCTTCTACGCGTTCTGGTGGCCAGCGCATGGCAGCCACCGCGCCCAACTGGAAGGCTCGCGCCAACGGCCTTCCGACCATCTCTATGCACTATGAAACGGGTCACGCAGACCTCGCCGCCAGCGAGCTCATCCCTTCGGGCGGGTGAGCTGCTGTCAGCCGAGAACTGACGGCGGTCCGAGCATGACAGTTCTGGTGTGGGTAAGATGAGTTGGTCTCTAAAACTCGGATCTAGTCCTCATTTACTCGAATCCCTTATTGTGTGTGAATGAATGTATGAGATTGGATCTAATGTAATATTCGGGATCCGAGACCTTGCGTTAAATATGGCGAGACGGCGCGCGGGGGTGGGGCTGTGGAGGCGAGACGGGGCGCGGGGGTGGGGGAGGCCGCTGAGGCGCTGAGCCCAGGGCAATTGCATCGACCGTGGGCCTTGTCTGGGCCACAACAAGCAGATGGGCCTCCCAGGAAGTGTGTAATTCGTATTGGCAAGCTAAAAATAGTACCACATTGGTCACTAAACTGTGCACACACCTGTTTATAAGGTTTAGTGCGTACACAACATGTGTAGTCTTGGTTGGCCGCGAGCTTTGACCCACGCAGATAGCCTTTTTGGTAAAAATTTGGTCACGAAAATTTAGTCACATGCGCGGAACACAGGTCACGACTGTGGGACCCACATGCCAGAGCGACGCATCACATAAGGGAATGGGAATGACAACACAGATGTGGAGAGGAATGGGAATGTCAACACAGATGAGAAATGCCACAGGTGTGGGAGGAATGGGAATGGCAACACATGTTTGGAAATAGAAAACCGACCTATCAGGGGGCACAGGGGAATGAGAATGGCAGAACTAGAAATGACAGCCTAGCCTACCCCTTACCGTCTTAATAGTAGTAAAGATTAATATTAATACCTGTTAGAGACATCAACCGCTACTAATATCTTCTGCGAGGGTGTGACAGTTAAAACCAGTAGTGACGCTTGAGACCGTACTAGTTTAATTAGTTTTAAAGCAATCAGTCCTAATGTTCCGAGACAGAAAAGCTCCATTCTGGTTTGTGTTTTCTATCCCCTCTGGTTTGTGTTTTCTCAGTCTCTTATATCAGTATTTTAGAGAAAGAGGATTCGTGGACATGCTCTCCTCTTTGTAACAAATGAGCTAAACTCCTCACGAGCTAAATTTTAGCATCAACAAGGCCCTTAGACCGATGAGATTGCATATTATCCGGCGCAGTATGGATTCATTTACCCATAACACTACTATCAGCTAGCTGCAGTTTTTTGAGTTTCAGCACTGGTGCAGAGGATGGCCATCGTAACCACATGCCCGTCCATGTCAACATCATCTACTACTGGTGTAGCGGTACAAGTGATCGATGGGTATATCTCTTGCTGCTTGTCTTTGGAATCTGCCTATCGCATGCCGAGTGATGGCAACAGATGTGGCGTTCAAGTACACTACAACCACTACCGGAATCCGGCTCTTTGCCGAGTGTTCGACGCTTTGTCGAATACTTTCTGTCGAGCACTCGGCAAATATGGCTTTACCGAGTACCACACTAAGTAAAGTCCTGCTCTCAATAATGACCTCGTTTACCGAGAGTAATACTCTCGACACAGAAAGATACTGGGCAAAGACAACTTTGTCAAGTGCCAAACACTCGATGAACGACGGCACTCGGCAAAGGGCCATCAGTAGCCATCTATAGCTGACGGCCATTACCTTTGCCGAGTGCCGAGCCCTGACACTCGGCAAAGAAGCCTTTTTGCCGAGTGATTCTTGAACACTCGGCAAAGCATTTTTTTATTTTTTCTTTTTCCAACCAAATTTTTTGTGGTATGCTCCTACACTTTGTAGACCTACATGTACCATTTTGACACAATTATAAAAGTGTTTTATATAACTATTAGATTTAGTTCGTTTAATTGAATTTCTTCGGAAAATTCACATTTGAACCGCAAGTCACTCGAAACATGGAACACTGTGCATGCAAAAATGATATGCATGTTATTTAGCACAAGTTACGACCGATTTCAAAACAGGCCGGAATCTTCGACCACCATGCTCACTAAACATGACCGTGAACTTGCCATCCAGTTGTTTAAAAATTGTATAAAACACAAACAAAGTCAAAAAATCATGAAACTTGTCCACATGTTATGATATCATATGTAGAGGATGTGATAAAAATTTGAGAATGTTTCGAGAAAGTTGTGACACACTATGTGTAGAAACCTAAGTGATCTACACATGAAATCATAATGTTTCAATGTAGCCCGGCTAGGTTTCTACACATACCGCGTCACAACTTTCTCGAAACATTATCAAATTTTTATCATAGCCTCTATATATGATATCATGACGTGTGGATAAGTTTCATAATTTTCTGACTTTGTTTGTGTTTTATACAATTTTTAAACAACTTGATAGCAAGTTCACGGTCATGTTTAGTGAGCATGATGCTCCAAGATTCTAGTCTGCTCCTAAAATCGGTCATAACTTATGTTACCTAACATGGATATCATTTTTGCATGCACGGTTTTCCATGTTTCGAGTGTAACACCCGGCTTTAAGGAACAAAGCCAGGTGCATCTCATACATGCGCCAAGAAGACAACATATATAATAACAGAGTGTATAGAGATAAATGTCATAAAACATCAGAGTATTTATTACATAGCGGAAGACTTATTACAAATTAAAATAATAAATATAAAACGAACTAAGGATCGTCGGCGCCAATGTCGACTGGGAAACGCCACCTAGATCAGATCGAACTCCTCAGTGTTAGGCGGCTCCTCCTGAACCACCTGATCTTCTCCTGTGGGGGGGTGTGAGACAGCAAGGGTGAGCTCACACATGATCATAGCTCAACAAGTTGTGGGGAACCAGTGGACATAAACTCACAAAGGTGTGAGTTCATGTGATGTGTAAGGCTAATCAATGACAGAGGTTAAAGCTGAGCATTGCTTTTAAGTAGTTGGTCAACATTTTATTAGCAGTTACTAAGTGTAAGTAAATACCAAACCATAAGTAAAGTAATAGAACAAAATTAATAACAAACCCATGCAATGCAAATGATAAAATTGAATTTAAGTTCCATAATTTAAACATCAGAGAGTCCTGAGCTGCTCGTGACCGCGAGCACGGCTAGTATACCAGTTTTACACTCTGCAGAGGTTGTACCCTTTACCCACAAGTCATGTTACCCATCTGCCAAGGGGTCGCGAGTCCCATACACCTCTACCTAGGAAGCGCGGCAGGGCAACACTACGAGGCCTTTACAAAGTTCCACTAGCTTCCGAAAACCCGCTACAGTTTATAGGAAGTTCCAATGCAGGGTTCCTGGCTGACCGCCATCGCAGCAAAATCAACCAGGGACCTCCCTACACTGACCACTCCCCTACTGCCCTTGCCCCTTTCGGGTAAGGTAGTCTTCCACTAGCTTTCCTAATTAGTCAGCCAAGGGGTCCCATTCCTCCCTTGTGGTGGCACGTGGTTCTCAAGTTAAGCTCTATGTTCCAATTAACATTAATGATCTCAACATGAACATAAACAGAATAACAAGAATAATTGGAACATAGATATAATAAATGATTATCCCAAAACCATGTAAAGCAGTAGCAAACTACCCAAGTGATTCAGGGGTAAACAAGGTAACGAGATAAACAATCTAGGGTGACCTATTGGGTCCCATCAAAATTAACCTATGCATGGATAAATGATATTAAAGAACATTATTGGGTAAAATGTGGTCAAGGGCACAACTTGCCTTCAATGAGCTCCTGCTCAGCTACTTCAACCTGCTGCTCACTAGGGTCCTCAGCAACGGGCTCTTCTACTCGCCACAATACAAACAAGCACAGTGCATATAGAGAAATTAACATTACACCAAACATATAAATAAAATACACAGAGATATTCTACGTATTAAAATAAAAACTTAGGAACTGGAATCATAATTTTCTGAGTTATAGATTTTAAGTTATGCATTTTCAAAGGTTTTATGTGCTTTAAATAGGATTAAGTGATAAATAAATTTCTTACTGTTTTTATGACATAACAGAGGCTCTAGGTGAAAGAGAACAATATTACAAAATTTTAGCAACTGGAATGAAGTAGTTTGGACTAAAAATGGATTTTCTATGAATTTATCAAGTTATAGTAATTGTTTTCATATTAAAAATCTATTTTCTAATTCATTTAATCAATTTCAAACCGCACTGGACTGGGCCTCAAATAAGCCGAAGCGCAGGGGTCTCGGTGCAAGAAACCCGAGACACAGTGCATAGTGACTAAGGGACGGCGGGTTGATTCCACTAAAGTCCGAGGGCTCTTTAAGAAAACTGACCCGCGAAGGGGTACCGGGATTTACTGGCCATTGGATCGGAGTTCCACGGTTGCGATTAGATTATCCATTACCACGAAGGGATAAGCTACGCCAGCCCTACGATCTGCGATCAACGGACCGCGTTCAACATAACCGAGACCAACGCTCCACCCTCAGATCCCGGATCTACGGTCGCGCACGCTCGGCCGAAACGGTATGCACAGCATCTAATCTACGCCGTTCCTCCCGAATCCAACGGACCAGATCGAATCCCCCAATTGCCCAGCCAGAACCAATCCGCGGCGCACGATTTGGATCCAACGGCTGGAGGTCATCACCTACCTCCCGACGGAGCCGCGCCGAGACGCCACCGCGGTGAGGTCACTCGCCGGCGGAGCGATTCTGTAGCATCCCAAAAATTCAAATCTTGAATTTTTCTCAAACTTGCTCTAAATTCAAAATGAATTTCAAATTTCGTTTCAAAATGTTTGTTTGCGAGCTTATATCAACAAATAAACTATAGTGGTCTATATTCTCTCCAAAATCCTCCTCAAAATATCCTACAAATATTTCCCCGGTGATCCCCCTTAAATTGTTTACAGAAATACTGCCCAGATATTTCCCTAGTGATCCTCTTCAAGTTCTTTCCAGAAATACTGCCCAAATATTCCACCGATATATCTCCAGGTATTTTCCTCTTGAGAAATACCTTCAGAATCATTTTTCAAGTCCCTACAAATATTTTCTTCATAACTTTCCTCATGCTCATACGTATACGTATGCCTCCGGTGTCATACGTGAGCTCTACAAGCTAATTACACTTATACAAGACAAATACATGCTAATCTCCCACTAATCCTCTCATCCTCCCACTAATCCTCTCATCCCTCTCCCTAATCCCCCCACCATGGCTATAAATAGAGGGGCAAGGGCCTCCTCCCATCCCACCCCAAGCCATTTCATGGCAACTCTCCCCCCCCACACACACCCACTCCATGTTCCACACAAGCACACACTAGCACAAGGATCGTTCGATCGTTCTTCGATCGTTCGTCCCCCTGTTCTTAGTTTGTTCGTTCGTTCGTCCGATCGTTCGATCGTTCGTCCGATCGTTCATGGTTCGTTCGTCCGTTCGTCCGATCATTCGATCATTCGTCCGTTCGTTCGTCCAAATAATCTTTTTCCTGCCGTTATGCTGCCGAAATTCCGATCGTTCGTTTGTTCGATCATTCGATCGTTCATCGTTCGTTCATAGTCCCTATTCATCGTTCATCGTTCGTTCATAGTCCCTATTCATCGTTCATCGTTCGTTCATAGTCCCTATTCATCGTTCTTCCAGATAATCTTTGTCATGCCGTTATGCTGCCGAAATTCCGATCGTTCGTTCGTTCGATCATTCGATCGTTCATCGTTCGTTCATAGTTCCCTATTCATCGTTCATCGTTCGTTCATAGTCCCTATTCATCGTTCATCGTTCGTTCATAGTCCCTATTCATCGTTCTTCCAGATAATCTTTGTCCTGCCGTTATGCTGCCGAAATTCCGATCGTTCGTTCGTCCAAATAATCTTTTCCTGCCGTTATGCTGCCGAAATTCCGATCGTTCGTTCGTCCGATCATTCGATCGTTCGTCCGTTCGTTCATAGTTCCTATTCATCGTTCATCGTTCGTTCATACAAACTATTCACTGTCACTATTCACCATTACTATTCACCGTTACTATTCATCGTTACTATTCACATACACTATTCATCATCGTTACTATTTATCATTACTATTCATCATCGTTACTATTCATAGATGATATCTATAATTACTTTTCCATCGCCACTATTCATCGTTACTATTCATCGATTAGCCGATCACCCCAAATTTCAACTACTCATACATCATGCTGTCCAGTCCACCTAAGACCAGCCAGACCCATATTCCAGTCATACGAACTCCGGTGAATGTGATTTTCCTTCCAGTAGGAACTTCCCATCTGGTCACCCATCCCAGGTTTCTCCAAGTTGAGCATGCTTGACTTTGAGATTCCTTCGAACCAGGCTCCCAAACTCAAATTCCAATAATTCTCGTTTCTAAATTTTTATCAAACTATTCCCTATCCAGCCATGTCACCCCTTAAGCATGGTTCATGTTCCAGAAAACTCCCAAAATACTCTTGTCCCATATTCTGCCTATAACTCTCATGTTCATACCAAGTCAGACGATTCATTCATCACTATTCTCACCAACAATGAACTTCACTGTGCTACACCACCTACACTCAGCTATAAATACACCTAGCTACCCTCTCCCTCTCCACACACACTCAACACCCTCAGCCAAGGCAAACACCCCACCCACTCAGTTACTCCGCTCTGCCGGCTACACGCATAGTGTCGCTTTGCCTCCAGTCCACCCTCCTGGTAAGCACCTCCGCTCCACCACCAGTAATATCACAACACCACATGACATAGATTCTACTCAAGACTCTACCCATCCATATATCGCTTTTCTGACCACTATACTAAATATTTGTTGGTATACTTGCTGGTTTGTATGTTTGCTTGTTCATGTTGCATAGTTATCGGAGCGTTCGTGCCATCTCGTGGAGGCCAGATCTGCAAGTCTACGCCAGGCGGTGGAGCCAGAAGCCAGTTCCGCGAGCTCTCCTTCCCCCTTCGCCGAATAAGCACGGCAAGCTCACTGGATCCCTTTGATGCATAAATTACCTATGATTTTCAACCACAACCCTTAGCCTGTTATTTTATGCATGATATGATTTTAAGACAAGTTATTATGGCCACCCATCCGCTTGCCGCAATCAATCCCTGATATATTTGTTACAAATGATTTGAGGAAAGGTGTGAGTTTTCAAAAGAAAATGCTTTTCAAAATGTGTTTGATGAAGGGTTTTCACCCTTATCACCTTTGAGTAGGGATGATCAGGGACTCCCTGGTTTAGGGGAGGGCCTAAGGTGATGGCTCAGCTGGTTTAGGCGTGAGCAGAAGGATTGTCCCCTCATATAAGGACCGGTTTGTCATCTTTCACTACCTGTACTCATGATAAGTACAACCACTCGAGACTGTGTGGGCAGTCACTCAATCTGAACTCGTACGGTCCAACCCCAGGGTTATGAAGGCTGGGGAGCACCGGGAGGATAAGGAGGGGGAATGTTTTGTCTGGTTTGGACATGGTGGTGGCCTGACTCCTTCCGGATAACCATTAAGGTTAGGACGTGCGGGGAAAGAAAGAGATTCGGATTCGGGTCTCACTAGCTATGAGATCGCAGAGCCGGACTAGTGGGTAAAGTGTACACCTCTGCGCAGAGTTTGAAAACCTATTCGAATAGTCTGTGTCCACAGGAATGGACGAGTCTGGTATGGTATGGCAATTAATGTTTTGTTTTCCAAAAAAAAAGAGATGCTTTTGAAAAGTGGTTTTTAAAAAGGTTCGGCGGTTGAGCCGTGAGCTATGGTGGACGGGAAGTCCAGTAGCGGTTTTTGAAAAGGAAAACCAGTGGGAAACTGCTGAGATGCCTGGATGGTTTAGTCCAGGGGATTTTGTTATAATACTGAAAAACTTCCTGCTCCTTTTGGAGAGGATGCGCTTTGCAAAATACAAAATGTGTTTCAAAACAACCCTGCATAAAATATTGCTATTTCTGCAAATATCCTGAGCTCCATGTATTCCATGCATTATATCTGATTTCCCCATTCCGCGGGTGAAGGTGGGCCGCTGAGTACGTTTGTACTCACCCTTGCTTATTTGTTGTTTTTCAGAAAAAGGAGATCGGGTAAGAGTTACGACTGTTCCCAACCTTGCCTGTGGCTGTTGGACCGCTGATTTGCTTCGCTGCGTATATCGGGCTGCTTCAGCCCCACTCTGATGATATGTCCCGAGTTGTGGACCAACTCTCAAAGTTGTTCGCCACCTTTGTAGGTTTGTCTCGTTTAAGCAGATTTGGTATCATCTGATGTATAAATGTGTTTACTAGCCTCCTGGGACTAGTAATTGTATCACATTTGAGTCCCAGAGGATTGGGGACGCTTCAGGTGGTATCGGAGCTGTTAGGTTGGCCGCAGGACGTAACCCTTAGCCTGATCAAAAGTTTTTGAGTCAAAACTATTTTCTTAAAAAAATTCTTGCTCTCATCCCTTCATTTCAAAAATGTTTTCCCCCTTTCCTTCTCTCAGAAGTCAGATGGAGGTTCAGTGCCAAACCAGCTTCTGCCAGAATGAAGATGGTTTCCCCAAGTTGCTGAGAGCATGCACAGTCCGCCTCGGAATCAGGAGCCAGCCAGAGTATGATGGTCGTGAATTCATCGAGCATGGCACAGAGAAGTGTGTCGTGACTGTATACATTGGATCCAGTCCGCACCATGTGGAATGGAGTGTCACTACTGCTGGGCACAGATTCAAAGACACCTGCCAAGTCGTCGCTCGCAAGGCATTGAGGGCTCTGTGTCAGATCTATGAAGAAGAAGTGGCCGACACCCCGCTCAGATTCTTTCCGCCCTTTCAGAGAGACCGTCCAGTTTGGATGGCCAGGATGCGTGCATTGGAAGGTCAGCAGTTGCTTGAGGACGACCTCACAGTCGTGTACCTCACCGCATACCTGCTCACCCTGGATGCACAGTATGATTTCTTGGCCCGGCACCACCGTCAGATGATTGCCCGAGCAGAAGATGCAGAGAAGCGCAACCGTCAGCTCCATGTGGATCTCACCACAGCTCAAGCCCGTGTAGCTGCCTTAGAAAGTCGTGAAGTCATTGCTGTTGAAGCCCTGAAGCAAGCCAAGGATGAGCATGTCCAGAAGCTGATGGAGGCCTACTTGGTAACCCATAACCAACGTAGAGCCCTGCGGATCCAAGAGCCCGCTCCATCCAACCCAGTTCAACCCAGGAGAGCTGAAGATCCCCAGATTCTTCAAGGTCACCCGGTCTCTATCAGAGGAGAGAAGAAGGCTTGGGAACTCCCGGAAGGAACCATAGTCTTGAAAGGAATTCCAGTCTCCCCTAAGGCTATGGATAAACAAGAGCACCCTGAATCCTCCCAAGATCCCCCGCCAGAGTTGTTTGAGCCCCTCACCATGAAGAAGATTCCAGCACCGTCCCTTGAGGTCAAGGAAGAAGCTGCAAGCACCCCGCCAGCACCGCCGCCCTCAGAGGAGCTACAAGAGCCAGTCCCGCTTGAAGAAGAGTTCGACCCCGTCTTGCCATCTCAGTCACCGCCAGACGAAGTCATCAACATCAGCTCCCTGTTGACCCATCCAGGAGATATCTCAGATTGAAGTTGTGCGTCAGCCTGGCTAGAAGAGAAGCTGTCAGATCTGAGTTAGTTATGCCCAGTCCTCTGCATGCATTGGGTAGTGAAGTTTTTCTTCACTTTGGCTAGAGCTCTGCATGTATGAGAGGTAATCGTGTAGACCCGTGTTTTTAAAAAACTCTAATTGTGTGGCCCCCTAGGGCATTTCAAAATGAATTTCGCTTGATGTTTTCTCCACTTTTGAGTGCATATGTGATGCTTTAACGTTAGTGCTCATAAGTCGCATTTAGCATAGTTCTCAATTCAGGAGCCAAGCAATAGTAGTTATGCTTAGCCCCCGAATCTGAGTAGTTCGTGCTTTGGAAAAACTCTATTCTTCCCCTATTCAAAATATTTGATTTGTTTGTGCTTATCATTGCTGAACTTATGTGTTTTCTTTCTTTTTAAGAAAGGTTTTCTCTAAAAACATAAATCACAAACTAGAGCTAATCCTCACCTTATGCTTCCATTCTCATCTTAACCCATCTCAAAAGAAAAGTGCCTTATCGAAGAAGATACCGGGAAGCTTACCCTTGAAGCCTGGAACAAGCTACAGAAGAAACCAGTCCAGCCGCTCAGTCAAAAGGACCGACCGTGAGAATCAAAGCACTGCCCCTGAGTCAAAGTAAACAGGAAAAGAGGACAGAAGGAGTTATTACCATACAGAGAGGCAAAGATTCTTGGAACCAGAGACCCCAAACATCAGGGTCATTGACCCCACCACTCACCCGTGCCCCTCGCACGCGTGCCCGCCTCCATGCGCACTACCACCGCCCCACGCCCCCCCTTTTGCAGCACACTACCGCCGCCCACGCCACCTTTGCAGCACACCCACCGCCACCATCATCGCCGGCAACACCAGACCCCCCTCCCCTTGTCGCACCCGCTGCCGCGTAGCACCTACTCCATCACCACCACTCTGCAACCGGACACCCCCGCTCGCCTATAAATCCCCCCAGCTCCCTCAACTCCCATCCCAAGCAAAGCACACACACCAGATAAAATACCCTCTGCCAAATCGCAAGCAACTCCATTTTCCACTCCCTTGCCCCTAAGATCACAATGCTTGGTAATTCTTGGGTTGAAGACTGTTGTATATGGTTCAACATCTTTGGTTTCCTCCTCTGTATGATGGTAATACTCTTTGATAGAATCCTCGAGTGGGAAGAGCAAAGAGAAAGAAGGAGGCAGTGAAAAGTGAGAAGTGAGAAGAGAAAAGAAGATAGTGAAGAAAAGATCAGAAGAAGGTTGTCCCAGAATCAACCCTGTGTCAGTCATTTCTCCGCAGCCTGTTCAAGCAGCAATAGCAGAAGAAGGCCCCGTAACACCCTTGTTATGAGGTACTTCAAGGAGTTCAAATCCCCAAGATTCAAGAGATCTACCCTCATTCTTTTTAAGTGGGGTAGTGTTCCAGTAAGGTTCCTGCTATGGAGAAAAAAAAGAAGGCCTGTAGCAAGCTTGTGGAGGACCAGATCATCAAAGTATATAAGTTTCTGGATGAGAAGTGGTCACCCAAGTTCTGTTGATGAAGCACTAGAAGACCAATCAAGGAAGGAATCCATGAGGGAGTTCGCAAGAGAAAGGTTTCTGTGTTGGCATCGATGCTTCCTCAATAAGCTAGCTGCCAAGCGAAAGCTGAAGCCTGAAGATGATCTTTGAGTAGCCAGAATCAGCATTTGCAATCAGCAACCGGATGCTCCTCAAAGGCCGGATTTTGTTGAAGTTCCATCTCCTCGAAGAGTTGCAAAGTGAAGATATGTAGCTGAAGTAAAGCTATACCCATAACCCTTCTAAGCCAAATCTCGAGGACGAGATTCCTTTTAAGTGGGGTAGATTTGTAGCATCCCAAAAATTCAAATCTTGAATTTTTCTCAAACTTGCTCTAAATTCAAAATGAATTTCAAATTTCGTTTCAAAATGTTTGTTTGCGAGCTTATATCAACAAATAAACTATAGTGGTCTATATTCTCTCCAAAATCCTCCTCAAAATATCCTACAAATATTTCCCCAGTGATCCCCCTTAAATTGTTTACAGAAATACTGCCCAGATATTTCCCTAGTGATCCTCTTCAAGTTCTTTCCAGAAATACTGCCCAAATATTCCACCGATATATCTCCAGGTATTTTCCTCTTGAGAAATACCTTCAGAATCATTTTTCAAGTCCCTACAAATATTTTCTTCATAACTTTCCTCATGCTCATACGTATACGTATGCCTCCGGTGTCATACGTGAGCTCTACAAGCTAATTACACTTATACAAGACAAATACATGCTAATCTCCCACTAATCCTCTCATCCTCCCACTAATCCTCTCATCCCTCTCCCTAATCCCCCCACCATGGCTATAAATAGAGGGGCAAGGGCCTCCTCCCATCCCACCCCAAGCCATTTCATGGCAACTCTCCCCCCCCCACACACACCCACTCCATGTTCCACACAAGCACACACTAGCACAAGGATCGTTCGATCGTTCTTCGATCGTTCGTCCCCCTGTTCTTAGTTTGTTCGTTCGTTCGTCCGATCGTTCGATCGTTCGTCCGATCGTTCATGGTTCGTTCGTCCGTTCGTCCGATCATTCGATCGTTCGTCCGTTCGTTCGTCCAAATAATCTTTTTCCTGCCGTTATGCTGCCGAAATTCCGATCGTTCGTTTGTTCGATCATTCGATCGTTCATCGTTCGTTCATAGTCCCTATTCATCGTTCATCGTTCGTTCATAGTCCCTATTCATCGTTCATCGTTCGTTCATAGTCCCTATTCATCGTTCTTCCAGATAATCTTTGTCATGCCGTTATGCTGCCGAAATTCCGATCGTTCGTTCGTTCGATCATTCGATCGTTCATCGTTCGTTCATAGTTCCCTATTCATCGTTCATCGTTCGTTCATAGTCCCTATTCATCGTTCATCGTTCGTTCATAGTCCCTATTCATCGTTCTTCCAGATAATCTTTGTCCTGCCGTTATGCTGCCGAAATTCCGATCGTTCGTTCGTCCAAATAATCTTTTCCTGCCGTTATGCTGCCGAAATTCCGATCGTTCGTTCGTCCGATCATTCGATCGTTCGTCCGTTCGTCCATAGTTCCTATTCATCGTTCATCGTTCGTTCATACAAACTATTCACTGTCACTATTCACCATTACTATTCACCGTTACTATTCATCGTTACTATTCACATACACTATTCATCATCGTTACTATTTATCATTACTATTCATCATCGTTACTATTCATAGATGATATCTATAATTACTTTTCCATCGCCACTATTCATCGTTACTATTCATCGATTAGCCGATCACCCCAAATTTCAACTACTCATACATCATGCTGTCCAGTCCACCTAAGACCAGCCAGACCCATATTCCAGTCATACGAACTCCGGTGACTGTGATTTTCCTTCCAGTAGGAACTTCCCATCTGGTCACCCATCCCAGGTTTCTCCAAGTTGAGCATGCTTGACTTTGAGATTCCTTCGAACCAGGCTCCCAAACTCAGATTCCAATAATTCTCGTTTCTAAATTTTTATCAAACTATTCCCTATCCAGCCATGTCACCCCTTAAGCATGGTTCATGTTCCAGAAAACTCCCAAAATACTCTTGTCCCATATTCTGCCTATAACTCTCATGTTCATACCAAGTCAGACGATTCATTCGTCACTATTCTCACCAACAATGAACTTCACTGTGCTACACCACCTACACTCAGCTATAAATACACCTAGCTACCCTCTCCCTCTCCACACACACTCAACACCCTCAGCCAAGGCAAACACCCCACCCACTCAGTTACTCCGCTCTGCCGGCTACACGCATAGTGTCGCTTTGCCTCCAGTCCACCCTCCTGGTAAGCACCTCCGCTCCACCACCAGTAATATCACAACACCACATGACATAGATTCTACTCAAGACTCTACCCATCCATATATCGCTTTTCTGACCACTATACTAAATATTTGTTGGTATACTTGCTGGTTTGTATGTTTGCTTGTTCATGTTGCATAGTTATCGGAGCGTTCGTGCCATCTCGTGGAGGCCAGATCTGCAAGTCTACGCCAGGCGGTGGAGCCAGAAGCCAGTTCCGCGAGCTCTCCTTCCCCCTTCGCCGAATAAGCACGGCAAGCTCACTGGATCCCTTTGATGCATAAATTACCTATGATTTTTCAACCACAACCCTTAGCCTGTTATTTTATGCATGATATGATTTTAAGACAAGTTATTATGGCCACCCATCCGCTTGCCGCAATCAATCCCTGATATATTTGTTACAAATGATTTGAGGAAAGGTGTGAGTTTTCAAAAGAAAATGCTTTTCAAAATGTGTTTGATGAAGGGTTTTCACCCTTATCACCTTTGAGTAGGGATGATCAGGGACTCCCTGGTTTAGGGGAGGGCCTAAGGTGATGGCTCAGCTGGTTTAGGCGTGAGCAGAAGGATTGTCCCCTCATATAAGGACCGGTTTGTCATCTTTCACTACCTGTACTCATGATAAGTACAACCACTCGAGACTGTGTGGGCAGTCACTCAATCTGAACTCGTACGGTCCAACCCCAGGGTTATGAAGGCTGGGGAGCACCGGGAGGATAAGGAGGGGGAATGTTTTGTCTGGTTTGGACATGGTGGTGGCCTGACTCCTTCCGGATAACCATTAAGGTTAGGACGTGCGGGGAAAGAAAGAGATTCGGATTCGGGTCTCACTAGCTATGAGATCGCAGAGCCGGACTAGTGGGTAAAGTGTACACCTCTGCGCAGAGTTTGAAAACCTATTCGAATAGTCTGTGTCCACAGGAATGGACGAGTCTGGTATGGTATGGCAATTAATGTTTTGTTTTCCAAAAAAAAAGAGATGCTTTTGAAAAGTGGTTTTTAAAAAGGTTCGGCGGTTGAGCCGTGAGCTATGGTGGACGGGAAGTCCAGTAGCGGTTTTTGAAAAGGAAAACCAGTGGGAAACTGCTGAGATGCCTGGATGGTTTAGTCCAGGGGATTTTGTTATAATACTGAAAAACTTCCTGCTCCTTTTGGAGAGGATGCGCTTTGCAAAATACAAAATGTGTTTCAAAACAACCCTGCATAAAATATTGCTATTTCTGCAAATATCCTGAGCTCCATGTATTCCATGCATTATATCTGATTTCCCCATTCCGCGGGTGAAGGTGGGCCGCTGAGTACGTTTGTACTCACCCTTGCTTATTTGTTGTTTTTCAGAAAAAGGAGATCGGGTAAGAGTTACGACTGTTCCCAACCTTGCCTGTGGCTGTTGGACCGCTGATTTGCTTCGCTGCGTATATCGGGCTGCTTCAGCCCCACTCTGATGATATGTCCCGAGTTGTGGACCAACTCTCAAAGTTGTTCGCCACCTTTGTAGGTTTGTCTCGTTTAAGCAGATTTGGTATCATCTGATGTATAAATGTGTTTACTAGCCTCCTGGGACTAGTAATTGTATCACATTTGAGTCCCAGAGGATTGGGGACGCTTCAGATTCTCCGAATTACGTGCACGACACCACGATTAAATCGGTACACGCGTATTGGGTATGAAGGCGGGTCTGGGCGAGGTGCACTTACCGGCGATTGTCTGCGCTAGCGAGCCGGCCACGGGGAGGTGATGATCCCGCCCAGATTTGCACTCCGGCGTGGAATTCCCCCCGGTTCAGGGTCGCCCAGCACGTCCCGCGGGCACGGAAGGATTCCCCGGGCGTTGATGCACCCACACGACCGCGTGCAGGGAACGGAACGCCGCCGTGGAGGGCTTTCACCCGCGGCGCGGCGCGGCAATACACCCGGCGGCGCTTCTCTCTAAGAACTCGACGGCGGGCACGGTGGCTAAGCTTTTGGCGTGGGTCAAAACGGAGCCGTGACGCATGCCAGGGGACCGTCTTATACCAAGGCCGAGCAACGGCCTGACCGAGATCCCAGGATTGCCCGTCCCCGTGAACTCCGGTGCACCCGTTGGCGATGGAGACGAACGCGCTGACACGCGGGCCCGGGTTTCCAGTGACGCACATCGAGTGAAGGGATGCCCTGGCAGGAGGGCCATGGTGTCAGCGGCACGGTGAAGTGGCCAAGTCACGCGGTCCGCGAACCACTGAGCGCGAGCGCGAGCGAGAGACCGCCATGTGGGCCCCACGCGGCAGCGCGCGTGGAAGAGGTTTGGGCCGCGCGGTGGGGGTTTCCTGGTGGCCTGAAATGTGGTCAGCCGGCCCAGGTAAGTTTCCTTTACTTTTTCTTTTATGTTTTATTTTCTGTTTTCAAATTTAAATCCCAATTTGAATTCAAACTTGTTTGTGAGCTTCTTAACTGGGTTAAACACTTAAATTAAAATATTAGTGGGGACAAAATGTATTCTTTCATACATTTATTTTCCTCTATTTTGTATAACCTCCTCCTTCTCTCTTTTCTTAATTCTAGGATTATTTAGGATTAAAATCCCCATTTGGATATTCACCTATTTCTTTTTGCATTATTATAATATTGTCACAGAAATGCACACAAAAATATTCAGCATGATGCATTGATTTAATTGTTCTTGGACGTGGTGTTCACATAGGATGATGCATCAAACTCACATAAAGAGAAAATGTTTCTCTATTGATATTATTTCTAGCAATTTACAAAGTGGGTGTTACATCGAGTGACTTGCAGTTTAAATATGAATTATCCGAGTAAATTCAATTAAAAGAACAACTAAATCTAATAATTATAGCAAATAATTTTATAATTGTGCCAAAATGGTATATGTAGGTCTACATAGTGTAGCGACATACCACAAAAAGATTGGTAAGAAAAATAAAAAAATAAAAATATATTTTGCCGAGTGTCCAAGATTGGCACTCGACAAAGAATTCTTTACCGAGTGTTAGACGGGGGATACTTGGCAAAGTATATTTTTTAATTAAAAAATCTTTACCGAGTGCCAGATCGTGGGCACTCCGCAAAGACGATAAACTAAATAACAAGCCCGTGCTCGGGCCATTTCATTTTTCTTTGCCAACCGCCGCCGCGCTCGCTCACCGCTAGGCCCGTGCTCGGTCAATCGCCGCCGTTCACCTACCGCCGTGCCACCGGTCACCCGCCTCCCTGCTCCCACACCCGGTCGCCCGCGGGAGCGCCTCCCCGCGTCGTCGCTCACCACCGTGCCGCCGGTCACCCGCCTCCCTGCTCACACACTCGGTCGCCCACGGGAGCGCATCCCCACGCCATCGCTCACCGCCTCCCCACACCTCTCTTCTCCCACACTCCGGTCATCCCCGTCCACCGGTCCCTCGCTCCGACAAAGGTAAGGACTCTATTTAGTGTTGTTTTTGCTTGGTGACATATAGAAACTAGTAATGCAATTGTGACTTGTGAAGTTGTGTAGGCCTTGATTTAGTTTAGGGTTTAGTTAGGTATATTACATGCATGATATATATGAAATGATTAGGTTGTTTGACAGAGCTAGCTAGAGATGTGAAATATATAGATATGTGATTATCGGCCATCGTGCTGTTGAATTATGCGTGCATGTCAGTCATCGTGCTGATACTTTTATTTGCAGGATTTCAAAACCTCCTCGTGCTGGGGAGGTGCTGACGAAATTTTCTATTGATAGGCTTCTGTTAGAGGATGGAGGACAGTGAGTGGATGTACATGTGCCATGTAGGAAGAAATGATGCCACCCCTAAATGGATTAGAAAGACCGATGATTTCGCGGAACGGGCATATGGCGAAGCTACTAAAGGAGCAAGTCTAGTCCCATGCCCGTGCAGCAAATGTACCAACCGGAAAAGAAAGTCAAAGAAGTCCATGGTAGAACATATTTGGAAGAATGGATTTACGTCGGGATATACTCGGTGGATCTTTCATGATGAAGTGCATCGTACGAGAGAGGAGGTGCTAAGACAACGCGTCGAGCATTATGATGTTGATGCGGGGGTAGCGGATATGTTGAACGATTATCACGAGACACAGTACGCCGGAGGATGTATAGATGATGAGCCAGAGCCGACTGCTAAGGCGTTCTATGACATGTTTGACGCTGCATAGAAGCCCCTTCATGGCCAGACAAAGGTTTCTCAATTGAATGCCATTGGGCATGTAATGGCGTTCAAGTTGTAGTACAACATGAGTCGAGACGCATTCGATGGCTAGTTGACGATTATTGGCAGCCTGGTTCCAGAGGATCATGTTCTGCCAAAGAGCATGTACGAGGCACAGAAACTCCTTCATGCACTCAAGATGACGTATGAGCAGATACATGCTTGTCCGAAGGGCTGTGTGCTATTTAGGAAAGAATACGTAGAGGCAAAGTACTGTCCGAAGTGTAAATCATCTAGGTTCATGGAGGTAGACTCTGGTGATGGAAAGAAGTGGCAGCTCAACATCCCCTTGACAATCCTACACCACCTTCTGTTCATACCGAGGATCCAGCATCTATACATGACTGAGGAATCCACAAAACAGATGACATGGCACAAAAATAGAAAACGATACAATCCTGACAAGATGGTGCACACATCCGATGGTGAAGCATGAAAACACTTTGAAGCCATTCACCGTGAGAAAGCCGAAGAGGCTCGTAATGTACGTGTTGCGCTAGCCACAGATGGGTTCAATCCCTATGGAATGAGCGCAGCCCCGTACACATGTTGGCCTGTGTTTGTTATCCCAATCAATCTCCCCCCTGGTGTGTGCTTTCAAAGGCAGAATATATTCGTGTCGCTGATAATTCCTGGACACCTGGGGAATAAAATGGGTGTGTACATAGAGCCCTTGATCGATGAATTGGTACGTGCTTGGGAAGAAGGGGTATGGATGTATGACCGAGCTACGAAGACAAACTTCAAAATGCATGTTTGGTACCAGTAGTCCATGCATGACTTACCGGCGTATGGCCTATTCTGCATCTGGTGTGTTCTCGGTAAGTTCCCATGCTCAGTTTACAAGGAAGCTCTTAGGTTCATTTGGTTGAAAAAGGGTGGCAAATATTCGTCGTTTGATAAACATCGACAATTTCTCCCTCCTAACCATCCATTCCGCCTAGACATCAAGAACTTTACGAAAGGTGTCGTAGTGATAGTCCGCCCACCTGCAACGATGACTAATATCAAAATTCGTCAACAGATAAATGGGCTCATGGCCAGTACAGAAGGTGGTTTTGTGGGAAATGGTGAGCAACATATGTGGACACATAAGTCGGGCTTGACTCGGCTCACCTATTATGACAACCTGCTCCTTCCACACAACATTGACGTGATGCACACTGAAAAGAATGTTGCTGAGGCACTTTGGGCAACAATTATGGACTTTCCTGATAAGTCAAAGGATAACGTAAAGGCAAGAGTGGATCTTGCAGCGTTATGTGATAGACCAAACGAAGAGATGAAGCCGCCTAGTGGTGGAAAGACATGGAGAAGGCCTAAGACCGATTTCGTCCTAAGCAAGGCCCAGAGGAAGGAAGTACTTCAGTGGATCAAGATGTTGATGTTCCCTGATGGATATGTAGCTAACCTGAGTAGGGGGTGAGCTTATCTACTCTGCGAGTCTTAGGGATGAAGAGTCATGACTTTCACATTGGATTGAATGGATTCTTCCTGTGATGGTTCGAGGCTATGTCCCTGAGCATGTCTAGCTAGCGCTTTCAGAGTTCAGCTATTTCTTCCACAAACTTTGTGCAAAAGAGTTATCTTGGACCGTGATTGCAGACTTGGAAAGATTGGCACCCGTGTTACTGTGTAAGCTTGAGAAGATATTTCCACCCAGCTTCTTCAATCCAATGCAGCATTTGATTCTTTATCTCCCCTATGAGGCATGAATGGGGGGCCCGTGCCGGGACGTTGGTGCTATCCAATCAAGAGATGTCTAAAGACTATACGAAAGAAATGTAAAAATAAATGCAAAATCGAGGCTACCATTGTAGAGGCATACATTCTAGAGGAGGTGTCAAACTTCACAACAACTTACTATGGTGACAAACTGCCGAGCGTGCATAATCCACCCCTTCGTTACAACGATGGTGGCAATGAATCGAACCTCAACATATTTCGAGGCCAACTCGAAAGCGCAAGTGGTTCGACCATAAAGACCCTGACACATGTAGAGTGGCGGCATATCATGCTATATGTATTGACCAACCTTGAAGAGGTGACGCCATACATGGAACAATTTTTTCATGAATTCTGGCGTCTATCAAGGGACCCAACTCCACAGGAATATGATACTCTTCTTAGAAAGGGTGCGAGAAATGGATTGCCCGATTTCATTTCCTGGTTCAAACATAAGGTACGTGCTTAGTTTGTCAAAGATATCCGTCTATGAACTCAATTTAGCGTCTTTTAACTTGCGAATACTTGTAGGGCCAAAGAGATCCGTCTATTAGTGCCGAGTTGAGACAAGTAGCCAACGACTTTGCTTATAGGGTCAAGAAATATTCTGGGTATGACGTCAATAGATACCATTTTCGCACAACAAACTATGACCAAAGTCGGCCCAATCGAAAAACAACGTGTTCTGGAGTCTTTACGCTCGGCCTTGACGAGGTCGATTATTTTGGACGAATCAAAGAAATATATGAACTCAATTTTCATGGTTCCAAACCTCTTACTCCGGTGATATTCAAATGTCTTTGGTTTGACCCTCAAGTGACGAGACAGACACATTCTAATCTTGGGATAGTCGAAATTCGACAGGATTCCACCTTACCAGGAGACGATGTATATATCGTGGCCCAACAGGCCACACAAGTGTATTATCTCCCATATGCGTGCTAAACGAAAGAATATCTTAAGGGTTGGGATGTTGTGTATAAGGTATCGCCGCATGGTAGATTACTTGTTCCTAAAGATGAAGATTATAACTTAGACTCGGACACATATGATAGAGAGTTCTTCCAAGAAAATGGGCTAGAAGGGCGATATGAGATAGACTTAACCGAAGCTATCGGAATGGAAGTAGATATTGAAATGGTTGTTGATGAGGAGGATGATGAGGTGCAAAATGAGAATGACTTAGTAATACTTGAAGGCAATGACATTAATGACGAACTTGTGCCTTCAGATGGTGTTGACTATGAAATGGTTGATAGTGATGATGAGAGTAATGATCCGACTAACCCCGACACATATGAAGATTATTTTTAATCGATGTAATGCTATAGTTTTTTTTATTTCGCACCTGTTTCTAAATACATCTTTTTTATATGTTCTTATTTGTTTACTCTTAATTGCAGGTTGTTGGACAAAGATGGTGGGCGGTTGGCTGAGGAGGAGGGAGAGGAGGAGCAGGATGGTGGAGGAGGCACATCAAGATGACGACGTCCAACAGCAGATGGAGCAGCAGGACGACGACGACCAGCAGCAGGCAGTGCAGCAGGACGACGACGACGCTCAGCAGGACGCCTCAGGTTCTGGCGCCTCAAGTTCGAGGAACATCTACCTGCGAGGTCCCGTGAGTCTCCCTCAGCGTCCCATACTTCGGGACAGGCAGCCGCTGATTCGGCCAGATAGGGAGAGGCATGTAACTTTATGTTCTCCATGCTTATTCATATTATGTGTTCAAAATAATAATATAAACTAATACTTTTTATTTATCACTTGGACAAGTCTTGGATGGTTGTGGAGAATGCTGGGGGTTATGGTCGCAACCCCAATGGCATCCTCGGCCTGCTGTGCAAGGAACACTTCCCTAGACTGGTTGAGTACGCTGGAGTGATGAGCCCAGCCTACACCTTCGACCACTATGCCATCGCCCCTGATGCAACAAACCGGGACGACAGAGAATTCAACAACAAGGCAGAGCGGGTGAAGCAAGAGCTGTGGGTAAGTCTTACTATAATATAAAATATGTCACATTCGTTGCACATTATTGAAATAATGTATGGATACATCGTCTTTTTATGCAGGATTTCTTCAGATGCGAGGTTGGATACGAGGCTAGGGCGGATGTGGTGGCCACCACGAGCTGTAAGAAGCTCATCGTGGACATGCACTACGAGGCACGAATCCAGGCCATCGTCACCTACCACGGCTTCGTCCTTGGGGAGAAGGTGACCAAGCAGCAAGCCCGAACCATGTCGTTGACCAAGGACCAGTATCTGCAGGTAAATACAACACTTTAATATACAACATTTTTCCCTTAATTTTATCTTCTGATATGTAGTGTACGTGTTTACTTTGTAGATGATTCTATATTGGTGCGCCGCACATCCTCTGTGCTGGGAGCAGATGGTGGATAGGTGGTGCTCGCCTGAGTGGGACGAGGCGCGCAACACTAGCCGGGAACGACGTCTGATGATGCAAGGTCCCTCCCACCACCAAGGCAGTCGCAGCCTAGGCCAATATGCAGAAGCATGGGTAAACCCTCTTTTTTTATTTAGGTATATAACACTCAATTAGATATTATTTCTAACTATCTCATTGGTTTTCTTGCAGTCGGCGTCATATGGTGGCCAGCCTTGCTCCATCTTCTTGGCCTATGCTATGGCCCACATGGGCAAGGCGACGTCCGACGTCACCTACAACCTGGATGACGGGCCCGAGGCGTACAACAACCCCGCTGTCTACAGCCGCCTTCATGACTACACCGCCATGGCAAAGGAGGTCCATGGGCCAGAATACGATCCGAGGACCGAGTAGATCGACCCCGATTTCCTCATGAGGGTCGGAGGAGGCAAGAGACATGGGCGGTACTAGATTGCCGACGGGGCAATCGACTCGTCATCCACTCCCACTCTGTCTCAGGTGTGAGCAAGGAGCACGAGCTCGAGTCCAGCCATAGACCTCAGCAGGACAGCTCACATCATCGCATACAACATCTCGAGGTTAGTGCTTCTATAACTCATCATTCCTTGAGTTATATACCTTCTATTTGAGTTACTATAACATTGGCTTGGAATATTACAGACCTAGCTAGAAACAGAGAGGAGGGAACGTCAGGAGATGGAGGCGAGGATGATGGAGGAGCGGGAGGCCCGCCTGGCAGATCAGCAGAGGATGGTGGAGATGTTCTAGTACATGCAGAGCCTTGGCGCCGCACAGGGTTTCGCTCCACCACCTCCATGGTTCCCTACAGTTGACCTTGCTCAGTTCTATACTCCTGTCAGTATCAAAATTCTAGTTAGATGTTGGTAATGCATCTGGTATACCACATGCTATCTCTTCTCTGTGCAGGAACAATCTGGGGCGACATCCAACAACCCTCATGAATCGCCCAGCCCATCGCTGCACCAGTCCAGCCGCCCACCTCGATGAGATATTATCTTTCTTAGTGTTGTTCATACTTTGTGAGATAACCCGGTCTGAACTTGTTAGATGTTGGTAATGCTTTGTGAGATACTTGAGACTTATGTTTGAAAGTCGACTAGAGGGGGGTGAATAGGGAGAATCTAAAAATTATAAACTTAAGCACAACTACAAGCCGAGGTTAGCGTTAGAAATATAATCAAGTCCAAAAGAGAGGGCGAAAACAAATCACAAGCAAATGAAGAGTGAGACGCGGTGATTTGTTTTACCGAGGTTTGGTTCTTGCAAACCTACTCCCCGTTGAGGTGGTCACAAAGACCGGGTCTCTTTCAACCCTTTCCCTCTCTCAAACCGTCACCTAGACCGAGTGAGCTTCTCTTCTCAATAAATCGGGACACTAAGTCCCCACAAGGACCACCACACAATTAGTATCTCTTGCCTTGATTACAATTGAGTTGGGATCAAGAAAGAAAGAAGAAGAAAAGCGATCCAAGCGCAAGAACTCAAATGAACACAATTGTCTCTCTCACTAGTCACTATTTGATTGGAATGATCTTTGGACTTGGGAGAAGATTTGATCTCTTTGTTTGTGTCTTGGAGTGAAGTCTAGAGCTCTTGTATTGAATGCAAATGGCTGAAACTTGGATGCCTTGAAGTGTGGTGGTTGGGGGTATTTATAGCCCCAACCACCAAAGTGGCCGTTGGGGAGGCTATCTGTCGAATGGCGCACCGGACAGTTCGGTGCGCCACCGGACACTTTTCGGTGCGCCAGCCACGTCACCCAACCGTTAGGGTTCGACCGTTGGAGCTCTGTAATGTGGGGCCACCGGATAGTCCGGTGGTGCACCGGACAGTCACTGTTCACTGTCCGGTGCGCCTTCTGGCGCCTGCTCTGACTTATGCGCGCAGGCGCGCGCTGTTTGCTTTTACTGTTCACTTGTAGACGACCGTTGGCGCGAAGTAGCCGTTGCTCCGCTGGCACACCGGACAGTCCGGTGTTACACCGGACAGTCCGGTGAATTATAGCGGAGCGACTTCCCCAAATTCCCGAAGCTGACAAGTTTAGAGTCGATCTGCCTGGTGCACTGGACACTGTCCGGTGGTGCACGGACACTGTCCGGTGGCACACCGGACAGTCCGGTGCGCCAGACCAGGGCTGCCTTCGGTATACTTTGCTCCTTTGTTTTGAACCCTTTCTTTTAACTTTGTATTGGTTTGTTGTGAACCTTTGGCACCTGTAGAACATATATTCTAGTGCAAACTAGTTAGTCCAATAATTTGTGTTGGGCAATTCAACCACCAAAATTCATATAGGAAAAGGTTTGACCCTATTTCCCTTTCAATCTCCCCTTTTTTGGTGATTGATGCCAACACAAACCAAAGCAAATATAAAAGTGCAGAATTGAACTAGTTTGCATAAGGTAAGTGCAAAGGTTGCTTGGAATTGAAACCAATATAATTATTTCAATAGATATGCATGGATTGTTTTCTTCTTATTTAATATTTTGGACCTCATTTGCACCACTAGTTTTGTTTTTGTAAATCCTTTGTAAAATTCTTTTCAAAACATTTTGCAAATAGTCAAAGGTACATGAATAAGATTGAAAGAAGCATTTTCAAGATTTGAAATTTTCTCCCCCTGTTTCAAATGCTTTTCCTTTGACTTAAACAAAACTCCCCCTAAATAAAATTCTCCTCTTAGTGTTCAAGAGGGTTTTGCAAGTTTTGAAGATACTACTTTTTCCCCCTTTTGAACACAATAAGAGATCAATTTGAAAAACTTCATTTTTAAAATTCGGTGGTGGTGCGGTCCTTTTGCTTTGGGCTCATACTTTCTCCCCTTTGGCATGAATCCCCAAAAACGGATACTTGTGAGTGGAATATAAGCCCTTCTACTTTCTCCTCAATGGCAAAATAGAGATGAGTGAAGATTATACCAAAGTGGAGAGCGATGCGGAATACCGGCAAATATCAATGGAGTTGAGTAGAAGCGCCTTCTTTGCCGAATACTCTATTTCCCTTTCAATTTCTATGACTAAGCATAATAATACACTTGAAAACACATTAGTCATAGACATAAAAGAGATATGATCAAAGGTACATAAATGAGCTATGTGTGCAATGAATCAATCAAAATTCCTAGAATCAAGAATATTTAGCTCATTCCTAAGTTTGGTATAGGTTTTCTCATCTAAAGGCTTGGTAAAGATATCGGCCAATTGATCTTTGGTGTTAATATAGGCTATCTCGATATCCCCCTTTTGTTGGTGATCTCTCAAAAAATGATACCGAATGGCTATGTGCTTAGTGCGGCTGTGTTCAATGGGATTATCCACCATGCGAATTGCACTCTCATTATCACATAGGAGAGGGACTTTGCTAAATTTGTAGCCATAGTCCCTAAGGGTTTGCCTCATCCAAAGTAATTGCGCGCAACAGTGGCCTGTAGCAATGTACTCGGCTTCGGCGGTAGAGAGAGCGACTGAGTTTTGTTTCTTTGAAGCCCAAGACACCAGGGATCTCCCCAGAAACTGACAAGTCCCTGATGTGCTCTTCCTATCAATCTTACACCCTGCCCAATCGGCATCGGAATATCCTAATAAATCAAAAGAGGATCCCTTGGGGTACCAAAGACCAAACTTAGGTGTTTGAACTAAATATCTCAAGATTCGCTTCACGGCCCTAAGGTGAACTTCCTTAGGGTCGGCTTGGAACCTTGCCCACATTTATACAGAAAGCATAATGTTCGGTCGAGATGCACATAAATAGAGTAAGGATCCTATCATTGACCGGTATACCTTTTGATCTACGGATTTACCTCCCGTGTCGAGGTCGAGATGCCCATTTGTTCCCATGGGTGTCTTGATGGGCTTGGCATCCTTCATTCCAAACTTTGTGAGAATATCTTAAATGTACTTCATTTGGCTGATGAAGGTGCCCTCTTGGAGTTGCTTTACTTGAAATCCTAGAAAATACTTCAACTCCCCCATCATAGACATCTCGAATTTTTGTATCATGATCCTACTAAACTCTTCACAAATAGATTTGTTAGTAGACCCAAATATGATATCATCAACATAAATTTGGCATACAAGTAAATCATTTTCAATTGTCTTAGTAAAGAGAGTAGGATCGGCCTTACCGACTTTGAAGCCATTAGTGATAAGAAAATCTCTTAGGCATTCATACCATGCTCTTGGGGCTTGCTTGAGCCCATAAAGCGCCTTAGAGAGTTTATAAACATGGTTAGGATACTCACTATCTTCAAAGCCTGGAGGTTGCTCAACATAGACCTCTTCCTTGATTGGTCCATTGAGGAAGGCACTCTTCACGTCCATTTGGTAAAGCTTAAAGCCATGGTAAGTAGCATAGGCAAGTAATATGCGAATTGACTCAAGCCTAGCTACGGGTGCATAGGTTTCACCAAAATCCAAACCTTCGACTTGTGAATACCCTTTGGCCACAAGTCTTGCTTTGTTCCTTGTCACCACACCATGCTCATCTTGTTTGTTGCAGAAGACCCACTTGGTTCCTACAACATTTTGGTTAGGACGTGGAACTAAATGACATACCTCATTTCTCGTGAAGTTGTTGAGCTCCTTTTGCATCGCCAGCACCCAATCCAAATCTTGAAGTGCTTCCTCTACCCTGTGTGGCTCAATAGAGGAAACAAAAGAGTAATGTTCACAAAAGTGAGCAACACGAGATCGAGTGGTTACCCCCTTATGAATATCGCCGAGAATGGTGTTCACGGGATGATCTCGTTGGATTGCTTGGTGGACTCTTGGGTGTGGCAGCCTTGGATCTTGTTCATCTTCCTTGTCTTGATCATTGGCATCTCCCCCTTGATCATTGTCCTCCTCTTGAGGTGGCTAATCTTCTTGATCTTCTCCTTCATCATCTTGAGCCTCATCCTCATCTTGAGTTGGTGGAGATGCTTGCATGGAGGAAGATGGTTGATCTTGTGCTTGTGGAGGCTCTTCAGATTCCTTAGGACAAACATCCCCAATGGACATGTTCCTTAGCGCTACGCACGGAGCCTCTTCATCATCTTTCTCATCAAGATCAACTTGCTCTACTTGAGAGCCGTTAGTCTCATCAAACACAATGTCACAAGAAACTTCAACTAGTCCAGTGGACTTGTTAAAGACTCTATATGCCCTTGTGTTTGAATCATAACCAAGTAAAAAGCCTTCTACAGCCTTAGGAGCAAATTTAGATTTTCTACCTCTTTTAACAAGAATAAAGCATTTGCTACCAAAGACTCTAAAATATGAAACATTAGGCTTTTTACCGATGAGGAGTTCATAAGATGTCTTCTTGAGGATTCGGTGTAGATATAACCGGTTGATGGCATAGCAAGCGGTGTTGACCGCCTCGGTCCAAAACTGATCCGAAGTCTTGTACTCATCAAGCATGGTCCTTGCCATGTCCAATAGAGTTCTATTCTTCCTCTCCACTACACCATTTTGTTGTGGCGTGTAGAGAGAAGAGAACTCATGCTTGATGCTCTCCTCCTCAAGAAAGCCTTCAATTTGAGAGTTCTTGAACTCCGTCCCATTGTAGCTTCTTATTTTCTTGATCCTCAAGCCGAACTCATTTTGAGCCCGTCTCAAGAATCCTTTCAAGGTCTCTTGGGTTTGAGATTTATCCTGTAAAAAGAATACCCAAGTGAAGCGAGAATAATCATCCACAATAACTAGACAGTACTTACTCCCGCCGATGCTTATGTAAGCTATCGGGCCGAATAAATCCATGTGGAGTAGCTCCAGTGGCCTGTCAGTCGTCATGATGTTCTTGTGTGGATGATGAACACCAACTTGCTTCCCTGCTTGGCATGCGCTACAAATCCTGTCTTTCTCAAAATGAACATTGGTTAGTCCCAAAATGTGCTCTCCCTTTAGAAGCTTGTGAAGATTCTTCATCCCAACATGGGCTAGTCGGCGGTGCCAGAGCCATACCATGTTAGCCTTAGCAATTAAGCAAGTGTCGAGTTCAGCTCTATTGAAATCAACTAAGTATAGCTGACCCTCTAACACTCCCTTAAATGCTACTGAATCATCACTTCTTCTAAAGACAGTAACACCTACATCCGTAAAAAGACAATTGTAACCCATTCTACATAATTGAGAAATTGAAAGCAAGTTGTAATCTAATGAATCTACAAGAAAAACATTGGAAATAGAATGGTCAGGAGATATAGCAATTTTACCCAATCCTTTGACCAACCCTTGATTTCCATCCCCGAATGTGATAGCTCGTTGGGGATCTTGGTTTTTCTCATAGGAGGAGAACATCTTTTTCTCCCCAGTTATGTGGTTTGTGCACCCGCTGTCGATGATCCAACTTGAGCCCCCGGATGCATAAACCTACAAAACAAATTTAGGCCTTATTCTTAGGTACCCAAACGGTCTTGGGTCCTTTTACATTAGAAACAAGCACCTTGGGTACCCAAACACAAGTCTTGGAGCCCTTGTGTTTGCCCCCAACATATTTGGCAACTACCTTGCCTGATTTGTTAGTTAGCACATAAGAAGCATCAAAAGTTTTGAATGAAACATTATGATCATTTGATGCAATAGGAGTTTTCTTCTTAGGCATTTTAACATGTGTAAAACGCCTAGAGCTAGAAGCCTCATTCTTATAAATAAAAGCATGGTGAGAAGCAAAATGAGTCTTCTTTGCATGAATTCTCCTAATCATATCTTCAGGATAACCAGCAGGGTATAAAATGTAGCCCTCGTTATCCAGAGGCATAGGAGCTTTGCCCTTAACAAAATTGGACAATCTTTTAGGAGGGGCATTAAGCTTGACATTGTCTCCCTGTTGGAAGCCAATGTCATCCTTAATGCCAGGGCGTCTCCCACTATAAAGCATGCTACGGGCAAATTTAAATTTCTCATTTTCTAGTTCATGCTCGGCAATTTTAGCATCTAATTTTGCTATATGATCATTTTGTTGTTTAATTATAGCAAGTTGATCATGGATAGCATCTATATTAACATATCTACATCTAGTGCAAATAGAAACATGCTCAACGGTAGATGTAGAGGGTTTGCAATCATTTAATTCAACAATCTTAGCATGTAAAATAGCATTCTCATCTCTAAGTTTGGAAATAGAAGCATTGCAAACATCTAATTCCTTAGCCTTAGCAATTAATTTATCATTCTCAAACTTAAGGCTAGCAAGAGATTCATTCAACATGTCGATCTTAGCAATAAAACTAGCATTATCATTTCTAAGATTAACTATTGAATCATCACAAACATTAGATTTCTCAACCTTAGCAATTAATTTTGCATTTTCATTTCTAAGGCAACAAATAGTGTCATGGCAAGTGCTTAGCTCACAAGTTAATTTTTCACATTTTTCTACCTCTAGAGCATAAGCATTTTTAGTCTTAACATGCTTTTTATTTTCCTTAATAAGGAAGTCCTCTTGGCTATCCAAGAGTTCATCCTTCTCATGAATAGCACTAATCAATTCATTCAATTTCTCCTTTTGTTGCATGTTAAGATTGGCAAAAAGAGTAAGTAAGCTATCCTCATCATCACTAGAATTTCCCTCATCACTAGAGGTTGCATATTTAGTGGAGGATCTTGATTTTACCTTCTTCTTCTTGTCATCCTTTGCCATGAGGCACTTGTGGCCGATGTTGGGGAAGAGAAGGCCTTTGTTGATGGCGATGTTGGCGGCGTCCTCGTCGTCGGAGGAGTCGGTGAAGCTCTCGTCGGAGTCCCACTCTCAGCACATATGTGCATCGCCACCCTTCTTCTTGTAATACTTCTTTTCCTTCCTCTTTCCCCTCTTGTCGTTTTCCCTGTCACTATCACTAGATAATGGACATTTAGCGATAAAATGACCGGGCTTACCACATTTGTAGCAAACCTTCTTGGAATGGGGCTTGTAATCTTTCCCCTTCCTTTGCTTGCGGATTTGGCGGAAGGTCTTGATGATGAGCGCCATTTCCTCATTGTTGAGCTTGGAGGCGTCGATGGGGACCCTACTCGGTGTAGAGTCTTCTTTCTTCTCCTTCGTTTCCTTGAATGCAACGGGTTGTGCTTTGGGTACGGAGGAGGCGCCTTGCTCGATGATTTTCTTTGAGCCTTTGATCATCAATTCAAAGCTCACAAATTTTCCTATCACTTCCTCGAGAGACATTAGTTTATATCTTGGATCACCACGAATTAATTGAACTTGAGTGGGGTTAAGAAATACGAGTGATCTAAGAATAACCTTGACCATCTGATGGTCATCCCATTTGGTGCTCCCGAGGTTGCGCACTTGGTTAACCAAGGTCTTTAGCTGGTTGTACATGGCTTGCGGGTCTTCTCCTTGGTTGAGCATAAAACGACCGAGCTCCCCCTCAATCGTCTCCCCCTTGGTGATCTTGGTCACCTCGTCTCCTTCGTGTGAGGTCTTGAGCACGTCCCAAATCTCCTTGGCGCTCTTCAACCCTTGCACCTTGTTATACTCCTCTCGACTTAGAGAGGCGAGGAGTATAGTGGTGGCTTGGGAGTTGAAGTGCCGGATTTAGGCAACCTCGTCCGAATCATAGTCTTCATCCCCTGGCGATGGTACCTGTACTCCAATCTCAACAACATCCCAAATACTAGTGTGGAGTGAGGTTAGATGGTGCCTCATTTTATCACTCCACATATTGTAATCTTCACCATCAAACATAGGTGGTTTGCCTAAAGGGACGGAAAGTAAAGGAGTACGTTTTGAAATGCGAGGGTAGCGTAGGGGATCTTACTAAACTTCTTGCGCTCATGGCGCTTAGAAGTTACGGACGGCGCGTTGGAGCCGAAGGTGGATGGCGACGAAGAATCGCTCTCGTAGTAGACCACCTTCTTCATCTTCTTCTTCTTGTCGCCACTCCGATGTGACTTGTTGTGGGAGTGTGATTCTCCCTTTCCTTTGGAACCGGACTCCCTTGATGGAGCCTTCCCGAGGCTTGTAGCGGGCTTCTCGCTGGTCACCATCTCCTTCTTGGCGTGATCTCCCGACATCACTTCGAGCGGTTGAGCTCTAATGAAGCACCGGGCTCCGATACCAATTGAAAGTCGCCTAGAGGGGGGGTGAATAGGCGGAATCTAAAAATTATAAACTTAAGCACAACTACAAGCCGGGGTTAGCGTTAGAAATATAATCGAGTCCAAAAGAGAGGGCGAAAACAAATCACAAGCAAATGAAGAGTGAGACGCGGTGATTTGTTTTACCGAGGTTCGGTTCTTGCAAACCTACTCCCCTTTGAGGTGGTCACAAAGACCGGGTCTCTTTCAACCCTTTCCCTCTCTCAAACGGTCACCTAGACTGAGTGAGCTTCTATTCTCAATCAATCGGGACACTAAGTCCTCACAAGGACCACCACACAATTGGTGTCTCTTGCCTTGATTATAATTGAGTTGGGATCAAAAAAGAAAGAAGAAGAAAAGCGATCCAAGCGCAAGAACTCAAATGAACACAATTGTCTCTCTCACTAGTCACTATTTGATTGGAATGATCTTTGGACTTGGGAGAGGATTTGATCTCTTTGTTTGTGTCTTAGAGTGAAGTCTAGAGCTCTTGTATTGAATGCAAATGGTTGAAACTTGGATGCCTTGAAGTGTGGTGGTTGGAGGGTATTTATAGCCCCAACCACCAAAGTGGCCGTTGGGGAGGCTGTCTGTCGAATGGCGCACCAGACAGTCCGGTGCGCCAGCCACGTCACCCAACCATTAGGGTTCGACCGTTGGAGCTCTGTCATGTGGGGCCACCGGACAGTCACTGTTCACTGTCCGGTGCGCCTTCTGGTGCCTGCTCTGACTTCTACGCGCGTAGGCGCGTACTGTTTGCTTTTACAGTTCACTTGCAGACGACCATTGGCGCGAAGTAGCCGTTGCTCCGCTGGCACACCGGACAGTCCGGTGAATTATAGCGGAGCGGCTTCTCCAAATTTCCGAAGCTGGCAAGTTCAGAGTCGATCTCCCTGGTGCACCGTACACTGTCCGGTGGCACACCGGACAGTCCGGTGCGCCAGATCAGGGCTGCCTTCGGTATACTTTGCTCCTTTGTTTTGATCCCTTTCTTTTAACTTTGTATTGGTTTGTTGTGAACCTTTGGCACCTGTAGAACATATATTCTAGTGCAAACTAGTTAGTCCAATAATTTGCGTTGGGCAATTCAACCACCAAAATTCATATAGGAAAAGGTTTGACCCTATTTCCCTTTCAATGTTCTTGAGTGTTGGATACTTATGTCTGTGTCCGAACATATTGGTAATGCTGTGAGAACTTGTTTGATTTATGGTGTTTGTGAGATATGTGATGTTTATGTGATATCTTTTGTTTGTTTGGATGGAATAGCAAAAACAAATAAAAAAGGTGTATACTGGTCACTTTGCCGAGTGTAACACTCAACAAAGAATCTCTTTGCCGAGTGTCAGGGTCAGAGCACTCGGCAGAGAAAGAACACCTAGGCACCGATAAAGCTTCTTTGCCGAGTGCTGTGACCCTAACACTCGGCAAAGAAGCCTTCTAGCGCACTCGGCAAAGAAACTGACAAAGGGCCCCGCTGGTGGCCCCTTTGCCGAGTGTAGGCCAGCGGACACTCGGCAAAGAAGTAATCTATTTGCCGAGTGTATTAGGTGACACTCGGCAAAGGTAATCTCTTTGCCGAGTGTCACCTAGAACACTCGGCAAAGGCGCCATCTCCGTTACCAGTCGTCGTGATGGCGGCTTTTCTTTGCCGAGTACCGAGTAACACTCGGCAAGACCGATAAAAAGTACTCGACAAAGAAGTCATTGCCGATGTACAGTTCGCTGAGCTCTTTTTGTCGAGTGTCACACTCGGCAAACACTTTGCCGAGTGTTTTCAGGCTTTGCCGAGTGCTGCGCCCGATTCCGGTAGTGAACGGCTAGGTCTAAACTCATGATGACTAGTGATGACAACGGGTATGTCGGATAGTAGCATTTCATACCCGTATTTATCACAAAAAATCATAACCGTCACGTATTATTATTCATATATGTTCACGGGTATAAAATCATCATTATCAGGAAGTCGATCTCTATCTGTATATGCATTATCCCTTATATAATGGATTTTACTATATCCGATTGGATATCAACCTCATCTTCTAATCCAATAAGATCTTTACCAACATTATCTTTTTAGGATCCCCTACGGATAAGATCTCCCTCTAGTCGTGTTAACCGAGTCTGTGGGCTCTCGACCGAGCCTGTTGACCCATTGGTCATCACTTTGTTATTGAAAATTGTACTTAGATACCCCTGGCTTGGCGTATATCTTTAACACTTGGATAGAGACACATTCTCTATCTAAAGTGTGGTGCCTAACAACATTTAAAAATTTATAGTTTTTTTTCATTTTAATTCATCTAGTAGTCACATTATTGAATGTAATATTATAAATTAATAATAAAAAATATAACATTCTATACATAGTCAGAAGCAAGTGTGATTGTTCGGTATAGCGATAAAGAGATGCTATTGCTGAGTTGTAAGTCGTGTTTAATTTAAAACGACTTATTATTATAATTTAAAAAAAAACAGACTTGCGATTCAGAAACTGAGAATGGAGTGCCTACACAGGGCTCTCTGGCCGGTGGGCAGCCGACCTAATCTAGCTGGTGATCAGGCTCGGCGTGGCCCGCTCACCTGAACTCTAATACGGAGCACGTTGCACTGCTTAGCGATGTGACACAGTGCGCGATACAGAGCCAGAGCCAGTGGCGAAGTGACACCAGTCGTCGTGGCGCCCACTGTGAAGCAGCTAGCAAGATAGGGAAGAACAAGCGAACCAGAGCGCGGCACGCATGCATGTCTGTCGACCGGACCATGCATCTATCAGAGCAGCAGGCAGCGCTGCAGAAAGGCTACTCGATCACCTTCATAACCACGAGCTAAAGCTGCCTGATTCCAGTTGGATCGATGATGATGATGTGATTGTTTCTCACACATCGTCGTGGATCTCGCTACCGGCTGGTCTTCCAAGTACTGTCCTTCGTTCGTCAGAGGTAGGCCTTTGCTCAACAGTGCAGTTTGTTTGAGATCATTATTGTACTGCGAGCCTGTTTAGATCCCAGCAAATTCCACGATGCTCCAGAGCTTGTGAAAGCTGAGGTGCATCCGAGCACGATCCAAACGTTGTACTCTCGCAAGCTAGGAATTGAAGCGAGGAACCAAGCAAGGCTCACCGGCTTCGCCTGTTTTTTTAACAGGAGAGGCCGGGGCTCAGTTCAAAATTTATTATGGTTGCCAGTTATCTTATAATAGAAAAATAGACACTAGAAAGGAAAAGAAAAGGGACAAGGGTTCAGGAGACAAAGAAATAATGTTTCACAAGCTTCACCTATTTGCTAGTTCGTTTTGTCCAGGAAAATATAAAAAGAGCTTTGTAGCTATGGGTGATAATGAACTCTATATTTTATACTACAATAAAATTTAAGGATCGAATCGGATTAGAATAAAACTCTATTCCTATTTATTTTTGAACTAAAATTAATTAATGATTTTAACTTATTGTGAAGAAACATTTTGATCGTGATCCATTACCAATCCTATCTATAGGTAGAAGCCGTACCTAAGCGATACTATGAGCCTCTTTGGCATGGCTCTTTGGATGTCTTCAGCTCTGGCTCATCGTGAAGCCCTGCTAAACAGTAAAAAACGGATTCTCGTCGAGAGCCCTCTAAGAGCTGGAACATTTTTCTTGTTGGGAACCAGAGCACTACAAATCGACTTCTACCGGCTCCTCCTATATTTTTCCCGTACACCATTTAATAGAAACATAGAAGAAATTGTTTTGCCAAACAAATTGTAAAATGGGTCTGGCTCCTCCAGAGAAGCCAAGGAACCAAAGTCATTTTCAGAGGAGTCGGAGCCTTGCCAAAGTAGCATTAAAGAAGCCCTTCCATCTCCACGAGACTCCTCATCTCCCCTCCTATTATAAACTTCACTCTATGAACAGTGCAGTCTATAGTGCAAAACAACGTTTCGCATGACCTTTTACACGCTCTGATAGAGACAACCAACAACTTACACATGCGACCGCAGATACTTAAAATGAGTAACAGAGTGAGAAAACACAACTATTCACTCGTCTAGCAAGTTGCTGATGCGATCACAAAAAATCCCCAATCCTCTCTCTCGTCGAGGATGTTCGTGTGCTTGCAGCCATCACGGATAGCACTGTTTGCAACTGTCATCACGTTTGGGCTTCCTCAGTGGCCTCTGCGTCCGTCGCACCACTACCTCCCCTTGCCCGTCTCGGGCCGCCTCCCTCTCTCACTCACCCGCCTCGCCCCTGCGTCTCTCCTCGAGCCACCCTCCTTCCATGGGTCGTGCCCTCATGCTTCTCTTCCACCGACTCATTCACCCATCTGTTCCTCTTCCTATCCGCACATCCTAGAGGAGAGCGGTGTGAGTAGGAGGACGACAGAGCATGAACGCGGGCGTCGTGTCGTCGCCGAAGCGTGATAGGAGACCTATGTGAGGACAAAGCGTGGGTAGAGCGGCTTGGACGTGAGTAGGAGTTGGTAGGCAAGAGCAGGGAGGTCTTAGGCATCCACACATGGAAGGAGAGATATGATCTTGTCGAGGAAGGTGAGGATGGGGGTGAGGTAGGCCAATGGGAGGTCGTGGAGTAGTGTGGCAATGGTGAGGAGCGTGCAGGGCTAGGTAGGCGCAGATTAGAGGGCGACAAATGCAACAGAGGTAGAGGTAGAGGAAGGGAAGGGCAAGAGAGGGAGGATATCGTAGGGAGAAGGGAAAGGTGGTCCGCGGGGGGTGGCAGTACTGAGTGAGGCAACAATATCGACAAGGTCGTTGGGTGGGAGCTCCAGGAGAAAAAATACCGCGAAGTAGTCGATACTGACTAGATCAACCAATCATTAGATCTACCGATTGGTCGATCGAACAAACTAGCATATTAAAGCTAGATTGGTCCGCAGGTTGCGTCACGGTTGATAACTATGTGTGTTAGAGCTAGCATAAGATATTACCCAACTTGTATGAGTATATAAGGTAGCTAGTGTACATCTAACCAGTATATCAAGCTAAGGATGTGTTTAGCAGATCGTGTATAAGGTCGTGTAAAACACTGTATTTCATAGTCGATAACACTGTTTAATTACAAAATGAAGCTTAAAATAGAAGGTGAGATAATAATTAAATGAGATAGGATAGCTGCCCAAGATAGCCTAACAAGAACCTTGAATAATTGCCTACTAAAGGGTTGATGGGGAGTCCAATGAGCACAGCGACAATTTGCACTACTCGGTGTGTGAGCTATCCCGTCCATCGCGATGCCATTGGCGTCCGTACGCTTTGGACATGACATGTCGTCACCCCGCGACCGGCCGGGCCCTAGCTAGCTAGCTACACAGTGGAGCTCTGAAACTTTCGGTCTCAAAGAAAGGCTGCGGTGCCGGTGCGGCAACTGGATATGCTGGCGGTAAGCTGCACCGCATCCGCATGTGTGCCACTCGCCAGCTGCTCATCAACTGCATGCGCCCCAGTGCCCCACCGGGAGGCCGCCCGACCGGCCACCAGGCCGCAGCACCTTGCGACATAGGGGGTGTTTGGTTGCCCCTGCTAAAGTTTAGCCCGGGTCACATTAAACGTTTGACTTTTAAATAGGAGTATGAAATATAGACCCAACCAACTGGACTAGATTCGTCTCGTCTTTTAATCTTCGGCTGACAAATTAGTTTTATAATCCGACTACATTTAATATCCGGAACGGAGGTTCAAACATTCGATGTGATAGGGGCTAAAGTTTAGTTTGGGGTAACCAAACACCCCCATAGTGCGTGCATGCGCTTTGACCGTGGTCTTCGATCCATCTCTAGGCACTGCTGCCAGTGGCCGGATGCCTAGACAAAGGCAGGCAGCAGGCAGCAGGCGACGATGGTGATAATGATATACTAGTATACTACTAATCCTACTTCCAAGAGCCTCAATGCAAACGCTGAAAAAACAGTAGACAGCCTGGTCGGTTTTCTAAGGGAGTAAAGATAAAACTAAGAAACTGTATGATATAATAAGATATAGTTAAAGACAATATATATGGAGAGTCGTATAGAGATAAATTTTTCATAAAGAGGTCACCTCTTATAACTTTTTATTTAATTATTTAGAAACTTCTTAAAAGGCGGAGTACTAAATAGAATTGTATATGTCATAACAAAGGCGGACACAAAAAAGGCATTGCCTCTGTTCATGAAACGCCAGAACACTTTGAGAAAAACAACACCGTTAAATATTATAGACGACAGACATTAAGGACATGTATAATGGATATCTTGAGTTGCGTCTTCGGCTGCATCTTATTTTAGAATAGGGAATATATTAAAATATTCCAGCTTCTGCACCAATAGATGTATGTGGCTGTTCAATTATTACATCCAAAACCAAAACACATGATGCTTAATATCTCAAGAACAACCAATTTCGTAATATACTAAAAACCAATTTGAATACTAAAACTCCATCAGTTGTATAAGAAATTTGCATCATTGTAGTCTTAAGCGCACGACATTCCCACTTGATTTGTGTCATATTTTCCTCTTTTTGCAACACGGACCATTGTTTTATCTAGTGGGTTCCTCTGAAGACTACCTGCAAAGGAGTAGAAACTAGTATATTGTTAAAATTTACATCATTTTGATATAGCCATATTGCCTAACACAAGGTGCATGCTCCTTCCCAGATTTTGTACTTAAGTGTATCATCCACCCCATTCAACCAATTTCTAAACATATGTTGTATGCTTAAATGTGGTGAGATGTTAAAGGAGATTTGTACCCCTCTCCAAATGCATCTAGCAATAGAACAATCAAAGAAGAGATGCTGAATGGATTCATTTAAACTGCATCCACAACACTTTAAACTCCCTTTCCAATGTTTTCTTGCTAGATTATCTTTAGTTATAGCAATTCTCTTGATCAAATACCACATAAATATCTTAATTTTCAAAGGTAATTTTAGCTTCCAGATGGAGTGATTTTGTTGTACAATATGTGGAGCATCTTTATACATAGATCGTACTGTGAATCTCCCATGTTTTTGTAAGGACCAAAAGAACGTATCTCTTTGAGTGGTAAGTTGGACGTTGATAACTCTTGCTACCACTTGGTGCCATGCTATCAAATTTTGTCCCACCAAGGATCTCTGAGAAGATACATTTAATGGTTAAGATCGCAACACTATTGCCACTATGTGTTTTTCTTTCTAACAATATTATATAAATTTGTATATAGGTCTTTGAGGGATGTGTTACTAATCCATTTGTTCTCCCAGAATTGTACCTGAGTACCATACCTTAGCATAAACTGCCCATGTCTCAAGAAGTCATCTTTTACTTTCATTAGTTAAGACCAAAATTGAGAGTCTCTAGGCATGTATTGAGCCTAAGTTATGGTTTTGTTCCTTAAGTATTTGTTCCTAAGTAAATTTTTCCACACTCCATCTTTATTAATTAATCTAAAAATCCATATCTAGAGGGTGAATATAGAAACCTCAAGACACATCTCTTGCCGAAGACACGTCCCTTGTTGGCTCTGTTTGAGATAGAAGATATAATTGATTGGTACATTGAATTTATTGAATACTCTGATTGGTTCAATGCATATAGTAGTACACAGGTTTTAGCTACATCCATTATATCACACCGTGTCTTATGCTTGGAGCATCGTATAAAGGATTTACGGTTGTACATGCCCTAAGTAGTCTGTGTTCATTCATGCCTATAACTAATGAAGGTAGTCATCTGAAGACATTCATCTACATTATTTAAAGGCTATGAATATAATCCAACCGCTCCCTCTTCTAGCTTCACGAGATTGCCGATTTGTTCTGATGGGGTGAACTGCTCTATTTTTTGTAGAAAACTTCATTTTAAGGGAAGGTTTTTATCTTAATTTATTTAAGAGAGGTAACCATGGAAGGTTTCTTAGAAATGCACGATTGAGCTAGGAAAACCACCAGCAAAAACATGTTTCTACTGATACTTCCTTGAGTCGAACAATCCATTTTATTTCACTGATGGTTGATAATTAAAACTATCTGTAAAAATTATGTCCTATCACAGGCATAGAGTTTTTTTTCTACTAGTGGTTGTCTCTACTTGATTGAAGATATGAAGGAGAGGAAAAGGGACAACACGTCGCCTCACCGGGCGGGGCAATGGGCGTGGGCTCACGACATGATTAGGGTTGGAAATGACTCGTCCATTGCACGAGCTCAAGGATGAGGCAGGGCTCGACTCGATATTGGCTCGCGAACTGGCTCGGCCGGACTCGCGAGCCACACCTTAGTAAATATAATTGCATTATATTAAATTAATAGTATTTAAATATGAAATATAGAATCTCAATATTACGACAATATAAAATTTGAATTGTCATATATTCATCATTAAAGATTAAGAAACGAATTGATAATCTATTATGATTTCGTAGATTGATTATGTAGCATAGTTGGCATGGCTCGCGAGCTAGAATGAGCCGGCTCGACTCACTTCACCGACGAGCCTAAAACACAGGCTCAGCTTAGCTCGTTCAAGGCTCGTGAGCCGCTTCGAGCCGAGCCGAGCCGCTCCAAGCTCAAGATATCTAGTGAGCCTCGAGCTTATTTTTTTTAGCTCTAACAATATGTGTGTGAATGGTCCGGCAATTTCTCGCTTCTGATCCTGCGAGTACGCGGTTTTCTTTTGCTACTTGATATTTTTGCATGCATGGAGAAAATTGTGTTGTCCTAGTTTGGTAAGTAATTATTCTCGCATTAATTATGATTGATCTAATTGATTGATTATGAGTCAATCATGTTAGTGTTGTGAGTACGCGGCTACTTACTTGCCTTAGCTACGCTGGGTATATATAATTATATATAATACAGGGGCGACATTGTGGCGGAACCACCCGAATTATTCCAACTTAAGTGTCTAAGTCTCGCCTTAGAGGCTAGACCACACTTAAATAGGAATAACACGTCAGTCCCTCGGATCTAGTCCGACGAGGCCACTAACAGGATCAAGTACCACGTACTCACTCGATGGTGAGGCACAGAGCAAATACAATAAAGCATAAAACCATACATTAAGGAGTATCAAATTTATTACATCATCATCGGAGTTTTAGCAAAAGTAGCGATCATTGTTCGGGATGCAGCGGAATAAAACTAATGATAAATAAATGGAGGGATGGGGAAGCCTGTCCCATCACTCCTCATGCTCCTCCTCAGCCGAGGTAGGGTCCCACTCGACTGTCCAACCCGGTGGCAAGGTGGACGGCCAAGTCACTCCAGCAACCATGTCCTCCAGGGAACCTGTAAAAATTATGCCACAAGCAAGGCTGAGTATACTAATACTCAGCTAGACTTACCCGGTGTGAGGAGTCTACTCCTCTACCTCTAGACATGCAGCTGTTTGGCTGAGGGGTTTGGTTGCCAAAAGCACTAGCTGAGTCTAAAAATTAAGTTTTAGCTTTTTCAAGTTTTAGTGTGACTCTCTTAAGACTAAAGGTGTACTATCTACTCATTCATGGTATCAAGCAAATTAGCAATCAACATCTTTTGCCAAATCATCACTTTTTCACTTGTTACTCAATGCAGTACAATGGATCAAGCAGTCTCATTAGCTGTGAGAAGCAGACGATTCGAATCGAGTTTTTATCCTTGCAAGGTAAACCTAAACACACGACGTGGCGAGGCACTCCGTCCCCACACACATCAACCGTCCCCATCGATTCCCCGTAAGCAGAGAGGGGCTCACCGCCTTGGCGTACAATGCCTCACTGACCTCGACTGCCGTCGTGCAGTGACCGCACTTGTACCCACCATAACAGGAATGGGAGACCACGTCTCAGGTCGCGTGAGGAGGGCAATCTGCTGCCAGGTTCAATCAGGTACTAGGCTTACCGATTTACCATATTTCTCGACATATGTTTAGTACGTTCAAACGCTTGACACAAGTATCCGCACGTTAATCCTTATTCCAATTTTATCTCGTAGACCACGCATCCCCATGGATCCGTGTCCACAGACCATCATCATTCTGATATAAAAAGGGATACATTCAATTCTTGACCTCGCGCGAGTGCTAGAAAAATCACTCGACTTCTACCGAGATTCCTAATTAGCAAAGCAGCTACTCGACCTAGCATACTAGTATCCATCTCAAAAGGTATCCTGAGTCATGCAACTAAGGTTCCAAACAACTCCTACACTTAAGTGCACAGTACAAGCCTACAAACATTAAGTGCAATAAAATAGCATATAGAATAGGTTATGCATAAAACCGGGGCTTGCCTTCCGAAGCTGGGGCAGGCAGATCCTCGATGACAGGTCCTGGTGCTGGATCCTGGGCTACCTCCTAAGCAAGTCCTTGCTCCGGCACGAGGATTGTCGGCGTTTCGGACCCGGGGGGTCCCTAGACCGACGAGTGAAATTGTCGCTGCGTGCCCCTGCCCAGATGGGTTGGCGCGGGATGGAACACAAGAGGTGGGGGCAAGCCTTGTATTATCCTACACCAAGGGTGCTGCTCGTAGTAGGGGTTACAAGCATGTCGCGAGAGGGAGAGAGAGAGAGGAAACCTGTTCGTTTGCTCCTTCCCCCGCGCGAACCCCCCTCCAGGATGGCCCTGGACCTCCCTTTTATAGGCGCAAGGAGAGGGTCCAGACGTACAATGGGGGTGTAGCTATGCACTAACGTGTTCGGTAGAGAAATGCCTAAGCCCTGTGTACATGCCAACGTGGCTGTCGGGGGAGAGCTTGAGCCCTGTATACGTGATAGCGTGGCCGTCGGAGAAGCGCCTGAGCCCTGTAGGAGCACAGCTGCCAGTGCGGCAAGGATCCTGCTGACGTCTCCTTGCTGCCGTAAGGGGCTGAGAGCTACTGGTGTCATGGTTGCACGCGGGGCACCATCATTACCCGTCGCCGGGGTAAGCCAGATGGGACGCCGGTCTTGTTCCTTGTAGCCTGAGCTGGCTAGGGATAGGGTAATGATGTATCCCCTGTTGGCGCGGTCGGTCCGAGCCCAAGGTCGGGCGAGGCGGAGACTTCTCTTGAGGACGAGGCCGGGGTCGGGCGAGGATGCGATTCCTCCCGAGACCGAGGTCGAGGCCGAGTCCGGGGGTCGGACGAGGCGGAGACCTCCTCTCGAGGCCGAAGCCTGAGGTCGGGCGAGGCGGAGCTTCCTGTTGCGCCCGAGGCCGAACTTGATTGTTGATCATGACTTGTTGTCAGTCTTTGCCTGGGTGGTTGGCACGGCAGTCGGAGCGGGGCGAGCAGCGCTATTTTCCTGTCGTATCAGACAGTAAAAAAGGGGGGCGAAGTGACTGCAGTCACTTCGGCCTGGCTGACTGAGGCTCGTGTGTTAGGATACGGCGTCAGGCGACCCCTGCATTGAATGCCCCTGCGAAGCGGTCGGTTGGTGAGGCGGTCTGGCCAAGGTTGCTTCATAACGAAGCCTGCCCGAGCCGGGCTTCGGGAGAGCCGAGGGGGTGCCCGCTGCCTGAGAAGGCCCTCGGGCGAGGCGTGAACTCGTCTGGGACTACTGCTCCAGCCCGAGGCTGGGCTCGGGCGAGGTCGCGTCCCTTGGGTAGACGAAGCCTTGACTTGAACCGCGCCCGTCAGTTGGTCTGAGGGTGTTTACCAGCCGTGATTAGGAGTGTTGGGGGTACCCCTAATTATGGTACCCGACAGTAGCCCCCAAGCCTCGAAGGGAGTGTTGGTACTCGCTTGGAGGCTTTTGCCGCATTTTTGTTGAGGGGACCGGCCTTTCTCGGTTTTGCTTTGTTCTGCCGGGTGTAGCCCCCGAGGCCTTGGAGGAGTGGTTTGACTCCTCTGAGGTCTTAATGCTTTTCGTGGTGCCTCGGCCGGTCTGATAGTTCCCTCATGCGGCCTGGCCGTAGCCTGGGGTGCATGGTCAGGTTCCGAGTTATCAAGCTAGTTTGTTGACGCTGTCAACAGTTTGGCCGTAGCCAGGTGCGAGAGCAGCCCCCGAGCCTCTACACGGAGCGAGAGGACGATCAAGGACTTTCCCGACTTTTATCATACGCCCCTGCGTCGCCTTTCCACAAGGAGGAGGGGGGAAAGCGCCATGTTGCCCTCGGAGGGCGCCGAACATTGTGTTTCCAGTGAGCTGCTAACGGGTAATCCGAGTGGACGCCCGTGCCCCGTTCGTTAGGGGTCGGCTGGTGGCCCAGAGGCGCGCTCCAAAAGTACCTGCGGGTGATTCGCCGGACCCAGACCCCTTCGACAGGGTCCGAGGGCTCGATGCCTCCCTTCGGTGGGATTCCATTACAAATCGTTCCCGCCGGTCTCGGAAATGTCCTAGGGTACCTCAGGAGAGTAGCCCGAGCCTCGGCCATGTATCGGACGTACCCAGAGTCATCCCTCACTCTGCGTGCTCTGGGGCGACTATCGAACCCTTCCGAGGGGCCAGCCTTCGAACCCCTGATCAGTAATGGGCGCGGAGCCCGAGCGCTCTGGGGCGGCTGTCGAACCCTTACGAGGGGCCAGCCTTCGAACCCCTGATCAGTAATAGGCTTGAAGCCCGAGTGCTCTGGGACGGCTGTCGAAACCCTTCCGAGGGGCCAGCCTTCGAACCCCTGATCAGTAGGAGGGCTCGAGGCCCGCTTCCTTCGCCGAGAAGGATCCTTTCCGAAACATCCCCTTTCCCGGTCCCTGTAGCAAGAGAGAGAGAGAGAGAGAGGAGGAGGGGAAGGATATGAATTTAAATAAGGAGGCACACCTTTTTTGACGCGGTCATCATGGCGGAGGTGAAACGACGCCCGCCTCGCCTGCCAGAGGTGTCGCTCGCTCTGCCGGGGAGTTAATGCGACGGGACGGGCGATTCGCGTGGTGCCCGTTGCGCGTGCGAGCCGTTCGAGGAACGGGACACGGGTGCGTCATCTTTACGCCGTGGGAGACGGCTCTCCCGTCGCTTCAGGAGGGGACGCGAGCCTGCAAGCGATTTGACCGCTGCTTCCGCTTGTCTGCCGCTGCAATTACTGCCTGCCCACTTTTGGCCATGCCAACCGTCGTGCTTACCCCGCGGCTGACTGACTCGTGGCCGTCGCCTTTAATTGGCACTGTTGGGTCATGCGCAGGGCTGCCTCGAGTCGCGATACTGGTTCCGCAGTCGAGGAGGCATGGCATTCGGCGCAAGTAAAGGTGCGGCTCTTTGCACGTCGTAACCGGCGCGCCGGTTACATGACATGCGGGCCCGCTTCCTTTGCGCTGGTCTACCGGATGTGGTCGAAGCCGAAAGGGCGTAAAGTTGCGGTGTGGTTGGATGCCTGTCGCGTGGCAGTCCACCCTTTCGACCACCGGTTTCTGCGAAAATGGGAGAGTGCTTGTAACCGCGGGACGGTTAGATGCCTCGCGTGCGGTGGTTCGCCTTCTTCACGCCTCGGATCAGCTCATATGACATGTGGGACCTAGCCCCCGTGTCGTAGGGGGAGAACCCTGGAGCACGTCAGTGGAGACTTTGCCCGTGACGCTAGGGGGTGCAAGTGAGGAGGTCTGCCTATAAAAGGGGATCGATCCCCCGGGCAGTGGCCATGCCTTCATTCTCCCCTCATGCATTGCGCCCTTCCACCTTTCGAGCCCCCGGATGGGGTGCACCAGCGTCGCCTTGCTCTTGCTGTCGTTGGAGGAGCGCGGCCTCGTGGAGATCGGCGCTCTTCAGCCATCGCTCGGCTTCAAGGATTTTCGTCGTGCAGCCCGGCTGCATTCCCTCACCAATGGTCAATTTGGTGGGGAGAAGCAAGCCGGGCTGCGGCCTCCGCCCCGCCCTCAGCTTCAAGGATCTTCGTCATCCGGGCTGAGGCGGAGGGGCGCACCGATTGGGGGGTTGCCTCCGTGTGGGCTGGTGGCCCTTTTCTTCCCCCAGCGTTTGGGGGAGAAAGGCATCCTCTAGCCCTACGAAGGCGTCATCCAGCCATGCGGGGGAAGGCGAACTGCTGCTCCCTGGCCAGGGTGCAGCTTTCCGTCCTTCATCCGGGCGGCGCTCGTGCCGCGCGCGGGCCGGCCACGTCCAGGTCCTCCTCGCACCGTCAGCTGCGCCGGGGGGTCGCCCAGCACGTCGTACACCGCGAGGGCGGTACTCGTGTTCTGGGACAGCCTCGACGAGGACGGGAGTGAGGACCTGCCGGTGCGCTTTGGGGCGGCCGCTGTTCGCCGGCGCGGTGTCGGTGGGTTCGATCCCATGGACGGTGTCCTCCGACTCTTCGGCCTTAACGGCTTGTCCTCGCCCCTCGTGTGGGGACATGGGCGAGGGCCTTTTCACAGTAGCGTCTGTCCTGAGGTCATCGCTGCTGCTGTTTAGCCGCTCGAGGTGGAGGTTGTTGTCTCTGCTGCTGCAGAGGTCGCCGGCGAGCCGCTTGGAGTTTGTTGTCCCATAGGCCCTCTAGTCTGGAGGTTGTTCATACCCGCGGGAGCGGAACCAGAGTCCCGTTTGTAAGGGGATATACTGGGTTTTTGCCGGAGCAAAATGTAACCGCTTCAAGGACTTAGACATTTGTCATAGGTCAGGAGAATCGCCAAGGATTCTGCCGACGTCTAAGTCTGTGTAGCATAGATACCCCAAGTATATGTGTTTGTTCTTTGTGACTGTCGAGGCCTGAACATTTGGGTATTCGAGTATAAAGCTGCGTTTCTTCCTCATTCCGAGCACTGGGACTTGCCTGTTGGCTAGCCGAACCACTTAACCGAGCATGAGTTGCCTTTCGCGGAAGGTGACGAGTGAGGTATCCGTATCCCGGAGGCGTAGGAGTCCCTCGGCTCGGTCGGCCTTGCCACTCTAGGCCTCTCTTGCTCAGTTTTTAGAACCCTGGGCTGCTCTGCGATGAGCCAGAGCCGGAGGCAATGGTGTTGGCGCGGACAGAGGCAGAGTCGGCTCAAAAAGAGACTTCGTCGGCCCGGGAGCTGGCGGCTTCCCAGGTCGAGGAAGATGTGGCAGCAGCAGCTGGAGCCTGGCCAAGACATCCGCTGGCGCGGTGCTGGCGTCCTCCCTTGGGTGGAGGTCCTTTCGCCCGGGTCGCCGTCTAAGGTCGGGCCAGGTTCTGCCGAGGGTGGAAACAACGCCGAGGGTGCTGCTGCTCCCCCTGCCGATGCTTGAACCTGCAGGAACAGTTTGTCTATAGCATGCGCATGTTTTTCGTGGCCGTCGAGGCCAAAACACTTTATCACCGTGTTAAAAAGCTGCGTTTTCTTTCCTCTCGTTTCGAGCATCACGACTTGTCTGTCAGTGGCAGAATCGTTTATCCAAGCGAGGGTTACTTTTCGCGGAAGGTGATGAGTGAGGTATCCATATCCCAGAGGCATAGGAGTTCCTCGGCTTGGTCGTCCTTGCCTCTTACATGCACTCTCATTTGGTCGTAGGATTCTGTTATCGATATAGTCGAGAAGGCACGAAAGTCGTTTTCTACCCGAGTGTTTGGACTTGTTCGGTAGCAGGATCGCTTATCCGAGCATGAGTTACTTCTCGCGGAAGGTGATGAGTGAGGTATCCGTATCCCGGAGGCGTAGGAGTTCCTCGGCTCGGTCGGCCTTGCCGCTTACGTGTACTCCCGTCGTTTTTCAGGATCCCTCTATCGATACAGAAGTCGAAAGCACGAAGGTCATTTTGGTAGAAAATTTTTTTCGAGGAAAGTTTTGACGCAGAGGGGGTTCCCCCCTTCTAGCCCCCGAGGGAGGGTCGGGCTTTGCTGAGGCAAGGCCGACCCTTCCTTGACGGTTAGACTTTGTGTATGTAAAGAAAACGAGGTACATGAACGACTTAAAACATCTTAAGGGTAGAAGCAACGTAGCTATTGGATGTTCCAAGCATTGCTGTAGACCTCGCCTTGGTCGTTGGCCAGCTTGTATGTTCCGGGCTTCAAGATCTGGGCGATGATGAATGGCACTTCCCAGGGAGGAGTGAGCTTGTGGCGCCCTCGGGTGTCCTGTCACAGACGAAGCACCAAGTCTCCCACATGGAAGCCTCGGGGCCGAACGCTTCGGGCGTGGTAGCGTCGCAGCGACTGCTGGTACCGTGCCGAATGTAGTAAGGCAATGTCCCGAGCCTCTTCGAGCTAGTCCAGCGAGTCCTCTCGGCTGATCTGGTTGCTTCGGTCGTCGTACGCCCTGGTCCTCGGGGAGCCGTATTCTAAGTCCGTGGGGAGGACGGCCTGGGCCCCATAGACTAGAAAAAACAGCGAGAAACCCGTGGCTCGGCTCGGCGTCGTCCTCAGACTCCAGACTACTGAGGGTAGTTCTTTCATCCACCGCTTGTCGAACTTATTGAGGTTGTTGTAAATCCTCGGTTTGAGTCCCTGCAAAATCATACCGTTGGCACGCTCCACCTGCCCATTCGTCATGGGGTGAGCTACGACGGCCCAGTCCACATGGATGTGGTGGTCGTCGCAGAAGTCCAGGAAATTTTTTTCCGGTGAACTGCGTGCCATTGTTGGTGATGATGGAGTTTGGGACCCTGAATCGATGGATGATGTTGGTGAAGAACGCCACCGCCTGCTCGGACCTGATGCTGGTCAAGGGTCAGACCTCGATCCACTTGGAGAATTTGTCGATGGCGACTAGCAGGTGCGAGAAGCCCCGGGTGCCTTCTGCACGGGACCGACGAGGTCCAGACCCCACACAGCAAACGACCAGGTGATGGGTATTGTCTATAGGGCCTGAGCGGGTAGGTGTGTCTGCTTTGCGTAGAATTGACACCCCCGGCAGGAGCGAACAATCCTAGTGGCGTCGGCCACCGCGGTTGGCCAATAGAAACTTTGTCGGAAGGCATTCCCCACGAGGGCTCGAGGTGCTGCATGGTGGCCGCAAGCCCCCGAGTGTATTTCTTGCAACAACTCTTGTCCTTGGGTGATGGATATGCATCGTTGGAGGATGCCCGAGGGGCTGCGGTGATAGAGCTCCTTTTCATCACACAGCAAGACGAACGACTTTGCGCGTCGAGCCAGTTGCCGAGCTTTGGCCTTGTCGAGGGGAAGCTCTCCTCGGAGGAGATATTCTAGGTACGGGGTCTGCCAGTTTGGATCTGGTGTGACCCCATTCTGTTCCCCCTCGACGGGCAAGGCCTCCTCCTCGATGGCCGAGGGTACCTCGGGCTGGGCCGAGGCTTCCTCGGGTTTGAGTGTGTCGTCGATCTTGACGGATGGTTGATGTAGGTCTTTGGAGAAGACGTCCGGGGGAACCGTCGTCCACCCCGAGGCTATCTTCGCTAGCTCATCCGCAGTCTCGTTGTACCGTCTGGCGATGTGGTTGAGCTCCAGCCCATAGAACTTGTCTTCCAGGCGCCGGACTTCATCGCAGTAGGCCTCCATCCTCCGGTCGTGGCAGTGGGAGTTCTTCATGACTTGGTCGATGACAAGCTGCGAGTCGCCACGAGCGTCGAGGCGCCGGACCCCTAGCTCGACGGCGATGTGCAGCCCGTTAACCAGAGCCTCATACTCGACCACGTTGTTTGATGCCGAAAAATGGAGGTGTATGACGTAGCGAAGATGCTTTCCGAGGGGTGAAACGAAGAGCAAGCCAGCGCCTGCTCCTGTTTTCATGAGTGACCCATCGAAGTACATGGTCCAGAGCTCGGGTTGGATTGGAGTTGTTGGTAACTGGGTGTCAATCCACTCAGCTAGGAAGTCTGCCAAGACCTGGGATTTTAGGGCCTTCCGAGGGGCGAATGATAGCGTTTCGCCCATGAGTCCCACCGCCCACTTTGTTATCCTACCCAAGGCCTCACGACACTGGATGATCTCCCCCAGGGGGAAGGATGACACCACAGTCACCGGATGAGACTCGAAGTAGTGTCGCAACTTTCGCCGTGTTAGAATCACTACGTAGAGCAGCTTCTGGATCTGCGGGTAGCGGACTTTGGTCTCGGAAAGCACTTCGCTGATGAAGTAGACTGGCCTCTGGACGGGCAGTGCATGCCCTTCTTCCCGTCTCTCGACTACGATCGCGGCGCTGACCACCTGAGTGGTCGTGGCTACGTAGATCAAGAGGGCTTCTCCTGCAGCGGGGGGCACCAGGATGGGTGCGTTTGTAAGGAGCGCCTTAAGGTTTCCGAGGGCTTCCTCGGCCTCGGGGGTCCAAGTGAAGTGCTTGGTCTTCCTTAAGAGGCGGTACAGGGGCAATCCTTTTTCGCCAAGGCGTGAGATGAAACGGCTCAGAGCCGCAAGGCATCCCATGACCCTCTGTACTCCTTTCAAATCTTTTTTCGGTCCCATGTTGGTGATGGCCGCGATTTTCTCCGGATTGGCCTCGATACCCCGCTCGGAGACGATGAATCCCAGGAGCATGCCTCGGGGGACTCCGAAGACACACTTCTCGGGATTGAGTTTCATGCCTTTCGCTCTCAGACACTTGAATGTCGTTTCAAGGTCAGAGAGGAGGTCGGAGGCTTTCTTCGTCTTGACAATAATGTCATCGACGTAAGCCTCGACCATTCTGCCGATGTGTTCTCCGAACACATGGTCCATGCACCTCTGGTAGGTGGTGCCTGCATTCCTCAAATCAAATGGCATTGTAGTGTAACAGTACATGCCAAAAGGTGTGATAAAAGAAGTCGCAAGCTGGTCGGACTCTTTCATCTTGATTTGGTGATAGCCTGAGTAGGCGTCGAGGAATGACACAGTTTCACACCCAGCAATGGAGTCCACAATTTGATCGATGCGAGGTAGAGGGTAGGGAACTTTCGGACATGCTTTGTTTAGACCAGTGTAGTTTACACACATCCTCCATTTCCCATCCTTCTTCCTTACAAGAACAGGGTTAGCTAACCATTCAGGATGGAATACCTCTTTGATGAACCCTGCCGCGAGTAGCTTGTGGATCTCCTCGCCTATGGGTTTGCGCTTTTCTTCGTCAAAACGGTGTAGGGTTTGCTTCATGGGTCGGGCTCCAGCTCTGATGTCCAGCGAGTGCTCGGTGACATCCCTTGGTATGCCTGACATGTCCGAGGGACTCCACACAAAAACTTCGGCGTTCGCGTGGAGAAAGTCGACGAGCACTGCTTTCTATTTGGGGTCGAGCTCAGAGCTGACTCGGACTTTCTTGCCGGCGTCGTTGCTCGGGTCGAGAGAGACGGACTTGACCGCCTCGACTGGTTTGACTCGTGCCCCGCTGGGTGGACGCCTCGGGGGTGTCTTTCTTCGGCTCTCCTTGAGGCTGCTTGTCTTTCCGAAAGATGGCTTCGACCGCCTCTTGACCCGAGGCAAACTTGGTGGCGACGTCCATCAGTTCGCTCGCCTTGGTGGGAGTCTTGCGCCCAGTTTGCTCACCAGGTCTCGGCAAGTGGTGCCAGCAAGGAAAGCCCCGATGACATCCGAGTCGGTAATGTTGGGCAGCTCAGTGTGCTGCTTCGAAAATCGCCGGATGTACTCTCGGAGGGACTCTCCTGGCTGCTGGCGGCAGCTTCGGAGATCCCACGAGTTCCCAGGGCGCACATACGTGCCTTGGAAGTTTCCCGCGAAAGCCTTGACTAGATCGTCTCAGTCGGAGATCTACGCAGGAGGTAGATGCTCCAGCCAGGCTCGGGCAGCGTCGGAGAGGAAAAGGGGTAGATTACGGATGGTGAGGTTGTCATCATCCGCCCCTCCCAACTGGCATACCAGTCGGTAGTCCGCGAGCCACAGCTCCAGCCTCGTCTCCCCCGAGTACTTGGTGATGGTAGTCGGTGCTCGGAAACAGGCAGGGAACGACGCTCGTCGTATGGCCCGGCTGAAGACTCGCGGACCGGGTGGCTCGGGCAAAGGACTCCGATCCTCCTCTCTGTCGCAGCGTCCCTCGCGCCTAGGATGATAGCCTCGGCGTACCTTCTCCTCGAGGCGGGCTCGACGGTCGAGATGGTGGTGCTCGTTGCCAAGGCGATCCCGGGCGGCGGGTGTCTCATCCCACGTGCGCTCAGGATGGACCGAGACCTCCCGCATGCGTCGGGAGGACGTCGCGTGATGCTCCGAGGGGTCAGCTCGCCTCCGGGAGGCGGAGCTCTCGGCTCGTCGAACTGCGGTGCCTTCCAGGAGATTCTTGAGTTCGCCCTGGATACGCCGTCCCTCGGTGGTGGATGGCTCTGGCATGGCTCGAAGTAGCATCGCCGCTGCAGCTAGGTCCTGGCCGGACCCGCTGACGGCCGGGGGCAGCGCTGCCCTGGCATTGTCGACGATGCGGCGCTGGATGTCCCGGGCCTGATGTCAGGCTCCTCCGGTGAGTGTTCGGCCTGCCCACTCCTGTTCGATGTTCTGTCGAAGCTGCACAAGCCGGCCTGCTTCCCCGTCGACCCGGGCCTGCATCTCATGGATTTGCTCGAGCTGTGTGTCCTAAACCCCCACAGGGACTGGGACCACAGCTAGCTCCCACGGGATGTCAACACGAGATGCTGGCCCAGGGGGATCGTCAACCTCCGGCATACGGAGGTGGTTGCCTTCATTGTGATCTCCCTGATCGACGTGGAAACATTTGCGACTTGGGCCGTAACCCTCGTTGTCAAGGCCGTGGCCATCGTCAGAACAACCGGAGAGGCAGTGGTCACATGCGAACATGAAGTCCCACATGGCACCGGGGTCATCGAGGCCAGAGAAATCCTAACCGGAGTCGGGGCCATCCTCTTCCTTGGAACCCGCCGGTCCGAAGGTTGAGACGGCTGTCAGTCGGTCCCAGGTCGACCACATATGGTACCCCGGAAGGTTTGGATACGCCTTTACGAAGGCGCTCACAGTAGCGGGGTCGCTAGGTGGATCGAAGCTGAATCGAAAGGGTACGGGATGGAAAATGGATGGTACCTCTTGGTCGATGGACGGTGGTGAAGTCGCATCGGGGGCGGAGCACACCGTCATCTCAAGTACGAGGGTAACGCACAGCAGATCCTTTGCGAGGGTGCTGGCGTCATCAGTCCGCTTGGGGTTGACACGTTGCGGGGAAGTGACACCCGCCGTCGTCTCAGGTGCGAGGACATTGCCCGACATGTCCCCCGGGGGAGTGCCGACGTCGTCGACTCGCTCTGGTGCGACAGCCGACAAGGTGCCGCCTCCTGCGTGGCCATGGTTGCCCCGTCTCCACCTCCTCCGGCGAGGAGGGTGGCAGGGACAACCGGAGTGCTCCTCTTCTGCCACGGGGAGACGCCGTCGCCGAGCTTGCCGCCGCCGGGCGAGTCGAAGACTGTCGTTGTCGTCGCGCCGTGAGGGGAGGAGTACCATGTCGTAGCTGCCGTCGAGGGACACGAACTCGAGACTCCCGAAGTGGAGCACCGTCCCGGGCTGAAGAGGTTGCTGAAGACTCCCCATCTGGAACTCAACGGGAAGGCGTTCGTTAACACGCAGCAGGCCCCTACCTGGCGCGCCAACTGTCGGCGTTTCGGACCCGGGGGGTCCCTGGACCGACGAGTGAAATTGTCGCTGCGTGCCCCTGCCCAGATGGGTTGGCGTGGGATGGAACACAAGAGGTGGGGCAAGCCTTGTATTATCCTGCACTAGTGGTGCCACTCGTAGTAGGGGTTACAAGCACGTCGCGAGAGGGAGAGAGAGAGAGAGGGAGCATGTTCGTTCGCTCCTTCCCCGCGCGAACCCCCCTCCAAGATGGCCCTGGACCTCCCTTTTATAGGCGCAAGGAGAGGGTCCAGACGTACAATGGGGGGTGTAGCTATGCGCTAACGTGTCCTGCATAGAAATGCCTAAGCCCTGTGTACATGCCAACGTGGCTGTCGGGGGAGAGCTTGAGCCCTGTATACGTGATAGCGTGGCCGTCGGAGAAGCGCCTGAGCCCTGTAGGAGCACAGCTGGCAGTGCGGCAAGGATCCTACTGACGTCTCCTTGCTGCCATAAGGGGCTGAGAGCTACCTGCGTCATGGTTTCACGCGGGGCACCATCATTACCCGTTGCCGGGGTAAGCCAGATGGGACGCCGGTCTTGTTCCTTGTAGCCTGAGCTGGCTAGGGATAGGGTAATGATGTATCCCCTGTTGGCGTGGTCGGTCCGAGCCCAAGGTCGGGCGAGGTGGAGACTTCTCTTGAGGCCGAGGCTGGGGTCGGGCGAGGATGCGATTCCTCCCGAGAGCAAGGTCGAGGCCGAGTCCAGGGGTCGGGCGAGGCGGAGACCTCCTCCCGAGGCCGAAGCCTGAGGTCGGGCGAGGCGGAGCTTCCTGTTGCGCCCGAGGCCGAACTTGGTGGTTGATCGTTACTTGTTGTCAGTCTTCACCTGGGTGGTTGGCACGACAGTCGGAGCGGGGCGAGCGGCGCTGTTTTCCCGTCATATCGGACAGTAAAAAAGGGGGGCGAAGTGACTGTGGTCACTTCGGCCTGGCCGACTGAGGCGCGTGTGTCAGGATACGGCGTCAGGCGACCCCTACATTGAATGCGCCTGCGAAGCGGTCGGTTGGTGAGGCGGTCTGGCCAAGGTTGCTTCACAACGAAGCCTGCCCGAGCCGGGCTTCGGCAGAGCCGAGGGGGTGCCCGCTGCCTGAGAAGGCCCTCGGGCGAGGCGTGAACTCGTCTGGGACTACTGCTCTAGCCCGAGGCTGGGCTCGGGCGAGGTCGCGTCCCTTGGGTAGACGAAGCCTTGACTTGAACCGCGCCCGTCAGTTGGTCTGAGGGTGTTTACCAGCCGTGATTAGGAGTGTTGGGGGTACCCCTAATTATGGTACCCAACAAGGATGTACTCTCCGTCCGTGAGGTTGCAATCTATAGAATGCAATGAATAAGATATATGTATGCTATGATATGCAGAGTTTAGTAGCCATTATGCATAGTGAAGAAAAAGCTAAGTTAGTCGATAACTTAGGGTTTCCTCATTCTAAGTTCTTAGTGGGTTATGCTTAGCAATTTAGTGTTTAAAGTTTTGCTTAGAGGCAAGCATAGTAGATTAAGGCTTGGATTATCTCTTGAAGGTTTTAGTAGGTACTCAAGGGTTTTGTTGTTTTGGTTAGGGCAACATTAATTTCCACTACTAATTTCTCTTTTTATTGTCTTTTTATGCTCTTAAGGTGGGTTTAAACTACAACAGTGATTTCAATTTTTATAAAAATTCTGTAAAAATTACAGTGGGTTAATATTGGTCACTGAAGTCTGTCCTATAAACTTGAGGTCAAAAATAAATAGAACATTCTTTGGACAAAAATAGCAAAAATTAGGGCAGAGGGGTTACTTTGCACTACAACCCTCATCTATGTGTGGGTTCTGTACTAAGGGCTATTTTTGCTGGTATCTATGGGTAATAACATGCTTCTGTGCCCAAAATCACAGAGGGTTACTCAGTGGTTATTTAGTTATGATTTTCTAAAGTTTAATGCCAAAAAGACACTTATAACTAACTTGCTATTTGAAAAATATCAAACAACAAAACTTGTATTTTTCCTAGGTTCCTCTTAGCACAAGAATAGTTATTCCTAAGGTAGGGGTGTTTTCTCCTTAGAATTATTTTCTGATGATTTTTCAAAGTTTTCCCTGTTTTTCATGAATAAATGTGAGTGCAATATCTTTTCACTGGACTATGGTTCAACAAATTTTTCTTGTGTACTATATCATTTAGGCATGCTAGAAAAAATATGGTTGCCCCTTGGTTTCCATTTTTAATTCCTTTTCTAAATTTTCCTAAGTTTGAGCATAAACAAGCTTTAGTGAAGAAACCCTTCCTAACCTTGTATACTGGGGTGTTCATAAATTTTAAACAGTGTAACTACTAGGTTAGTGTCTCCATTATTTTTCTTAACCCTGGTCTCACCTTATTTCTATTTTTCCTTCTAATATTAAGTTTTGGGCAGTTTTCTTCTTTAATTCAAAACTCTAGAAAATAATACAGGAACTATGGGGTTCATTAATTTTGTCTGATAGTTTATATTTCACAAAGTCTAGCAAAATTGGTTTGACAAATTTTGGATGATTATTCTCCAAGTTATGCATTTATTTAGTTCTCTATAATATTTAAAAGAAGAATAAATTCGAAATGGAAAAGAAAAACAGGTTTGCGCTGAACCCCCTGGGTTTTCTCTCCCTTTTCCCTCACAAAACAGTCCTCGGTCTACTATTTGCATGTGTGACTGACGTTGCACAAAACCCCCTGGTCTTAACCCAATCCAACCCACGCTCCCTAGCTTGCTTAAACAGTACCTGCGGCAAAAATTACAGCGGCGAGGCTCACCGGCGGCAGAAGAGCTCCAGCGGGGTGGTCAGTGACGTCAAGGAGGTCACGGTGGTCACGTCGGTGTGCGGGTCGGCGTCTGGGGTGGTCGGAGCTGCCCTAGCCACGAGCGCAGGCGGCGGAGGTCATCGGCGGCTCCTGCTCCGGCCAAACCATGGCGGTAGGGTTCAATTAAAGCGCTAGAGGAGCTTCACGGGGTGATGTAGAGGCCATGCGTGCAATGAATTGAGAAATGGTGTAGAGGTTTACCCGGTCCACGTGCTCCGGCGGGGTTCCGAACTCCGGCGAGCACGATTGCGCTATTCCGGTGGCGCGGGTCCTCGGTTCAAGCTTGGGCAAGCTTCACAACCTCCATGGGGAGCTACCTGAGGGCTTGGATCGAGCGGAGGAGGGCAGGAAAGGGGTTGGCCACGGTGGTCGCCCTCGGGCGGCTCTGGCGGGTCGCGGGGAGGTCGCCGGAGCTATGGGCGAGCTCGGGGGAGTTAGGCGTGGTACAGAGGAGGCAACGGGGAAGGTAGCCGGCACTGGGGTGGGCTTTATAGCCGCGGCATGGGCGTGGTCACGGGGCGGCCACGGGCACGCGAGGTTCGCGTGTGGGCGTGCTCTGAGCACGCCCCCGAGTGTCAGCCCACGTCAAACACGTGTGGGTTTGCTTCTGCCGAGGTTCAACGGTCGATTTGGTCGACTTAGCGTGCAGATCTTAGCAAAACCCCTGTGTACGGTCTCTTCCCTGCACCAAATCCTACCTTTTTCATGTGAGTTCCAAGCAAAGATATGGTCTGGTTAGAGAGATATGGGGGTGAGAAGTCGGCTCTGTCAGAGCTGTCCATACTGAGACAAAAGCCATGCCAAGTCGTGTCAAATGGCTTAGGGTTGGGTTCAAACTTTTCCAGGGTATTCTAGGGGTCTTTTGGCGCCATTTTGTCAATTGGGCCATAAGGTTTTGAGTTTGGGAACAAGATGAACATGTGTGATCTTTGAAATAGGGTCGGTTTTGAACTTGGGAAAAACCTGATTTTTATTTTATGTCTTTCTCTTGGGTGACCTTTTTGGGGTTTTTCTGAATCCTTTTTGGGGTCACACTCTTTCTATGTTTTGTAGGGTATTAAGTGTACTACAACTTTTGTATTTGGTCCAAGTCATGACAATGTGATTTACATAGGCTTTTTTGCTATAACCCCCTCTAGGGCTCCATTTGCCTATAAGGGATTTTAATTAGGGTTTGGGTCATTCCCTTCTCTTTTGTGCATGATAAGGCCAAGGTATGACTTCTATGATGGTTTACACCTACTTAGGATCTTGATCCCCAAGTTTGGTGTCCTATGCTCAAACTAAACCACATGTGATGATGGGTTTACTAATGTAGTCTTGAGTGAAAACCCTAAGTAACACCTGGGGGGTTACAGCCCTCCCCCCTTAAAGGAATCTCGCCCCAAGATTGTGGGTGGGGGTCCTTTAGAGGGTACCCAGAAGATGGGTCTGTGTGATGTAGATTCTTTAAGCCAAGTTTCTCTAATTAACTGCTCTTCGAATGTCATCCTCTTTGCAACTTCAGAAGGAAGTCCTTTTTAAGTTATTTTCAAGGCTTACTATCCCTTTAACATCTAAGTTTTGCTTGTATTTAGATTAAAAGGGCAGGTGGGGGTGGGGTTTTTGGATTACATACCGACTCCTTTGGGCAGAAAGTCGGGGAAGCGAGACCGTAGAAAATCCTCAGTCTCCCACGTAGCCTCTTCCACTGAGTGATGACTCCACTGAACCTTATACATCCTGATCGATCTTGCCCGTGTTGATCTCTCCTTTTGATCCAATACCTTGATGGGGTGCTCTTGATAGGATAAGTCTGGTTCTATCTCCAATTCTAGTTCAGGTAGTACTTCCGTGGGTAAGTGGACGCACTTCCGTAGCTGAGATACGTGGAACACATCATGAACTGCTAACATTTGGGGTGGAAACTTCAATTGATATGCTACGGGCCCATAATTCGCTTTGATCTCATAGGGCCCAATGTAGCGAGGAGCTAACTTGCCCTTGATTCCAAACCTCTGAACACCTTTGGTGGGTGACACCTTAAGGTAAACATGATCTCCCACTTCAAACTATAGAGGCTTCCTCCTCTTGTCATGATAGCTCTTTTGCCTGGCCTGAGCTGCTTCTAGGTTCTTCTTAATAACTCTGACCTTTTCCTCTGCTTCAAGTACTAAGTCTGGTCCAAATATTTCCCTCTCTCCCGCTTGAGACCAATTTAGCGGTGTCCTACACCTTCTCCCATACAAGGCCTCGAAAGGTGCCATCCTTAGACTGGACTGGTAGCTGTTGTTGTATGAAAATTCTGCCAAAGAAAGACACTTGTCCCAATTTTTACCATAGTGTAGTACACAGGCTCGCAGCATGTCTTCGAGAATGTGATTCACTCTTTCTGTCTGACCATCTGTCTGAGGATGGTATGCTGAGCTGCTTATTACATGGGTCCCAAGTGATTTTTGGAGCTGCTCCCAAAAGCGTGCCACAAACAGTGCTCCTCTGTCAGATACAATAGTTTTCGGAATTCCATGCAAACGCACTATTTGATCAACATAGATTTCTGCATACCTCTCGGTCTTGTGAGTGGTATGTACTGGCAAGAAATGAGCTGTCTTAGTCAATCTATCCACGATGACCCAAATAGAATCATGATGCCGGGAGTTATTGGGCAATTCCACAATGAAAATCCGTGCAAATATCCTCCCATTTCCAAGTTGGTATGGGAAGGGGCTGCAAGGTGCCTGCTACCTTTAAATGACTGGCCTTGACTCTCTGGCAAGTGTCGCATTCAGATATATACCTAGCAATTTCCCTCTTCATTCTGGTCCACCAGTACAAAGATCTGAGATCATGATACATCTTGTTACTGTCGGGATGCATGGAGAATTTGGAAAGGTGAGCTTCATCCAATATCTTCTTTCTGAGTTCGGGGTTCTTAGGAACAACCAATCGGTCTCCAAACCATAGAATTCCCTTGCTGTCTTGACGGAAGCACTTGTACTTATCTACCTTCTGCTTGAGCATTTCCTTGATGACTTGAACACCCTTGTCACCAATTTGAGCCATGACTATTTGCTCATGCAATGTGGGTTCCACTGCGATATACTCCAAAGTTCCTGAGGAAACAACTTCTATGCTCAACTTGCATAACTCATCACTCAGGGTGGCAATCTTGGAGTCCATCGTTACACAGTTGCACTGGGCCTTTCGACTTAAAGCATCTGCCACAACGTTGGCCTTGCCAGGATGGTAATGTACTTCCAAATCATAGTCCTTGATGAGTTCCAACCATCTCCTCTGCCTCATATTTAGATCAGCCTGAGTGAAGATATACTTGAGACTCTTATGATCAGTATAGATATTGCAATGAGCTCCCATCAGGTAGTGTCTCCATATCTTGAGAGCATGAACTACGGCTGCTAACTCCAGATCATGTGTGGGGTAGTTCTGCTCATAGGGTCTGAGTGCTCGGGAGGCATAATCAATGACTCTGTTGTCTTGCATCAAGACACATCCCAATCCAGTACCGAAAGCGTCACAATAGACCTCGAAAGATTTTGTGTTGTCTGGTTGAGCTAACACGGGTGCTGTTGTCAAATGTTGCCTTAGTGCATTGAAGGCATCCTCACATTTCTGGCTCCATTCATACTTGACTCCTTTCTTCAACAATTCAGTCATTGGCTTGGCAATCCTGGATAAATCAGGAATAAATCGTCGGTAATATCCTGCCAATCCCAGAAAACTCCGAATCTGTCGCACCATGGTAGGAGGTTTCCAATTCATCACTTCTTGTACTTTCTCAGGATCAACTGATACCCCATCCTGAGAGATGGTATGACCCAGAAATTTTATCTCCTTCAGCCAGAACTCACATTTGGACAGCTTAGCATATAGACGATGATCGCGCAGTCGCTGAAGTACGATGTGTAGATGCTCAGTATGCTCATCTTCATTTTTGGAATAAACCAGAATGTCATCAATAAAGACCACCACAAATTTGTCCAGCTCTTGCATGAATACCGAGTTCATCAAATACATGAAATAAGCCGGGGCATTGGTTAGCCCGAAAGACATCACCAAGTACTCGTAAAGCCCATATCTGGTAGAGAAAGCCGTCTTCGGGATATCACTGGCCCTGATTTTAATCTGAAGATAGCCAGAGCGAAGATCTATCTTGGAGAATACTTTTGCTCCCACCAACTGATCGAACAATACATCAATACGGGGCAACGGATACTTATTCTTGACGGTTACCGCATTGAGAGGGCGGTAATCAACACACAATCTCAGACTCTCATCCTTCTTCTTTACAAATAAGGCGGGACATCCCCATGGTGAAGTACTTGGGCGAATGAATCCCTTGTCCAACAATTCTTGCAATTGCTTTTTCAATTCCGCCAACTCTGCTGGCGGCATCCTATAGGGTCTCTTAGATATAGGGGCAGTTCTGGGTTGCAGTTCAATCGCGAACTCTATGTCTCTGTCGGGTGGCATTCCTGGTAATTCATCCGGAAAAACATCTGGGTAGTCACAGACTACGGGGATTCTCTCAACCTGTGACTCTAACATAGCGAAGGCACAGGAATAGGTACAACCCTGGTTGGGCAAATATAATGTAGTCTCGCCGTAAGTAGGGGAGTGAATCTCAATGGCCCTTGCTGCAATATCAAGTACTGCCTGGTGCCTGGATAACCAGTCAGTTCCCAATATGATGTCCACACTATCCAAACCCAAGATGAGGAGGGTGGTTCTAATCACAAGACTACCAAATTTTATAGGCACCTGCCTATTGATTTGATAGGTGGCAACCCTGCCTCCTGGTGTTGAGATTGTAATACCTCCATTGGTGTGATGGAAAGGTAACTGGCATTTGGCACTAAATTTTGCACTGATAAAACTGTGTGATGCACCAGAATCAAAAAGAACGATTGCAGGATTATTCAAAACGGAAAAGATACCAGTCATGACGGGTGCTCCCTCTGGAATGTCAGCCATGGTGGTGAAGTTCAGCCTGCCTTGCCTTACTTGCACCTTCTGCCTCTTACCTTGATTCTGATTGGAACTCTGCCCCTGCCTCTGCTGGTTCTTGGGTCAATTTTTTACATAGTGCTCTATGCTGCCACAAGTGAAACACCTGTTGTCATTTGTCTGGCGGTACTGCTGCTGCTGTGGCTAATTGTTGTTCCTCTGAACTGGGGGCTGAGAGCGGTTGGGTGCCTGCTGCTGCTGCTGTGGTCGGATCACCCAACGACCTTGCTGTTGCTGGGGTCCCCTATTCTGAGGGTCAGATACAATCCTGAAGCGCTATGGCAGGGTTGAAGGTCCTGTCACAGGGGTCTTCCTCTTCTTTTCTGCCTGACGGGCTGTGATGAAGTCCTCCTGAGATATGGCCATGTTGACTAACTCATTGTAACTGTTGGCCCTGACGGTGTTGAGACGGTCGTGGAGCTTAGTGCTGAGCCCCCTCCTGAACCTGTCCCTCTTCTTCTCATCAGTGTCTGCATGATATCCGGCATACTAGCACATGTCATTGAAGGCCTGAGCGTACTGTAACACTGTACGATTCCCCTGAGTGAGTGCCAGAAACTCATTTAGCTTGCGGTCCATAATGCCTGCTGGTATATGATGCCCTCTGAAAGCTGCCTTGAATTCTCTCCATTCCACCACGTGGCCATCTGGCTGCATAGCGAGAAAGTGATCCCACCACGTTCACACGGGTCCGCGAAGCTGCTGAGTGGCAAAATGAACTTTGGCCGCATCTGAACAATTGCCGGTAAGTAATGGGAATTTGGATTCCACTACCCAGATCCATACATCAGCATCAAGTGGGTCCTCTGCCCGAGTGAACAACGGCGGCTGAGTGCTGAGGAACTCTGTAGCATCCCAAAAATTCAAATCCTGAAATTTTCTCAAACTCGCCCTAAATTCAAAATGAATTTCATGTTTCATTTCAAAATGTTTGTTTGCGAGTTGATATCAACAAATAAAATATAGTGGTCTATATTATCTCCAAAATCCTCCTCAAAATATCCTACAAATATTTCTCGAGTGACCCCCTCAAATTCTTTCCAGAAATACTGCCCAGATATTTCCCCAGTGATCCCCTTCAAGTTCTTTCCAGAAATACTGCCCAAATATTCCACCGATAGATCTCCAGATATTTTCCCCTTGAGAAATACCTTCAGAATCATTTTTCAAGTCCCTACAAATATTTTCTTCATAACTTTCCTCATGCTCATACGTAAACGTATGCTTCCGGTGTCATACAGTGAGCTCTACAAGCTAATTACACTTATACAAGACAAATACATGCTAATCTCCCACTAATCCTCTAATCCTCCCACTAATCCTCTCATCCCTCCCCCTAATCCCACCACCATGGCTATAAATAGAGGGGCAAGGGCCTCCTCTCATCCCACCCCAAGCCATTTCATGGCAACTCTTCCCCCCCCACACACACACCCACTCCAGGTTCCACATAAGCACACACTAGCACAAGGATCGTTCGATCGTTCTTCGATCGTTCGTCCCCCTGTTCTTAGTTTGTTCGTTCGTTCGTCCGATCGTTCGTCCGATCGTTCATGATTCATTTGTCCGTTCGTCCGATCGTTCGATCGTTCGTCTGCTCGTTCGTCAAAATAATCTTTATCCTGCCGTTATGCTGCCGAAATTCCGATCGTTCGTTCGTCCGATCATTCGATCGTTCGTCCGTTCGTTCATAGTTCCTATTCATCGTTCATCGTTCGTTCATAGTCCCTATTCATCGTTCATCTAGATAATCTTTATCCTGTCATTATGCTGCCAAAATTCCGATCGTTTGTTCGTTCCATCATTCGATCGTTCGTCCGTTTGTTCATAGTTCCTATTCATCGTTCATCGTTCGTTCATAGTCCCTATACATCGTTCATCCAGATAATCTTTATCCTGCCGTTATGCTGCCGAAATTCCGATCGTTCGTTCGTCCGATCATTCGATCGTTCATCCGTTCGTTCATAGTTCCTATTCATCGTTCATCGTTCGTTCATAGTTCCTATTCATCGTTCATCGTTCGTTCATAGTTCCTATTCATCGTTCATCGTTCGTTCATCGTCACTATTCATCATTCATCGTTCGTTCATACGAACTATTCACTATCACTATTCACCATTACTATTCACCGTTACTATTCATTGTTACTATTCACATGCACTATTCATCATCGTTAGTATTTATCATTACTATTCATCATCATTACTATTGATCGATGATATCTATAATTACTTTTTTGTCGCCACTATTCATCGTTACTAATCATCGTTACTATTCATCGGTCATCCAGTCATCCCAAATTTCAACTACTCATCCATCATGCTGTCCCGTCCACCTAAGACGAGCCAGACCAATATTTCAGTCATATGAACTCCGGTGACTGTGATTTTCCTTCCAGTAGGGAACTTCCCATCTGGTCACCCATCCTAGGTTTCTCCAAGTTGAGCATGCTTAACTTTGAGATTCCTTTGAACCAGGCTTCCAAACTTAGATTCCAATAATTCTTGTTTCTAAATTCTAATCGAACTATTCCCTATCCAACCATGTCATCCTTTAAGCATGGTCCATGTTCCAGAAAACTCCCAAAATACTCTTGTCCCATATTCTGCCTATAACTCTCCTATTCATACTAAGTCAGACGATTCATTCGTAACTATTCTCACCAACAGTGAACTTCACTGTGCTACACCACATACACTCAACTATAAATACACCCAGCTACCCTCTCCCTCTCCACACACACTCAACACCCTCAGCCAAGGCAAACACCCCACCCACTCAGTTACCCCGCTCTGCCGGCTACAACATAGTGTCGCTTCGCCTCCAGTCCACCCTCCTAGTAAGCACCTCCGCTCCACCACCAGTAATATCACAACACCACATGACACAGATTCTACTCAAGACTGTACCCATCCATATATCGTTATTCTGACCACTATACTAAATATTTGTTGGTATACTTGCTTGTTTGTATGTTTGCTTATTCATGTTGCATAATTATCGGAGCGTTCGTGCCGTCTCATGGAGGCTAGATCTGTAAGTCTACGCCAGGCAGCGGAGCTAGAAGCCAGTTCCGCGAGCTCCCCTTCCCCCTTCGCCGAATAAGCACGACAAGCTCACTGGATCCCTTTGATGCATAAATTACCTATGATTTTTCAACCACAACCCTCAGCCTGTTATTTTATGCATGATATGATTTTGAGACAAGTTATTATGGCCACCTAGCCGCTTGCCGCAATCAATCCTTGATGTATTTGTTCCAAATGATTTGAGAAAAGGTGTGAGTTTTCAAAAGAAAATGCTTTTCAAAATGTGTATGATGAAGGGTTTTCACCCTTATCACCTTTGAGTAGGGATGATCAGGGACTCCCTGGTTTAGGGGAGGGTCTAAGGTGATGGCTCAGCTAGTTTAAGCGTGAGCAGAAGGATTGTCCCCTCTTATAAGGACCGGTTTGTCATCTTTCACTACCTGTACTCATGATAAGTACAACCACTCGAGACTGTGTGGGCAGTCACTCAATCTAAACTCGTACGGTCCAACCCTAGGGTTATGAAGGCTGGGGAGCACTGGGAGGATAAGGAGGGGGAATGTTTTGTCCGGTTTGGACATGGCCGTGGCCTGACTCCTTCCGGTATAACCGTTAAGGTTAGGACGTGCGAGGAAGGAAAGGGATTCGGATTCGGATCTCATTGATCATGAGATCGCAGAGCCGGACTAGTGGGTAAAGTGTACACCTCTGCGCAGAGTTTGAAAACCTATTCGAATAGTCTGTGTCCACAGGAATGGATGAGTCTGGTGTGGTATGGCAATTAGTGTTTTGTTTTCCAAAAAAAGTGCTTTTGAGAAAAGTGGTTTTTAAAAGGTCCGGCGGTTGAGCCGTGAGCTATGGTGGACGGGAAGTCCAGTAGCTGTTTTTGAAAATGAAAACCAGTGGGAAACTGCTGAGATACCTGGATGGTTTAGTCCAGGGGATTTTGTTCTAATATTGAAAAACTTTCTGCTCCTTTTGGAGAGGATGCGCTTTGCAAAAATACAAATGTTTTTCAAAACAACCCTGCATAAAATATTGCTGTTTCTGCAAAATATCCTGAGCTCCATATATTCCATGCATTATATCTAATTTCCCCATTCCGCGGGTGAAGGTGGGCTGCTGAGTACGTTTGTACTCACCCTTGCTTATTTGTTGTTTTTCAGAAAAAGGAGATCGGGTAAGAGTTACGCCTGTTCCCAACCTTGCCTGTGGCTGTTGGACCGCTGAATTGCTTTGCTGCGTATATCGGGCTGCTTTAGCCCCACTCTGATGATATGTCCCGAGTTGTGGACCAACTCTTAAAGTTGTTCGCCACCTTTGTAGGTTTGTCTCGTTTAAGCATATTTGGTATCATATGATGTATAAATGTGTTTACTAGCCTCCTGAGACTAGTAATTGTATCACATTTAAGTCCAGAGGATTGGGGACGCTTCAGGTGGTATCAGAGCTGTTAGGTTGGCCGCAGGATGTAACCCTTAGCCTGATCCAAAAGTTTTTGAGTCAAAACTATTTTCTAAAAAAATTCTTGCTCTCATCCCTTCATTTCAAAAATGCTTTCCCCCTTTCCCTCTCTCAGAAGTCAGATGGAGGTCCGTTGCCAAACCAGTTTTTGCCAGAATGAAGATGGTTTCCCCAAGTTGCTGAGAGCATGCACAGTTCGCCTCGGAATCGGGACCGAGCCAGAGTATGATGGTCGTGAATTCGTCGAGCATGGCACAGAGAAGTGTGTCGTGACTGTATACATTGGATCCAGTCTGCACCATGTGGAATGGAGTGTCACTGCTGCTGGGCACAGATTCAAAGACACCTGCCAAGTCATCGCCCGCAAGGCATTGACGGCCCTGTGTCCGATCTATGAAGAAGAAGTGGCCGACACACCGCTCAGATTCTTTCCGCCCTTTTAGAGAGACCATCCAGTTTGGATGGCCAGGATGCGTGCATTGGAAGGGAAGCAGCTGCTTGAGGATGACCCCACAGTCATGTACCTCACTGCATACCTGCTCACCCTAGATGCCCAGTATGATTTCTTGGCTTGGCACCACCATCAGATGATTGCCCGAGCAGAAGATGCAGAGAAGCTCAACCGTAAGCTCCATGTGGATCTCACCACAGCTCAAGCCCGTGCAACTGCATTGGAAAGTCGTGAAGTCATTGCTGTTGAAGCCCTGAAGCAAGCCAAGGATGAGCACATCCAGAAGTTGATAGATGCCTACTTGGTAACCCATAACCAACGTAGAGCCCTGCGGATCCAAGAGCCTGCTTCATCTAACCCAGTTCAACCCAGGAGAGCTGAAGATCCCTAGATTCTTGAAGGTCACCCGGTCTCTATCAAAGGAGAGAAGAAGGCTTGGGAACTCCCAGAAGGAGCCATAGTCTTGGAAGGAATGTTAGTCTTCCCTCAGGCTATGGATAAGCAAGAGCACCCTGAATCCTCCCAAGATCCCCCACCGGAGTTGTTTGAGCCCCTCACCATGAAGAAGATTCCTGCACCATCCCTTGAAGTCAAGGAAGAAGCTGCAAGCACCCCGCCAGCACCGCCGCCCTCTGAGGAACTACAAGAGCCAATCCAGCTTGAAGAAGAGTTCGACCCCGTGCTGCCATCTCAGTCACCGTCAGAAGAAGTCATCAACATCAGCTCCCTCTTGACCCATCTAGGAGATGTCTCAGATTGAAGTTGTGTGCCAGCCTCGTCAGAAGAGAAGCTGCCAGGTCTAAGTTAGTTATGCCCAGTTCTCTGCGTGCATTGGGTAGTGAAGTTTTTCTTCACTTTGGCTAGAGCCCTGCATGTATGAGAGGTAATCGTGTAGACTCGTGTTTTGCAAAACTCTAATTGTGTGGCCCCCTATGGCATTTCAAAATGAATTTTGCTTGATGTTTTCTCCTCTTTTGAGTGCATATGTGATGCTTTAACGTTAGTGCTCATAAGTTGCATTTAGCATAGTTCTCAATTCAGGAGCCAAGCAATAGTAGTTATGCTTAGCCCCCGAATCTGAGTATTCCATGCTTTGGAAAAACTATTCTTCCCTTATTCAAAACTGTAACACCCCGCTGGTCGCACAAAATGGATAATACCATAAACCTCATCTACCAAACTTACTCAACACAAGAGATGTAATAAAGAAAGAATATAAAGCAAGAAAAAAATCCGGCAGCACCTCCTTTGAAAACTAGCATAACAAGGAGGGGAAAACATGACGCACATACAAGATATAAAGACATATAATTCACATAGTAGAAACTGTAATGCAAGAGTGGTAAAACTTAATTATGACCCAACTAAAGTAAAACAAATGGGATAAGAACTCAGTCCACCCCAAAATAACCGCTCAACCAAGAATAAAGCAATTCACTAGACTTGTCCAACTCTGATTAACAACATTAATAAATGGTGGTTCCTTTATTAAAGGTGTAGTGGTCGTGCTGCTACATCCCTCTATTCCCCAAAACAGAAATTAGGTGCCTGCATCAAACAATGCAAGATGTGAGATAACACATCTCAGCAAGTAAACACAACAACAGCAAATAGGACATTGTAAATCAACTGTGCTTACACAACCACGTGTTCAGGACTTCTTTCTTTTCTTTTGAACAGTAAATTGCAGCAAGTATACGAGTAACTAAAAAACTCAACACCAAGTAGAATCACCATGCACAAGTCCAAATTATCCACATCCACATAATAGATTCAACACCTCTCCCATGAATGCACATGGCTACAAATGCAATAATGACTTCTGCCTCCATATCTCTAAGGATATGAAGCTGCACCATACCCCTTCTCGGGCAACATATGATGCTCAATGTACCGGTACGGTCGGACCATAAGATCGCGACGAAACTTCAATGCAATGGATGATGAGTGCATTATGCATGACAACATCATAAGTTCTCCCCAAATAAAAAGGTGCTAGGCATTTACTTCCATCCATTCCACATAATTACCACTTGAGTAACATAATCAAACCTCAAACTCAACATATGAAATCCATGAAACATGAACATGTTCAAATGATGGTACTCGAAAGAAAATATGAATTTGAACATGATAGCACAACATAAACAAGTATAAGACTCCTCATCTGACAGACGGAATAACCATCACAGTTTTACTTGCCTTCACCGAAGTTCGGGCAAAATCCCTAAGAACGATCCGGAAGTCCACCACCTGTTTTTTGACACCCAACTTAGTGCACCAAATTCACATAAAAAAACTCAAAGACAACACCGCACCTACGCGCAATCTCAAACCCCGCCGCGGTAACAATTCTCCCCTCACTAACCAAACTGCAGCGGCGCTGCTTAACAATTCCATAACTTAAAAATTAGGACAACAGTGATGATAAACAAAAACTTCAGAGACAACTACATAAAATTCCCCACAAGTTTTGTATACAACTACCTCTAAACGGTCCACAAAATAAACCCTGCAATCTGTTTTTTTCTGATTTGGGCAGCGACATACGCGGATTCAAACAGCGATAACTTTTAAAATATAATTCCGATTTGAGCGCATAAGTACTTGTTGGAAAGATAAGAAAAAGCCCTACATGATTCTCATACTGATTAACACTAATTACTCCCGAAAAATCCCTAGAAACTGCTAACACTGCTGCTGTTCGTCACTCTGAAAAATCTGTTTTTTGGACAGCCACATACCCGGATTCAAACGATGATAACTTTTAATTTATAACTCCAAATTGAGCGCATAAATACTCTTTGGAAAGATAAAACAAAGCCCTACATGATTCTCATACTGATTAACACTAATTACTCCCGAAAAATCCCCAGAAACTGCTAACACTGCTGCTGTTCGTCACTCTGAAAAATCTGTTTTTTGGACAGCCACATACCCGGATTCAAACGATGATAACTTTTAATTTATAACTCCAAATTGAGCGCATAAATACTCGTTGGAAAGATAAAACAAAGTTCTACAAGATCCCGAAATTGATCCCCATTAAATCTTCACGAAAAAAACCTAAAAACTGCTGGAACTACCGCTGTTCATCCACCACGCAAAATTCTGGACAGCCCCCCTCTATCTAATCGCAAACGCCACATCTAATCAATTGATTCGCAGCGCAAATGAACAAGGGATGAACACAAAAGAAAAATCACCTTGGGTTCTCCCCCTTTCCTTCCTCCCTTCTTCCCTCCACCAAAACGATTGGAGATTCGCACCAAGAGACGATGATCCGAGCGGCACGGAGTAGCACCTTGGGAGGAGGGGATTGGGGGGGGGGGGGCGGCTAGGGTTTTGGTGGCTGCAACAATGGAGAGAGGAGGAGATGGGCAGGGCGGGGCGGCGGCCAAGGGGAAAGGAGGAGTGGGGGGGGGGGCTGCACATGGGGGGGGGGTAGTTAGGAGGGAGGCGACTAGGGTTTGGGAGGGTTAATGGGCCGAAACACCAATTGCGGCCCAACTATCCCACGCGACAGCTCCCGACCGCAACGCAAACGTCAAACCAAATAAATTCTACTGCCCTAGTTGTGAATGTTGTCCACAAAATTCCAAATCCCCAAAACAACAACTGGATGAGGAAAAAAACAAAAAGAACAACCCCCAACTTCTCTTCTTTGCAAACCGGGTATCACATTCTACCCCTCTTAAAAAGAATTCGGCCTCGAATTCTGACGCTTCTATCGGAATGACACAAGAAAAGATTAGCGAATCAATAACACTTACCCACAACGAAAAGTTCCGGGTACTTCTGCCGCATCAACTCCTCAAGTTCCCACGTAGCCTCGCGCTCCGACTGATTAGACCATAAGACCTTGACATACTTAATTGATCTCTTCCTCAACACACGCTCCAAGAATTCCAATATACGCACCGGACGACACTCCAGAGTCAGATCCTGCTGCACCGCAATTGGTTCCATCTCAATCTGATGGTCCGGATCCCGCAAGAACTTGCTCAACATAGAGACATGAAAAACCGGGTGTATCCCTGCCATGGAATCCGGCAGCAGCAAGCGATAAGCCAGGCTGCCCACTCGGGCCAAGATAGTGAACGGTCCAATGTATCTTGGGCTGAGCTTCCCAGAGACACCGAACCGAACAACTCCCTTAGTGGGTGATACCCTGAGAAGAACTTGGTCACCCACAGCAAATTCCAGATCCCGCCTCCTCACATCAGCATAACTCTTCTGACGACTCTGAGCTGCCAAAATATTCTGACAAATTTCCCGAACCTTTTCAGAAGTTTGCTGAACCCAATCAGGACCAACCAGGGATCTCTCTCCCAAAGTCTCCAAGCACAGAGGAGAGATACACCGCCTGCCATACAAAGCCTCAAATGGTGCCATCTTGATGCTAGCTTGGTAGCTGTTGTTATACTCAAACTCTGCCAGAGCAAGATGATCCTCCCAGCTACCCTTCCATGACAGAACACAAGCACGCAACATATCCTCCAAGGTTTGGATTGTTCGCTCTGACTGACCATCCGTCTGAGGGTGAAAAGCGACACTAAGCGAAAGCTTGGTGCCCAATGCACTGTGGAGACTCTCCCAGAATTTAGATACAAATTTGGAGTCTCGATCAGAAACAATAGACTTAGGTACCCCGTGAAGCCTGACTACTTCCTTCATATACAAGGGAACCAAATCTGAAGCTGAATTCGTGGTCTTCATGGGAATAAAATGCGCAGACTTAGTCAAGCGATCCACTACCACCCAAATAGCGTCCCTGCCACGAGGGGAACGAGGTAGACCCACCACAAAATCCATGGTGATATGCTCCCATTTCCACTCTGGAATTTCCAATGGCTTCAGCAAACCCGCAGGCCGCTTATGTTCGGCCTTCACGCGTTGACATACTTCACAAGCGGACACATACTTAGAAATGTCAACCTTCATCCGCTTCCACCAGAAGTTTTGCTTCAAATCTCGGTACATTTTGGTTTCGCCAGGATGGACGGTGTAAGGCGTTTTATGAGCTTCTCGCAGGATATCCAGCTTCACCTCTGATTTCTGAGGCACACAAAGATGGCCCCTGAAACGAACCAAATCATTCTCATCAATGGTGAACTCCCGCGGTTTACCATCACCAACCCTCCTTCGGGCTTCCTGCAAAAGACGATCCTGCTGCTGAGCCGCACGCACTCTCTCCATAAGAGAGGATTGAATAAGCATCTGAGTCTCCTCGCTAGCGGTGCCGACATAACACAAAGTGATCCCCAAACGGTCCAGATTAGTGATCAACGGCAAGGCCACCTTTGGAACCCCGGACCTGCTAAGGGCATCTGCCACCACATTAGCCTTCCCCGGGTGATAATGAATGGACAAATCATAATCTTTAATCAATTCTAGCCACCGACGCTGCCTCAAATTCAGCTCCTTCTGAGTAAAAATATACTTGAGACTTTTGTGATCAGTGAAAATGTCACAAGCCTCGCCATAAAGGTAATGCCTCCACGACTTTAGAGCAAAAACCACCGCAGCCAATTCCAGATCATGAGTTGGATAATTCCCCTCATGCTTCCTCAACTGCCTTGAGCCATAAGCAATCACTCTGCCTTCCTGCATCAGCACACAGCCAAGACCAATACGCGAAGCATCCGTATAAACTGTGAAACGCTTACCGCTCTCAGGCAAAGCTAGGATAGGGGCGTCCACCAACTTGCTCTTTAATGACTGATAACTGATCTCACATTCGCCGGACCAGACGAAGGGAACACCCTTCTCCATGAGCCTAGTCAAAGGCTTAGCAATGATGGAAAAATTTGGTACGAAACGCCGATAATACCCAGCAAGCCCCAAGAAACTTCGGATTTCAGAGACACTAGAAGGTCTCTTCCACTCCACCACAGCCGCAACATTCTTGGGATCAACCGCAATACCATGCTGATTAATCACGTGCCCCAGGAAAGCCACTTCAGATAGCCAAAAGGCACACTTCTTCAACTTGCCACAGAATTGATTCTTCCTTAGGGCGCCCAGAACGAGACGAAGATGCTGATCATGCTCGGCCTCGGTCTTTGAATAAATCAAAATATCATCCAGGAATACGACCACAAAATCGTCCAGGAATTCATGCAGCATCCTATTCATTGCTTCCATAAAGGCAGCAGGGGCATTAGTTAAGCCAAAAGACATGACTATGAACTCATAATGCCCATACCTGGTGCAGAAGGCAGTCTTCTCAATATCCTCCTCACGAATCCTCAATTGATGATAACTAGAGTTCAAATCAATTTTGGAGAACACCTGGGCACCCCTCAACTGCTCAAAGAGGACCTCAATTCGGGGAAGCGGATATTTATTCTTGATTGTCACTTGATTCAAAGCGCGATAATCCACACACAGCCGCTTGCTTTTATCCTTCTTCTCAACAAACAATACTGGGGAAGCCCATGGAGACCTGCTAGGCCTAATGAAGCCCTTAGCCAGCAGATCATCCAATTGCCGCTTTAATTCAATCTGCTCCTTTGGAGCCATTCGATACGGGGCCTTATGAATAGGCTGCGTACCCGGGATCAGCTTAATCTCAAAAGCTGCATCGCGCTCCGGAGGAATGCCTGGAAGCTCTGCCGGAAACACGTCAGCAAAGTCACACACCACCCGGATGTCCTGCACCCGCAAGGCAGCCTCGCCCTCCACCACCATAGAGAAAAAGATCCCCGACTTCCTTGACCAGCGATCAGGAAGCAATTGCGCCAACAAGGATAATGTGAACTTCGGGGAACTTCCCAAGAATACCACCTCCTTACCCGACGGCGCCTGCAATAACACTGTCTTCCAGAAGCAGGATATAACCGCGCGATACTGGGATAACCAATCCATACCCAAGATAACATCGAATGCCCCCAAGGAAATCACCACCAGATTAGCCGAAAAAACCTCATCAGCAAGAATGACGGAACACCCCTGACAAACTGAACAGCTACTAATGGAGCCATTAGCAGAACTGACCAAAATTGGGTGACCCAACCTCTGCACCGAAAGACCAGCTCGCGACACAAAATCCTCCGAAACAAACGAATAGCTAGCGCCAGAGTCAAAAAGAGCATGGGCTGCAAATGAATCAACTGAAATTGTACCTGTCACCACGTCTCCTTGCTCCCTGCCATCCGTAGCGGGTAGCACATAAGCTCCAGAAATACCCGCAGAAGAGGAAGCTCCCGGAGTGAAATTAACAGAAGAACCCCACTGAGCCACCGGAGGAGGCTGGCGCGGAGCTCCAAACTGAGTCAGCACAGGGGTAGACGGCGCAGGAGTAGGCACAGCCTGATACTGCGGAAAACCTTGCATCGGCACGAACCGAGAAGTCCCAGGCACATAAAGCTGCTGTGGAGGAAGAGGAACTGAAAACTGCTGCTCAGCACTTGACATCATATTGATAGTGCCCTGAGAAGAGGAGGAAGTTATCAGCTCCCATCTGAGCTTCCCATTGGGATTCCTCCTACACACCACATCCTTGTGGTCCTGACTGCAGATAGAACACCTGCCACTCCACTGGCACTCTGCACGGCGATGCGCATCTCCACAGCGGAAACACACCAGCCCCAACCCGGGCTTAGGAACGGCCCGAAACCTCTGAGTACTTCCTCCTGAAGTACCTGAGTCAGAAGATTTGCCACGGTAAGGATGGTGGCGCTGATGCTGAGACTTGCCCCTCTTGTGAGCTGGACCTCCAGTGTTGCCCCTCCTCATGTCCTGGCTACGAGGCTGATCAACACCCGAAGACTTCTGCGACTCCATGGTGTACTGGTGTTGCATCTCCACACCCAGCGCCTGCTCCACTGTGGTACGGAAGTCCACCAACGGAAAGGCCCCCAGAGCATGCCTGATAGAAGGCTTCAGACCCTGACGGAATTGGCTCGCCTTCTCCATCTCATTATAAGCCACATGAGGGACAAAGCGGACCATTTTGTTGAAGCCCACCTCATACTCTGTGACAGACTTCTTCTCCTGCTTGTAGGACTGCAAGTCAATCTTCATTTTCTCCAGAAAGGTGACCGGGTAGAATCTCCTTTCGAACTGCCTGATGAAAACATCCCATGATAGGACTCCTGGTGAGGAGGAGTGCGCTGCCTTCACGCCTCTCCACCAAATCTGCGCCTCACCCTTCAGCAGCTGAGTGCCAAAGCGAACCCGATCTCCATAAGCAATCTCGAAGACATTCATCTTATCCTCCACATAAGTCAGCCAATCTGCCGCCTCGACCGGAGTACCACTGCCATCAAAAGAATCCAACTTCATGCCCATCCACTGCATCAGAGAAAGACCACTGACTGGAAGAGGCGCCTCGGCCCCGCCACCTGGAACAGCACCCGCAGGGACAGCGCCCCCGGGCACTTCTCCACCTCCAGCACCCTGAGCAGCACCTGCAGGGGCGACAGGGATGGCTTGCCTCAGAAGGGCCATCTCCTGCTGCATGGCCTGCATCGCGGCTAACATTGCCGCCGGACTCATCGAGTCCCCACTAGGAGCTTGCGGACTACCTGTAACACCCGGATTTAAGGAACAAAGCCGGGTGCATCTCATACATGCGCCAAGAAGACAACATATATAATAACAGAGTGTATAGAGATAAATGTCATAAAACATCAGAGTATTTATTACATAGCGGAAGACTTACAAAAATAAAAGATAAATATAACACGAACTAAGGATCGTCGGCGCAAATGTCGACTGAGAAACGCCACCTAGATCAGATCAAACTCCTCGATACTTGACTCCACTTGAAACCACCTGCTCTTCTCCTGTGGGGGGGGGGTGTGAGATAGCAAGAGTGAGCTCACATACGTTCATAGCTCAACAAGTCGTGGGAAATAATGTGGCATGAACTCACCAAAGGTGGGAGTTCATGAAGTGTAAGGCTGATCAATGAAATAAAGGCTGAGGCTGAGCATTGCTTTTATAAGTTGGTCAAAATTTTATTAGCAATTACTAAGTGTAAGTAAATACCAAACCATAGTAATAATAAGTAAAAGTAACAATAAAATAATCCCAAATGCAATGAAATGACAGGTTAAGTTTAAGTTCCATAAATTAATCATGTGAGGGTCTGAGCCGCTCTTGACCGTGAGCACGGCTAGTATACTAGTTTTACACTCTGCAGAGGTTGCACATCTTTACCCACAAGTCATGTTACCCATCTGCCAAGAGATGGCCAATCCCATACACCTCTACCGAGGAGGCGAGGCAGGGTAACACTACGAGGCCTTTACAAAGTTCCACTAGCTTCAGACTACCCGCTACAGTTTATAGGAAGATCCAGTGCAGGGTTCCTGGCTGACCGCCATCGCAGCAAAATCAACCAGGGACCTCCCTACACTGACCTCTCCCCTACTGCCCTTGCCCCTTTCGGGTAAGGTAGCCCTCCCCTAGCTTTCCTAGTTAATCAGCCAAGGGCGTCCCATTAAACCCTTGTGGTAGCACTGTTTTCCCGGGTGGTCGCTCCATGTTCCCATTAACATAATGATCTTAACATGAACAAGGAATAATAAAACAGATAACAATAAATAGTATAACAATGAGTGATGAATATCTCTATACCCAAATCCACATAAAGCAGTAGCATGTACTACCCAAAACTTTAGTAGTAAAACCAGTGGTGAAGCAAGGTATAAAGATAGTCAAAATCTAGGGCATCCTATTGGGTCCCAGCAAAATTATCCTATGCAGATCATTATGAATAACAAGAACATGAATGGGTAAAAGAAGTGATCAAGGGCACAACTTGCCTCCAATGAGCTCCTGCTCAGCTATCTCTACTTGTTGAACCACAGAATCCACAGCCACGGGCTCTTCTACTCGCCACAATACAAACAAGCACAGTGCATATAGAGAAATTAACATTACACCAAACATATATACAAAATACACAGTAATAATCTACACATTAAAATAAAATTCTAGGAACAGGAATCATAATTTTTGGAGTTATAGAATTTAAGTTATGGATTTTCAAAGGTTTTATGTGTTTAAAATAGATTAAGTGAGAAATTATCTTTCCTACTATTTTTATGTCAAAACAGAGGCTCTAGGTGATAAAGAATTAAATTACAAAATTTTAGGAAGTGGAATGAAGTAATTTGGAGTTCATATGCATTTTCTATGAATTGTTGAAATTCTAGCCATTATTTTCCTATTAAAAATCCATTTATAAATCATTTTCTCTGGTTTTATTATGTTCTGGACTGGGCCTCAAAATCTGAGAACAGCAGGGGCCCAGGCGCAAAAGATCCTGAGACTCAGAACACTATGCAACAGGACGGCGGGTTTATTTCCCCATTACCCGAGGGCTCTTTTATAAAGTTGCAGGGGCCGAAGAGGTAAGGAGGGCTCTCGGTCGTTGGATTGGCGTTTGAGGGCTCGGATTATAAGACCACCTCACCCAACCGGTATGCGCTATGCACCGTTGGATCAGAGATCTGATGATCAGGATTTAATGAGATATGAACCGTTCTCCACCCTCCGATCGACGATCTACGACACGCATTCGACGAACGAAAAGGTATGCGCCAACCTAATCCGAACCGTACCCCGGAGATCCGACGATCGAGATCAATCCGCTGAACGTTCTAATCTCCACCGTTCATCACATGTTCAACGATCCACGGGTGTCTTCTCCCCTTCCTGGGCCATCCGCGCGGCAGCGCCGCCCTCCCGCGGCGGCCGAACGCCGGCGAGCATGCCATTTGGTGTTCCAATGCCCCATAAGCGCACCCGAGGGTACCAACACAATGTGCAGTTCACGACGACTCTAATCGTAAGCTCAATTTCACTAATTGAGCTCCAAGTGCTCCAGTCACCGCGATGGTGCGGTCCCCAGATGCCGGAGCCATCACGACAATCAATTCCCAGCCCCCAAGTTCTCTACACGGTCACACGCAGCGCGATACGATACTATGGGCGATTCGAGCAAGATGATAAAGTTCTTACCGCATAGGAGATGGTCAGTGGTCTCGGCGGCGAGGCTTGTATCCGTGGCCCCCTTCCCCAACTCCGACGGCCAATTCGCCCTCCACGGCGAGCTCCGAATCTCGACCAAGGCAAGCGATCACGCCGACCACAACTTGCGCCTCGGACACAGCTCCGTAGATCACCCCGCGGCGGCAATAATTTTCTCTCTCCCCCACTCTTGGTTCCGCCTGATGCTTATGGGTTACGAAGAGTTGGCGGCCGCGTGAGAGAGTAATTGAGGGAAGGAGAGAGCAGGGGTAGATGGTTTATATGCTTCAAGGACCGGAATCTGGACGGGAGTAGCGTAGACTGCGGTATCCATGGCGAAGATCCCGCGCGGTCTGTTACACAATGAAGGAGGTGGCTACGGATGAGGACGAGGCCAACAGTGCGGACCCACGGGTCAGTGAAGGCACGAGCGCGAGAGGACTGACGATGGGGCCCCGCATGGCAGTCGATCGTGCACGCGTGAGTGCTGGTACAGTGGGCCGCGCGATCGATCAGTGGGGAGCTGCGGGGCGCGCGCGAGAGAATAGGATAGTGGGCCAAAATGACGCTGGTTAGCCCAGGTAGTGATGCTACACTTTTTTTTTTATTTTTCTTTGTTTTGTTTCCAATTTCAAATATTCAAGCTAGATTCAAATCCCTGTTTTGAATTCCACATTTCAATTACCTAATAAAATCTCCCTGTGAATATGACTCCTTCTGTTTAAAATAATATTATTTGTTATTATTATTACTGTTCCATTCTTCTTAATCTTTTACCCCTATGTTTTTCATAGCTCAAATTTGAATTTGAAACTAGATTTGTGTTTTTTTATAGAAGTCTGAGTTCTATGCACCAACAAAGAAATTCCAGCATGATGCACATTCCATTTTAGTACCTTTCATTTCAACTAATCACCCTTAATTATAGGTATGCTCTTTTTATGATGCAAATGAGACACACAAAATGAGGAGCTCTCTCTATTACTCTTGGTATACAACTTTGAGTATTACAAATCCTACCCCCCTTAAAAATAATCTTGTCCTCGAGATTTAGGAAGAACTAGGGAAAAGATGGGGAAAATCTATGCGAAACTCTTCTTCTCCTTCCTATGTAGCTTCATCTTCTTCATGATGGTTCCATTGCACTTTACATTTCTTAATAACCATATTTCTTGTGACTCGAGTCAAAGTATCCAAAATCTTGATCGGGTACTCCGTGTAAGTCAACTCACCCTGAACACCGAGCTCTTCCATTGGTAACTGTTCCTCAGGGACACGGAGACACTTCTTAAGTTGAGATACGTGAAATACATTAGGCACATCAGATAGATTATCAGGTAGCTCAAGTTGATAGGCCATCTCTCCAACTTGCCTACAAATTCTGAGTGGTCCAATATAGCGAGGGGACAATTTGGCCTTGACTTTAAATCTCCTCATCCCACGAAGGGGTGACACCTTGAGGTATACATAATCTCTATCCTCAAATTCCAGTGATCTTCTTCTGTTATCAGCGTAGCTCCTTTATCTGGTCTGAGCTACCCTCAAATTCTCCGGAATTATACGGACTTGTTCTTCTGCTTCTTGTATAATCTCAGGCCCAAACAACTGTCTTCCTCTAGTCTGATTCCAATATAGAGGAGTCCTGTATTTCCTGCCATACAGAGTCTCGAACGATGACATCTTCAAACTGGCCTGGTAACTATTATTATGTGAGAACTCAGCATAAGGTAGACTCTTGTCCCAACTACTACCATGCTGAAGGGCACAAGCTCTCAACATATCTTTCAATACTTGGTTAGTCCTTTCGGTCAGTCCATCAGTCTGAGGAGGGTGGGCCAAACTAAAATTCAACTTCGTATCCATATTCTCATGAAAACTTTTCCAAACTCTGGAGGTAAACTATGATCCTCCATCCAAAATGATCCACTTCGGTACACCGTGTAGAGACTCAATCCGAGACATGTATAACTTAGCCAATTGGGATCCCTTATAAGTAGTCTTGGCCGGAATGAAATGAGCCACTTTGGTCAGTCTATCCACAATAACCCATCTAGCATCATATCCTTTCGAGGTGCGAGGCAATCCAGTAATGAAGTCCATACCAATCTTTTTCCACTTCCATTCGGGTATCTTTAATGGGTACAGTAGTCCAACTAGTCTTTGGTGTTCGACCTTAACTCTTTGGCACACATCACACATAACCACATGTGCAGCCACATCTCTCTTCAATCCATATCACAAGTACTTCTGCTTCAAATCCTGATACATCTTGGTACTACCAGGACGAATAGAATAATCCAAGTCACGGGCTTCCTTTAAAATAGTCTCTCGAAGGCTTTCAATCTCAGAGACACATATCTTGTTCTTAAACCTTATGATACCTTGCTCATCTTTCGTAAATTCCGGAACTCGACCTTCAGTAATCAGATCCTTAATCTCTTTTATCTTAGCATCACCAACTTGTCCTTTGCGGATCTCTTGCTCCAAAGTAGTTTCCACATCAATAATAACTCCTTTAGTGTGAGTAACTATCCCCAGGTTAAGTCTCCTGAAACTCTCAACAATCTCATCGAGTAGCTGGGCAACAACAGCTAAATGAACATGCTCCTTTCGACTCAAGGCATCTGTAACCAAATTTGCCTTGCCCGGGTGATAGTGAATTTCCAAATCGTAATCCTTAATAAGCTCCAACCAACGGCGTTGCCTAAGGTTGAGATCCTTCTGAGTGAATATACACTTCAAACTCTTATGATCCGTATATACTTGGCACTTCTCGTCCCACTTGAATTCTCTTTCCTTCACCAAAAGCGAGGTCATAAGCTTAGCAATCTTAGAAAATCCTTCAATAAATCTCCATTAATATCCTGCAAGTCCCAAGAAACTTTGGTCCTCCGTAACCGTAGTGGGTATGCTCCACACCACTATCTCCTTGACTTTAGCAGGATCCACTGATATCCCTCCATTAGAAATGATATGTCCAAGAAATGGCACCTTGTCAATCCAAAACTCGCACTTGCTAAACTTAGCGTAGAGTTGATTATCTCGCAACTTCTGTAGCACCAACCTTAGATGTTCTTCCTGGTCACTCTCATTCTTAGAATAGATAAGAATATCGTCGATGAACACCACTACGAATCTGTCCAAATACTCCAAAAACATCTTATTCATCAAATCCATAAAATAAGCTGGTGCATTAGTTAATCCAAACGACATAACTGTGCACTCATATAATCCATATCGAGTCGAGAAAACCGTCTTAGGAATATCCGACGGTCTAATCCTCATTTGATGGTAACCCGATCGGAGATCAATCTTCGAGAATACGCTTGCACTTCTCATCCGATTAAATAAATCCTCAATGCGGGGTAATGGAAACTTGTTCTTCACAGTGACATCATTAAGGGACCTTTAATCCACGCACATCCCTTGCAATCCATCTTTCTTCTTTACAAACAAAACTGGTGCTCTCCAAGGTGAAGACTCGGACGAATGTACTCAGCCTCTTGCAACTCCGTTAAGTGCTTCTTGAGTTCTTTTAACTCTTCTACTGACATCCTGTATGGCCGTTTAGAAATAGGGGCGGTTCCAGGTAAGAGATCAATAACAAACTCAACTTCTCTATCAGGTGGCATCCCTGGTAACTCTTCTAGAAAGACATTCCGAAAAAATCCTTAACCACTCGGATGTTGTCACCAACAAACTTCTCATTTATTAAGAATATCGCTAGTCTGATGGTGGTAGTTACTGCAATTCCAACTTCAAATCTTTTTCCTTTGGAACTGGTGAGTTCTACGGTTCCCTTAGCGCAGTGTAGAAACCACCATTGCCTTCCTTAACCATGACATACCAAGGATCAGATCTATACTGCTTGGCTCCAATATTATAGCAGTAACTCCAAATTCTCTACCCATAATGGTCAATGTCAATCTACGTGTCATTTGATTCGCCACAACAGGCCCTTTAGGTGTAATTACTCTCATGGGTTTTCTCATATTGTCCAACACATATGCCCAAACCAAAATCTCAGCATGACGCATAATTTTATTAGCAACACATGGGGACAGATAGACCTTTTTATTCCTCCTAAAATAGTATCATACCGAATACTAACTAAAGGAACCCGTAGACCCTACAAATAGTAGTAATTTACATATATGTTTATGTAGCTTGGTGGAGCTGGTGGTGGTGGAGATGGTGGTTGCTCTTGTCGTTGTCTCTCCAACCGTGATTGCCTTATCTCTTGATGTATCTCCAGACGGGCCTGACGTATTTCCTCGCGTTCTTGTCTTATCTGGTTTTGCATTTCGGTCATCATGTCTGTCAATTGCTGTATAACCAGCCTTTGGGTTGCAATCACTTGATCGGTTTCAACAGGTGGAGGATTTGGAGGATTCATTTCTGTTTGCTGTTGCGTGATAATCTTTCCTTTCCTGGTATTGACCATTAGATACATAAGGTAAGAAAGAGCAGTAGACAAGGCAGTAATTACAATCATGTTACTTTGGGGGACTTATTAGCTAAGTAGATTAGTGTGTCACCTACTAAAGCTAATACAGTACCTTATAGTGGTACATGCTAAAATGTCCATATATAATATCTCAATCAATCAAAGAAGCAAATCAGGCATTGATCATCAGAGCAATCAACCAACATTTTTAATAGAGAAAATAGTTTTAATTTTTGTCTTAGGCCTCCTACCTCTTAAAAATGTCATAGGGGTAGGGATTCCAAGGTTTGAAATCCATCTTGTCTTAGAGTAGAAAAGGTAAGAATGATCAGAGTAGAACAGTAGAAGGTAAGATAGGATCAAGGTAAGTGTAGAAAGAATCAGAGTAAGGTAAGTGTAGAATGAATCAGAATGAGATAAGTAGGTAAGGGTTGTCCATTTCTATCTAGGTTTCGTCCTACAGTCAACATTGCTCTGATACCACTTCTGTAACACCCGGATTTAAGGAACAAAGCCGGGTGCATCTCATACATGCGCCAAGAAGACAACATATATAATAACAGAGTGTATAGAGATAAATGTCATAAAACATCAGAGTATTTATTACATAGCGGAAGACTTACAAAAATAAAAGATAAATATAACACGAACTAAGGATCGTCGGCGCAAATGTCGACTGAGAAACGCCACCTAGATCAGATCAAACTCCTCGATACTTGACTCCACTTGAAACCACCTGCTCTTCTCCTGTGGGGGGGGTGTGAGACAGCAAGAGTGAGCTCACATACGTTCATAGCTCAACAAGTCGTGGGAAATAATGTGGCATGAACTCACCAAAGGTGGGAGTTCATGAAGTGTAAGGCTGATCAATGAAATAAAGGCTGAGGCTGAGCATTGCTTTTATAAGTTGGTCAAAATTTTATTAGCAATTACTAAGTGTAAGTAAATACCAAACCATAGTAATAATAAGTAAAAGTAACAATAAAATAATCCCAAATGCAATGAAATGACAGGTTAAGTTTAAGTTCCATAAATTAATCATGTGAGGGTCCGAGCCGCTCTTGACCGTGAGCACGGCTAGTATACTAGTTTTACACTCTGCAGAGGTTGCGCATCTTTACTCACAAGTCATGTTACCCATCTGCCAAGAGATGGCCAATCCCATACACCTCTACCGAGGAGGCGAGGCAGGGTAACACTACGAGGCCTTTACAAAGTTCCACTAGCTTCAGACTACCCGCTACAGTTTATAGGAAGATCCAGTGCAGGGTTCCTGGCTGACCGCCATCGCAGCAAAATCAACCAGGGACCTCCCTACACTGACCTCTCCCCTACTGCCCTTGCCCCTTTCGGGTAAGGTAGCCCTCCCCTAGCTTTCCTAGTTAATCAGCCAAGGGCGTCCCATTAAACCCTTGTGGTAGCACTGTTTTCCCGGGTGGTCGCTCCATGTTCCCATTAACATAATGATCTTAACATGAACAAGGAATAATAAAACAGATAACAATAAATAGTATAACAATGAGTGATGAATATCTCTATACCCAAATCCACATAAAGCAGTAGCATGTACTACCCAAAACTTTAGTAGTAAAACCAGTGGTGAAGCAAGGTATAAAGATAGTCAAAATCTAGGGCATCCTATTGGGTCCCAGCAAAATTATCCTATGCAGATCATTATGAATAACAAGAACATGAATGGGTAAAAGAAGTGATCAAGGGCACAACTTGCCTCCAATGAGCTCCTGCTCAGCTATCTCTACTTGTTGAACCACAGAATCCACAGCCACGGGCTCTTCTACTCGCCACAATACAAACAAGCACAGTGCATATAGAGAAATTAACATTACACCAAACATATATACAAAATACACAGTAATAATCTACACATTAAAATAAAATTCTAGGAACAAGAATCATAATTTTTGGAGTTATAGAATTTAAGTTATGGATTTTCAAAGGTTTTATGTGTTTAAAATAGATTAAGTGAGAAATTATCTTTCCTACTATTTTTATGTCAAAACAGAGGCTCTAGGTGATAAAGAATTAAATTACAAAATTTTAGGAAGTGGAATGAAGTAATTTGGAGTTCATATGCATTTTCTATGAATTGTTGAAATTCTAGCCATTATTTTCCTATTAAAAATCCATTTATAAATCATTTTCTCTGGTTTTATTATGTTCTGGACTGGGCCTCAAAATCTGAGAACAGCAGGGGCCCAGGCGCAAAAGATCCTGAGACTCAGAACACTATGCAACAGGACGGCGGGTTTATTTCCCCATTACCCGAGGGCTCTTTTATAAAGTTGCAGGGGCCGAAGAGGTAAGGAGGGCTCTCGGCCGTTGGATTGGCGTTTGAGGGCTCGGATTATAAGACCACCTCACCCAGCCGGTATGCGCTATGCACCGTTGGATCAGAGATCTGATGATCAGGATTTAATGAGATATGAACCGTTCTCCACCCTCCGATCGACGATCTACGACACGCATTCGACGAACGAAAAGGTATGCGCCAACCTAATCCGAACCGTACCCCGGAGATCCGACGATCGAGATCAATCCGCTGAACGTTCTAATCTCCACCGTTCATCACATGTTCAACGATCCACGGGTGTCTTCTCCCCTTCCTGGGCCATCCGCGCGGCAGCGCCGCCCTCCCGCGGCGGCCGAATGCCGGCGAGCATGCCATTTGGTGTTCCAATGCCCCATAAGCGCACCCGAGGGTACCAACACAATGTGCAGTTCACGACGACTCTAATCGTAAGCTCAATTTCACTAATTGAGCTCCAAGTGCTCCAGTCACCGCGATGGTGCGGTCCCCAGATGCCGGAGCCATCACGGCAATCAATTCCCAGCCCCCCAAGTTCTCTACACGGTCACACGCGGCGCGATACGATACTATGGGCGATTCGAGCAAGATGATAAAGTTCTTACCGCATAGGAGATGGTCAGTGGTCTCGGCGGCGAGGCTTGTATCCGCGGCCCCCTTCCCCAACTCCGACGGCCAATTCGCCCTCCACGGCGAGCTCCGAATCTCGACCAAGGCAAGCGATCACGCCGACCACAACTTGCGCCTCGGACACAGCTCCGTAGATCACCCCGCGGTGGCAATAATTTTCTCTCTCCCCCACCCCTGGTTCCGCCCGATGCTTATGGGTTACGAAGTGTTGGCGGCCGCGTGAGAGAGTAATTGAGGGAAGGAGAGAGCAGGGGTAGATGGTTTATATGCTTCAAGGACCGGAATCTGGACGGGAGTAGCGTAGACTGCGGTATCCATGGCGAAGATCCCGCGCGGTCTGTTACACAATGAAGGAGGTGGCTACGGATGAGGACGAGGCCGACAGTGCGGACCCACGGGTCAGTGAAGGCACGAGCGCGAGAGGACTGACGATGGGGCCCCGCATGGCAGTCGATCGTGCACGCGTGAGTGCTGGTACAGTGGGCCGCGCGATCGATCAGTGGGGAGCTGCGGGGCGCGCGCGAGAGAATAGGATAGTGGGCCAAAATGACGCTGGTTAGCCCAGGTAGTGATGCTACACTTTTTTTTATTTTTCTTTGTTTTGTTTCCAATTTCAAATATTCAAGCTAGATTCAAATCCCTGTTTTGAATTCCACATTTCAATTGCCTAATAAAATCTCCCTGTGAATATGACTCCTTCTGTTTAAAATAATATTATTTGTTATTATTATTACTGTTCCATTCTTCTTAATCTTTTACCCCTATGTTTTTCATAGCTCAAATTTGAATTTGAAACTAGATTTGTGTTTTTTTATAGAAGTCTGAGTTCTATGCACCAACAAAGAAATTCCAGCATGATGCACATTCCATTTTAGTACCTTTCATTTCAACTAATCACCCTTAATTATAGGTATGCTCTTTTTATGATGCAAATGAGACACACAAAATGAGGAGCTCTCTCTATTACTCTTGGTATACAACTTTGAGTATTACACTACCCCGAGCTCTACGAGGCGGCATAGCTGCAGCCACAGGGATGAGAATAATAAGTAAATGAGATAAGCATAGCATCTCTCTAGATAATGTCAAAACTAGCACAGAGAATAACATAATCATATCAATAGCAAGACAGAAAACCCATCCTACATGTGCAGTGTGTCAATTTATTACTACTCCACTTGCTAGGACCTACAGCCTATCCCTTTGATACCAACTGTAACACCCCGCTGGTCGCACAAAATGGATAATACCATAAACCTCACCTACCAAACTTACTCAACACAAGAGATGTAATAAAGAAAGAATATAAAGCAAGAAAAAATCCGGCAGCACCTCCTTTGAAAACTAGCATAACAAGGAGGGGAAAACATGACGCACATACAAGATATAAAGACATATAATTCACATAGTAGAAACTGTAATGCAAGAGTGGTAAAACTTAATTATGACCCAACTGAAGTAAAACAAATGGGATAAGAACTCAGTCCACCCCAAAATAACCGCTCAACCAAGAATAAAGCAATTCACTAGACTTGTCCAACTCTGATTAACAACATTAATAAATGGTGGTTCCTTTATTAAAGGTGTAGTGGCCGTGCTGCTACATCCCTCTATTCCCCAAAACAGAAATTAGGTGCCTGCATCAAACAATGCAAGATGTGAGATAACACATCTCAGCAAGTAAACACAACAACAGCAAATAGGACATTGTAAATCAACTGTGCTTACACAACCACGTGTTCAGGACTTCTTTCTTTTCTTTTGAACAGTAAATTGCAGCAAGTATACGAGTAACTAAAAAACTCAACACCAAGTAGAATCACCATGCACAAGTCCAAATTATCCACATCCACATAATAGATTCAACACCTCTCCCATGAATGCACATGGCTACAAATGCAATAATGACTTCTGCCTCCATATCTCTAAGGATATGAAGCTGCACCATACCCCTTCTCGGGCAACATATGATGCTCAATGTACCGGTACGGTCGGACCATAAGATCGCGACGAAACTTCAATGCAATGGATGATGAGTGCATTATGCATGACAACATCATAAGTTCTCCCCAAATAAAAAGGTGCTAGGCATTTACTTCCACCCATTCCACATAATTACCACTTGAGTAACATAATCAAACCTCAAACTCAACTTATGAAATCCATGAAACATGAACATGTTCAAATGATGGTACTCGAAAGAAAATATGAATTTGAACATGATAGCACAACATAAACAAGTATAAGACTCCTCATCTGACAGACGGAATAACCATCACAGTTTTACTTGCCTTCACCGAAGTTCGGGCAAAATCCCTAAGAACGATCCGGAAGTCCACCACCTATTTTTTTGACACCCAACTTAGTGCACCAAATTCACATAAAAAAAACTCAAAGACAACACCGCACCTACGCGCAATCTCAAACCCCGCCGCGGTAACAATTCTCCCCTCACTAACCAAACTGTAGCGGCGCTGCTTAACAATTCCATAACTTAAAAATTAGGACAGCAGTGATGATAAACAAAAACTTCAGAGACAACTACATAAAATTCCCCACAAGTTTTGTATACAACTACCTCTAAACGGTCCACAAAATAAACCCTGCAATCTGTTTTTTTCTGATTTGGGCAGCGACATACGCGGATTCAAACAGCGATAACTTTTAAAATATAATTTCGATTTGAGCGCATAAGTACTTGTTGGAAAGATAAGAAAAAGCCCTACAGATTCTCATACTGATTAACACTAATTGCTCCCGAAAAATCCCCAGAAACTGCTAACACTGCTGCTGTTCATCACTCTGAAAAATCTGTTTTTTGGACAGCCACATACCCGGATTCAAACGATGATAACTTTTAATTTATAACTCTAAATTGAGCGCATAAATACTCGTTGGAAAGATAAAATAAAGTTCTACAAGATTCTCATACTGATTAACACTAATTACTCCCGAAAAATCCCCAGAAACTGCTAACACTGCTGCTGTTCATCACTCTGAAAAATCTGTTTTTTGGACAGCCACATACCCGGATTCAAACGATGATAACTTTTAATTTATAACTCCAAATTGAGCGCATAAATACTCGTTGGAAAGATAAAACAAAGTTCTACAAGATCCCGAAATTGATCCCCATTAAATCTTCACGAAAAAAACCTAAAAACTGCTGGAACTACCGTTGTTCATCCACCACGCAAAATTCTGGACAGCCCCCCTCTATCTAATCGCAAACGCAACATCTAATCAATTGATTCGCAGCGCAAATGAACAAGGGATGAACACAAAAGAAAAATCACCTTGGGTTCTCCCCCTTTCCTTCCTCCCTTCTTCCCTCCACCAAAACGATTGGAGATTCGCACCAAGAGACGATGATCCGAGCGGCACGGAGTAGCACCTTGGGAGGAGGGGATTGGGGGGGGGGGGGGCGGCTAGGGTTTTGGTGGCTGCAACAATGGAGAGAGGAGGAGATGGGCAGGGGGGCGGTGGCCAAGGGGAAAGGAGGAGTGGGGGGGCGGCTGCACATGGGGGGGTAGTTAGGAGGGAGGCGGCTAGGGTTTGGGAGGGTTAATGGGCCGAAACACCAATTGCGGCCCAACTATCCCACGGGACAGCTCCCGACCGCAACGCAAACGTCAAACCAAATAAATTCTACTGCCCTAGTTGTGAATGTTGTCCACAAAATTCCAAATCCCCAAAACAACAACTGGATGAGGAAAAAAAAACAAAAAGAACAACCCCCAACTTCTCTTCTTTGCAAACCGGGTATCACAAAAACATTTGATTTGTTTGTGCTTATCATTGCTGAGCTTGTGTGTTTTCTTTATTTTTTAAGAAAGGTTTTCTCTAAAGACATAGATCACAAATTAGAGCTAATCCTCACCTCATGCTTCCATTCTCCCCTTAACCCATCTCAAGAGAAAAGCGCCTTGCCCAAGAAGATACCGGGAAGCTTACCCTTGAAGCCTGGAATAAGCTACACAAGAAACCTATCCAACCGCTCAGTCAAAAGGACCGGCCGTGAGAATCAAAGCACTACCCCTGAGTCAAAGTAAACAGGAAAAGAGGACAGAAGGAGTTATTACCATACAGAGAGGCAAAGATTCTTGGAACCAGAGACCACAAACATCAGGGTCAATGACCCCACCACTCACCCGTGCCCCTCGCACGTGTGCCCGCCTCCATGCGCACTACCACCGCCCCACACCCCCTTTGCAGCGCACTACCGCCGCCCATGCCCCCCTTTGCAGCGCACCCACTACCGCCATCGTCGCCGGCAACATGCCCCCCTTCCCCCTTGTCATGTTTGCTGCCGCGTGGCACCTGCTCCATCACCACCACTCCGCAACCGAACACCCACACTCGCCTATAAAACCCCCACACCAGCTCCCTCAGTTCCCATCTCAAAGCAAAACACTCTGGATAAAACCCTCTCTGCCAAATCGCAAGCAACTCCATTTTCTACTCCCTCGCCCCTGAGATCACAATGCTTGGTGATTCTTGGGTTGAGGACTGTTGTACATGGTTCATAGTCTTTGGTTTCCTCCTCTGTATGATGGAAATAGTCTTTGATAGAATCCTCCAGTGGGAAGAGCAAAGAGAAAGAAAGAGGCAGTGAAAAGTGAGAAGAGAAAAGAAGATAGCGAAGAGAAGATGAGAAGAAGGTTGTCCTAGAATCAACCCTATGTCAGTCATTTCTCCGTAGCCTGCTCAAGCATCAACAGCAGAAGAAGGCCCCGTAACACCCTTGTTATGAGGTACTTCAAGGAGTTCAAATCCCCAAGATTCAAGAGTTCTACCCTCATTCTTTTTAAGTGGGGTAGTGTTCCCGTAATAAAGTTCCTGCTATGGAGAAAAAGAAGAAGGCTTGTAGCAAACTTGTGGAGGACCAGATCATCGAAGGATATAAGTTTCTGGTTGAGAAGTGGTCACCCAAGTTTTGTTGATGAAGCACCAGAAGACCAATCAAGAAAGGAATCCATGTGGAAGTTCGCAAGAGGAAGGTTTGCATGTTGGCATCGATGCTTCTTCAATAAGCTAGTTGCCAAGCGAAAGCTAGAAGCCTGAAGATGATCTTGAGTAGCCAGAATCAGCGTTTGCAATCAGCAGTCGGATGCTCCGCAAGGGCTAGATTTTGTTGAAGTTCCATCTCCTCGAAGAGTTGCATAGTGAAGATATGTAGCTGAAGTAAAGCTATACCCATAACCCTACTAAGCCGAATCTCGAGGACGAGATTCCTTTTAAGTGGGGTAGATTTGTAGCATCCCAAAAATTCAAATCCTAAAATTTTCTCAAACTCGCCCTAAATTCAAAATGAATTTCAAGTTTCATTTCAAAATGTTTGTTTGCGAGTTGATATCAACAAATAAAATATAGTGGTCTATATTATCTCCAAAATCCTCCTCAAAATATCCTACAAATATTTCCCGAGTGACCCCCCTCAAATTCTTTCTAGAAATACTGCCCAGATATTTCCCTAGTGATCCCCTTCAAGTTCTTTCCAGAAATACTGCCCAAATATTCCACCGATATATCTCCAGATATTTTCCTCTTGAGAAATACCTTCAGAATCATTTTTCAAGTCCCTACAAATATTTTCTTCATAACTTTCCTCATGCTCATACGTAAACGTATGCTTCCGGTGTCATACAGTGAGCTCTACAAGCTAATTACACTTATACAAGACAAATACATGCTAATCTCCCACTAATCTTCTAATCCTCCCACTAATCCTCTCATCCCTCCCCCTAATCCCACCACCATGGCTATAAATAGAGGGGCAAGGGCCTCCTCTCATCCCACCCCAAGCCATTTCATGGCAACTCTTCCCCCCCACACACACCCACTCCATGTTCCACATAAGCACACACTAGCACAAGGATCGTTCGATCGTTCTTCGATCGTTCGTCCCCCTGTTCTTAGTTTGTTCGTTCGTCCGATCGTTCGTCCGATCGTTCATGGTTCGTTTGTCCGTTCGTCCGATCGTTCGATCGTTCGTCCGTTCGTTCGTCCAAATAATCTTTATCTTGCCGTTATGCTGCCGAAATTCCGATCGTTCGTTCGTCCGATCATTCGATCGTTCGTCCGTTCGTTCATAGTTCCTATTCATCGTTCATCGTTCGTTCATAGTCCCTATTCATCATTCATCCAGATAATCTTTATCCTGCCGTTATGCTGCCGAAATTCCGATCGTTCGTTCGTTCGATCATTCAATCGTTCGTCCGTTCGTTCATAGTTCCTATTCATCGTTCATCGTTCGTTCATAGTCCCTATTCATCGTTCATCCAGATAATCTTTATCCTGCCGTTATGCTGCCGAAATTCCGATCGTTCGTTCGTCCGATCATTCGATCGTTCGTCCGTTCGTTCATAGTTCCTATTCATCGTTCATCGTTCGTTCATAGTTCCTATTCATCGTTCATCGTTCGTCCATCGTCACTATTCATCATTCATCGTTCGTTCATACGAACTATTCACTATCACTATTCACCATTACTATTCGCCGTTACTATTCACCGTTACTATTCACATGCACTATTCATCATCGTTAGTATTTATCATTACTATTCATCATCATTACTATTGATCGATGATATCTATAATTACTTTTTCGTCGCCACTATTCATCGTTACTAATCATCGTTACTATTCATCGGTCATCCAGTCATCCCAAATTTCAACTACTCATCCATCATGCTGTCCCGTCCACCTAAGACCAGCCAGACCAATATTTCAGTCATACGAACTCCGGTGACTGTGATTTTCCTTCCAGTAGGGAACTTCCCATCTGGTCACCCATCCTAGGTTTCTCCAAGTTGAGCATGCTTAACTTTGAGATTCCTTTGAACCAGGCTTCCAAACTTAGATTCCAATAATTCTTGTTTCTAAATTCTTATCAAACTATTCCCTATCCAATCATGTCATCCCTTAAGCATGGTCCATGTTCCAGAAAACTCCCAAAATACTCTTGTCCCATATTCTGCCTATAACTCTCCTGTTCATACTAAGTCAGACGATTCATTCGTCACTATTCTCACCAACAGTGAACTTCACTGTGCTACACCACATACACTCAGCTATAAATACACCCAGCTACCCTCTCCCTCTCCACACACACTCAACACCATCAGCCAAGGCAAACACCCCACCCACTCAGTTACTCCGCTCTGCCGGCTACAACATAGTGTCGCTTCGCCTCTAGTCCACCCTCCTAGTAAGCACCTCCGCTCCACCACCAGTAATATCACAACACCACATGACACAGATTCTACTCAAGACTCTACCCATCCATATATCGTTATTCTGACCACTATACTAAATATTTGTTGGTATACTTGCTTATTTGTATGTTTGCTTATTAATGTTGCATAGTTATCGGAGCGTTCGTACCGTCTCGTGGAGGCCAGATCTGTAAATCTACGCCAGGCAGTGGAGCTAGAAGCCAGTTCCGCGAGCTCCCCTTCCCCCTTCGCCGAATAAGCACGACAAGCTCACTGGATCCCTTTGATGCATAAATTTCCTATGATTTTTCAACCACAACCCTCAGCCTGTTATTTTATGCATGATATGATTTTGAGACAAGTTATTATGGCCACCTAGCCGCTTGCCGCAATCAATCCTTGATGTATTTGTTCCAAATGATTTGAGAAAAGGTGTGAGTTTTCAAAAGAAAATGCTTTTCAAAATGTGTATGATGAAGGGTTTTCACCCTTATCACGTTTGAGTAGGGATGATCAGGGACTCCCTGGTTTAGGGGAGGGCCTAAGGTGATGGCTCAGCTGGTTTAGGCGTGAGCAGAAGGATTGTCCCCTCTTATAAGGACCGGTTTGTCATCTTTCACTACCTGTACTCATGATAAGTACAACCACTCGAGACTGTGTGGGCAGTCACTCAATCTGAACTCGTACGGTCCAACCCTAGGGTTATGAAGGCTGGGGAGCACCGGGAGGATAAGGAGGGGGAATGTTTTGTCTGGTTTGGACATGGCGGTGGCCTGACTCCTTCCGGTATAACCGTTAAGGTTAGGACGTGCGAGGAAGGAAAGGGATTCAGATTCGGATCTCATTGATCATGAGATCGCAGAGCCGGACTAGTGGGTAAAGTGTACACCTCTGCACAGAGTTTGAAAACCTATTCGAATAGTCTGTGTCCACAGGAATGGACGAGTCTGGTGTGGCATGGCAATTAGTGTTTTGTTTTCCAAAAAAGTGCTTTTGAGAAAAGTGGTTTTTAAAAGGTCCGGCGGTTGAGCCGTGAGCTATGGTGGACGGGAAGTCCAGTAGCTGTTTTTGAAAATGAAAACCAGTGGGAAACTGCTGAGATACCTGGATGGTTTAGTCCAGGGGATTTTGTTCTAATAATGAAAAACTTTCTGCTCCTTTTGGAGAGGATGCGCTTTGCAAAAATACAAATGTTTTTCAAAACAACCCTGCATAAAATATTGTTGTTTCTGCAAAATATCCTGAGCTCCATATATTCCATGCATTATATCTGATTTCCCCATTCTGCGGGTGAAGGTGGGCTGCTGAGTACGTTTGTACTCACCCTTGCTTATTTGTTGTTTTTCAGAAAAAGGAGATCGGGTAAGAGTTACGCCTGTTCCCAACCTTGCCTGTGGCTGTTGGACCACTGAATTGCTTCGCTGCGTATATCGGGCTGCTTCAGCCCCACTCTGATGATATGTCCCGAGTTGTGGACCAACTCTTAAAGTTGTTCGCCACATTTGTAGGTTTGTCTCGTTTAAGCATATTTGGTATCATCTGATGTATAAATGTGTTTACTAGCCTCCTGGGACTAGTAATTGTATCACATTTGAGTCCCAGAGGATTGGGGACGCTTCAAACTCCTGGTAAGTGGCTGCTGCTGGGGTACGCTGATGGTGATCGCCACCACCATAGTGCTGAGGTGGTGGCTGACGCTGAGCCAGCTGCCGCAGAATCTCATTCTGCTGAGCCATCAGTTCTTGCATGGTAGGAGGCGGTGGCGGGGGTGGAGGAATGTGCTCATTCTATCCACGACACGCTCTTCCTGCCATCTGAAAAATTTAAGGATGCTCTCAACATTATACTTCTGATGTCAGGGTTCATACGTGGTGAAAGATTTGAAAGGGTAAAACCAATATTTTCTTGCATAATTCATAAAAGATACTATGTGGCATCAATCTTTTCTGCATAAATTTAAGCTGACATCATTCATCGTCACAACTTCCAAAAGAGTTTGGTACGATTACATCAGTGACTCAAAAGACTCAACTCTGTCTAGCCTAGTACCCATGGGTGCAAAAGCTAAGCTAGCTTCGAGGAGCTCTATCCACCTACTTCTAATTCTATCTCAGCAACCTAGTGAGCAAACGAGGCAACGCTCGACTCGGGGGAAGGTGGTCTCCCTGAGCCAGCAGTGTCCATACTAGATGCAGGCTCCAGCTCCTCTCCTCCCTCGATGTCGACATCCTAGTTGGCCTCCATGTCCTGGATTTGCTGGTGGTGCATATCCAAATGTTGGTTAGCCTTCGCAAGCTGCTACTGAGTGTTGATGAGCTGATCCTCGAGAACCTCAATGGTGTTCTCTCTGGTTCCCACTAGCTCCTCAAGCTCCTAGATCTCGTTGGATAGCTGTTCCACTTGTAGGTCCTTTTCCACCATCTCAGTGGACAGGTCTACCACAAGCTCCTCTCTGTTATCCAAAGTAATTTTGGTAGCCTCCAACAATGCCATCAGATGAGACATTGGTTCTCCTCGCATCACTTGCAGACGATACAGGGCATTCATGCATCGCACCGTGAGGTGAGCAGTTTGCCCTGGGTAAAGAGCCCATATGTCCTTGGCATGTTCCACCCGGTCTTTCCACATTGGGTCGTCCTCATTGTCAGCGGGGAACAAGCCAATGGGGTGAGTAGACAGCTCCAAGGGGTGAAAACCACAAAAAGTAGTCAGCCCGTGGAGAGCAATGGCCTCGACAGTATCCTCAGCTCGGTATCCGAAGGACTCGGAGTCCAACGAACGCTAGCCTGGCTGTAAGGGATGAGGCTCTAGGGTCATCCTCACCCTACAGCGGGGCACCCGGTGCTTCTCGAACAGCTGCACCGCGTACTAGGGAGGCGTCGTGTAACCGGCTCCCTGAAGTACCTCCCACAAGATACGGGGGAAACCCTCTCGTGCAAGTCCATCCGTGTGGGACTGTGCGTTCCCTCCGTCTGAGGATCCGTGAGAAGTCATCTGTGTATGGTTAAGCGTAAGTTGAAAAGAAAAAGGATTATAAAATAAAAAGGGATCAAGTCTTGGCCCCTCTATGGCTACAACAAATGTCACAGAGTGTACTTAGTCTGTCGTTATCATGTCTTAGAATTCTTACCTAATTATCAATAGTTTAAGTAGGGATGCATGCATGCTCGTCCTAACGACCTCATTCCAACTCAGAGGGAATAGGAAAAAGCTCCCATCCCGTATAGTAGCCTGTAGGGCTTACATAATTAGCCACCTAGCTACCCCTCTATCATCCTAAGGCTTCACGTCCTAGGTCTACCCTTATTGTCCTGACGATCTATCCAACATTTGTTTCTATCAAGTTTTACTTTTGAAAAGGATGGTACTTATAGTTTATTGATTCCTCTGTGGTGGTACGAGCTCCGATACCAGCTGTGGCGGAACCGCCCGAATTATTCCAACTTAAGTGCCTAAGTCCCGCCTTAGAGGCTAGACCACACTTAAATAGGAATAACACGTCAGTCCCTCGGATCTAGTCCGACGAGGCCACTAACAGGATCAAGTACCACGTACTCACTCGATGGTGAGGCACAGAGCAAATACAATAAAGCATAAAACCATACATTAAGGAGTATCAAATTTATTACATCATCATTGGAGTTTTAGCAAAAGTAGCGATCATTGTTCGGGTTGCAGCGGAATAAAACTAACGATAAATAAATGGAGGGATGGGAAAGCCTGTCCCATCACTCCTCATGCTCCTCCTCAGCCGAGGTAGGGTCCCACTCGACTGTCCAACCCGGTGGCAAGGTGGACGGCCAAGTCACTCCAGCAACCATGTCCTCCAGGGAACTTGTAAAAATTATGCCACAAGCAAGGCTGAGTATACTAATACTCAGCTAGACTTACCCGGTGTGAGGAGTCTACTCCTCTACCTCTAGACATGCAGCTGTTTGGCTGAGGGGTTTGGTTGCCAAAAGCACTAGCTGAGTCTAAAAATCAAGTTTAAGCTTTTTCAAGTTTTAGTGTGACTCTCTTAAGACTAAAGGTGTACTATCTACTCATTCATGGTATCAAGCAAATTAGCAATCAACATCTTTTGCCAAATCATCACTTTTCACTTGTTACTCAATGCAGTACAATGGATCAAGCAGTCTCAATAGCTGCAAGAAGCAGACGATTCGAATCGAGTTTTTATCCTTGCAAGGTAAACCTAAACACACGACGTGACGAGGCACCCCGTCCCCACACACATCAACCGTCCTCATCGATTCCCCGTAAGCAGAGAGGGGCTCACCGCCTTGGCGTACAATGCGTCACTGACCCTGACTGCCGTCATGCAGTGACCGCACTTGTACCCGCCATAACCGGAATGGGAGACCACATCTCAGGTCGCGTGAGGAGGGCAATCTGCTGCCAGGTTCAATCAGGTACTAGGCTTACCGATTTACCATATTTCTCGGCATATGTTTAGTACGTTCAAACGCTTGACACAGGTATCCACACGTTAATCCTTATTCCAATTTCATCTCGTAGACCACGCATCCCCATGGATCTGTGTCCACAGACCATCATCATTCTGATATAAAAATGGATACATTCAATTCCTGACCTCGCGCGAGTGCTAGAAAAATCACTCGACTTCTACCGAGATCCCTAATTAGCAAAGCAGCTACTTGACCTAGCATACTAGTATCCATCTCAAAAGGTATCCTGAGTCATGCAACTAAGGTTCCAAACAACTCCTACACTTAAGTGTACAGTACAAGCCTACAAACATTAAGTGCAGTAAAATAGCATATAGAATAGGTTATGCATAAAACCGGGGCTTGCCTTTCGAAGCTGGGGCAGGCAGATCCTTGATGATAGGTCCTGGTGCTGGATCCTGGGCTAACTCCTGAGCAAGTCCTTGCTCCGGCACGAGGATGTACTCTCCGTCCACGAGGTTGTAATCTATCGAATGCAATGAATAAGATATATGTATGCTATGATATGCAGAGTTTAGTAGCCATTATGCATAGTGAAGAAAAAGCTAAGTTAGTCGATAACTTAGGGTTTCCTCATTCTAAGTTCTTAGTGGGTTATGCTTAGCAATTTAGTGTTTAAGGTTTTGCTTAGAGGCAAGCATAGTAGATTAAGGCTTGGATTATCTCTTGAAGGTTTTAGTAGGTACTCAAGGGTTTTGTTGTTTTGGTTAGGGAAACATTAATTTCCACTACTAATTTCTCTTTTTATTGTCTTTTTATGCTCTTAAGGTGGGTTTAAACTACAACAGTGATTTCAATTTTTATAAAAGTTCTGTAAAAATTACAGTGGGTTAATATTGGTCACTGAAGTCTCTCCTATAAACTTGAGGTCAAAAATAAATAGAACCTTCTTTGGACAAAAATAGCAAAAATTGGGGTAGAGGGGTTACTTTGCACTACAACCCTCATCTAGGTGTGGGTTCTGTACTAAGGGTTATTTTTGCTGGTATCTATGGGTAATAACATGCTTCTGTGCCAAAAATCACAGAGGGTTACTCAGTGGTTATTTAGTTATGATTTTCTAAAGTTTAATGCCAAAAAGACACTTATAACTAACTTGCTATTTGAAAAATATCAAACAACAGAACTTGTATTTTTCCTAGGTTCCTCTTAGCACAAGAATAGTTATTCCTATGGTAGGGGTGTTTTCTCCTTAGGATTATTTCTCATGATTTTTCAAAGTTTTCCCTGTTTTTCATGAATAAATGTGAGTGCAATATCTTTTCACTGGACTATGGTTCAACAAATTTTTTTTTGTTTACTATATCATTTAGGCATGCTAGAAAAAATATGGTTGCCCCTTGGTTTCCATTTTTATTTCCTTTTCTAAATTTTCCTAAGTTTGAGCATAAACAAGCTTTAGTGGAGAAACCCTTCCTGACCTTGTATACTGGGGTGTTCATAAATTTTAAACAGTGTAACTACTAGGTTAGTGTCTCCATTATTTTTCTTAACCCTGGTCTCACCATATTTCTATTTTTCCTTCTAATATTAAGTTTTGGGCAGTTTTCTTCTTTAATTCAAAACTCTAGAAAATAATACAGGAACTATGGGGTTCATTAATTTTGTCCGATAGTTTATATTTCACAAAGTCTAGCAAAATTGGTTTGACAAATTTTGGATGATTATTCTTTAAGTTATGCATTTATTTAGTTCTCTGTAATATTTAAAAGAAGAATAAATTCGAAATGGAAAAGAAAAACAGGTTTGCGCTGAACCCCCTGGGTTTTCTCTCCCTTTTCCCTCACAAAACAGTCCTCGGTCTACTATTTGCATGTGTCACTGACGTTGCACAAAACCCCCTGGTCTTAACCGAATCCAACCCGCGCTCCCTGGCAGGCTTAAACCGTACCCGCGGCAAAAATTATGGCGGCGAGGCTCACCGGCGGCAGAAGAGCTCCGGCGGGGTGGTCAGTGACGTCGGGGAGGTCATGGTGGTCACGTCGGTATGCGGGTCAGCGTCTGGGGTGGTTGGAGCTGCCCTGGCCACGAGCGCAGGCGACGGAGGTCATCGGCGGCTCCTGCTCTGGCCAAACCACGGCGGTAGGGTTTAATTAAAGCGCCAGAGGAGCTTCACGGGGTGATGTAGAGGCCATGCGTGCAACGAATTGAGAAATGATGCATAGGTTTACCCGGTCCACGTGCTCCGGCGGGGTTCCGAACTCTGGCGAGCATGATTGCGCTATTTCGGTGGCGCGGGTCCTTGGTTCAAGCTTGGGCAAGCTTCACAACCTCCACGGGGAGCTACCTGAGGGCTTGGATCGAGCGGAGGAGGGCAGGAAAGGGGTTGACCACGGTGGTTGCCCTCGGGCGGCTCTGGCGGGTCGCGGGGAGGTCGCCGGAGCTATGGGCGAGCTCGGGGGAGTTAGGCATGGTACAGAGGAGGCAACGGGGAAGGTAGCCGGCACTAGGTTGGCTTTATAGCCGCGGCGCGGGCGTGGTCACGGGGCGGCCGTGGGCACGCGGGGTTCGCGTGCGGGCGTGCTCTGAGCGCCCCCCCCCCCCCCCGAGTGTTAGCCCACGTCGAACATGTGTGGGTTTGCTTCTGCCGAGGTTCAACGACCGATTTGGTCGACTTAGCATGTAGATCTTAGCAAAACCCCCGTGTACGGTCTCTTCCCTGCACCAAATCCTACCTTTTTGATGTGAGTTCCAAGCAAAGATATGGTCTGGTTAGAGAGATATGGGGGTGAGAAGTCGGCTCTGTCAGAGCTGTCCATACCGAGACAAAAGCCATGCTAAGTCATGTCAAATGGCTTAGGGTTGGGTTCAAACTTTTCCAGGGTATTCTACGGGTCTTTGGGTGCCATTTTGTCAATTGGGCCATAAGGTTTTGAGTTTGGGAACAAGATGAATGTGTGATCTTTGAAAGAGGGTCGGTTTTGAACTTGGGGAAAACCTGATTTTTATTTTATGTCTTTCTCTTGGGTGACCTTTTTGGGGTTTTTCTGAATCCTTTTTGGGGTCACACTCTTTCTATGTTTTGTAGGGTATTAAGTGTACTACAACTTTTGCAATTGGTTTAAGTCATGACAAGGTGATTTACATAGGCTTTTTTGCCATAACCCCCTCTATGGCTCCATTTGCCTATAAGGGATTTGAATTAGGGTTTGGGTCATTCCCTTCACTTTTGTGCATGATAAGGCCAAGGTATGACTTCTATGATGGTTTACACCTACTTAGGATCTTGATCCCCAAGTTTGGTGTCCTTTGCTCAAACTAAACCACATGTGATGATGGGTTTACTAATGTAGTCTTGAGTGAAAACCCTAAGTAAACACCTGGGGTGTTACAAACACATCGTCCCCAGTACAGACTTTCAACTCACCGTTCTAAAGCATCATGCTGCATTCGTCTTCCCCATCTCACCGCTGACATGTCATTGGGTTGGGAGAGCAGGACCTTTGAAGTCTAAGTCCCCTCATGTCACTGCACAGGGTAGGGGTTGTATCATGTTTTTAGGAAGCGCTATTGTGACTGCTTGTTGATTGTGTACTTCCTCTATGTCGGCGTCGTGGTTCTTGTCAGTCTGTTTTGTCTACTCTTGCACTATTATAGCGTTGACAACCCCATTGTAAGAATGTCTATACTTTATTTGTCTCTCATTCTTATATTCCTTCAATCACTAGCACTAGATTATGAACTGCTAGTGAGTTATACATATATGAAACTTGTTGTTGTTCCTTTTATTATTGTCAGAATCAATTTGTTCTTCACTAAATTGTTTTTATTTCCATCAATCCAAAAACCTGATATGCATTTAGTGATGGCTAAATACTCTGATGCGATGAATCTAGATAAGTTCACTGGTGTGAATTTCAAGAGATGGCAGACGAGAGCCTAGCTATGGTTCTCGCTATGAGTGTGTTTTGGGTCGTGAGTAATCCTCCCGCACTACCTCTCGGATTTGAGTAAGAGGTGCAGGAGTTTACTACAGATATGATAGTTTTTGTCAGATGTGTTCTTAGTGTTCTCTCTGACCAGCTATGTGATGTTAATATGAACATCAAGAGCGCTACTAAATTGTGGAAGACGCTCGAACACAAGTTCTCTGCCTCAGACGCAAGGCGCAAGCTATATGTTGATGACCATTCTATCATGGAACAGGCTCATGAGTTCCAACTTATTGTGAAGGAACTCGAACAACATGGACAGGTCTTGCCTGATAAGTTTGTAGCATGTGGCATCATTACCAAATTGCTTTCGTCGTGGAGGAACTTTGCTACAACTCTGAAACATAAAAGACAGTAAATTTCATTGAGAATTTATTGGCTGGTCTAGATATGGAAGAGAAGGCCTGAGCAAAGGATGCTCCAACAAAAGCATCCTAAGGGCAGTCTATCGCCAACATGATGCAACGTGATAGAAAGAAGAATATAATCCTAATCAAACTACTTAATTCAAGAAGGAGAAGATGATGAACACTTCACCAAGAAGTGCAAGAACCGTAAAGGCAAGAAGAATCAGTCAGAGCAGAAGTCTGATAACGTGACTATTGGTGATCCTAGCAGATCTTGGTGCAGTAATTTACCATATATATTTTCTATATGTCAATCTAATGATTGGTGGGTTGATACATGAGTTAATATCCATGTTTGTACTGATATCTCCATGTTTTCATCTTACCAGGTTGGGCGAGATTCAACCATCATGTTGGGGAACAACTCGCATGCTACTGTTGTTGGTATTGGTATAGTCGAACTAAATTTCACTTCAGGAAAGATCGTGCGGCTGAAGAACGTGCAACATGTGCCCTCAATAAATAAGGACCTTGTTAGTGGATCCCTCCTATGTCGAGATGGGTTCAAGTTGGTATTCAAGTCGAATAAAGTAGTTATTTCTAGATACGACCAATTCATTAGCAAAGGTTATGATAGCGAAGGCTTGTTGCATTTTTCACACTCTGATTTCTGTAATAAGGTTGTGAACCATCTGTGTGATTCAAACAATTATGTGGCTAATATATGGCACTCTCGTTTGTGTCACATTAATTTTGGTTGTATGTCGTGTCTATCAAGTATGAGCTTGATTCTGAACTTTAATACTGTCAAAGGTTCTAAATATCTACCGTGTGTGCAAGAGAAGCAACCTAGCTTGTAAGCCACACAAGGTTGTAGACAAGAGGCACACATTATTATTATTATTATTATTATTATTATTATTATTATTATTATTATTATTATTATTATTATTATTATTATTCTCGTACACTCTAATATTTGTGAGATGAATGATGTATTGACAAAAGGAAGTAAAATATACTTTATGACTTTAATTGATGATGCAACTAGGTATTGTTATGTATTTATACTAAAAACTATACATGAGGCACTATAATGTTTTAAGACTTATAAAGCTGAGGGGAAAAATCAATTGGAAAAGAAAATAAAATGTGTTAGGTCCGAACATGGAGGGGAGTATTTTTTCCGATGAGTTTGACCTTTCTATTCGAAGAATGGAATAATTCATGAATGGACACCTCCATACTTGCCTCAATCTAATGGAGTTTTAAAAAGAAAGAACCAGACATTAATGGACTTGGTGAATGCCATGATAGGAACGTCTAGTATGGCAAAGGCATGGTGGGGGAGGCTATTTTGATAGCATGTCATGTTCTGCATAGAGTTCCCACTAAAAATAGTTAGATAACTCCGTATGAAAGATGGAAAGGAAGGAAACCATCGCTCCATTACTTGCGTTGGTGGGCCTTTTTGGCCATGGTTAGTGTACCAATTAATATGAAACACAAGCTCGGACCTAAAATAGTTGATTGTATCCTTTTGGGTTATGCACACCATAGCACGACTTATACGTTCTTGGTGATAAAATCAGACATGCCTTATGTTTTAGTGGATTAACTCATGGAGTCACGAGATGTCACTTCCTTTGAGTATATACTCCCAATGAAAGAAACATACTCTTCTTCTAGTGATTCAAATGAATTTATTACTGAACCCACACTTACAATTGAGCCAAATTAAATCCACTTGAAGATAAAGAGGATGATAGTGAGTTAGTTCCTAGGAGTTAGAGACCAAGGATTGCGAAGTCCTTTGGTGAAGACTTCACTATGTACCTTGTCGATGAAACTCCCACAACCATAGCAGAAGCATATGCATTATTCGATGTAGAATATTGGAAGGATACAGTTCGTAGTAAGATGGACTCCATCACTGCAAATGGAACATGAGAATTTATAGATCGACCTATGGGCTATAGTCCAATCGGTTGTAAGTGGATATCTAAGAAGAACCTTAGTGTGACACCCGATTTTAGGGCAAAACCTATTGCATAGAATATGTGTGCTAGGATCCATTTTCCACACATATGTTGACGTCACAAGTGTAATATATCAAAAGACAATGCAATAAAGGCGTAAAAGAGAGTATAGTGACTTTATTACAGCATTCAGACATAAAAGTCTTAAATAGTATCATCAAAGTACAGTGGATATAACATGGGCAATCTTCCACAGGAAGATGACTAGCGCATCGCTAGACTTAGTACTCATCGTCACCATCGTCGCAGTATTCCTCATCAGCTTCTGATAAAAAAATTAGCAAGGGGTGAGCTCACTTATGGTGGGGGCTCAGCAAGTGGGAGGAGTAATACAAGGTTAACAAGGTAGGCTATGGTTAACGTTAAGCATTTTAGTTCGTCAATATTTTATTAACAACGCCTACCTTACTAATTGTAAGTGTATCCCAAAATATCCCAATTAATCATAAGCATATGATTATATAAAAAACACTTAAGTGAAACCAGTTAAGCAAACCATTTATAAATCATCGTATCACGATTTATTCTCCATCCTTAAGTTCAATTATCATGTGAGGGTCTAAGTTGCTCTTAACCGTGAGCACGGCTGACATATCAGGTTTACAATCTGCAAAGGTGGTACAACTTTACCCACAAGCCATGTATCCCATCTAGCCTGGGTTGTACGGACCTGTAAACACTACCGAGGTGAATGGATAAGGATACATTATGAGGCTTTCACAAAATATTCTTAGTATAAAGCCACCCGCTAAGGTTTCCATGTCAGTATTGGTGACCATCTGGGCGAGGTAACTTAGCCAAGACTACCACCCCATGTTAACATGAGCTGCCACCAAACCGCTGCCGTCCCCTCTTGCCCATCTTTCAGGTAGGGTTGCTAAGCACTAAGTCTATAAAGCTATTTACCAAAGCCAGAGCCATGATAGCACTCGTGGTTGCACTATTATCCAAGATGATCACTTCATGTTCCATTTAATACAACATGATCTTGTTTAACCATCGGGTTAACATAGCAGCATAATTTCATTTTCGAAACAATAGTATCATTAAAGAGTGATATCATAATTATCAAGTTGAGCAGTAGCACAATTACTAAGCATAGTATTTATCCTAGGGCAATCAAGGAATAAGGTTGGTATTTCTATGTAATCATATTTAGGGAAATCCCATCAAATTTATGCGAATATCCAAAATTAAACATTTTTATATGCGTTATTTGGGTACAAAAAGAAATGCAGAGGGAAAATCCAATTGCCTTGGTTAAAGGTGTCTTGTGGATCGTCTTCAGACGTATTTTGGTCTCCTACCACGAAATCAACTTCTAATATAGATTCACATATCATACATACAAAAGAAAACATACACCAAAGAAATAACATATACCATTACCTGAATAACATACACCATTACATGAACAACCACATACCATTACATGTATAGACATATGCCAAACAAATCATTTTTATAAAAATGTCTAGGATAAAACTTAATTCATATTCATATTATTGGTCTACACGTATTAACATCCATTTGCTATGACATAAAATCTAAATTCTATTCTGGGTTGTAACTAGTGAAAGCTATATGGAAATTTGAATATGAAAGTACTTTACATAACAAAACTTAGAGGTAGTGATTTAACTAACTCTACGGAAATAAATTAATTATTTCTACCATGAACATAGATCTCATTTCATTTTATCTCTTCTTTATGAAAGGAAGTGACATCATGTTATCTAGAGGCCAAATAATTTTACTATTACGGGAATTAAATTAAACCACTGATTTAACTATACTAATTGAATTATCATAGACATGGGTACTACTTATGTTATCTCAGTGTTAATAGAGACCCTATTATTTATTTAGTAGATCTAAATTAATATATAAACTTCTCGACTAATTCTAAAATTCATTATAGACAAAGTTAACTGTGAAATTACTCATCTAGTGTTTTCGTCACTAACACGTGGTCTACCAAATCCTGTCATTTTTCTATTTCTAAACACAAATTCCAAAATAACCGTAAACAATTAACATGTACCATATGACAAATAATAATATACTAATTCATCGCATACACTAAAATCAATCATTTACATACACATGATCTCCAAATCATAGTATACACAATTTAAAACAAATAGTTACATAAAACATGATTTTGAAAATTTAAATAAAATTTGAGTTGTCTTCAACCTCCGGTTCTTGCGTTCGAGTAGTTCGTCGATGATCGAAGGGAGAGCAGGAACGACGTCGAGCAAGGAGCGGTTGACGGCGAGGCATGGGCGCGGACGGGGCACAAGCACGGCTGGCGGACGATCCGACAGGGGGTACGGCATGGCTGGTCGGGGGACGGTCTGGGCAGGGGCACGACGCGGCCGAGCGGACGGTCTGGGCGTGGCCGAGCATGGCACGACGGCGGACGAGAGAGAGAGAGAGAGATAAAGAGAGGGGAGGTCGAGCTCGACTGGAGAGGGGAGAGCTCAGCAGGGGCTGGTTTTATAGAGGGAGAGAGGGAGAGGAAGAGTCAGGGGAGGGAGAGGGTCGACGGCCATTAATGGCATTGGTTTTTCTATTGATGGAGAGAGGGGAGATGGGGGAGAGGAAGGGGAGAGGGCGCGACCATGTCTGGCGCGGGAAGGTGAGGCGGCACGGAAGCCGGGGCGTCAGGCCAGGTCGTGGAGGTCGGGAAGGCGACGCGCGTGAGGACGCGTCCGTGAAAGTTCCCTTTGACCCGGGAACAGGATCTGGATGTCGCCTAGAGGGGGGTGAATAGGCGAATAAAACTTATCACTTTAAAACTTAAAATCTTACTCTACTCGAAGACTTAGCACGCAGTGGAATGAGAAGACCCTTCGAGTAGGTTGCAACGGAATAGAAGATCCTATCTCAAAATGTCCTGCACTTCAAATAAAGCTTATACCACAGATAAGTATTGAAGTGCAGATATAAAGGCAAGTAAGACAGAGAGTCAGGATACAATACAGAATAGAGCACACAGACGCAAGGATTTATCCCGAGGTTCGGCCAAGCCTGAAATGCTTGCCTAGTCCTCGTTGGAGTTAGCCACACCTGGGCTTGGAGTCTATTTCAACTCCTTCCTCCGTTTGCTCAGATCTGTCAGTATGACAGATAGAGCCTTTCACTATTGAGTTGGGTTACAACAACACCGTGGCTGCTTACAAACTTCTCGGCAGCACCTCGGTAGAGTAACGATACGCTCAAGACCTTGCTCTAGCTCTTAGCAGCACTTCTTCTCTCTCTAAAGGCTTATAGCTGTGCCTTCTACACAAACTATAGAGTTACACACAAGAGGGAGAGTGAGAATTGGTTCGAGTGATTTCTACACTTGTTGGCTGCGCTTATCTGTTGCTTGAGGCGCCTAGGGGTCCCTTTTATAGGCACAAGAGGCCTAGGAGCCGTTGGAAGCAATCCAGGAAGGCAAATCTTGCCTTCTGTTGGGTGGCGCACCGGACAGTCCGGTGCCTGATCTCCTTCCATAAATGGAGCAGTCGACCGTTGCAGTCCTGGAGCCGTGGGCGCACCGGACACTGTCCGGTGCACACCGGACAGTCTGGTGCCCCCATCTGACCGTTGGCTCGGCCACGCGTCACGCGCAGATCGCGCGGCCGACCGTTGCCCAAGCCGACCGTTGGCTCACCGGACAGTCCGGTGCACCACCGGACAGTCCGGTGAATTATAGCCGTACGTCGCCAGACTCCTCCCGAGAGCGGCCTGTTCACTGGAGTTCAACCTGGCGCACCGGACACTGTCCGGTGCACCACAGGACACTGTCCGGTGCACCACCGGACAGTCCGGTGTGCCAGACTGAGCTGAGTCTTGGCTGTACACAGCCAAGCCATTTGCACCTCTTTCCTTTTCTTCTTCCTTCTGTTTCTAACACTTAGACAAGTATATTAGTACACAAAATCAATGTACTAAGTCTAGAAACATACCTTCTCTTAATTATTACATCTAGCATTTGACATGCTTGAGCTTTGATGTTGGACTCATAAATCATCAAGTCAGCTTGACTTGATCTAGATTGATATTTCTTAGCTCCAACATCCTGCAAAGGTCACATAGAACACCTCCAAACATAGGAACAACCCAAACTAAAGATCAAGGTGAACTTAGCTCTTTTGGGTTGCTTCCAGTTCTGGTTTTGACACTTGTTCTCCTTCTAGTGACCTTGATCTCCTTCTTAGAGCTTGATCTTGAGCCTTATCACTTACACCACATAACTGTAGCTGTTACCTCATTGGTTGTAAGTCATGTCCTTATGTAGTGATCCTTGATGTGCCGTAGCTGTTCTCAACTCGATCACCCTTGACTTTGCAAGCCTTCTTCTTCACCCTTGGCTTTGGGTTCCTCAGCCTCCTTGACCTTCTCCCGTGCACTTGGTACCTCGAAGCTCTTCTTGCCTCCGTCCTTGGCTTGATCAGTTGTCTCCGAGCTACGCACCCGAGTATCACTTTTGCAATGTCCATCTTACTTGTGATGTCCATTATGTATCCATAATCCAGTTCTTGGACCATCACATTTGTTCACTTGTGTTGAACCCGGTAGGCTTTACCTTAAGCACCTGTTCAACACTTAGTACACTTGTTAGTCCTTTAATTGAGTTGTCATCCAAACACCAAAACTCACAAGAGAGCTTTCAATCTCCCCCTTTTTGGTGATTGATGGAAACACAATTAAAGCTTACATAAGAATAAGATTTGAAGCACAAATTTTGAATTCTAAGTTTATAGAATGCTCCCCCTAAATATGTGCTTACTTCAAAAACATAATTTTGGCCTCAGACGCCAATTTGCACATACTTAGGCAATTCGAAACATTTCTACACCTTAGCACTTTTTGGGATGCATTGTCAAGAATCAAACCATGATGCTATAACACACAAATGCATGTAATCAGAGTTAAACACCATTCAAATTAGTGGATATATCACAGGAATATCAACCTACCACTATTCACCATTAAGATACCAATTTAAACTAAGATACCAATTTAAAGCAATCTTAAAGCACCTTTAATCTTAAAGCACCATTAACCACATGACTATCTATTACACTATAGAAGCCAATTAATAATCTTAAAGCACCATTAATCACATGACTATCTATTACACTATAGAAGCCAAATAATTCATCGTAGCGGAAACACTAGTCCATATGATGCAACACATATAATACTGCAAGAAGAAGCATATGAATATCACACTGGCAAAGCTCACTAGTCCATATGATGCAACACATATAATACTGCAAGAAGAAGCATATGAATATCACACTGGCAAAGCTCAAACTAACACATCACCCCTTAGGATAACACATCACCCTTTAGGATAAGCTTTCCTCTCAGGTTGAGATAAGCTTTAATGCACAACTTCTCCCCCTTTGACATCAAACACCAAAAACCATACTCAAGCAAGAACATAGGATGATGTCAAGGGACAGCAGGGTGTTTACCAAAGACCATACTTATTGAACATATGCACCACCAACATTTAAGTAAGATACATATCGCAAAAAGATTAATACTTCCTTTTGAACCTTTACCATGTTGTAGTGCACTTCCCATCTTGAAAGTATTTAATCTCTCGAGAGCTTCTCCACACTTGTGCCTGATTCTTTATCCTAACCTTTTCTTGTTGCTGAGACACCAAACTTAGAACAAGTTATAGCATTGGGCACAAGAAGAAACTTCTATTCTAATGATTATCAAAAGATGTCAATTGAAGCAAACTATCACGGCTACCAATTGAAAGATACCAATTGCAAGATCATTTATTATCATAGCTCCATGATATTTAAGGATAGGCATAGAGTATCACCAAATATTATAGAGCATGAGCAATCTAGGGATATACAATTACTCATGACTTAAGATACCAATTACTTGACTTACAGAGGTACCCAAGTCCTGATTGCTCCATTTCATGCTCATCTTCTCTTTTCCACCTTGAGACTGTACAAGATTGCTCAAGAACCAGTTAGTCTCAAAAGACACAAGTTATGTGTGCTCCCCCTCAAGTTGTGCATCAAGTATTTGAATGACTTGCACTTTGCACATTCTAGCTTCCTCAGAACTAGAGGGAATCACAACATACCTTGGTCAAGGCATACTCTATCACTTTCATCCCAAAGAGATACCAATTAAATACCAAATTGAAAGCCACTTAATACAAATTGAAGGCTAATTGAAAGGTTGACTAAATACAACAGTGCATGCCTCAGGAGCACCTAAGCCAATTGAATACTCGCAGGAAGTCTAACATTTACACGCAACTTAGACATGCTTCATACTTAACTATCATTGCATCACATATACCAATTGAAAAACAACACGATTATGTCTTAAGCCCATCATAGTTAAGAAGGTTCTTTAGGTACACCAGAAGAAAAAACATTTTAAGGCATAAGTCTCCTAAGCCACGGTACTACCAGTGAAATGCAAGAACACAGCTATGATCACAATCAATGGAACTTCAAGATATTCAATAAAATTGCACAGTTCCATTTTCCATACCTTTGCCTTTTACCAGTATGGCCATGAGAGCACCAGTTATTACCACAAACCAACTGAAAGTTCCCTATTATTTATGCACTTCATAGCTCGAGAGAATGCATTAGAGGCATTAGAGGCATAACACATAGTGCCACAATAGGGTCATCATATAAACTAAGCAATATGTCATATTTTCACACAGGCTAATCATAAAACCATATAGCATAACTCACAACGGGATGCAGGTTTATTCACGAACACAACAAGAGTTAATCATGGAGGATATCTCAAATGATAAGTTACCCAAACAATGATTAAGCAATGATAATATACCAATTGAGAGCATCTAATCATGATTAAGCACGCATGATTACGATCTTGGAAGTCACTAATCATTGATTGAAAGATACTCAACACAGGCAATCAAGAGACATAACTACTCCAAGGACAGGTAACACACCGAGCAATACTGATTATCAACAAAGTACTTACGATACAAGGGTACCATCCTATGGAGAGCAAGTTGAAGAATCTCATCAAGGTCCTTTGTTTGATTCACCAATAATGATTAAGGACCTATACACCTTATTTCACTTGAGATGAACATGGGATTAGTATCTCACAATAATTCAACCTTGGGTCAATAAACACCAAAACAATTAACAGCTTAAGCATAGAGTTTTAGATAACCGTCTTAAGCTCTCCCATGGTCTCCAGTCCATCTCAAGGCACCTGCATGGTCTAGTTAGCACAGTTTGGTACCCATCTCGGGATGGGTCCATAATGATCATCTAAATGTGCCTTTGGTACCCAAATTGCCTTTGTGCTAGTTCTAGGTGATCTCGTTATAGATCTAGCACAAGTGTATGATTTGGGTCTCCTACGCGAATAAGATTGAGACAAATTCACTTGCTTAGGAATCTTACCTTTATAACATACCTTGGATAGATGACCCTGCTCACCACACTTGTAGCAGAAGCGTCGCTCAACCTGACATGACGCTTGCTGTTTGTCATTTTCCTTGGTGAGGGTCACCTTGGAGGATGCACATCCTTGATTCTTCATGACCGGACATGAAGTGATCGTGTGGTCCTTATTGTTGCATCCAAAACAACTCCTTGTCCCTTCATTCTTGTCTTTGTACGGACAAGACGCGATGAGGTGGCCTAACTTCTTGCACTTGAAGCACCTCCTTTTTCCTTTTCCCTTTTTGTACTTGAATGACATGGAGAGATGATCAGTGCAAACAACATGATTAATTGAATTTTTACCTTTTTCCTTGTTCATGTTGATTTCTTCATTTATTGCTTTGGGAACATCCTTCTTATGGAGTTTGACCCTTGCTGCGGTTTCTCCTTCCTCAAGCTTCTTCACCACGTGTTCGTGGATATCTTGCGGAAGTCGAGCAAGGCATCTTCTCCTTAATTGTCTTTGTTTCTTGTTCCCAAGCAATTTCCTTTTTGATCCTACAACTTGTTTCTCAAACAAAGATTGGCCTTTCTTGGGGCGGTGGAGGTCAACACATGATAATATTTTGACCAATTGATTACTAGTGCAAGAATGAGGTTCATATGAGTTTAAACTAGTAATTACTACCTCATGAGCAATATCGAGCATGATATGATCATCAACTAGTTTACTATGAGAGTATGACAACGTATCATACTTTTCACTAAGAGCAAGCTTTTCTAAATTCATTGTTTCTACTTGACTTCTAAGCATAGAATTTTCAGTTTTAAGTTGAGCAACATTAGATAGAGCGTCATCATTATTACTTTGCTCAATTAACATTGAATCATACCGTTGGACCAAGACATCATGAGAGCACCTTAGCTCCTCATGTTCTTTGGTCATCTTCTCCAGGCTGTTGTTTGTTTTGATGAGAGTCTCCTCTAGCCTGAGAAGCGTCTCGCCTTGTTCCTTGTTCCTTCTCAACAACTTAACCAAGAGAGCTTTGTCCGCTTTGTTGAGATGGTTGTAGAAAAGGCGAATCTCCTCTTCTTCCACATCATCGGTCTCATTTTCCCTATCATTAATGTCAGTGGAAGCAATATAGGAAAATGTACCTTGTGATGATGAAGATTCATCCTCGCTATCATCCTCATATTCCTTCTCATCATGGCTTTCGTCTCCACCGTCATTGTTAGCAATAAAACATTTATCACTAGTGGAGAACAAACCTGTCGACGTGGTGGATTCATCGTTTGGGTGCCATCGTTCTTATTCTTCTCCCTCTGAATGGTTAGTAACACAAGTAATATAGGGAGTAGGAGCATCACAGTTTGTCACAGAATATTTTTCTATAATTCTATTCCATAAATCATGAGCATCAACAAATAGATCACTATCACTGCTCATGATGGCAAAATAAGCACTTCTAGAAAGAGAGTCAACTAAGATGTTGCAAGCATGGTGATTGAGAGATAAACATCTTAGTTCTTCATTAGAAGGATTTTTACTAAAATCAGAGGAAAAAATACTTCTACTAAAGATCTGTCTCAAATCAGAATCAACATTCATGAAAGCTTTGTAAATAGAGACAGACCAAGATTTGTAATTAGAACCATCGCCTAAAAGAAGTTCTACAGTTACCTCTTGTGACGACATCGTTATCTCCGGACGGCTAAGCCCACACTGGAGAGGCCTAGCTCTGATACCAATTGAAAGTTCCCTTTGACCCGGGAATAGGATCTAGATGTCGCCTAGAGGGGGGTGAATAGGCGAATAAAACTTATCACTTTAAAACTTAAAATCTTACTCTACTCGAAGACTTAGCACGCAGTGGAATGAGAAGACCCTTCGAGTAGGTTGCAGCGGAATAGAAGATCCTGTCTCAAAATGTCCTGCACTTCAAATAAAGCTTATACCACAAATAAGTATTGAAGTGCAGATATAAAGGCAAGTAAGACAGAGAGTCAGGATACAATACAGAACAGAGCACACAGACGCAAGGATTTATCTCGAGGTTCGGCCAAGCCTGAAATGCTTGCCTAGTCCTCATTGGAGTTAGCCACACCTGGGCTTGGAGTCTATTTCAACTCCTTCCTCCGTTTGCTCAGATCTGTCAGTATGACAGATAGAGCCTTTCACTATTGAGTTGGGTTACAACAACACCGTGGCTGCTTACAAACTTCTCGGCAGCACCTCGGTAGAGTAACAATACGCTCAAGACCTTGCTCTAGCTCTTAGCAGCACTTCTCCTCTCTCTAAAGGCTTATAGCTATGCCTTCTACACAAACTATAGAGTTACACACAAGAGGGAGAGTGAGAATTGGTTCGAGTGATTTCTACACTTGTTGGCTGCGCTTATCTGTTGCTTGAGGCGCCTAGGGGTCCCTTTTATAGACACAAGAGGCCTAGGAGCCGTTGGAAGCAATCCAGGAAGGCAAATCTTGCCTTCTGTTGGGTGGCGCACCGGACAGTCCGGTGCACCACCGGACACTGTCCGGTGCCTGATCTCCTTTCATAAATGTGGCAGTCGACCGTTGCAGTCCTGGAGCCGTTGGCGCACCGGACACTGTCCGGTGCACACCGGACAGTCCGGTGCCCCCATCTAACCGTTGGCTTGGCCACGCGTCACGCGCAGATCGCGCGGCCGACCGTTGCCCAAGCCAACCATTGGCTCACCGGACAGTCCGGTGCACCACCGGACAGTCCGGTGAATTATAGCCGTACGTCGCCAGACTCCTCCCGAGAGCGGCCTGTTCACCGGAGTTCAACCTGGCGCACCGGACACTGTCCGGTGCACCACAGGACACTGTCCGGTGCACCACCGGACAGTCCGGTGTGCCAGACTGAGCTGAGTCTTGGCTGTACACAGCCAAGCCATTTGCACCTCTTTCCTTTTCTTCTTCCTTCTGTTTCTAACACTTAGACAAGTATATTAGTACACAAAACCAATGTACTAAGTCTAGAAACATACCTTCTCTTAATTATTACATCTAGCATTTGACATGCTTGAGCTTTGATGTTGGACTTATAAATCATCAAGTCAGCTTGACTTGATATAGATTGATATTTCTTAGCTCCAACATCCTGCAAAGGTTACATAGAACACCTCCAAACATAGGAACAACCCAAACTAAAGATCAAGGTGAACTTAGCTCTTTTGGGTTGCTTCCAGTTCTGGTTTTGACACTTGTTCTCCTTCTAGTGACCTTGATCTCCTTCTTAGAGCTTGATCTTGAGCCTTATGACTTACACCACATAACTGTAGCTGTTACCTCATTGGTTGTAAGTCACGTCCTTATGTAGTGATCCTTGATGTGCCGTAGCTGTTCTCAACTCGATCACCCTTGACTTTGCAAGCCTTCTTCTTCACCCTTGGCTTTGGGTTCCTCAGCCTCCTTGACCTTCTCCCGTGCACTTGGTACCTCGAAGCTCTTCTTGCCTCCATCATTGGCTTGATCAGTTGTCTCCGAGCTACGCACCCGAGTGTAACACCCCTGGTGTTACTCTAACTAAAACTTGAGCATGACATCATGAGCATGGGCATTGCATATGTTTGACACACCTAGAGTGCATTCACTAGGCAAAAATTTCAAACGAGTTGTAATGTTTTACTGTTTTACAAATAGGACCCTGGTTTAAGGACTTAACCCTAAATAGTGGTTAAAGGGGTAAGACTTAACCAAAGTTGAGAAAACCTAAAGGCTTTAGGGTAAAAGTCATAAAACATCCCCAACCACTAAGTTGAATCACATTTATACCCCTGGAATACTAGAAACCCTAATTAGAACCCTGGGAAACCCAAAGTCTAAACCCTAGGGACCTAAGTGCAAAATTAGTCCACTTTTGGGCTAAAGTGCAAAAACCAAGTCAAATAAGTATTTCAAGTCTATTGGGTCACAAAAATGTGGACTTGCAAGCAAAATCCTAAGTTTTGGACTAAAGTGCAAAATGGACCTCCCTTGAGTTTTGTTCTAAGTCTGAAAAACAGTGAATGGGCTCAACTTTGGGGCTTTGTAACTTTCAAAGCATAGGGTTTTTGCCCTAGGTCACCACATCAAAATTGTAGCCCAATTATAGGAGAACAACTTTGCTAAAGGGTGCAAGCATAGCTGTTATGAGAAATTTGCAGAAAAACCCAGTCCAAAACTGGCTGTCAGACTGTTGAAGCTGAATTTCAGAATTTCAGTGTTATGGGGTGAACTTTGAGCTCAAATCCAAGTATGATCCAGTGCTCAAATGTGTTCAAGTCCTATAGTTGGATTGTAGCTGGTATGTAGCACTACAATTTTGGTGCAGTGACTTGGACCTAGTGTCACATGAAATCTGGAGAAAATTTACTCTAAAGTCCCTCGGTCAGTCACTCTGAATCAGTATTTCCCATGGTACAGTGCTCCAGTGGATCAGATCGGCCACGGCCAAGAGTCTCACCGCCGACGGCACCCTCCGCCGCGATTCGTGCCGTGGTCACGGTGATGTGTGCCCGAGCTGATCCGTTAACGTTCATGCCACGTCGCCGAGGATAAGTCCGGCTGGTAAAACAATCCCGACCACCGTACATGCGCCGTCGCAGTGGAAAACGATAGGAACGCCGGTGACCGCCGCTTCCCGGCCTTATGCCGCGTGTCCAAGCCTTTCCACCGCGTCGCCAAGCCCCCTCAACCCGTCCCATCACCGCCGGAGAGCTTGCCACGGCAGTAGCCACGAATTCACCGCACCTGCGTTCTTTCCTATCTCCGGCCGCCGCTCATCTTCACCCAAATTGAGCACCACCGCCCGCGAACACTATAAATTGAGGGCATGGCTAGTTGCGCCATGAACTTGTGAAGCTCTAGCACCCGCTCCCACACTCGATTGTTCACCCACTCGCCGGAATTTTGCGTTGCCACCAAATCAGTTTTCCGCCGCCGTGTTGTGAGCTCGCCGTGGTCAGCCTTCCTTAGGTCAGCACCGGTCCTCTGTTGCTTCGTTTGAGCACCCTCTCACCTCCGTGATGCTTGCCGAGCCGTTCAATTGAACTAGACCGGCGTCTATCGCCGGGAACACGATTACCTTGCCATTGTGCTTACGGCCACCGTGGCCGGAGCTCCATGATCCGCCAATAGCGCAATTACCTTAGGGGAAATGCTCCTTAGGGGTTGAATTTCGTGTATGCCGCTCGGAGAGCTCAACCGATGCCTCAATCGGCCGGTCTGCTCGCTCGCCGGAGCGCGGCCGCGCGGAACGCCGTCGTGGACTTGTAATTGTGAATTAACCAGAACCCAGGGGTCTTTTCGTGAACTGTCAGCGACCCAGAACAATAGTGAATGGCCCTGATTCGGTTTAGCTGTTAAGCCGGGGTTCTCTGTGCAAAACGTCCTTCACGGGCGCGCGCGCGCGTGAGCGCGGGCGCGATTCTCCCTGGGCCTGGGCTTATTGGGCCAGATGCAGCCCAGTTCTGTTTAAAAGCTTTTCCTTTTCTTTTTCAGCAGAACTTTGAAAAACTGTAGAAAATAATAGAAAAATGCTAAAATTATGAGATCAATTTTCCTAGGTTTGTTATTTTCCATAGAATTTATTAAAAATAGTTTCATGATTTTTAGATCAAATAGGGAATTTTAGGGTATTTAAAATAGCCTAAGCTATTGATTCTGGATTTTTAGAGAATAAATAATAAGTCCAAAATCTCCCAAACTTTTTATGTGAGCTTATCACATTATTTAGAAGCCATGGGTAGAGTTTTGTTTGATTTGGGCCTTGTTTGATCACTGAACCCAAAACCACCCCCCTGCTCCATGAACTCCTTTACCGACTCCGGAAACCCTAAGTTCCCGGAACTCTGTGAAGGAAAGTTGTATTCAAGACATAACTAATAAATTTATATTACCTTTGCATCCTCATGAGCATTCCATGACATCCATTCTTATACATGTATATGATTATAATAGAGCAAGAAGAAGAAGAAGAAGTTATTGAAGAGGGGATACCACCCACCTCTGATCCCCAGGCAGACAACTGCTTCTATTTTGATATCTGTGGATCCGAGCCAGACCCATCTGATAACAAAGGCAAGCCCCGGTGCATTTGCCACTTACCTTGATGTTTTTAAAATCTTTCTCACTTACTTGCTGCATTAGGTGATAGGAGTTGATTGATTAAACAATTCCTGCATTGCCTTCCTTGGTTTTGATTACCCTCCTTGAAATCCTGTTTTTACAAAAGGGTTTTACTTTGCTTAGTATTGCTTTAGAAAAACAAAAGGATTTGTTTTACAAAAGATGTTTGGCAAAGTGGGAGGGATGTTTTTGAAAATAAAACTTGATGGTGGATCCATCACGGCCGTGATGGATTCAACATCGAAAAAGATGTACCTCTGCCAGGTACCAATATTTGGGTTTGAAATGAGTAAGCTGAGACCGGGCGGGTGACTTGCACGAGAAGAGAGTCTCGGTGTAGTGTCTCCGTCTGAGTCGATTAAGGACCGTCTCGATGTAGGCTTGATGATCGAGGACCCTTTAACTGGTCACATGCCTCGTCATGGGTAAGCCTTGCCTCGGGTAGACTAAGGCCGGAATAAGATAACACGAAATGGGAGTGGAGCGGTGGCGAGAGTAGCGTGTACCCTCCGTGGCAAGAGGCTGGACGGTGGTGTATCTGTGCTCTCGGTTTGCGTGAACCTGATCCGGTCTTAAGAACCCCGGTGGCGGGTTGACATATGCAAGGGTTAAGTGCTACATATGTCGTGTGATTGGAGATCCTCAGCTGAGTATAATCGATTCGGATTGCCGTACCTTCGCGGTCATGAAGACTTGGTCACTGACCTACACGTAGCATTCCACTAAAGGTGATGGGTTTTTGGTTAAGAAATTGGCTAGTGCAGGACCAGTGATTGAACTAGGATAGAAAGAACTCTAGCACAGGTAAGCCTACCTAACTTGACAAATAAAACTGGATTTTTAAGGATCCACTTTAGTAAGCATTTCTGCAAAACAGAGTCTTTGACTATTGAGAAGCCTTACCTTGACTCCCATATATCCAGCATACCCTTGAGAGTCTTTTCCTTAGTCGGGTAAGACTTGCTGAGTAATTCCATACTCAGGGTTTATCCCTTTGTTGTTTTTAGGTGGGGAAGTAGCAGACTTCTGCTGCTTCTGTGCTAAGGTGGTTCCCAACGAAGAGAAACAGGAATGAAGTGCGGGAGGACTCGGTCCTCCATCTCTAGATCTTTTGTTTTTAGTCCTTCGGGAGAAGTTTGTGTCTCCCTGGTTTGTATAACTAATACTTTTATGCACTCGTTTTTAGAACTGGTCTGTAATAACTTAACTTGAGCTTACTTTGGAAATAAATGTAAGATTATGTAATCGCTTCCGCATATCTTTATCTCCGATGATCTGTAATGTCTGCAAGACGGGTGAAACGTTCCTGGTAAGGTAAGGAAAGATACCGAGCTTGTCAAGTAACTTAGGAACATCTACAGGGTGTCTGATGTCTGTTGGACAAGGACAACTGTAGGTGGGCCTGATTACTTGGGAGGTTCCGTCACAGCTGGTATCAGAGCGTAGCCCTTCTTTGCAGATATTCCAGGGCATCTTCAAAAGATTTTCAAAAGTCTTATCTAAAGATTCTTTTCTCTTCTTACCTAAGTAGTCTGAAGAGTTTATATTAAAGACCAGTTAGGAAGAGTGCAATGTATAGAAGGTTGAATCAACCAAGGTTGATTCTGTACTTACTCATGCATCATGCTAAGAATTTTACTAATAAATTTCCCCCTTTAGAAAATGCCGCCGCGCACAAGAAAGACCGCGCGTAAGTCGACTGGACCTCTTGGAGTGCCTCGACATCAGCTTGCTCCGAGAGATGTAGATAGTAGTAGCGGGAGCAATGATCCCATAGGGGATCTGGAAGCAGAAGTAAGCAGGCTCCAATTGGAACTCCGCCGCAGGACAGCTATATGGATTGGAGATGGTGACCGTATAAATGAGTTACGAGCAGACGTTCGCCATCTACAAGACCAGCTGGCCGATCGGGATTTGGCACTCGATTGGGCTGTTCAATCTCGTTCACGGGCATGGGCCAAGGAGGCAAGGGCTCAGGCCCGAGTTAGAGAACTCAGCTCCGCGGTGGACGACCTGCAGGTGTACTGCAATACACTCCATGAAGAAGTCCATATGCTCTACTCGCAACTACACCCTAATGAGCCTACACCCCCTTCTGAGGCGGAAGCCGGACCTTCTCACGCCGCGGGACGCGCGTCGGGTGGGGAATTAGACTTGTATGAACCCCCTCCTTCTTTGAGGTTGGTGGACGTCTGGACTCCCACTCCTGATGAGGAAGCCGCCAAAAGCGATGGGAAACAGGACTAGTGGTGTAATAAGAGTAGAGTAGTGTATTGTAGGGAGTAGTGTATTGTAGGGAGTAGTGTATTGTAGGGTGTACGATTGTATAATAGGTTAGACTTTTGTAAAATGGGTAATGTATCCTGTTGTGTAATGTCGAGTCTGTACCATTACTTTTTACAGTAATGTAAAACGGAAGGTTTCTTTGGCACACTATGTTTATTCAAATATTTTTGCCTCAGATGCCGACCCGTACTCGAGGACAGGATGCAGCTGGAACATCTGGGGGTGGGGATGCTACCCCGAATCCACCTCCCGTTCCACCCACGCTTGCCGAGGCAATTGCTGCCTTGGTAAACGCTACAGCCGACAATACCCGCTTCCTGAGGGAGATGGCGGGTCAGCAACAGCTTCAACAACAAGCAGGGAGAGGATTCCAACAGGGTCCCCGTGAGACCACTTACCTGGATTTCTCGGAGACTCGTCCGCCTCTCTTCGTCAAAGCAGAAGATCCGCTTGAGGCCGACGAATGGATCCGGGTCATAGAACAGAAATTTGGCCTTCTTCGCTGCTCAGAAACCCAGAAGCCACTATTTGCGGCACAACAACTTCGAGGCCCTGCCAGCACTTGGTGGGGGAATTTTGTGGCCATCCAACCGGATAATCATCAAATTACATGGAACGAGTTCAAAGCAGCATTCCGCGAGCATTATATTCCTGAGGGAGTGCTGCACATGAAGCAAGAAGAGTTCATGAAATTGAAACAAGGGGGAGATACTGTGAACCAGTACCTTAACAAGTTCAATCACCTGTCTCAGTACGCAATTGATCAGGTGAACACAGATTTGAAAAAGAAGAATTGTTTTATGAGAGGTCTGAACGACCGGATGCAGCGGAAAATGGCTGCATGTATTGATCTTACTTATGGAAAGGCTGTCAGCACAGCCTTATCTATGGAGGCCAAGTATGCAAATACTGGGAAAAGTAAGGGATTCAGTGGTGATCGGCCTAATCAGGGCCCTGTAAAGAGGCAACGGTTCATTCTCCGGCCCTCTAACCAGAACCGTTCAAGTGCACCACCTTTCCCTTTCAAGCAGCCTATAATTATTCGTCCCAACAAAGCTCCCACTGTCCAAAGTCAGCCGGGTGCCCCAGGCACTCGATTCCCTGCTCTGCCAAGTTCTTCAACTGGATGCTTTAACTGTGGCAAATCTGGGCACTTCATTAAAGATTGTCCCTATCCTCGGCAAAATCAGGCTAATAATCAGCAAGGATCGGGAAATTCAGCTCCAGGCAAGGGAAGTACTTCGGGCAAGAATACCAAGAAAACCGGGCGAGTATATTATACGCAAGTGGCTACGACACCGGAAGGAGAGCCGGTGATGATGGGTACGTTCCCTGTGGCCAGCCACCCTGCAATAATTCTTTTTGATTCTGGTGCTTCACATACCTTCATTAGCAAGACATTTGTGGAGCAACATCACATTACATGTCATGAATCAAAAGAGGGTTTTAAAATTCATTCACCTGGGGGATACATTTTTACTAAAGAAGTGGCCTATGGAGTGCCAGTAACTATGGCCGAACGGAACTTTCCTGCTAACATGATTGTTCTAAGAGGCCAAGATATAGATGTAATTTTGGGGATGAATTGGTTAACTCAACACAAGGCAGTACTCAACACTGAACTCAGAACCGTCAGGTTGAGTTATAATCAAGAAGAAATTCTCTTATCTCTCCCCAAGACCAATCCAGCCAAAGCTTCTGGTAGAATCTTCGAAGCCATTGTACCGGAGATCAAGAACATTCCGGTAGTTTGTGAGTTTCCAGATGTGTTTCCGGAAGATTTGCCTGGACTGCCCCCTGAAAGAGATGTGGAATTTGTGATTGAGCTAAAGCCCGGTACGGCTCCCATTTCCCGAAAGTCGTACCGTATGCCCCCTAATGAATTGGCGGAATTGAAGATTCAACTACAAGATTTACTGAATAAGGGATTTATCCGGCCAAGCTCGTCCCCGTGGGGTTGTCCCGCCATCTTTGTGAAGAAGAAGGATCAAACCTTGCGAATGTGTGTGGACTATCGGCCCCTAAATGAGGTCACCATTAAGAATAAGTACCCTCTTCCAAGGATCGACATCTTATTTGATCAATTGACTGGGGCGAGGGTATTTTCCAAAATTGATCTCAGGTCGGGCTATCATCAAATCCGTATTCGGCCCGAGGATATACCGAAGACCGCATTCACTACGCGGTATGGATTGTTTGAATATCTAGTAATGTCTTTCGGGCTCACCAATGCTCCTGCCCACTTCACCTATTTGATGAACTCGGTGTTCATGCCCGAGTTAGACAAGTTCGTGGTGGTCTTCATCGATGATATTTTGATATATTCTAAAAATGAAGAGGAGCATGCTCAGCACTTACAGATTGTATTGACGCGCCTGAGGGAACATCAGCTTTATGCCAAGTTCAGTAAGTGCGCGTTCTGGCTGGAAGAAATTCAATTTCTGGGGCACGTATTATCAGCCAAGGGAATTGCGGTAGACCCTAGCAAGGTCAAGGATATTCTGGAATGGAAACCTCCAACGACTGTTCACCAAGTCCGGAGTTTTCTTGGACTCGCAGGATATTATCGCAGATTCATACCTGATTTTTCTAAGCTTGTGAAGCCAATCACAAGTTTATTGAAGAATGATACTAAGTTCAATTGGACTTCTAAATGTAATGAAGCCTTTGAGCAACTGAAGACACTATTGACCACTGCTCCGGTCTTGGCTCAACCGGACATCACTAAACCTTTTGATGTATATTGTGATGCGTCAGGCAGTGGACTCGGCTGTGTGCTAATGCAAGAAGGCCGAGTGATTGCATATGCTTCAAGGCAGTTACGCCGTCACGAAGAGCATTATCCAACACATGATTTAGAGCTAGCTGCTGTGGTTCATGCCCTAAAAATTTGGCGTCACTATCTACTGGGAAATACCTGCCACATATATACAGATCATAAGAGTTTGAAGTATATATTTACCCAGTCAGAGTTAAACATGAGGCAAAGACGATGGCTTGAGCTTATTAAAGATTATGAACTGGAAGTCCATTATCACCCAGGCAAGGCCAATGTGGTGGCAGATGCATTGAGTCGCAAGACTTCCTGCCACTGTCTTATGGTAAAGACCTCCGAAAACACTTTGTGTCAAGAAATGGAAAAGTTAAACCTGGGGATAATCCAGCAAGGAACTCTGAATCAGCTAAGGCTTGAGTCAACCATTTTGCAAAGGGTAATTGATGCTCAAAAGGACAATCTGGGCATGAAACACATACGAGAGAAGATCAGGGCTGGAACAGCCCAATGTTTCAAGGAAGATGATCAAGGTGTGTTATGGTTCAAAAACCGCATAGTAGTGCCGAAGAATGAAGAACTCCGCCAGCAAATTTTAGATGAAGCGCATCTTAGTCGCTATTCTATTCATCCGGGAAGCACTAAGATGTACCAAGATTTAAAGCAACATTACTGGTGGACGAAGATGAAGATTGAAATTGCACGCTATGTGGCTAAGTGCGACACTTGCAGACGTGTCAAAGCCATACACATGAAAACTGCTGGTCCATTGCAATCTTTGCCAATCCCAACATGGAAATGGGAAGACATCAGCATGGACTTCATTGTGGGATTGCCCAGGACCGCAAAAGGGTACGACTCTATCTGGGTGATTGTTGATCGACTTACAAAGGTTGCTCATTTTCTACCGGTCAAGACATATTACCCGGTACTTACCTATGCGGAGTTATACATTGCCCGTATTCTCAGTTTGCATGGTGTTCCAAAGACCATAGTGTCGGATCGTGGACCTCAGTTCGTATCCAAATTTTGGGAAGAACTTCATAAATCCCTGGGAACTAAGTTACTCCACAGTTCGGCCTATCATCCTCAAACCAGTGGACAGACTGAGAGGGTGAACCAAATACTTGAAGATATGTTACGGGCATGTGTCCTGGATTTCTCGCAAAAATGGGATGAATGTTTGCCCTTAGCGGAGTTTTCATATAATAACAGTTACCAGGAAAGCATCAAGATGGCACCTTTTGAAGCTTTGTATGGGCGACGGTGTCGAACTCCGCTAAACTGGTCTGAACCTGGTGAAAGGTATTTCTTTAGGCCTGATATGGTAAAAGAAACCGAAGAAAAGGTTCAGAAAATAGTTCATAATATGAGGAGAGCACAAACTCGTCAGAAAAGTTATGCAGACAAACGGCGAATGCCCTTATACTTCTTGGAAGGAGACTACGTCTACTTAAAGGTTTCACCAATGAAAGGCATATCGCGTTTTGGGATTAAAGGAAAACTTGCACCAAGGTACATTGGTCCATTCCCTATTCTTCAAAGATATGGGCCAGTGGCGTATCAACTTCAACTTCCCGAAACATTGTCTGCTGTACATAACGTGTTCCACGTGTCACAATTGAAAAAGTGTCTTCGGGTTCCCGATCGAACCGTTGAAGTGACTGATGTTGTCCTGGAACCAGATTTAACGTACTCGGAACATCCTATTCGAGTTCTGGATCAAAAGGACAGGGTTACCCGGAGAAGGACTCTCAAGTTTTATAAGATACAGTGGAACCAGCATTCGGAAGATGAGGCTACGTGGGAAACCCAAGATTTCTTAGATAAGAATTTCCCAGGCTTTCTAGCCTCCTGTAAATTGTAAAGTTTGTATAGCTGTGTAATAAAGGAATGAACCCCCACACCACCCCTGCCTTGTACCAGAAATCAGGAAATAAAAACATGACACATTTCCTTTTCCATTGCTCACCCTAGGACTTTAAATCTCGGGACGAGATTCTTTTATGGGGGGAAGGATGTAACACCCCTGGTGTTACTCTAACTAAAACTTGAGCATGACATCATGAGCATGGGCATTGCATATGTTTGACACACCTAGAGTGCATTCACTAGGCAAAAATTTCAAACGAGTTGTAATGTTTTACTGTTTTACAAATAGGACCCTGGTTTAAGGACTTAACCCTAAATAGTGGTTAAAGGGGTAAGACTTAACCAAAGTTGAGAAAACCTAAAGGCTTTAGGGTAAAAGTCATAAAACATCCCCAACCACTAAGTTGAATCACATTTATACCCCTGGAATACTAGAAACCCTAATTAGAACCCTGGGAAACCCAAAGTCTAAACCCTAGGGACCTAAGTGCAAAATTAGTCCACTTTTGGGCTAAAGTGCAAAAACCAAGTCAAATAAGTATTTCAAGTCTATTGGGTCACAAAAATGTGGACTTGCAAGCAAAATCCTAAGTTTTGGACTAAAGTGCAAAATGGACCTCCCTTGAGTTTTGTTCTAAGTCTGAAAAACAGTGAATGGGCTCAACTTTGGGGCTTTGTAACTTTCAAAGCATAGGGTTTTTGCCCTAGGTCACCACATCAAAATTGTAGCCCAATTATAGGAGAACAACTTTGCTAAAGGGTGCAAGCATAGCTGTTATGAGAAATTTGCAGAAAAACCCAGTCCAAAACTGGCTGTCAGACTGTTGAAGCTGAATTTCAGAATTTCAGTGTTATGGGGTGAACTTTGAGCTCAAATCCAAGTATGATCCAGTGCTCAAATGTGTTCAAGTCCTATAGTTGGATTGTAGCTGGTATGTAGCACTACAATTTTGGTGCAGTGACTTGGACCTAGTGTCACATGAAATCTGGAGAAAATTTACTCTAAAGTCCCTCGGTCAGTCACTCTGAATCAGTATTTCCCATGGTACAGTGCTCCAGTGGATCAGATCGGCCACGGCCAAGAGTCTCACCGCCGACGGCACCCTCCGCCGTGATTTGTGCCGTGGTCACGGTGATGTGTGCCCGAGCTGATCCGTTAACGTTCATGCCACGTCGCCGAGGATAAGTCCGGCTGGTAAAACAATCCCGACCACCGTACATGCGCCGTCGCAGTGGAAAACGATAGGAACGCCGGTGACCGCCGCTTCCCGGCCTTATGCCGCGTGTCCAAGCCTTTCCACCGCGTCGCCAAGCCCCCTCAACCCGTCCCATCACCGCCGGAGAGCTTGCCACGACAGTAGCCACGAATTCACCGCACCTGCGTTCTTTCCTATCTCCGGCCGCCGCTCATCTTCACCCAAATTGAGCACCACCGCCCGCGAACACTATAAATTGAGGGCATGGCTAGTTGCGCCATGAACTTGTGAAGCTCTAGCACCCGCTCCCACGCTCGATTGTTCACCCACTCGCCGGAATTTTGCGTTGCCACCAAATCAGTTTTCCGCCGCCGTGTTGTGAGCTCGCCGTGGTCAGCCTTCCTTAGGTCAGCACCGGTCCTCTGTTGCTTCGTTTGAGCACCCTCTCACCTCCGTGATGCTTGCCGAGCCGTTCAATTGAACTAGACCGGCGTCTATCGCCGGGAACATGATTACCTTGCCATTGTGCTTACGGCCACCGTGGCCGGAGCTCCATGATCCGCCAATAGCGCAATTACCTTAGGGGAAATGCTCCTTAGGGGTTGAATTTCGTGTATGCCGCTCGGAGAGCTCAACCGATGCCTCAATCGGCCGGTCTGCTCGCTCGCCGGAGCGCGGCCGCGCGAAACGCCGTCGTGGACTTGTAATTGTGAATTAACCAGAACCCAGGGGTCTTTTCGTGAACTGTCAACGACCCAGAACAATAGTGAATGGCCCTGATTCGGTTTAGCTGTTAAGCCGGGGTTCTCTGTGCAAAACGTCCTTCGCGGGCGCGCGCGCGCGTGAGCGCGGGCGCGATTCTCCGTGGGCCTGGGCTTATTGGGCCAGATGCAGCCCAGTTCTGTTTAAAAGCTTTTCCTTTTCTTTTTCAGCAGAACTTTGAAAAACTGTAGAAAATAATAGAAAAATGCTAAAATTATGAGATCAATTTTCCTAGGTTTGTTATTTTCCATAGAATTTATTAAAAATAGTTTCATGATTTTTAGATCAAATAGGGAATTTTAGGGTATTTAAAATAGCCTAAGCTATTGATTCTGGATTTTTAGAGAATAAATAATAAGTCCAAAATCTCCCAAACTTTTTATGTGAGCTTATCACATTATTTAGAAGCCATGGGTAGAGTTTTGTTTGATTTGGGCCTTGTTTGATCACTGAACCCAAAACCACCCCCCTGCTCCATGAACTCCTTTACCGACTCCGGAAACCCTAAGTTCCCGGAACTCTGTGAAGGAAAGTTGTATTCAAGACATAACTAATAAATTTATATTACCTTTGCATCCTCATGAGCATTCCATGACATCCATTCTTATACATGTATATGATTATAATAGAGCAAGAAGAAGAAGAAGAAGTTATTGAAGAGGGGATACCACCCACCTCTGATCCCCAGGCAGACAACTGCTTCTATTTTGATATCTGTGGATCCGAGCCAGACCCATCTGATAACAAAGGCAAGCCCCGGTGCATTTGCCACTTACCTTGATGTTTTTAAAATCTTTCTCACTTACTTGCTGCATTAGGTGATAGGAGTTGATTGATTAAACAATTCCTGCATTGCCTTCCTTGGTTTTGATTACCCTCCTTGAAATCCTGTTTTTACAAAAGGGTTTTACTTTGCTTAGTATTGCTTTAGAAAAACAAAAGGATTTGTTTTACAAAAGATGTTTGGCAAAGTGGGAGGGATGTTTTTGAAAATAAAACTTGATGGTGGATCCATCACGGCCGTGATGGATTCAACATCGAAAAAGATGTACCTCTGCTAGGTACCAAAATTTGGGTTTGAAATGAGTAAGCTGAGACCGGGCGGGTGACTTGCACGAGAAGAGAGTCTCGGTGTAGTGTCTCCGTCTGAGTCGATTAAGGACCGTCTCGATGTAGGCTTGATGATCGAGGACCCTTTAACTGGTCACATGCCTCGTCATGGGTAAGCCTTGCCTCGGGTAGACTAAGGCCGGAATAAGATAACACGAAATGGGAGTGGAGCGGTGGCGAGAGTAGCGTGTACCCTCCGTGGCAAGAGGCTGGACGGTGGTGTATCTGTGCTCTCGGTTTGCGTGAACCTGATCCGGTCTTAAGAACCCCGGTGGCGGGTTGACATATGCAAGGGTTAAGTGCTACATATGTCGTGTGATTGGAGATCCTCAGCTGAGTATAATCGATTCGGATCGCCGTACCTTCGCGGTCATGAAGACTTGGTCACTGACCTACACGTAGCATTCCACTAAAGGTGATGGGTTTTTGGTTAAGAAATTGGCTAGTGCAGGACCAGTGATTGAACTAGGATAGAAAGAACTCTAGCACAGGTAAGCCTACCTAACTTGACAAATAAAACTGGATTTTTAAGGATCCACTTTAGTAAGCATTTCTGCAAAACAGAGTCTTTGACTATTGAGAAGCCTTACCTTGACTCCCATATATCCAGCATACCCTTGAGAGTCTTTTCCTTAGTCGGGTAAGACTTGCTGAGTAATTCCATACTCAGGGTTTATCCCTTTGTTGTTTTTAGGTGGGGAAGTAGCAGACTTCTGCTGCTTCTGTGCTAAGGTGGTTCCCAACGAAGAGAAACAGGAATGAAGTGCGGGAGGACTCGGTCCTCCATCTCTAGATCTTTTGTTTTTAGTCCTTCGGGAGAAGTTTGTGTCTCCCTGGTTTGTATAACTAATACTTTTATGCACTCGTTTTTAGAACTGGTCTGTAATAACTTAACTTGAGCTTACTTTGGAAATAAATGTAAGATTATGTAATCGCTTCCGCATATCTTTATCTCCGATGATCTGTAATGTCTGCAAGACGGGTGAAACGTTCCTGGTAAGGTAAGGAAAGATACCGAGCTTGTCAAGTAACTTAGGAACATCTACAGGGTGTCTGATGTCTGTTGGACAAGGACAACTGTAGGTGGGCCTGATTACTTGGGAGGTTCCGTCACACCGAGTATCACTTTTGCAATGTCCATCTTACTTGTGATGTCCATTATGTATCCATAATCCAGTTCTTGGACCATCACATTTGTTCACTTGTGTTGAACCCTGTAGGCTTTACCTTAAGCACCTGTTCAACACTTAGTACACTTGTTAGTCCTTTAATTGAGTTGTCATCCAAACACCAAAACTCACAAGAGAGCTTTCAGTCCCACGACCCGTGAAAGACAGGGGGCTGGGCGGGCCCGCCTGGAAGTGAGGGAGGGGAGGAGCCGTGGGGTGGGGCTTGCGTGTCATGGAGAGAAGAAGGGGGAAAAGGAGGGGCTCGGCTGGGCCTAGTGGGCCGATTGGCCGACGACTAGGGTTTGACTTTTCTCTTTTTTATATCCCATATAAATATAAATAATTTTATTTTTCAATACTTCAAAAATCATAATAATCATACCAAAATTATTTATAATTGAGATATTTATTTTTGGACCAAAGTTCCTATATTAATTAATTGGGTTCCACATAAAAGAAATTTTGTGAATAAAATCATCAATCAATCATGAGCAAACAAAAATCATTCTCTAAAGGTGAATGAGATCAAACACTTGATTTAAATTTCTACTTTACTCACTACTAGGTTTTAAATGACTATTAATATATTATTTTAATTGATGGATTTGAGGTGTTACAAAACCTTCCCCCTAAAAAGAATCTTGTCCTCGAGACTAAGGAACATCTGAAAATAGCTGGGGGAATTCTGTTCTGAGTTCATCTTCTCTTTCCCAAGTGGCCTCATGTTCTGAATGATGACTCCACTAAACTTTGCACATATTGATAACCTTACTCTGAGTAATTCTGCGAGATGTTTCCAAAATTCTAATCGGGTACTCAGAATAAGTTAGGTCCTCATTAACATTGAGTTCTCCCATGGGTAACTATTCTTCCGGTACTCTTAAGAATTTCTTGAGTTGTGACACATGGAATACATCATGCACATCTAATAGATTGTCGGGTAGTTCCAACTGATATGCTACTTCTCCTTTCCTTTCCAAAATTTTGAATGGACCGATATAACGGGGAGATAATTTGCCTTTAACTTTAAATCTTCTCATTCCTCTCATTGGTGGAACCTTAAGATACACGAAGTCTCCAACTTCAAAGGTTAATTCTATTCTTCTATTGTCAGCATAGCTCTTCTGCCTTGACTGTGCTGTTTTCAAATTCTCTCTAACAATCTGCACTTGCTTCTCTGCTTCTTGTAGAATTTCTGGACCAAATACTTGACTTTCTCCAGTTTGATTCCAATAAAGCGGTGTTCTACATTTCCTTCCATATAGTGTTTCAAATGGTGCCATCTTTAGACTTGCTTGGTAACTATTGTTATAAGAGAACTCTGCATAGGGCAAACTGTTATCCCAACTTTTACCATATTTTAAAGCACAAGCTCTTAACATGTCTTCTAACACTTGATTTGTTCTTTCTGTTTGTCCATCTGTTTGTGGATGATAGGCTGAGCTAAATTTTAGCTTAGTATCCATGGACTCATGTAATCTTTTCCAAAAACATGAGGTAAATTGGGTTTCTCGATCTGATACAATTTTCTTGGGTACACCATGTAGACAAACAATCCTTGACATGTATAGTTCTGCAAACTGAGCTCCTGAGTAAGTTGTCTTCACAGGTATAAAGTGTGCAACTTAGTCAACATGTCTACAATAACCCATATGGAATCATAACCTTCATAGGTACGGGGTAATCCAACTATAAAGTCCATACCAATTTCTTCCAATTTCCATTTTGGTACTTTAAGAGGTTGTAGTAAACCTGCTGGTCTTTGATGTTCTACCTTAACTCATCGACATACGTCACATAGTGCAACATAAGTAGCGACATCTCTTTTCAAACCATACCACCAATATTTTTCCTTCAGATCTTGGTACATCTTAGTACTTCCAAGGTGTATAGAATAAGTCAAATCATGAGCTTCTATCAAAATAAGTTGGTGTAAATGTTCAATTTTGGTACACAGATCCTCTTTTTAAACCAAACCGTGCCTTATTCACCTTCTATGAAGTCATAGGCTTTTCCCAAATTAATCTGTGTTTTAATTTCCTTAATTTTCTCATCGGATTCATGTCCTTTATGAATCTCTTGTTCCAAAGTAGATTCCATTTCCATAACTGTTGCTTCCATATTATTAAGCATACCAAGGTTAAGTTGTTCCATTTCCCAACATAATTCTTGCGACATCAAATAGGTTGTAACATTGTTCACTTGACATTTACGACTTAGAGCGTCTACCACTACATTTGCTTTTCTTGGATGATACTGTATCTCCAAATCATAATGTTTGATTAATTCAAGCCATCTTCGTTGTCTTAGATTGAGTTCTTTCTGAGTGAATATATATTTCAAGCTTTTGTGATCCGTGAAGATTTTGCACTTATTGCCAATCATGTAGTGTTTCCAAATCTTCAAAGCGTGCACTACAGCAGCTAGTTCCAAATCATGTGTCAGGTAATTCTTTTCATGTTTCTCAATTGCCTTGAGACATAAGATATTACCTTTCCTTCCTGCATTAACGCACATCCAAGTCCTAGATGTGATGCATCGCAATACACATCAAATCCTTGGTGAATCCTAGGCATTTTCAAGACTAGTGCAGTGGTTAGCTTTTCCTTTAATTCTTCAAAACATTTCTGACATGTTTCATCCCATTTAAACTCTTTACTTTTCTCCAGTAGTGAAGTAAGAGGTTTCACTATCTTGGAGAAGCCTTTGATGAATCTTCTGTAGTATCCTACTAATCCAAGGAAACTCCTGATTTTGGACACATCGGTTGGTTGCTTCCAATTTAACATTTCACTTATTTTACTGGCGTCTACCTTGATTCCTCTTTCTGTGATAATATGTCCTAGGAAAGCGACTTCCTTTAGCTAAAAATCACACTTTGAGAACTTTGCATACAATTGGTTGTCACGAAGTTTCTATAGAACTAGTTTTAGATGATCTTCATGTGTTTCTTCATTCTGAGAGTATACTAGCATATCGTCGATGAATACAACCACAAACTGGTCGAGATATTCCATGAATATTTTATTCATCAAGTTCATAAAGTAAGCCGGTGCATTAGTTAGTCCAAACGACATGACCAAAAACTCATATAGTACATATCTTGTAGTAAAGGCTGTCTTAGGTACATCTTCAGGTCGAATCTTCAACTGATGATATCCTGATCTTAGATCTATTTTTGAGAATATATTAGCTCCTCTCATCTGATCAAACAAATCTTCAATCCAAGTAACGAGTATTTGTTCTTAATTGTCACTTCATTCAAACTTCTATAATCGACACACATTCTTCTCGAACCATCTTTCTTGTTCACAAATAGAATTGGTGCTCCCCAAGGAGACAAACTTGGGCGAATAAACCCTTTTTCTAATAATTCTTCTATTTGTTTCTTCAGTTCAACTAAATCCTTGACATCCATTCTATAAGGTCTTTTGGAAATGGGTGCAGTCCTGGGTAATAATTCAATAGAGAACTCTATATCACGATCGGGTGGCATACCTGGTAATTCGTCCGGAAATACGTGTAGGTATTCACACACTATTCTGATGTTATCCAAAGATTTCTCCTCCAAATGATTTACCATGACTTATGCTTCTACTGCATTGACTTCCACTCTTTCTCCTTGCAGACTTGTTAATGTAACCATTCTCTTAACACAAAATATTACTCCATCATACTTGGTTAAGTAATCTATTCCAAGTATCACATCGATTCCACTTGATTCCAATATTATCAGCTCTACTAGAAAGTTTATTCCTCTAATCTCAAGCTTAGTTTGAGGGCATGAGTTAGTGGCTCTAATTTCACCTCCTGGTGATCTAATTAATAGTTTCTTATTCAAAGGATAGTTTGGTATATTATGCTTTTCCACAAATGACTTTGTTACGAAAGAGTGAGATGCTCCAGAATCAAGTAAAACTGATGCAGGTATGGAGTTAATAAGGAACATACCATACACCACGTAGGCATCCTCTAGAACTGTTTCTACTGTAACATGATTAATTCTTCCCTTACTCTGGTTCTGTGGAGTCTTGTTCTGTGCAGTACCACGAGTAGGTGTATTCTGATCAACTCTTTGACTAGTGTTCCTCTAGGGTGTCTGTGGGTTGTGCTTTGGGCAGTTGTTGGCATAATGACCAACTTCTCCACACTTAAAACATCCACTAGGCTATACTGGGGTAGTTGTATTGTTATTCTTGGCTGGTGTGTTCATGGCATTTCCTTGACGAATCTATTGGTAACCACCAGATCTTTGACTGGTCTAAGTACTGTTCCTCTATTGGTTCTGGTATTGGTTGCTTCTCTGTCCTTGCTGCCCAGCACGTTGCATTTGATAATTATTATTTCCACTCTAATTTCTAGAGCGAAACTTAGAACCTTGAGAGTTGTTATGTGGACGAGTGTTTCTGCTAGACTGTCCCTGAAATTTTCTCTTATGATCCGATAATTCCCTTCTTTTGCTTTCAAGGCCAATCGCCCTGTTAAGCAGAGTCTGGAAATTCAGAAAATTGTGGCTTTGTAGCTGATAGTTCAAAGGTCTAATTAATCTTTCTAAGAACCGCTCTTAGCGCTTCTCATCTGTGTCAACTTCCTCAGCTGCATAGCGTGAAAGTTGGGTGAAACGATCTCGGTATTCACTAACGGACATACCTCCTTGTGTGAGGGATAAGAATTCCTTCTTCTTAAGTTTCATTATTCCCAAGGGAATATGATGAGCATGGAAGTTCTTCTGAAATTCCTGCTAGGTTATCACATCTGCATTTGCATGTGCCGCAGCGAAGGCATCCCGCCAGTCGGACGCGGTGCCTTCAAGTCTTCCAGAAGCATACAAGACCTTCTCTCGATCGTTGCATTGTGTAATGTTCAGCTTCTTGCTTATGACCTTAAGCCATTCATCGGCATCCAATGGATCAACCAAGTGAGAAAAAGCAGGTGGGTGATGGCTCATGAAATCTCTTTGCTTGTCCCAAGCTTAGGGTGCATTCTGATGTTGGGGATTCTATTGGTTCTGCTAAATTTGTTGTACCAAGGCAGTGAGGCCTTGGAGAAGTTGCATCTTCACGGCAATGGACTATTGGGTTGGGTGGTGGTTGTGGCAACTGTTGACTAGTACGTTGATTTTGTGTCTGTCTGGGACCCGAGCGAGTGTTCACCATCTGGTTGATTAGAAAGTGCATTCCTTAGATAAGTGAAGAGTAGAGAAAGATTCTAGGGGAAATAGCTTTTAACTGAAGTTAAGCTTATTTGTTAATTTTAAATGTTCTTATGGCCATTATTCCATAAGATCATTGCACTCAAGCAAAAATCCAAATCAAGCATTATGCAAACATCACCATCACATGGTTGTTATTATAATAATAATATCATAAAGAGTTTCACCGTCTAACGCAAAATCGAACTTATTACATCATGACTTATAAAACTCTAAAGTAGTCTGGTAATAGATCCTGGGGCTCCATAGAGAATCCTCTTGCGGGGCGGAGACACAACTATGTCAGGGACTTGAGCTTCAGGTGGATTCCTCCCTTCGAGCTAAGCTTCGAGGGCTACAATCCTTGCATGTGCGTCTTCAAGCTCCTCATGTACCCTTGAGAGGACCAGGGTAGCACTGTCTAGGTCGGTGTTAAGACCTACCACCACACCTACAAGGGTGTTGAGGCGATCTTCTCTAGCTTCACCTAGAACAACACTTGCCTAACTTTCTCCACGAGGACGTAGGGGAAGGTGCCTGTACGTCGTGTCATGCAGCTGTTGCCGATAGGTATGGCTGAGAGACCACAGAGCTCTCTGAGCAGCATTGCTGACCGAAGCAACATAGGTGGATAGCAGCTTCAGAGACTCATGACATGATAGAGTCCTGAAACCTCTATCTCCTGCATCCAACACTCTGATTTGCACACGAGTGATGTAGTAACATGTCTGAGGAGGCTCAGACACTCGCTTTGTGTCATATAGAGGTTGAACGTAGGTTCCTAGTGCATGCAACACATCCTGCAGCAAGTATGGAAAGTGTCATGTCTCGAACATTGAAGTGTAATGTTCTGCGACAGGCCGCAATCCAACGAAGTTGCCTTCTTGTTCGTTGTTGGAATCCTCGATGTTGTCATTATTTTCCTTTTCTTCTTCTTATTCATTATTGTCTTCATCATCGCCGGAATCATCCGGGTCATCACCTCTAGGAATCGAGGCTTGAGCTACTGGTACAGTTGGTGCTAAAGATGAAGCTCCCACAGTGAAGGCATCAGACTCTAACAACGGAGTGGGTGTTGCCTAAATCTTCTCAGAACTGTCCTCCACAATTACACCATTCCTCACTTGAACGTGGTGTAGCTCCATAGGGACTTCCTCCACTACCATCGGTAGAAAGGAGCCTGCCGTCGCGGAGGGATATGGTTGGTGTTTACTCGAGTGGTCTAGAGAGTACGCACCATCTACAAGAGAAAGTGTTCACCTTAGTTGAATTTTAAAGAGGAAAGATTAATAAAATAAATTTGTAAGAGCAAAATAAGCATATTTTGAATAGACTGAGCTTTCCATTTCTAACTAGTCTAACGACCTAGAATCAACATAGCTTTGATACCATTTCTGTCACACCCGGTTTTAGGGGCAAAACCGAATGCATAGCATATGCCAGGATCCATTTTCCACACATATGTTGACGTCACAAGTGTAATATATCAAAAGATAATGCAATAAAGGCGTAAAAGAGAGTATAGTAACTTCATTACATCATTTAGACATAAAAGTCTTAAATAATATCATTATCAAAGTACAACGGATATAACATGGCAATCTTCCATAGGAAGATGACTGGCGCAATGCTAGCCTTAGTACTCATCGTCAGCATCGTCACAGTCTTCCTCATCAGCTTCTGATAAAAAATTTAGCAAGGGGTGAGCTCACTTATGGTGGGGGCTAAGTAAGTGGGTGAGCTCACATATAGACGCCAGCCTCTCAGAAGTGTTGTTCGGAGGTCGTTGGAGCTTTTTGAAGTATAGCCCGTACAAAGGCCCCATCATGAGCCCCCCCGATTAAAGTCCTCGATCACCACCATTTTGACGATGTCATGGATGCGATTTTTCATGGATTGGAAATGCTTGAGGAAAGAGTGGAAGGACTCATCATCTTACGCCTGACAGACTTGAGGCCCCATGGTTGTGCAGGCTTGTTAGAAAGTGATTGAAATTTGGCGACAAACCGGTCAAATAAGTTGGCCCAATGGTAGATGCAGTGGCGAGGGAGATAATGGCGCCACTGGAGCGTGTCTTGTCCTAGTACAATCGAGAGATACACCGTCATTACATCCTCCATTGCCCCGGTGGCTTGGGCCGCCGTCAAGTAGACGGGCAGCCAGCCCTCAGGATCCAACTTGGCCTCGTACTTGTCGATGTTGGAGACCTTTAAGTTAGGCGACTACTAGACCGCACACAATTTGGGGATTAAGGATGAGATCTCAAACACTCCCCGAGCCTCTGGGTGATCACCGCGGGCAAGGTTACAAAGACGGTCCCGTGGCGGTGCCTGGTGACGCAGATCTTGAAGTCGGTCATAGGCCGACCGATGTGGTGCTGGGTTGTTCGTTGAGGTGGTACTAGAGTCTGCTCAACCCATGGCTTCCCGCAGCGGGGCACCGGGTCCTAATCGCACACCTCTCGACTTCTCGCTTCCTCTTCGTGCCATAGACTGCCTGATGACTCAATGCTATTCCACGTGTTGCGTTAGCTGTTGAGGTGGTGGCACATGTCGCCATCAAGATGAGCTAGGGAAAGAAGGTGGTCTGCCACCCTATTGAGGATCTGTTAGTAACCCTCTTTGTTGTGTGTGCATGGTAAGTCATTTGTGATCCAAGCCAGTACTCATCCGACCTGGCTCAGAGTCTGCATGGCCTAAGTGAACTCGGGCTGTAGATTGCGAGGAAGGGGTAAGTGATCACATGGGGGTCTAGCATTACGCTCAGCCACCTTGCGTTCACGCTCCTGGGCGATGCAGTCACTCTGGTGGTGGGAGTTCCTTTGTAGGACGAAACCCTGCTGCTCTGGAGTCTCACCGACCTTGGATGCCTCATTCCAGTAAATAGCTAGGTCAGAACCTTCTCCCTAGGGGCATGGTGATGTCAGATGTTGCGACAGAGGTTCCGTTAGTGACGTGACTCGCACTATGGGTGCTTCTCCCCTAGCACGGTTGGTTCGTCGTCGGAGACAGGGTGTCACACCTAGTTTTGGAAGGCAACCATGTACATGCCATGATCAGAAATTTATGTACACCACGATTACATAAATGACTCATCATAGCATAATGCTTCAAATAATAATAAATAATAAATAATCATATTACAGACTAGAGTCATTTACAAATTATAAATCAAAGTGCACATAATATAAACATAGCCAACATAAACAAACCCACCACAGGTAGCCGACTAGGGGAGGTCGCTAGCCTAATCCTCGAGCTCGTTGAAGTCCTGGAACTCCTGAAGATCCACCACGACTGTAAGTGCAATCAACCCCTGGTGAGGGTTTTGGTGATTTAATGACAAAACAAATAAGGGTACTAACAGTTTTTGTTCCCAATGTATGGTTAGAAAGAAACATGAACTTAAGGAAACATCAAGGACCTCATGCAACGAACGTATAAAATTTTATGTAAATCTTGAGTTGCATGATGTAGTTCTTCCTTATTCTTTTTCGCACAGGTAATGGTGTTTGCTATAGCTCAAGTCCCCAAATTCAAAAGCTATTTTTGAAAACTAAAAATCACTTTAACATTCTATGGTTGACCGTGGTTAGGTTTGAGAAACCTAGAGTGTTCTTGGTGAAAAGCAGCTGAACTTCTTCAACTGCAGCTGAGCTTTCCAGCTAAACTTAACTTTAGCTGAGTTGAGCTTCTTCGGCTGCAGCTGAGCTTTTCAGCTGAGTTGAGCTTTCTCAACTCCAGCTGAACTTCAACTTCAGCTGTGGACCTCTTTGACCATACACCAGCTGAACTTGTCTCCGGGCAGTTGAGCTGGGGTTTTCTCTCCTAAACTCTCTGGTCTAGACCAACTGAACTGGTCCTGAGGGGCAGTTCAACTGGTCTCTGACCCCTCTGACTTTTGACCTGCAGTCTGCCAGTCAGACTGGCAGTCAGGTCACCAGAGTTGTTAGGGGGCAGTTCAACCAGTCCTGTCATGTCTGACCAGCCTATAGGTTAGTCTGGCAGTCAGACTAGCAAATAATCTGCTGACCTACCATGGGGCGGTTCAACCGGTCTTCAGCCGGGTTTCTGGTCAAACGGCTAGTTTTTGAGCCGTGGCTATAAATACAACCCTCCACCCCCTTCTTCAACGCAGCTGTACACTTACACATTTATTGCTCACCTAACTTGAGACAAAGCACTCCTCTCTCCCTTCTCTCTCACACTTAAATCTTCCTCAAGATTCAACCTTGTTGGAGGAGCTTTTGAGTGTGAGGTTTGTGCTTGTGCTCACGATTTGGTTTCTCCTCTCCCATCTCTTTTAAAATCTTGAGCTTGTGCAAACACCTCTTATGCGTTCTTGGTGTTCTTGAAACCCTAGGTTTCAAGACCGTTTGAGGTTGCTTGGGAGTCTCCAAATTTGTGGACGACCCCAAGAAGTTTGTATCACCCGCTCTTTGAGCTAAGATAAGAAGAGATTGTCTTGACCTTTGTGGTCGGCTTTGGAGGATTAGGGTTGAAAAAGACCCAGCCCTTTGTGGGCTCCTCAACGGGGAGTAGGACACCTTTGTGGTGTGGCCAAACCTCGGATTAAATCTTGTGTCTTGTGTTCTTGCCTGTCTTTAACTTAAGATATTTTTACTTGCAAGATTGACATATACATTTTTCCGTAGAGTAGATCTAGAAGTGAAATAGCCTTTACATATTCATCTTCTCATTCTAACTTAGTTATACTTTACTTCTCAAAAGGACTTGTGAAATACTTTTTCGAGTAGATTATAGTCTAAAGTTTATAAAACAGTTGGATTGGTTCAGAGTGGTTCAACTTGCGCACGTAGCTATTGAACCAGCCCGCACCAGTTGAACTGTGTATTTAACAATCTTTCGAAGTTTGTTGTGAAAATTTTCAGATTAGCCTATTCACCCCCCCTCTAGGCTACTTTCAATTGGTATCAGAGCTAAGTACCTCGTTTTACGCTTAACCGCGTGAGGAAACGATCATGTCTACTCAAAGGGACCATGTGGATCCTCTCCTTGAGGAAATCCCCGTCACATCTTCCAGTGAGGAAGTGGACCCTAAGGTCCTCGACCTCGCCATGAAGATTGTTGAGAAGATGTTCCTCAAAATGAAAGAGGAAGATGCTAAGAAAAGGGCCAAAGAAGAAGAATCAAGAAGAAAGGCCGAAGAAGACAAAGGAAAGGGAAAATTTGAATACAATGATGATTTGGTAGAACTTTTGGTGTCAAAGGTGATGAGCAAGGTAAGTCTCACCACCGAAGGATCATCCACCAAAAGTAAAGGTAACGAGTTCAATAAAGTTCAATTTGATTATTCTAGAAATTTTATTCCCAACTTCTCTTCCGCCCCACTTGGAAAGTTACTAACTCTTAGTGAGTTGAACTATGACGAGTGGGCTGATAAGATGAAGTCGCATTTAATCGGTATGCATCCTAGTCTTTGGGAGATTGTCAATATAGGTATGCATAAGCCCGCCCAAGGAGAAGAGATGACTCCGGAAATGATGCAAGAAGTGCACCGCAATGCTCAAGCGGTGAGCATAATAAAAGGAAGCCTTTGTCCGGAAGAGTACCGAAAAGTCCAAGGGAGAGAGGATGCTCGTGACATTTGGAACATTCTCAAAATGTCACATGAAGGAGACCCCAAAGCTAAGAGACATAGAATTGAAGCTTTGGAGAGTGAGCTTGCCCAATATGATTGGACTAAGGGTGAGTCACTTCAATCACTCATTGACTGGCTAATGGTGTTGGTCAACAAAATAAGAGTGCTTGGAAGTAAAGATTGGAGTGACTCCAAGGTTACTAGACTATTTATGAGAGCATACAAAGAAAAGGATAAAAGTCTAGCAAGAATGATAAGGGACCATGATGACTATGAGAAAATGACACCTCACCAACTATTTGCTAAGATTCAACAACATGAGTCTGAAGAAGCCCCAATCAAGACAAGAGACAATCATGCCTTGATCTCAAATGAACAAGATTCCTCCAAGAAGAACAAAGATCACAAGACAAAGAAAGTGGTCGAAACATCAAGTGATGAAGATAGTTCAAGTGATGAAGACATGGCTATGTTCATCAAAACCTTCAAGAAGTTTGTGAGGAAAAATGATAAGTTTCAAAGAAAAGGAAAGAAGAGGGCATGTTATGAATGTGGCCAAACCGGTCATTTCATAGCGGATTGTCCAAACAAAAAGGAACAAGAAGCCAAGAAGGAATACAAAAAGGATAAGTTCAAAAAGGGGGCAAGAACAAGGGATATTTCAAGAAGAAGAAATATGGTCAAGCCCACATTGGTGAAGAATGGAATTCCGATGAAGAAAGTTCTAGCTCCGAAGAAGAGGAAGAGGTGGCAAACATCACCATCCAATCTACTTCAAGCTCACAACTCTTCACCAACCTTCATGACGATTCGTACACTCCAACTTGCCTCATGGCAAAAGGAGACAAGGTACATTTGTTTAATGATGACTTTATTAATGATGATGAAGAACAACTTGCTATGAAAAATAAGATGATTAAAGAATTTGGTTTAAATGGATACAATGTAATCACTAAACTAATGGAGAAGCTAGATAAAAGAAAAGCAACTCTTGATGCTCAAGAAGACTTGCTCATCCTTGAAAAGGAGAGAAACCTAGAGCTTCAAGAATTGCTTTCAAATAAAGATGAGATGCTTGAGGTTTTGACTAAGGAAATATCTTTAGCCAAAGTAACTATAGAGGATAAAGAAAAGGAAATGACTAATGTAAAAACCTCTATAGTTAGTCTTGCAAATGAAAGGGATGCACTTGAATCAAGCTTGTCATGCTTAACAGTTCAAAATCAAGAACTCCTAGTGTAACTTGACAACTGTAAGAACTTCAACACTTCATCTTTAGTTGAAAAGTCTAAGGCTAGCTCCTCAAATAATGATATTTGTAAACATTGTACAAAATATCATACTTCTTGTTGTTTGACTAACCATGCAAGGAAGAAAAGCCCACGGGTTAAGGTCAAAGAAATATTGAAGAAGTGCTCTAGCAATGATGGGTTAAAGAAAGTTGAACCCAAGTACAAGTCCTTGAAATCCAACAATGGGAAAAAGGGGCTTAGGTACAACTCATATAAGGTAAACCCTAGCTTAGAGCATAAGGGGTGGAGATCCCCAAAGTTCATAGAGGGAACCACCCTATATGATGCCTTGGGGAGGATTCACTCCTCAAATGACAAGTCAACTCAAGCAAAGTTAAACTTGAGTTACCCAAAGGACAAGATGAAGGATGCGGTCTCCACAAATGGAGAAAAGTTTAAAGCTCCCATTTCTCATTCTTATCTTTGTGATTATATGTTGACTTGGGATTCAGGAAAATTGGTTGTAAAATATGTTGACTTGTTTTGCAAGTCTACTCCTCCGGTGGGTCAAGCTGGGTGCTTGACAGTGGATGTACAAATCACATGACCGAGGAGAAAGACATGTTTCACTCCTTGCAACTAACTCAAGAAGCACAAGAAATTGTGTTTGGAGATAGTGGCAAGAGTGAAGTGATTGGTGTTGGTAACATTCCTATCTCTGACCACCAATCACTTTCAAATATTTTGTTAGTTGATTCGTTAAGCTATAACTTGATGTCCGTTTCACAACTTTGTGGAATGGGATATAATTGCCTATTTACCGATGTTGATGTGAAAATTCATAGAAGGGAGGATTCCTCTGTTGCGTTTACAGGTCGCTTGAAGGGCAAACTCTATCTTGTTGATTTCACAACTAGTAGAGTGACGCCTGAGACTTGTTTAGTGGAAAAATCCGACAAGGGTTGGCTTTGGCATCGCCGGCTAGCTCATGTTGGCATGAGGAACTTGGCCAAACTTCAAAAGGATAATCACATTATTGGACTAACAAATGTTATGTTTGAGAAAAACAAGGTATGCAGCGCATGTCAAGCAGGGAAGCAACATGGCGTTCCACATCAATCAAAGAACATGGTCACAACCAAGAGGCCTTTGGAGCTTCTTCATATGGACCTCTTTGGACCTGTGGCCTACATTAGTATTGGTGGCAGTAAGTATGGTTTAGTTATTGTTGATGATTTTTCTCGCTTCACCTGAGTTTTCTTTTTGAGTGACAAAGGTGAATCACAAGAGACTTTGAAGAAATTTATGAGAAGAGCTCAAAATGAGTTTGAGTTAAAAATAAAAAAGGTGAGAAGTGATAATGGGATAGAGTTCAAGAATACAAGTGTTGAAGAATTCTTAGGCGAAGAAGGAATTAAACATGAGTTGTTGATCCCCTACACTCCTCAACAAAATGGTGTTGTGGAAAGGAAGAACCGAACTCTAATCGAAGACGCTAGAACCATGTTGGATGAGTACAAAACACCTGACAATTTTTAGGCAGAGGCGGTCAACACCGCCTGTCATGCAATCAACCGCCTATATCTTCACAAGATTTACAAGAAGACTGCCTATGAGCTTCTCACCAGTAACAAACCTAAGGTTGATTACTTTAGAGTTTTTGGGTGTAAATGCTACATTCTTAACAAGAAAGTCAAGAGCTTGAAGTTTGCTCCTAGAGTGGACGAGGGTTTCTTGCTTGGTTATGCATCAAATGCGCATGGATATCATGTTTTCAACAATACCACCGGTCTTGTTGAAATAGCGATAGACGTGACATTTGATGAATCTAATGGCTCGCAAGGGCATGTTTCTAAATATATTGCAAGAAATGAAATCCCACCTAATGAAGCCATCAAGAAGCTTGCAATAGGTGAAGTGAGGCCACAAGAAAAGGACGATGATGAAGGGAGAATTTGGATGACAAACAGGGTTGTTGATGAGAGTGCTAGAGTGGTTGGTGAAAATCCTTCCACCCAAGCAAACCCATCAACCTCAAGTCATCCAATCCTTGAAGAAGAGTGCCTACCGCAAGATATGCCAACCATTGTGGAAAATGAGCAAGAAGAAGTTGCTAGTGAAGAAGCCATTGAACAAGATGAAAGTGATGATCAAATTCAGAAACATTCCCAGGTGCCTCATCCTCGAGTATACCAGGGCATTCAGAGAGATCATCCTGTGGACAACATCCTGGGTAGCATCAGGAGAGGGGTAATAACTCGATCTCGTTTAGCAAATTTTTGTGAATTTTACTCATTTGTCTCCTCTCTTGAACCACTTAAGGTAGAAGAAGCACTAAGCAATCTAGACTGGATCATCGCTATGCAAGAAGAGCTTAACAACTTCACAAGAAATGAAATCTGGTCCTTAGTAGCAAGACCCAAGCAAAACGTCATTGGAACTAAATGGGTCTTCCGCAACAAGCAAGATGAAAACGGTGTGGTCACAAGGAACAAGGCGTGGCTGGTTGCTCAAGGTTTCACTCAAGTGGAAGGACTTGACTTTGTAGAGACCTATGCACCGGTAGCAAGGTTAGAGTCCATAAGAATATTAATTGCCTATGCTACTAACCATGATTTCAAATTGTATCAAATGGATGTGAAAAGTGCATTCCTAAACGGACCACTGCAAGAATTAGTCTATGTGGAGCAACCGCCGGGCTTTGAAGATCCTAAGAAGCCAAACCATGTCTACCTTCTTCACAAAGCGCTCTATGGGCTTAAACAAGCTCCTAGAGCATGGTATGAATGTCTTAAAAATTTCTTGCTTAAAAATGGTTTTGAAATAGGAAAAGTAGACTCTACTTTATTTACTCGCAAAGTTGATAATCAATTATTTGTATGTCAAATATATGTCGATGACATTAAATTTGGCAGTACTGATGAAACATTTTGTGAGGAATTTAGTAGGGTTATGACAAATAGGTTTGAGATGTCCATGATGGGCGAGCTCAAGTACTTCCTGGGATTTCAAGTTAAACAACTCAAGGAAGGAACCTTTCTGTGCCAAACCAAGTACACACAAGACATGCTCAAGAAGTTTGGCATGGAAAAGGCAAAGCACACCAAGACACCAATGGCTTCAAATGGTCATCTCGACTTAAATGAAGAAGGTAAAACTGTAGATCAAAAGCTTTATAGATCAATGATTGGATCTCTACTGTATTTATGTGCATCTAGGACAGATATCATGCTTAGTGTGTGCATGTGTGCCAGTTTTCAAGCTAACCCAAAAGAGTGTCACCTAGTGGCTGTTAAGAGAATTTTGAGATATCTAGTTCACACCCAAAATCTAGGTCTCTGGTATCCCAAGGGCTCCTCTTTCGATTTATTTGGCTACTCTGACTCAGACTATGCCGGTTGCAAAGTAGATCGAAAAAGCACCTCGGGGACTTGCCAATTTCTTGGGCGGTCCCTGGTGTCTTGGAGCTCTAAGAAGCAAAACTGTGTTGCACTTTCCACTGCTGAGGCCGAATACATAGCTGCTGGTGCTTGTTGTGCTCAGTTGCTATGGATGAAGCAAACTTTGAGGGATTTTGGCTGTGATTTTAAAATAATTCCACTACTATGTGACAATGAGAGCGCCATTAAACTAGCCAATAATCCTGTGCAACACTCTAGAACCAAACACATAGACATAAGACACCATTTTCTGAGAGACCACGAAGCAAAAGAAGATATCGAATTATGTCATGTAAACACTGAAAATCAACTAGCCGATATCTTCACAAAACCCCTCGATGAGACTAGATTTTGCTTTCTTAGGAGTGAATTAAATATCTTGGATTCTCGTAACTTAAAATGAAATGACACAAAGATTGCTTGATTCACTGCTCTTTGTTTAAAAGGTTTAAATTTTAGTGATGTTCATTCAAAACTTTGTGAAAATGTTAAAATTAAAATGTGGTTTAGTGTTAAAAATTATTTTAAAATTTCACTCGAAGCTCAACTGGTTTGGCCATGGAAGAGACCAGCTGAACTTCTGAGTTGAACTTCAGCTCGGCTGGTTTTAACCAGGAAAAACCAGAAATCCCCCTGACCGAAACTGGTTGAACCGGTGTGGGGGGCAGGTTGAACCGGTCTAGTTCTGACTGGTCAGTCTGACCGGTTTTCTGTCTGCGCAGCACCTTTTGCAGACCGTGTCAGCCCTTTGCAGCGCCTTTTTCAGACTGCGCAGCATCTTTTCAGGCGTCAGATTCCTCTTTTTTTAGCTTTTGCTTTTTACAGAATCTGCAGCTTTAATTTATGTCGCGTCAGTCACTTTTTCCTGTCACGTCAGTCACTTTTTCGTGCCTTTTTAGATTGAGTCAGGTACTGTTCACTTTTCAGACTTGTCAGCTGTCATTTTTTTGCAGATGCGTCAGATTTTTTTGCTTTATTCCTTTGACCAATTTGTGTCAACAGACCATTCTGCTCAATACCGGTTGAACCGGTCTGGGGGCGGTTGAACCGGTCCCTGGTGACCAGTTCAGCTGCTTATTTATATGCTTCCCCCCTTTCTTCCCTCACTCACAATCGTTCAAGCCTTAGCATTTCAGCCTTGTTTGAGCCTCCTCACTCACTCACCTCAACCAGTCAAACTTCCTAAAGCCTCTCCAAACATGGTGCGTCGTCGCAACCCATCCGTGATAGAGTTCAGCAGCGACTCTGATGAGATTCAGGAGGAATCTCTAGTTCCCTCTCCTCCACCTCGTCGTTCCCTCTCTAAGAGAGGACGCGGCTCTGGTCAGATGGAAGGAGAGGGATCCTCGATGCCCTCGCAGCCTGCTTGCGGGAGGTGCCAAAAGGTTGGCGCCACTCATCCTCGTTGTAGCACCTCCTACTCAGGATACGCTCCTTGCCAGTAGGAGGATGGAGCGTTCGACGACGTCATCGATCTTCCACCGTCTAATGCTCCCTACATCACCGGCCTACACATGCATCCAGCGAATGTAGCCTGGGGACCTAATGAACCTTCGTTCGACTTCTCTCTGAAGGGGGTGGACGCCCTTCAACGTCTAAGGTTCACTAACCCCTCTCTCACACCTCGTCATCCTGATGTCCAGGACCCTCGGTTCTAGAATCTTTTCCAGGCTGATTTCTATAATTCAGTCATCTTGACCAAGAAACACCCAGTCGTTAGGCATCGATTTATTGACTGGGAAGGATGTGAGAATATGGGAGATGCTGACATGACATCAGCTCTCCGTAACCTGGAGAGAAAGGGGTTAAAAATAATATGACAATGGAATACCCCTGGAATGACGAGGTGATAGCTCAGTTCTATGCCACCCTCTGGGTCAAGAAAGTAGATGAAGAAGCTGATGGGTATGATTACCCAGTCATGTATTTCTTTATCCAGGGGAACTGGCACAAAGTCAGCTACCGTCGTTTTGCCCATATTTTGGGCTTCTCTGATGCTGATATTCAGGGCAGCAACATGCGAGTTCATGACATTCGACTGCCCATGTGGGAAGAGACTGAATTTATTCATGTCTCTTTGGATCGGGAGTTCTGGACGACCGCCAACATGCATTGGTACTACAGGTACCTTAACTCTTTGTCCCGGATGACCGTTCTCCCGAAGGGCAGAAATCAAATGAACGTCCTTGGGGAGAGTTGGGTCTTCCTTCTCCTCCTTGCTCCCAACAGTCTCGCCTGCATCAATGCGTTTGACATGATCTGGGAAGAGATCCTTCGTGCTTCCTGGTCTCCTCTCAAGGGGTGTCTTCATGCACCCTTTATTATGAAGATGATCGAAGTGGTCACCCAGACTCACTTCGAAAAACCTGTCAAACACTCCCGCTACATACCCTACTGTGTTGATTCCACCAACCCAGCTGCTCGTACGAAGCGGGCTCCCTCAGGGTCTAGAGGCCCTGCTTCCTCTGATGAGCCACCTCCTCAGCCTCCACATCACCCATCCTCCTCTCGCGCCGCCGCTGCCTCACGTCCGATGGACTACAGTGGGAGAGGAAGTGGTCCGGGCCAGGGACAGGGTCGAGGCCGGGGACTTTTCATTCATCTGGCCATGGGCCTTCTTGGCGTCTTTGCCATGTGCCGCACTCGGGCGGTCGAGGAGTCTATGCGTCATCGCAGGACTGACCGACTGCATGAGGATTTTCTTCGTTATGCAGTCGAGACAGGTCATCCTCTCCCTCCCGTGTCCCCTCCACCTCCAGCCCCTACCTTCCCCGCAGACCTTAATGAGTGGCACCAACAGGAGTTTGGTGTGCCATTCATTACCTCGGAGGATGAGGTCGAGGACTTTGATGACCCCTACTACACCTTGGATCCTCCTCATCCTCCTCCTCCCTACTCGGGTCAGGGACCCATTCTTGGTGACCCTAGGTCGTCTGGCTCTGGTTACTATCCTCCTCCTCCCTACCCGGGTCCGGGACCCATTCCTGATGACCCACGGCCTTCCGGCTCTGGTTACCATCACCACCTTCCTCCTCCACCTCCTCCTCATCATCGTACATCTTCTGCATCTGGTTTTTCTGTGGGTGATGAGCCCCCTAGAGACTCCTCACTCGAGGAAGACATGATGTGGACCTTCTTTCCTGACTACACATCCTATCCTCCGTCTTATCCTCCGTCATATCCTCCTCCTGGAGGATATTGATTCCTATGTCTTCTTCTCCCTCTCTCCTCATTTTTGGTACTTGCTACCAAAAAGGGGGAGAAAATCCAAATTAGTCATTCTGTTTGTGGTTCTTTTGGTTCTGTATTTCTCTTTTGATTATTGTTTTTGTTTTGGCCACTGTTGTGGCTTGTATCCTCTTATTAATGTATGAAATAAAACTGCTAGCGTATTATTCAATGTAATATGATGGTCTTCTGGCCATCATCCTTTGTTCCATCAGTTTGTAATGATTCCTTTGCTATGAAGTACAAATGATGTGTGTTAGAGATAGTCATATGCATCACAACCTTTTTTATGACACTCTTGCACCCCTCGGATGATTGTATTTAGTATGGACTTGGTCATTATCTCTAAATGTGTTGCTCATATGACATATTATGTCAATTCACTTGATTCACATTCATGCACACATTTAGGGGGAGCCATCTACATACAATCATTCAAAAGAACTTTACTATCTCAAATGTTTATCCTTTTGACCTTAATTGTTTTGGCATCAATCACCAAAAAGGGGGAGATTGTAAGTGCAATCAACCCCTAGTGAGGGTTTTGGTGATTTAATGACAAAACAAATAAGGGTACTAACAGTTTTTGTTCCCAGTGTATGATTAGAAAGAAATAGGAACTTAAGGAAACATCAAGGACCTCATGCAACGGACGTATAAAATTTTATGTAAATCTTGAGTTGCATGATGTAATTCTTCCGTATTCTTTTTCGCACAGGTAATGGTGTTTGCTATAGCTCAAGTCCCCAAATTCAAAAGGTATTTTTGAAAACCAAAAATCATTTTAACATTCTATGGTTGACCGTGGTTAGGTTTGAGAAACCTAGAGTGTTCTTGCTGAAAAGCAACTGAACTTCTTCAACTGCAGCTGAGCTTTCCAGCTGAACTTAACTTCAGCTGAGTTGAGCTTCTTCAGCTGCAGCTGAGCTTTCCAGCTGAGCTGAACTTCAGCTGAGTTGAGCTTTCTCAACTCCAGCTGAACTTCAACTTTAGTTGTGGACCTCTTTGACCATACACCAGCTGAACTTGTCTCTGGGCAGTTGAGCTGGGATTTTCTCTACTAAACTCTCTGGTCTAGACCAGCTGAACTGGTCCTAAGGGGCAGTTCAACTGGTCTCTTACCCCTCTGACTTCTGACCTCCAGTCTGCTAGTCAGACTGGCAGTCAGGTCACCAGAGTTGTTAGGGGGCGGTTCAATCGCCCTAGGGGGCGGTTCAACTGGTCCTGTCATGCCTGACCAGCCTGCAGGTCAGTCTGGCAGTCAGACTGGCAGACAGTCTGCTGACCTGCCAGGGGGGCGGTTCAACCCGTCTTCAGCCGGGTTTCTGGTCAAATAGCTAGTTTTTGAGCCGTGGCTATAAATACAACCCTCCACCCCCTTCTTCAATGCTGCTGCACACTTACACATTTATTGCTCACCTAACTTGAGACAAAGCACTCCTCTCTCCCTTCTCTCTCACACTTAAATCTTCCTCAAGATTCAACCTTGTTGGAGGAGCTTTTGGGTGTGAGGTTTGTGCTTGTGCTCACGATTTGGTTTCTCCTCTCCCATCTCTTTTAAAATCTTGAGCTTGTGCAAACACCTCTTGTGCGTTCTTGGTGTTCTTGAAACCCTAGGTTTCAAGACCATTTGAGGTTGCTTGGGAGTCTCCAAATTTGTGGACGACCCCAAGAAGTTTGTATCACCCGCTCTTTGAGCTAAGATAAGAAGAGATTGCCTTGACCTTTTTGGTCGCCTTTGGAGGATTAGGGTTGAAAAAGACCCGGCCCTTTGTGGGCTCCTCAACGGGGAGTAGGACACCTTTGTGGTGTGGCCGAACCTCGGATTAAATCTTGTGTCTTGTGTTCTTGCTTGTGTTTAACTTAAGATATTTTTACTTGCAAGATTGACATATAGATTTTTCCGTAGAGTAGATCTAGAAGTGAAATAGCCTTTACATATTCATCTTCTCATTCTAACTTAGTTATACTTTACTTCTCAAAAGGACTTGCGAAATACTTTTTCGAGTAGATTATAGTCTAAAGTTTATAAAATAGTTGGATTGGTTCAGAGTGGTTCAACTTGCGCACGTAGCTATTGAACCGGCCCGCACCAGTTGAACTGTGTATTTAACAATCTTTCGAAGTTTGTTGTGAAATTTTTCAGATTAGCCTATTCACCCCCTCTAGGCTACTTTCAACGACACCTTCTTCATCTTTACCTGAGCATAGGTTGCACCAAAGGCAACCTGGTGTTTTTTTGAAAGCAAGGGTGAGTATACATCAACGTACTCAGCAAATGTCCCGTTTGGCTAAAGTGCACTAACTTTATGTGGAGTTAGGCTCAAAACAGGTTGCTTTTACTTTGTCAAGTTTTATTCATTAATATAAGCCAAGTTTTATCATGAATCCCAAGTTATTATCCCAAAGATTACCTCCTCATAGAGGAAATACCAAAATCCATAGTTAGAAACATCATTAATAGAACCATCATCATCATCTATAACCAAATCCACAAATGGAACCATTTTATCTCGAACCATTTGTATCTCTGTTGGGGCCATGCTTCGTCGCGCCGAAGGTCTTACACGAAGAAGCAGCTTCGGCTGAAGTTGTCCCCAGGAGATGGCCGAAGGTTCCTTTTTATGGAGCTTCGGCGTTACAAACCGACATAGAGATAGAATGACCTTTTTATCCATAGAGGTCTGAGTCAATGTTGTAAACTTTTGTAAGGGGTATAATTGAAATTCGTCACAGGCTGCGTCCTGTGTCTATAAATAGATGAACAGTACCCCTGTACTGTTCACGCGAACTTGGCATTTGCTTTCGCATCACACCTGTACTTTTGCCTTCCTCAGGACCGAAGGTACATTTGTAATTTGAAGTCATTTATATTCATTCATAATAATAAAAATAGAGATGATTCTATGATAATATTTAAACGTTTGTCTTATACTTCATGATTCGTATGAACACTTCGTTGCTCATTATTATGTTTCCGAAGGTACGTCCTTCGTAACCTTCGTCCGAAATTCCTTATATCCTGAAGGGATATAATGTTTTGGAGGACGAAGGACTTTAACACTTAACATTTTCTGTGTTGCCTTGTTCTTAACTCTTAGCATTTGAGAACAAGCCCCCAACATTGGCGCCCACCTCCGGTGAACTCACTTCCACTTTTCTGAGCTGATGGCTTCGTTCAACAATCAAGCTGGAGCTGCTTCGGCTTCGAAGCTGGTGCTCCCGATAACAGGCGGTTCTTGCTCAGAGCCGGCTAACAAGAAGCAGAAGAAGGAGGCTCAGAGAAGGGTGCAGCATGTTGGAGTGCAGGGACCCTTCATCAAGTCAAAATGGTCCCACATTCCAATTACTTTCTCTCAGGAAGACCTTCAGCTTAAGGATTATCCTCACAATGATGCCATGGTTATCTCTTGCGTGATCAAAGGATTTCTGGTTCACAATGTCTTGGTTGATACAGGCAGTGCAGCTGATATTATATTTGCTAAAGCCTTCAGACAAATGCAAGAGCCCGAAGATAAGATTCATGATGCTACGCACCCTCTTTGTGGCTTCGGAGGGCGGCAGATTGTAGCACTTGGGAAGATTACCATGCCGGTAACCTTCGGATTTGTTAACAACACAAGGACTGAGCAAATTGTGTTCGATATTGTTGACATGGAGTATCCTTACAATGCTATCATTGGCCGTGGTACTCTTAATGCCTTCGAAGCAATTCTTCGCCCATCTTATCTCTGCATGAAGATACCTTCGGATCAAGGGCCTATTGCTATTCATGGAAGCCAGGAAGCTGCTAGAAGGGCCGAAGGAAGCTGGACTGACTCCAAAGCAATCCATAACATAGATGGAGCTGAAGCTTGTGAACAGTACAAATTCAGAAGGGAGAAAGCAGCTTCAGCAGATCAGACGAAGCCCATGCTATTGTGTGAGGACATAGCAGACCAGAAGGTGCTGTTGGGCTCGCAATTATCTGAAGACCAGGAGAAAACCTTGATAAGGTTTTTATTCAACAACAAAGATGTTTTTGCATGGTCAGCTAATGATCTCTGTGGAGTAAACCGAGATGTTATTGAACATTCACTCAATGTTGACCCATCCTTCAGACCCCGAAAGCAGAGGCTTCGGAAGATGTCGGATGACAAGGCCGAAGGGGCTCGCAATGAAGTAAACAGACTCCTCAGTGCAGGAGTTATCAGAGAAGTAAAGTATCCAGAGTGGCTAGCTAACACTGTTATGGTGAAGAAGGCCAATGGCAAGTGGAGAATGTGTATCGATTTCACAGATCTCAACAAGGCTTGTCCGAAGGACGAATTCCCGCTGCCAAGGATAGACTCTTTAGTCGATGCAGCAGCTTCTTCAGAACTCATGAGTCTCCTGGACTGCTACTCAGGCTGTCATCAAATCTGGATGAAGAAGGAAGATGAGCCGAAGACTAGCTTCATAACTCCAAGTGGCACATATTGCTATCTTCGGATGCCTGAGGGGCTCAAACATGCTGGAGGAAGTTTCAGCAGAATGACTGCGAAGGTCCTCCAGTCTCAGATTGGCAGAAATGTATTGACTTATGTCGATGACATTATTGTAAAAAGCACGAAGCAGGAAAATCATATTGTTGATTTGCAGGAGACCTTCGCCAGTTTCAGGCAAGCTGGTTTGAAGCTGAATCCAGAAAAATGTGTCTTCGGGGTAAAGAAGGGGAAATTTCTTGGATGCTTGGTTTCAACAAAGGGAATCGAAGCTAATCCAAATAAAATTGAAGCTATACTTCGAATGGAGCCACCAATCACAAGAAAGGGGGCCCAAAGATTGACAGGAAGGCTGGCATCTCTCAACAGATTCATATCCAGATCAGCAGAAAGAAATTTACCCTTCTTCGAGGTGCTGAAGTCAGCTGAAGTCTTTCAATGGGGCCCAAGTCAGCAAAAAGCCTTCGAAGAGCTGAAGCAATACTTGATAGATCTAACAACATTAACTCCACCAACGCCAGGGGCTCCTTTGTTGTTATATGTAGCAGCTTCGCACTCGGCAGTAAGTGCAGCACTTGTCCAGGAGAAGCTCGATGGGCAAGTCAAGAAGCAGGTTCCAGTATATTTTGTATCTGAAGTCCTTAGTGTATCAAAGAAAAATTATACAGAGCTGGAGAAGGTATTGTATGCCGTTTTAATGGCATCCAGGAAGCTTCGGCATTATTTTCAGGCATACAATATCATTGTTCCTTCTTCACAGCCGTTGAAGGATATAATGAGAAATAGAGAAGCTACTGGACGGATTGGAAAATGGGCTGCAGAGCTCAATGAATTTTACATTGATTATGTGCATAGATCTTCGATCCAGTCTCAAGCATTGGCAGATTTCATTGCCGACTGGACGCCAGGGGCTCAAGATGAAGAAGCAAATAAAGATGCCGAAGTGTGGACAGTGTTTTGTGATGGCTCTTGGGGAACCTTCGGAGCAGGTGCAGCCGCTGTGTTGGTCTCACCATCCAAGGTCAAAACTTGTTATGCAGCAAGACTTGATTTCAGCTGTACAAACAATATTACTGAGTACGAAGCCCTGCTTCTGGGCCTTCGGAAATTAAAGGCAATGGGAATCAGAAGGGCGATTCTTAAAACTGATTCCCAGGTTGTTTCGGGTCATGTTGACAAAAGTTGCAAGGCTAAAGATCCGAAGCTTGAAAAATATCTAGACACGGTCCGAAGGATCGAAGCCTCCTTCGAAGGGTTTTCTGTCAAGAATATCCCTCGAGGACAAAATGAGCATGCTGATTTGTTAGCCAAGTCTGCAGCACAGGGGCTGCCGTTACCTTCGGATGTGTTCTTCGAAACAATAAAGGCACCTTCAGTGGAGCTTCTTGAAAGAGCAGTCCTCAACATATCTCCTGTTTACAGCGAAGATTGGAGAACTGAAATCATCTCTTACCTTCAGGGTAACTTCCTATCAGATGACGAAGCTTATAATAAAAGGATAGAGGCAAGAGCTCGTCCGTATGTCATGATAGAAGGGGAGTTATACAAGCATGGAGTTTGCGCTCCGCTGCTCAAGTGCTTATCTAGAACCGAAGGTATAGAGTTGATGAAAGAAATACATGCAGGCCTGTGTGGGTCCCATATTGGATCTAGGCCGTTGCTTGGAAAAGTCTTCCGTCAAGGGTTTTATTGGCCGAAGGCAGCTTCGGATGCAGCGGAGTTAGTTCAAAAGTGCGAAGGTTGTCAGAAATGTGCAAGAGATCAAAAGCAACCTTCGTCTTTGACACAGCTGATACAACCCATCTGGCCATTGCAAAGGTGGGGCTTTGACTTGTTGGGTCCATTACCACCGGCCCAAGGGAATCTAAAATATGTTATAGTAGCTGTGGAGTATTTTTCTAAATGGATTGAGGCGAAGCCATTAGCCACAATAACTTCGGCTACTGTCCAAAAGTTTTTCTGGCAGAATATTGTCTGTCGCTTCGGGGTACCGAAGGCAATCACTGTAGATAATGGAACGCAGTTCGACTCCGAAACTTTCAGAAATTTCTGTGATCAAATTGGAACGAAGATCCATTTTGCATCAGTCAGGCATCCGGAGTCAAATGGGCTCGTTGAAAGGGCCAACGGCATTATAATGACAGGAATAATGAAGTTAATCTTCAATCAACCCAGGGGAAAGTGGCCAGATCAGTTAATCAAAGTGGTGTGGAGCCACAATACAACAACATCAAGGTCTACAAGTTTTACCCCATTCAAATTATTATTCGGTGACGAAGCAATAACTCCGGAAGAAGCTAAAGCTGGGTCAATAAGAGTAGTAGCTTCGGCAGAATCAGGTCCCGAAGATGCTTGCCTTGTGGAAAAAGATGCTTTAGAGGGGATCAGGCTTCAGGCCGTGGAGAATATCAATAAATATCAAGCTGAAACGGTCAAGTGGCGAGACAGAAAGGTCCGGTTAAAAAATATTGAGCCGGGTCACTTGGTGCTTCGGAGAGTAGCCAACCCAGACACAGTGGGCAAGCTACAGTTGAAATGGGAAGGACCATTCTTAGTAGTATCTTCGTCAAGGCCTGGATCGTACAGATTGAAGGACATGGATGGCAACGAAATTCCAAGATCTTGGAATGCGGATGAGCTTCGGCGATATTATGTATAACTTGATGTAATTTTTTATGTTTTTTCTTTTCTTTTTCATGGCACCCTTTTCCTTTCTAAAGGGGGAGAAAGGTTTTTAATGGGGCCATCATGTGTAATTTCCTTTTTAGTCTTATAAGAGCAAAATCCCCCAAAAATGTAAATGTAAAAACTGAGAACGCACCATCGAGTGCCGAAACTGAAAAGGTGAAGAAGCTCCAAAGACGTCCCTAAGGGGATGCAGAGCTCACAGCGAAAAGTCAACGCTGATTCCGCCGAAAGTAAAAGGCGAAGAAGCTCCAAAGACGTTCCTAAGGGAATGCAGAGCTTATACCGCCTAAGTAAAAGGCGAAGAAGCTCCAAAGACGTTCCTAAGGGAATGCAGAGCTTATACCGTCTAAGTAAAAGGCGAAGAAGCTCCAAAGTCGTTCCTAAGGGAATGCAGAGCTGATGTGTGGTTGTTTTTAAGGAAATAATGGCTGAGAGTGTGGCTTCGGACATATGTTTTGGACATTCATTCGCACATTACATTACATCATAGCATTTGCATTCATAAGCATTCATTCAAAGCATTTGTGTTCCTAAGTGGTTGCTTCGGCAAAAAGAAGAAGTGGTCTTTTATGCTTCGTTGTGTACAAAAAAGAAAAGCTTCGGCAAAAAGAAGAAGTGGTCTTTTATGCTTCGTTGTGTACGAAAAGAAGGGAAGGTGTTTTTTCGCCTTCGACTCAAAATACTAATTTCGTCCACATCAAAGCGCCTCAATAGAAGGGTAAGAATATATTGCAAGGTATGTACAAAGTTCCTTGAGAACAGTTTAATTGTATTTACAAAAAGTCGTTACAAATTCTCCTGAGTTTTTTCTAGTCTACTCCTACTAATCTTCGTCAGGCTTCCGCTTCGGCGGCATATTCTTTAAGTATCATCTTCAGCTTCGTCATCCTACATGAATCAAGGTATCGTGAGTAAAAATCAAGTGTGAAGGAGAAGGTAAGTACAAAGTATGATTTCTTACTGGTTCAAGATGACTTCGAGCTTCGTCTCCAGCTTTCTCTCGCCCGCCTTTTGTCCATATCATTTTTATAAATCTATTTGAGATGCTTCGGGCGAGGTCAGGAATATCATCTAGAATGGATGGAGAGAGAGTGAAGTTCGGCCTGTTGACGATTTTTCCATGCTCGCAGCCGGCCTTCAGGAACGCTGCAGCGGTACCCCGAGAAGCTACCCAGGCACAGAAGTCACCGTGCCCGGCTATAACTTCGTCAAGCTCTTCAATTTCAGCTTCAATATGATCGAAGGCTTTTGGTAAATTTTCAGCTGAAGGGGAAAACTTCCCACTGCTGGCTCCAACTGAGTGAAAGATCTTCTTTAATTGTTGGATACAATTGTTGCTAAATTTCAAGCATTTGTCTTGAAGGCTTGTTAATGATTTCTTCAAGTCTGAGTTGGTTTGGACTTCGGCTTCAAGTTTCGAATCAAGTTCTAGCTTCTCTTGTTCAAATTGTTTTGATTGGCAGAGAAGCTTCGAATTCAATTCTGCTATTTTAGCTTCAGTCTCTGCCAGCAAGCCTTCGGTTGATTGAAGTTCGAAGTCTTTCTTTTCAATAATAGCTGATTGTTCTTTTATCTTGCTCTCTAAATTTTCAATTATAGCTTCGTGTTTTTTATCCTCCAAATCTTGCTGCATCTTCAAAGCTTTGCTTAGTAGCATGCTCTGCAAATAAACAACCTTCGTTAGGGATATTTCCATTATTAAAAAACAATAGAAGTCAGAGAGAAAGATGTTTACCTTGAAATTCGAATAAAATAAGCTGCCGACGATATGTTGTCGTCGGTAGCGGCTGATATCTGTTTCTAGCTTCGGAAAACCGATACTCTTTGATAGAGTACCGATGACCTTAGCTCCAGTTTGGTCTCGGATGCAGCCTAATTTTTCATCGTCGATGCCTCCAAATAGAAGAGCTCCTGGCTTGTATCCACAAGATTTGGCATAGTCTTTAAGCTCTTCTATTTCAGCCTTCGACAGTTTTTGTCCAATTAAATTTTGAAATGTGTAGGCTTCGTCGTCCGAAGTGTCTTCGGCTATTTCTTTCCCTTTCCCAGGCACTGTGGCCATGGTTTCTTCAGCAGCGGTGGCAGCTTCTTCTGCAGCCATGTCTGTCAAAATTTTGTTGATGTCTTCAATGGTAGTTTCTAAGTTCACATCTTCGGCTGTAGCGGCTTCGGTAGCCGCGAACTCCGAAGGTGCAACTTCGACATTTGCTGTGCCCTCAACAGCTGGCGTTTTCTGAATTGACGCCCTTGGTGGCGTCTTGTCGATAACTTCGGTCACTGCAATAATTCTTTGCCTTTTTGTTTTGGTTGTCTTCGTTTGTTCCGGCTCCTCCACCTTTCGAAAAAGCTTCGTCAGTTGAGGCCCTAATGGACTTAGCTTCGTGGGCACGGGTTCAGTCATTACCTTTAAGATTTCCTCTACGTCGTCGGTAGAAGGTGGTGCAGGAGACCCCTCTTCATCGGATAATTTTCGCTTTGGAGTTGAGATTTTTCTCTTCTTGGGAATTTTCTTCTCTTTTGGTGGTTTTTCTTCATCCTTGTTCAAAGCTTCGGCCACTCTTTTCCTTTTTTGGCCCTCAGCACCCTTGTTCAGCCGTTCATAGTTAGGGTACTCGAAGCCCAGGGCATCAAGCACTCCGTTCAGCCTTCGCTTCGGACGGGTGCCGAAGGCCGCGGTCATCAGTTGATCTTCTTTTTTGGAATAATTCCCAAGAATTTCATTGCACATCACCTCAACTGTGTCCAGCCACTCTTGGCAGGGCTTTTTAAAGTATTTCTTGAATTTGAAGTGATAGGGAAGCCGGACAAGTTCTCCCTTCTTCTTCTCCCCCTCTAGCTTTGGCATTTCCCATTCTTTCAGAGTAGGGAAGACTCTGAACGCCAAGAATTCTTGAACCAGATCCCTGGTACCAATATGCTCTGAAATAATTTCAAATTCACCCAGCGCAGCCCAGGTGGGACCCTCCAATGTCATGTGGCACCGTGGCCTTGTCTCTCCGAAGATTAAATCGAGTGGGCTTTGAACCAATTTCTCTTCATCTTCGTCAACCTTCACATAAAACCACTCAGACTTCCAGCCTGCCGGCCATTTGCTTCGGTAGCTAATAACAGGGAACTTTGTTGTTTTCCGGTAGGCAAAATTGTAGCAGCCGAAGTTGTCATGTAACCCATCTTTTCTGGCCTTCGTTTGATAATGTAACTCATGAACTCGACAGAAACTGTCGGCAAATGGCTCCACTGCTTGGCTTCGGAGGGCCCAGATATAAACATTAAGCCTAACGATAGCGTTAGGAGTCAATTGATGAAAATAAATACCAAATTTTTTCAATACATCTGCAATAATTCCATGAAGAGGGAATCTCAGCCCAACCTTTAAAAAGCTCTTGAAAATGACAATCTCGTCCTTCTCTGGCTTCGGGGTAGTTTCTTCTCCCCCGAAGCGAAGTAGCTTCTTCTGATTTTCACTAAAATAACCTGCCTTCACCATCTTAGCGAGATCAGCCTTTGAAACAGTCGACTTTCCGAAGTCTAGGTGGCTGGGCTTGCTGGGCATGGCAATGCGATAGTCATCTTCGGAGTCGGTTTCTTCAATGTTTTCTTCTCCTTCGGCAGTTGTCGGGCCTGCTTCAGCAGCGGGCATTTCTTCCGCAACCACCAGTCCGGAACGCTGCATTGCTTCGGAGATGGGCACAGTATTCGAACCTTCGGCTTCGTCTCCTTCACGTTCAACTTTGGCAGTAGATCGCACTCTGGCCATTTGATTCTGAGTTTGGGGAAGTTAAACACTTTTTTCTTTTTCCTTTTCTCCCGAAGTTTTCCTTTCTGACGAAGCAGACTTCGAGATGGACCTTCGTTCGATTCTGAGAATCAAGCTTCGGCTATAGTTAAAAATTTTGGCAGCAAAACAGTGCAAATAGCAATGAATGCTGTGGTAACTTCACACCTACTCGTCTGTTTATATAGTGCTGCAGGTAAGAAGGCGAAGCGGCAAGATTTTTACACCAGGCGGGCAGTCACTTGCACTCGCTGCGCAGTGGACCGCACAGATCAAACAGTAACTCTGCAAGGTGGGTCCGACACGAGCTCGGAAATTGAATCGTTTCTCGGCAACGAGCTCAGGGAAGGTGTTTTTTGGACCTTCGGCTTCCCGAAGCTTGAGAGGCTTTTTTCACGGATCAAGCTCGTTACGAAAAACGATCTAGCGCCGCGAAAGGGGCTACTGTTGGGGCCATGCTTCGTCGCGCCGAAGGTCTTACACGAAGAAGCAGCTTCGGCTGAAGTTGTCCCCAGGAGATGGCCGAAGGTTCCTTTTTATGGAGCTTCGGCGTTACAAACCGACATAGAGATAGAATGACCTTTTTATCCATAGAGGTCTGAGTCAATGTTGTAAACTTTTGTAAGGGGTATAATTGAAATTCGTCACAGGCTGCGTCCTGTGTCTATAAATAGATGAACAGTACCCCTGTACTGTTCACGCGAACTTGGCATTTGCTTTCGCATCACACCTGTACTTTTGCCTTCCTCAGGACCGAAGGTACATTTGTAATTTGAAGTCATTTATATTCATTCATAATAATAAAAATAGAGATGATTCTATGATAATATTTAAACGTTTGTCTTATACTTCATGATTCGTATGAACACTTCGTTGCTCATTATTATGTTTCCGAAGGTACGTCCTTTGTAACCTTCGTCCGAAATTCCTTATATCCTGAAGGGATATAATGTTTTGGAGGACGAAGGACTTTAACACTTAACATTTTCTGTGTTGCCTTGTTCTTAACTCTTAGCATTTGAGAACAAGCCCCCAACAATCTCTAATCAAAGGAGCCCCCAAGGCCACTCATAACCGTGAGCGCGACTGATATATTAGTTCATTCCTCTACAGAGGTTGCACACTTTACCCATGAGCGGTGATTCCCTTTTTGCCCGAGGATCGTGACTCCCCATTGATCACTTGCAAGGTGAACTAGCAAGGTCTCACTATGTAGCTTTTACAAAGATTCCCTAGAGGTCATAGCCACCCGTTAGGTTTCTCCAGTTTGATAAACACAATACCTCTTCCCACATGAAGAGTGACTAACAACAACACCCAACCTCGGTACAGCAAGTAATGTGCCTGGACCCCAATGACGGCACAACGGTGAAGCAGACTACACCTCAAGTTCTTCTAATTAATCAGCTAAGGGCGTCCCATAACACCCTCATGGTTGCACTGTTTTCTTGGGTAGTCATCCAGCGAACAGGTCCTTACGAAGAAGTACTCGGGAAACAACCCGAGCTTCCTTTATTATCACAAGCTCATAATCAGAATCAGAATGTAAAGAATCGTATTATAATTGTATCTCATCATGCTCATTTATTAAGGTAGAGCACCAACATGAAGGTAACCATAATAACCCAAAAGGTAATCAAGGGCAAGGTGAATAGAAAGATAGTAAATCCTTAGGTTTCAATTATGTAATGTGGGAAAATGAATTATCATGTGAATAGGACATAAATAGGTTAGAGGACACTTTCCTTCACCAAACAGATGCTCATGATCTTTAACCTTGTAGAACTCGAAGAGCTTGATTTCTTGGTAGCCAGACCTTGACCGTCGATTCCTCGATGCCCGAGAACAGGTCACGATCTATTCGCGACACGCAGGGAAGGCGAATAGGCACAACCAAACAAATATATACATATATAAGAACATTACACCATACAAGGAAAACATTATAAAACATACAATATGGAATATAGACTGCAACTACGACCACGTGAGGAAAAGGAACGCAACAGTCGGAGCTACGGTCGAGATGGTATCACATTTATGCTAAGCTCGTATTAACTAGAACATTTAATTTGGCGTAATCATATTAAGGAGCATTTGTAAGGTGTAAGTTAAAACTACTACTCAATTTTGATTAACTTGCTATTCTAATAGTTGACGAATAAACGAGTAATTAATTAATTAATTAACGTGAGCGGTTATAAGTGAAACAGTTTAATAACGTGCGCGAACAACGCACGACAACGTGCAAAACCACACGTGCGACTCGTGAGAACTACTAACTTGATGACACATTTATATTTAACGAATATTAAACAAAAAACATTGGGGTTGGCATAACCACACTCACCTATATTTATAAAGCGCAAATTCAAACTATAAAGTAGTCCTCACTAGATTACTATTTTAATAGTCACTGGATAAACCATTAATTAAATAATTAACAAAAACATGTGTCACGATAAAATAATATTTCAACATGTTGGCAATGGTATTATAAAGCTAACATGACTGAAACAGGTTGAAAGGATTATTTAATATAAAATATGTTGCTTATCTAATAAATTGTGGACATGTGCATAATTAACCGTACAAATTAGGGGGTAGCAAATAACTTTCACACAGCCCAGAAAATAGTTCATTACTTACACGATTTAGTAGGGACCTTTTTACAAATCTACCTTTCTTCTTCCTTAGAGCAAAACGCAGGGGTAGAGGGGGAGGGAAGGTGCTCGGTCAGCATCCTACATGGGCTTGGTCGCGCTGGACCACGCACCGGGGTCGAGCCGCGCACCGGGCTGGCCGCGACGGACCGCACACCGGGGCCGAGCCGTGGGGCTAGCCATGGTGGAGGCAAGGAGGGGGAGGAAGGTCTCACCTCGGCGGGATCAACGATGAATATGCGGCAATGGCACATGGCGCAGGAACAATGCGCGTGTTAGGGATGGCGAGGTGAGGACTGGGCGGCGGTTTTGGATGTGTTGGGTGCTGGCGACAGGAGAAGTGAAGGAAGGAAGAGGAGAGGATGTGTATGCTCTCGAATAGGGGAGCGTGGGTGCGGACATCAGGTTTCTCAGCGTCGTGGGTGAGTGCCGAAGCACAAAGAGCGGAGAGAGTAGTTGGGAAGAGGAACAGGAGGCAACCACGCGGCTGACATGTAGGCCAAGGCAGCAGGTGGTGGTGGTGACTGGCTGCGTTGGGAGAAGCACGCGCGCGTGTGTGGGCCGGCTCGTGGGCGTGGTGTGCGGCGCAGTGGGTCGCGTGGGATGCATTGGGCCTAGGGCACGGGGTGGGCTTGCTGGGCCACACGGCCGCAGGCCCAGGAGCGAGAAGAGGGGGCGCGGGACACACGTAGGTGGGCCGACCAGGGGAATTGGGGGAAGCTAGGCCCTTTTTCTATTTTCTGTTCTTTTCTATTTGTTTTTATCCTTATTACTTGAGCCCAAAACCTAAGGACAAACTATCGATTAAAAGGATGCTCAACTAAATCACTCATCAAACCAAATAAACACATGTGCCTCGGCATGATGCATCAATCATGTTCCCCTCAGGGTTTTATAAACACTTGAATTTGAAATAAAATCTCCCTACTAATTGGAACGAAATGAATAAAGGAGCGAAAAGGAAGAGGGGGAGAAGGTAACACCTGAATTTGATGGATATTAGAAAAGAAACTTTATACCCCCAAATTCAGGGTGTTACACAGGGTCGTTCTCCACTACCCCGTTGGTGCATAGGACGTTAGGGTAGTAGAGCGGGAGTTTTGGCACCACGACCGTGATTGCCGTGCTCATGGGACGAGTGATCATGGTTGTTGTCGACCACGCTTTGCTGGCCTAGGAAGTAGCAGGGGCCTCGGCCTCGTTCTTCTTTCGACTGATTCGGGTCTATATTGTCAGCGAGGTGGACAAGGGGGTCCGGCGCATCAATACTGCCATAGTAGTCGGCCGAGGTAGAGTGGATATGACCATGTGTACAACCAACACAGCGGTGATCTGAAGCCGCGTATAGGTAAATTCGGGCCCTTGAGCTTAGGACATGTCGGCGTGGGACAAGTCTCGACCAACCATGGTTTAGTCGCTGTTGTCACCGGAGCTATCTGGATCTCAACAAGGGCCTCTTCTCCGTTGAGGTGATGATGTGATACCTCAAGGCACCTTTCCCCACATTAGCTATGCGATGCAGGGCACCCTTTTGGTTCACGAAGTAGGAGAGGGGTCCAAAGTGGAAGACCTCCACTGCGGCAAAATTTAAGACGGTGTTGAAGATGACAGAAATGGAGCTATCGTTGATCGACCTCGCACCCCCTACCTGGAGCATCAGCTATCGGTGTTTGTTACCGATGGCATACAATGGGGTATACTACATAATGCTTTTGAGAGGACGGTGAAGTCGATCACAGCTCTATGGTTTGTGCAAAGCACGTCGGAACGCAACGAATTATACATGTTCGGGCTGCTCGATCACGTAATACCCTATGTCTAGTGTGCTTTGGGATGTATATTGCTCAGTGATATTAAGGATTACAGAGGGTTTCTGGAGTTGGAGGATGACTATGGTATGTGGTTCTACCTTTTTTCGTAAGGGTTCCCTCTCAACTTATATCTGACTAAGAAGGGATCACCCCGTACAACTTGGAACACGATCACTATCTACCTGCTTTCGCTAGAGCTACGCCACGTTTTTCGGTGGTTAGTTGGTCTTCGTGAGGTCTGCATGTACACTGCATGTGCGGACACGATCTTAGAAGACTTCGCGCCCACACGTGCGTCTCCTTCGATCATCTTCGGTTGCACACGATTAAGGCCCACTGGGTGCTTCTGAAATGACCTACTGGAGGCCTTGCAGGTGGCCCATGGAGCATAACCAAGTCATGGGGGCTGCGGGGATATCTATCCCCCACAACACACATGCGCAGTCGCTTGCCTCGTCTCGCTGTGCCGGGTGGGGCAATGGGCGCGGGCACATGACATGCTCGTTAATGGTTCGGTGATTTCCCGCTTCTGAATTTTGGGCTACGTGGTTTTCTTTTGCTACTTGATATTTTTGCATGCTTCGAGAAAAATTCTCTACCCTATTTTGGTATGGAATTTTTCTCGCATTAATTGTGATTGATTGTGATTCAACCCATTGTAAGAATGCCTTAGTTGCGTTGTGTGTGTATATAATGGGGGTAAGACGTCGTCCTTAGTATAGACTTCAACTCCTTGTTCCAAATTTTTGTGTTGTTTTCGTCTTCCCTATCTCACCGCCGACATGTCATTGAGGTTGGGAGAGCAGGATCTTTGAAGCCTACGTCCCCTCGTGTCACATACGAGGTAGGGGTCATATCAGGTTTTTGGCAAGCGTCGTTGCGATTGCTCGCTGACCGTCTACTTTCTCTATGGCGACATCGTGGTTCTCGTCAGTCTACTTCGTCTACTCTTGCACTATTCTAATACTGACAACCCACTGTAAGAATGTCTATACTTTCTCTGTTTATCATTCTTATATTCCTTCAATCGCTGGCACTAGTCTAGTAAGTTATACATATACAAAACATGATGTTGTTTCTTTTACTATTGTCAGAATCAATTTGTTCATCACTGAATTGCTTTTATTTCCAATACAAACTAATTGATCTAGTGATCACTACCGGACACAGCTGCTTTGTCGAGTGCCTCAAAAACACTCAGCAAACTCTTTGCAGAGTGTGACACTCGGCAAAGATGTCTTGGTGAATTGTACATCGGCAACAACTTCTTTGTCGAGTACTTTTTGTCGGGCACTCAGCAAAGAATTTGTCGAGTGCCACCTGGTTCTCTATAAAGAAATATCACTGTCACAGTGCCAAGTGATGGTAACGGAGACTTTGCCGAGTGTCTTCTGTACCGACCCTCGGCAAAGAAGTCCCCCATGGGCCCCCTTGCCAGTTCCTTTGTCGAGTGCATTAGGAGGCACTCGGCAAAGGCTTCGTCTTTGCTGAGTGACAGCTGGAGTAGCTCTCGGCAACGGGAGCACTAATGGGCCCCTTTGATAGGAGCACTTGGCAAAGAAACTCTACCGGTCCCTAGGTGTGCCTTGTTTGCCGAGTGCTATAGTCATGGCACACAGCAAAGTACCTCTTTGCCGAGTGTTACACTCGACAAAGTGACCAGAATACCCCTTTTATTTGTTTTTATTATTCCATCCAAATAATAGAAAGATATATCACATAATCATCACATATACATCACAGATATCACAGAATCATCACATACATCATACACACCACATATCTCACAAAGACCATAAATCTCATAAATATCACCACATCAAACAAGTTCAGACACAAACATAAGTCTCCAATACTCACAAACATAAGTCTCAAGTATCTCACAAAGTATTACCAACATCAACATGTTTAGACCAAATTATCTCACAAAGTATTAACAACACCTACAAACATATATAAGATCATGTCCATAAAGTAAATCAACGAGGTGGGCGGCTGGACTAATTCGGCGAAGGGCTAGGCTATCCATGAGGATTGTTCGATGACGCTGATTATCCCTGCACAGATAAGGAATTGCATGTGTGAGACTAGATGAATATATATCATGCAGGACTTGAATTTTGACACTCACAGGAGTATGAAACTAAGCAAGGTCAGCTGCAGGGAACAACGAAGGTGAACAAGAAAAACTGGATGTGGCACTAAGGCTCTACATATACTGAAACATCTTTGCCATCCTCTGCTGATCTGCCAAGCGAGCCACCCGCTCCGCCCTCATTCTCACCTCCATATCCATTCGTTCCCTCCTCTCTTCTTCTAGCTAGGCCTATAATATTTCACCTCAATGTTATAATAACTCAAAACGAAGGCATATAACTCAATGAATGATGAGTTACAGAAGAACTAACCTAGAGTTGCTGTATTCGATGATGTGGGTTGTCCTACCGAGGTTGTATGGCTGGGCTCGCGCTCGTGCTCCTTGCTCGCACCTAAGATAGAGTGGGAGAGGACGACGAGTCGATTGCCCCATGAAAAATCTAGTACCATCCATGCCTCTTGCCTCCTCTGACCCTCATGAGGACATCTCTATCGATGTCCTTGGTTCTCGGATCATAATCTGGCCCATGGACCTCATGTGCCATGGCAGTGTACTCGCTGAGGTGGCTGTAGACGGCGGGGTTGCTATAAGCCTTGGGCTTGTCCTCTGGGTTGTAGGTGACATCAGACGTCACCTTGCCCTTGTGGCCACCATGTGAAGCCGACTACGAGAAAACTAACGAGATGGTTAGAAATCAAGCCTAATCGAAAGCTATATACCTAAATAAAAAAGAGTGTGTATCCATGCTTCTGTGTATTTGTCGAGGCTATGGCTACCTTGGTGGTGGGACCTTGCATCACCATATGTCGTTCCTGGCTAGCATTGTGCGCCTCGTCCCACTCTGGCGAGCACCACGTCTACACCATCTGCTCCCAGTACTAAGGATGCGCAGCACGCCAGTAAGGAATCATCTACAAAAAAAACAAGTACATGGCATATAAGAAGATAAAATTAAGCAATTTTAATACCAATATTAAAATTCTGTATTTACCTGCAGGTACTGGTCCAGAGTCAACGATATGGTTCAGGCGTGCTGCTTGCTCACCTTCTCCGCAAGGATGGAGTCGTACGTGGAAAGTGACGATGGCCTGGATTCGCAGCTCGTAGTGTATGTCCACGACGAGCTTCTTACAACTCATGCTAGCCACCACATCCGCCTTGGCCTCATACCTAGCCTCACATCTGAAGAAATCCTGCATACAAAGATGATGTATCCATACATTTTTTAAGAATATGCAACGAATGTGACGTATTAAACAATATAGTGCAAGGAAGACTTACCCATAGCTCTTGCTTCACCCACTCCACCTTGTTGTTGAATTCCCTATCGTCCCGATCTACTGCATTGGGGGCGATTGCGTAGTGGTCGAAGGTGTAGGATGGGCTCATCACTCCAGCGTACTCAACAAGTCCAGGGAAGTGTTCCCTGCACAGAAAGCCGATGATGCCATTGGTGTTGCAGCCGTGACCCCCTGTATTCTCCACAACCTTCCAAGACATGTCCAAATGATAAAGAAAAATTATTAGTTTCTATTAAAAATTTGACATAATATAAAAATGCAGCGACAACATCTAAAGTTACATGTCTCTCCCCATCGGGTCGAATCAGCGGCCGCGTATTATGAAGTATGGGTCACTGAGGGAGACTCGCAGGACCTTGCAAGTAGACGTTCCTCGAACCTGAGGCGCTAGAACCTAAGGCGTATTGGTGAGAGTCATCGTTATCCTTCTACGCCGCATCGACGGCGGCCTTCTACTCCACCTGCTGCTGAGCATCGTCGTCCTGCTATGACTCCTCCTCCTTCCTACGAGTGCGCCTCCTCCCCGTCCTCGTCCTCATCCCACCGCCCACCATCTTTGTCCAAAAACCTGCAACTAAGAGTAAGCAAATAAGCATAGATAAAAAAAGATGTATTTAGAAACAGATGCAAAATAAATAAAATATAGCATTACATCGATTAAAAATAATCTTCATATTTGTCCGGGCTAGCAGGATCATAAGTCATCTTGAGTACACGAAGGAGTTTTTGTGCCTCATACATGCTCTTTTGCAGAACGTGATCCTCCAAAAGCAGGCTGCTAATAACTATCAACAAACCATCAAAGGCGTCTCGACTTATGTTGTACTGCGACTTAAACGTCATTATACGCTCAATGGCATCCTGTTGAGAAACCTTTGTGTTGCCGTGAAGGGGTTTCTATGCCGCATCAAACATGTCGTAGAACACCTTTGCGGTCGGCTGTAGCTCATCCTCCGTACGAGCTTCGGCGAACTGTGCCTCGTGATAGTCGTTCAACATATCCGCTACCCCGACATCAGCATCATAATCCTCGACACGTTGTCTCACCACCTCCTCTCTCGTATGATGCGCTTCACCATGGAAGATCCACCGAGTATAGTCCGACGTAAATCCATTCTTCCAAATATGTTCTACCATGGCCTTCTTTGTTTTTCTTTTCTTGTTGGCACATTTGCTGCACGGGCATGGGACTAGACTCTCCACTTTAGCAACTTCACCAAATGTTCATTCCACGAAAGATCAGTCTTTCTAATCCATTCAGTGGTGACATCATTCCTTCCTACACGGTCCATGTACATCCACTCACGGTCCTCCATCCTCTAACATATATAACCGAGTATAGTTTAATATAAACATGTAATGCATGTACACTACATTCCTACCTTCTAATAGGTGACGATAGGTCCTAATCCCACCCGCGGTTGCGTAGACGGGTTTAGTTTCCAAGCTCTACTCCGATCCGAGACAGAGTTTCGGCAGCATCTCTCCACTGTTCTCCGGATACACGTCCTAGCAGGGAGAGTGTACTGTTCAGAGAACAACAAGGAGGTGACGCTGAAACTCTGTCTTAGACCAGAGTAGAGCATGGAAACCAACACCATCTACTTAACCACGGGCTGTCCAAAAAAACATGGATAATTCGAAACAGATACATTTATAGCTATGCAAAGATCTACATATCTACACCATATCTGTTTCGAACGGGAGATGCCTAACTGAGTTACGTGATCTACGACCATGATGCAAAAATAGAGGTTATGCCTAGGGTGATGGTAGAGTTAGGCTAGCAAGGCTGTGGCGGGTCGGTGCAGTGGCGATACGACACAGTGAAGGTAGACCCGCAACGGCTAGGAGGGCCTCTGCAAAAAAATAAACAAGCTTGTCAATAAAAAATATTGGTAGCACCTGAAAACCTACAAATAAAAGTAACAACACAATGGCCGTCAATCATAAATATATTTTCATTCACACGTGTTTGGGTTATATACTACTACTTAGGTTTTATCACAAATTCTCAACGAGACTCTAGCCTAACATCCTATCATCTAATCAATAATAAATACAAAGTGGCACATAATTAATGAGCATGATACAACTCAACGAGACTCTAACCTAACATCCGAAACACTAATCATGAACCCTCTCTATCCATAATAAGTGATGTTTACTATAGTACTAGTTACTATAATACATTTATAAATCATAGCAATCCACATAATGTTATGAAACTACTATTGCATTTTTAGTTGTACATGCTCAGACATCCTAGCTCATATACAAATTCTCACAAAAATCAATGTTTACAGTGGAGATCGTTGGGGGCAGGGTTGGCGGTGCCAGGGCGACGTTGGCGCGGAGCTGGTGCGACGCTGGTGCGGCGCTGACAGGGCAAGGCGGCGCGGCGGCAGTGGCCGCCTGGGCGAGGCGGTGGTGGTGGCTGGGGCCGGGCGTGGGCCAGGGTGTCACACCTGGCTTTAAGGAACAAAGCCGAGTGCATCTCATACATGCGCCAAGAAGACAACATATATAATAACAGAGTTTATAGAGATAAATGTCATAAAACATCAGAGTATTTATTACATAGCGGAAGACTTATTACAAAATAAAATAGTAAATATAAAACGAACTAAGGATCGTCGGCGCCAATGTCAACTGAGAAACGCCACCTAGATCAAATCATACTCCTCGCCTTGTGGCTCCTCCTGAACCACCTGTTCTTCTCCTGTGGGGGGTGTGAGACAGCAAGGGTGAGCTCACACATGATCATAGCTCAACAAGTTGTGGGGAACCAGTGGACATAAACTCACAAAGGTGTGAGTTCATGTGATGTGTAAGGCTAATCAATGATAGGGGTTAAAGCTGAGCGTTGCTTTTAAGTAGTTGGTCAAACTTTTATTAGCAGTTACTAAGTGTAAGTAAATACCAAACCTTAAATAAAGTAATTGAACAAATTAATAATAAACTCATGCAATGCAAATGACCAAATTGAATTTAAGTTCCATAATTTAAACATCAGAGAGTCCTGAGCCGCTCATGACCGTGAGCTCGGCTAGTATACCAGTTTTACACTCTACAGAGGTTGTACCCTTTACCCACAAGTCATGTTACCCATCTGCCAAGGGGTCGCTACTCCCATACACCTCTACCTAGGAAGCGCGGCAGGGCAACACTACGAGGCCTTTACAAAGTTCCACTAGCTTCCGAAAACCCGCTACAGTTTATGGGAAGAGCACTTGCAAGAATCCCCCGTCTGACCGCCATCGCAGCAAAATCAACCTGAGAACCTCCTTGCATGCAACTCCCCTACTGCCCTTGCCCCTTTCGGGTAAGGTAGTCTTCCACTAGCTTTCCTTATTAGTCAGCCAAGGGCGTCCCATTAAACCCTTGTGGTGGCACGTGGTTCTCAAGTTAAGCTCTATGTTCCAATTAACATTAATGAACTTGTCATGAACATAAATAGAATAACAAGAATAATTGGAACATAGATATAATGAATGATTATCCCAAAACCATATAAAGCAATAGCAAACTACCCAAGTGATTCAGGGGTAAACAAGGTAATGAGATAAATAATCTAGGGTGACCTATTAGGTCCCATCAAAATTAACCTATGCATGGATGATTGATATTAAAGAACATTATTGGGTAAAAAGTGGTCAAGGGCACAACTTACCTTCAATGAGCTCCTGCTCAGCTACTTCAACCTGCTGCTCACCAGGATCCTCAGCAACGGGCTCTTCTACTCGCCACAATACAAACAAGTACAGTGCATATAGAGAGATTAACATTACACCAACATATAAACAAAACACACAATAATATTCTACACATTAAAATAAAATCCTAGGAACAGGAATCATAATTTTTTGAGTTATAGATTTTAAGATATGAATTTTTAAAGGTTTTATGTGTTTGAAATGGATTAAGTGAGAGATTAAATTTCTTATTGTTTTCATGACAAAACAGAGACTCTAAGTGATAGAGAATAAAATTACGAAATTTTAGGAACTGGAATGGAGTAATTTGGAGCTCATATGAATTTTCTATGAATTATCAAAGTTCCAGCAATTATTTTCATATTAAAAATCCATTTCCTATTTCATTTATTCAAATTAAACGATCTCTGGACTGGGCCTCAAAATCTGATAACAGCAGGGGCCACGGGGTAATAATCCGCAGACTCAGAGGACAACCACGATGGACCGCGGGTTCATTCACTAAAAGTCCGGGGGCTCTTTAACAAAAGTGACCCGCGAAGGGGTATCGCACGCCCTGGGCCGTTGGATCTAAAATGTGAGCCTCGGATTAGATCTAGAGTGGTCCGAAACGTTACACGATCACCACCGTCGGATGCCCGATCAACGGATTGGATTAAAAATGACCGAGACGCACTAACACCTGTCCGATCCCCATCCGATGGCTCTGATTAACTTCGCGAAGGGGTACGCATATAATCTAATCGTAGCCGTCGCTGGTCATCCAACGGTCCACGATCCCTCGCCCCAACAGGGCACTCACGCTCGGCGGCGCCGCCACCATTCTCAACGGGAGATCGCCGGAGCAAGGTGAATCGGCCACATGGTGCACCAATTCCAACGGGTCTCAGGGTTTTCACGAAGTACGGAGTATAACGAGCACACAGGTATGCATCTTACCGCAAATGGACGCCTGACTGGTGTAGGCCGCGGCGATGGGCGGATCCAGGCTCGGTGCTCTTCATCGTTGAGCAATTGAGGTCGCACCAATCGCCGAACACGCTCACTTCCGCCACGAGCACCTGACAGGGACAATGGCGGAAGGCTACCACCCGGATTTGAGTACCCAACGGAACCAGGACCGGAATCGACGACGGCAGCGCGGACGGGCTCTCAGCTCCCTCTTTCTCTTTCTCGGTTCACGGTAAAGGTTTGACTCGGGGTGCTAGGTCGGGAGCGGGGGGATAGGTCATGGCGGCTCGGCCCCTTTATGGTCACGAGACGGTGCGCCAGCTTCAGGCAACGGAGCTCCGAGTTCCGCGGGCGCTTCCGCCATGGACGAGCAAGGTTGTTGAAGCCGCGACTGACAACCCGGGACAATGTGCCAGAGAGATAGGCGCGGCGAGCAGTACTGGAGAGCCATCGCTGACCAGGCGGGACCCGCGTCACAGTGACAGTAAGCCTTGCGCGGGTGAGGTGGGTGAATGGGTCGCGCGGTGCAATTTCCTTAGTGGACCGAATGAATGGAGTCGGCCCAGCTGCCAGGTTTTGGTCTTTACTTTTTATTTTCTGTTTTTCCTTCCCTTTTTAATTTCTAGAATTCAAATTTGAATTCAAGTTTAACTGTGAATTTATATTCATTTTAAATGTACAATTTGAACCCAAATAAGGAGATCTAACTATTTTCTTTATAATTATTTTCTTTATCTTTGTTTAGTGTTCTTTCTTCTCTTTCTCAAATTCTTGGATTTTCCTTTGAGAATTTAAATTCCAATTTGGATTTTTAACATATTTCTTTTCTTTTATATTATTTTATGTTGTCACAGAATGCACACCACAAAATTAATATCCAGCATGATGCATAATTTTAATGGCATATATTCTTTTATTAACTATCTGCTTTTGCATATGGTGTTCACATGGAATGATGTATAAAGGTTAAACCCACATAAGGAGAAATTGTTTCTCTATTGGTATTATTTCTAGCAATTACAAAGTGAGTGTTACACAGGGCGACGGCGGCGTGGGCGGCATGGGCTAGGCGACCGTTGTGGCCGGGACCGGGTGTGGGCGTGGGCGGCTTGAATTGGTTAGGGCGCGGCACACGGTATTGTTAAGTTCATCTTCTTTGCCGATTGCCTGTGATCTGGCACTCGGCAAATTTTTTTTGAAATCATAAAACTTCTATGGAGGCCGGCTAGGTTTCTACACATAGTCCGTGACAGCTTTCACGAAACATTTTCAAATTTTTATCACAACCTCTACATATGATATCATGACATATTGACAAGTTTCATGATTTTCTAAATTTGTTTGTGTTTTATATTTAGATAACTAGATCACAAGTTCGTAGTCATGTTTTGTGAGCATATTACTCAAAAATTATGGTCTATACCTGAAATAGACCGTAACTTATGCTAAATAACATGAATATCATTTTTACATTCATTATTTTCTAATTTTCGAGTGACTTGTAGTTCAAATCTAAATTATCCAAAGAAATTCAATTAAACGAACTAAATCTAATAGTTATAGCAAACACATTGATAATTATACAAAAAATGTAACATGTAGGTCTATATACTGTACAAACACACCACACAAAGTTTGGGGAAAAAGAAAAAAACAAATATACATTGTCGAGTGTCAAAGAAAGACACTCGGCATCGTCGAGGGTGGGGTTGGCGGTGCCAGGGCGGCGTTGGCACGGAGCTAGTGCGGTGCTAACAGGGTAAAGCGGCGCGGCGGCGGTGGCCGCCTGGGCGAGGTGGTGGTGGTGGCCGGGGCTGGGGCGACGGTGGCGTGGGCCAGGCGACGGTGGTGGTCGGGGCCGGGTGTGGGCGTTGGTGGCTTGGTGAGGGCGCAACACGCGGTATTGTTAAGTTCATCGTCTTTGCCAATTGCCCGCGATCTGGCACTCGGCAAATTTTTTTAAAATCATAAAACTTCTATGGAGGCCGGCTAGGTTTCTACACATAGTCTGTGACAGCTTTCACGAAACATTTTCAAATTTTTATCATAACCTCTACATATGATATCATGACATGTCGACATGTTTCATAATTTTCTGACTAGATTTGTGTTTTATACAATTTTAAGATAACTAGATCGCAAGTTCGCAATCATGTTTCGTGAGCATATTGCTCAAAAATTCTGGTTTGTTCCTGAAATAGACCTGTTGGAGACTTGTTCTCAAATGCTTGAGCTTAAGAACAAGGCAACACAAGGTATTAAATGTTATTGCCCTTCGTCCTTCGAAGCATTATTCCCTTAGGATATAACGATCTTCGAACGAAGGTTATGAAGGACTTACCTTCATAGACTTAACATGTGTAGCCAAAGTATGAAGCTTATAAGACTCAGGAAAATGATATAAATTGTAATATAACAATATGGACATTTATTATTGAGTCAAATGAAAACAATATCAAATTACATTTGTACCTTGAGCTTAACAGAAGACCAAGGCTCGAGCGAGATTCAACCAGTGTGAACAGTACGGGGTACTGTTCATCTATTTATAGGCACAGGACGCAGCCTGCGAGAAATTACATTCATGTCCTTTACAAATGGTTACAATCATAACATAGGTTGTCATGGGCCAATTGGTCATTTCATCTTTTAAGTCGGTGCATCTGGAGATACGTTACGAAGCTCCTTGACTGATAGCTTCGGTATTGTGTTCTGGCCTTTCGAAGGTGTTTCTTCTCACAAGACCTTCGGCGACGAAGCTGTCCCCCAACAGTAGCCCCCTTCACGGTACCAGGTCATTTTTCGTAACGAGCTCGACCCGTGAAAAATTCTTTTAGGCTTCGGAATGCCGAAGGTCCGAAAAACACCTTCCCTGAGCTCATTGTCGAGAAACGATTTAAATATTCCCGGCGCAAGGTGGTCCCACCACAGAGCGGGTACGATCTGGTGTTTCCTCTTCTCGCGCCCTGTGGTCCACCATCCAGCGAACGCGAGTGGCTGTTTGGCGGGTGTAGGTAGCTTGACGATTCACCTTCCGTCCTGCGACACTATATAAACAGAAGGATAGGTGTGAAGTTACCACAGCATTCATTACTATCGTGCTGTTGTGCTGCTGAAAAATTTGACCATAGCCGAAGCTTATGCTTCGTATTCTCAGTTAAAGCATCGCCTTGTTTTTAGCTTCGTCAAAAGAGAGAGCTTCGGCAAGATCAAAAAGTAGTCAATTTCATCAAAACCGGAAGAATTTCAGCATCAAATGGCCAGGGTGCGCTCAACTGCAAGGGTGACTCGTGAGGGAGAAGAGACCGAGGTCACCGAGATGGCACCAATTTCTGAAGTCATGAAACGATTGGGTCTAGTTGTGAGAGAGGGAACCATTGACGAAGGTGCACCTGCTGCTGAAACCGAGCAGGCAGATGTTGAAGAGGGCCATATTGGTGAAGAGGAGATTGATTATAACACCATTATGCCATTCAAGCCTAGCCATTTGGATTTTGGGAAGTCGACTATCTCCGAAGCTGATATGCCTTTGATGACGAAGCTAGGCTACTTCGGGAAAGCCGAAGAGAAATTGATTCGTTTCGGTGGAGAAGAGACCACCCCGAAACCAGAAAATGATGAAGTGGTAGTTTTTAAGCTTCTTCAAAGCAAGATTGAGGTTTCCCATGCATAGAATGATTGCAGTTGTGTTAGAAAATTTTGAGATTTATCTTCATCAGCTGACTCCTAACGCTATCGTTAGGCCCAGCATTTTCATCTGGGCTCTCCGAAGCCAAGGAGTGGAACCACTTGCCGAAGCCTTCTACCGGGTGCACGAACTTCACTATCAGACGAAGGCTAGAGAAGATGGATTACACGAGAACTTTGGATGTTATAATTTTGCATACCGCAAGGACATGAAGACACCGGTGGTCAGCTATCGCACCAAGTGGCCGACCGGTTGGAAGACTGAATGGTTCTATGTTAAGATAGATGAGCAGAAGGAGAAGCTAGTTCAGAGCCCGCTGAAGCTAACCTTCGGGTTAACTAGGCCTCAGTGCAACATGACGCGGGGGGAACCATGCTCGAATGCTGTGGGCGAGTCTAGAATTGTATCTGAACATATTGGTACTAGGGATTTAGTTCAGGAATACGTAGGCAACAGGGTATTCCCAACACTAAGGGAATGGAGTATGCCGAAGCTCAAAGGTGAGAAGAAGAAGAATGAACTCGTTCGGCTGCCTTATCATTTTAAGTTCAAGAAACACTTCAAAGAACCTTGCCAAGAATGGTTGGACACAGTTGAAGTTATGTGCAATGAAATCCTGGGCAATTATACGAAGAAAGAAGATCAATTAATGACTGCAGCCTTCGGCACTCGACCGAAACGAAGGTTGAATCGGGTGATGGATGCCCTGAATTTTGAATATCCTGACTATGAGCGATTGAACAAGGGTGCCAAAGGGCAAAAAAGAAAAAGAATTGTTAGCGTTCTGGGTAGAGAAGCTGCTAGAATGGTGAAAGAGGACGAAGAAGTTCTAAAGAAAAGAAAACTTAGCCCTGAGCCGAAGGTAGCTACTCCGAAGAAGAGGAAAGCTGCGGCTCCGAAGCAGAAAGCGACTGATATAGAAGAAGAAACTCCTTCAACACCTTCTGCTACTGACGTAGAAGAAATTCTAAAGGTAATGACTAAATCCTTGCCCATCAAGCTAAGTCCACTGGGGCCACATCTGACGAAGCTTTTACAGAAGGAAAAGGAGACCCCGGGAGTGAAGAAGCCTGCTGGGCCGAAAAAATGGAGAATTATTCATGTGATTGAAGCCATTGAAGAAACGCCTCCGCCTGCCTCGGCGTCAAAAACACCAGCTATTGAGAGTGCTACTGCTGCCGAAGGTGCACCCACCGAAGCTGAAACTGTGGAAGCTACAAATCTAGAGACCACACTTTCTGATATTGATAAAATGCTCCTGAATATGGCCACGGAAGAAGTTGCTACGGCCGCTGAAGAGACCCTGGCCACAGTGCCTAGAAAAGAAAAGGAAAAAGCCGAAGATACTTCGGAGGAAAAGGTCTTAAATTTCCAAAACATAATTGGTCAGGAGTTATCTGAAGCTGAGAAAGAAGATTTAAAAGATTATGCTATATCCTGTGGTTAGAAGCCAGGAGCGCTGCTCTTCGGCGGCATTGATGATGAAAGCTTAGGTTGCCTCCGAGACCGAACTAGAGTGAAGGTTATCAATACTCTGTCGAAGAGTATTGGTTTCCCGAAGCTTGAGGCCGATATCAGCCGCTACCGATGACAGCATATCGTCGGTAGTTTGTTCTATTCCAATTTCAAGGTAAAAATTTTCTTCGGTTTTTTATTGTTTTAATGACGAAGGAGTTTTCTGATGAAGGTTGTTTTTGCACAGTGTATGCTATTAAGTAAGGCTCTGAAGATGCAACAAGACCTTGAAGACAAAAAAACATGAGGTTATAATTGAAGGGTTAGAGAGCAAAATAAAAGATCAAGCAGCTGTTCTTGAAAAGAAAGATTTCGAACTTCAAACAGTGGAGGGTTTACTGGCAGAAGCCGAAACCAAAATTGCAAAACTGAAAATTGAACTCCTCTCAAAGTCGGAAAGCTTCGAACAAGAAAAGCAGAAATTTAATGCGAAGCTTGAGACTGAAGCTGAAAAGAGTTCAAATTTACAGAAATCACTGAAAGAACTTCAAGATAAATGTCTAGACTTTAGCACCCGATGCGTGCAACGGCTAAAGCAGGTTTTCAACTAGGTTGGAGCCAGCTCTGAGAAATTCAATCCTTCGGTTGAAGATTTGCCAGGGACCTTCGAACACATTGAGGGGGAGGTTGATGCTCTTGATGAAGTTATAGCTGGACACGGCGATTTCTGTGCCCTGCTGGCTTCTCGGGGCACAGCTATTGCCTTCATGAAATCTGGTTGCACGCATGGGAAAATTGTTAATAGACCAAACTTCAGCATATCACCGGCAGATTTAACTGATATCTCCAGCCTGGCTCGAAGCATAGGAAATAGATTCATAACGCAGATTTGGACGAAAGGCGCGCGGGACATGGCTTGCGACGAAGCTCGAAGCCACCTTAAGCCAGTATGAAATTTGTGCCTGCTGCTTTACCTTCTCCTTGAAATTTGCGCTTTTCTCATACCACTTTGATATGTACTAGGATGACGAAGTTGAGGAACAATGAGCCGAAACTTGACATGTGATCCGAAGCTTAATGATGATGAAGCTGAAGACCTTGCTGCGAAAACTCTAAAAAAATTTTGTATTATCCTTGTAAAAAATATTGTAATCGAAGAATCAGATACTTATTCTGTAAACTTGTCCATACCTTAACATATTTCTACCTTTTTTGTCCATGTATGAACTGCTTTGATGTGGACGAAACCTGTATTTTTTGAGCCGAAGGCGAAAAACACCTTCCCTTCTTTTCGTACACAACGAAGCATGAAACTGCTTCTTTTCTTTTTGCTGAAGCCTTATCCTCATAGTCAAAGCATCTGCCTGTGTCTGTATGATATGATGATGATGATCCTATGTATGTCTAAATGAATGTTTATGAATGCAATGTATGATGTGATGTGATGTGCAAATGAATGTCCAAACACACACATACAAAGCCACAACCATAACCTTCATTCCCTTAGGAATGACTGAAGTCTCTTTGCCGCTTATTTTTCGGCTTCACCGCTTATTTTTCGGTATAAGTTCTGCATCCCCTTAGGAACGTCTTTTGAACTTCTTGGCCTTCTATTTCGGCGGTATTCGCGTTGACTTTTCTCCCCTTTAGAAAGGAAAAGGGTACCATAGGAAAAATGAAAAAGTTACATCAAGTTACACATAATATCGCCGAAGCTCGTCCGCATTCCAAGATCTAGGAATGTCGTTGCCGTCCATATCCTTTAATCTGTAAGAACCGGGTCTTGACGAAGATACCACAAGAAAGGGTCCTGCCCACTTCAGCTGTAACTTGCCTACTGTGTCTGGATTGGCCACTCTCCGAAGTACTAGATGCCCTGGCTTAATGTTTTTTAGCCGAACTTTTCTGTCACGCCATTTTATTGTTTTGACTTGGTATTTATTGATATTCTCCACAGCCTGAAGTCTGGTCCCTTCTATAGCATCTTTTGCCACAGAATAATCAGCTTCATCCTCTGCCGAAGCTACTGTTCTAATTGACCCTGCCTTAGCTTCTTCTGGAGTTATTGCTTTGTCACCAAACAATAACTTGAATGGTGTAAAACCAGTTGACCTTGATATTGTTGTGTTGTGGCTCCACACCACTTTAATCAACTCGTTTGGCCATTTTCCTCTGGGCTGATTGAAGATTAACTTCATTATTCCCGTCATTATGATGCCATTTGCTCTTTCGACAAGTCCATTTGACTCTGGATGTCTGACTGATGCAAAATGGATCTTCGTGCCAATCTAATCACAGAATTCCTTGAAAGCTTCGGCATCAAACTATGTTCCATTGTCTATAGTGATAACCTTCGGCACACCGAAGCGACAAACAATGTTTTGCCAGAAAAACTTCTGGACTGTAGCCGAAGTTATTGTGGCCAAAGGCTTCGCCTCAATCCACTTGGAAAAATATTCTACCGCCACCACAACATATTTTAAATTGCCTTTTGCTGGTGGAAGTGGGCCTAGCAAATCAAGGCCCCATCTTTGCAACGGCCAAGTGGGCTGTATTAATTGAGTGAGAGATGAAGGTTGCTTCTAGTTTCTTGCACATTTTTGACAGCCTTCACATTTTTGGACTAGCTCTGCTGCATCCGAAGCTGCCTTCAGCTAGTAAAATCCTTGTCGAAAAACTTTTTCTAGCAAAGGCCTAGACCCAATGTGAGATCCACACAAACCTGCATGTATCTCCTTCATCAGCTCTATACCTTCGGCTCTGGATAGACACTTAAGAAGTGGAGAGCAGACTCCATGCTTGTATAACTCCCCTTCTATTATTACATATGGTCTTGTTCTTTCCTCCATTCTTTTATTATAAGCTTCGTCGTCTGAAAGGCAATTACCTTGGAGGAAAGATATAATCTCAGTCCTCCAATCTTCACTATGAACTGGAGATATAGTGAGCACTGCTCTTTCGAGGAGTTCCACCGAAGGTGCTCTTATTGTCTCAAAAAATACTTCCGAAAGTAGAGGCAGCCCCTGTGCCGCTGACTTGGCTAGCAGATCAGCGTGCTCATTTTCTCCTCGTGGAATATTCTTAACAGAAAACCCTTCGAATGAAGCTTCAAGCCTTCGAACTGTGTCTAGGTATTTCTCAAGCTTCGGATCTCTTGCTTTACAACTCTTGTCAACATGTCCAGAAATAACTTAGGAGTCGGTTTTAAGGACTGCCCTTCTTATCCCCATTGCCTTTAACTTCCGAAGCCCCAAAAGTAAAGCTTCGTATTCAGTAATATTATTTGTATAACTGAAATCAAGCCTTATTGCATAGCATGTTCTGACTTTGGAAGGTGCAACTAAGACAGCAGCTGCACTTGCCCCGAAGGTTCCCCAGGAACCGTCGCAGAACATTGTCCAAGCTTCGACATCTTTATTTGCTTCTTCTTCCTGAGCCCCTGGCATCCAGTCAGCGATGAAGTCTGCTAACGCCTAGGACTGAATTGAGGATCTATGCACATAATCAATGCTAAATTCGTTGAGTTCCGCAGCCCACTTTCCAATCCTTCCAGTAGCATCTCTGTTCCTCATGATATCCTTCAGAGGTTATGATGAAGGAATAATTATATGGAATGCTTGAAAATAATGTCGAAGCTTCCTGGAGGCCATTAAGACAGCATACAACACCTTCTCCAATTCTGTATAGTTTTTCTTTGATAAGCTTAAAACTTCGAAGATAAAGTATATTGGGGCTTGCTTTTTAATTTGTCCTTCCAGTTCCTCCTGCACAAGTGCCGCACTTACTGCAGAGTGTGAAGCTGCCACATACAATAGTAATGGAGCCCCTAGCGCTGGTGGAGTTAATGTTGTTAGATCAATTAAGTATTGCTTCAGCTCTTCAAAGGCTTTCTGTTGAGCTGGGCCCCATTGAAAGACTTCGGCTGACTTTAGTACTTCAAAAAATGGCAAGTTTCTTTCTGTTGATCTAGATATAAATCTATTCAATGAAGCCAATCTTCATGTCAACCGTTGGGCCCCCTTTTTTGTGCTTAGCGGTTCCATTCGAAGGATGGCTTCGATCTTGCTTGGGTTAGCTTCGATCCCCTTCGTTTAAACCAGACAACCAAGGAACTTACCCTTCTTCACTCTAAAGACACATTTTTCAGGATTTAATTTTAGGCCAGCTTGCCTGAAATTAGCAAATGTTTCTTGCAGATCAGCGATATGATTTTCTTGCTTCGTGCTTTTTACTATGATACCATCAACGTATGTTAGCACATTTCTGCCTATCTAGGAATGAAGGACCTTGGCTATCATCCTGCTGAAACTGCCTCCAGCATTCTTGAGCCCCTCAGGCATCCGAAGATAACAATAGGTGCCACTGGGAGTTATGAAGCTAGTCTTCGGCTCATCCTCCTTCTTCATCCATATTTGATGATATCCTGAGTAGCAATCCAGCAGACTCATAAGTTCTGAAGAAGCTGCCGCATCCACAAGAGAGTCTATCCTTGGTAATGGAAATTCATCCTTCAGACAAGCCTTGTTGAGATCCGTGAAATCAATACACATTCTCCATTTGCCATTGGCCTTCTTCACCATAACAGTGTTGGCTAGCCACTCTGGATATTTTACCTCTCTAATAACACCAGCACTGAGAAGTCTTTTTACTTCATTCCGAGCACCTTCGACTTTATCATCAGACATTTTCCGAAGCCTTTGCTTTCTGGGCCTGAAGGATGGATCGACATTGAGTGAATGTTCGATGACGTCTCTGTTGACACCACAGAGATCATTGGCCGACCATGCAAAAACATCTTTGTTGTTGAATAAAAACCTTATCAAAGTTTTCTCCTGCTCTTCAGATAATTGATTCCCCAGCAATACCTTCTGCTCTGCTATGTCTTCACATAGAAGCATGGGCTTCGGTTGATCAGCCGAATCAGCCTTCTCTCTTCTATACTTGTACTGCTCACAAGCTTTAGCTCCATCTATATTGTGGATGGCTTTTGAGTCTGTCCAATTTCCCTCAGCCTTTCTGGCAGCTTCCTGACTTCCATGAATAGCAATAGGCCCTTGTTCCGAAGGTATCTTCATGCATAGATATGCTGGATAAAGAATTGCTTCGAAAGCATTAAGTGTCCCACGACCAATGATTGCATTGTAGGGGTATTCCATGTCAACAATATCAAACACAACCTGTTCATTCCTTGTATTGTGGACAAATCCGAAGGTCACTGGCATTGTGATCTTACCAAGTGCTACAATCTGCCTTCCTCCGAAGCCACAAAGAGGGTGTGTAGCATCATAAATCTTGTCCTCTGGCTCTTGCATCTGTCTGAAGGCCTTAGCAAATATGATATCCGCTGCACTGTCTGTATCAACTAGAACATTGTGGACCAGAAATCCCTTGATGACACAAGATATGACCATAGCATCATTATGTGGGTAATCCTTGACCTGAAGGTCCTCCTGGGAGAAGGTGATTGGAATGTGGGACCATTTCAACTTGATGAAGGGTCCCTGCACCCTAACATGCTGCACCCTTCTATGAGCTTCCTTCTTCTGTTTCTTGTTGGCCGGCTCTGAGCATGAACCGCCTGTTATCGGGAGCACCAGCTTCGTAGCCGAAGCAGCTTCAGCTTGATTGTTAAACGAAGCCATCAGCTCAATCAGTGGAATTGAGTTCACCGGAGGTGGGCGCCAATGTTGGAGACTTGTTCTCAAATGCTTGAGCTTAAGAACAAGGCAACACAAGGTATTAAATGTTATTTCCCTTCGTCCTTCGAAGCATTATTTCCCTTAGGATATAACGATCTTCGGACGAAGGTTATGAAGGACTTACCTTCATAGACTTAACATGTGTAGCCAAAGTATGAAGCTTATAAGACTCAGGAAAATGATATAAATTGTAATATAACAATATGGACATTTATTATTGAGTCAAATGAAAACAATATCAAATTATATTTGTACCTTGAGCTTAACAGAAGACCAAGGCTCGAGTGAGATTCAACTAGTGTGAACAGTACGGGGTACTGTTCATCTATTTATAGGCAAAGGACGCAGCCTGCGAGAAATTACATTCATGTCCTTTACAAATGGTTACAATCATAACATAGGTTGTCATGGGCCAATTGGTCATTTCATCTTTTAAGTCGGTGCATCTGGAGATACGTTACGAAGCTCCTTGACTGATAGCTTTGGTATTGTGTTCTGGCCTTTCAAAGGTGTTTCTTCTCACAAGACCTTCGGCGACGAAGCTGTCCCCCAACAAGACCGTAACTTATGTTATATAATATGAATATCATTTTTACATTCATTGTTTTCTAATTTTCGAGTGACTTATAGTTCAAATCTGAATTATTCAAAGAAATTCAATTAAACGAACTAAATCTAATAGTTATAGCAAACACTTTGATAATTATGCAAAAAATGGAACATGTAGGTCTATATATACCGTACAAACACACCACACAAAATTTGGGAAAAAGAAAAAACAAATATACTTTGTCGAGTGTCAAAGAAAGACACTCGGCAAAATATTAGTTTGCTGAGTGTTTTTCAGGTGACACTCGGCAAAGAAGATATTTTGTCGAGTGTTAACGCTTGACACTTGACGAAGTTAACGACCATCAACTATAGACGGCTACTCATGGTCTTTTGCCGAGGGTCGTGTTTCGTCGAGTGTTTGATACTCGGCAAAGCATTCTTTACCAAATGTCTTTTTACGCCGAGTGTTTTGTCCTCGATAAATAATGTCTGTGCCGAGAGTCTTATTTCGTAGAGTGTGACACTCGGCAAAGCAATTATAATCGGTAAATCGCCGAGCAATGGATAAAAAGCTGGATTCTGATATTGGATAACGGGTTAACAAAGCCTACCATAGCACTAGGCGCGGCCATGCATGCCCGCCGGTAGGAACCTAAAACGACCCGTCTCCAAAACAGATGCGAATGCAAATGCAAGGACCTAGGACTCAGTACAAATCAAGTTAACTTTTAGGTAGTGCTGACTGCCGATCGAGTGGCAACTGGCCTTTCCAGACTGAACAAAACTTTTGAAAGGGCATTGAGGCGAAGCAGGCAGCAGGACAGGAGGAGACTGGTCGGCGAGCTAAAAACAGGGTGGCACCAAAGCTGCTGCCCGGGATGAACAGTACGTACTCCAGTTAACAGTAGCATTACCGCCAGCCATGATGGCATCATTGTAGTTGTCCGATCCGAGCGCTTTCTTTCCTGTCTCGTGATCCGCCTGTCGACGACTGCCGCGCTAGCAGCTCCGTCCTCCTGGTCTCCTGGAGCCCCTCGCCGCCGTACGGCTGGGCGGTGGCGCCTTCTGGGCCTCTGCATCTGCATGCATGCGCGCACAGGCACGGGCACACGGACGCAGGCGGGCGTTCCACGCCGTGACGATGCGTCCATGTACACTGAACTCTACCGTCTGCGAGATTTGCAAAAAGCTCAGATCCGGCCCGTTCACGGACAGATGTGACGATACACTCTTTTATCAGTTGCAGTCGTCTCTCTTCTCCGATCCTAGCTACCTAGTTGCCCCAAAGCAATCAAGTTTTCTTTAGATATTCGAGTGCCAGCACGGAGCACATATGATCTAGCTAGTGTGGTCTTGGTTGTTTGCTGATCAATTTCCAGCTACATGCATGCAAAATACACTCTAAATTTAAAATGTTTGAATTTTTTATACAAAATGAAACAACCGATAAACCGTCCTATTGGGGCTCGGTAAACGGCTATTTTTTGTCTGAAAACCGGATTTAATTTCAAGATTGAGTTCTAGTTTAGACATTTAGTGACCAATTTAGACATATTAGTCTTGTTTACTGTTATATGCTATATATGAAGATGTTATATGATATATGTGAAGATGATTTACTGTTAGATGCTATTTTTTTCCTAGTTTAAGTACTAGTTTAGTGTCCAAACATTGTTAGTGTTTAGCTGTTTATACGTGACATGTTTTATATTTTAATTATATGTTTTATGTCAACTATGTATTATTCTTATAAGAGACATGCCATATATAGTTTGGGAGCATGGGGAGAAGGTTGGCACGAGTTTTAAGTACAAGTATTGTAGAGAAACGAAAAGCGAAGGAAGTGGTACTCGTTTGAAGAAGCATCCCGCACAAAGAAGCACAAGTATTCCACATGCATGCATATATAACTACAAGTAGACCGGTGTGTTATTTTTCTTTGTCGATAAATATTTATTTGTCATATTTGTTTTTTCTCATTAATATATCCCATACCTTTTTGTATAGGATTATGTATACGGAATGATCTCATATCCCGATCCTTCCTCACATGCTTGAGTACTATCACTATGACTCGAGCTGAATATGTGAGTATTGTGAACATGTCGACCTATGTGTCGTGGGAGAACTCTAAAAGAACTTGTATTTGAGTATTGCGAAGTTCGATGGTTGTTTGTTGCATGAGAATTTGAATTTGTGGTCGCATATATATATTGTATGTCATTTTGGTGAACATATGTTGTATGGATTAATATTTACTCTGCAACATGAATTAGCAAAATACAAGTGAACCCTATCATTTTTTCATTTGTTCTGTAGTAAACATAAAAAATCAACTATTTTGGGCGAAAAACCGCCAGTTTTGATCGGTTTTTCGTCGGTAAACCGGTACATAAAAGATTTAATTTGGATTGGACAAACTGGTTGGTTTTACAGGTAAACCACTGTTACCGGCGAGGGCTGGTTTTTGCCTGTGAAACGGTTCGGTGAACTCAGTCATTTTTTCATTTTTCTATAGTAAACATAAAAAATCAACTATTTTGGGCGAAAAACCGCCAGTTTTGACCGGTTTATCAACGGTTTTTCGTCGGTAAACCGATACAGAAAAGATTTAATTTGGATTGGAAAAACCGGTTGGTTTTACAGGTAAACCACCGTTACCAGCGAGGGCTGGTTTTGCATGTGAAATGGTTCGGTGAACCCTGTCATTTTTTCTGTAGTAAACATAAAAAATCAACTATTTTGGACGAAAAACCGCTAGTTTTGACCGATTTATCAACGGTTTTTCGTCGATAAACCGGTACAGAAAAGATTTAATTTGGATTGGACAAACCGGTTGGTTTTACAGGTAAACCACCGTTACTAGCGAGGGCTAGTTTTTGCCTGTGAAACGGTTCGGTGAACCCTAGCATTTATCAGCTTGCTCGATGCGGCTTTAATCCGGTTGCAGCTTCTACAGTGTTTTGTCTCTTTAAATTACAGCTGTAGCAATCCACTAGTATAAAAAGGCTCAAAGCCGCCGGGTCAATATATTTTTACAGGCAGATTTGGTTATCAACGGCCTGTGCTATTTTAGTGACGGTTTATTAAGAAAACTGTCACTAGAAATCATATTTCTACAGGCGGTTTTTTAAGAAAACCATAGATTTCTACATTCGGTTTTCTTAAGGAACCGTCTGTAAAAATACGATTTCTAGTGACGGGTTTCTTAAGGAACCGCCACTAAAAACTATTTTTATCCTTAAATAATTTTCACTGGCGGTTTTGTTACGTCGACCACCAGTGAAAATCGATTTTACTGTCGGTCCTCAGTTACCCGTCTATAAAAATAATGATTTTTACTTGCCACTAATACCGATGGTTCTAAAAAACACAAATGAAAATAAATTCACAACCGTTAATATAAAGCCTTTGTGTACCAGTGGTCCTAACACCTAGTAGCCTTTTGCGACTGGACCTATATACGTAGTACATGCAGCAGGTCTATGCTGCCTTTTACTTTTCTGTTGGTAGTAGGAGGTGCCGTGCATGACCGAGACTAGATAGACGACTGCAACGTACGTACTCCCTCCAGTGCAGTAAAGGTAGTCGTTTAGGACATGATTGTGCATACCAAGGAGTGATTAATTATCATAGAGTTTTCCATGTTTGCCCCTATTAAATAGGGATATGGGTGCATTAACATCACTAAAACAATCAGGCTTGATTGGTTGCTGCAGCAGCTCCAAGGCATTCTAGACTGGAGGTCTCAAGTTCGATTCCTCTTAAATGCATCTTTTTTTGTGCAATTACTAGGGAGGGAGTGTGGACATGGTTGTGGAGTTGGTCAGCATGCAATACTATCTACTGTGTGTGAGAGAGAGGTGGCAGCAGACAGGCACCACGCCATTCAAACAGCGGGGTTAGAGATGGCCATGCATGTCACAGCAATAACGGTTGGCAGTGGCGTACTGGCGCATGCATGTTTGCTGCTGCAACATGACACGTACGTCCAAATCTAGTTTTGGATCCATCCGTTGCTGAGACTGAGCGCCTGCCGAAAGGCGTCGGTGCATGCATGCAGCCCGGACGGCCGCGCGCAACCGCGGAGCGAGTGACGGAAAACTAGAGACGCGGCCATACGAGGTGCTTGCTGTTGAAGCGCAGTGAAAAACGAGATTCAAGAGAATATGAAATGATAGTTGCGTTCGCTTTATTGTAGCGAAGACAAACTTATATACAATGATATGGGTCATCTCTAAGGGGTGTGTTCCTTGGAGATATATTCGTCGAACCTCTTGGATTAGTCACAAAATATTGTAACTGTTGACACCTTTTTGGAGGCACCAATCACTTCAAAAGAACCAGTGGCGGTGCTCTCTGGTCAGGCGCGGACGGTCCGCGGCACAGGGCCGGACGGTCCGCGACCTAGCGCGAGGCGGCGGTGCTCTCTGGTCAGGCGCGGACGGTCTGCGGCGCAGGGCCGGACGGTCAGCGACCTGGTGCAGGAGCTCGGGTTCCCTGCCTGACGGCCGGACGGTTCGCGCCCTAGGGCCGGACGGTCCGCGCGTGCGCAGGGGCGGCGGGAGATCGCCGGCGGCGCCTGGATCTCGCTCCCTGGAGGGACCCCGTCGGGAGGAGAGATCCTAGGTGGTGTCTAGGCTCGGGTAGACCGACCTAGACTCCTCTAATCGACGTAGAGTCAAAGAGAAGCGGAAGATTTGGGGATTGGAAGACTAAACCTAAACTAGACTAGAACTACTCCTAGGATAAAATGCGAAATAGAAGTTGTATTGATTCGATTGTTCATTACAAATCGGCCGTAGACCTCTCTATTTATAGAGGAGGGGGGTTGGACCCTTTACACAACTGATTCCGAGCTAATTCCGCGATTATAGCTAACAACCGTAGCACAAAACTCGGAACCCTAATCTGTTTTGTGCACGCGCGGACCGTCCGGCCCACAGGCGAGGACCGTCCGGACCGCGGACCGTCCGGCCTCAGAGCCGGACCGTCCGCTGGCTCATTATGGCGCTCAACATATGCCCCCCTGCCTTTTGGTGGAGCTGAGCAAACCAAAAGCAACTAACTCGATGTGATCACATTGGTTCTCTTAGGCATCTTGCCACATACTAGGATGGTACTGTTTGAGGAAACGCTCATTCAAAGCCTTAGGCAAATCCTTGCCTTGTAATGTTTGTAGCAAATAGACGTTGCTAGACATCACCTGTTTTACTTTATAAGGACCCTCCCAGCTTGGCGACCATTTCCCGAACTTCCGGTCTTTATTCCTTAGAGGCAGAATGGTCTTCCACACCAGGTCCCCTACTTGAAATGATTTTGCTTTGACCTTCTTGTTGTAGGCCCTGGCTACCATGATCTTGTCCTTTTCTATTGCTCCCAAAGCTATCATCCTCTTGTCGGTCACCTCATCAATATTATCCATCATTGAATTATAATAATCAGTAGCAGTTAGATCATTTTGTCTGGCGAACCTGACAGCATTCAAACTTATTTCCACAGGCAACACTTCTTCCTGCCCATAGACAAGCTCAAAAGGAGATACTTTAGTAGCCCTATGTTTAGATATTCTATGAGCTCATAAAGCTTCAGACAAAATCTTATGCCAATGTTTAGGATTATCAGATATCTTCTTTTTTATCAAATTAATCAATGTCCTATTACTAGACTCGGCCTGTCCATTGGCCTGAGCATAATATGGAGATGAATTAAGCAGCTTAATTCTGTATAATTCAGCAAATTCATGTACCTCCTTTGACATAAAAGAAGTACCTTGATCTGTAGTCAAGGTCTGGGGAATGCCGAATCTATGAATAATATGCTTAGTTATGAACTCAATTACCTCCTTGTGCGTCATGTTCTTTAGAGCAACGGCTTCAGTCTATTTGGTGAAATAGTCAGTGGCAACTAACACAAACCGATGCCCCTTTGATGATGAAGGATGAATTTCTCCAATAAAGTCTAATCCCTATCCTCTGAACGGCCAAGGCTTGATGATAGGATGTAATTCGGCTGCAGGGACCAACTGTAGGTCGCCGAATTTTTGACACACTTGGCAACCCTTGTAGTACTTGAAACAATCAGCTATCATACTAGGCCAATAAAAACCAGACCTTCGCAACAACCACTTCATCTTTGGAGCTGATTGATGAGTACCACAAATTCCTTCATGTACTTCGGCCATGGCTAATATAGCATCATCTGGGCCCAAGCACTTAAGCAGGACGTCATTGACCGTTCGGCGGTAAAGTTCATCACTTATCAAAACATACTTGAAAGCGGTTCGCCGAATGTTCTTATCTGTCCTTATATTGGGATTTCGTAAATAATTAAGTATAGGTGTCCTCCAATCACTTGCATCGGCTTCATTGTCAGCCGAATCGATTAAGAGAACATTTCTGGTAACCCCGGACGGTCCGGCGTAATCACGCGGACGGTCCGCGACCTGGGAATTTGGCTCTGCACTGGTTATCAGATTTTCAGTTTTGTGAAATTTCCCTCTCTTTATCCGATAACCTGATGCATCTTGTGCCAAATCGTTAGCTCTATGATTCTCAACTCTAGAAATATGCCGAATACTGAATTCGTCAAAAGAATGGATTATGCTCCAACATTTCTCAAGGTAACTATTTAGAGTACCATCAAAACATTGATATTCTTCTAACACTTGTTGGACAACCAGCTGAGAATCACCAAATACCTTAACATGTTTTACTCCCATACCATTTAAAAGTTCTAAGCTGAATAGGAGGGCCTCATATTCAGCTTGATTATTAGTGCAATAAGTTTTCAATCGGCTAGAGAAGTTAAAGGAGACATTACTTGGTGAAACAAGCACAATGCCAATTCCTTGCCCTTCATTGCAAACCGATCCATCAAAATATAAAGTCCAAGGAGTAATAGTGAGGTATGACATGTCTAGTTCATGAATATCATTAACCCGATGTTCTACAATGAAATCCGCTACGACTTGGCCTTTCATAGATTTCAATGGTTCATAGGCCAAGTCATATTCTATGAGTGCATAAGCCCACTTACCAATCCTACCACTCATAATTGGGTTATGCAACATGTATTTGATCACATCGGCTTGACCAGAAACAGTGCAATGACTAGACAGTAAATAACATCTACATTTGGTGCATGCATAAAACAAGCATAAGCATAACTTTTCAATAAAAGTGTACCTTGTTTCAGCATCCGCCAACCTTCGGCTTAGATATGTCACCACATGCTCCCTCCCCTCAGTTTCTTGTGTCAGAACAACCCCAATAACCTTGTCTTCAGCTGCAATGTATAATCTGAATGGTGCTCCTACTTGTGGTGCTTTTAACACGGGAGCTGAAGACAAGTATTTTTTAATGAGATCAAATGCTTCCTGCTGCTCTGCCCCCCAAGTGAATTCGGCATCATTCTTAAGCCGAAGGATAGGGGTGAAGGCATCAATCTTCCCGGCTAGGTTAGAAATAAACCTTCGTAAATAATTCACCTTGCCGAGAAACTTCTGCACTTCGACCTTACAAGTCGGAGGTCCCATATTCTGAATAGACTTGATTTGGTCAGGGTCTATTTCTATACCATGTTCATGGATGACAAATCCTAAAAACTTACCAGCCGACACTCCAAAAGCACATTTACATGGGTTCATTTTCAAACCATACCAACGCATTTTATCAAAGGCTTTGCGCAAATCAACTATATGAGGACTAAACTCAGCTGATTTGACTACAATATCATCAATGTAGACTTCCACAGTGTTTCCTAACAACTCATGGAAGATCAGATTCATAGCCCTCTGATAAGTAGCACCAGCATTTTTAAGACCGAATGTCATGACAACCCATTCAAATAAACCAATGAAGCCTGGACATATAAAGGCCGTTTTAGACACATCCTCTTCGGCCATGAAAATCTGGCTATATCCGGCATTACCATCAAGAAAGCTAATAATTCTATTTCCTGATGCATTATTGATTAATGTGTCGGCTATGGGCATGGGATATTCATCTTTAGGAGTTGCTCTATTTAAATTGCGAAAATCAATGCATACCCTAAGCTTACCTGACTCCTTCTCTACCGGCACAATATTGGAGACCCACTCTGCGTATCTGCAAGGTCTAATAAAATTAGCTTCTAGCAGCCGGTGGATTTCGTCCTTGATTCGTGGGAGAAGATCTGGATGAAAGGATCTAGCTTTCTGCTTGAAAGGTCTGAAACCGGACTTAATAGGCAGCCGATGTTCGACGATCTCTCGGCTTAGTCCAGGCATCTCAGTGTAATTCCAACCAAAACAATCTGAATATTCCTTCAATAGACCGATCATCTCATTTCTAGGATCGGTCTCCAAGGTCTTGTTTACAAAAGTCGGCCTTGGAGTGTTACCATCTCCTATGTCAATTTCCTCCAAAGGATCGGCCGATGTAAATCCCTGTCCTAGTTTATCAAGATCTCTGAATTCCTCTATCATGTCCCCCACAGAGGAATCAGATGGTCTTTGTGTGATGGCGGACTTTCTGGTCTCAGGGACCGGATCATCCGTAATACTGTCTTTTCGCTGCGGTAGATGTTCGATCTTAAAGTCCGAACTGTTTTGTGAAAGACCAGACCATCCGGCTTTGGGAGCCGAACTGTCCGTGACTAAAGACTCATAAACTTTGTGTGTATTCATCATTTAACCTTTATTTAGGATTTAGTTGATTCTCTATCAGCTCTAGCATTACAGGAATGAAACATTTCTTATCTATACTTATGAACTGATAATCAGAAAAATCTACTCCTGTGAGACATGTACCAGTCTCATAAGTCCAGAGTACAGGAGCATCGGCCACAGCGATGCAGGCCGATACATCAGCATGTACTTGTTCTATATCATCGCCTACCCATTGTATTAGCATTTGATGTAATGTAGAAGGTATACATTGGTTGGCATGAATCCAATCCCTGCCTAGGATTAAACTGTAATTTCCTTCTACATCAGCGACGAAGAATGCAGCAGCAAGGGTCTTAGTCCCGATGGTTAATTCAACGGACGTGACTCCCCTGGCTTTAATCGAACTATCCCCAACACCGCTGAGGGTCATGTTGGTCTTGACAAGTTCGTCATCTTGTTTACCTAATTTTCTGTATAATGAATAAGGCATTAGATTTACAGCCGCCCCTCCATCTACCAACATCTTAGCAATCGGTATCCCATCAATGTGACCACGCACGAAGAGCGGCTTTAAATGATTTACTGATTCCTTTGGTTTAGTAAAGGCGGCTTCTTTAGGACCAAAATCGAACTGGGCAACAACAGGTTCATCGTCGCCGATAATAGTACAATCGGCAGAAAATGTAATAACATTTACATCCATACCTGGGCGTTCTAGAGAAGCCTCGTAGTCGACCAAGTCTTCTCCTAGCAGGTCGTCTTCTTCCATTGATGTTGGCGTGTCGTTGGAGGCTTCCTGGTGTGGTGCGGACGGTCCGGACTCCAGGGGCGGACTGTCCGCGCCTGGTGCAGATTGCCTAGTCTTACTGGCCAGGCTACCTGCCATACCTGCAGGGTGCTGTACAAGTGTTGTTTCATTTTCTATTTTTGTGGCCGTTTGTTTTTCCTCAACGGCCTTTGGTCTCCATTTCTTTTGCGGTGGCGGGTACTGTGGATGTGTGTCATTGAATATCTTTTCCGCCTCCTTTTCCTGGCTCTCCTTCGCTCTTAGGCGCTGTAATTTCCGCTTTTGGGACCGTGTCAATCCCGCTGGGCACCATCGAGGCATGGAGTATTTTGGATCGGCTGTTTTGATGGTAGTCGTATCTTCTTTTTTGGTTGTGTTGGCCGACTCACCAAAAATCATCGGCCCTTTATTATCTTCCTGTATGATAACGTCTGTAGTACCTATTTTGATGACGTCCTTCTTTGTTGTCCTTTCGGTTGCTGTAGGTACATGCCCCCCTGCCGGATTGGTCGGCCTTGGAGGCCGAGTAGTCCGGCAATCCTGTTGGGTCTGTGCCTAGTGACCGGATTGAGCGTTGCTTAATCGGTCTTGTACTGGTGGCGTCAACTTGTCAAAAACAGATGTTTGGGGTGCCCCCCAGGTGGGGTACTGTGGCGTCCCAAATGGATATGGTGGCATGCCCCACATTTGATTTGGGACATATGGTGGAGGTAAATATGGATATGGATATGACATAGGCGGATAAGGTGGAGGTGTCCATGTAGGTATGTTAGGTCTCAGTTGCACAGTATGACCTTTAATTTCTTCCGATTGGTGAGGTGGTCCAATCGGCCTTACCTGACACTGCTCATGAATGGGTGAGCGGGGTCGCTTTGCTGGCCGGTCACTGGGGCCGACCTTCTTTTTTACGTATTTAGACAATAATTGATCAAAAGTTGGGCCGGCTTTGACCAACCGACCAGCTGCCTTGAATGTATTTGTTTTCCACGTACCTATCTCTGGTCGTCGTGGTTTGAAAGTACGTGGCCGCTGTGAGTCTTGAGCACGGCCGGACCGTCCGCTAGAGTTCTCCGAATCGTCCGGCGGGGTACCGGACCGTCCGCGCCTATGTGCCAGACCGTCCGGGATGCGCAGCACGGGCTCCTGCATCTATCTCCCTGTCTGCGCTTGCCCCCCCAGTGCTAGAGGCTGTGATGGTCACCTTCAAGGTCTCCCCTCCATCGGGAGTCTTCTCGGCCACCACTTTCCTGCAAGAAACTTTACGACCCTCATCGGCCTCTTTAGTATTGCCGATGATTGTCTCTTTGCCTTTGCCTTTATCGGCTGTGTTTGGTCGAACCAAGACTTTCTTGCCCTCGAAGTCGATCATGTTCATCGGAAAGGGCTCCGTATCTACCTGCATTTCCTGAAATTTCAATCGTCCCTCATTAATGGCCGATTGAATCTGTCGACGGAATACATTATAATCATTAGTGGCATGAGAAAATGAGTTATGCCACTTGCAGTATGCCCGTCGTTTTAACTCGTCGACGGATGGAACAGTGTGATTTATTTTAATGTTGCCATTTTTGAGTAATTCATCAAATATTTTATCACACTTACCAACATTAAATGTAAACTTAACCTCCTCTTGCCGTTTCTTTTGAACCGGCTGTAAGGAGGAACAGGCTGAAGATTTGGCCTGTTTTGGCCAAACCATTTCAGCAGCATGTACTTCTGCTGATTCGTCATCTGAGCTACTTTGGTCGCATTCTACTATATGTACGTTGTGACGAATTGTTTTGGCAGTTTCTTTGCTTCGGCTTTCACAAGCCGAAGCTCTCTGGTGTAACTGTGCTAGTGTAAAAAATTGGATGCCTTCTAATCTTTCTTTTAAATAATATCATAGACCATTAAAGGCTAATCCTGCTAGCTGTTTTTCTGCTAAATGAATTTGGAAGCATCGGTTTCTTGTATCTCGGAATCTCCGGATGTAATCATTAACCGATTCATCTTTTGCTTGTCGTAATGACACTAAATCTACCAAATCCAACTCATAGTCACCGGAGAAGAAATGATCATGAAATTTTTGTTCTAGATCCCCCCATGATGAAATGGAATTAGGAGGTAAAGTGGCGTACCATGCAAATGCAGTTCCTGTTAAAGATAATGAAAATAAACGTACGCGAAATGCCTCTGTGTCGGCCAACTCTCCTAATTGTGCTAAAAATTGGCCTATGTGTTCACGTGTGTTCTTTCCTTGATCACCCGAAAATTTTGTGAATTCGGGTATCCTGGTTCCCTGTGGGTATGGGTGGTGATCAAATCGGCTGTCATAAGGTTTCCGATATGATTGCCCTCCAGGGACCATGCTTACTCCGAGCTTATCTCGGAACGCCCCGACTATTTCTTCCCTTACTATATCAATGGCAGCCGGTGCGAGACCACCGGCTCTCTGGTCAAACATAGGTGGGGTTGGCTGAATATTAGCATGTTGTCTTTCCCCCCATTGGTTTGAGCTACGCGGTGCATTGCCACTTGCCCTATATGGTTCATATGTTTGATCGTTCCTTTCCGGCCTTCTAGGTGGGGCCGAAAAGTTTTTCTGGGCTCTAGATCTCGAATTAATGGGTTGATGCATTGCATAGCGCGATGGGAAATGTTGCTGGGACGGGTGAGGATTCAGGTAACAATCCTCCTCAAAAAGGTCATGCGCGGACTGTCCGGACATTGGCCCGGACCGTCTGTGATTATATGCGGACCGTCCGTCGTTATATGCGGACGGTCCGACTGGGTAGTTTAGATTTTGTGCCATGTGTGGTGGCTCGAGCGCATATCTAGGTAACTCATTAAAAATAGGCCTGACTGTTGCTGGCCCGGACGGTCTGCGCTCACGTGCGGACGGTCCGGGCATGTGCAGATCGGCTGATTTGCTGCCGATTTGCGGTTGCTCAGGGTATGTGTCCATCGGCATCCCATAAAGGGGTTGTGACTGGTTGTGACAACCTGTAGCCGATGTATTACGCGTGTTACCCCCTAACTCAACCTCGTGCGAAGGAAAATTTGCGATATTAGATTTATCAAATGCGCGTACTAGTCTCTTAAAATCGCTTTGCATACCCCTTATGATGTTCTGCATTTGTTCACGTTGCTCTTCTACATAATTTCTAAGAGATTGTAGCTCGTTGGTATTACTTACATTGGGGATATCTGGTGTGGGTTGGAGTGAAGCCGGATCCGTCGCCCGATGTCGGACGACCTTGTTGTTCCAGTCCACTTTGAAGCTTGCCAAGAATTTTGCTTTTTCCTCTTGGATCATACGCTCCTTGTGCTCCTCAAACTGGAGTTGTTCATCAGCCGGCAAGGTTTCCCAAGTCGGCTCAATGATGTTGCTTGGGGAAATATCAGAGCTATCCCTTGAACCGACCATTGAGGGCCGATTTGATGCGTCTATATTTGTTGTCCCCAGCGGAGTCGCCAAAAAGTATGTTGACACCTTTTTGGAGGCGCTAATCACTTCAAAAGAACCAGTGGCGGTGCTCTCTGGTCAGGCGTGGACGGTCCGCGGCACAGGGCCGGACGGTCCACGACCTGGCGCGAGGCGGCGGTGCTCTCTGGTCAGGCGCGGACGGTCTGCGGCGCAGGGTCGGACGGTCCGCGACCTGGTGCAGGAGCTCAGGTTCCCTGCCTGACGGCCGGACGGTCCGCGCCCTAGGGCCGGACGGTCCGTGCGTGCGCAGGGGCGGTGGGAGATCGCCGGCGGCGCCTGGATCTCGCTCCTAGGAGGGACCCCGTCAGGGAGGAGAGATCCTAGGTGGTGTCTAGGCTCAGGTAGACCGACCTAGACTCCTCTAATCGACATAGAGTCAAAGAGAAGTGGAAGATTTGGGGATTGGAAGACTAAACCTAAACTAGACTAGAACTACTCCTAGGATAAAATGCGAAATAGATGTTGTATTGATTCGATTGTTGATTACAAATCGGCCGTAGACTTCTCTATTTATAGAGGAGGGGGCTGGACCCTTTACACAACTGATTCCGAGCTAATTCCGCGAATATAGCTAACAACTGTAGCACAAAACTCGGAACCCTAATCTGTTCTGCGCACGCGCGGACCGTCTGGCCCACAGGCGCGGACCGTCCGGCCTCAGGGTCGGACCGTCCGCTGGCTCATTATGGCGCTCAACAGTAACACTCCCTCTTATCAATCCAAGTCCATTTGATCATCTGTCAGCTATCTTCCAAGATATTATCTCCTCAAAAATCCCGTGGGAAAAATAAGTCGTACACAATGTCTTTTGGATTATGAGTAGAACTCACATTGACCTCCAAAAGAAAAATATGTCTGTAATCATCATTCATAAAAACCCCACTGGGGAAAAGTTAATGATGAAGCATATAGCTTAGTTGATATTACCTCGTTAAAAACTTTAGATGAGAAAACATTAACAAGGCAAAACTCATACAAAGAAAAGAGTGTAATATGATGGTATAAAACAGATCAAATATCATGGAGAATTACTCCCCCTGATCCTTGCAAGTACTTAAGTCTTGTCATACCAATCACCTCAACACATTTCTAAAAACATTGAGTATGGTAGAGATTTTGTGAATAGTTCAGCAATATTATCACAAGACTTTGTTTGCAAGATAGATAATACAATTTAGGAGCTATGTTGATTAATGTTGCTCCTGATATAACTTGTTTCTATCTGAACAACACAAGCTCAATTATCCTTATAGATAATTGTCGGTGGTTCAATTGAACCATGGTATGCCATTGTTCTCCCATGGACCTCTAGCCCAAAGAACAATAATATGTCTATAGTCATTATCTCAAAAACCCCAGAGGGGAAAATAAATGATGAGACATATAACTCAGGCTAATATTTCTCCAAGATAATCTAGTCAGAAAATCTGAGAAATCAACATATCAGCTGAGTCTCCTTAAAAACCCAACGGGAAAAATAAGGAGAGTAGTCATACTCTATTGTTGATCCATTTGAACTCTAGGGAGATAAACTCATATCCTAGTTCAAATACAACAATAACTATGTCATAATGTATCATCCTTGAAAACCTCTACGGGAAAAATAGGTGATACGACATAGGCCTTGTGTTGATGTTGCCTCGTTAAAAACTTTGAATGAGAAACCCAAATAGGTGAAAACTCATACAAAGAAAAGAGTACAACATAATGTATAAACAAGTTCTTCTGATCAAGAGGAAACTCCCCCTGATCTTTGCAAATCACTAAGTCATCTCATACCTGTTCTCAAACACATTTAAAATGTGGAGTAAAGTAGAGACTTAGTTCGTAACTTGTTTTTCATCTAAACAACACAAAGTAATATTATCTCCATAGTTAATAAGGTCAATGATATAAAATCATGACCACCACATACCCTCAGTATGTAGTATATCATTCTGTGTGTAAGTGACCATTAATCTCTGTTGATCGACATATATCAAACAGTAGGTCCAACTTACCAGAAGTATGTCATTGATCTTGTACCTGGGGATCTTCTATAGATATCCAAGATCAGTGTATCCAAACATAAGGAGAGCATGAGTACACCTGGAGATCATAACTCGATCTCATGTGCTGTTAGCTAGCAAATCATTGCAAAGCAATATCCGGTCGGATGCTCTTGCAAGATACAATAGCACATCTCATGATCCGAAAGAATCAAATAACAATGATTCTCTCATTGAATTTCTTCAATATATGTTGCATATAGACAACTTTGTATCTAAGATACTCAAGATAGTTTACTTTGAATTGAAAAACTCTTACAATTCATATCCTCTATCTTGAACTCCGTCGATAAGTAATGTATGCTTAGAAATATGCTGCACATATTTACACTAAACATACCACTCTTCGTGTATCCCCTCGGAAGGAAGGATTCACTAGGTCAAATGTACCATATTTGACCTAGATGCTCTAAGTCACAAAGACTTTCCAAGCATCGCAAATTTGTGATTATGTATTTGGAATCCTTCAAGACATCCACAAATACCATAATCCAGTGACCACATAAGCATATGTTGTCACTACATCTACCAACTGCAAAGATAGATGATTTACTGCCAATATGATTGTATCAGAATTTTACTACTCACGATAGAAGAGAATTTATAGCATTAAAATCATGCTTAGGTTTGCGTATAAACCCAGTTGCTACTAGCCATGCTTTCTCACCACCTCATTGTTTCCAAGTCCATGAAAACAAACTTGTATCCACAGTAAGATACCTTGAAGTGAAAATAAGTTAACACTTCTTTCCGGTGAGCAAGGCTATCTCTGCAACATTGTATCACTCAACAAGATCCAGTTTGAGCATACTCGTGCTCTGCTAAGGCCATAGTCTTTTGGATCACTTGCAGCGCATATACAATTGCTGAGATGTATGTGTCGACACTTGTAGCTTTCAAATAACACAATTCTCCAGTTGACATGAAGTCATTTTCTTATGCACCCTTATGATTCGTCGTGAAATCCCAAAACGATAATCAAGGGCTTCCGATAACCTAGCCTCATCAGTGCGCACTGAGCTAGGTTGTGAATGTCTTCCATTCAAAGGATAATTCATATCCTCTAGGTGTCTACCAACACTAGGTTGGTTACCAACAAATAATTGGTCTGCATTTACTATCTCAGAAGGTCTAGCCTTCAGCTGCTTGCAAGCATCTTAATCCTAATTTGTGACCATACTTCTCCCCCTCTTATTTACAACTATGTTGCAATAGGGAGTTGAGTGGTGTTCCATTTAACCACTCTTTCTGGCGCTTCCACATAGGATTAATTTTAGTGACACCTTATAGTAAATGCACATGGCAGTCAATTTGCAACTTCTTGCAAATCATTCGAACCTAAAGGTTTAGTTTTAGTACGTGATCTGAGCCTGAATGCTTACTGCATTCATTATAATTTCCTAGCATTCTTTTTGGTACTTGAAATCTCCCCCTAATGCCTGGAAAAGCTCATGATTCAAGCTAGCGTACGGGCCGTAAATAGATTCTCATGAAGAGATTCTAAAACTTAATGTTCGACGGAGAAGGAATTCTCACATAGATCCCCAGCTTTCTGTGTGCCCATACATGTACGCTGCGGTGGTGAGATTGGGAAAACATACCCAATGTACGCATGAGAAATCTTTCACGGATTCCCACATACTAAAAACCATAGGGGAACTTGTACATGCAGTACATGCAGTTAATCACAAGTCAGGAGCGTGCAAAACTTCCTGACTCCAACCATAACCAGTTGGAAATGACAATTCATTACTGATGGTCATTAATGATCTGAAATTTTCGAATCTATCACAGATTCATCATATCCTTTATGGATATTGTTCTGAATACCAAGACAAGCAATCATCATTGTAAGCACATTTGGTAAATTCAGTAGTGTGGAGGCTAATGTGCTCAAGCTTGAGACATTATTACTTAATGGTCATGTGTTGTCCGAAGGACACACTTGAGGTCATCATATAGATGCACCAAAGAACCATATAAAGTATTCAATGTCCATACAATCTCTGTAATGGACCACACTCGTTCCTTTGAAACAATTCAAAGAACTTAACCAATTCAGATCAGATTTTAAGATAAGAGGGACTTAAAATCTCATTCCCGATGATACTCATCAAGTATCCATCTTATGGGAAAAACATGACCAATAGAACTGTTCATAACTTTTTATTTCATCCCAACAATGGGATGACCAATTAAATCTTACCCACATGGTAAGTAACATCACATGAAAAGTTTAACAAATGCAACACATTGTATGAGAGGATGTATGTAGAATACAATCCATAAAAATGTTTCCGAGAAACACATGCAATATCCATCACTATCACCTTGTGTTTCCACATGATAGAAATTATATGGATATCTCTATAATTTGGTATGATAAAATTAAAATATATCAACACATCCTTGATACTTCCATTACCAAAAGGGAACTAGATATTAACATATCATGATATCGCGCGAAGCGATTGTTAAAATATTCTTTCCTCTTTCCATAGGAATATGAGAATATTTTGTTTCCCCACATATAGAGTTTGTGGTTCAATTCTCCACATTGCACGTTTCTTCCTCAATTGGAAGAATCCCCATACAAGTTTGCACAACTCAAATCAATGAGTCTTCAACTCCCTTGATGAGTTTGTTCAACTCTAATCGATGAGTTTGTTCAACTCAAATCACATGAGTGATCAACTCCAATCGATGAGTTTGTTTAACTCAAATTCATATGATTTTTTACACTCAAATCACATGAGTGTGTTCAACTCACATCGCATGAGTTGAACCTATCACAACATCAATTATGAGATTATACCAAATCTCATGCATCATTTAAATAGCACTCAAAAGCAAATCATCTAACAAAGTGGTCTTCTCTTAGGAAGAGAAGTGTTGTTACATGATTATTCCAAATCACGATTTACACAACTAACCACTGTTATCATGTCAGATGGAAGATTGAAGTACACTTCATATCTTAGCTTTCATGAGTAGTATGCATCTATTGGGATTTCATATACAAGATTAGATACTTGGGCATACAACACTATATCACATATAGTGTAATGACAAAAGAGATTGTCATACTCATTGCCCTTCCCTTTTTAATGTGCTAATATATTTGCTTTCAAGCAAAATATATGAATACAAAGTGTTAGTCTACAACTTAATGTAGACACATACTCATAAGTCCACAAGTCTTATGATTTTATTTGCTATTCATTTTGCGCTTGCACATCAAGCCGCAAAAGCACATAAGTTCTTTTCATAAGAACCGTAAGAGAAAAAGAGCATCTCATTTCCTCCAAAATGAAGAAGTGAATTCCCATATCATGCAAAAATGAAATGAACATATCCAATGAACATTAAGGATAATTAAGCCCATTAGGCGAGTTCATCAAACTCTATTAAATTATTATCCTTCAAATGGCTTAACCATTTTATCTTGCCGCAAAATATATCATATATTCATATGTTGGAGAAATTCTGGTATCACTTATAGTGTACCAACAGATTTTTGAAAAATTGGTGGACACAGATAATCTCCATGTAATGATACAATTGAGAGCACCTAGAGGGGGGTGAATAGGTGATCTCGTAAAAACTTGAAACTTAAAGCCACAAACTTGATTAAGTGTTAGAGTAATAAAGCCAAGTGGCTAGAGAGGAGTTCTTGCTAAACACGATAACCACAAAGAAATCAACAAAGAGAGGCACAGTGGTTTATCCCGTGGTTCGGCCAAGTCCAATACTTGCCTACTCCACGTTGTGGCGTCCCAACGAACGAGGGTTGCACTCAACCCCTTTCAAGCGGTCCAAAGACCCACTTGAATACCACGGTGTTTTGCTTTTGTTTACTATCTCCCGTTTGCGAGGAATCTCCACAACTTGGAGTCTCTCGCCCTTACAAATGATGATCACAAAGAAACACGGAAGTAAGGAAGGGAGAGCAACGCACACAAGACACAAAATCAGAGCACAAACACGCACACAAGTCACAACTTGAGCTCGCAACACAACTCGAAGTGTTCTCTACTCAAATGGAGCTCTAGTTGCTATCACAAAGAATCAAATGTGCGGAAATGGAGTCTTGGTGCTTAGAGTTGATCAAAGAATGCTTGGTGTACTCCTCCATGCGCCTAGGGGTCCCTTTTATAGCCCCAAGGCAGCTAGGAGCCGTTGGAAGCAATCCAGGAAGGCAAATCTTGCCTTCTGTCGGGTGGCGCATCGGACAGTCCGGTGCACCACCGGACACCCACTGTTCACAGTCAGGTGCAGATTGCTTTCCTAAATAGGTGCAACCGACCGTTGAAGATTTGGAGCCGTTGGCGCACCGGACAATGTCTGGTGCACACCGGACAGTCTGGTGCCCCCATCCGACCATTGGCTCGGCCACGCATCACGCGCGGATTGCACGGCCGACCGTTGGCTCACCGGACAGTCCGGTGCACCACCGAACAGTCCGGTGATTTTTAGCCGTACGCTATTGACTTGGTTCCCGAGAGCGGCGACTTCGCCGCAGACGACTCACCGGACAGTCCGGTGCACCACCGGACAGTCCGATGATTTATAGCCGTACGCCACCGTCTAGACCTGAGAGCAGGCTATTCACCGGGACTGATCCTGGCACACCGGACACTGTCCGGTGCACCACCGGACAGTCCGGTGCACCCATACCGAGCAGCCTTTTGGCTGAACACAGCCAACTTATCTCAAAGCGATTTCTCCTGTTTCTAGCACTTAGACACAATACATTAGTCTTCAAAACAATGGACTAAGTCTAGAAACATACCTTTAATCTTGATTTGCACTTCTTGAGTCTTTGGCACGAATATAACTCAAAGCATTTGTGTGGAGCACTTAATCACCAAAATCTTATAGAAATGGCCCAAGGGCACATTTCCCTTTCAATCTCCCCCTTTTTGGTGATTTATGCCAACACAACAAAAAGCAACTAAAGAAGTGCAACATCAATGCAAATGAGAACAAAAATTTGTTTTTGATCAATTTTGGCATATTTGGATCATTCTTTGCCACCACTTGGTTTGTTTTTGCAAATCAAACTCAATTTCCTATCTCTAAGTCAAACTCACTTGTTGAGGCATAGAGAGAGGTATTCCAAGAGAAAGATTCAAAAACTCCCCCTTTTTCCCATAATCAAACATTCTCCCCACAAGAGACCAACTTTTGCCAATAAGAGACAATAAGAGTATTTTGACAAAACAAAAGCTCTAACTCTACTATTTTCAAAATTCTCAACTGGTAGCTGATCCATTTCTTGCTTTGGCCTTAATTTCTCCCCCTTTGGCATTAAGCACCAAAACAGGATCATTATTGGCCCTTAAACCTCAATGCCTCACCAAAATCTTCAAATAAGAGTAAAAAGGCAATAAGAGCACGAAGATGAACTTGGAGTAAGTTACCCTCTCATCAGAGTGCAGTGGAAGTCTTGCATGGTCCAAGTTCACCTTTTTCCTTTCAATCCTCCTTTAAGACTAATTTAAGAAAACTCAAGCACACGGTTAGTCTCAAAGGGTCAAGTTGTAGCATTTCTCCCCCTAAATATGTGCATCATTCACATATGGACTTGTGAGGTCTGGCGGATCCCTTGCACAACTTGAGCACCATAAATAAGCAATAAAATGCATAATGGAACATGACCAAAGGCATAAAACACATGTATGCTCTATATCAATCCAAGTTACGCGAATCTAAGACATTTAGCTCACTACACAGCCTGCAAAAGGTCTTCTCATCTATAGGCTTGGTAAAGATATCGGCTAGCTGGTTTTCGGTGCTAACATAAAACACTTCGATATCTCCCTTTTGCTGGTGGTCTCTCAAAAAGTGATGCCGGATGTCTATGTGCTTTGTGCGGCTGTGTTCAACAGGATTGTCCGCCATGCGGATAGCACTCTCATTGTCACATAAGAGTGGGACTTTGCTCAGATTGTAGCCAAAGTCCCGGAGGGTTTGCCTCATCCAAAGTAGTTGCGCGCAACACTATCCTGCGGCAACATACTCGACCTCAGCGGTGGATAGGGCAATGGAAGTTTGTTTCTTAGAACTCCAGGACACCAGGGACCTTCCTAGGAATTGGCACGTCCTAGATGTACTCTTTCTATCGACCTTACATCCAGCATAGTCAGAGTCTGAGTATCCAATTAAGTCAAAGGTAGACCCCTTTGGATACCAGATCCTGAAGCAAGGCGTAGCAACTAAATATCTAAGAATTCGCTTAACGGCCACAAGGTGACACTCCCTTAGGTCAGATTGAAATCTAGCACACATACATACGCTAAGCATAATATCCGGTCTACTAGCACATAAATAAAGTAAAGACCCTATCATAGACCGGTATGCCTTTTGATCAACAGACTTACCTCCTTTGTTGAGGTCGACATGTCCGTCTCCATCGGAGTCTTTGCGGGCTTGGCGTCCTTCATCCCAAACCGCTTGAGCAAGTCTTGCGTGTACTTCATTTGAGAGATGAAGATGCCATCCTTGAGTTGCTTCACTTGGAACCCAAGGAAGTAGTTCAACTCGCCCATCATCGACATCTCGAATTTCTGTGTCATCACCCTGCTAAACTCTTCACATGACTTTTGGTTAGTAGAACCAAATATTATGTCATCGACATAAATTTGGCACACAAATAGATCACCGTCACAGGTCTTAGTGAAAAGAGTTGGATCGGCTTTCCCAACCTTGAAAGCATTAGCAATTTAAAAGTCTCTAAGGCATTCATACCATGCTCTTGGGGCTTGCTTAAGTCCATAGAGCGCCTTAGAGAACTTACACACGTGGTCAGGGTACCGTTCATCCTCAAAGCTAGGGGGTTGCTCCACGTACACCTCCTCCTTGATTGGCCCGTTGAGGAAAGCGCTCTTCACGTCCAGTTGGAACAACCTGAAAGAATGATGAGAGGCATAGGCTAACAAAATACGAATCGACTCTAGCCTAGCCACAGGAGCAAAAGTCTCCTCAAAGTCCAAACCTGCGACTTGGGCATAACCTTTTGCCACAAGTCGAGCCTTGTTCCTTGTCACCACCCCGTGCTCGTCCTGTTTGTTGCGGAACACCCACTTGGTTCCCACAACGTTTTGCTTGGGACGTGGCACCCGTGTCCAAACTTCATTTCGCTTGAAGTTGTTGAGCTCTTCCTGCATGGCCAACACCCAGTCCGGATCTAGCAAGGCCTCTTCTACCCTGAAAGGCTCAATAGAAGAGACAAAAGAGTAAGCTCACAAAAATTAGCTAATCTAGAGCGAGTGGTTACTCCCTTGCTAATGTCACCCAAAATCTGGTCGACGGGATGATTCCTTTGAATCGTCGCTCGAACTTGAGTTGGAGGGGCTCGTGGTACATCTTCCTCCTCATCTTGGACATCCTGTGCTCCCCCTTGATCACACGCCTCCTCTTGAGGTACCTGTTCATCATCTTGAGTTGGGGGTGCACCGTCATTGAGGAAGAAGGTTGATCTTGCTCTTGGTGTTCCTGTGGTCGTATATCTCCAATCGCCATGGTACGAATCGCGTTCGTTGGAACATCATCTTCATCTACATCATCAAGATCAACTTGCTCTCTCGGAGAGCCATTAGTTTCATCAAATACAACGTCGCTAGAGACTTCAACCAAACTCGATGATTTGTTGAAGACTCTATACGCCTTTATATTTGAGTCATAACCTAACAAAAACCCTTCTACAGCTTTGGGAGCAAATTTTGAATTTCTACCTTTCTTCACCAGAATGTAGCATTTACTCCCAAAAACTCGAAAATATGAAACGTTGGGTTTGTTACCGGTTAGTAGCTCGTATGACGTCTTCTTGAGGAGGCGATGAAGGTAGACCCGGTTTATGGCGTGGCAAGCTGTGTTCACAGCTTCTGACCAAAACCGCTCGGGCGTCTTGAATTCTCCAAGCATTGTCCTCGCCATGTCTATAAGCGTCCTATTCTTCCTCTCTACCACACCATTTTGCTGTGGTGTGTAGGGAGCAGAGAACTCGTGCTTGACTCCTTCCTCCTCAAGGTACTCCTCCACTTGAAGGTTCTTGAACTCGGACCCGTTGTCGCTTCTAATCTTTTTCACCTTGAGCTCAAATTTGTTTTGAGCTCGCCTTAGAAAGCGCTTGAGGGTCCCTTGGGTTTCTGATTTATCCTGCAAAAAGAATACCCAAGTGAAGCAGGAAAAATCATCAACAATAACAAGACCATACTTACTTCCCCCGATGCTGAGGTAGGCGACGAGTCCGAAGAGGTCCATATGCAATAGCTCCAGAGGTCTTGATGTAGTCATCACGTTCTTGTTGTGATGAGCACTTCCCACTTGTTTACCTGCTTGACAAGCTGCACAAGGTCTATCTTTTTCGAAAGTTACATTTGTTAGACCTAACACATGTTCTCCCTTTAGAAGCTTGTGAAGGTTCTTCATCCCTACATGTGCTAGACGGCGATGCCACAGCCAGCCCATGCTAGTCTTAGCGATTAAGCATGCATCTAGATCGGCCTCCTCCTTCGAAAAATCAACTAAATAGAGTTTGTCGTCTAGTACACCCTTAAAAGCTAATGAACCATCACTCCTTCTAAAGACAGACACATCTACGTTTGTAAATAAGCAGTTGTAACCCATATTACATAATTGACTAACGGACAACAAGTTATATCCAAGCGATTCTACTAAAAACACATTAGAAATGGAATGCTCGGAAGAAATAGCTATTTTTCCTAGTGCTTTAACCTTGCCTTGATTCCCGTCACCGAATATGATTGAGTCTTGGGAATCTTTGTTCTTGATGTAGGAGGTGAACATCTTCTTCTCCCCCGTCATGTGGTTTGTGCATCCGCTGTCGATAATCTAGCTTGAGCCCCCGGATGCATAAACCTGCAAGGCAAATTTGGCTTGGGTTTTAGGTACCCAACTCTTGTTGGGTCCTACAAGGTTAGTAACAATAGCCTTAGGGACCCAAACACAAGTCTTGTCTCCCTTGCATTTGGCTCCCACCTTTTTAGCAATCACCTTTTTATTTTTACATGAAAGAATAAATTTAGCATTGCAAGCATGAAAGACAATGGTAGATCCATTAAACACTTTCCTAGGAGCATGAGACACAAAATTCCTCCTAGGTCTACCATTAAAGTTTGAACTTGAAGTAATCATGGCATGAGAGTTAAAGGCATTATAACTCCTATTATAATGAGCATTCCTAGAATATTTCCTATCATGATACAAGAAAGCATGATTTTTATGAACACTATTAGCCATAGGGGCCTTCCCTTTCTCCTTGGCGGAGATGGGAGCATTATGACTTGTTAAGTTCTTAGCTTCCCTTCGAAAGCCAAGCCCATCCTTAATAGAGGGGTGTCTACCACTAGTATAGGCATCCCTTGCAAATTTTATTTTATCAAAATCATTTTTGCTAGTCTTAAGTTGGGCATTAAGACTAGCTACTTCATCATTTAATTTAGAAATGGAAATTAAATGTTCATTGCAAGCATCAACATTAAAATCCTTACACCTATTGCAAATTACTACATGTTCCACATGAGAACTAGTCTTATTTGCTTCTACTAATTTAGCATTTAAATCATCATTAATGCTCTTTAAACTAGAAATAGTATCATGACAAGCAGAAATTTCACATGAAAGCATTTCATTTCTTTTAACTTCTAAAGCAAGAGACTTTTGCACACTTACAAATTTATCATGTTCTTCATATAAAAGATCCTCTTGCTTTTCTAAAAGTCTATCCTTTTCGTTTAGAGCATCAATCAATTCATTGATCTTTCCTACTTTTGCTCTATCTAATCCTTTAAACAAGCTAGTGTAATCAATTTCATCATCACTAGAGTCCTCATCACCAGAAGTAGAGTACTTAGGAGTTTCTCTAGTGATTACCTTCTTTTCTTTTGCCATTAGGAACGTGTGGCGCTCGTTGGGGAAGAGCGACGATTTGTTGAAGGCCGACGCGGCGAGTCCCTCGTCGTCGGAGTCGGATGACGAACACTCTGAGTCCCACTCTTTGCCGAGATGTGCCTCGCTCTTTGACTTCTTGTAGGCCTTCTTCTTTTCCTTCTTACCGCCTTTCTCTTGCTCTTGGTCATTAGTATTGTCGGGACAATTTGCTATAAAATGACCATACTTACCACACTTGAAGCAGGAGCGCTTTCCCTTCGTCTTGCTCTTGTTTGGGTGCTCCTTTCTTCCTTTAAGCGTCGTCTTAAAGCGCTTGATGATGAGGGCCATTTCTTCCTCGTTAAGTCCGGCCGCCTCAACTTGCGCCACCTTGCTAGGTAGCGCCTCCCTGCTACTTGTTGCTTTGAGAGCAATAGTTTGAGGCTCATGGAGTGGGCCATTTAGCGCCTCATCAACATATCTCGCCTCCTTGATCATCATTCGCCCGCTCACAAACTTCCCAAGTATTTCCTCGGGCGTCATCTTGGTATACCTAGGATTTTCACGAATAGAGTTTACAAGATGAGGATCAAGGACAGTGAAGGACCTTAGCATTAGCCAGACGACGTCGTGGTCCGTCCATCTCGTGCTTCCATAGCTCCTTATTTTGTTGACCAGGGTCTTGAGCCTGTTGTATGTTTGGGTTGGCTCCTCTTCCCTGATCATTGCGAACCTTCCTAGTTCGCCCTCCACCAACTCCATCTTGGTGAGCATGGTGACATCATTTCCCTCATGCGAGATCCTAAGGGTGTCCCAGATCTGCTTGGCGTTATCCAAGCCGCTCACCTTATGGTACTCTTCCCTGCACAAGGATGCTAAAAGAACAGTGGTAGCTTGTGCATTTTTGTGAATTTGTTCATTAATAAACATGGGATTATCCGTACTATCAAATTGCATTCCATTCTCTACTATCACCCATATACTTGGATGAAGAGAGAACAAGTGGCTACGCATTTTGTGACTCCAAAATCCGTAGTCCTCTCCATCAAAGTGTGGAGGTTTACCAAGAGGAATGGAAAGCAAATGTGCGTTTGAATTATGCAGAATACGAGAGTAATCAAAAGAAAAGTTTGAGTTGACCGTTTTCTTTTTCTCGTAGTCGTCGTCGTCCTTTTGGGAAGAAGAGGACTCGTCACTGTCGTAGTAGACTATCTTCTTAATGCGTCTCTTCTTCTTCCTGTCCTTCTTCTTGTGACTTGAGCCCGAGTCAGTGGGCTTGTCGTCTTTTGGCTCGTTGAGGAAGGACTCCTTCTCCTTGTCGTTGATCACCATCCCCTTTCCCTTAGGATCCATCCCTTCGGGCGATTAGTCCCATTCTTGAAGAGAATGGCTCTGATACCAATTGAGAGCACCTAGAGGGGGGAGGGTGAATAGGTGATCTCGTAAAAACTTGAAACTTAAAGCCACGAACTTGATTAAGTGTTAGAGCAATAAAGCCAAGTGGCTAGAGAGGAGTTCTTGCTAAACACGATAACCACAAAGAAATCAACACAGAGAGGCACAGTGGTTTATCCCGTGGTTCGGCCAAGTCCAATACTTGCCTACTCCACGTTGTGGCGTCCCAACGGACGAGGGTTGCACTCAACCCCTTTCAAGCGGTCCAAATACCCACTTGAATACCACGGTGTTTTGCTTTTGTTTACTATCTCCCATTTGCGAGGAATCTCCACAAGTTGGAGTCTCTCGCCCTTACAAATGATGATCACAAAGAAACATGGAAGTAAGGAAGGGAGAGCAACGCACACAAGACACAAAATCAGAGCACAAACATGCACACAAGTCACAACTTGAGCTCGCAACACAACTCGAAGAGTTCTCTACTCCAATGGAGCTCTAGTTGCTATCACAAAGAATCAAATGCGCGGAAATGGAGTCTTGGTGCTTAGAGTTGATCAAAGAATGCTTGGTGTACTCCTCTATGCGCCTAGGGGTCCCTTTTATAGCCCCAAGGCATCTAGGAGCCGTTGGAAGCAATCCAGGAAGGCAAATCTTGCCTTCTGTCGGGTGGCGCACCGGACATTTCGGTGCACCACCGGACACCCACTTTTCACAGTCCGGTGCAGATTGCTTTCCTAAATAGGCGCAGCCGATCGTTGAAGATTTGGAGCCATTGGCGCACCGGACAGTCCGATGCCCCCATCCGACCGTTGGCTCGGCCACGCGTCACGCTCGGATTGCGCGGCCGACCGTTGGCTCGGCCGACCGTTGGCTCACTGGACAGTCCGGTGCACCACCGGACAGTCCAGTGATTTTTAGTCGTACGCTGTTGACTTGGTTATCGAGAGCGGCGACTTCGCCGCAGAAGACTCATCGGACAGTCCGGTGCACCACCGGACAGTCCGGTGATTTATAGTCGTACGCCGCCGTCGAGACCCGAGAGCAGGCTGTTCACTGGGACTGATCCTGGCGCACCGGACACTGTCTGGTGCACCACCGGACAGTCCGGTGCACCTAGACCGAGCAGCCTTTTGGCTAAACACAACCAACTTATTTCAAAGCGATTTCTCCTGTTTCTAGCACTTAGACACAATAAATTAGTCTTCAAAGCAATGGACTAAGTCTAGAAACATACCTTTAATCTTGATTTGCACTTCTTGAGTCTTTGGCACGAATATAACTCAAAACATTTGTGTGGAGCACTTAATCACCAAAATCTTATAGAAATGGCCCAAGGGCACATTTCCCTTTCAACAATGGAGTGGATCTCCCAGTAGTGGGCAAAACTTTTGTTACCTGAAAGCATGGTCTCTGGGCTGATATATTCAAGGAACATACCACAGCCAATGCTTAGGACTCCACTACCCTGTGCTTGACCAAATTTTCAAAAACAAAATGGTAATCACCATAAAGGTGAATAACCAACATCGAGTCTCCTACATATCTACTTGGGACAACACATAGGTAATCATCATCCTCATATGATGTAGACCTCTTACTGATGAGCAAATAACATTTTATTGTCTAAAAGCTTGGTTTCTGGGCAAATAAATTCCAAGAACTTATTGCAGCCAAAGCTTAGATCTCCATCATGTGTTGAATAATCCCAAGTTAAATATATGGATTAAATTTTACAAGAATTCATCATTTAATTAAGTAGTACTTAATTAAAAGAATTCTTTGAGTTGCAAGCATGATCGCAACGTCCAGCCTAGCTCCATAGCCCGTGACGCCTGCGTGGTCCGTGATCTTTATGGGTTAGCACGTATAGGTAATCATCTCGAAAGATGTAGACCTCATAGTGATAGGCATTTCAAATGCGGCCTAAAGCACGGTCTCTAGGCTACTAAACTCGATAAAGAATTTAACGCAGCCAGTGCTTAGGACTCCATCACCCTATGCTTTTCCAAATGAGGACCATTTGTTTCGACTTAATTATGTGCTATGTTTTCTATGCAAACATAAAAGAATGCAAAAACAAAAGCAAGTCGAAAAATTGTGAATTATAAATATAAATAAAATATAATTCACTGACAAGTCTGCATTTTTCATAATAAAAACAGACAACTATCACAATTATATATATCATCAGCTGTCTAAACATTTAAATTTAGATACTAAATACTGATTGAAACTGTGATACTAGAAAAAATGACAGAGCCTTGTGCTTAAATTTATAGAAAATAAAATAATAATAAGTAAATTTAGCCCAAGCGGCCAGGCGCAACCCAGTCGTCAGCCCAGGCGGCTAGGCATGGCCCAGCCATGGCTATGTGTGGCCCAATCGGCCAGGGGCAGCCCAACCAACCAGTTAGGTGGCCAGGCGCAGCCCAAACGGCCATGGGCGGCCCAGCCGGCCAGATAAGGATGCAGTTAGGGTAAAACCCCTAACTGCTCCTCCCTGCCTACAGCCGCCGCCGGCCATGGCGGCGTTTCACGGCGGCGCGCGGCATCCCGGCGGCGGGCGCAGGTTCCTCCCAGCGGCGCAGTCCTAGCAACGAGGCCTCGGTGGCGGGCGTGCTGCCTTGGCCAGGGGGCGAGCAGGACCGACCCGGCTCGGGCGGCACCAACCACGGCGCCGGTGGGCGAGCGCTGCCCCGCCATGTGGCCCCAGTGGCACGGTTGCAGGCCAAGGCACGGGCGCCCCCTAGTGCGCAAGCGCACGGCCTCAATGGCACGTGGGCGCGCGGCCCCCGACGCACAGGTGTGGCCTCAGCGGCGGCACGGGCGCAGTCCTCGCGGCGGCACGCGGGAGCGGTTGTGGGCGCATCCCCGCGGTGGCTCACGGGCGTGGCCCGGCGTCTGTGGGCGCGGCCCGGTGGCGCGGCGGCCTCTGTCCCCAGCCTCAGCGCGCGCGGAGCGCGGCTCCCCGGCGACGCGTGAGAACAGTTCATCGTTTGGGGGCGCGGGCGCGGCACTCGGCCTCACATGGCGCAGGCGCACGTCCCTGCGCGGGCTTGGCCAGCCAGGCGCGTCCCTGCGCGGGCACGGTCAGCCAGGCACGGCCCCTGTGCGGGCACATGGCCTCGCTGCAGGCGTGCGACCCCGGCCAGGTCCCGGCGCGGTCTCGGCGCTCGGTGAGCCGCTGTTAGGCGGGCGAGGCCTCGACGACATGGGTGTGGCTGGCATGGCCCCATCTGGCCGTGGGTGTCCGCGGCGTGGGCACAGGCCCAGCAGCCCCGGTGGCGTGGCGTGGCCCCGACAGCCCAAGCGGAGCGGGCACGCGACTCCTTTGGCGCAAGTTCTGGAGGGCAGCGCTACCACCGTCTGTCCGCAAGATTGCAGCACACATGTGTGCAAGAACAGCGCCATCGCCGATGAGGACCGAGAGATACATAACTAAACAAGTAAGCATAAATCGCGTACCATTTTTAATCTTTATTGTCTCCAACGCCAGTGAGGAAGCATTATGATTTAGGCCATGCTCTCACTTCTGACTTAGGACAGTATCCAGTGCGGTTGGCCATTGTTGATGCCACGTGAGTACATCGGTCATCCATCATCATGATTAAGGCTAGAAAATTGCCTGTGCAGCATCATGTCGCCGAGAACTGCTCTAGCGACAGCCTAGTCCGTTCTCTTCTGCCGATTAACTCAGTGGAGAATCGGGTGCTGATAACGTGTTGAAGCGCAGCGAAAAACGAGATTCAAGAGAATGTGAAATGATAGTTGCGTTCGCTTTATTGCAGGGAAGACAAACTTATATACAATGACAGGGGTCATCCCCAAGGGGTGTGTCCCTTGGAGATGTGTTCGTCGAGCCCCTTGGATTGGTCACAAAATATTGTAACACTTGCTTCTAGGGACGATAGATGGGCATGGCAGGAAAGGGACTGTAGCATGTAGTGGAGGTGGTGCTATAGCTAGCTGTTATCAGTCCAGAGATCTTAGCTCATAAGTAACTCTTATTATAACAGAGAAAAATAGGAAGTACTTCCTCTGTTTCTTTTTAGTTGTCGCTGGACAGTTCAATTTTGTACTATTCAGCAACAACTAAAAAGAAACGGAGGGAGTATCTTCTAAATAGAAAGGAATCATCATAAAGGGTTGAAGTCCGATGTTCGGATTACTTCCTCCATGTCCAAATTATAAGTCGTCTTACACGATGATATGATCTCCAAAATATAGAGGTTTAGCCAAAGTGAAAGGATCACGATGCCTTATAGCAGATGGCGGGGATGAATTTATCTTTCCTAAAAATACTTGCATCTCCTACTTGCAAGCTAAACTTCACCCAAGTATCTAATGTGTAACCAAAAGTTTGCGTTCTAGTTTTCACCCCTATAATATCATGGCAATTCTATGGATGTAAATTCTTGAAGTGAATTGCTTAAAAGTAAAATGTGTTTAATAAATCAAGTGTTAGAGGACTCGCCAATATTTTTTCTAAGGTCTCGAAGAATCGGTACTCCCCACCAATCCTTGTTGAAGCATTTTCTTAAGGGTGTCTCTCCTTGTTCCATGAAAGAGCCAAGTTTTCTCTACAAGCTAGTTCTCCATCGCTCCAGTGCGGTGAAGTGCTCATAAGCGTGTACAAGTCATAATTAGGTCGTCCACAAACCTTCGAGTGATCATCAACACACTTTGGATCGCCACTGAACCATCTATGTGATATCGAGCACCAAGAGTAATAATCAAAACTTTAACTTGCCTCTACCAAACTTAGTAAGATCAAATAGTGCATACTAATTAGTCTCTTATTCCCTAATGAGGTCGCTAAGCAAAGGAATTCCAACTATCAAGTCTCTCACTAGGCAATGGCTCTTTTACACACACTATATATGGGTTCTTGCAGTTATTAAATTGGGCAATACCTAATGTAGGGCCCGGTGGGGTTATTTATAGACCCTAGTTGGCCAACTAGCCATTACAGTAACTGTAGGCAAAATTCATGACTGTAGGACCATCATATGTTCACCCATCGGACCGTATCACATGATCTAATTAAACACAATGGTAACTATGTAATAATGTGTCAAAAGTAGTAATTTGAATTACTTCCGCAAGCGCATGGTCCAACACTTACCGTCGGATCAACCTGATGCTGGTGAAAACCTCTCTGGTCACTTGATATGGGTTGTTCAACCCAACTCATTAGTCTGACACGACAACTGTTAATAAAGTCTGACGATCTTGTAGAAGGAACCCTAATTCAAACAGTTGTGTCATGTAGTCCAACATTCTCCATCGGACGAGTGTGACACACCATGGAACCTTCTAGGCTATATTCACACATTGTTAGACTCAACTTCTTAGTCTAATGTTCTATTATCGTAGGATCAGATGATCGATTTCTTCCAGGCCTACCACATGGAGGCATTGGAATAGTCATATATGGTCTGACAACCATAAAACACAAGGTCTGATGCCTAAAAAATCCTTCAAACTTCTCTTAATTTGAAACTTAGAAAATGGGTTTTGATCCATACTTCTTTTGGGCCTCTCCTAGGCGACCTAGGGCTAAAGACCACTAGTGTGCAACACACTACACTCATTAGACTTATCTAGGTCAAGCTTCTAGTTCATAGCCCCTTTATAGAACATTTTTAGAAAAAACAACAAAGTAATACACTATTATAAATATCTCTCAACTCCAAATGACACTTAGAGCTACTCCATACTAAACCTTATATATTATTGTTTAAAAACCAAAATGGAATCCATAATCAGGGGCATGAAAACAATAGATTACTCAGAACAATTTCCATCGTTGTGACCTAACTTTAGTGTGCCTCTACAAACACACGTTAGGCATAGTAATCTTGTGTTGTTAATAATCATCGAAACCATTAAGGACCTAGATGATTTCAATCTCCTCACTTTTGGTGATCAATGACAACAATATCTCAAGTATATGAAAGAAGTTTTTAAAGGACTTTATTTGTATGAACTTTTGAAGCTAAACCCCAAGATGTTAGAGTAAGTCCATATAATTAAAATCCATAGTCATGTATCATGTGATAATAATTTTTAGATCATATACATGATGGAATAAGATTGTTTTTTCAAAAGATACAAAGTGAATAGTCATAAACTAGCATTTGTGACAGTTATGGAATATAAGATTTAAAACAAGCCATGTCATCATACATAAGCACATGGGTTCAACATAATAATGCATAAGTATAGGGATGGCAATGGATGTGATTTATCCGCGTACCCGCGGATAAAAAACTCGTTGGACATGGTTTTGGGTACGAGCCTGTGCCCATGGATACAGATACGGGTAGCATTTGATATCCATGGATATTTTTAAAACGGGTACGAAAAATTAGTATCCATACCTGAATACCCGAATATCCATTAAAGTAACCTGACATGTGGGGTCTAGCTCGCCTAGCAGGTCCAGTTTCTTTGTAGATTCTTGTAGTTTTTCAGATTCTTGTAGTATTTTTAGATTTGAAATAACCTGATCCTAGTTACTTGTGGCTTGTGTGTTTGTAATTTTATCAATTTGAACAATTTAGATTTGATTTTGCTAGACAATTTTATATTGCTCGCTGCATGCCTTAATACATGTATCAGATTTGATTTTCTGGACAAATTCTGTATGGTTGTATGTTTTTATCATATTTAAATTTGCTAGAAAAATATGTTATCATATTTGAATTTGCTGGATTTAAATATGTTGTATGTGTAGTGGGCAAACGGATAAATCCACGGATATCCGTTACCCGGGTAACGGATGTGGATACTGTTTTTATTCGTAGCGGGTAACGGGTATGGGTTCAGATATCGAATATAAGTCACGGATATGGATGTTCAGAGACACTATCTGCGGATAGTTTATCCGCTGCCATCCCTACATAAGTATGTAAAGTGGAGCGCATATCACACATATCAAAGTATCAGAGCAGATAAAACCAAATGTATTAGAGCACATCATACTATAACAAAGCACATCATACTAAAACTCTCCATATTTGTAACACCTACTTTGTAATTGCTAGATAAAATACCAATAGAGAAAACAATTTCTCTCCTTATGTGAGTTTGACCTTTATGCATCATTATATGAGAACACCATGTCCAAGAACAATTAATAAAGAGATATGCTACTAAATTGTTGCATCATGCTGGATATTTTACTTTTGTGTGCATTTTGTGACAAGAAAAATATTAAAACCAAAAAGGGAATTTAAAACCTAAAAGAAATTCTTGAGAATAGAGAAGAGAAAGGAATATTATTCAATACAAATAAAATTATCATTAAAATTACTTCATCACAGTTGATATGATCAAAATAAATAATTAGCCAGTACATAAAGTGCCACAAAGTTTGAATTTGGATTGAAGTTTGAATTTGAAAAAGAAATGAAACAGAAAATAAAAAGGGAAAAGGATAAATCCTTACCTGGGCCGGCAGACTCCATTTCGGCCCATCTACCGTTCACTCACCGCGCGGCCCATCTAACTCACCCGCGCGCGCGCTTAGACTCGCTTACATATGGGGCCCGGCTGCCAGTCTCGCGTGCGCGTGATTCATCGCTTACCTGTGGGACCGCCCCGTCAGTCGCTCACCCGCGTGTCCGTCATCTTCTTCAACGAATTTGCCGCTGATGGCGGGGGCGCGCCGGGAATCTCGGCGTCTGTTGACGAACTCTACTCGGCTCCCCCTCCCACATAAGCTGCGCCCCCTCCTCTCCACTCGTGGCTCCTTTATTGCGCCGTAGTTGTAGGTCCAAGCCGCCATCGCCGACCCTTTCCGCTGCCGCAAGCTCGGTGCCGCGCCGCCATCGGTGAACTGGGACTTGGTCGGACTATCGGCCACGGCGAATTGGTCTGCAACTCCACACGCCCCCGCCACACGTGTGGGAACCATCCGTTGGCAAGGAGCGCCTGCAGCGGACTGTTAATTCCTCGCCGTCACCGTGGATTCACCGTGCGCCGTGAGCAGGGCCGGAGACCGTCGGGAACGTGGTATGGATGCGCTCCTCGAGTTCGCCATTCTCTTAATTTCGTTTTGCACCTGAGATGAGTAGACATTGTGTACCAATTCACGCGCTTGACATCTCGGCCATGGCGCCGCCGCGCACGGGTGTATTCCGGTGGCCGGAGTTGGGCGGGGTTCGGCCGGGAATCGTGGGCCGTCGATTTCTCGTTGTATGGCTCGGATTAGAAGGCGGGTAACGCTTTGGTGGGTTTCGCGTCAGCCGTTGATATCCGGTCGGATGGATCGGGTGGCTCTGGACAAAATTAAATCTGTGCCGTAGGATCGTGATCCAGTGGACGGCAATGCGTACCGGTTCGGTGTATAATAAATCTAATCTGGGCCGCTCAGTTCAGATCGTGCGGCCGAGATTCAACCATACCCGTTCGCGCTGGCATTTTTGTTAAAGAGCCCCTCGGGTTTCACTGAATCAACCCGCCGTCCTATTGTCACTGTTTTCTGTGTCTGGGGCGACTTACACCGAGCCCCCTGCACTTTCCAGGAATTGACGCCCAGTCCAGTCAACACGAAAACCAGAGAAAATGTTTATTAAATGAATTTTTAATATGAAAATAATTGCTAGAACTTTATAAATTCATAGAAAATTCATACTAACTCCAAATTCATCCATTCCAGTTCCTAAAATTTTGTAATTTTATTCTATAGCACTTAGTGTCTCTGTTTTGGCATAAAAACAGTAAGAAATTTATTTATCACTTAATCCTATTTAAAACACATAAAACCTTTGAAAATGCATAACTTAAAATCTATAACTCAGAAAATTGTGATTTCTGTTCCTAAGTTTTTATTTTAATATGTAGAATATCTCTGTGTATTTTGTTTACATGCTTGGTGTAATGTTAATTTTCCCTATATCCTGTGCTTGTTTGTATTGTGGCGAGTAGAAGAGCCCGTTGCTGAGGATCCTGGTGAGCAGCAGGTTGAGGTAGCTGAGCAGGAGCTCATTGAAGGCAAGTTGTGCCCTTGACCACTTTTTACCCAATAATGTTCTTTAATATCACTTATCCATGCATAGGTTAATCTTGATGGGACCCAATAGGTCACCCTAGATTTGTTTATCTCAATACCTTGTTTACCCCTGAATCACTTGGGTAGTTTGCTATTGCTTTATATGGTTTTGGGATAATCATTTATTACCTCTATGTTCCAATTCTTGTTGTTATTCTGTTTATGTTCATGTTGTTATCATTAATGTTAATTGGAACATAGAGCTTAACTTGAGAACCACGTGCCACCACAAGGGAGGAATGGGATCCCTTGGCTGACTAATTAGGAAAGCTAGTGGAAGACTACCTTACCCGAAAGGGGCAAGGGCAGTAGGGGAGAGGTCAGTGCGGGGAGGTCCCTGGTTGATTTTGCTGCGATGGCGGTCAGCCAGGAACCCTTTACTGGATCTTCCCATAAACTGTAGCGGGTTTTCGGAAGCTAGTGGAACTTTGTAAAGGCCTCGTAGTGTTGCCCTGCCGTGCTTCCTAGGTAGAGGTATATGGGATTCATGACCCCTTGGCAGATGGGTAACATGACTTGTGGGTAAAGGGTACAACCTCTGCAGAGTGTAAAACTGGTATACTAGCCGAGCTCACGGTCATGAGCAGCTCAGGACTCTCTGATGTTTAAATTATGGAACTTAAATTCAATTTTGTCATTTGCATTGCATGGGTTTGTTATTAATTTTGTTCTATTACTCTACTTATGGTTTGGTATTTACTTACACTTAGTAACTGCTAATAAAATTTTGACCAACTACTTAAAAGCAATGCTCAGCTTTAACCCCTGTCTTTGATTAAGCCTTACACATCACATGAACTCACACCTTTGTGAGATTGTGTCCACTGGTTCCCCACAACTTGTTGAGCTATGATCATGTGTGAGCTCACCCTTGCTGTCTCACACCCCCCCCACAGGAGATGATCAGGTGGTTCAGGAGGAGCCGCCTAACACTGTGGCGTTTCCCAGTCGACATTGGCGCCGACGATCCTTAGTTTGTTTTATCTTTATTACTTTATTTTGTAATAAGTCTTCCGCTATGTAATAAATACTCTAATGTTCTATGACATTTATCTCTATACACTCTGTTATTATATGTGTTGTCTTCTTGGCGCATGTATGAGATGCACCCGGCTTTGTTCCTTAAAACCGGGTGTTACAGAAGTGGTATCAGAGGAAATGTTGACTGTAGGACGAAACCTAGATAGAAATGGACAAACCCTTACCTACTTATCTCATTCTGATTCATTCTACACTCACCTTACTCTGATTCTTTCTACACTTATCTTGATCCTGTCTCACCTTCTACTGTTCTACTCTGATCATTCTTACCTTTTCTACTCAAAGACAAAATGGATTTCACACCTTGGAATCCTATGACTATGATCTTTCTAAGAGATAGGGAACCTAAGACTACTTTCTTTAAAAAAATGTTGTTTGATTGTGCTGATGCTCAATGCCTGATTTGCTTCTTTGATTGATTGAATTATAGATGGACATCTTAGTATGTACCACCATAAGGTATTGAATTAGCTAGGAAAGGTGAAATATTAATCTGCTTAGCTAATAAATCCCCCAAAGTAACCTGATTTGTAAATATCTGCCTTGTCTACTATTTTCTTACCATATGTATCTAACTCAGATGGTCAATACCAGGCGTGGTGGTGGAATTGACTTGCCTCCTAACCAACACACTCGAAGACAACCTCAGCCACAACCTGCAGGGATGAATCCTCCCAATCCTCCACCAGGCGGAGTTGACCCACTGGTTGCTGCTCAGATGGCGGTGATGCAGCAAATGGCAGACACCATGGCTGATATGCGTGCTCAGATGCAACAAGAACGCCAGGAGATGCGTCAGGAAAGAGAAGATATACGACAGGAGTTACGCCAGGAGCGAGATGAGATACGCCAGGAAAGGAGGGCGCAACAACAGCAGCTGCAACAGCAAATGCAACAACAGCAACAGCAGCAACAAGTACCACTGCCTCCACCACCACCACCAGTTCCACCCCGAGATAAGCATAGGGAGTTCATGAGCCATAAGCCACCCACATTTGCAAGCTCACCAGATCCACTTGATGCAGATGATTGGCTGAAAGCAATTGAGAAGATGCTGAATATTGCACAATGCACTGACCGGGAGAAGGTTTTATATGCTTCTGGACGTCTGATTGGTCCTGCTGCTGACTGGTGGGATTCTTATACTGCTGCCCATGATGCTGCGGATACTATTACTTGGGCAGAGTTCAGTACGCAGTTCAGGAACTAACATATTCCAGCTGGGATGATAAAGATCAAGAAGAAGGAATTTCTGTCGCTGAAGCAAGGAAGTATGTCAGTCAGCGAGTACCGCGACAAGTTCATCCAGTTATCCAGATATGCCCCTGAAGAAGTTGCTGAAGACGAGAGGAAGCAGGAGCATTTTATTGAAGGACTTAATGGACCACTGCAGTATGCTCTGGTGGCACACACATTTCCATCATTTCAGAGGCTGCTTGATAAGGCACTGGCTATTGAACACAAGCGTGTTCAACTGGGAGATTTGAAGAGAAAGGCCATATCTCAAGGACAAGGAAGCAGCAGTGTTCGTCCTCGCTACAGTTCACCACAGGGTACACCGACTCGACCCGGAGGACCACGCCCAGTTCCGCAATCACCACTGAGGACTCCACCTCCTCGACAGGCTACCCCTACTGGCACCCCGACGAAGTTTTCAGGACAGAGTCCGGGCACTCAATGTTACAAGTGTGGGAAGATTGGTCATTATGCAAATGTCTGCCCATAGAGGATTGCTACTACCCCTGTTCAGAACAGGCAGCAAACTCCAGGAACTGGCAAGGGATATTCTATTGCCAAGGTTAATCAAGTCAGCGTTGATGCTACTCCGGATGGAGGGGACCTCGTAATTGGTATGTTCTATGTTAATGCAATACCTGCAACCATATTATTTGATTCTGGTGCTACACATTCATTCATGTCTGCTAGATATGCCAACACAAATGAAATACCACTGCTAAATATGAGAACACCCCTGATAGTAATTACACCTAAAGGGCCTGTTGAGGCGAATCAAATGACACGTAAATTGACATTAACCATTATGGGTAGAGAATTTGGAGCTACTGCTATAATATTGGAGTCAAGCAGTATAGATTTGATTCTTGGTATGTCATGGCTAAGAAAGGCAAAGGCCGTTATAGCATGTGGTAGAGGTACCGTAGAACTCACTACTACTAAAGGAGAAAGGTTTCAAGTTAATATTGCAGTAACCTCCTCATCTATGCGTGCAATGTTCTTTATGCCGAAGGAGTTTGTTGGTGACAATATCCGGGTGGTTAGAGATTTTCCGGATGTTTTTCCAGAGGAGTTACCAGGGATGCCACCTGATAGAGAAGTTGAGTTTGTTATTGACCTCTTACCTGGAACCGCCCCCATTTCTAAACGGCCATATAGAATGTCCGTAGAGGAGTTGAAGGAACTTAAGAAGCAGTTAACTGAGTTACAAGAGGCTGGGTACATTCGTCCGAGTTCCTCACCTTGGGGAGCACCGGTCTTGTTTGTACAGAAGAAGGATGGATCGCAACGGATGTGTGTGGATTATAGATCTCTTAATGATGTTACAGTGAAGAACAAGTATCCGTTGCCCCGTATTGAAGATTTATTTGATCAAATGAGAGGTGCTAGAGTATTTTCGAAGATTGATCTCCGATCCGGTTATCATCAGATGAGGATTAGACCATCAGATATTCCCAAGACGGCTTTCTCGACTAGATATGGATTATATGAGTTTACTGTTATGTCATTTGGATTGACTAACGCACCAGCCTATTTTATGAACTTAATGAACAAGGTGTTTATGGAGTATTTGGATAGATTCGTCATGGTATTCATCGACGATATTCTTATTTATTCTCAGAGTGAAAGTGATCACGAGGAACATCTGAGGATGGTGCTACAGAAGCTACGAGATAACCAGCTATATGCCAAGTTCAGCAAGTGCGAGTTTTGGATTGGCGAAGTGCCATTTCTTGGTCATATTATTTCTAATGGAGGGATAGCAGTGGATCCTGCTAAAGTTAAGGAGATAATGGAGTGGAGAGTACCCACTACAGTTACTGAGATTCGGAGTTTCTTGGGATTAGCAGGCTACTATCGGAGATTTATTGAAGGATTTTCTAAGATTGCTAAGCCTATGACTTCGCTTTTGGAGAAAGGAAAAGAATTTAAGTGGGATGAGAAATGTCAAGACAAGCTTTGATCTATTGAAGAAGAGGTTGATGTCGCCACCAGTTTTGGTTATGCCAGACTTACAAAAAGGATTTGATATCTATTGTGATGCATGTGGCCAAGGCTTAGGATGTGTGCTCATGCAAGAAGGACATGTGATTGCTTATGCTTCTCGTCAGTTGCGGAGGCATGAATTGAATTACCCCACTCATGACTTGGAATTGGCAGCCGTTGTGCATGCACTTAAGATTTGGAGACATTATATCATGGGGACCAAGTGCCAAGTGTATACGGATCATAAGAGTTTGAAGTATATATTCACTCAGAAGGACCTCAACCTTAGGCAACGCCGTTGGTTGGAGCTTATTAAGGATTATGATTTGGAGATTCACTATCACCCGGGCAAGGCAAACTTGGTTGCAGATGCCTTGAGTCGCAAGGAGCATGTTCATTCAGCTATTGTTGCCCAGCTACCCGATGAGATTGTTGAGGACTTCAGGAGACTTAACCTGGGGATAGTTGCTCATACTGAGGGAGTTACTATTGATGTGGAACCTACTTTGGAGCAAGAGATCCGCAAAGGACAAATGGGTGATGCTAAGATAAAAGAGATTAAGGATCTAATTACTGAAGGTCGAGTTCCGGAATTCACGGAAGATGAGCAGGGCACTGTATGGTTCAAGGACAGAATATGTGTTCCTGATATTAAAAGCCTTCGAGAGACTATTTTAAAAGAGGCCCATGATTCGGATTATTCTATTCATCCTGGTAGTACCAAGATGTATCAGGATTTGAAACGGAAGTATTGGTGGTATGGATTGAAAAGAGATGTAGCTGCACATGTGGCTATGTGCGATGTATGTCAAAGAGTTAAGGCTGAACACCAGAGGCCAGCTGGACTACTGCATCCACTGAAGATACCCGAGTGGAAATGGGAAGAGATTGGTATGGATTTCATTACTGGATTGCCTCACACCCAGAAGGGATATGATGCTATATGGGTGATTGTGGATAGATTGACTAAAGTGGCTCACTTTATTCCTGTGAAGACTACTTATAAAGGTTCTCAGCTAGCAGAGTTATATATGGCTCGGATTGTGTGTTTACATGGAGTACCAAAGAAGATCATGTCTGATCGAGGTTCGCAGTTTACCTCAAGATTTTGGAGAAGCTTTCATGAGAACATGAGTACGAAGTTGAATTTTAGCACGGCTTATCACCCTCAGACGGATGGACAGACTGAAAGGACAAACCAAGTATTGGAAGATATGTTGAGAGCATGTGCCCTTCAGCATGGAGGAAGTTGGGATAAGAGTCTGCCTTATGCTGAATTCTCATATAATAATAGCTATCAGGCCAGTCTGAAGATGTCACCTTTTGAAGCTTTATATGGGAGGAAGTGCAGGACTCCTCTATATTGGGATCAGACTGGAGAGAGACAGTTCTTTGGGCCTGAATTGATTCAAGAAGCAGAAGAACAAGTTCGTATAATTCGAGAGAATTTGAGAGTGGCTCAAACTAGGCAAAAGAGTTATGCTGATAATAGAAGAAGGCCATTGGAATTTGAAGAAGGAGATTATGTGTATCTCAAAGTGTCACCACTGCGTGGAATGAGGAGATTCAAAGTTAAGGGCAAATTGTCCCCTCGCTATATTGGACCATTCTTGATCTTTAGAAGAGTTGGGGAGATGGCATACCAACTCGAGTTACCTGCTACTTTATCGGATGTGCATAATGTGTTCCACGTGTCTCAACTTAAGAAGTGTCTCCGTGTTCCCGAGGAACAGTTACCCATGGAAGAGCTCAGTGTTCAAGGTGATTTGACTTACACGGAGTACCCGATCAAGATTTTGGATACCTTGACTCGAGTTACAAGAAATAAGGTGATAAAGATGTGCAAAGTCCAATGGAGTCACCACGGTGAAGATGAAGCAACTTGGGAAAGAGAAGAAGAGCTTCGCATAGATTTTCCCCACCTTTTCCCTAGATCTTCTTAAATCTCGAGGACGAGATTATTTTTAAGGGGGGTAGGATTTGTAACACCTACTTTGTAATTGCTAGATAAAATACCAATAGAGAAAACAATTTCTCTCCTTATGTGAGTTTGACCTTTATGCATCATTATATGAGAACACCATGTCCAAGAACAATTAATAAAGAGATATGCTACTAAATTGTTGCATCATGCTGGATATTTTACTTTTGTGTGCATTTTGTGACAAGAAAAATATTAAAACCAAAAAGGGAATTTAAAACCTAAAAGAAATTCTTGAGAATAGAGAAGAGAAAGGAATATTATTCAATACAAATAAAATTATCATTAAAATTACTTCATCACAGTTGATATGATCAAAATAAATAATTAGCCAGTACATAAAGTGCCACAAAGTTTGAATTTGGATTGAAGTTTGAATTTGAAAAAGAAATGAAACAGAAAATAAAAAGGGAAAAGGATAAATCCTTACCTGGGCCGGCAGACTCCATTTCGGCCCATCTACCGTTCACTCACCGCGCGGCCCATCTAACTCACCCGCGCGCGCGCTTAGACTCGCTTACATATGGGGCCCGGCTGCCAGTCTCGCGTGCGCGTGATTCATCGCTTACCTGTGGGACCGCCCCGTCAGTCGCTCACCCGCGTGTCCGTCATCTTCTTCAACGAATTTGCCGCTGATGGCGGGGGCGCGCCGGGAATCTCGGCGTCTGTTGACGAACTCTACTCGGCTCCCCCTCCCACATAAGCTGCGCCCCCTCCTCTCCACTCGTGGCTCCTTTATTGCGCCGTAGTCGTAGGTCCAAGCCGCCATCGCCGACCCTTTCCGCTGCCGCAAGCTCGGTGCCGCGCCGCCATCGGTGAACTGGGACTTGGTCGGACTATCGGCCACGGCGAATTGGTCTGCAACTCCACACGCCCCCGCCACACGTGTGGGAACCATCCGTTGGCAAGGAGCGCCTGCAGCGGACTGTTAATTCCTCGCCGTCGCCGTGGATTCACCGTGCGCCGTGAGCAGGGCCGGAGACCGTCGGGAACGTGGTATGGATGCGCTCCTCGAGTTCGCCATTCTCTTAATTTCGTTTTGCACCTGAGATGAGTAGACATTGTGTACCAATTCACGCGCTTGACATCTCGGCCATGGCGCCGCCGCGCACGGGTGTATTCCGGTGGCCGGAGTTGGGCGGGGTTCGGCCGGGAATCGTGGGCCGTCGATTTCTCGTTGTATGGCTCGGATTAGAAGGCGGGTAACGCTTTGGTGGGTTTCGCGTCAGCCGTTGATATCCGGTCGGATGGATCGGGTGGCTCTGGACAAAATTAAATCTGTGCCGTAGGATCGTGATCCAGTGGACGGCAATGCGTACCGGTTTGGTGTATAATAAATCTAATCTGGGCCGCTCAGTTCAGATCGTGCGGCCGAGATTCAACCATACCCGTTCGCGCTGGCATTTTTGTTAAAGAGCCCCTCGGGTTTCACTGAATCAACCCGCCGTCCTATTGTCACTGTTTTCTGTGTCTGGGGCGACTTACACCGAGCCCCCTACACTTTCCAGGAATTGACGCCCAGTCCAGTCAACACGAAAACCAGAGAAAATGTTTATTAAATGAATTTTTAATATGAAAATAATTGCTAGAACTTTATAAATTCATAGAAAATTCATACTAACTCCAAATTCATCCATTCCAGTTCCTAAAATTTTGTAATTTTATTCTATAGCACTTAGTGTCTCTGTTTTGGCATAAAAACAGTAAGAAATTTATTTATCACTTAATCCTATTTAAAACACATAAAACCTTTGAAAATGCATAACTTAAAATCTATAACTCAGAAAATTGTGATTTCTGTTCCTAAGTTTTTATTTTAATATGTAGAATATCTCTGTGTATTTTGTTTACATGCTTGGTGTAATGTTAATTTTCCCTATATCCTGTGCTTGTTTGTATTGTGGCGAGTAGAAGAGCCCGTTGCTGAGGATCCTGGTGAGCAGCAGGTTGAGGTAGCTGAGCAGGAGCTCATTGAAGGCAAGTTGTGCCCTTGACCACTTTTTACCCAATAATGTTCTTTAATATCACTTATCCATGCATAGGTTAATCTTGATGGGACCCAATAGGTCACCCTAGATTTGTTTATCTCAATACCTTGTTTACCCCTGAATCACTTGGGTAGTTTGCTATTGCTTTATATGGTTTTGGGATAATCATTTATTACCTCTATGTTCCAATTCTTGTTGTTATTCTGTTTATGTTCATGTTGTTATCATTAATGTTAATTGGAACATAGAGCTTAACTTGAGAACCACGTGCCACCACAAGGGAGGAATGGGACCCCTTGGCTGACTAATTAGGAAAGCTAGTGGAAGACTACCTTACCCGAAAGGGGCAAGGGCAGTAGGGGAGAGGTCAGTGCGGGGAGGTCCCTGGTTGATTTTGCTGCGATGGCGGTCAGCCAGGAACCCTTTACTGGATCTTCCCATAAACTGTAGCGGGTTTTCGGAAGCTAGTGGAACTTTGTAAAGGCCTCGTAGTGTTGCCCTGCCGTGCTTCCTAGGTAGAGGTATATGGGATTCATGACCCCTTGGCAGATGGGTAACATGACTTGTGGGTAAAGGGTACAACCTCTGCAGAGTGTAAAACTGGTATACTAGCCGAGCTCACGGTCATGAGCAGCTCAGGACTCTCTGATGTTTAAATTATGGAACTTAAATTCAATTTTGTCATTTGCATTGCATGGGTTTGTTATTAATTTTGTTCTATTACTCTACTTATGGTTTGGTATTTACTTACACTTAGTAACTGCTAATAAAATTTTGACCAACTACTTAAAAGCAATGCTCAGCTTTAACCCCTGTCTTTGATTAAGCCTTACACATCACATGAACTCACACCTTTGTGAGATTGTGTCCACTGGTTCCCCACAACTTGTTGAGCTATGATCATGTGTGAGCTCACCCTTGCTGTCTCACACCCCCCCCCCCACAGGAGATGATCAGGTGGTTCAGGAGGAGCCGCCTAACACTGAGGAGTTCGATCTGATCTAGGTGGCGTTTCCCAGTCGACATTGGCGCCGACGATCCTTAGTTTGTTTTATCTTTATTACTTTATTTTGTAATAAGTCTTCCGCTATGTAATAAATACTCTGATGTTCTATGACATTTATCTCTATACACTCTGTTATTATATGTGTTGTCTTCTTGGCGCATGTATGAGATGCACCCGGCTTTGTTCCTTAAAACCGGGTGTTACACTATTTTTCCCTTTTCCATTTCCCCTGATAAAACCCGAAGGGTAGAGGGAGCCCGATCTTTCGATGAGAGATGATAGAGGTCAGAAAATTATTGGAGGACGATGTTGGCTGCCTGACTACCACAACCAAGATGGTGTAGTGCCTTGAGCGACATATACACCGTCTCCTGATAACTACGATTTGGGGTGGAGGTCGACGTTGTGTTATCTGACTACAACAACCACAAGGGGTGCTGCGCCTTAGTGATAGTTACGTTGGCTTCTGTTGTTGCTTCTCTTACTGTGCCAAGAACAGACTTGAACCTGCAAGCAATCGAGAACAAGCAAGAATAAGATAATAAGCAAACACTCACGGATCCGATAAAGTTGGGGTCATGTTTCAAGTATTCGGGTGGTTTAGTCGATACACCCATTTACAAGGAAGTAGTAAAGGCTAAACTTACATCAAACAAAACCCAAGTTCTGTTTTGGCTACTAGTTGCTTAAATAGAAGCATAGAAAAGAGGAGCTCTGGTGGAGTCTTGAAGTTCTCTCTGCCGTTCCTGGATGCCTCGGATGTGATCTCTCATTGATTCTTTATCCACTAGAAAGTAGACAAAGAGACTTTTCCAACAAGTAGTTATTTGCATTAAACAACCTAGGGAGTTAAAAGATATGTCCCATTTAAACTTGTACTTACTGCAGTTACAAAATCCCTTCATGGTGGTGGAGTCACAAAGTTCTCTTAGTCGTTCCTAGATGCTTCGGGTCTGATCTCTCATTAATTCTTGATCCACTAGAAAGTAGACAAAGATACATTTCCAACAAGTGCTTATTTGCATTAAACAACATTGGGAGTTGAAAGATATGCACTCTTAAACATGCACTTGTTGCAGTTACAAAATCCTCTCGGGTGCAACATCTTTTATTGCCTTGTTGCCTTCTCCACTCCAAGATGGTTCACCTCCCATACACTTGAGCATAATAAATTCATCGCAATGCTTTAGTACCTCATTTAAAGAAGAATTAGCTTCAATAGCAAGGAACGAGTTCACCTGATAAATAAGTTCATCAGTAGAGTCCTCATCATCCTCCCCTACTTGCAGTAGAGTCGTCCTCGACTCCAGCAGGTACTCCTCACCCGAGTATGGCATTAAATCTGATGGCATGGTTGCCTGGTTGAGAATGTTGGAAATGTCTTTACATGGTCCTCAATCAACTTCTTTGTTCCTATGCCTTCCTTATACACTCAACATATCGCTTGATCCATGTAAGAAGTTCTACAAATAAAACATACATACTTTACGACACAATATCATATATTCAAATATATCAAAGGTAGTTACAATGTGGAAGAGTTTCACCTTTGTAACAAGAGTCATTAACATGGTCATATCTGAGCTAGTATTGTTCTCATCATTCCCCCCTTCTTGACAGCAAACTATCCTTGTTTTTGCATTATAACTAAGGTTTTATCAAGGTCTTTCAAATAAAAACTTGGCCGTAATCGCCCCCCTGTAACACCCCGTCCAATCCTGGATCGGGGTACTTACTCCTCGCAGCTCGCTAGGATCATATATTGTCCCCAAAGGCCAATACTGGGCTTTTGTGCACACTTTGTCCTCACTCATGTGCACCCGAGAAAACTTCGTGGTTGGTCATCCATCCCAAATTGCTCCAAGCCAAGCACGCTTAACTTGGAGGTTCTTTCGAGATAGGCTTCCGAAAAAGAAGATGCACCTTATTGGTATGGATACTCTATTAATTCTATTAAGCCTTGGGCCAGGATATCACCATCCTAAGGGCCAGGATATCACAATCCACCCCCCTTAGAAGACCGACGTCCTAGTCGGTCAACCCCAATCCAGGAACCTCTCCTCTTAGCCATGTCTGTGTGTCTAGTGTCATCATATGACATGCCATGTGACCACTCTGGGCCCACATGCGCCATGCGCCATATACCCGGACCCCCTAACCCACACACGGCTGTGAAACCACGAGGCTCGGCTCTGATACCACTTGTAACACCCCGTCCAATCCCTGGACCGGCGGTACTTACTCCTGTCACCTCACTAGGATCATATATTGTCCCTAAAGGCCAACACTGGTCTTTTGTGCACACTTTGTCCTCACTCATGCGCACCCGAGAAAACTTCCCGGTCGGTCACCCATCCCAAATTGCTCCAAGCCAAGCATGCTTAACTTGGAGGTTCTTTCGAGATAGGCTTCCGAAAAAGAAGATGCACCTTATTGGTATGGATACTCTATTAATTCTATTAAGCCTTGGGCCAGGATATCACCATCCTAAGGGCCAGGATATCACAATTCACCCCCTTAGAAGACCGACATCCTAGTCGGTCAACCCTAATCCAGGAACCTCTCCTCTTAGCCACGTCTGTGTGTCAAGTGTCGTCATATGACATGCCATGTGGCCACTCTGGGCCCACATGTGCCATGTGCCATATACCCGAACCCCCTAACCCACACACGCCCGTGAAACCACGAGACTCGGCTCTAATACCACTTGTAACACCCCATCTAATCCCTGGACCGGCGGTACTTACTCCTATCAGCTCACTAGGATCATATATTGTCCCCATAGGCCAACACTGGTCTTTTGTGCACACTTTGTCCTCACTCATGCGCACCCGAGAAAACTTCCCGATCGGTCACCCATCCCAAATTGCTCCAAGCCAAGCACGCATAACTTGGAGGTTCTTTCGAGATAGGCTTCCGAAAAAGCAGATGCACCTTATTGGTATGGATACTCTATTGATTCTATTAAGCCTTGGGCCAGGATATCACATCCTAGGGGCCAGGATATCACACCCCCCCCGACCTACTTAAACCAGAAAATATTTTTATTTTTCCTTTTCCCATTTCCTTTTTCACAATTTCATATACACGTGTTTTTGATATTTTGTGCACAAATAATGGTTCAAGCACTTTCTAAGACACATAAAATAATGATAATAAGAACTTGACACACTTTTCTTAGCAAGGCAAATGTTTGATGTACAGTTTATTGCTTGTTTTGCTAGAAGAAGCAGTGACCGACGTCCCATACCCCTAGCTCCAGAAGAAGGGAAGGAGCTCGACCTCCCGGAGATAGAACCTTCGTGTCACGAGAGCTTCGACGAAGGCAAGTTCATTCTACCCTTAATGCATAAAATACCTATTCTTTCTACCACTACCTAAGCCTGGGTTATGGGATGGTTACGATGCATTTGTGAGATGAGTTTTAGCCTGCATTGAGAACACCTTTTTGCTACAACAAGAAAAGAGGGTTATGGATTGTGTTTTCCCAAAGAAATTGTTTTTTAAAACGTGTATGATGAAGGGTTATCACCCTTATCACCTTTTGAGTGGGATGATCAGGGACTCCCTGGTTTGGGAGGGCCTTAAGGTGTTGGCTAAGATAGGTTAGGTGTGAGCATGAAGGTTTGTCCCTCTCTTATAAGGACCGGTCTGTCATCCTTTATTACCTGTACTCATAACAAGTACATCCACTTGAGATTGTTTGGGCAGTCACTTGATCTAAACTTGCATGTTCTGCATTCTAGGGTTATGGATGTAGCATCTCGATTTTGGCTCCAAGGTTAGAAACCTTAAATTCCTTAATCCCTCCTTATTTTCTTAAAGCCTAAACCTCATAATCATTTCATTTCTCATATGCATAAACCATATTTGCTAGTAGCACTTCACACATGTAGTCTCACCTAACATTTCATTTTTGGCACATAGAAAATACCATGAATATATATATATATATAAAGGAGTTAAGGAAAGAGAAAAAAAGAAGAAAAAAGAAAAAAGGAACACTCTTTCTCTCCCCCTCGACTGGGCCGATTCTAGCCCATGCTCTCCATGCTCGCTCTCTCGCGCCATTCCCTCTTGGCCCACCGCGACCCACCAGCGCACGCGCCCTCTCGCGACGCGCTCTCCCTCTCCCTCTCGCTGCCACCCGACCCCACTTGCCAGCCGCACTCCCTCTCGCTCTCTCTCGCCCGCTCTTCCCCTGTCAGGTGGGTCCCGAATGTCAGCTCCCTCTTCCTCACTCGCGCACGGCTTCGCCGCAAACCCCGCTGGCCATCGTCCTTTCCCCGCCCACCATTACTCCTGTGCCAGTGATGTTAGGCACCACATTGTCCCTCACCCACTTTGCTAGCGCCCTCGCACGGCACCCCTCCTCGAGCCATCCCGTCCCCGGTACTGTGTGCCATCATCACCGTCGTGTTGCACCTCACCGGCGCCAGCTTGCTTTAGCTATTTCCCTCCATCGGGCACCTATAAAAGGGCCTCCCCGAGCTCCCTTTCTCCTCGCACCGGCCTCGGCCACTCTCCCTCCCTCCCCTGGGCTCAATCAAGTCAAGTGCCCCCGCCTCCCTCCGCTCTCCAGTAGCTTAGGGTCAAAATAAGATAGTTCACAAACTTCACCACATCTCCACGGACACAGAGCATCACTTTCTCCCCCCATCATGCCCAGTGGCCTCACCGGCGACCTCACCACCGCGAAAGCCCACCACCTCGTCGTGGACAAGCCATCCCAGGCCTCCACTGGCCAAATTGATCCACCACCGTAACTGCCTGCCTCTGCTCAAGCTAGCCCACCTACCCAATCTTCGAAAACTGGACCACCAGTGGAGAACCGTCGTCGAACCCTCGGCGGCCGGTTCTCCCCTTCCCTCGTAAACTCTCCCTCCCCTCTCCAGTAGCTTAGGGTCAAAATAAGATAGTTCACAAACTTCACCACATCTCCACGGACACAGAGCATCACTTTCTCCCCCCATCATGCCCAGTGGCCTCACCGGCGACCTCACCACCGTGAAAGCCCACCACCTCGTCGTGGACAAGCCATCCCAGGCCTCCACTGGCCAAATTGATCCACCACCGTAACTGCCTGCCTCTGCTCAAGCTAGCCCACCTACCCAATCTTCGAAAACTGGACCACCAGTGGAGAACCGTCGTCGAACCCTCGGCGGCCGGTTCTCCCCTTCCCTCGCTGGCACGTGGGCCCCGTGCCCACGACGCCGTCCCCACACTGTGCCCCGCTGGCGGGCCGAGTTGGGTCGATTTGGCCGCGCGCACCTGCGCTCGGCTGGGCCGAAATCCCCCCGGCCCAATTAACCAGAGATCCTTTATCTTTTTCCTTTTGCTTTTCCCTTTTTCTAATCTATTTTTATATGTTGATAATTTACGCACCAAAAATGGTCCCAACACTTTTTAAGTCACAAAATAATGATGGTTAGTAACTTTACACACTTTACTTAGCAAGCAATGTTTGATGTATTGTTTATTGCCTGTTTTTGCAAGACGAAGAAGGGTCTAACTTTCCAGAACCCATCGCTCTGGAAGAAGGATAGGAGCGTGACCTCCCAGAAATAGAGCCTTTATGCCAAGAGAACTTCAACGAAGTCAAGTTCAGTCTACCCTTGATGCATAAATTACCTATTCTTTCTACCACTACATAAGCCGGGATATGGGATGGTTTCTATGCATGGTGAGTAGAGCGATAGCCTGTATCAAAGAAGTACCTTTTTGCTACAAAAAGATGTGAGGTTGGGGCAATGATTTTCAAAGAAGACAAATGTTTTTCATAATGCATATGATGAAGGGTTATCACTCTTATCACCAATTGAGTGGGAGGATCAGGGACTCCCTGGTTTGGGGAGGGCCCAAGGTGATGGCTCAGTCAGGTTAGGTGTGAGCATGAAGGATTGTCCCCCTCGTTTAAGGATCGTTTTGTCATCCTTCACTACCTGTACTCTTGACAAGTACAACCACTCGAGACTGTATGGGCAGTCACTCGATCTGAACTTGCATGGTCCGAACCCTAGGGTTATGACGGCTGGGGAGCACCAGGAGGATAAGGAGGGGGAATGTTTTGTCCTGGTTTGGGCATGGTGGTGGCCTTGTTCCTTCTAGTATAATCGCTAAGGTAAGGTCGTGCAAGGAAGGAAAGAGCTTCGGTGTCAGATCTCATGGCAGTGAGATCGTAGAGCCGGACTAGTGGGTAAAGTGTACCCCTCTGCGCAGAGTTTGAAACCTATTCGAATATTCTGTGTCCACTGGTATGGATGAGTCTGGTGTGGTATGACAATTAGTGTTTCTATATTGAAAAGAAAAAGGGAAATGCGTTAGTATTTTTAAAAAGAAAGACGAAGCCACGGGAGCGGGAAGCTCAGTGGTGGTTGAGTGTGAAAAAGTGCTACCTCTCTCTTTTCTGGGTAAAAACATCAAGTATCGTCTTTCTCTAAGAAAAATAAAGAGTGACTACAACTCCACCATACCAAGCATGTATTGTATAGGTCACTCCCTCTTTACAGGTTGGATGGGCTTGCATAATACGTAAGTATTCACCCAGCTTTATTTATGTTTTCAGCTACCGAAGACTTCCTTTCTGCTATGTTCGACTAGAAGGGGGCTGTGTCCGCACCTAGTCTGCCTGTGGCTTGGGCTACTTTTCTTCCCCTCCGCTATGTATCCAAAGTTCGCTAGAGCTTGCTTTTGGTATTGTAATAATTATTATGTAAAGACTATGTACTATCTGATGAAATGAATGTGTTTATTAGCATCCTGGGACTAGTAATTGTATCACATTTGAGTCCCAAAGGATGGGGACACTTCAGGTGGTATCGGAGCCATAGGACTGGCCGTAGACTGCAGCCCTGACCTAAAAAGCTTTACTCAAAAGAAAAACCTCTTAACTTCTTAAAGAATCTTCTCCTCTTGGTACCAGATGGAGGGCACCTTTACCCTTAAGACATCCTATTGCTCAGAGGTGGAAGGATTTCCCTACCTTTTTCGGAGTTGTGTGCTTCGCCTGGGAGTCCGCAAGAAGCCAGAGTATATCTGGAAGGAATACCGTGAAAATGGAATTGAGAATTGCTCCATGGCAGTCTACCTAGGAGAAAGCCGAAGCTACCCAAACCACCCACCTTTCTAGGTCACCGCTACTGGCCACAGCTTCCCAGACACCTACCAAAATGATGCCCAAAGAGACCTCCGCCAATTATGCCAAAACTACAGCAAAGAAGTAGCCGAGACACCCTTCGCTACTTCCCACCTAGCAACAAAAATAACCCTGCTTGGAGGAAAAGACTCTAGGCTTTGTCAGGGAGAGAGTGTTGGGGGGCCTTCGTCTTCCGAAGGTCCTCAAAAACACAACTAACATGCTTTCCAAGTATAATATATTGTCACCGGAACCTTCGGCTTTGAGATGAAGGTGTGCACAACATGAAAGGCGTGGTCTGGAAGAAGGATGAACCAGTTCCGAAGCTGTTGATGGAGAAGCTTCGGCTTAGCATAAAGATGGTGGTGGAGAATGAAACCGACCTAAAGGGGAAAGACTTCTTAGTCCTCGACAGATTATTCCTTAGTCAATAGTAAATGTCAAGAACATGGATGTAATTTTACCCAGGCTGCGACATGTGCCTATAAATAGATAAACAACAACACCGTACTATTCATGTTGACTTGTAATCACTCGCACATCACTCTTGGATTCTTACCTTCTGTCAAGCCGAAGGTACAAATGTAATTTAATATCATTAATGTTTGTTCATGATCATATAATGAAAATATTAATAATCTAATGGTTTAATATAATTATTCATGTCCTTTCTATGTTCCTACTTTTATTCTTACATGCTGAGATGATGAAGGTATGTCATTCATAACCTTCGTCTGAAAATCATTATATCCTAAGGGAGATAATGCTTCGAAGGACGAAGGTCTTTAACCATTAACATTTGTGTTGCCTTGTTCTTGATTCATAGCATTTGAGAACAAGTGACAAACATTGGCGCCCACCTTCGGTGAACTCATTTGACCACCTTCGGCAAGCTGTGACCTTCGTCATGCCGCCGAAGAAGTCTTCAGGGCTAGGGGCTACACTGCAGCCACTGGACGTCAATCAGGAAACATTACGCGAAGCCAGGAGACAAAAGAGGAAAGCTACTAGCCCAACACTTCAGGAGGAGGAGCTGGACCAGGAGATCAGGGACCTGGAAATCATTCACCAGCAGGTACAAAGGAAGAAGGAGAAGATGGCCCGCCTGGCCGATCTATAGAAGAAAATTGATGAAGCTGCTGAGGAAATGCGTCATCTTACTCAAGATGACAAGGACCGAAGGCCCCAGCACAGGGAACTTCGTCAAGAGAGTTCACTCAACGACGATGAATGGTACGATGACTTTCATCATGGCAATTTTGCTTTTGATGATGCTTCTCCTTTGGCAGCAAAGTTGCAGGCTACTCCATGGCCCCCATCATACAAGCCACCTCAGCTTCCTATGTATGATGGACACTCAGATCCTAAGCAGTTTTTGATGAGCTATGAAGCAATCATATCTTCATATGGAGGCAATACTATAGTCATGGCGAAATCCTTCGTCATGGCAGTTTGAAGTGTGGCCCAGACATGGTACTCTTCTCTCCGGCCAAGGACAATCACATCATGGCAGAAGCTTAAAGATATGCTAATCACTAGCTTCCAAGAATTTCAAATGAAGCCAGACACTGCTCAGGCTTTGTTTCAGTGCACACAAGACCATGAAGAGTACCTTCAGGCATATGTTCGAAGGTTCCTGCGTCTGAGAGCACAAGCGCCTATAGTGCCCAATTAAATTGTCATTTAGGCCATGATCAAGGGGCTCCGACCAGGACCTACGGCCCAATATTTTGCCAGGAAACCCCCACAAACTCTAGAGAAGCTTCTTCAGAAGATGGATCAATATATCCAGGCTGATAATGATTTTCGCCAGAGAAGGGAAGAAGCCTACAGGTTCTCTGAGATGACAAGGGGCTTCAGAGGAAGAATCCACCCCAAACATGTCAGATCAATTCATAATTCTAGCCAAAGTGATGATAGAAGAAGCTAGCCTCAAAGGCCACAACATAGCTCCCAATCTTCAGGGTAACAACAAAGCTCTTTCAGGCCACCAGTCCCAAGGGGCAGAGGCAGCAGGGGCTTCGGCGGAAGATATGGAAATCAGCCCAGAAAGCTATATTGTTTATTCTGCGGTGAAGATAAGGGCCACACCACAGGAACATGCCAAATCACAATACAGAAGCAAAAGGAGATTGCAGAAGTTGAGGCGAGGCAGAATCAGCCGAAGCAGGTCTTACATACTGCTTCATGCTACTCTCCCTATGTACCAGAGTACGTAGGCAATCAACAACCTTCGACTTCTATTGCTTCGGCAAGTCACTCTTAGGCTTCCTAGGCCCAGCTCCCATTACTGCCACCATTACCACCCACTCAGGCCCGAAGCCACCAGCCAGAAGGGCATTCACACGCACAACAGCAGTGTGATTTTCGAGAGGAATCTGAAGCACGTACAGTCAACAGCACTATGCCATAATCCAAGCATATCTATTAAAGAATATCCTATTCTTACTGTATCTTTATCTTTTATGCCATTTTAATTTTTGTATGAGAAACAAGTCATGAAGGACTGAATTTCGATTTTATGAAAAAATTGCGCCTATGTCAAGTAAAATACGTCTTAAACAGACTTCTGAAGTTACAAAACTCGTTCCTAAGGAAGCGCGGATTAAGTTTTGAAGCTGCAAAAAGTCGTTCCTAAGGGAGTGCAGAGTAAGTTTTCTGCTCAAAAGTCGTTCCTAAGGGGATACAGAGCTTAAATACTAGTTCCGAAGCTGCAAAAAGTCGTTCCTAAGGGAGCGCAGCGTAAGTTTTCTGCTCAAAAGTCGTTCCTAAGGGAATGCAGAGCCAAAAATTCCACCAAAATAGAAGGTGAAGAAGCTCCAAAGTCATTCCTAAGGGGATGCAGAGCTTAAATACCACCGAAATATAAGGTGAAGAAGCTCCAAAGTCATTCCTAAGGGGATGCAGAGCTTAAATACCACCGAAATATAAGATGAAGAAGCTCCAAAGTCGTTCCTAAGGGGATGCAGAGCTTAAAGACTCAAAAGTCGTTCCTAAGGGGATGTAGAGTCTTTCGTGTTCCAGTGGGGGCGCGTATGTGTGTGTGTATTCGACGTCACCATCATGTTGCATCATATCATTGCATCATTTCGCATAACATTACATCATACATCATATCGCATCAACGACAAAAAGTTTGGATACGAAGCAAATCTTCGGCAATACTTTGTTGAAAGAAAATCTACTGAGGCACGAAGCAAACTTTGAGAAAACAATTTTATCAGACGTCATAAAAGGGGTTTCTTTCTTTACGAAGCATGAAAAGAAGGGAAGGTGTTTTTTCGCCGAAGGCTCAAAAAGGTATGTGCGTAAATTTCACGCATCACAAAGAAATATATTACAACAATTTACATGTCTAATTGATTATTCCATACACCAAATGTTACATAGTATTATTACAATAAAGTTCAATCTTCCTTACGTATCTTTTCCGCGGCTTCGTTCAACAGCTTGTCGACGACTTCGTCTATAATGGAATTAGCGACACTCATTACATCCAGCGCCTTCTTCATGACGGAATCGGCCTGGGGGTCATATGGCTCCGGGCAGTGGAGAGAGTTTGGCTATAGTAAAAATCGTTAGTCCAAAGCTAGAAAGCAAACACCGAAGCTAAAAATTCAATAATAATATCTATACGCCTTTCGTGCTCAGCAGCTTCTTCGGCTCGCCTACCTTCTTCTCGGGCTTCATGGGTGTCTTTTTCATTTTTCTTGATGATTTCGTTGGCCAATTCCTGGCCACCGTTCACCCAGACATCGGAATAAAATTTTCCGCCGACCAAAGTAGCTTTGGCCGAAGGGTCTTTTGTATCATCTATGGAGAAGGCGGCTTCAGCCTGGGCCATAGCTTTTACTTGATCGCAACTACCCTTCTACAGGATAGCCGCAACCCCTCGAGCGCCAGAGAAGGCACAGATGTCCCCACGGTCGCCCAGGATCTCTTCAAAGGCTTCGACTTCCCCGCTTATCCAGTCAATAACGCCCTCGGGGTCGCCTCGAATGAAGTTCTCTTTGGAAGAATAAGCACCTACTTTGGCAAAGCTGGTTTTCAATTTTTTCATGCAATCCAAGGATTTCTCGAAGCACATTTACTTGGATTCCCGAAGCTCCTCAACATTTTTCTCTAGCTTAGTTTTCCACCATTCACTAATTTCTTGACTAGCTTTTGCAACTGCGAAGTTTTCATTGGCTTCGGCAAGTTTTTCCCAAAGGTCTTCAATTTTGGCTTTATAAATTTCGGATTGAGTGTTAAATTTTGCTTCATCTTCTTTCACTTTATCCACCAATGAGAGTAGAATTTTGTCCTTGTCCAAGGCTTCGTTTCTCAGTTTAATGACTTCTGATCGAAGGTTGCCGAGAGCTATAGCGCAGCTATCGTCTTTAGCATTCTTTTGCGCCCTAAGGTCATTGCTAAGGATTAAGTCTTGCAAGAAAGAAGAAAGGATTAGCATGAGAATAAAAGAATTCATTTCCAAATCCATAAACTTTAAAGTTCACAACTTCTGTACCTTCATACTGTTGTATGCGAGGCTGTCCGCGAGGTCATCCTTTGACATGGTGGAGAGGCCAGCCTCGAGCTTCGGAAATCCCATACTTTGGCCATATCCCGGTAGACGGATATCTCTTTGTTGTCCGGGAGACAGTACAGGAAATCATCTTCGTCCGTGCCATTGAACACTAAGGCCCCCTTCGGGTATTTCAATTCCCGGGCATAGTGTTTGGCTTCAAAATTTCTTCTTCGGACAATCTTTTTCCCGAAGCATGTCGAATAATATAGTCAAGATCTTTGGACGGTGCTTCGGGAGCAAGGGACTTGGCTTCTTCGGCCACATTCTTCTCAGAGCTACGTTAGCATCTGGAAATTCTTCTCCGGCCTTCTGCCCAGCTGCGGCAGGTTTCGTCTCAACAGACATTGAAGGCCCGACTTCGGCTTCGGCATGAGCTGTAGTAGTTTCGGCAACCTTTTTTGCAAAAACGAGAGTCAATGCCCTTGACTCCATGATGGCATCTAGTACGCTGGCCATTCTGCTCCTCTTAAGAGTTGTGGCGGGAGCCTTTGCCACCTTCGGCAATTCTGCTTCTACCGGTGGGCATAGGATTTCTGGTAGCACTATTGTTTTTTCTATCTCTGGCTTTTTGGCCACCCCATCTTCGGCTTCGACTGGCTCGACTATAGGCACCTTTGGCACCTCAGCGCTCCGAGCGGCGGGAGCAGCTTGTTCCGCTTCGGCAGCAAAAGATGTCTCTTCACCAAATTTTGGCACTGTGGCCGTTTCATTATATCTTGGCCGGTGGGTCAAAACCTTCATCTTCTTGCCTTCGACACAACAGAGATGGCCGAAGTGGCAGTTTTCCTCTTTTTTCCCCACTTTCGTGAGGGGTAGCAATAATCAGGATATACAAAACCAATCGCATTGAAAACTCTGTTCAACCTTTTCTTGCCTCGACCTTCAAAGGCTGAGGACAAAGCATCATCTTCGGCTCTGGTATATGCCCCAAGTAACTCATCGCTAGTAGCTTCAATACATTTCAGCCACTCGTCGTTTGGTTCATCAAACTGGTCTCTGAACCTGAAGGTGTATTTCAAGCGAACTAATCCACCTTGACTGGACCCGGCAGCAGTCTCCTTCGGCATCTACCAGTTATCCACAAGTGGCCATACCCTATAGGCTATGTGCTCTTGAATAAGGTCTCTTGTACCAATGAAAGCACAGACATTGTTGAAAGCCTTTTGACATGCTTCGGCATCACTATCAATCGCCACAGTCGGCCTTCGAAGGCCGAAGCGAGACTAGATGGGGTGTTGGATAATCCCCTTTATGTCCTCCCTTTCAATCAGATTATTCTTAACATAAAATCATTCCTCCATCCAGGCCCTAGGCCACTTCTTCCGAATTGTTGGAACCAGGTAGCTTGCATTAGAACGAGCAGCGAATCCATAACACTGAAGTTGTTGTGATATTGCTCTTTGCCGGTAGCCTTCATCTCATACAATAGTTCGTGCATATTGCAAAAACACTTTGTGCTCGGTTCCAGCCCTTGGCTTCTCACAGCCCAAATGAACACACCCATTCTGATTATAGCTTCGGGAGTAAGTTGATGAAGAAAGATCTGAAATATCTTCAACACTTCAACCAAAAATTTGCTCAATGGGAACCGAAGACCCGCCTTCATAAAGCTTCTGTAGGCAACAACTTCATTTTCTTCAGGAGTAGGGGCGGTGCTGTCCCCTCCAACCCTCACAATAGACATGTCATGAAAGTGCCTTCCTTTCATGGCGTCAATTTGACTTTGTTTAATAGTCGACTTTTCGAAGATGGTATGGCTTGGCTGCCAGGGCCGGTCTTCAGAATCTTCATCCCCACTTTCCACATCATAATCATCACTATCATCAAAATCCTCAGACAAATCCACCATTATTTCCTTTGTGATCTTCTCCGTATTTGTTTTTTCCATAGATTCGTAAAACCCAGCAAGAAAAGGGTCCACAACCTTCTTCTCCTCAGACATCTTTTTCTCTTCAGAAATGCAACAAGCACTTGTGTATATCACGAAGCTCGAAAACCAAGCAAGAGCTGACATCAAGAGAATTAAAAATTTGAGAAAATAACGCGAGCAACAGAAATGGCGTAACAAATGCTGCCGCTGTGGGTCTCTATTTATATGCCTAGTACATTGCAACTTGGCAGGCCCCATCTGTCATTGACTTTCGCTATTCTAGCGAAGGGAAAGTGTTTTTTCGGACCTTCGACTAAAGGCCTTCGTTCGTGTCACAGTCTAAATTTGTTAAACGCAACAAATTAATACTATGAGGGGCTACTGTTGTGGCGGAACTGCCCGAATTATTCCAACTTAAGTGCCTAAGCCCTGCCTTAGAGGCTAGACCACACTTAAATAGGAATAACCCGTCAATCCCTCGGATCTAGTCCGACACGGCCACTGACAGGATCAAGTACCACAATCTCACTCGATGGTGAGTCACAGAGCAAATACAATAAAGCATAAAACCATGCATGGAAGAGTATTAAGTTATTACATCACCATTGTCATCATCGGAGTTTTCGCAAAAGTAACCATCATTGTTTTTGAAGTGCAGCGGAAATAAACTAACGATAAATAAATGGAGAGATGGGGAAGCCTGTCCCATCACTCCTCATGCTCCTCCTCAGCCGAGGCGGGGTCCCACTCGACAGTCCAACCCGGTGGCAGGGTGGATGGCCAAGTCACTCCAGCAACCATGTCCTCCAGAGAACCTGTAAAATTATGCCACAAGCAAGGCTGAGTATACTAATACTCAGCTAGACTTACCCGGTGTGAGGAGTCTATACTCCTCTACCTCTAGACATGCAGCTGTTTGGCTGTGGGGTTTGGTTGCCAAAAGCACTAGCTGAGTTTCTAAATCAAGATTTTAACTTTGTCAAAATTAAGTGTGACTCTCTTAAGGCTAAAAGTGTACTATCTATTCATACATGGTAGCAAGCATCTTTAGCAATCAACATCTTGTATCATCTCATCACAGTTCCGCTTGTTACTCAATGCAGTACAATGGATCAAGCAGTCTCATTAGCTGCGAGAAGCAGACGATTCGAATCGAGTTTTTATCCTTGCAAGGTAAACCTAAACACACGACATGCAGGGGCACTCCGTCCCCACACACATCAACCGTCCCCATCGATTCCCCGTCAGCAGATCAGGGCTCACCGCCTTGGCGTACAATGCCTCACTGACCCCGACTGGCCGTCGTGCAGTGACCGCACTTGTACCCACCATAACCGGAATGGGAGACTACGTCTCAGGTCGCGTGAGGGGGTATGTCCACTGCCAGGTTCAATCAGGTACTAGGTTTACCGATTTACCATATTTCTCGGCATATGTTTAGTACGTTCAAACGCTTGACACAGGTATCCGCACGTTAATCCTTATTTCCATTTTACCTCGTAGACCACGTATCCCCATGGATCCGTGTCCACATACCAACACCAATGTGATATGAAAGGTGGTTACATTCAATGTCCTGACCTCGCGCGAGTGCTAGAAAAATCACTCGACTTCTACCGAGATCCTACTTAATAAAGCAGCTACTCGTCTTAGCATTCTAGTATTCATCTCAATGGGGTTCCTGAGATCATGCAACTAGGGTTTCAAACAATTCCTACACCTAAGTGCACAATCAATCGTACAATCATTAAGTGAAGTAAAATAGCATAAATAACAGGTTATGCATAAAACCGGGGCTTGCCTTCCAAAGCAGTGGCAGGCAGGTCCTCTAGTGCAGGCTCTGGTGCTGGGTCTGGGGCAACCTCCTGGGCAGCTCCTTGCTCCGGCACGAGGATGTACTCTCCGTCAGCGAGATTACAGTCTATCGAATGCAATGAACATGTATGTTACAATTATGCAAGATTTATGAACATTAAGCTACAGAAAATAAGTCAAGAATTAACTTAGGGTTCCTTGGCTACGTGGGTCTTCTGGTGGTACAAAGAGACTTATTACCTTTTAGGTTTAGGTTTTCTTTTAAGATAACCTATTGGATTTGTATTGCCTTTATAGATTTCAGTGGACAATTATAAAGGTCTTAGGAGGACATTAAATTCCATCATCCATTTTCCTTTCTTAATTTTCATCTAGGGTTTCTAGTAGGGGTTTGAACTATGACAGTAGTTTAAAAATTTCCAAAAAATTTTGTGAAAATTACAGTGGGTTGTCACTGGCTATTCTAGCTTGTTTTAAGAATTTGAGGCTTAAAGTACAAAAGTTGGCCTTTAAACAAAAATATCAATAGTTAGGTAAAATGGGCCACTTTACACTACAAGTCCTTTATTAAAGTGGTTCCTGACCTAATGGTTATTTTTGCTGACCTCAACCAGTGATGAAAAGCTCTTGTGCCAAAAATGACAGAGAGCCACATGATGGTTAATTAATGGTGGATTTTTAAAGTTTGGTGCAAAAAGAGTGATTAGAACTAACTTGCCCTTTGAAAAAAATCAAACAACAGATTTCAGATTTTTCTTAAGTTCTTATTATCAACACATTAGTTATCCTAAGGTTTGGGGAGGTTTCACCTTAGGGTTATTTTTGTAGGGTTTTTCTAAGTTATCCTTATTTTCTTCATTTAAAAGGTAGCTTTCTTATCTTATACTACAACAGGGTATGATATATTTTTCCAGTGAACTACATTGACTAAATATCTCAACAAAAATAGGGGTGCTTTCTGGTTCATTAATTATATCACTTTTTCTATTTTTCTTAAACTTAAGCATATTATAGAATAAGGGGTTAAAACTAACTTAATGTAATGGACAAAGAGGTTTAACATTTTTAACTAGGTCAGTAGGTAGACAACAACTTCTCTAAATTTTTCTAACCTTAGTTAAATAGTACAACCATTTTTCTTGCTATTATTAAGCTTTTGGCCAAAACTGAAAATAAATCAGAACCTTATATTTTTCCCTAGTACTTATGGGGTTTCATATTTTTCTTGGACAGGCTATAATATTTGGAGTCTGGCAAAATTAGTTTGACCAAATTTGGATAAACCAAACAGAAGTTATGGGTTTTCAAAGTTTCTGTTTGAATTTAATCAGGTTTTATTTAAGTTTTTCTGGAAAAACACTTTGCGCCGAGACCCCTGGGTTTAAACTGAATCCAATCTCACAGATCTGCCCTTACGCCACTATTCCCTTGAGTCTTTGGCTTTACACTTAACCCCCTGGATTCCTCTCCCTCTCACCCGCGGTCCCTTCTTTAACTAAAACAGTAGCCGCGGGAAAAGAAAGGGTGGCGCGGCTTACCGGCGGCGAGGGAGGCCCGGCGAGGTGGTCAGGGGTGTTCAGGAGGTCGCGACGGTCACGGCGATGTGCGGGTCGTCGCCGGAGGTGGTCGGAGCTGCTCGGTCCACGTGCGCAGGCGGGCGAGCTCGTCGGCGGCGTGCGCTCCGGCCTATCCACGGCGGTATAGTTCAATCCAAGGGCATAGGGAGCTTCATGGAAGTCTAAGGAGTCTAATCGTGCAAGGAATCGAAGAGAGACTCACCGTGCACCTCGGTCCACGGTTGCCGGCGGTCGGGGGAAGTCCGGTGAGCGTGATTCGGCTACTCCGGTGACGCAGGCCCTCGGTGCAAGCTTGAGCACGGCTTACGGCTTCACCAGGAAGCTAACTGGGGGCTTGGATCGAACGGAGGGGGGCTGGAGAGGGGTTGGCCACGGTGGCGGCCTTCGGTCGGCACTGGCGGGTCGCGGGGAGGTCACCGGAGGCGATGGCTGGCTCGGGCAAGTCCGGCGAGGTACGGATGAGGCACTGGGGAAAACAACCGAGCGCTGGGACGGGTTTTATAGGCGCGGACGCGGCCGAGGCGCCGGCTCGACCGTTTGGCGTGACGCGGGCACGCGGGGCGCGCGCGCGGGCGTGCTCTGGCGAGCTCAGAGCGCGTCGAACACGTGGCGCGTTGCTTCTGCCCGTGTTCTTCGCTCTGCTGAGCGGCCAGGCGTACGAATCTTGCCCTAGCGCCTGTGGGAGATCTCTTCCCTGCACCTAAGGCTACCTAGTTCATGTAAGTTCCAAGGGGAGATGTGGTCTGGTTGAAGAGATACGGCAGCGCCAAGTCTTGTCTGTCTGCCCTGTGCAAACCGAGACAAAACCAATGCCAAGGCGTGTCAAACGGTTTTGGTTTGAGTTCAAACTTTTCCAGGGCATTCTAGGGTTCATTTGGCGCCATTTTGTTAATTGGGTCGACTGGTTTTAAAAAGGAAATCAAGGTGAACATGAGGGATCTTTGTTTAAGGGTTGGTTTTTGACTTAGGCAAAATCTGAATTCCTCCCTTGTGTTCAATCTTGGGTGATCTTTTTAGGACCTTTCTGAAAACTTTTTGGGGGTACTTCCTTACTATTAATTGTAGGTTATTAAGTATATTACAACTTTTATATTTGGTCCAACCCATGATCATGATGTTTACATGATCTTTTGATCATGGCTTCAATTAGGGTTATAATTACCTATGGGGGTTTTGTTCTAGGGCTTTGGGAGACCTCCACTTAGATGTGTGTTACAAGCTAGGGCATGATTATCTAAGATGGTTTGCACTTGATTAAAACCTTGAATCCCAAGATTGAGATACTTTGCCCACAATGCTCTATGTAACTATGGGTTAAAAGGGGTAACCCTGGGGTGGGCACCCTGAGTAACACCTAGGGTGTTACAGCCCTCCCCCCTTAAAGGAATCTCGTCCCGAGATTTCAGGTAGAGTCCCTTGGAGGGATGCTTGAAGGTGTGCTGGTGCTACTTTCTCTTCAAGTTCCACTTTCCTAACTGCTCTTCGAATGTCATCCTCTTTGCAACTTCAGAAGGAAGCCCTTCTTAAGTTAAGTCCATAACTTAGACTATCCTTGTTATCTAAGTTTCTCTTATAATTGACTTCAAAGGGCAGGTGGGGGTGGGGTTTTGGGTTACATACCGACTCCTTTGGGTAGAAAGTCGGGGAAGCGAGAGCGTAGAAAATCCTCCGTCTCCCATGTAGCTTCTTCTGCTGAATGGTGACTCCACTGAACCTTATACATTTTGATTGACCTTGCCCGCGTTGATCTTTCCTTCTGATCCAATACCTTGACGGGGTACTCTTGGTAAGACAAATCTGGTTCTATCTCAATGTCGGGCTCCGGTAGCACTTCAGTGGGTAGACGAACACATTTTCGCAGCTGAGATACATGGAACACATTGTGGACTGCTGACAAATGGGGTGGCAATTCCAATTGGTAAGCTACGGGTCCACAACTTGCTTTGATCTTATAGGGTCCAATGTAGCGAGGGGCCAACTTGCCCTTGATCCCGAATCTCTGGATACCCTTGGTTGGCGATACCTTAAGATAGACATGATCTCCCACCTCAAACTGTAGAGGCTTCCGCCTCTCGTCATGATAACTCTTTTGCCTGGCCTGAGCAGCTTCCAAGTTCTTCCTGATGACTCTGACCTTTTCCTCTGCTTCAATTACTAAATCTGGCCCAAATATCTCCCTCTCTCCTGCTTGAGACCAATTCAGCGGGGTTCTGCATCTTCTCCCATACAAGGCCTCAAAAGGTGCCATTTTCAGACTGGACTGATAGCTGTTATTGTAAGAAAACTCTGCCAAGGAAAGACATTTGTCCCAATCCTTCCCATAGTGTAGCGCACATGCCCGCAACATGTCTTCCAAAATTTGATTTACCCTTTCGGTCTGACCATCCGTTTGAGGGTGATAAGCTGAGCTCCGGATTACATGGGTCCCGAGAGCTTCTTGCAGTTTCTCCCAAAAGCGTGCCACAAACAGTGCTCCTCTATCAGATATAATGGTCCTTGGGATGCCGTGCAATCTTACTATTTGATCCACGTAAATCTCCGCGTACTTCTCTGTCTTGTGGGTGGTGTGTACTGGCAAGAAATGAGCAGTCTTGGTCAATCTGTCCACAATAACCCATATAGAATCATGGTGCCTGGAGGTATTGGGCAATCCCACTATGAAGTCCATGCAAACATCCTCCCATTTCCAAGATGGTATGGGAAGGGGTTGCAAAGGGCCTGCTGCTTTCAAATGACTGGCTTTTACCCTCTGGCAAGTATCACACTCTGAGACGTACTTGGCAATTTCCCTCTTCATCCTGGTCCACCAATACAGAGGCCTGAGATCATGGTACATCTTGTTGCTACCAGGATGCATGGAGAACTTGGAAAGGTGAGCTTCATCCAATATCTTCTTTCTGAGCTCAGGGTTCTTGGGAACAACCAATCGATCTTCAAACCATAAAGTTCCTTTGCTGTCCTGGCGGAAACACTTGTATTTCTCGGCCTTCAGCTTGATCATTTCTTTAATAACCTGAACTCCCTTATCCCCAAACTGTGCCTGAGCTATTTGTTCTTGCAATGTGGGCTCCACTGCAATATATCTCAATTCACCGGAAGGAACAACTTCCAGATTCAGCTTGCACAACTCATCACACAAGGTGGTGATTCTTGCATCCATGCTCATGCAATTACATTGGGCCTTTCTGCTCAAGGCATCTGCCACAACATTGGCTTTGCCAGGATGGTAATGCACCTCCAAATCATAGTCCTTAATTAATTCCAACCATCTTCTCTGCCTCATGTTCAGATCTGCCTGAGTGAAAATGTACTTGAGGCTCTTGTGATCAGTGTAAATGTTACAGTGAGCTCCCATCAAGTAGTGTCTCCATATCTTGAGGGCATGAACTACTGCTGCCAACTCCAAATCATGTGTCGGGTAGTTCTGCTCATGGGGTCTGAGGGCTCGGGAAGCATAAGCAATTACTCTGTTCTCTTGCATCAAAACACAACCCAATCCGGTACCAGAAGCATCACAATAAACCTCAAATGGTTTGGTATTGTCAGGTTGGGCTAGCACTGGGGCTGTTGTCAATTGTTGCCTCAAGGTATGAAAGGCATTTTCACATTTTTGGCTCCACTCAAATTTGACTCCCTTCTTCAACAGTTCAGTCATTAGCTTGGCAATTCTGGAGAAATCCGGAATAAAACGTCGGTAGTATCCTGCCAATCCCAGAAAACTCCTAATCTGCTTCACTGTAGTCGGGGGTTTCCAGTCCATCACTTCTTGCACCTTCTCAGGGTCAACTGATATCCCATCCTGAGAGATTGTGTGACCCAAGAATTTTATCTCCTTCAACCAGAACTCACACTTGGACAACTTAGCATACAACCGATGGTCACGAAGTCTTTGAAGCACAATATGTAGATGCTCCGTGTGTTCATCTTCATTCTTGGAATAAACCAGAATGTCATCAATGAAAACGACCACGAACTTGTCTAGCTCTGGCATGAATACCGAGTTCATCAAGTACATGAAGTAAGCCAGGGCATTGGTCAATCCAAATGACATCACCAAAAACTCATACAGCCCATATCTGGTAGAGAAAGCCGTTTTGGGAATGTCACTGGCACGGATCTTGATCTGATGGTATCCTGAGCGAAGGTCTATCTTGGAGAATACCTTGGCTCCTACCAACTGATTAAACAAAACATCAATGCGGGGTAACGGGTACTTGTTCTTGATAGTCACCGCATTGAGAGGGCGGTAATCAACACACATCCTCAAACTTTCATCCTTTTTCTTCACAAACAAAGCTGGACATCCCCATGGTGAAGTGCTTGGACGAACGAACCCCTTGTCCAACAACTCTTGCAATTGCTTCTTCAATTCTGCCAGCTCCGCGGGAGGCATCCTATAAGGTCTCTTGGAGATAGGAGCAGTCCCGGGCTGCAATTCAATGGCAAATTCAATATCTCTATCAGGTGGCATTCCTGGCAATTCATCTGGAAAAACATCAGGGTAGTCACAGACCACTGGGATCTGCCTTACTGGGGATTCTGCCATAACAAAGGCACAAGACCGGGTACCACTCTGGTTGGGTAAATACAAAACAGTCTCGCCATAAGCAGGGGAATGAATTTCAATGGCTCTGGCTGCAACGTCCAGTATTGCCTGATGTTTGGTCAACCAATCAGTCCCCAAGATAATATCCACGCTGTCCAAACCCAAAACGAGGAGGGTGGTTTTAATTATTAGACTACCAAACTTTAGGGGCACATTCTTGCTGATTTGATTAGTGGCAATCCTGCCTCCTGGGGTTGAAATGGTAATAGCCCCGTTGGTGTGGCAAAAAGGCAACTGGCACTTGACACTAAATTTGGCACTAACAAAACTATGCGAAGCACCAGAATCAAAAAGAACAATAGCAGGAAAATTTAAAACTGTAAAGATACCAGTCATGACGGGTGCTCCCTCCGGAATATCAACCATTGCAGTGAAGTTCAGCTTGCCCTGCCTCACTTGCACTTTCTGCCTCTTCCCTGGTTCTGATTAACATTCTGCCCCTGCCTCTGCTGATTCTTGGGGCAATTCTTGGCATAATGCCCAGTGCTGCCACAAGTGAAACACCTGTTATCATTGGCCTGGCGGTACTGCTGCTGCTGATTGTTCCTCTGAGCTGGAAACTGGGCGCGGTTGGGTGCTTGCTGCTGCTGCTGCTGCGGTGGCCTGATTACCCATCTTCCTTGCTGCTGCTGAGGTCCCCTGCTCTGTGAGTCAGACACAATCCTAAAGCGCTGTGGCTGAGTCGAGGGTCTGGCCACAGGGGTCTTCCTCTTCTTCTCCGCCTGTCGAGCCAAGATGCAGTCCTCCTGGGAGATAGCCATGTTGACCAACTCATTGTAACTGTTGGCCCTGACGGTGTTGAGACGGTCACGGAGCTTAGTGCTGAGCCCCCTCCTGAACCTGTCTTGCTTCTTCTCATCCGTATCTGCATGGTATCCGGCATACTGACACAAATCATTGAAGGCCTGGGCATATTGCAACACTGTCCTGCTGCCCTGAGTGAGTGCTAAAAACTCATTGAGTTTCCGGTCCATGATGCCAGCGGGGATATGGTGCCCTCTGAAAGCGGCCTTGAATTCCCTCCATTCCACTTCTCTGCCCTCTGGCTGCATGGCAAGAAAATGGTCCCACCAGGTCCTTGCGGGTCCGCGAAGCTGCTGAGTGGCGAACCTGACCTTGGTGACCTCTGAGCAAGCCCCATGGAGCAGTGGGAACTTGGATTCTACCACCCTCAACCACACATCTGCATCAAGTGGGTCCTCCGTCCTGGTAAACAATGGTGGCTGGGTGCTGAGAAACTCCTGGTAAGTAGCAGCGACGGGGTGACGCTGATGGTCTCCACCATAATGCTGAGGTGGTGGCTGACGCTGAGCTAGCTGCCTCAGAATCTCATTCTGCTGGGCCATGAGCTCCTGCAGAGTGGGAGGCGGTGGCGGTGGAGGAACGTGCTCATTCTGACCACGGCGCGCTCTCCCAGCCATCTGAAAAATCACATGGTTGCTCAATAACACATCTCCAAGCTTAAGGTTCGAACATGGTAGGGGAGTCAAAGTAATTTTGATAGATTCCAAATAAAACAACCGAAAAAATAATCCTTCCGTCCAAATTTAAATTACCATTAATCATCCCTAAACATCCAAAAGAGTTTTAACACTGGTTACATCAAGGATCAAAAGACTCAACTCTACCTAGCCTAGTACCCTAAGGGTGCAAAAGCTAAGCTAGCGGCGAGGAGTCCAACTATCATCAACTTCTAGTATTAGTCTGGCATCTAGTGAGCGAACGAGGCAACGCTGGACTCGGGGGAAGGTGGTCTCCCTGAGCCAGCGGTGTCTACACTGGAGGCAGGCTCATCTCCTCCCTCGATGTCCACGTCCTCGTCAGCCTCCGCATCATGGATCTCTTGGTGATGCATGTCCAGATGCGCATTAGCCTCTGCTAGCTGCTGCTGGGTGTTGAGGAGCTGATCCTCGAGGACCTCGATGGTATTCTCTCTGGTGCCCACTAGCTCCTCCAACTCATGAATCTCATCAGTCAGCTGCTCCACTTGCAAATCTTTCTCCACCAGCTCCTGGGATAAGTCCACCACGAGCTCCTCCCTGTTGTCCAGGGTGATCTTGGTGGCCTCCAGTAGTGCCATCAGGTGGGACATGGCCTCCCCACGCATCACTTGCAGACGATACAGAGCATTCATGCATCGTACCGACAAGTGGGCGGTGTGGCCTGGGTAGAGAGCCCAGATGTCCTTGGCATGCTCCACCCGATCCTTCCACATCGGGTCGTCCTCCTTTTCCGCAGGGAACAACCCAATGGGGTGAGTAGCCAGCTCCAGGGGATGGAATCCACAGAAGGTAGTCAGTCCATGCAGAGCAATTGCCTCAATGGTGTCCTCAGCCCGGTATCCATAGGACTCAGAGTCTAGTGAACGCCATCCTGGCTGCAGGGGATGAGGCTCCAAAGTCATCCTCACCCTACAGCGAGGCACCCGGTGCTTCTCGAACTGCTGCACCGCGTACTGAGGGGGTGTCAAGTATCCGGCCCCCTGAAGTACCTCCCACAAGATGCGGGGAAAACCCTCTCGTGCGAGTCCGTCAGTGTGGGTCAGTGCATCTCCGTCCTTGGAGGATCCGTGGGAAGTCATCTGTGCACGGTTAAGCGTAAGTAAAGAAAAAGAAGTACAAAAAGAACAAGGAAAAACAAAACTCAACCTGCCTCTAGTTAGAAGAAAAAGGTATTGGGGACCTAGTTGGCTGCTATTGTTGGGGGCCTTCGTCCTCCGAAGGTCCTCAAAAACATGATTTGACAATGTTTTCCAAGTGGATTATGTGAACAGGTATTTTCGGACTCAGAATTATGAATATGAAGCACGGCTAGGATGAAGCCTGAACCAGACGAAGGTCGAGCGCAGCCGAAGCTGTGCGCAGGGAAGCTTCGGCGCGATGGCAGAGGGGGGAACCGACTTAGAGATGAAAAGACTACGTGGACCTTGACAGATTTTCATAAAGTCATTGGCGATTGTAGAGGACATGAATGTAATTTTATGTGGGCTGCGTCCCACGTCTATAAATAGATGAACAGTACTCCCGTACTGTTCACGCTGACTTGGCATTGGCTTTTGCGTCACGCTTGTACTTTTTACCTTCTCTCAGGACCGAAGGTACATTTGTAATTTGAAATCATTTCTATTTCTCCATGTTAATAAAATAGAAATGATTCTATGTTGATGTTTATATTTCACGCTTTATATGAATCCTTCGGCATTACTTATTATATTTACGAAGGTATGTCTCTTATGACCTTCGTCCTAAAATCATTATTTCCCGAAGGGGCATAATGTTTCGAAGGACGAAGGACCTTAATGTTTAACACTTTTTATGTTGCCTTGTTCTTAACTCTTAGCATTTGAGAACAAGTCCCCAACATTGGCGCCCACCTCCGGTGAACTCACTTCCACTTCGAGCTTTTTTGAACACCTTCGCTATGGCGCCGAAGAAAGCTTCAGCGACTGGGGCTTCAGCACTGCAACCGCTGGACCACAACCAGGAGACCGTCTCTCTTCGGGAGGCCCGAAGCCAGAAGAGAAAGGCTGTCAGCCCGACGCTTCAGGAGGAAGAGCTAGACCAAGAAATCAGGGATATGGAGATCCTACATCAACAGGTGCAAAGGAAGAAGGAGAAGATGGCCCGGCTAGCTGAGTTGCAACGGCAGATAGACGAAGCCTCTGAGGAAGTCCGCCACCTCACCCATGATGAGCAAAACAGAAGGCCTCAGCAGAAAGACCTCCATCAGGAGGGCTTCGTCAACGAAGATGACTGGTATGACAATTTCCATCAGGGAAATTTTGTTTTCGATGATGCTTCTCCTTTGTCCGCTGAGCTGCAGGCTACACCCTGGCCTCCATCCTATAAGCCACCTCAGCTTCCCATGTTCGACGGCCACTCAGACCCGAAGCAGTTCCTGATGAGCTACGAAGCAACAGTGTCTTCGTATGGGGGCAATGCTGCAGTCATGGCGAAGTCTTTCGTCATGGCCGTCAGGAATGTTGCTCAGACCTGGTATTCCTCCCTTCGACCAGGGACAATCACCTCATGGCAGAAGCTGAAGGATATGTTGTTAACCAGCTTTCAAGGATTTCAGACGAAGCCGGTCACTGCACAAGCTTTGTTTCAGTGCACTCAGGATCATGAAGAATACCTTCAGGCATATGTCAGAAGGTTCTTGCGTTTGAGGGCACAGGCACCAACGGTGCCCAATGAAATTGTTATCGAAGCTATGATCAAGGGGCTTCGTCCTGGACCTGCAGCCCAATACTTTGCTAGGAAGCCTCCTCAGACTCTGGAGAAGCTACTCCAGAAGATGGACGAGTACATTCGTGCAGATAACGACTTTCGCCAAAGAAGGGAGGAGGCCTTCAGATTTTCTGAGATGACCAGGGGCTTCGGGGGACGATTCTATCCGAGGCATGTCAGGTCCATCCACAACGCTCAAAATGATGATAAGGGGAGTCAACAGAACAGGCCGCAGTGCTCCTCACAGGCTTCGGGGCAGCAGCAAACTTTCTTTCGGCCACCAGCTCCAAGAGGCAGAGGCGCCAGGGGCTTCGGCGGGAGATTTGGGGATCAACCAAGGAGGACATTTTGCTTATTCTGCGGTGAAAACAAGGGCCATACCACCAGGATGTGCCATGTTACCATCCAGAAACAAAAGGAGCTAGCAGAAGCTGCAGCGCAACAGGGACAGCCGAAGCAGGTCATGCATACCGCTTCGTACCATCAGCCTTACATCCCGGAGTACGTGGGCAACCACCCTGCAGCCTCCGTAGCTTCGGCAAGTCAACCTCAAGCTTCATGGCAACAGCCCCCGCCTCCACCTCCGCTACAACAAGGCCAGCAGCCAGAAGGGAGCCAATATGTTCTGCACCAAAGGGATCTTAGAGAGCAATCCGAAGCTCGCACAGTCAACAGCACTGTGCCAGAGTCGAAGCACATTTATTGACACATATCCTACCTTTGATAGTAGTCTTTTCCATTCAGTTCTATTCTCTGTAGCAAAAAACATTGATAGTTTCCATGTAATAATTTCGCTGTTTCCCATGAGGAAAATCTATTTTCTCCACAGGCTTAAGTTGATGAAGTTTTTGTGTTAACAAGAAGGACCTTCGAAGTATTAAAAATCCTTCGGAGTAACAGAAAGTCGTTCTAAGGAACGCAGAGTAAGTTCATGAAGTCACAAAAAGCCGTTCCAAAGGGAGCGCAGTGTAAGTTTTCTGCTCAAAAGTCGTTCCTAAAGGAATGCAGAGCATACAGCGAAAAGTCAACGCTGATACCGCCTAAGTAAAGGGCGAAGAAGCTCCAAAGACGTTCCTAAGGGAATGCAGAGCTTATACCGTCTAAGTAAAGGGCGAAGAAGCTCCAAAAATGTTTGTTCATGATCATATAATGAAAATATTAATAATCTAATGGTTTAATATAATTATTCATGTCCTTTCTATGTTCCTACTTTTATTCTTACATACTAAGATGATGAAGGTATGTCATTCATAACCTTCGTCTGAAAATCATATATCCTAAGGGAGATAATGCTTCGAAGGATGAAGGTCTTTAACCATTAACATTTGTGTTGACTTGTTCTTGATTCATAGCATTTGAGAACAAGTGACCAACAGAGAGCATAATGAAGATGATCCTACCGTAATCTACATGGCCGGATATCTCCACACCCTTGACACCCACTTTGATGACCTTTTCTCCCATTGCACCCACCTGAACTCCCGGGTGGAAAGCCTAGAGCAGCGGATCAAGGAATTGAAGGAAAAAATGCAGCTCTTCAAAACAGTCTTGAGATGGCAGAAGGCGAGGAAGCCAACACTCATGAGGCATATAGGACCCTAAAGATGGACTATGCTAGGAGGCTGAAGAAGTTCGCCCCAGTCAAGAAGATCCGAAAGCGTTTCAAAAGCCAAGGATGCAAGATTGACCCGAAGGAGGAGTCCCCACCAGCATTGCCTTTCCATAGGGATAGAAAACCTTTCTGACAACGAGGAAGTGTCCCTAGCTAGCCTTGATGAACTTCTCAGGGAGTTTGAGGACGCTTTAGTAGGAGACGCTCATGCGTAGTGTATTCTCATGTGGTTGTCATGCTTGTAATGAACTGGTTGGCTGAATAAAATAACATGTTTGCAACAAAAAATGACATATGCATAGTAGTGATCCTTTCTCCCCTTTGGTAGATGGCCTCAGATAGAACCACGCCTACCGCCTCAGGAATTGGAGCAAGGACTCCCCTAGGCATAGAAGGCGAGGGCGAAGGGGAAGGGAGTGAGACCCACCTCCCTGCGCCTCCGAAAATGCCACTAGATCTAGCCGAAGTTCTGGCCAACCAGACTTGACTCATTGAGATCCTCACCAAAAGCTTCGAGAACCGGCGCCCGAATGGAGGAAGACCACAGGACAGGATGGGAGAATTCCTAGGGCTCAAGCCTCCCACATTTGCTGGATCTAGCAACCCATTTGATGCTGATGACTGGTTGCGCTCAGTGAAAAGGAAGCTAGAAGCCATCGGATGTCCTAAAGACCAGCGTGTTCACCTAGCTGCCGACCAGCTCTCTAGGATGGCTCTATCCTGGTGGGACACCTTCAGTGCTGCTGTGAGAAATGCCACGTAGGCAGAGTTTAAGGCTGCTTTCTGAGAACATCATGTGCCCTCGAGAATCGTCCAGCTCAAGGAAGAGGAATTTCGAGAGTTGACTCAAGGAGGGCGATCTGTTAGTGATTACATCGACAAATTCATAGAGCTTGCTCGCTATGCACCGTATGATGTTAGTACAGAAGTCAACAAGATGGCCCATTTCCTAAAAGGGTTAAGACCGGAGCTCAAAACTATCCTTGCCAGCCAATACTTCCTCATCTTCTCTCACCTCTCAAACAAGGCCATCCAGGTGGAAAGAGCCCGAGAAGAGGAAAGAGGTCACCTCAAGAGAAAGTTTCAAATTCTCTGAGCTCAACAGCAAGACAGGCACCAGAGGGTTTAATCTTTTGGGTTTCCTCCCAAGGGGTCAAATCTGAGCAAGCCAGCAGGATCTGCTCCGCCGCATTTCAACCAACCTAGTCAGAGTTCCTTCCACACTCAATCCGTCGCAAGCAGCCAGCCTCTAGCCAATGCTTGTTGGCAATGTGGTGACCCCGCTCACTTCAAGAATAATTATCCAGAATTGAAGTTGACCGCACCTGCCTACTCCAACTCGGTGAATGGCCCCAAGAACGTTACAGCACCCACCTCCGAGGCACCCTCCACCAACAGTCAGTTAAGGAGGTCACAGTTCCATAGCAGGGCTCGAGTGAACCACGTCGACGCCCAAGAAGCTTAGCAAGCCCCTGGAGTAGTACTCGGTGAGTTCCTAGTCGAATTTTCCCCTGCCACAGTACTTTTTGATTCTAGAGCATCTCATCCTTTCACCGCCACTAGTTTTGTGGAAAGGCATGGCATTCCCACTTTAACACCCTGAATTTGGGGGTATAAAATTTCTTTCTAATTATCAACCAAATTCAAGTGTTACTCTTCTCTCTCTCTCTAGTTTCTCTCTCCTTTTATTTTTGGTAAAATTAGCTTAATTAGTGAGGGATTATTTATTTTATTTTGTCCAAACAATAGGAGTCATAAAATGTTGCATCATGTTGAGCTCCAAATATTTTTTGAATTGTTGCACATGTTTGATTTGGTTTGAATTTTAAACTTGATTTGAATTTGAATTAAAAACCCTAGAGAAAATAAATAGAAAAGCAACTAGAAATTCCTTGGAAAATGGAAAACCTAATTCAGCCCAAGTCGGCCCATTAGGCCCAGTCCACCCCCCCCCCCCCCCCCCCCCCCCCCCCGCGTGCGCCCGTACTCGCGTGCCCTCGGTCTCTGACAGGCGGGCCCCGCCTGTCAGCACCAACTCGCACACCTCTTCTCTTCCTCTCTCCCTCTCGCTGCTCTGTGGGGCCGAGCTGTCAGCGTCATTTCTTTTTCACACGCGCTCACTCTCTCTGCCTCGTGAACCCCACCCATCAGCCCATCCCTAACCTCTTGCCCACGTCCCTCACCGTGGACGCACCCACGTCCGAGCGTTCTTCGGCCACCTCTGCACGGCCTCACCCCTTTAGACCTCGTGCCCCGCTCGCCCACTTCCCCCTGCTCACTTGCGCCCTCAGCCTAGCTCTCTCGCCCTCTCTCTCACACTGCGCACGCGACTAGGTAAGCTCCACCACCGCTCACCGAGGACTGCCACCGTTCCACGATCGTCGTTGAGCCCGCGTCGCGCCCGTTCCCTCGGTAAGCTCTACCACATCACACGCAGCTCGGGACACCCTTTGGTTCGTCCTTTCCCCCTCTGGTTTGCCTGGTCCGCACTCACAAGAGCACTTCTTGCGCAGCCAGAGCCCGCCGCCATCGACCCGAGGCTTCACCACCTCCCCACCGTCCTCTAGGCGCTCCTGAGTTCGCGCTTGTCGTAAGCAACCTCCCCGCGCCTTTATTCTTCCGTTTATTGTCCTGATCATTGCGCAATTGCTCACGGGAGTAGGTTTGCACCGCCGCGGGGCCTTTCCACCGTGTTATGCGCCCTCTGGTGCCTCCACGTTTGCATTGTGGCCACAGTTGTGTTCGCCGTGTCGCCCTAAACGCACCTGAGTACTTCCCCGAGCCCCTAGAGCCCCGCCATGGCTGTCCCCCTCATCTCCGGCGAGACCTCGCCGCGAGACCAAGCGGCGCCACCGCACCCATGCCTGGTCGCCGACTGTTGGATCTCGGGCGTCCGTCCAAGATATGGCAGTTTGGATTTAATTAGAGCAGATCTAATCTCAGCCATCTAATCTAGATCTAACCATTCCTCAATCTCTCCCTTCCCCACGTGCCTGTCGCTGGGTCCGGTCTATCAGCCCTACCCTGGGTCGCTGACACCCCGAGCCCACCTATCAGCACTTGCCGCATGCACCCACGCTCGGCCGCGAGATCTAATCTCGGTCGCCCGCTCGGGATCATGCGATCCAGATTACCCGATACCCCTTCGCGTGGCAGTTTTGCGTAAGAGACCCTCGGTTTGTTTGGAATCAACCCGCCGTCCCTGATTTTCGCGCGTAGGCCCCTGAAATCTTGCAGATTGAACCCTAGGCTTTTAAATAATCACAGAATTAGGCTTAATTTCATATTTTAAACTTCAAAACTTGTTTATTTCATATCTTTTTCATATATACTCCAAATTTAGTGGTTCAAATTGCAAAATTCTCATAGGAATATTCTCAGTTCAAATAAATTCTGTTCATCTATAGTTTCTGTACTCTAAATTTTGGTCTAAGCCATAGGTTAGTTTATGAATTGATTTATTTATTTAAGAAAATAAATAAAAAGGAAATGCTAATAGCACTTAGATGTTTAACTTTGTGAAATTAATGAAATGTTGTGCATGAATTGATCCCTAGTATAATTTTGTGTTTCACTAAAATTTAGTGGCACTAAACAATATAGTCTATAATATTGAGGGAATCACTGATCTCTAATCATACTAAACCCTAAGACTTAAGCCTACCCTTTTATATTCATAATGTCTTGTCAAACTAATGCACACTTGATTGTACATGTTTGGTGTGCTGTTCATTTGTACTTCCCAAATGTATTGAATGTATGATCGCTTTATTTAGACAATGAGCAGCCCATGGTTCCTGAGTGTGTTGCCGAAGATGTTCCTGAGCATCAACCTGGTAAAGGCAAGTGTCCTCAGACCTATTATGTCCTACATACTTTTATAATTCACTGTCCCACATTACATTATTGAAACTTAAGGATTGACTAGCTTTCTATTTACCTTATCCTTGTTTACCTTTTTGGTTTATCATGGTTAGCTTTATGCTTGCTTTACTTTAATCAATGAACATGATGTGAATATTATGATACGATGATGTTATCCCGATGATGTTCTTGTGATACTTTAGGGGACTCAGGCTATTTTCTGAGTACCTCTCCGTAAGGACCTGTATGGGGAGTGGCAACCCAGGATAACAGTGCAACCATGAAGGTGGAATGGGACGCCCTTAGCTGTAACACCCCTGGTGTTGTTGACACTAAAACTTGAGCACAACATCATAAGCATGGGAATTTCATATGTTTGACACACCTAGAGTGCATTCACTAGGCAAGAATTTCAAACAAGTTGTATTGGTATGACCTTTTGCATATAGAACCCTAGAGTGGGGAACTTAACCCTAGATTGAGTGTAATAGAACAAACAAGGTTTAAACAAGAAAAAACTTCAAAATTCAATTGAAACAATATAAAGTGTCTCCATGAATGAACTTAAGTAGGATCCAAACCCTAAGAAAGCAAGAAACCCTAATTGGAACCCTGGAAAACCCTAAACCTAAACCCTAGGGGGCTAAGTGCAAAATTAGTGCACTTTTGGACTAAAGTGCAAAAACCATGAAGTTTAGGTGTCTTAAGTCTTATGGTTCACAAATATGTGAATGTGCAAGTTAAACCTTGTGTTTTGGGCTAATTTGCAAAATAGCCACACTAATACTCATATGGCTAAGTCTGAAATCAGTGTAAGTAGCTCAACTTTGGAGTCCTATATATGCCAAATTATAAGGTTTTTGCCTTAGGTCACCACATCAATATTGTAAACCCATCCAAGGGGAATAACTTGGCTTAAGAGAGTAAGCATGGTTGTTATGAAAAATTAAGAGAAAAATAGGCGCCAAGTTAGGCTGTCAGTCGGGTTGCTGACTGAAATATGGCCACCAGCGTTGTTGGTCAAACTTGAGATCGGATTTGAGCTAAATCCAGTAGGAATTTGACAAGGACTCCTATAACAAAGATAAAGCTGATCTATAGAACTACAACTTTGGTGCAGAAGGATGATGATGTTGCCATGGAAAATTTAGAGAAAACCTGCCCTAAACCTTGGCTGTCAGGCGCACTGAAGATGAATTCCATGGTACAGTGCCGCATCAGACTGCCGCTCGGTTAGCTCGCCGTCGACGAGCCGTGCATAGATTCATGCCCTCACCGCCGTGATCGCGATCGGATCAACTGGATAGCACTCGGAGTCGTGTAAATATCATCCTGTGGATAAACTCCAGCCAGTAAACAACTCAGGCCACCGTACCAAGTTGCCACGGTCGCTTTGGATAAGCTCGCCGGCGACAGCCGCCTCACGGCTTGGCACCACGTGCCCTGGCACCTCCACCGCATCGCCGTGAACTGCTGTAATCCGCTGTCCATCGCCGGGGAGATGGCCACGGTAACCGGACACTAATCGCGTGCCAGTAACTCCTGGTCCCTCCGGCCGCCGCGCGTCGTCGCTCAAATTCCCGACCACCGCTCTCGCTTAGTATAAATTGACCCCACCGTGAGCTCCGTTGGATCATCACGCACCCAGCCACCAAGAATTGTCCTCAGTTGATCGCCAGTGAGCTCCAATTTTTGAACTTCCCCCAATTCGGTTTCGGCCACCGCAGACACCCTCACTGCGGCCATTCTACTCCAGGTTAGTTCAAGCTTCTCAGTTGTTTGTTCTAGCGTTCTTAGGTCCTCCTCAAGCTCCTCGACCCCTCGGATTGAACTAGACCGCCATAGATCATCGGGAACACGCTTAGATATCCATTATTGCCGCTGTCACCGTGGACAGAGCAAGGTAGACCACCATTCATGAAATTGGTTGGGGGGAAAGGAGCGGGAGGGGTCTAATCTGGTCTCTACCGCACGGGAGCCCCAGCCGTTGCGGTATCCGGCTGGTGTAGGCTCGCCGGAGTTCGACCAGCGCTGTTCCTCATCGTGGACCTTGGTCTGCGAAGAATTAGAAATCCAAGGGGGTCCCTGTAAGATGTCAGCGACTCACGGAAACAGTCCAAGAACCCACTTCAGGTTATCCAAAACGACGAGGGCCTTTTTGCGAAGTTAGCACAGGCGCGCGCGCGGGCGCACTTCTGCTGGCAGTGGGCCGACCTGGGCCAGATTCGGTCCAACACTGTTCATCCCTTTTCCTTTTCCTTTTCTTTTTCTACCATAACTAAAATAATTCTAGAAAATTGTAGAAAATGGTAAAAATGCCAAACCAATTTTGCCAGATTCCTAATTTTCTATAGAATTTAATAAAAATAGTTTCAGGATTTTTAGTTCAAATAAGAAATTATAGAGCATTTAAAACAATCTAAAACCTTGTTTCTGGATTTCTAGAAAATTAATAATAATCCCAAAAATCCCCAAACTTTTTAGATGACCCTTATACTTTATTTAGAGGTCCTGGGTAAAGTTTGGTATGAATTGGACCTTGTTTGATAATTAGAACCCAAAACCCTACCCCTCTGCCCTGTGAACTTCACTAATGACTCCGGAAACCCTAAGTTCTCGGAGATCCGTGAAGGAAAATTGTATTCAAGACTTTAGATAATAAACTCTTATTATCTTTGCACTCTCATGGGCATTACATAAGCATTCATTATTATGTATGGTTATATTTAGAAAACGAGGAAGAAGTAGAAGAAGAGAAGACTCCACCACCACCACCTGAGGAACATCAGGCAGGCAGCTATTTCTATTTTGACATCTGTGGAACTGAGCCTGATTCACCTATGAAACAAGGCAAGCTCCGGTGCATTTGCCACCTCCTTGTTACTTTTTTTAAACTCTTTCTCACTTGCTTGATGCATTAGGTGATAGGAGTTGATTGCTAAAACAATTCCTGCATTTCCTTCCTTGAATTTGATTACCTTCCTTGGAATCCCTGTTTTACAAAAGGTTTTTCCTATGCTTAGTCCTGCTTTAGCAAAACAAAATGTTTTGTTTTTTCAAATATGATGTTGCAAAGTGGGAGAGATGTTTTTAAAAATAAAAATTGATGGTGGATCCATCATGGCCACGATGGATTCAACATCGGAAAAGATGTACCTCTGCCAGGTACCAAATTTTGGGGTTTGAAATGATTAAGCTGAGACCAGGCGGGTGACTTGCACGAGAAGAGAGTCTCGGTGTAGTGTCTCCGTCTGAGTCGATTAAGGACTGTCTCGATGTAGGCTTGATGACCGAGGACCCTTTAACTAGTCACATGCCTCGTCATGGGTAAGCTTTGCCTCAGGCAGACTAATATCAGAATAAGATACCACGCAATGGGAGTGGAGAGATGGCGAGAGTAGCGTGTACCCTCCGTGGCAAGAGGCTGGACGGTGGTGTATCTGTGCTCTTGGTTGGCGTAACCTGATCTGGTCTTAAGAACCCTGGTGGTGAGTTGACATATGCAAGGATTAAGTGCTACATATGTCGTGTGATTGGAGATCCTCAGCTGAGTATAATCGATTCGGATCACCGTACCTTCGCGGTTATGAAGACTTGGTCACTGACTTACACGTAGAATTCCAGTGAAGATGAAGGGTTGTTAAGAAATTGGCTAGTGTAGGTCAAGTGATTAAACTAGGGTAGAGAGAAATTTAGAGACAGGTAATCTTACTTAACCTGACAAGTAAAATTGGATTGTTAAGGATCCACCTTTAGTAAGCATTTCTGCAAACAGAGTCCTTGACTGTTGTTAAGCCTTACCTTGACTCCCTTAAAGCCAGCATACCCTTGAGAGTCTTTTCTTTAGTCGGGTAAGACTTGCTGAGTAATTCCATACTCAGGGTTTCATCCCATGTTGTTTTTAGGTGAAGAAGCGACAAACTTTTGTTGCTTCTGTTCAAAGGTGGTACCAAAGGAAGAGCACCAGGAGTGAAGCTGCGGGAGGAAAAGTTCCTCCATAAAACTTTTTGTTTGAACTTATCGGGAGGGATTTTTGCCTCCAATAGTTTGTAATAATATTACTCTGCACTCGTTTATTATATTTCTGGTCTGTAAATATTTAACTCTATCTTACTTTTAAATGAAGGTAAGTTTATGTAACTGCTTCCGCATTTTCGTATCTCCGATGTTTGTAATGTCTGCGTGACGGGTGAAACGCTCTTGGGAAAGATAAGAAAAGCAGATACTGAACTTGTCAAGTGATTCAGGGGCACCTGCAGGGTTGTCTGAGGTCCGTTGGACAAGGACAACTGTAGGTGGGCCTAATGACTTGAGAGGTTCCGTCACAGCTGGTATCGGAGCAAAGCCCATCTCTGCAGATCTTATGAGGCATCTTCAAAAAGAATTTTCTAAGACTTACCTAGAAAATTTCTTTCTTTCTTATCTAGCTTCCCTCTAAAGTACTTATTTAAAGACCATATATAGAGTGCAATGTATAGAAGGTGTGAATCGACTAAGGTTGATTCTGTAATTACATATGCATCATGCTAAAGACTATGCTAATAAGTTTTCCCCTTAAGAAATGCTGCCGCGCACCAGAAAGACCGCGCGCAAGTCAACCGGACCAATCAGTGTACCCTGTCATCAACTTGCCCCACGGCATGAAGATAGCAGCAGTGGGAGCAACGATCCAATTGGAGATTTAGAAGCCTAAGTGAATCAGCTTCGAATAGAACGCCGTCGCAGGAATGACATATGGGTCGCGGATGAAGAAAGAATAAATGAATTAAGAGTAGACATCTGCTACCTACAAGATCAGCTCGTGGATCGGGATTTAGCGCTCGATTGGGCGGTTAACTCTCGTTCGCTTGCCTGGGCTAAAGAAGCTAGAGCTCGAGCCCGCGTGGAGGAGCTTAGCTCAGCCGTAGATAGCTTGCAGGTTTATTGTAATACATTACATGAAGAGGTTCATGTATTGTACTCACAACTGCACCCGAATGTCCCTGCGGATCCTGTCGGGATGGAAGCCAGACCATCTGGAGTAGCGGGAGAAGCACTCGGTGGTGAACTGGAGCTTTTTAGGCCCCCTCCCTCTATGATGTTGGTGGACCAATGGTCTCCTACTCCTGACAGCGAGGCTACTAAGAGTGACAAGAAGCAAGAATAGTGTAGTATAGAAGTAGTATAATGTATAATAGGTAGTGTAATCCTGTTGTAAAATTCGAGTCTGTAACATTACCCTTTTCAGTAATGTATAATGGATGGTGTTCTTTGGCATATTATATTCTTTTCAATGTTTGTTGCCTCAGATGCCTTCCAAGACTCGTTCTCAGGATGGTGCAGGGACCTCTAGTGGAAGGGAAGCGACACCAAACCCACCTCCAGTACCTCCCACGTTAGCCGAGGCCATCGCTGCCTTGGTTGACGCTACAGCAGACAATACCCGATTTCTACGGGAAATGGCGAGTCAGCAACTACAACAACAAGGCGAGCGGGCATATCCGCAAGGCCCCCGTGAAACATCCTATCTGGATTTCTCCGAGACGCGCCCTCCATTGTTTGTTAAAGCAGAGGACCCTCTCGAAGCGGATGAATGGATCCGTGTCATTGAACAGAAGTTTGGGCTCATTCGGTGTTCAGAAACTCAGAAGCCCTTATTCGTAGCCCAACAATTGTGTGGCCCTGCCAGCACCTGGTGGGGAAATTTTATAGCCATTCAACCAGCCGGTCATCAAGTAACTTGGGATGAGTTCAAGTTGGCCTTCAGGGAGCACTATATACCTGAAGGAGTTCTCCACATGAAGCAGGAGGAGTTCATGAAGTTGAAACAAGGCAGGGATACTGTTACCCAGTATCTCAATAAATTTAATCACTTATCCCAATACGCAATCGATCAAGTCAATACAGATGTGAAGAAAAGGAATTGTTTCATGAGAGGTTTGAATGATCAAATGCAGAGAAAGATGGCCACCTGCATCGACCTTATGTATGGAAGGGTTGTTAGCACAGCACTGGCAGTCGAGGCTAAATATGCAGGATCCGGAAAATCCAAGGGTTATGGAGGTGACAGGCCCAATCAGGGCCCCGAGAAAAGGCAAAGGTTGGTCATTCGACCTTTCAATTCAAATCGCTCTTCCCCACGCCCACCCTCCTACCCATTTAAGCAACCGATCTTTATTTACCCTGCCACTGCCCCCGCTCAAACAAATCAGCCGGGTGCCCCTGGCACTCATTTCGCGGCCCTCCCCAGCTCTTCAACTGGCTGTTTCAATTGTGGAAAGTCCGGACACTTCATTAAGGACTGTCCATATCAGAAGCAGAATCGCTCAAGTAATCAGCAAAGTTCTAGGAATTCTTCTCAAGGGAAGGGAAATGCGGCAACCAATACCACGGGCAAAAATACAAGGAAAACGGGACGAATATATTATACTCAAGTGGCCACAACATCGGACGGCGAACCGGTTATGATGGGTACGTTTTTAGTGGTCAATCACCCTGCAATTATTCTTTTTGATTCTAGTGCTTCACATACATTCATAAGCAAGAGATTTGTGAAGCAACATTGCATTCCATACCATGAATCAAGGGAAGGGTTTAAAATTCATTCGCCTGGGGGACAAATATTCACTAAAGAAGTGGCTTACCAAGTGCCTGTAACATTGGCTGGACGGGACTTTCCTACTAATATGATTGTTCTGAAAGGCCAAGATATAGATGTAATTTTGGGCATGAATTGGTTAGCCCAACATAAAGCTATTCTCAATACTGAATTGAGAACTATCAAATTGAATTATGGACAAGAAGAGGTTCTCTTGATTATCCCCATAGCCATTCCAGCTAAACCATTTGGCAGTGTATATGAAGCCATCATACCAGAGATCAAAGATATTCCGGTAGTATGTGAGTTCCCAGATGTCTTTCCAGAAGATTTGTCTAGATTGCCGCCAGAAAGAGATGTAGAATTTGTAATTGAGTTGAAGCCCGGTACGACTCCCATTTCTAGAAGATCGTACCGAATGCCTCCAAATGAGCTGGCAGAACTCAAGACCCAATTGCAAGATCTACTAGCAAAGGGATTCATCCGGCCAAGCTTGTCATCATGGGGTTGTCCAGCCATCTTCGTTAAGAAGAAGGACCAAACACTTCGAATGTGTGTGGATTATAGACCCCTTAATGAGGTTACTATCAAGAATAAATACCCTCTTCTGCGGATTGATATTTTATTTGATCAACTGACTGGAGCAAGGGTTTTCTCCAAGATTGACCTCAAATCGGGCTATCATCAGATCCGTATCTGGCCTGAAGATATACCAAAGACCGCATTCACTACGCGGTATGGGTTATTTGAATATTTGGTAATGTCTTTCGGACTGACGAATGCTCCTACCCACTTCACTTATTTGATGAACTCAGTATTTATGCCTGAGTTGGACAAGTTTGTGGTGGTATTCATTGACGATATCTTAATACATTCCAAGAATGAAGAGGAGCATGTCCGGCACTTGCGGATCGTGTTGACGCGCTTGAGAGAACATCAGTTATATGCTAAGTTCAGTAAATGCGCGTTCTGGCTGGAAGAAATTCAATTTCTGGGACATGTATTATCTGCCAAGGGGATTGCGGTGGATCCCAGCAAAGTCAAGGATATTTTGGAGTGGAAACCCCCAACCACTGTACATCAAGTCCGAAGTTTTCTTAGACTGGCTAGCTATTACCGCCGATTCATACCAGATTTTTCCAAGCTTGTGAAGCCAATCACAAGTTTATTGAAGAATGATACTAAATTTAATTGGTCTTCAAAGTGTAATGAAGCCTTTGAACAATTGAAGGTATTATTAACCACTGCTCCGGTATTGGCTCAACCGGATATTGAAAAACCCTTTGATGTGTATTGTGACGCATCAGGCAGTGGTCTCGGCTGTGTTTTAATGCAAGAAGGCCGAGTAATAGCTTATGCTTCAAGGCAGTTGCGCCGACATGAGGAACATTATCTCACTCATGATCTAGAGTTAGCTGCAGTGGTTCATGCCCTAAAAATCTGGCATCATTATTTGCTGGGGAATATCTGTCACATCTATACAGATCATAGAAGCTTGAAGTATATCTTCACCCAGTCAGAATTGAACATGAGACAAAGGCGATGGCTCGAGCTTATTAAGGATTATGAACTAGAGATTCATTATCACCCAGGCAAAGCTAATGTAGTGGCAGATGCCTTGAGTCGCAAAACTTTATGTCATTGTCTTACGATGGAGACTTTTGACATTACGTTATGTCAAGAAATGGAGAATTTGAACCTAGGAATGATTCAGCATGGAACTTTAAATCAACTAAAGCTTGAGTCAATCCTTTTGCAAAGGATAATTGATGCTCAAAAAGATAATGAGGGCATGAGGCACATCCCTGAGAAAATAGAGACCGGAAAAGCCAAATGTTTCAGAAAAGATGATCAAGGCATTGTATGGTTCAACAACCGCATAGTTGTGCTAAAGAATGAGGAAATCCGCCAACAAATTTTGGATGAAGCACATCTCAGTTGCTATTCTATTCATCCCAGAAGCACTAAGATGTATCACGATCTAAAACAGCATTATTGGTGGACAAAGATGAAGATCGAGATCGCACACTATGTGGCAAAATGTGACACTTGTAGACGTGTCAAAGCCATACATATGATGACTGCTGGTCCATTACAATCTCTACCAATACCAACATGGAAATGGGAAGATATTAGTATGGACTTTATTGTGGGATTGCCCAGAACAGCAAAGGGATATGATTCCATCTGGGTTATTGTTGATCGGCTTACGAAAATCGCTAATTTTGTGCCAGTCAAAACATATTACCCGGTCCTCACATATGCGGAACTGTACATTGCTCGTATTCTCAGTTTGCACGGTATTCCGAAGACTATAGTGTCGGATCGTGGGCCTCAATTTGTATCCAAATTTTGGGAAGAACTTCACAAGTCCTTGGGTACTAAATTGCTCCACAGTTCGGCCTATCATCCTCAAACCAGTGGTCAAACTGAAAGGGTAAACCAAATACTTGAAGATATGTTACGAGCATGTGTTCTAGAATTCCCACAAAAATGGGATGATTGTTTACCATTAGCGGAGTTCTCATATAATAATAGCTATCAAGAAAGCATTAAGATGGCACCCTTTGAAGCTTTATATGGCCGATGATGTCGCACTCCGCTGAACTGGTCTGAACCTGGTGAAAGGAGTTTCTTCAGGCCAGATATGGTAAAAGAAACCAAAGAAAAAGTTCAACGAATAATTCATAATTTAAAGAAAGCTCAAGCCCGAAAGAAGAATTACGGAGACAAACGATGGATGCCCTTGTATTTTCTAGAGGGAGACTATGTTTATTTGAAGGTTTCACCAATAAAGGGTATATCACGTTTCGGGGTTAAAGGGAAACTTGCACCTTGATATATTGGTCCTTTTCTTATCCTTGAAAGGTATGGACCAGTGGCATATCGACTTCAGCTACATGAAACCTTGTCTGCAGTACATAATGTGTTCCACGTGTCTCAATTGAAGAAGTGTCTTCGAGTTCCTGATCGAACCATTGAAGTAACAAGTGTTTCCTTAGAACCAGACTTGACATATTCAGAACACCCTATTCGAGACTTGGATCAAAAGGACAGAATTACCCGAAGAAGAACTCTCATGTTTTACAAGATACCGTGGAACCAACATTCAGAAGATGAGATTACTTGGGAAACTCAAGACTTTTTAGAAAAAAATTTCCCAGGCTTTCTAGCCTCATGTAAATTATGATATGTATATAACTGTTGTAATAAAGGAGTGAGCCCCAGACCACCCCTGCCTTGTACCGGAAATAAGGAAATAAAAGAGTGAAGCATTTCCTTTTCCATTACTTACCCTAGGACCTTTTAATCTCGGGACGAGATTCTTTTATGGGGGGAAGGATGTAACACCCCTGGTGTTACTGTCACTAAAACTTGAGCATAACATCATAAGCATGGGCATTTCATATGTTTGACACACCTAGAGTGCATTCACTAGGCAAGAATTTCAAACAAGTTGTATTGGTATGACCTTTTGCAAATAGAACCCTAGAGTGGGGAACTTAACCCTAGATTGAGTGTAATAGAACAAACAAGGTTTAAACAAGCAAAAACTTCAAAATTCAATTGAAAAAAGCATAAAGTGTCTCCATGAATGAACTTAAGTAGGATCCAAACCCTAAGAAATCAAGAAACCCTAATTGGAACCCTAGAAAACCCTAAACCTAAACTCTAGGGGGCTAATTGCAAAATTAGTGCACTTTTGGACTAAAGTGCAAAAACCATGAAGTTTAGGTGTCTTAAGTCTTATGGTTCACAAATATGTGAATGTGCAAGTTAAACCGTGAGTTTTGGGCTAATTTGCAAAATAGCCACACTAATACTCATATGGCTAAGTCTGAAATCAGTGTAAGTAGCTCAACTTTGGAGTCCTATATCTGCCAAATTATAAGGTTTTTGCCTTAGGTCACCACATCAATATTGTAAACCCATCCAAGGGGAATAACTTTTCTTAAGAGAGTAAGCATGGTTGTTATGCAAAATTAAGAGAAAAATAGGTGCCAAGTTAGGCTATCAGTCGGGTTGCTCACTGAAATATGGCCACCAGCGTTGTTGGTCAAACTTGAGATTGGATTTGAGCTAAATCCAGTAGGAATTCGACTAGGACTGCTATAACAAAGATAAAGCTGATCTATAGAACTACAACTTTGGTGCAGAAGGATGATGATGTTGCCATGGAAAATTTAGAGAAAATCTGCCCTAAACCTTGGCTGTCAGGCGCACTGAAGATGAATTCCATGGTACAGTGCCGCATCAGATAGCCGCTCAGTCAGCTCGCCGCCGACGAGCCGTGCATAGATTCGTGCCCTCGCCGCCGTGATTCGCGATCGGATCAACTGGATAGCGCTCGGAGTCGTGTAAATATCATCCCATGGATAAAGTCCGACCAGTAAACAACTCCGGCCACCGTACCAAGTTGCCACGGTCGCTTTGGATAAGCACGCCGGCGACAGCCGCCTCACGGCTTGGCACCACGTGCCCTGGCACCTCCACCGCGTCGCCGTGAACCGCTGTAATCCGCTGTCCATTGCCGGGGAGATGGCCACAGTAACCGGACACTAATCGCGCGCCAGTAACTCCTGGTCCCTCCGGCCGCCGCGCGTCGTCGCTCAAATTCCCGGCCACCGCTCTCGCTTAGTATAATTTGACCCCACCGTGAGCTCCATTAGATCATCACGCACCCAGCCACCAAGAATTGTCCTCAGTCGATCGCCAGTGAGCTCCAATTTTGAACTTCCCCCAATTCGGTTTCCGCCACCGCAGACACCCTCACCGCGGCCAGTCTACTCCAGGTTAGTTCAAGCTTCTCAGTTGTTTGTTCTAGCGTTCTTAGGTCCTCCTCAAGCTCCTCAACCCCTCGGATTGAACTAGACCGCCATAGATCATCGGGAACACGCTTAGATATCCATTGTTGCCGCTGTCACCGTGGATAGAGCAAGGTAGACCACCATTCATGAAATTGGTTGGGGGGAAAGGTGCGGGAGGGGTCTAATCTGGTCTCTACCGCACGGGAGCCCCAGCCGTTGCGGTATCCGGCCAGCGTAGGCTCGCCGGAGTTCGACCAGCGCTGTTCCTCGTCGTGGACCTCGGTTTGCGAAGAATTAGAAATCCAAGGGGGTCCCTGTAAGATGTCAGCGACTCACGGAAACAGTCCAAGAACCCACTTCAGGTTATCCAGAACACCGAGGGCCTTTTTGCAAAGTTGGCAAAGGCGCGCGCGCGGGCGCACTTCTGCTGGCAGTGGGCCGACCTGGGCCAGATTCGGTCCAACACTGTTCATCCCTTTTCCTTTTCTTTTTCTACCAGAACTAAAATAATTCTAGAAAATTGTAGAAAAATTGTAAAAATGCCAAACCAATTTTGCCAGATTCCTAATTTTCTATAGAATTTAATAAAAATAGTTTCAGGATTTTGGTTCAAATAAGAAATTATAGAGCATTTAAAACAATCTAAAACCTTGTTTCTGGATTTCTAGAAAATTAATAATAATCCCAAAAATCCCCAAACTTTTTAGATGACCCTTATACTTTATGTAGAGGCCCTAGGTAAAGTTTGGTATGATTTGGACCTTGTTTGATAATTAGAACCCAAAACTCTACCCCTCTGCCCTGTGAACTTCACTAATGACTCCGGAAACCCTAAGTTCTCGGAGATCCGTGAAGAAAAATTGTATTCAAGACTTTGGATAATAAACTCTTATTATCTTTGCACTCTCATGGGCATTACATAAGCATTCATTATTATGTATGGTTATATTTAGAAAACGAAGAAGTAGAAGAAGAGAAGACTCCACCACCACAACCTGAGGAACATCAGGCAGGCAGCTGTTTCTATTTTGACATCTGTGGAACTAAGCCTGATTCACCTGTGAAACAAGGCAAGCCCCGGTGCATTTGCCACCTCCTTGTTACTTTTTTTAAACTCTTTCTCACTTGCTTGATGCATTAGGTGATAGGAGTTGATTGCTAAAACAATTCCTGCATTTCCTTCCTTGAATTTGATTACCTTCCTTGGAATCCCTATTTTACAAAAGGTTTTTCCTATGCTTAGTCCTGCTTTAGCAAAACAAAATGTTTTGTTTTTTCAAATATGATGTTGCAAAGTGGGAGGGATGTTTTTGAAAATAAAACTTGATGGTGGATCCATCATGGCCATGGTGGGTTCAACATCGGAAAAGATGTACCTCTGCCAGGTACCAAACTTTGGGGTTTGAAATGATTAAGCTGAGACCGGACGGGTGACTTGCACGAGAAGAGAGTCTCGGTGTAGTGTCTCCGTCTGAGTCGATTAAGGACTGTCTCGATGTAGGCTTGATGACCGAGGACCCTTTAACTGGTCACATGCCTCGTCATGGGTAAGCTTTGCCTCGGGCAGACTAATACCAGAATAATATACCACACAATGGGAGTGGAGAGATGGCGAGAGTAGCGTGTACCCTCTGTGGAAAGAGGCTGGACGGTGGTGTATCTATGCTCTCGGTTGGCGTGAACCTGATCTGGTCTTAAGAACCCAGTGGCGAGTTGACATATGCAAGGATTAAGTGCTACATATGTCGTGTGATTGGAGATCCTCAGCTGAGTATAATCGATTCGGATTGTTGTACCTTCCCGGTTATGAAGACTTGGTCACTGACTTACACGTAGAACTCTAGTGAAGATGAAGGGTTGTTAAGAAATTGGCTAGTACAGGTCAAGTGATTGAACTAGGGTAGAGAGAAATTTAGAGACAGGTAATCTTACTTAACCTAACAAGTAAAATTGGATTTTTAAGGATCCACCTTTAGTAAGCATTTCTGCAAACAGAGTCATTGACTGTTGTTAAGCCTTACCTTGACTGCCTTAAAGCCAGCATACCCTTGAGAGTCTTTTCTTTAGTCGGGTAAGACTTGCTGAGTAATTCCATACTCAGGGTTTCATCCCATGTTGTTTTTAGGTGAAGAAGCGACAAACTTTTGTTGCTTCTGTTCAAAGGTGGTACCAAAGGAAGAGCACCAGGAGCGAAGTTGTGGGAGGATAAGTTCCTCCATAAAACTTTTTGTTTGAACTTATCGGGAGGGGTTTTTGCCTCCCATAGTTTGTAATAATAATACTCTGCACTCGTATATTATATTTCTGGTCTATAAATATTTAACTCTATCTTACTTTTAAATAAAGGTAAGTTTATGTAACTGCTTCCGCATTTTCGTATCTCCGATGTTTGTAATGTCTGTGTGACGGGTGAAACGCTCTTGGGAAAGATAAGAAAAGCAGATACCGAACTTGTCAAGTGATTCAGGGGCACCTGCAGGGTTGTCTGAGGTCCGTTGGACAAGGACAACTGTAGGTGGGCCTAATGACTTGAGAGGTTCCGTCACATTAGCTGATTAATTAGAGGATCCGGAGGAGTAGTTGGCTTTGCCGTAGGGCCATCAATGGGGTCCGGGCACAATACTTGCTCTGCCGGGGCTGGTTGTAGAGGTTCTCGATTTGGTTTTGTTAGTCACCCTTCCTTTCGGGAGATGTATTGTGTTTATAAAACTGGAGAAACCTAATGGGCGGCTATGACCTCTTGGAAATCTTTGTAAAGGCTACGTAGTGAGACCCTGCTAGGTCACCTTGGTAGTGATCAATGGGGAGGCTAGAACCCCGGGCAGAGTGGGAATCACGACTTGTTGGTAAAGTGTGCGACCTCTGCAGAGTTTTAGAAACTGGTATATCAGCCGTGCTCACGGTTAAGAGCGGCCTTGGGATCCTCTTTGATTAGAAGAACTTTGGTTACTTTTATGATGATGGTTAATAATGATGGTTATAGTTTTGATCTCTAGTATTTCCTCTTAGAGGGAGTGCTTTTGGGTAATAACTGAGTTTATACTAAAACTTGGCTCCACTTATAGTAATAAATACTTGACCAACTAAAAGCAACTACTTAAACTTAACTCCATATACAGCTAGTCCACCTTAGCCAAACGGGGCATTTGCTGAGTATGTTGATGTGTACTCACCCTTGCTTTACAAACCACCCCACCCTAGGTTGTCCCCCCTGTACTCAGTGCTCAGGAGGAGATGCTGGCAACATGGAGGACTTTGAGGAGTTTTAGGACTACGATGAGTTCTAGTTTATCTTAGTGGCAAACCCCTAGTCAGCTGCTTGTGTAGGCCATATCTACTACGTTACGCATTTCCGCACTTTGATATTAATGTTAGAGACTATGGCTATGTATTAGACTCTGTGGATGTCTTGGACATCTTGATGTAAATAAAGTACCTTTCCACTATTTACTTTGAGCAATGTGTGATGATGTCCAACTATGTAATCATTGTGTACGTGAGTTTCTGATCCTGGCACGTACATGGTTCGCATTCGGTTTGCCTTCCAAAATCGGGTGTGACATAAGTGGTATCAAAGCCTTGTTGACTGTAGGACCACTAACCTAGACTAGAATGGTTGCCCTAAGGACTATAGACCCCTACTCTTACCTTGATCTTTAGTGTCATTTCAAAAGTTGGTCATCTTGACCAATTCTATGTTATTCACTTATCTCACAAAAATTAGTCTCACTTTTCTTTCTGGTTATTGTCTGGTCTTATAGTTCTACTCCCACTCTTGTGCTTACGATGTCTTTTGTAGATGGCTCGTCTTAGATGCACTGCACGTAAGTCAGTGATCCCTTTTTTTCCTTCTCACCTAGCGGAGCGTCCACTTTGTCGCACGGTGCCAGGTTAGTCCAGTCACCTGGAGAGACTGCATCGTCACCTGCACAAGGAGCAGGAGCGCTGACGCTAGGAGCAGGAGCAGGAGCAGCAGGACTCTTCCCCCTTGCCTTAGCAGGAGGTGGAGTCTGGGAGGCAGCCTTCCCCTACACCTCAGCCAGAGATGCCCCCTGCACCACCACATGGCATCCCGGCTACTGGAGGAGACTCTGATAGAGACGATGACGACGTCGGTGGCAGTTCGAGCCACGACATGGAGCTCTCGGAGGAGCAGGAGCCGGAGGGATGGATCACTATACCCATCACTCGCGACGCCATTCATGGGTGTCACTTCCACGATGCTCTCAAAACCTTGCTGCATCGAGCCTTCGATCGACACACCTGATCTCTCGAGTACCGTTGTGTAGTCTACCAGCATCGTCACGGGTTATATTTGGACCAGTGGGAGGCTACTTGCTTGGTGCGCCGTCCGGACAATGATCTCCAGGGTGCAGAGGCCTTCTTAGAGCACTATTCTATCATTGAGAGGGATACTACCGAGGCAGCCATGCAAGATGCAGCACGACGTGCACTTCCACAGTATTGCTCGTTGTTCAGCGGGGTAGCTGATGGCCTTGATCTGAAGTACTATCCTCACCGTTCGACTGGCAGTGCTGGAGGTGTGATTGTCTCGCCTGTTGGTGAAGGCAATCCTAGGCTAAACAGCATGGTCAACCTGGCCTCCATGCTCAACACCGAGCTAGACCATGCTCTTGATGACTTTGGCAAGGTTTTGGTGGAGGTTGCGGAACTGCATGCTGAGTGCGCGACACGCCACTATCTGGATGGTGGTTCTCCTGCCCCTGTCGGGATTCAGCACCCTTACCATTCACCGCCCCATGGTCGCTTCGAGTATGGTACCCCAGACTGTAGGACCTAGATAGATTTGGATCCATAGATCGAAGGAGTCGGAGTCTATAATAATGCTTAATTTAGTGTCTTAGCCTGAGTCAGTCTTAGTTAGAGTTAGTTTGCTTATCATATGTTGGATGCTTGTCGTGATGGACATGTAATGAAGTTGGATCTTTGTAATGACTGTCACCAAGGTGTGGGTATCCCCTGCAACTCGGTGTAGTTATTAATAAAGTCAGTTATTTAGTTGGGTAATCCCTTTATTTCCACTTTCCTCTTTATCTGAGAAGTTGTCAGTGAAGATGATCATTTGTTCAGTGCTATGAAGATTTCCATATATCTTTTCTTGTGCTGAAAGATTGCAGAGTCAGATCTGATTTGTGTGTGCTTTCTATAGATGTCTGAGAATAGGCACAGAGGTGCAAGGCGTGCTCAGCTAGAACAACAGGCACCCTAGGAGGAGGCAGTTCAGCAACAGTAGTTGCCACCGCCACCCCCGATGATAGTTGAGCAGATGTTCATGATGCAAACTTAGGCAGTCCAAGCAATTAGTCAGACCTTAGCAACAATGCAGCAAGTGCAGCAGCAGTCACCCCCACCTTAGCCTCAAGTGCAAGTTCAGATGCCTCTGGTGCCCAGAGACAAGCGGGCAGAATTCATGAGGGGCCATCCCCCTGTCTTTGCCCACTCTGCTGATCCCATGGACACTGAAGATTGGTTGCGTATCGTGGAATGTGAGTTGCACACTGCTCAGTGCAACGATCGCGAAAAGGTTCTGTATGGTCCTCGTCTGCTAAGGGGAGCAGCTCAGTCCTGGTGGGAGTCTTACCTTGCCACTCATGCCGACCCTGAAGCCATCACCTGGGAGGAGTTCAGGGACAACTTCCGTCGCTATCATGTGCCTGAAGGACTGATGATAGTAAGTAAGGACTTTCTAGCTCTGAAGCAAGGTCCCCTGTCTGTTAGTGAGTACAGGGACAAGTTTCTACAGCTGTCACGCTACGCCCCAGAAGATGTCAACATGGATGCTAAGAGACAGTACTGTTTTCTGAGAGGATTGGTTGATCCCCTTCACTACCAGCTGATGAACCACACTTTCCCCACGTTCCAGCACTTGATCAACAGAGCAATCATGACTGAAAGGAAGCGCCGGGAAATGGAGGACAGAAAACGCAAGATTGGTTGATCTCCGGCCGGGAGTAGTAGTCGTCCCCGCTACTCAGGCAACCTACCCCAGCACTTCAAGCAAGGTCACCCTCAAGGTCACCAGCACTAGTACCTGAGGCAGTTTCCTCAGCAGCAGCAGTACCATCAAAGCAACCAGCAGGGAGGAAATCAGTATCAGCGTCAGAACAACCAGGTAGCTCGCCTTCCTGCCCCAGCAACCAACCAGAACAACTAAGCAGTTCCAGCACAAGTAGGAGGCCGCGCATGCTTCTATTGTGGAGAACAAAACCACTGGGCAAAGAACTGTCCAAAGAAAGCAGCTCAGCAGTCGCCAGCAGTCAATACCCCAGCAAGACAAGGAGCACCCCAGCAAGCACCAGGAGGCCATGGTTAGGCTTACAACCGTGGAAAGGTGAACCACCTGGAGGCCAAAGCAATCCAAGAAGCTCAGGACATGGCAGTAGGTATGTTTCCAGTCGAACCCTATCCAGCAAAAGTATTATTTGACACTGGTGCCACACATTCTCTTGTTTCTACATCATGGGTAGAAGCACATAACATCTCCATAGAATCAATGATTTCACCTTTAAGAGTTAATTCAGTTGGGGGAAAAGTTCAATCCGATAGGATTTGTCCAAATCTATGGATTGAAATAAGGGGGATAGACTTCCTCGCTAACCTAGTAGTAATGGGTACTCAAGGGTTAGATGTCATCCTAGAGATGAATTGGTTACAAATAAACAAGGCCACTGTCAGTTGTGACAAGAGAACAATCAAGTTGGTGTCCCCATCCGGAAAAGAAGTAGTAACCAAGCTGTATTTGCCTGAACTAGAAGAAGGAGCCTATCACCATTTATCAGTGGATGACAAGGAGGCCAATCCGATTGAGGAAATTAGAATTGTGTCGGAATTCCCCGACGTGTTCCCTGAGGAGTTACCAGGCATGCCACCTGAAAGGAAAGTTGAATTTGCCATAGAGCTCTCAGGCACCGCCCCTATTTCCAAGAGAGTCTATCGAGTGTCCAGACCAGAATTGATGGAACTCAAGAAGCAAATTGATGAGTTGTTGGAGAAAGGCTACATTAGACCAAGTACTTCACCTTGGGCAGCCCTAGTGCTATTTGTGGAGAAGAAGGATGGTACGAAGAGGATGTGCATTGATTACAGATCCTTGAATGTAGTCACTGTCAAGAACAAGTACCCCTACCCCAAATTGAAGATCTATTTGACTAGTTGAGAGGAACCAGTGTGTTCTCCAAGATAGATCTGAGGTCAGGTTATCATCAGCTCAGAATCCGACCTTCAGATATACTGAAGACAACATTCATCACTAAGAATGGACTATATGAGTTCATGGTCATGTCATTCGGTTTAACGAATGCGCTAGCTTATTTCATGTACTTGATGAACAGTGTGTTCATGGACTACCTCGACAAGTTCATAGTAGTGTTCATTGATGATATTCTTGCATATTCTCAGAATGAGCAAGAGCATGAGGAGCATTTGAGGAAAGTACTTTAGAGGCTACGAGATTGTCAACTATACGCTAAGCTTAGCAAGTGCGAGTTCTGGATCAGCGAAGTTTTGTTCTAGGGTCATATTATAAATCGAGATGGACTAGTTGTGGATCGAAAGAAGGTAGCAGCAATTCTGGACTGGAAAGCACCGAAAGAAGTCCAAGGAATCAAGAGTTTCATTGGAATGGTCGGTTACTATTGGCATTTCATTGAAGGTTTCTCCAAGATTGCCAGGCCAATGACAGCCTTGCTGGCAAAGAAGGTTGAGTTCAAGTGGAACCCCGCGTGCCAAGAATCATTTGATAAGTTGAAGCAGAAGTTGACGACATCGCCAGTGTTGGTTCTACTAGATGTTCACAAGCCATTCTTAGTATATTGTGATGCTTTGTACACTAGACTGGGATGTGTGTTAATGCAGGAAGGGAAAGTAGTAGCATACTCATCCCGCCAGCTGAAGATTCATGAGAAGAATTACCCCACTCATGATCTGGAGCTAGTAGCAGTGGTTCATGCATTGAAGACCTAGAGACACTATCTATATGGGTAGAAGTGTGATATCTACACGGATCACAAGAGCCTCAAGTACATATTTACTCAGTCAGAGCTAAACATGAGGCAGCGAAGCTGGCTAGAGTTGATCAAAGATTATGAGCTAGAAATACATTATCACCCAGGCAAAGCAAATGTGGTCGCGGACGCTTTGAGCAGAAAGAGTCAAGTCAATATGTTGGCCACTCACCCAATGTCGTACGAGCTAGCAAAGGAATTCGATAGGTTGAGTCTCGGATTTCTGAACAACACTCAAGGAGTGACAGTTCAACTGAAACCCACTCTGGAGCAAGACATCAGGAAAGGTCAGAAAGACGATGAGAAGATCAATGAGATCCGACAGCTGATGATCGATGGGAAAGGTCTAGATTTCTATGAAGATGTTGAAGGAGTGGTATGGTTCAAGGATAGGTTGTGCGTTCTCGACATCAAATCGATCCGGGAACTGATTCTCAAGGAAGCTCATGAGACAGCATATTCTATACACCCTGGTAGCGAGAAGATGTACCAAGACCTGAAGAAAAGATTCTGGTGGTACGATATGAAAAGGGAGATAGCAGAGTATGTTGCCAGATGCGACAGTTGCCAGAGGATCAAGGCAGAACATCAGAGGCCCGTAGGTTTGTTGCAGCCGTTGTAGATTCCTCAGTGGAAATGAGATGAGATTGGGATGGACTTTATAGTTGGTCTGCCCCGCACTTGAGCTGGTTATGACTCCATCTGGGTAGTAGTGGACCATTTAACAAAGGCAGCCCATTTCATACCAGTCAAGACCACCTATAATAGTGCAGTGTTGGCAGAATTATACATGTTTCGAATTGTGTGTTTCCATGGCGTTCCAAAGAATATAGTATCAGACAGAGGCACCCAATTTACTTCTTTTTTGGGCAGCAGCTACATGAAGAATTGGACACACACTAGAAGTTCAGTTCAGCTTATCACCCGCAAACAGATGGTCAGACAGAGAGAACCAACCAGGTTCTTGAAGACATGTTGAGAGCTTGTGCTTTGCAAGACAAGTTAGGTTGGGACAAGAGGCTACCATATGCAGAATTCTCCTACAACAACAGCTATCAGGCCAGTCTGAAGATGTCACCATTCCAAGCACTATATGGAAGGAATTGCAAAACTCCGTTGCATTGGGACAAACCCGGCGAAAGGCAGGTGTTCGGTCCAGATATTTTGCTTGAAGCTGAAGAGAATATCAGAATGATTCGAGAGAATCTGAAGGCAACACAGTTAAGACAGCGAAGCTATGCTGACACTCGAAGGAGGGAACTGAGTTTCGAAGTGGGAGACTATGTGTACCTAAAAGTGTCACCCATTAGAGGAACCAAAAGGTTTGGAGTCAAAGGCAAGCTAGCACCTCGATATATCTAGCCGTACCAGATTCAAGCAAGACGTGGAGAAGTGGCATATCAACTCAGCTTACCAGAAAAATCTGTCCACCGTGCATGATGTGTTTCACGTGTCTCAGTTGAAGAAATGCTTGCGAGCACCAAAATAATAGTTGCCAACGGAGGACCTTGAAGTTCAAGAAGATCTGATGTATATTGAGAAGCCAACTCAAATTCTGGAGACAGAAGATTGGGTCAATCGGAGGAGCACTATTCGGATGTGCAAAGTCAAATGGGGCCATCACTCAGAAGAAGAAGCAACCCGGGAAAGAGAAGATGATCTGAGAGCCAAGTACCCTGAACTCTTTGCTAGTCAGCCCTGAATCTCGAGGGCGAGATTCTTTTAAGGGGGATAGGTCTGTAACACCCTGAATTTGGGGGTATAAAATTTCTTTTTAATTATCAACCAAATTCAGGTGTTACTCTTCTCTCTCTCTAGTTTCTCTCTCCTTTTCTTTTTGGTAGAATTAGCTTAATTAGTGAGGGATTATTTATTTTATTTTGTCCAAACAATATGTGTCATGAAATGTTGAGCTCCAAATATTCTTTGAATTGTTGCACATGTTTGATTTGGTTTGAATTTGAAACTTGAATTGAATTTGAATTGAAAACCGTAGAGAAAATAAATAGAAAAGCAATTACAAATTCCCTAGAAAATGGAAAACCCAATTCAGCCCAAGTCAGCCCATTAGGCCCTGCCCTCCCCCCCCCCTCGCGCGCGCTCGCGCACCCTCGGTCTCTGACAGGCGGGCCTCGCCTATCGGCGCCAACTCGCACACCTCTTCTCTTCCTCTCTCCCTCTCGCTGCTCTGTGGGGCTGACCTGTCGGCGCCGTTTATTTTTTGCACATGCTTGCTCTCTCTCTCTCTCTCTGCCTCACAGACCCCACCCGTCAGCCCATCCCTAACCTCTCGCACACGTCCCTCGTCGTGGACGCGCCCACGTCCATGCGTTCTCCGGCCACCTTTGCATGACCTCGCCCCTTTAAACCCCGTGCCCCGCTCGCCCACTTCCCCATGCTCACTTCCACCCTCAGCCGACCTCCCTCACCCTCGCTCTTGCCCTGCGCACATGACCAGGCAAGCTCCACCACCGCTCACCGAGGACCGCCGCCGTTCCACGACCGTCGTTGAGCCCGCGTCGCGCCCGTTCCCTTGGTAAGCTTCGCCACATCACCTGCAGCTCGGGACACCCTTTGGTTCGTCCTTTCCCCCTCTGGTTTGCCCGGTCCGCGCTCAATGGAGCACTTCTTGCGCAGCCAGAGACCACCGCCATCGACCCGAGGCTTCACCGCCTCCCCGCTGTCCTCCAGGCGCTCCTGAGTTCGCGCTTGTGGTAAGCAACCTCTTCGCGCCTCTATTTCTTCGTTTATTGTCCTGGTCTTCACGCAATTGCTCACCGGAGTAGGTTTGCGCCGTCGTGGGGCCTTTCCGCCACGTTCTGCGCCCTCTGGTGCCTCTGCGTTGGCATTTGGCCACGGTTGTGTTCGCGGTGTTGCTCTGAACACGCCTGAGTCCTTCCCCGAGCCCCTAGAGCCCCGCCGTGGCCGTCCCCCTCGTCTCCGACGAGACCTCGCCGCGAGACCGAGCGGTGCCACTGCACCCATGCCCAGTCGCCGGCTGTTGGATCTCGGGCGTCTATCCGAGATATGGCAGTTTGTATTTAATCAGAGCAGATCTAATCTCAGCCCTCCGATCCAGATCCGACCGTTCCTCACTCTCTCCCTTTCGCGCGCGCCTGCCGCTGGGTCCGGTCTGTCTGCCCTGCCCTGCCCTAGGTCGCTGACACCCTGAGCCCACTTGTCAGTGCTCGCCGCGCGACCGCGCTCGCACACTCGGCCGCGAGATCTAATCTCGGCCGTCCGCTCGGGATCGTGCGATCCAGATTACCTGATACCCCTTCGCGTGGCAGTTTTGCGTAAGAGACCCATGGTTTGTTTGGAACCAACTCGTTGTCCCTGGTTTTCACGCGTAGGCCCCTGAAATCTTGCAGATTGAACCCTAGGCTTTTAAATAATCACAGAATTAGGCTTAATTTCATATTTTAAACTTCAAAACTTGTTTATTTCATATCTTTTTCATATGAACTCCAAATTTAGTGGTTCAAATTGCAAAATGCTCGTAGGAATATTCTCTGTTCAAATAAATTATGTTCATCTACAGTTTGTGTACTCTAAATGTTGGTCTAAGCCATAGGTTAGTTTATGAATTGATTTATTTATTTAAGAAAATAAATAACAATGAAAATGCTAATGGCACTTAGATGTTTAACTTTATGAAATTGTTGAAATGTTGTGCATGAATTGATCCCTAGTATAATTTTGTGTCTCACTAAAATTTAGTGGCACTAAACATTATAGTCTATAATATCGAGGGAATCAATGATCTCTAATCATACTAAACCCTAACACTTAAGCCTACCCTTTTATATTCATAATGTCTTGTCAAACTAATACATACTTGATTGTACATGTTTGGTGTGTTGTTCATTTGTACTTCCCAAATGTATTGAATGTATGATCGCTTTATTTAGACAACGAGCAACTCGTGGTTCTTGAGTGTGTTGTCGAAGATCTTCCTGAGCATCAACCTGGCGAAGGTAAGTGTCCTCAGACCTATTATGTCCTACATACTTTATAATTCACTGTCCCACATTACATTATTGAAACTTAAGGATTGACTAGCTTTCTATTTACCTTATCCTTGTTTACCTTTTTGGGTTATCATGGTTAGCTTTATGCTTTTGCTTCACTTTAATCAATGAACATGATGTGAATATTATGATACGATGATGTTATCCCGATGATGTTCTTGTGATACTTTAGGGGACTCAGGCTGTTTTCTGAGTACCTCTCCGTAAGGACCTGTTTGGGGAGCGACAACCCAGGATAACAGTGCAACCATGAAGGTGGAATGTGACGCCCTTAGCTGATTAATTAGAGGAACCAACGGAGTAGTTGGCTTCGCCGTAGGGTCGTCAATGGGGTCTGGGCACAGTACTTGCTCTGCTGGGGTTGGTTGTAGAGGTTCTCGATTTGGTTTTGTTAGTCACCCTTCCTTTGGGGAGATGTACTGTGTTTATCAAACTGGAGAAACCTAACAGGCGGCTATGACCTCTAGGAAATATTTGTAAAGGCTACGTAGTGAGACCCTGCTAGGTCATCTTTGTAGTGATCAATGGGGAGGCTAGAACCCCGGGCAGAATGGGAATCACGCCTTGTGGGTAAAGTGTGCGACCTCTGCAGAGTGTTAGAAACTAGTATATCAGTCGTGCTCATGGTTAAGAGCGGCCTTGGGATCCTCTTTGATTAGAAGAACTTTGGTTACTTTTATGATGATGGTTAATAATGATGGTTATAGTTTTGATCTCTGGTATTTCCTCTTGGAGGGAGTGCTTTTGGGTAATAACTAAGTTTATACTAAAACTTGGCTCCACTTATAGTAATAAATACTTGACCAACTAAAAGCAACTACTTAACCTTAACTCCATATACAGCTAGTCCACCTTAGCCAAACGGGACATTTGCTGAGTACATTGATGTGTACTCACCCTTGCTTTACAAACCACCCCACCCCAGGTTGTCCCCACTGTACTCAGTGCTCAGGAGGAGATGCTGGCAACATGGAGGACTTTTAGGAGTTTTAGGACTATGATGAGTTCTAGATTATCTTAGTGGCAAACCCCCAGTCAGCTGCCTGTGTAGGCCTTATCTACTACGTTACGTATTTCCGCACTTTGATATTAATGTTAAAGACTATGGCTATGTATTAGACTCTGTGGATGTATTGGACATCTTGATGTAAATAAAGTACCTTTCCGCTATTTACTTTGAGCAATGTGTGAAGATGTCCAACTATGTAATCGTTGTGTACGTGAGTTTCTGATCCTGGCACGTACATGGTTCGCATTCAGTTTGCCTTCCAAAACCAGGTGTGACACCCACTACACCATTAGAAGTCCCTCTGATCACCTGAACCCCAGGGTCAGACCTTCTGTGCCACGTCAGGTGCTCCCAAGTCAGAATTCTTTTAAGTGGGGTAGTATTCCTGGCAGACTTAGCCGTACTACCATTCCACGGAATTGATGTAATCCTAGGAATGGATTGGTTATCTCGGCATAATGGCATCATAGGCTATGCGGATAAGATAGTCCTTCTCACCGACCACCAGGGAATGTCAGTTTCATGTAAAGCTCAACCGCCAACCCTAGATCTGATGATATTCAGTCTAGCAACAGAAGGCATATCTGTGGTAGAAGAATTCATGGATGTCTTTCCAGAAGAATTTCCAGGAATGCCTCTAGAAAGGGAAGTATAATTCTACATCAAATTCCTCCCAGGCACAACACCAATTGCAAACAGACCGTACCACATGGCACCCACAGAATTGGCACAATTGAAACTTTAGATCGTAGAACTTCAACAGAAAGGGTTCATTCGTCCCAGCTCATCACCTTTGGGAGCCCTAGTATTATTTGTCACCAAAAAGGACGGAAGCATGAGAATGTGTATTGATTACCGATCCTTAAACGAATTCACAATCAAGAACAAGTATTCGCTACCTCGGATTGATGACCTTTTCGACTAACTTAAAGGGGCCAAGTATTTCTCAAAGATTGATCTGAGATCATGATACCATCATTTGAGATTCAAGGAAGCAGATATTTAGAAGACGACTTTCATTACCTAGTATGGCCAGTATGAGTTTTCAGTAATGCCCTTTGGCCTAACCAATGCACCTGCCTTCTTCATGAACCTCATGAACAAGGTATTTATGGAATAGTTAGATAAGTTTGTCGTAGTCTTTATCAACGACATTCTCATCTACTCCAAGAGTCAGGAGGACCACGAGCACCATCTCTAGATTATCCTTAGGAGACTCAGGGCGCATCAGCTCTATGCCAAGTTCAGTAAATGTGAATTTTGGCTAGAGAAGTTAGCCTTCCTCGGGCATATCTTGACGGCAGAAGGGATAGAAGTGGATCCATCCAAGGTAGTGGTTGTGTCCAAATGGAAGCAATCCTCCAGCGTTAGTGAAATCCGAAGCTTCTTGGGAATGGCAGGATATTACCGATGTTTTATCAAAGGATTTTGCAGCATTGCAAAACCCTTGACAGAACTCCTCAAGAAATACAACTAGTTTGTTTAGACCCAGAAGTGAGAAGAAAGTTTTCAAGACATAAAGAAGAAGCTCACAACCTCACCAGTGCTGACATTGCCAGATATCCACTAAAGCTTTGTTATCTTTTGTGATGCATCAAGGCAAGGTTTGGAATGTGTACTAATGCAGAATGATAAAGTCATTGCGTATGCATCTCGACTACTCAAGCCGCATAAGCATAATTATCCAACCCACGATTAGGAATTGGTAGCCATAGTGCATGCCTCTCAAGATATGGAGAGACTACTTGATTGGGAACAAATGCCATGTGTTCACAGATCATAAAAGTCTAAAGTACATCTTCACCCAGCCAGATCTCAACATCTGTCAGTGAAGATGGCTGGAGCTGATCAAGGACTATGACATTGAAGTACATTACCACCTAGGAAAGGCAAACATGGTGGCTGATGCCCTCAGCCGGAAGCCTTTTTGGAAAGAAGCAACAAACTTCCTGGAAGACTGGAAAAAGGAGTCTGCTCAACTAAATACTTGTTTGGGGGAGAAGGGCAGTATAGAAGTAAAACCCTTGCTAGAAGACTGCATTCGTAAAGCTCAACGCTTGGATGCGGAGACAATGAGACTTGTAGAAAGGGCTATCAAAGAACAACCCTCGGATCTCAGAACAGATGAAAGGGGAACCCTTAGGTTCAAGGACCGATTGTGTGTACCAAATGGGGAGGCACGAGAAATTCTGCTAGATGAAGCCCACAGTTCAGCCTATTCTATCCATCCAGGGTCTACCAAGATGTACCTAGACCTCAAAACTAGATACTGGTGGAAAGGGATGAAAAAGGAGATAGCTCAGCATGTAGCTTGGTGTGATACTTGTCAACGGACTAAGGCAGAGCATCAAAAGCCTGCAAGGTTACTGCAACCCCTCCCAGTGCCCAAATGGAAGTGGGAAGAGAAAGGCATGGATACCGTGATCGGACTGCCCCGGACCCAAAAAGAGAATGATTCTATCTGGGTCATAATTAACCGTCTTACCAGGTAGCTCACTTCATACCAGTAAAGACTACCTACGGAGGAGCCACCCTCGCCCAGTTGTACCTTAAAGAAATAGTCAGACTGCATGACATTCCGCGAAGAATAGTATCAGACAGAGGAACGTAGTTCACCTCAAAATTTTGGTTGAGTCTTCAGCAAGCCATGGGCACCAAGCTAGATTTCAACACAACCTACCATCTCCAGTCAGATGGGCAGATAGAAAGAGTCAATAAAATCCTTAAAGATTTGTTGAGAGCCTATGTGCTGACCTTCGACAGAGATTGGGAATCCAGTTTGTTGTATGCGGAGTTCTCTTATAACAGAAGTTACCAAGCCAACATCAAAATGTCACCTTTTGAAGCTTTATATGGAAGGAGATGCTAGACCCCTCTGATGTGGTCAAACATGGGAGAAAAGACCCTAGAAGGGCCTGCCTTCGTCCAGGAGGCAGAAGAAAAAGTTGTTCTGATTCGCAAAAGACTCCTCGAAGCCTAGAGTCGGCAGAAGAGCTATGCTGACAACAGGAGGAGAAAACTCAGTTTTCAAGAAGGTGATTTTGTCTATCTCAAGGTTTCTCCATTGAAAGGGGTTCGGAGGTTCCAAGCGAAAGGAAAGTTAGCTCCACGCTATGTTAGCCCCTATCCTATCATCGGTAGAATAGGGCCAGCAGCTTACCGCCTTTAGTTACCAGAATCCAATAATGTGTTTCATGTATCCTAGCTCCGGAAATGCTTGGAAGTGCCTGAGAGCCACATCGCAGAAGAGTCAGTCCAGATTGAGAAAGATCTACAGTACCGATAAAACCAGTGAAGATTCTTGACTCAGCTGTTCGAAAGACCCGAAACTCGGAAGTAAGGCTCTATAAGGTTTAGTGGAGCGGAGAAGGAGAAGAGGAGGCTACCTGGGAGAGTGAGGACTCATTGAGGAAGGAGTACCCTTACCTTTTCTTGAACTCAGCCCGAATCTTGAGGGCAAGATTCTTTTAAGTGGGGTAGGTTTGTAGCATCCTGGTTTTTGGCTCCAAGGTTACAAACCTTAAATTCATCAATCCCTCCTTATTTTCTTAAAGCCTAAACCTCATAAGCATTTCATTTCTTATATGCATAAACCATGTTTGCTAGTAGCACTTCACACATGTAGTCTCACCTAACATTTCTTTTTTGGCACCCGATCACTTCACACATGTAGTCTCACCTAACATTTCATGAATATATATATATATATATTTGTATAAAGGAGTTAAGGAATATATATAAATATCATGAATATAATAACACTTCACACATGCACTTCACACATATAGCCTCTGGACTCGCCCACGTGTGCTCGATGACGCTGCCAGGTGGGGCCCGTATACTAGCTACTCTGGCTCTCGCACGCTGGTCGAACTCGTGACACTGGTAGATGGGGCCCAGTCATCAGGCCCTCTTCCCCATATCGGTCATGGCTGCTTCACGAACTCGTACAGCTTTCTTAGGTGATGTCGCACCACCGTGGTAACGACCCTCCCGATCAATGTGCACCGTTCGAAGTATAAAACCGAGGCCACGGCCCATGGTCCATCGCGCGCTGGGTGCATCCTCAACAAGGCAAGGAGAGATGAAGCGATCGGGTGCCAAGGAGAGATTGAGGGAGAGATTGGTGCCGCCGCTAGAGATTCTCGTCGGCGTGGCCGTTTTGAACGCGCCTGACGGCCCTGGGTGTTCGCTTGTGATCACTGGTTGTTGTACGCCGCTCGACCGGGAAGGTGGATCCTGCGGCGAGGCGGAATTTCTCGTCGGACTTGACATTCGACCACCGGGCCGCTTCAACCCGTTGACTGCAAGCCTCGGCACTCCAATCCTCGGTAAGGATTCCCCTTTGAAGATAACAGACGTCCCCTCTCCGCATAGCACTGTTCCGATGGGGGTTCATGCGCTTGGTTGGTGGATTTGGACCATGCCAGTAATGGCGCCGCCATGACTCGGCGGGTGCACCACCATTGTGCTCAGCCTCGGACGCGAGGGTAGAAGAGGGGCTCCCTGCCATCGATCTATAATGGACGGGGGAGATTAGATCGGAGTTGTATCCCTTTAGTCATAAGATCTGTGTCGTCGATGGTGAATCGGGCGGGTCAGATGTGAATGAGGCCTGGGTGATTTCGGACCGTAGATATGGGATTCGGTGGTTGTCAACGCTTACCGCTTAGATTTGGCGTCGATCTAATCTAGTTCGCACGTTTGTGATCCGACAACCATGATCTAACCATACTTACTCCTATGGTATTTTAACGTGTGCCTTTCAGATTAAAGATCCTAGGGCTTGGATTGAGTACCGGTACATTTAAAAGTAGATCTAAACTGCGCCATCCAATTATGATCCAATGGTTGTGATGCATACATACCCCTTCGGCCAAGATCTTTTGCTAAAGAGCCCCTAGTGTTTTAAGTAATCAACCCGCAGTTCGCCTCAGTGAACAAGTAATTACACATAGGTCCTGTTTTTCGCAGTTTAGACCCCAGCTATTCTAGAAATTGTGTCTGTAATCCAGAAATATTAGGGATATTCAGAATTAAATTAGAAAATGAAATTTTGGTATAAAAATAATGCCAAAAACTTGTTTAAATCATAACTAATTCATTTTAACTCCGTTTGGATCCATTCCAATTGCATTAGTCTCATAATAATATTCTTCATCATCTAGTAACCTCGTATTACCATGAAGCCTAAATCAAAATTATGTACTTAATTTCTTTTGTACCGCACTCCTAAATCTTTAGAAGTTCATAACTTTATAACCGTAGCTCCGAATTTATTGGTTCTTGAACCTGCAATCTCGTAGCGACGTGTAGAATATTATTATGCAGTTTGTGCTTATGTTTGGTGTGATGTTAATTTTACCTATACCATGTTTGTTTGTATTGCTGCGAATAGCGGTGAGGTCACGAGAATCTGAAGATCATCCTAGTACATAGAATCTCACGTCCCAGGCAAGATGTGCCCTTGATCACTCCTTTTTACCTAATAATGTTCACTATTAATCACTATGACATGCTCAGGTTAATTTGATGAGACCTAATAGGTTTCCCTAGCATTGTTTATTCCCCACCATGCAAATAGATGAATTATTGAGTAGATTTGCTATTGCTCTACCTGGTTTTTGGAAACTAATGTTTCATTACGATCATGTTCCAATTATGTTGTTGTTTAATTATTGTTCATAATAAGATCATATTGTTAATTGGAACATACAGAACCACCTGGGAAAACAGTGCTACCACAAGGATTGTATGGGACGCCCTTGGCTGACTAATTAGGAAAGCTAGTGGAGGACTACCTTACCCGAAAGGGGCAAGGGCAGTAGGGGAGTGGTCAGTGTAGGGAGGTTCTCGGGTTGATTTTGCTGCGATGGCGGTCAGACGATGGATCCCTGCATTGGGGCTTCCTAGAAATTGTAGCAGATTTTCTGAAGCTATTGGAACTTTGTAAAGGCCTCGTAGTGTTACCCTGCCTCGCTTCCTTGGTAGAGGTGTATGGGATTCATGACCCCTTGGCAGATGGGTAACATGACTTGTGGGTAAAGATGTGCAACCTCTGCAGAGTGTAAAACTGGTATATCAGCCGTGCTCTCGATCATGGGCAGCTCGGACACTCACATGATTAATTTATGGAACTAAACTTAATTTGTCATATGCATTGCATCGCGGGAGTTGTTATCAATTTTGATCTATTACTTATTTGGGTTGGTATCTACTTACACTTAGTAACTGCTAATAAAATTTTGACCAACTTTAAAAGCAAGGCTCGGCTTTAGCCATCCTGTTTGGTAAGCCTTACACTTCACGTGAGCTCCCACCTTTGCTGTCTCACAACTTGTTGAGCGATGAACATATGTGAGCTCACCCTTGCTGTCTCACACCCCTTATAGGTAAAAAACAGGTACCGCAGGATGAGGCGCATGGAGGATGCTGTGATGAGTTCATGAGAGGTCTAGGCCGTCGTCTCCTAGTCGACTTTGGGTTGATGGATCGTTGTCTTCATATGATGTAATTATTTAACTATTTTGTATAGAACTCCATTATATGTAAATTATGTGACATTTGTTTATGTACCATGAGTCATCATATGTGTAAGACTTGGTCCTAGCACACTTGGTGATTCTAAAACCCGGGTGTGACAGAAGTGGTATCAGAGGAATATTGACTGTAGGACGAAACCTAGATAGAAATGGATAACCCTTACCTACTTACCTTTGCTACTCTGATTCTTTCTAAACTTTTCTTAATCTTTTCTCATCTACAGCTGCTTTACTCTGATTACTCTTATCTTTTCGCTTCTAAAGACAAAAGTGGATTTCACACATTGAAATCATGTACCTAAAGTGACTTTTAGGAATAGGAGACCTCATCTTAGGAACAAAAACAAAACTATTTTTATAGGTATCTATGCACTTGAATGTTTGTTCTTATGATACTTGCCTGATTTGGATCTTTGATTGAGTAGGATGAGTTGTGGAGTAATGTCCACAATTGCATCTGCATATACATCTAGGCATAAAGGAGAATATTCATAAAATAACTAGACTACCTAGCTTATCCCCAATAAAATATCACATATTTATCATATGTTGGCAGCTTATATCTTACCTTTGGAGACTCACCTTATAAGCCTAGTTATCCCAACTTAGACATAAAAACAACAGATCAAGGCTCGCCATGATCCTTCAGTTTATGACCAGCCACTAGCCTATATGTTTGCCTACTAAATAATTTCCCATGCAAAACTATCTTACCATATATATTTCTAACCCAGATGGTCAATACCAGAAAGGGAGGCGGTATCGATCTGCCTGCTAACCACCATAGCAAGAGGATTATTAGACAACCACAACCAGAAATGAATCCTCCACTAGCTGGGACAGATCCAGTGGTTGCCGCTCAAATGCAGATGCTGCAGCAAATGGCAAATGCAAACAAAATGCAAGCTCAGATGAGACAAGAACACTAGGAGATGCATCAAGAACAGCTGGAAATGCGTCAAGAGATGAGGCAAGAACAGTTGGAACGACAGCAACAACCACCACTACCTCCACCACCACCACCAGCTCCACCTAGGGATAAGCACCAGGAGTTTATGAGTCATAAACCACCAACATTCTCTAACTCTGCAGACCCACGACAAGCTGATGACTGGTTAAAGTCTATGGACAAGATGCTCAACATAGCTCAGTGCTCTAACATAAAGAAGGTACTATATGCATCGGGTCGTCTTACTGGCCCCGCTACGAATTGGTGGGATGCATACTGCGGTGCTCATGCTACTGTGAACACAATTACCTAGGCAGAATTCTCCACTCAATTTAGGAATTACCAAATTCTTGCTGGCCTTATGAAGATTAAAAAGAAGGAGTTTCTATCCCTTAAGCAGGGAGGTATGTCCATAAGTGAATATAGAGACAAATTTATCCAGCTATCTCGATATGCTCCTAGGAAAGTTGACGATGATGAGAAGAAGGAGGAGCTCTTTCTGGAAGGTTTGATTGGACCGCTACAATACCAACTGATATGGCATACATTCTCGTCCTTCCAAAGACTACTGGACAAAGCTATTGCGGTGGAAAACAAGAGGCTTGAGTTTGGAGAAAAGAGAAGGGTGGCCAACATGGGACAGGCTGGAAGTAATACCCGTCCTCAATATACTACTACTCAAAGTACACCTGCTCGTGGCAGTTTCGGGCAGCAAACTCAACAGACACAAACTGCTCCTCCTCAAGCAAGCACCCCAGCAGGACCTGCTGCTCCTAATACATCCACAAACAGGTCATGCTTCAAGTGTGGACAGTCTGGACACTATGCCAACATTGTCCCAATAGGGCCGCTTACACTACTCCGGCCCAATGAAGCAAGGTTAGGCCTTGGGAGGCAAGAGTCAGCCCTTATCCGTCAACCGGGGGGCAGGTCAACCACGTGGAAGTAGAAGCTGAACCTGGTGAACCGGAAAACCAAGAAGAAGTGTTGTTTGAAGGTGAAGAAGGCAATGAACAGCAGGATTAGAATAAATATAATTATATATATATATATATTTAGAGCATTATTTGTAAGGCCAAAGTAATACCTTAGTTAGTAGCTAGTATTTTATTATTATTGGAATAATAATAAGGTCTATTTAAACCTATGATTTGAATAAAAAGTTATGCATCATGCCGAAGTTCTTGATTGTGCATATGTTTTGAGGCAAAATTGGGATATATTCTTCTTCTTACTAATCTCAAGGACGAGATTTCTTTTAAGGGGGTAGGATTTGTAAACCCTAAATAACACCTTATGAAGTTTAGCTAATTCTTTATTATTTTATTAGAATAATATTAGGGATTTCTACGGCTTAAATGATTCAAGAAATAATAATAGAGTTATTTTTATGTATTTTATTTGTGAAGCATAGTGCCCTTTTAAGTACATGTCAAGTAAACACATGAACTTATACATCATGTTGGTGTTTATTCAGTTATGCACTTAATCAGAAATTTTAAGTTTAAAGTCAAACTCAAGTTGAATTTGAATTTGGAATTTAAAATTTAAAATAGGGACTAAAAAGAAAGAAAAGAAAAAATACACAACCTTGACTCGGGCCAAATCCTTGCATCTGGCCCAATCCTACTCTTTTTCCCTTCCACCCTGCGTGGGCCGTACGGCGGCCCAGTCTTGCACACACGCCAGCCCAACAGGGAGTGCGCCACTGGCCGGTGGGCCCTGCCTCTGGACTCGCCCGCGTGTCCTCGATGACGCTGCCAGGTGGGGCCTGTATACCAGCTACTCCGGCTCTCTCGCGCTGGCCGGACTCGTGACACTGGTAGATGGGGCCTAGTCGTCTGCCCTCTTCCCCATACCGGTCACGGCTACCATGCAAACTCGTCGCAACCACTCTAGCCGCTTTCTCCGGTGATGTCGCGCCACCGCGGTAACGGCCCTCCCAATCAACACGCACCGTTCGGAGTATAAAACCGAGGCCATGACCCATGGTCCGTCGCGCGCTAGGTGCATCCTCATCAGGGCAAGGAGAGAAGAAGAGGTCGGGTGCCAGAGAGAGATTGAGGGAGAGATCGGTGCCGCCGCTAGAGATTCTCATTGGTGTGGCCGTTTTGAATGCGCCTGACGGCCCTGGGTGTTCGCTTGGTATCACTGGTTGTTGTTCGCCGCTCGGCCGTGAAAGTGGATCATGCGGCGAGGCTGAATTTCTCGCTGGACCTGACATTCGACCACCGGGCTGCTTCATCCTGTTGACTGCAAGCCTCGTCACTCCAATCCTTGGTAAGGATTCCCCTTTGAAGTTCACAGACGTCCCCTCTCCGTGTAGCACTGTTCTGATGGGGGTTCATGCGCTTGGTTGGTGGATTTGGACTATGCCAGTAATGGCACTGCCATGACTCGGCGGGTGCGCTGCCGCTGTGCTCAGGCTCGAACGCAAGGGTAGAAGAGGGGCCCCTGCCGTCGATCTCGAATCGACGGGGGAGATTAGATTGGAGTTGTACCCCTTTAGTCATAAGATCGTGTCATCGATGGTGAATTGGGCGGGTCGAATGTGAATGAGGCGTGGGTGATTTCGGACCATAGATTTGGGATCCGGTGGCTGTCAATGCGTACCGCTTAGATTTGGCGTCGATCTAATCTGGATCTCACGTTTGTGATTTGACGGTGGTGATCTAACCATACTTACTCCTCTGGTATTTTAAAGCGTGGCCATCTGATAAAGATCCTAGGGCTTGGATTGAGTACGGGATCATTTAAAAGTAGATCTAATCTGCACCATCGAATTATGATCCAATGGTCGTGATGCATACATACCCCTTCGACCAAGATCTTTTGCTAAAGAGCACCTAATGTTTTAAGTAATCAACCCACGGTTCACCTTGGTGAACAAGTAATTGCACCTAGGTCATGCTTTTCGCAGTTTAGACCCTAGCTTCTCTGGAAAATTGTGTCTGTAGTCCAGAAATATTAGGGATATTCAGAATCAAATTAGAAAATGAAATTTTGGTATAGAAATAATGCCAGAAACTTGTTTAAATCGTAACTTATTCATTTTAACTCTGTTTGGATCCATTCCAATTGCATTAGTCTCATAATAATATTCTTCATCGTCTAGTAACCTCGTATTACCATGAAACCTAAATCAAAATTATGTACTTAATTTCTTTTGTACCCCAATTATTATGCAGTTTGTGCTTATGTTTGGTGTGATGTTAATTTTGCATATACCATGTTTGTTTGTATTGCTGCGAATAGCGGTGAGGTCACGAGAATCTGAAGATCATCCTGGTACCTAGAATCTCAAGTCCCAGACAAGTTGTGCCCTTGATCACTCCTTTTTACCTAGTAATGTTCACTATTAATCACTGTGACATGCTCAGGTTAATTTGATGGAACCTAATAGGTTTCTCTAGCATTGTTTATTCCCCACCTCGCAAACAGATGAATTATTGGGTAGATTTGCTATTGCTCTACCTGGTTTTGGGAAACTAATGTTTCATTATGATCATGTTCCAATTATGTTGTTGTTTAATTATTGTTCATGATAAGATCATATTGTTAATTCGAACATGGAGAACCACCCGTGAAAACACTGCTACCACAAGGGTGGTATGGGACGCCCTTGGCTGACTAATTAGGAAAGCTAGTGGAGGACTACCTTACCCGAAAGGGGCAAGGGCTGTAGGGGAGTAGTCGGTGTAGGGAGGTTCTCGGGATGATTTTGCTACGATGGCGGTCAGACGAGGGATCCCTACATTGGGACTTCCTAGAAACTGTAGCGGGTTTTCTGAAGCTAGTGGAACTTTGTAAAGGCCTCGTAGTGTTACCCTGCCTTGCTTCCTTGGTAGAGGTGTAAGGGATTCATGACCCCTTGGCAGATGGGTAACATGACTTGTGGGTAAAGATGCGCAACCTCTGCAGAATGTAAAACTAGTATATCAATTGTGCTCACGGTCATGAGCGGCTCGAACACTCACATGATTAATGTATGGAACTAAACTTATTTGGGTTGGTATCTACTTACACTTAGTAATTGCTAATAAAATTTTGACCAACTTTAAAAGCAAGGCTCAGCTTTGGCCATCCTCTTTGGTAAGCCTTACACTTCACGTGAGCTCCCACCTTTGGCGAGTTCATGCACATTATTCCCATAACTTGTTGAGCGATGAACATATGTGAGCTCACCCTTGCTGTCTCACACCCCCACAGGTCAAGAACAGGTACCGTAGGATGAGGCGCATGGAGGATGCTATGATGAGTTCGTGAGAGGTCTAGGCTGTCGTCTCCCAGTCGACTTTGGGTTGCTAGATCGTTTTCTTCATATGATGTAATTATTTAACTATTTTGTACAGAACTCTGTTATATGAAAATTATGTGACATTCGTTTCTATACCATGAGTCATCATATGTGTAAGACATGGTCCTAGCACACTTGGTGATTATCTCGCACCCGGGTCTTGGTGTTCCTAAAACCTAGGTGTGACAGTCCCGGATGTTAGCTCCCTCTTCATTACCCATGCACGGCTTCGCCGCGAACCCCGCCGACCGCCATCCTTTCCCCGCCCTGCCATTACTCCTCCGCCAGTAAAGTTAGGCACCGCTTTGTCCCTCACCCATTGTGCTAGCGCCCTCACACGGCACCCCTCCCCGAGCCATCTCGTCCTCGACGTTGTGCGCCATCATCACCGCCGTGTTGCACCTCACCGGCACCTGCTTGCTTTAGCCATTTCCCTCCCTCGGGCGCCTCTAAAAGGGCCTCCCCGAGCTCCCTTTCTCCTCGCACCGACCTCAACCACTCTCCCTCCCCTCTCCTGGGCTTAATCAAGCCAAGCGCCGCCGCCTCCCTCTGCTTCGATGAGCTCTCCCTCCCCTCTCTAGTAGCTTAGGGTCAAATTAAGATAGCTCACAAACTTCACCACATCTCCGCGGACACAGAGCACCACTTTCTCCCCCTCATCACGCCCAATGGCCTCGCCGGTGACCTCAACACCACGGAAGCCCGCCACCTCACCGTGGACAAGCCGTCCTAGGCCTCCACTGGCCAAATTGATCCCACCACTGTAACCGCCTGCCTTTGCTCATGCTAGCCCACCTACCCAATCTCCAAAAACCAGACCATCGGCGGAGAACCGTTGTTGGACCCCCAGCGGCTGGTTCTTCCCCCCTAACGCCGTTCTCCCCTTCCCTCGCTGGCACGTGGGCCCAGTGCCGCGCCCCGCTGGTGAGCCGAGTTGGGTCGGTTCGCCCGCGCGGCTGCGCGCACCCACGCTCGGCTGGGCCGAAATCCCCCCTCGGCCCGATTAACTAGAAATCCTTTATCTTTTTCCTTTCCCTTTTCCCCTTTTTCTAATATATTTTTATATGTTGATAATTTATGCACCAAAAATGGTCCCAACACTTTTTAAGTCACAAAATAATGATGCTTAGGAACTTGACGCACTTTACTTAGCAAGCAATGTTTGATGTATTGTTTATTGCCTGTTTTTGCAAGCGAAGAGAGGTCCAACTTTCTGGAACCCGTCGCTCCAAAGAAGGGTAGGAGCCCGACCTCACGAAAATAGAGCCTTCGTGCCAAGAGAACTTTGATGAAGGCAAGTTCATTTTACCCTTGATGCATAAATTACCTATTCTTTCTACCACTACCTAAGCTGGGATATGGGATGGTCTCTATGAATTGTGAGTCGAGCGATAGCCTGCATCAAAGAAATACCTTTTTGCTACAAAAAGATGTGAGGTTAGGGCAATGATTTTAAAAGAAGAGAAATGTTTTTCAAAATGCGTATGATGAAGGGTTATCACCCTTATCACCAATTGAGTGGGAGGATCAGGGACTCCCTAGTTTGGGGAGGGCCTAAGTTGATGGCTCAGCCAGGTTAGGTGTGAGCATGAAGGATTGTCCCCCTCATTTAAGGACCGGTTTGGCATCCTTCACTACCAGTACTCTTGACAAGTACAACCACTCGAGACTGTATGGGAAGTCACTTGATCTGAACTTGCACGGTCCGAACCCTAGGGTTATGATGGCTGGGGAGCACCAGGACGATAAGGAGGGGGAATGTTTTCTCCTGGTTTGGGCATGGTGGTGGCCTTGTTCCTTTTGGTATAATCACTAAGGTAAGGTCATGCAAGGAAGGAAAGAGCTTCGGTGTCGGATCTCAAGGCAGTGAGATTGCAAAGCCGGACTAGTGGCTAAAGTGTACCCCTCTGCGCAGAGTTTGAAACTTATTCGAATAGTCCGTGTCCATTGGTATGGACGAGTCTGGTGTCATATGACAATTAGTGTTTCTATATTGAAAAGAAAAAGGGAAATGCGTGAGTATTTTCGGAAATAAAGACGAAGCCATGGGAGCAGGAAGCTCAATGGTGGTTGAGTGTGAAAAAGTGCTACCTCTCTCTTTTCTGGGTAAAACATTAAGTATCGCCTTTCTCTAAGAAAAATAAAGAGTGACTACAACTCCACCATACCAAGCATGTACTGTATAGGTTTCTCCCTCTTTACGGGTTGGATGGGCTTGTGGAATACGTAAGTATTCACCCAGCTTTATTTATGTTTTTCAGCTACCGAAGACTTCTTTTCTGCTATGTTCGACTAGAAGGGGGATGTGTCTGCACCCAGTCTGCCTGTGGCTTGAGCTAGTTTTCTTTCGCTCAGCTATGTATCCAAAGTTCGCTAGAGCTTGCTTTCGGTTTGTAATAATTATTATGTAAAGACTCTGTACTATCTGATGAAATGAATGTGTTTACTAGCCTCCTGGGACTAGTAATTGTATCACATTTGAGTCCCAAAGGATCAGGACGCTTCAATGGAGGCTAGGGAATAATTCCATCCTGGTTTGGGTGAGGAGGTGGCCTTATTCCTTTTGGTATAACCGTTAAGGTAAAGTCATGCAAGGAAGGAAAGAGCTTCGGTGTTGGGTTTCATGGTAGTAAGATCGGAGAGTCGGACTAGTGGGTAAAGTGTACACCTCTACAAAGAGTTCAAAACCTATTCGAATAGTTTGTGTCCACTGGTATGGACGAGTCTAGAGTAGTATGATAATTAGTGTTTTGTTTTCCAAAAAAAGGATGGAAAATGTGAGTATTGTGGAAAACAAAATTGATACCACGAGAGCGGGAAGCTCAGTGGTGGTTGAGTTAAAAATTTGCTTTTTCTCTCCTATTCTGGGATATACCAAGATGACGCATTTTCTAAGAAAAATAAAAGAGTGACTTACAACCCCACCATATCAAGCATGTACAACATAGGTCTGTTTCTCTTTATGGGCTAGAATGGGCTTGCAGAATACAAAAGTATTCACCCATCTCTTCACACATTTTTTAGTGGATGAAGACTTTGTTACGGCTTTGTTCGACTAGAAGGGGGTTGTGTCTACACCTAGTCTGCCTATGGCTAGGGCTGGTTCCCGCTCTGTTCTTTCTAAAGCTCCTTAGAGCTTGCTTTTGGTATTGTAATATCTTTTGTAAGACTCTGTTCCATCTAATGAAATAAATGTGGTTACTAGTTTCCTAGGTCTAGTAATTGTATCACATTTGGGTCCCAAAGGATCGGGACGCTTCACTCACGCCTTACAAAAACGATCACAATCAAAAACTAGATTAAGGGAGGGAATATAATACGCACACAAGAGCACAACGCAGCAGCAACACGTGCAAATGCAAAGAAGAAAGCATACCAACAAAACAGTAGAGTAACGACTCCGAAAATGCGCTCAAATCTCTCTATAACACATTGGAGGTGTGATCACAGAGTCTCGAAGTTGTAGTGTGCTCAAAGTATACTTGGTGTACTGCTTCATGCGCCCAGGGTTCAAAACAACACGTTGGAGCTTCATTTGGAAGCTCTCAGCCTTCCTTATCTACGGGTGCACTAGCCTGTCCGGCGGCGCACTAGACAATGCATAGTACAACGGTCAGAAGATCACTGATTGGCTGCCTTCCTTTTCTAGGGGGGCACCGGACTGTCTCGTGGGGGCACCAGACTGTCTGGTGCGCCAACTGACCATTGGAGCCTAATGACGTGGATGACAGCTGTTGGCAGTCCATCACACCAGACTGTTCGGTGCTCTGCGTGGACCGTCTGGTGAAATATACCCGAGACCGACCATTTTGACCGTAAGTAACCGAATTGTCTGGTGCTGCCCAGACCAGCCCAACTTCTCCTCTTTTGTGCCAAACTTCTTTTGCTACTTTTGGCACAACTTGAGATGATACCTAGCACTTAGACAAACATAGTTAGCAACTAAAACAATTGACTAAGTGTAGTAACCATACCTTTTTAATTCCTTTTCATAAGGATTTGCAATATGGCCTAATCTCAAGTCCAACAAGTGCTTTTCTCTACAAAAAGTGTTAGATCCCAGACGCAAGTGCTAGAAACATAGTAAAGGGCCTATGCAACATATTTAGAAGTGCAAACCTCACACTTATACCATATCTCACAAAGTTGCATATTTAGGTCCATGTTTGTGCTATTTTGGACTTGACATCTTCAAATTGCTTGATTACAACATGTGCCCATGCTCATAACAAGATGGTTAGTTCATAGTGGTGTGTTGAGCAGTTAATTACCAAAACAATTAGAAATGGCCCAAGGGCACATTTCCCTTTCAATCTCCTCATTTTTGGTGATTTATGCCTACACATCTAAAGCAACTCAAAACTCACTAGCTTAACCAAATATGAGCCAACTTTTGTAAATTCAAGTCAAACTAAAAACCAATTGCATGAGTATAGGATTTGGCATATTTGGATCATTTTGCTATGACTTGGTTTGTTTTTGCAAAATCAAATTCATTTTCTTACTTCTAAGACAAAACACTTTAGTTTTGCAAATCAAACCATTTTCCAAGACTTGTTTTGATCAAAATCTAAAAGCTCCCCTTTCCATAAGAAAAAGATTTCTCCCCCACAAGTGAGTAGTTTTGCAATTAGAGGGCTTCTCTTGTTGTCAAGAGGGTTTTGATCAAGAAGACAAGTTCAACACAAAATTTTTGAAATTCACAAGTGGCAGGCCTTAATTTCTCCCCCTTTGGCATTAAGCACAAAATTAGAGAAACTAGTGGCCTATAACCTCATTGCCTCACCAAAAATTGTGAATTGAGAGTAAAAAGGCAATGAACACCAAGGGAAACTTGAACAAGGTACATTGATACTGTCATGCAGTGGAAGCCTTTTCCATTGTTCAAGTCCACCTTTTCCCTTTCAATTTACCTTTGAGACTACATCAAAATCACTCAAGCAAACACATTTGTCTCAAAGGGTCAAGTTGTAGCATATCCTCCCCCTTAAGATATACATCAATGCATAGGTGAGAGCACCTAGAGGGGGGGGTGAATAGGTGATCCTGTAAAAATCAAGACTTAAACAACACAAACTTGGTTTATGAAATATTAGTGAAGTCAAACCAAGATGATATGATTAGAGTGAGGGACAACTTCTTCACTTAATTGCTCTTCACAACATGAGTATTAAACTTAGAGAAATTATAAAGTGAGTGGAAGTAAAGACAATCACACAAGAGTAAGACAGTTGACACGGTGATTTTATCCCGTGGTTCGGCCAAGTTGAACACTTGCCTAGTCCACGTTGTGGCATCCCAACGGATGAGGGTTGCACTCAACCCCTTTCAAGTGATCCAATGATCCACTTGAATACCACGGTTCTCTTTATCTCAAGTTTATCCCCTTTGTGAGGAATCTCCACAAGTTGGAGCCTCTCACCCTTACAAGATTGATCACAATGAAACCACCAAAGTAAGGTGGGAATAGCAACACACACAAAAGCGAGAGTTGCAACACTAACACGCACACAAGACGAGAGCGAGCACAAGAAATGAGCCCAGCGGAGTAACAACTTAGAAAAGTACTCAAATCTCTAACACAGTGAATCAAATGCATGAATGCGAGGTCTCAGCGTCTTAGAATGTTCAGGAGATGCTTGGTGTACTGCCCCATGCGCCTGGGGATCCTTTTTATAGCCCTAAGGTAGCTAGGAGCTGTTGGAGCTGCATTTGGTAGGCAATAGCTGCCTTCTGTCCGTGGGCGCACCGGACAGTTTGGTGCCCCACCGGATAGTGAACAGTGCCGATTTCCTTCCTTCTTTGGCGAAGCCGACCGTTGCAGCCAGGGTCCCCTTAGCACACCAGACAATCTGGTGGCAAACCGTACAATCCGGTGCGGCCTGGTGACCGTTGGCTTGGGCCACGCGTCGCTCGTTGATTGCGTTATCGACCGTTGGCGCGGGCGCGACTAGCTCACCGGACAATCCGGTGCACACCGGATAGTCCAGTGAATTATAGTCGCAACCCCTCCAACTTTTCCCAAGTGCAGCGAGTTCTTCGACGCGCCAGCCTGGGCACCAGACACTGTCCGGTGCATACTGTACAGTTCGGTGCACCCGCAAGCTGGTCCAAGTCTGGCTGGGCACTGCCAACCTTCTCCAATCCAATCTCATTTTATTTGACAAGGTTCCTAGCACTTAGAGTAATATGTTAGTACCAAAAACAATTCACAAAGGCTAGCCACATACCTTGATTCTTGATTTGCATCTCTTTAACATTTTAGCACATATGAACCAAAACAATGTGTTGGGCATCTAATCACCAAAACATTTATAGAAATGGCCCAAGAGCACATTTCCCTTTCAATCTCCCCCCTTTTTGGTGATTCATGCTAACACATTAAAAGCAACTCGAAATGCAACAATATTTCCAAGGAGAAGCCATAGAGTGCAGATTTGAAAACCAATTTAACTCACATTGGATTTGGCATATTTGGATCACTTTTGCCACCACTTGGTTTATTTTCACAAAACAAATTCTTTTTCCTATCTCTATATCAAAAACACTTGATTTGGCAAATCAAAAGATTTTTCAAGAGTAAATTTGATCAACTGCGAAAAACTCCCCCTTTTCCCATAATCGAATTTCTCCCCCATAAGAGAACAATTTTTGCAATAAGAGGGTTTTGATCAAACACCAAGAATCTAACTCTACAATTTTTTAAATTCACAAGTGGTTGGCTGATCTAAGTGGTTGGCTGATCCAATTGCTTTGGCCTTAATTTCTCCCCCTTTAGCATTAAGCACCAAAACAGGAGAACTTGTTGGCCCTTTTAACTCCATTGCCACAACAAAAGGTCAAATAAGATCAAAGGCAATGAGAAAATAAACAAGAACTTAGGATAAGATACATTGATACCGAAATGCAGTGGAAGCCCTTTCTTTGTCCAAGTTCACCTTTTCCCTTTCAATTCAACTTTGAGACTCTGTCAAAAACACTCAAGCAAACACGTTAGTCTCAAAGGATCAAGTTGTAGTACATCCTCCCCCTAAACATGTGCATCATTTGCATGAGGACTTGTGAGGTCCGGGGATGACTTGTACAACTTGAGCACCAAAAATAAGCAAGTAAAGACAATAATGCTTAGAGTAACATGATCAAAGGCATAGAACACATGTATGCTATAGATCAATCCAAGTTACGCGAATCTAAGACATTTAGCTCACTACGCAACCTACAAAACCTTTTCTCATCTAAAGGCTTGGTGAAGATATCAGCTAGCTGGTTCTCGGTGCTAATATGGTAAATATCGATATCTCCCCTTTGCTGGTGGTCTCTCAAAAAGTGATGTCGGATGTCTATGTGCTTAGTGCGGCTGTGTTCAAAAGGATTATCCGTCAAGCGGATTGCACTCTCATTATCACATAGGAGTGGGACTTTGATAAGATTGTAGCCAAAGTCTTGGAGGGTTTGCCTTATCCAAAGCACTTGCGCACAACACTATCCTGTGGCAACATACTTGGCCTCAGCGGTGGATAGGGCAACAGAAGTTTGTTTCTTAGAGCTCCAAGACAGCAGGGACCCTCCCAAAAACTGACAAGTCCCTAATGTGCTCTTCCTATCAACCTTGCACCCGGCATAGTTGGAATCTAAGTATTCGATTAAGTCAAAGGTAGACTCCTTTGGATACCAGATCCTGAAGCAAGGCGCAGAAACCAAATATCTAAGAATTCGCTTAACGTCCACAAGGTGACATTCATTTAAATCTAGCACACATGCATACACTTAGCATAATATTCAGTCTACTAGCACAAAGATAAAGCAAAGAACCTATCATAGACTGGTATGCCTTTTGATCAACGGACTTACCTCTTTTGTTGAGGTCCAAGTGTCCGTCCGTTCCCATCGGTGTCTTTGTGGGCTTTGCATCCTTCATCCCAAACCTCTTGAGCAAGTCTTAAGTGTATTTCATTTAGGAGATGAAGGTCCCTTCCTTGAGTTGCTTCACTTGGAATCCAAGGAAGTAATTCAACTTGCCCGTCATAGACATCTCGAGTTTTGGCATCATCACTCAGCTAAACTCCACATAAGACTTTTGATTCGTAGAACCAAATATTATGTCATCAACATATATTTGGCATACAAATATATCACCATTACAAGTCTTAGTAGAGATTAGGATTAGCTTTCCCAACCTTGAAAGCATTAGAAATAAGGAAATCGCTAAGGCATTCATACCATGCTCTTGGGGCTTGCTTAAGTCCATAGAGCGCCTTAGAGAGCCTATAGACGTGGTCGGTATACCTGTCATCCTCGAAGCCAGGGGGTTGTTCCACATATACTTCCTCCTTGATTGGTCCATTGAGGAAGGCACTCTTCACGTCCATTTGAAACAACTTAAAAGAATGGTGAGCAGCATAGGCTAATAATATGTGTATTGATTCAAGCCTAGCTACAGGAGCGAAAGTCTCCACAAAATCCAAACCTGCAACTTGGGCATATCCTTTTGCCACAAGTCAAGCCTTGTTTCTTGTCACCACATCATGTTTGTCTTGCTTGTTGCAGAACACCCATTTGGTTCCCACAATGTTTTGTTTTGGACGTCGCACCAGGCTCCAAACTTCATTTATCTTGAAGTTGTTGAGCTCTTCTTGCATGGCCAGCACCTAGTCTAGATCCTGCAAGGCTTCTTCTACCCTAAAAGGCTCAATAGAAGAAACAAACGAGTAATGCTCACAAAAATTAGCTAAACGTGAGCGAATAGTTACTCCCTTGCTGATATCACCTAGAATTTGATCCACTGGTGATTCCTTTGTATTGTCGCTCAGACTTGAGTTGGAGGGGCTTGTGGTGCTTCTTCCTCCTTATCCTATTCTCCATGTGCCCCCTTGATCCAAGCCTTCATCTTGAGGTACATGTTCCTCACCTTGAGTTGGGGGTGCACCAATGTAGAGGAAGAAGGTTGATCTGGTTCTCGTTGTTCCTGCGGTCACATATCACCTATCCCCATTGTTGTAACACCCCTAGTGTTACTAGAACTACAACTTGAGCATGGCATCATATGCATTTACATGTCATTATGTTTGTTACACCTAGAACGGATCCACTAGGTGAAACTTACAAACAAGTGTGATGTGGTGACTTGAAGTGTTCTTAACCCTAGAGTAGGGTACTTAACCCTGGGTTTGCGATATAGGGGTGAATGTAAGGCCAAAATGAGTATTACCTCAAAAGTTATTGAAAATGTTCACAAGAGATTAAGTTTGATGAATTTGAGTGGCACAAAAACTCTAGAGTGCTCAAAACCCTAAGAGGAACCTAGAAAACCCTAATTTGTGCCCTATGGAGTGATTTCAATTTCTATACACTTTTGGACCAAAATGTATATATCAAAGTGGTAAAGTATCAAAAACTAAATAACTTTTACATTGAAGGATTTTCAAGTAATGTGGAACAAATTGGACTTAATTGCAAAAAGCCTCAAGAGCATCTATGTGGTTAACTCTGAAAAATCAGTGTAATTAGGCCAAGTTTGGGGCCTTGTATTTCTTAATCCATGAAGGTTTTGCTCTAGGTCAATACATCAAACTTATAGAGCTATGTTAGGGGTACAATTTTGATTAAGAGACTAAGCATTGATGCTGTATGAAAATGGGATATAAATGGATATAAAGTCAGGTTGCCAGTCAACCCTGAAGCTGAATTTCGACTGATAGTGAACTGGGACAAACTTCGAGATCAATTTTGAGTAAGATCCAGTGGATGTTTGATTAAGGTTTCTATAAGAAAATCAAAGCTGGTTTATAGGAGAGCAACTTTTCTACAGACGGATTAATGGGTTGTTGTATAAAAATTAGAGAACAAAGCCCTCTAACTTGATCTGTCAAACACACTGATGGGTGTTCGCGATGGTACAGTGACTAAACAAGATCTGATTCAATGAACTTCACCGGCGACGATCTCCACGCCACAATCCGTGCTGTCCACCACGACTCACGCTCAGCTCAGGCAGGATATTACCTTGGACATGAAAAGATTGTAGGGGGAATGGATTGAGTCGGCTTCACCGTACCCACTTGCACCGACGACGTGGCCGTGCGACCGTTGTCGTCGTGCCGCCGTTTACCTCGGTCATGACACGCCTTAAGCTATTCTACCAGGTCGTCGCAGGTTGTGGAGGATAACCAAGTGACGATCGTAAGCTTTTGCCCGGTGAACGCCATGGTAGTTCGCGCTGGTGACTCACCCCCTCTCTTCGGCCGCTAGCTTCCCTCTTCCAAATTCGGAGCCACCGCTCACGGATACTATAAATTAAGTGCACAGATAGCTCTGCTAGATTGTTACGAAGCTAGAGCACCAACCCTCGCCCTCGATTAGCCACCATAGCTGGAGAATTTCGTTCTTTCCCCAAATCGGTCGTCTGCGCCACCGTGTGTCACCCCACCGTGGCCAGCCGCTCTCAGGTCCGCCCTCGCCCTCCTTCTCCGTGTTTCAGCACTCTCGCATGCTTGTGATGCTCGTTGGCTCGACCAATTAAGCTATACCATGCCAGATCACTAGGAACGCGTTAGGAATGTCTCAAACTCCGCGGGTGTGCGTGGACCAAGCTCTAGGGCGGCGTTCAGGTTAAATTAGTGATTCCCAGTGGATCACCAAGGTTAGAATTAGGCGTAGACCATATTAGAGCACGGGTTGTTGGGTATTGTGGCCGGTACATGTTCGCCGGAGCGCGCACGCCACCGTCCGTGGTCGGGGACCCGGTCTTGCGAAGAAGAGAAAGGAGAGGGGCCTCGGTGCACATGTCAGAGACACAAATGAATAGGGAATAGGGTTCTTTAATGGTTTTTTGAATAGCCAGGGTCCTCTGTGCAATTTGGCCAGCGCGGGCGCGTGTGGGGGTGCGTTTGCCTGGTCGTGGGCCGAATCGGGCTAGTTTCGGGCCAGTACTATTCATTCTTTTCCTTTTTCCTTTTTCTGCCAGGCTTGGAAAATAGTAGAAAATTCTAGAAAAAAGGTAAAATTATGGGATTAATTTTGCTAGACTCCTAAATTCATCTAGTATTTAATTAAAATAGTTCCAAGATTTTTAGTCCAAACCTGAAATTATTTAGCATTTAAAGATGCCTAAACCGAGCCTTTTAGAATTTTAGGATTAATTTGGTAGCTCCAAAAATAATAAAACTTTTTGGGTAAGCTTAGTTTAAGGATTAACCTGTTTGTTTCGGCTTGTGGCAGCTTCTGGCCACCAAAAGCTGCTGCGGACTACCAAACTCTCAGCTTTTCAGCCAGCTTCTATAAAATTTGTTGCGGCAAAAACCATCCAAAATCAACATAAACACATAATCTGTTGAGTCGTTGTAATAGTAGGAATCCGTCACTTTCTAGATCCTGAGCCCTATGAACAACTTTATCTTCCTCCACACATAATCGTAATAATACTCAGATTCTCCCCACAGCCAGATTCTCCCCACAGCCAGATTTTCAGAAAAGCTGGTCATAAAAAAGCTGAACCTAAACCCTAAACCCTAAACCCTACAAGTAGAATTTGACATGCTTTGGACATTGTTTGATCCCAAACCCAATACACTAGCTTCCTAGGGTTTAATTGCCTAGTACTAATAGAATACTAACTTAGGAAACCCTAGTGACTAGTGTATACCGTGAAGGAAAGTTGTATTCAAGATACAACTTGGTATATTTCTAGTATATACTTGTATATTCATAGCATCACATAAGCATTCATGTATATGTATTGTTATGTATAGAAAACGAAGAAGAAGTTGTAGTCGAAGAAGTAGTTGCCCCATAAGCTGAGAATCCCCCGGTTGAGAACAACTTCTATTTTGATATCTGTGGGACAGACCCAGAACCTCCTGCAACACAAGGCAAGCTCTGGTGCATTTACCCCTTTCCTTGTTGTTTTAAACTCTTTATCACTTGAAATGATGCATTAGGTGATAGGAGTTGTGTGCTAAACAATTGTTGCATTCCCTTCCTTGGATACTGATTACCATTCCTTGTTACCTGATTTTACTTAAAAGTTTTCTGATGCTTAGCTTTGCTTTAGAAAACAAAATGTTTTGTTTTAAACAAAGATGATGCTTCATATGGGAAGGGAAGTTTTTAAAGAAAAGACTTGATGGTGAATCCATCATGGCCATGATGGGTTCAACATCAGAAATGATGTACCTCTGTCAGGTACTAAACTTTGGGTTGTAAATGATAAAGATGAGACCGGGCGGGTGACTTGCACGAGAAGGAAATCTCGGTGTAGTGTCTTTGTCTGAGTCAATTAAGGACCGTATCGATGTAGGCTTGCTGATCGAGGACCTTTTAACTGGCCACATGCCTCGTCATGGGTAAGCTTTGCCTCAGTCGGACCAATACCAAAAAGGCCACCACACAATGGGAGTGGAGAGATGGCGAGAGTACCGTGTACCCTCTGTGCCAAGAGGCTGGACGGTGGTGTATCTGTGCTCTCAGTTGGCGTGAACCTGTTCTTGTCTTGAGAAACTCGGTGGCGAGTTGACATATGCAAGGGTTAAGTGCTACATATGTCATGTCGTTGGAGATCCCCAGCTGGGTATTAATCGATTCGGATCGCTGTTACTTCTCGGACATGAAGACTTGGTCACTGCCCTACACGTAGCAATCAAGTAATGTGAAGAGTTGATAAAAGATGGCTAGCATAGGCTAAGTGCCTGAACTAGGATAGAAAGAACTCTAGATACATGTAATGACTTAACCTGATAATAAAACTGGATTTTTAAGGATCCACTGTTAGTAAGCATTTCTGCAAACATAGTCTTTGATTCTTGATCAGCTTTACCTTGAATCCATCAAGCCAACATATCCTTGAGAAGTCTTTTTCCTTTACTGAGTAAGACTTACGAAAGTACACTCTCTACTCAGGGTTTTTGAACCCATGTTGTTATAGGCGATGACACAGCCGAGTTTTGATGTTTCTGCTCGAAGGTGGTGCCAAAGCAGGAGGAAAATCAGTTAACTTGTTGGCGGGAGGATGTTTTACCTCCCTATTATGTAATAATAAGTTATGCACTCATACACCCGGTGTTGTAATAAATACTCTCTATATTTTATGAATGTAAATTATGTTATTGTAATCTGTTTCCGCTTATTCTTTACTCCGATTATGTGTGTATTGTCGGTGTGATGGGTGAAGCGCTCTTGGGCGATATGATAATGATACAGATGACCAAACTTGTCAAGTGATTATGCGCATCTACATGGTTGCTCGAGGTTCCTAGGACAAGGACAACTATAGGTGGGCCTAATACCTTGGGAGGTTCTGTGTCAGCTGGTATCGGAGCGAAGCCCGTCTCTTCGGACATTACATAGTATTTCAATAGAATTTTAAAAATAATTACCTTGAAAATTCTTTCATTCTTATCTTACCACTTTCTGGTAGTCACTTACCTTTTAAAGTCGGGTCACAGAGTGCTGAATAAAGGTATAGGTAGGAAATAGGGGGATCAATGAAAAGTTGATCCCATGATTATTAGGTTATGCATGCATCATGATTAAACTACACTTATGGAGATATGGCGCGAACCAAGACCACTCAGCGCAAATCAATCGGACCACATGGTGTACCCCAGCATCAGCTGGCCTCTAGACATGAAGGAAGCAGCAGTGGAAGTAACGACCCCATCGGGGATTTGGAGACCAGAGTGGAGGGACTCAGGTCTGAGCTACGCCATGGGTGTAGGAAGCATGCGCGCGATAGCCGCCGCATTGCTAAACTATCAGCGGAAGTTACTCGCCTGTAGCAGGAAATTTTAGAACGCGATACGGCCATTGACTGGGCCGTAAACTCACGCTCGTTCGCTTGGGATTGTGAAGCCAAATCTCTAGCTCGAGTAGCAGAACTTAGCGCATCCCTGGAAAACCTGCAAGCGTATTGCAACACCCTGCATGAAGAGGTGCACGTATTGTATGATCGGTTGCACCCAAACGTGCCACCATAAGTTGCAGCAATGGGCACTAGACCATCTAGAACAGCTGATGGGGAGTTGGGCCTTTTTGGGGCCCCTCCTTCCATGAAACTTGCACATGAACGGTCTCCTGAAGCGGGCAGTGGAGCAGCTAAGGATGAAGAGGATTAGAGTAGTATAGTTTAAGTAATGTACTCATGTAAAATAAATAAGGAAGCTTGAGTTGTATACTGAGTATGTGTAATTATTACTGTTCAGCAATGAAATAAAGATGGTGTGTTGGCATGTAATAATTCAGGATGTTTTTCTTCCTCAGATGCCATCGCGAACTCGTGCTCATGATGGGGCGGGTACATCCCGCAGCGGGGACGACACTCCTAATCCGCCACCTGTACCTCCTACCCTGGCTGGGGCTATCGCTGCCTTGGTCAACGCTACCGCTGACAACACGCACTTCCTGCGCGAAATGACGGGAAATCAATTTCAGCAACACGGATGAAGGGGTCAACCTTAAGGACCACGAGACACCACCTATCTAGAGTTTTCTGAGACCTGTCCACCGCTCTTTGTCAAGGCGGAGGAACCCCTAGAAGCTGATGAATGGGTGCGAGTGATGGAACAAAAGTTCGGGCTAATTCGATGCACTGAGATACAGAAGCCCCTATTTGCCACTCAACAGTTAAGAGGCCCCGCCAGCACCTGGTGGGCAAACTTTTCTACCATTCAACCTGTGGGACACCAGGTCACGTGGGAAGAGTTCAAACTGGCATTTAGGAAACATTATGTTCCGGAAGGAGTGCTACAGTTGAAGTTGGAAAAATTTATACGTTTGAAGCAAGGGGGAGGTTCTATGATGTAGTATCTCAACAAATTTAACCACCTCTCCCAATACGCCATTGATCAAGTGGACACAGACTTGAAAAAGAAGAATTGTTTCATGAGGGGACTAAATGACAGACTCCAACGCAAGATGGCTACGTGTCTGGACCTTACATACAGCAGGGCTATTAGCACAGCACTATCAGTTGAAGCCAAAAATGCGGGACAAGGAAAGTCAAAAGGATATGTGGGTGAAAGATCAACTCAGGGACCTGAAAAGAGGACAAGGTTGGTAATCTGACCTTTCAATTCAAACCGTTCTTCTCCTCGCCCACCCACATATCCCTTCAGACAAACCGTGTTCATTCCTCCCACTCCTGCTCTCGCTCAGACCAATCAGTCGAGTGCCCCTGGTGCTCGTTTCCCTGCCCTTCCCAGTTCCTCGAGTGGCTGCTTCAATTGTGGCAAGTCTGGACATTTCATCAAAGACAGCCCTACCTGAAGCAGAACAAATCAAACTTTCAACAGACTTTCGGGAACACAAATCAAGGAAAGGGAATTATGGCCAACCCTCCAGCAGGCAGAAATATGAAGAAGACTGGATGAGTGTATTATACTCAGGTGGCTACTACACTGGAAGGCGAACCAGTGATGATGGGTACGTTCCTCGTTGCCAACCACCCAGTAGTTATCCTTTTTGATTCTCGTGCATTGCATACCTTTATGAGCAAGACTTTTATGGATAAGCATTGCATACATAGCACTGAATCAAGGGAGGGATTTGTTATCCACTCACCTGGGGGTCAAATATTTACTAACGAAGTAGTCTTCCACGTACCTGTAACCTTGGCCGGATGGGAGTTCCCTACAAACATGATTGTGATAAAGGGGCAAGATATAGATGTGATTCTGGGAATGAACTGGTTGGCCCAGAATAAGGCCATCATCAATGCGAACCTAAGGACCATTAAATTGAGTTATGGTCATGAAGAAGTCCAATTGTTCATCCCTATAGATGTCCCAGTCAAAGCATCTGGACAAGTTTTTGAGGCCATAGTACAAGAAATCCAGGATATCCTGGTTGTATGTGAATTTCTGGATGTATTTCCCGAAGACTTGCCCGGATTGCCTCCAGAAAGGGACGTGGAATTTGTGATCGAGTTGAAGCCTAGTATGACTCCTATTTCCAGAAGGTCGTACTGTATGCCACCAAATGAACTGGCGGAACTCAAGACACAACTACAAGACTTGTTGGAGAAAGGGTTCATTAGACCAAGTTCATCGCTGTGGGGATGTCTAGCAATCTTCGTCAAGAAGAAGGATTAGACTCTTTGAATGTGCATGGACTATAGACCCCTTAATGAAGTCACTATCAAGAACAAGTATCCTCTCCCTCGGATCGATATTTTATTCGATCAAGTCACTAGAGCCCGGGTGTTTTCTAAAATTGATCTCAGATCGGGCTATCATCAGATCCGTATTCGACCCGAGGATATACCCAAGACCGCAACCACGCGATATGGATTATTTGAATATTTGGTCATGTCCTTTGGATTAACAAATGCTCTGGACCACTTCACATACTTGATGAATTCGGTATTCATGCCCGAGTGAGACAAGTTTGTGGTGGTCTTCATTGACGATATTCTGATCTATTCTAACAATGAGGAGGAGCATGCAAAACACCTGCGGTGTTAACGCGCTTAAGGGAACATCAGCTGTATGCCAAATTCAGCAAATGCGCGTTCTGGTTGGAAGAAATCCAATTTCTTGGACATATTTTGTCTGCAAAATGGATTACGGTTGATCCTAGCAAAGTCAAGGATATTCTGGAATGGAATTCACCAACTACAGTGCATCAAGTTCGGAGTTTCCTTAGATTGGCTGAACAAATGTGAAGCTTGAGTCAGTTCTTCTGCAAAGAATTATTGATGCCCAAAGAACAGATAAGGGTATGAAGTATATTCATGAGAAAATGGAGGCTGGCAAGGCAAATTGTTTCAAAAAGGATAACCAGGGAGTAATATGGTTTAAAGATCACATAGTAGTGGCAAAAGATGCTGAAGTCCGCCAACAAATCTTGGACGAATCTCATCTTAGTCAATATTCCATTCATCCTGGATGCACTAAGATGTATCAAGACTTAAAACAACATTATTGGTGGACTAAAATGAAGATTGAAATCGCACGCTATGTGACAATGTGTGACACTTGCAGACGGGTTAAAGCGATACATATGAAGGCTGCTGGGCCATTACAATCTTTGCCCATCCCAACCTGGAAATGGGAAGATATTAGTATGGATTTCATTGTGGGATTGCCCAGGACAACTAAAGGATTTGATTCTATCTGGGTCATAATTGATAGGCTTACAAAGACTGCCCACTTTCTTCCCGTCAAAGTGAAATATACAGTGGCTACATACGCAGAACTTTATATTGCTCGTATTCTCAGTTTACACGGAGTTCCAAAGACGATAGTGTCAGACCGGGGACCACAATTTGTATCCAAGTTTTGGGAAGAGTTGCACAAATCCATGGGTACTAAATTACTCCACAGTTCGGCTTATCATCCTTAGATAAGTGGGCAAACTGAGAGGGTAAATCAGATACTTGAAGATATGCTACGAGCATGTGTTTTGGAATTCCCCCAGAAATGGGATGATTGTCTGCCATTGGCATAATTTTCCTATAATAGTTATCAAGAAAGTATTAAGGTGGCACCGTTTGAAGCACTGTACGGACGACGATGCCGAACACCCTTAAATTGGTCTGAACCAGGAGAATGGTGGTTTTTCAGGCCTGACTTGGTTAAAGAAACGGAGGAAAAAGTTCAACAGATAAGACACCACTTGAAAGAAGCTCAAGCTTGGCATAAAAACTATGCGGATAAACGACGTCGACCTTTGGCCTTTCAAGATGATGATCATATATACCTGAAAGTATCACCGATGAAGGATGTTAACCGGTTCGGGGTAAAAGGAAAGTTGGCACCCCGATATATTGGCTTGTTTCCCATTCTTGAACAATGCGGACCAGTGGCGTACATACTTCAACTGCCTGTATGCGGTACATAATGTGTTCCATGTATCCCAGTTGAAGAAATGCCTTCGGATTCCTGATCGAACCATAGATGTGGTAGATGTTATTTTGGACCTAGACTTGACTTATTTGGAACATCCAATTCGAGTTCCGGATCGAAAGGACAGAATCACTCGAAAAAGGACTCTCAAATACTATAAGGTACAATGGAACCAACACACTGAAGATGAAGCTACCTGGAGACTCAATATTTCTTAGAGAAAAATTTTCCTTGGTTTTTAGCTTCATGTAACCTGTAAGATTTGTATACCTTATTGTAAAGTTGGAACAAGCCCCATACCACCCCCTTCTCTGTAAGAAAAATAAGGAAATAAAGTTGTGACGTGTTTCCTTTTCCATTACTTACCCTAGGACCTTAAATCTCAGGACAAGATTCTTTTATGGGGGGGAAGGATGTAACACCCCTGGTGTTACTAGAACTAAAACTTGAGCATGGCATCATATGAATTAACATGTCATTATGTTTGTTACACATAGAATGCATCCACTAGGTGAAACTTCAAAACAAGTGTGATGTGGTGACTTGAAGTGTTCTTAACCCTAGAGTAGGGTACTTAACCCTGGGTTTGGGGTATAGGGGTGAATGTGAGGCCAAAATGAGTATTACCTCAAAAGTTATTGGAAATGTTCACAAGAGATTAAGTTTGATGAATTTGAGTGGCACAAAAACCCTAGAGTGCTCAAAACCCTAAGAGGAACCCTAGAAAACCCTAAATTGTGCCCTATGGAGTGATTTCAATTTCTATACACTTTTGGACCAAAATGCATATATCAAAGTGGTAAAGTATCAAAAACTAAACAACTTTTACATTGAAGGATTTTCAAGTAATGTGGAACAAATTGGACTTAATTGCAAAAAGCCTCAAGAGCATCTATGTGGTTAACTCTGAAAAATCAGTGTAATTAGGCCAAGTTTGGGGCCTTGTATTTCTTAATCCATGAAGGTTTTGCTCTAGGTTGATACATCAAACATATAGAGCTATGTTAGGGTTACAATTTTGATTAAGTGACTAAGCATTGATGCTGTATGAAAATGGGAGATAAATGGACTTAAAGTCAGGCTGTCAGTCAACCCTGAAGCTGAATTTCGACTGACAGTGAACTAGGACAAACTTTGGGAGCAATTTTGAGTAAGGTCCAGTGGATGTTTGATTAAGGTTGCTATAACCAAATCAAAGCTGGTTTATAGGAGAGCAACTTTGCTACAGACGGATTAATGGGTTGTTGTATAAAAATTGGAGAACAAAGCCCTCTAACTTGCTCTATCAGACGCACTGATGGGTGTTCACGATGGTACAGTGACTGAACAAGATCTAATTCAATGAACTTCGCTGCTGGTGATCTCTGCGCCACGATCCGTGCTGTCCACCATGATTCGTGCTCAGCTCGGACAGGATATTACCGCGGACGTGAAAAGATCGGAGGAGGAATGGATTGAGCCGACTTCACCGTACCCACTTGCACCGGCGACGTGGCCGCGCGACCACCATCGTTGAGCCGTCGTTTACCTCGGTCACGACATGCCTTAAGCTATTCTACCACATCGTCATGGGTTGTGGAGGATAACCAAGTGACGGACGTAACCTTTTGCCCGGTGAATGCCACGGCGCTGGTGACTCACCCCCTCTCTTCGGCCGCCAGCTTCCCTCTTCCAAATTCAGAGCCACCGCTCACGGATACTATAAATTGAGTGCACACCTAGCTCCGCTAGATTGGTATGAAGCCAGAGCACTAGCCTTCGCCCTCGATTAGCCACCATAGCTGGAGAATTTCGTTCTTCCCCCAAATCGGTCGTCTGCGCCACCGTGTGTCACCCCACCGTGGCCAGCCGCTCTCAGGTCCGCCCTCGCCCTTCTTGTCCGTGTTTCAGCACTCTCGCATGCTTGTGATGCTCGTCGGCTCGACCAATTAAGCTATACCACGTCAGATCACTAGGAACACGTCAGGAATGTCTCAAACTCCGCGGGTGTGCGTGGACCAAGCTCTAGGGCACATTCGGGTTAAATTAGTGATTCTCAGTGGATCGCCAAGGTTAGAATTAGGCGTAGACCATATTAGAGCACAGGTTGTTGGGTATTGCAGCCGGTACATGTTCGCCGAAGCGCGCATGCTGCCGTCCGTGGTCGGGGACCCGGTCTTGCGAAGAAGAGAAAGGAGAGGGGCCTCGGTGCACATGTCAGAGACACAGATGAATAGGGAATAGGGTTCTTTAATGGTTTTTTGAATAGTCGGGGTCCTCTGCGCAATTTGGCTAGCGCGGGCGCGCGCGGGGGCGCGTTTTTGCCTGGTCGTGGGCCGAATCGGGCTAGTTTCGGCCCAGTACTATTCATTCTTTTCCTTTTTTCCTTTTTCTACCAGGCTTGGAAAATTGTAGGAAATTCTAGAGAAATGGTAAAATTATGGGGCCAATTTTGCTAGACTCCTAAATTCATCTAGTATTTAATAAAAGTAGTTCCATGATTTTTAGTCCAAACCTGAAATTATTTGGCATTTAAAGATGCCTAAACCTAGCCTTTTAGAATTTTAGAATTAATTTGGTAGCTCCAAAAATAATAAAACTTTTTGGGTAAGCTTAGTTTAAGGATTAAAGCCCTTGGGTAGAATTTGACATGCTTTGGACATTGTTTGATCCCAAACCCAATACACTAGCTTAGAGATGGCCAAATGGGCGGCACGGCACGGCCCGGCCAGGCACGGCACGGTTAGGGCACGGCCCGTTTGGCCCGTTTAATAGCCGTGCCGTGCCGGCACGGCACTAGTGCCTAAGGCCAGGCCCAAGCACGGCACTAAGCCTGCTTAGCCGTGCCGTGCCGGCCCGTTTAGCCCGTTTAGCCCGTTTAGCCCATATAGCCCGTTTAGCACTATACCACAGAATTTTAGTCAGATATTCACAAACACAGTTAAAACATACTAAAATAGCTAATATTAAACTGTTTAGTGCAATGGCTGACTCATTAAAAACCTATTTAGGTAAAAACTCACCCTTGTGAGAAAACCCTAGATAAGAAAAAAGAGTACAACACACAGCTAACTAGTCGTGCTTGGATCTAAGCATGCATAATCGTGCCTAACCGTGTCTAGGGGCTAATCGTGCCGTGCCCGTGCCGGCCCAGCGTGCCTGATGCTCGGCCCAGGCACGGCACTACCTATCGGGCCGTGCCGTGCCGTGCCCAGGCACTACGGGCCGTGCCGTGCTTCGGGCCGGCCCGTTTAGCCCGGCCCGGCTGGCCATCTATACACTAGCTTCCTAGGGTTTAATTGCCTAGTACTTATAGAATACTAACTCAGGAAACCCTAGTGACTAGTGTATACCGTGAAGGAAAGTTTTATTCAATATACAACTTGGTATATTTCCAGTATATATTTGCATATTCATAGCATCACATAAGCATTCATGTATATGTATTGTTATGTATAGAAAACAAAGAAGAAGTTGTAGTCGAAGAAGTTGCCCCGCAAGCTGAGAATCCCCCGGCTGAGAACAACTTCTATTTTGATATCTGTTGGACAGACCTAGCACCTCCTGCAACACAAGGCAAGCCCTGGTGCATTTACCCTTTCCCTTGTTGTTTTGAACTCTTTATCACTTGAAATGATGCATTAGGTGATAGGAGTTGTGTGCTAAACAATTGTTGCATTCCCTTCTTTGGAAACTAATTACCATTCCTTGTTACCTGATTATACTTAAAAGTTTTCTGATGCTTAGCTTTGCTTTAGAAAACAAAATGTTTTGTTTTAAACAAAGATGATGCTTCATATGGGAAGGCAAGTTTTCAAAGAAAAGACTTGATGGTGAATCCATCATGGCCATGATGGGTTCAACATTATAAAAGATGCACCTCTGTCAGGTACCAAACTTTGGGTTGTAAATGATAAAGACGAGACTGGGCGGGTTACTTGCACGAGAAGGAAGTCTTAGTGTAGTGTCTTCGTCTGAGTCAATTAAGGACCGTGTTGATGTAGGCTTGCTGATCGAGGACCTTTTAACTGGCTACATGCCTCGTCATGGGTAAGCTTTGCCTCGGTCGGACCAATACTAGAAAGGCCACCACGCAATGGGAGTGGAGACATGGCGAGAGTAGCGTGTACCCTCCATGGCAAGAGGCTGGACGATGGTGTATCTATGCTCTCGGTTGGCGTGAACCCGTTCTGGTCTTGAGAAACCCGGTGGCGAGTTGACATATGCAAGGGTTAAGTGCTATATATGTCGTGTGGTTAGAGATCCCCAGCTGGGTATTAATCGATTCGGATCGCCGTTACTTCTCGAACAAGAAGACTTGGTCACTGCCCTACACGTAGCAATCCAGTAAAGTGAAGAGTTGATAAAAGACGGCTAGCATTGGCTAAGTGCCTGAACTAGGATAGAAAGAACTCTAGATACAGGTAATGACTTAACCTGATAATAAAACTGGATTTTTAAGGATCCACTATTAGTAAGCATTTCTGCAAATAGAGTCTTTGATTCTTGATCAGCTTTACCTTGAATCCCTTAAACTAGCATATCCTTGAGAAGTCTTTTTCTTTTATCGGGTAAGACTTGTGAAAGTACACTCCGTACTTAGGGTTTTCGAACCCATGTTGTTGTAGGTGATGAAACAGCCGAGTTTTGATGTTTCTGCTTGAAGGTTGTGCCAAAGCAGGAGGAAAATCAGTAAACTTGTTTGCGGGAGGATGTTTTACCTCCCTGATATGTAATAATAAGTTATGCACTCATACACCCGGTGTTGTAAAAAATACTCTCTCTATATTTTATGAATGTAAATTATGTTATTGTAATCTGTTTCTACTTATTCTTTACTCCGATTATGTGTGTAATGTCGGCGTGATGGGTGAAGCGCTCTTGGGCGATACGATAATGATATAGATGACCAAACTTGTTAAGTGATTATGTGCATCTACATGGTTGCCTGAGGTCCATAGGACAAGGACATCTGTAGGTGGGCCTAATACCTTGGGAGGTTCCGTGACAATTGTTCGTATTGCGGCCGTCAGAACCTCATCCCCATCTACATCATCAAGATCAACTTGCTCTCTTGGAGAGTCATTAGTCTCATCAAATACAACATCACTAGAGACTTTAACTAATCCTGACGATTTGTTGAAGACCCTATACGCCTTTGTATTTGAGTCATAACCTAGTAATAACCCTTCTACAACTTTGGGAGCAAACTTCGAATGTCTGCCTTTTTTACAGAGATGTAGCATTTGCTCCCAAATACATGAAAGTATGAAACGTTGGGTTTGTTACCAGTTAGGAGTTTATATGATGTCTTCTTGAGGAGGCAATGTAGATAGAGCCGGTTTATGGCATGGCAAGCTGTATTCACAACTTCCGACCAAAACCGCTCAGGCGTCTTGTACTCTCCAAGCATTGTCCTTGCCATGTCAATTAGCGTCCTATTCTTCCTTTCTACTACACCATTTTGTTGAGGTGTGTAGGGAGCGGAGAACTCATGCTTGATGCCTTCCTCCTCAAGATACTCTTCTACTTGAAGATTCTTGAACTCAGATCCATTGTTGCTCCTTATCTTTTTCACCTTTAGCTCAAACTCATTTTGAGCTCTCCTTAGGAAGCGCTTTAATGTTCCTTGGGTTTCAGATTTATCATGCAAAAGAACACCCAAGTGAATCGGGAAAAATCGTCAACAATTACAAGACCATACTTACTTCCCCTGATACTAAGATAAGCAACGTGCCTGAAGAGATCCATATGTAGGAGTTCCAGTGGTCTTGATGTAGTCATTACGTTCTTGCTTTGATGAGTGGTTCCCACATGTTTTCCTGCCTAGCATACTGCACAAGGTCTGTCTTTCTCAAAACAGATATCGGTTAGTCCTAACACATGTTCTCCCTTTAGAAGCTTATGAAGGTTCTTCATCCCAGCATGTGCTAGACGACGGTGCCAGAGCCAGACCATATTAGTCTTAGCGATTAAGCATGCAGCTAGATCGGCATTCTCTTTTGAGAAATCAACTAAATAGAGCTTGCCGTCTAATACACCCTTAAAAGCTAATGAACCATCACTTCTTCTAAAGACATATACATCAATATTTGTAAATAAACAATTATAACCCATATGACATAATTGGCTTACAGACAACAAATTGTACCCAAGCGATTCTACTAGAAACACATTTGAAATTGAATGCTCGACAGTGATGGCTATTTTGCCCAAGCTCTTGACCTTGCCTTGGTTCCCATCTCCAAAGATGATAGTGTCTTGTGAATCCCTGTTCTTGACGTAGGAGGTGAACATTTTCTTCTCCCCCGTCATGTGGTTTGTGCATCTGCTATCAATGATCCAGCTTGAGCCCCCGGATGCATAAACCCGCAAGGTAATTAAGATTGGGTTTTAGGTACCCAACTCTTGTTGGGTCCTACAAGGTTAGTCACAATAGACTTTGTAACCCAGATGCAAGTTTTGTCTCTCTTGCACTTAGGTCCCAAACTTCTAGCAACTACTTTATCATTTTTGCTTATAAGAACAAATGAAGCATCACATGTTTGATAAAGCATAGTTAGTCCAATTGATGCCTTCCTAGGCGCATGAGAAGCAACATGATGGCGCCTAGGTCTATTCCTACCATGAGCATATGAAGAACTAGATGCAAACATGGCATGGGAATTAAATGCAGCATCATGACATACAGGTAAAGCAGCATGATTATGACACCTATCATGATGAGCAATACTAGAAACATTCTTAACATGAGCATAAAGATAATCATGGTTCTTTTGTTCATGTGAAGAATGAGAGCTACTAGCCATAGGAGCATTTCCTTTCTCCTTGTTGAGATTGGAGGTCCTTTGGCTTGTTAAGTTCTTGGTTCCCTTTTGGAAACCAAGTTCATCCTTAATTGAGGGGTGTCTACCAATGGCGTAAGCGTCCCAAGAAAATTTTAGCTTCTCATAATCATTTTTGCATTTTAAATTGAGCATTGAGATTAGCAACATCATTGTTCAACTTAAGAATGGTAGAGACATGTTCATTGAAAGCATCAACATCAAAATCTTTACACCTATTGCAGATAACAACACGCTCTACACATGAACTAGCCACATTAACTTTTCTAGCTTAGTATTTAAATCAGCATTTAAACTTTTAAGACTAGAAATGGAATCATTACAAGTAGATAGCTCAGAAGATAATAGTTCACTTTTCTTAATTTCTATAGCAAGAGATTTTTGAACATTAATAAATTTATCATGTTCCTCATAAAGAATATCTTGCTTTTCTAACAACCAATCTTTTTCATTAAGGGCATCAATTAATTCATGTATCTTATCTACTTTAGATCTATCTAATCCCTTAAATAAGTCACTATAATCTACCTCATCATCAGAAGATTCCTCATCACTAGAATAAGTGTACTTAGGTGTATCTCGTGTACGTACCTTCTTCTCCTTAGCCATGAGGCATGTGTGGCATTCGTTGGGGAAGAGGGAGGGCTTATCGAAGGCGGAGGCAGCTAGTCCTTCATCGTTAGAGTCAAATGAAGAACAGTCAGAGTCTCATTCTTTTCCAATGTGCGCCTTGCCCTTTGCCTTCCTATAGTTCTTCTTCCTTTCCTTCATTCCTTTCTTCTCTTGTGCCTGGTCATTGTCATTATCAGGACATTTTGCTATAAAATAACCAAACTTACCGCACTTGAAGTAGGAGTGCTTCCCCTTGACTTGTTCTTGTTGGGATACTCCTTGCGTCCCTTCAAGGTGGTCTTCAAGCGCTTGATTATATGTGTCATTTCATCCTTGTTGAGCCTTGCAGCCTCCACTTGTGCTACCTTGGTAGGTAGCGCCTCCTTGCTACTTGTTGCTTTGAGAGCAACGGGATGTGGCTCGTAGAGAGGAAGTGGTCCGTTTGCAGCATCGTCCACATACCCTTCCTTCACCATCATGCGCCCGCTCATGAATTTTTTGAGAATTTCCTCGGGCGTCATCTTTGTGTATCTGGGATTCTCACGAATAAGATTTACAAGATGAGGATCAATAACGGTAAATGACCTTAGCATTAGTCGGACGACATCATGATCCGTCTATCTTATACTTCCATAGCTTCAAATCTTGTTCACTAGGTTCTTGAGCCTATTGTAAGTTTGGGTTGGCTCCTCTCCCCTTATCATGGCGAATCTCCCTAGCTTGCCTTCCACCAGTTCCATCTTGGTAATCATGGTGGCGTCATTACCCTCGTGAGAGATCTTAAGGGTATCCTATATTTGCTTAGCATTGTCCAAGCCGCTGACTTTGTTGTATTCATCCCTGCATAGAGATGCTAACAAAACAGTAGTAGCTTGTGCATTTTTATGGATTTGCTCATTAATCAATATAGGATTATCAGTGCTATCAGAATGCATTCCATTTTCCACTACTTCCCAAATACTAGGATGGAGAGAAAATAGATGACTACACATTTTACGACTCCAAAAAGAATAGTCTTCTCCATCAAAGTGAGGGGGTTTACCAAGTGGAATAGATAATAAATGAGCATTTGTATTATAAGGGATGCAAGAATAATCAAAAGAGTAATTCTGATTAACCATTTTCTATTTCGACGAAGAGACTTCATCGTCGTCATCCCTCGGTGAAGAAGAGGTGTTGATATCGTAGTAGATGATCTTCTTAATGCGCCTCTTCTTCTTCCCATCCCTTTTCTTGTTACTCGAGCCTGAGTCAGTGGGCTTGTCACCTTTTGGCTCGTCCAAGTAGAGGGTCTCCTTCTCCTTGTCGTTGATCACCATTCTCTTACCTTTAGGATCCATCTCATCGGGCGATTAGTCCCTGAATGAAGAGTATGGCTTCGATACCAATTGAGAGCACCTAGAGGGGGTGAATAGGTGATCCTGTAAAAAATCACGACTTAAACAACACAAACTAGGTTTATGAAATATTAGTGAAGTCAAAACCAAGATGCTATGTCTAGAGAGGGAGACAACTTCTTCACTTAATTGCTCTTCACAAGATGAGTATTAAACTTAGAGAAATTATAAAGTGAGTGGAAGTAAAGACAATCGCACAAAAGTAAAGACAGTTGACACGACGATTTTTATCCTGTGGTTTGGCCAAGTGGAACACTTGCCTAGTCCACGTTGTGGCGTCCCAACGGGCGAGGGTTGCACTCAACCCCTTTCAAGTGATCCAATGATCCACTTGAATACCACGGTTCTCTTTATCTCAAGTTTATCTCCTTTGTGAGGAATCTCCACAAGTTGGAGCCTCTCGCCCTTACAAGATTGATCACAATGAAACCACAAGAGTAAGGTGGGAATAGCAACACATACAAAAGCGAGAGTCGCAACAATAACACGCACACAAGACGAGAGTGACCACAAGAAAGCAGCCCAGCGGAGTTATAACTTAGAAAAGTGCTCAAATCTCTAACACAGTGAATCAAATGTGTGAATGTGAGGTCTCGACGTCTTAGAATGTTCAGGAGATGCTTGTTGTACTGCTCCATGCGCCTAGGGGTCCCTTTTATATCCTCAAGGCAGCTAGGAGCCGTTGGAGCTCCATTTGGTAGGCAATAGTTGACTTCTATCCGTGGGCGCACCGGACAGTCCGGTGCCCCACTGGACAGTGAATAGTGCTGATTTCCTTCCTTCTTTAGCGAAGCCAACTGTTGCAGCCAGTGTCCCCTTGGCACACCAGACAGTCTGGTGCGACCTGGTGACTATTGGCTCGGGCCACATGTCGCCCGCTGATTGCGCTGCCGTTGGCGCTGGCGCGGCTGGCTCATCGGATAGTTCGGTGAATTATAACCACGACCCTCCAACTTTCCTGAGAGCAGCGAGTTCATCGATGCGCCAGCCTGGGCACCGGACACTGTTCGGTGCACACCGAACTGTCCGGTGCACCAGCAGGCTGGTGCAAGTCTGGCTGGGACCAACCTTCTCCAATCCAATCTCATTTTATTTGACAAGGTTCCTAGCACTTAGAGAAATATGTTAGTACAAAAAACAATTCACTAAGGCTAGAGACATACCTTGATTCTTGATTTGCATCTCTTTAACATTTTAGCACATATCAACCAAAACAATATGTGTTGGGCATCTAATCACCAAAACATCTATAGAAATGGCCCAAGAGCACATTTCCCTTTCAATAGGGACTTGTGGAGTCTGAGGATGACATTCTACAACTTGAGCACCAATATAAGCAATAAAACACAATTAAGCTAAAAAGGACATGATCAAAGGCATAAAGACACATGTATTCTATAAATCAATCCAAGTTCCACAAATCTAAGACATTTAGCTCACTACATAAATCACAAAACCTTCTTTCATCTAAAGGATTGGTGAAGATATCAGCTAGCTGGTTATCGGTGCTAACATGGCAAATATCAATATCTCCCCTTTTGTTGGTGGTCTCTCAGAAAGTGATGTCGGATGTCTATGTGCTTAGTGCGGTTGTGTTCAATGGGATAATCCACCAAGCAGATTGCACCCTCATTATCATATAGGAGTGGGACTTTGCTCAGATTATAGCCAAAGTCCTAGAGGGTGTGCCTCATCCAAAGTAGTTGCGTGCAACACTGGCTTACGACAACATACTCGGCCTCGACGGTGGATAGGGCAACTAAATTTTGTTTCTTAGAGCTCCATGACACCAGGGACCTTCCCAGAAACTGATAAGTCCCTGATGTGCTCTTTCTATCAACATTGCACACGGCATAATCAGAGTCTGAGTATCCAATTAAGTCAAAGGTACACCCCTTAGGATACCAGAGCCCGAAGTGAGGCGTACGAACTAAATATCGAAGAATTCGATTCACGACCACAAGGTGACATTCCTTGGGGTTGGATTGAAATCTAGCACACATGCAAACGGAAAGCATAATATCCAATCTACTTGCACAAAGATAAAGCAAGGATCTTATCATGGACTAGTATACCTTTTGATCTATGGACTTACCTCCCGCATTGAGGTCCAAGTGCTCGTTTGTTCCCATCAATGTCTTGATGGGCTTTGTGTCCTTCATTCCAAACCTCTTGAGCAGATCCTACGTCTATTTTGATTAGGAGATGAAGATGCCATCCTTGAGTTGTTTTACTTGAAATCCTAGAAAGTATGTCATCTCGCCCATCATAGACATCTCTAACTTTTGCATCATCACCATGTTGTCATCCTTGAAACCAGGGTTGCTCCACGTACACCTCCTCCTTGATTGGCCCATTGAGGAAAGTTCTCTTCACGTCCATTTGGTAGAGCTTAAAGGAACGGTGAGCAGCATAGGATAACAATATGCGAATAGATTCAAGCCTAGTTACAGGAGCAAAAGTCTCCTCAAAATCCAAACCTTTGACTTGGGCATAGCCTTTTTCACAAGTCTCGCCTTGTTTCTTGTCACCACCCTGTACTCATCTTGTTTGTTGTGGAATAACCACTTGGTTCCCACAACATTTTTCTTTGGACGTGGCATCAGACTCCATACTTTATTTCTCTTGAAGTTGTTGAGCTCTTCCTGCATGGCCATCACCCAATCCAAATCCTGCAAGGTTTCTTCTACCCTAAAAGGCTCAATAGAAGAAACAAAAGAGTAGTGTTCACAAAAATTAGCAGCAGGTGAACACATAGTAACTCCCTTGCTGATGTCACCAAGGATTTGATTCATCGGATGATCCCTTTGAATGTTGGTGTGGATTTGGGTTGGAGGTGCATGTGGTACTTCTTCCTCCTCATTGTCTTCTTATTCTTGTGCTCCCCCTTGATCCATGCAATTGTCTTGAGGTACTTATTCCTCATCTTGAGTTGGGGTTTACACCATTATCGAGAGAGAAGGTTGATCTTGTCCTTGTTGTTTCTATGGTCCCATGTCGCCTATCGTCATAGTCCTCATAGCGGCCGTCGGAACCTCGTTCTCATCTATGTCATTAAGATCAACTTGCTCCCTTGGAGAGCCTTTAGTCTTATCAAATACAACATCACAAGTGACTTCAACTAGCTTAGAGGATTTGTTGAAGACCCTATATGCCTTTGTATTTGAATCATAACCAAGTAAAAACCCTTCAACGACTTTGAGAGCAAACTTGGAATGCCTACCTTGCTTAACCAAAATATAGCATTTGCTCCCAAATACACCAAAAGTAAGAAACATTGGGTTTGTTACCGGTTAGGAGCTCGTATGTCGTCTTCTTGAGGAGGCGATGAAGATAGAGGCGGTTTATGGCATGGCAAGTCGTATTCATTGGGTTTGTTACTAAAACCACTCTAGCGTCTTGTATTCTCCAGCATAGTTCTCGCCATGTTGATGAGCGTCATGTTCTTCCTCTCCACCAAGCCATTTTGTTGTGGAGTGTAGGGGCGAAGAACTCATGCTTGATACCTTCCTCCTCAAGGTACTCTTCCACTTGAAGGTTCTTGAATTCTGATCTGTTGTCACTCATTATCTTCTTCACCATTAGCTCAAACTCATTTTGAGCCCGCCTTAGAAAGTGCTTGGGAGTTTCTTGGGTTTTAGACTTATCCTGCAAAAAGAATACCCAAGTGAAGCGGAAATAGTCATCAAAAATAATGAGACCATACTTACTTCCCCTGATACTAAGATAAGCAATGGGCCCGAAGAGATCCATATGTAGCAACTCCTGTGGCCTTGATGTCGTCATTATGTTCTTGCTCGGATGACTTGTTCCCACTTGTTTCTCTGCTTGACATGCTACACAAGTCTATCTTTCTAAAAACAGACATTGGTTAGTCCTAACACATGCTCTCCTTTTAGAAGTTTATGAAGGTTCTTCATCCCAACATGTGCTAGACGACGATGCCAGAGCCATCCATGTTAGTGTTAGCAAGTAAACATGCATCTAGATCGGTATTCTCTTTAGTAAAATCTACTGAGTAAAGCTTGCCATCAGATACACCTTTAAATGCTAATGAACCATCACTTCTTCTAAAGTCAGTTACATCAACATTTGTAAATCTATACTACTCTTTAAGTCTCTAAGGTAGGCGTCCACAGCACTGTGCTGGTGCACGGTTCTGCCAGGGGCCACCCACGCTCCCCACCGCCGCCGCAATCAACGCCCACGCGGATCCCCGGCCGCCGCAAACCCTTCCATCGCCAGGCCTCTGCCGCAAACCCCGCACGCGTCGCCTCCACCGCACACCTCACCCTTCTAGCTGATAGTCGAGTCCCTATCCCCTCCGATGGCACGAGGTCGCGAACAGGATAGCCTTGGTCTCTCCTCCAACGGGGCAACGACTCAATCGATCCAAAGCTCCCTTTAGAGCCCGAGCTCTATCCAACCAACGAACGGGATCCCGATGCCCATGGCGGCCTCGGTTCTTCTCGCCGCACCGGCTGCCTCGCCCCCGTTGACGTGGTGGAGATGGGCTCCTCTTCTCACCGCGTCACATCCACGGGCGAACCCGCCGCCTCCCGCACCGCGCCTGCGGGCGCCCGCTTCTCTCTGGGCCTCCTCTATTCCCCGCGATTCCTGCGCCGGAGCTGCCGTCTGGAGGACACCGTGTGCGGCGACGGCAATAGGTACGACTCTACTCGCCTGATGCTACCGGCGCGCCTCCGATGGTGGTGTGGCCCACCCAACGCTTTCCTTCTTCCTTCCTAGGCGAGGCCTATTTGCAATTTGCATGCGACAACGACCTCGGCGCGCTCGTTTACAGCGGCTTCGGTGGTGGGCACGGGAGCGTCGGAGGCGCCGGCGGCACCAGCACTGAGGTGGCAGACATGCTGCCTCATCTGGGCAGTTTTGGCGCCGATTTGGCTGGGTTGTTTTTGGTCTTTCTCCTCCTTTCCCTCCGATGTAAGGGAGGCGCTCCGCCGTCAGTTTAAAGCCTCCAAGAACATTGGTTTACAAGCATACTGGACACAACATTAGTGAGGCATTGATATGCTTCAGTTTTTTTCACTTTTTGAGAATATGAAGCATGCAGTTGTTGTTTCAAAAAGGATAGTGACAACTTTGCAGGATGTTTAGTTAAACTCAGTAGTCCTCATTGTTCACAAAACTATAAAGTAAGATCTGCATGCTGTGCTGAATCAGTCACACAGCATGGATCATATCCAACTGAAAAAAACATCCAGATGCAGCACCAGAGCTACCTGGAATAGCTGCCTTTTAGCTGCTGCTGTCTAACCAAAATAGGCCTCGTATTTGGTTTCCTTATATTGCATTCATTTGCCTAATTTGTAAGATGCATATCTGGCATTTGATTGTTCATCTAGAGAAGGGTTGGAGGTCTTCATCAGACACTGCTACTGAATCCGTTGACATCATAGACACATGAGAACCTTTGGAAAAAGGCCTTTCTACGATAAGGATATTCTTATATTCCTTCAAATAGGAAATTGAGACAGTTCGCCATATGTTGATGATCACCGTGACACTGTCGAAGAAGCCTCTAGATACATCATCTCCAGGGTAAGTTAAAAACCTATCCTCTCGCTACAAACACAGAAGAATTTCAGAAATTTAAGAGTTGATCACCTTTCTTTTCCTAATTCGTAAATTGTTGTTCATTGTTTTCAGCTTTCCTGCTTATCCCTACTACTCTATAAGCATGGTGTGTAGGCATACACACCGTGCACCATGTTCTTAGTTTTGGTAGAATTCTTTGCCTTAAAGCTGACTGGAAATCTCAGCTTAGGGGCCCTGATGCTCGGGGAATCAAGGAAATATGGCACAACTATTGCCCCTGGTCTGTATGCACCAGTTCATCTGCATTTCATTGTTGCTCGTATGGACATGGCTGTTGATTGCAAACTGAATGAGGCTCATAACCAGGTGGGGGTTGCCATCTATTTGCACCTCTTTTAATTGATCAGATTGCCCACAAAAATTTGCGCGCAATCTAAATGGGACCACAGCGAAACGAACTCTAACTGGGTTTATTAGGTGGTTCGAGTAGCACTCCTCAAGTTTTGAGTTTGATTCCCTATAGGAGCGAATTTTAGGTTGATCTCTTTCTTATACCCCACTGTGTGGGAGCTTCCAGCAAAGGGTATGATCTTTACATCAGATCAAATAAAATAAATCAAAAATGATGTTAAACCTGCTAATGTTACATAAACTACTTAGATGAAAGCTACTTCAGGCTACCAAAAAAGTGTTTATTCAACCATGCAATTTTAATAGAAGTATAAACTTCTGAGGCCTTAAGTCTGTAAAAGTAAAACCACTCTGCCTTTATCCAGTGGACTATCTCTGTAAATCCATTATATTAAAGCCACTATGATTGATTGTTTGATCATTTCTCTTGCAGGTGGTTGAGGTTAATGTTAAGTAAAACCACTCTGCCTTTAATGTTAACGTGCACAATAATGATGATTGTGATCCTTCGTCTATGCGCCACTGGATTGTAAGAGTTGTTTTCTTGTTTTAATTTTTTTTGTTATTCCTACCATTAAATTGGGCATTCAATACCTGTTCATTATCTTTATGCTTATGCAATCCAATAATGATGGAAAATAACTGACTTGCTGCTCTCTTGAGTTGTGGCAACGGAAGTTCCAGGCCCCGTTACCGCACTACACTGCGCTAATGGACCTTCAGGTAAGCCCATCAGACATATCTAAGCGAAACTATGTGCTCACAAAGTCAGTTGCAGCTAGCTAGATTGTTATTTCAATCAAGAGTGTTTTTGTTTTGTTGAATGCTGCATTTTTTCCCAGGACAGAAATGAGAAGCTATTTTACAAGCTCCTGATTGACAATGTCGAAGAGCTGCTTCCTATAATGTATACACCAACATCGGGGGAAGCCTTTTGTTTCCAGCCCTTAAAATCAGTGTATTTTACAAGAGTTGCTTCCTATTTTACAAGAGCTGCTTCCTATAATGTATACACATCCTTAATGAATCACTAGATTCACTACCCTCTGCACCATTTCTATGCAGTGATTTAAATCAGAGTATTTTATTTCCAGCCCTTGCTGGTAAAGGAATTTTGGATTTGATTTAACCTCCACTTTTGTGACCTAATGGTTTTGTTTTTTACGTAGATGCACATGGAGACATTTGTAATGATCATAATAAAAAGGCTCAAGGATGCCAACCTTTTCATATCACAACGAGGGCTCATCATTCTAGCATAGGTTAGTCAGTCAAAACTGTTGTGGCAGCCTCTTCTTCTCAAGGTTTCCTTTTGGCCTGCACGAACAATGCTCTCGGCCATTTCTATACAACCATTTTTGTCTTTTATTTTGGCTTGGCCATGGCGGCGGTGGCCGCGGCGCCTCCCATCCCCGCCCCTAACCCCACCGATGACTGGGTGGACGGCTCGTGGACGGTGGACTATTCCTGTGGCGTCACGTTCGACGACGGCGAGGAGATGGCCAGCTGCGACGAGTGCAGCGTGTGGGTGCACACACGGTGCGCACGCTATGTCTGCGGCGTCCACACATCCTTCTGCCACAAATGCCGGAGGTCCAAGCGCGTGCCTTCCTCCGCCGACGAGGCCGAGGTTGCTGAGCTGCCAACCCACCGCCCGCCTCCGATGTACTTCAGCGCCACTGAATTAGGTAAAGTCATGCAATGTAACGTCTTTATCTTGGTGTAGCCATCGGTCTCTTGAGCCAGAAAAATAAATTATAACATGATTTCTACTTTCTTCTATTTCATAACGCCGAGATAAACTGTTGTTAATATGTAGATCCTCATTCTCCATGCTGAACCATTTGTCCTGTTTACTTATGTTGATTACACCATAGCATTTCTTCTATCATGAGTGTGCTGGATGTATAATTACTTTGGTCACCCAACACTGCTTCTATTGTCTTGAAATGCAATGCTATAGATATATGTCCTTGATGACAAGGGACTGTTAAAGAATGAATTAACACAGAACACAATCATTTACACTTGACATTACTTGTGCTAAGCATTAACATTGGCTTCTCTCTTTATATACAAGAAGTGTTTTACTTATATTAAGGATGTGACTGATGATTCCTATGTTCAGAATTATGATGGAAAAGTTCGTGATGTTATCTATTCTGAGAATGGAACTGTAACCGTGGTATATCGAGTGATACTTAAAGGAACTGATGGAGAGGTAAACTTTCTCCCTTTTTCTCTACGGAAGTTTTGTTGTACCTGCACAAATTTAAAGTGGCACTTTCAAATTATATGGTTCACACTAACTGCACCATCTTTTTTTTCTTTTGAAATCAACTAAAATACATTGAAAACAATCGTCTTTATTAACTGATGCGCTTGCATCTTTTTGAGTTAGGCATACAGAGATGCGACGGGCACAGCACAGTTCCATGAGGGCGCAGGGAAGATGTTGCAGCCGCAGAGGAAGCTGCATTCAGCAAAGCCTGCGCACGGTTCGGTTTTGGCCTGTACCTGTACCACCAGGATGATTCTCATTACGACGACCACTTCCATTGAGGCTCAATCTGCAAAAGAGTTGATCATAAGCTGTAACATGCGTTGGATATGCCCCTAGAAAACTTCATATCTAGAATCAATTTTTGCTCTTTGCGTAGTATCATACTCATAACACAAAAAAGTGAACCTATGTAGATGCTATTTGAAACCTTTTTATTAATATTAGAATTCTTATTAATATTATTGTATAATTATTTTTTGAGTGGAGAGAAGGAAGGCCTTTTGCAGAAACCAAGTGACAAAGGCCTTTTGCAGCTACCAAGTGACAAAGCCCTCCTCTCTTATCCATCCTTCTGCCCACTTGTCATATGAAGCAGAGTCTGGCAGGTTGGTGGGGCATTGGAGTGCAGTGGCGGCGACACTCTGATTAACTATGCCAACGGATTGATCCTTGCATTTCCTCGGGGTAACTCAGCAGGCAAGGGACCACCTCGAAATGCAATGGTTGTCAACAAAGAAATTGTGACAGATTGGAGTCGATATATATGTCGTCAATTTCATGTAATCGTTATACACTAACATTCTGTTGAATAAAGATTGGAGTCGATAATAATTTGCCGTCACAACGCACGGGCACTATACTAGTAAACAATTATATATCATATGACATAACTAGCTGACAGAAAGCAAATTATAAGCAAGCGATTCTACAAAAAGACATTAGAGATAGAGTGCTCGGTAGTAATTGCTATTTTACCTATCCCCTTTACCTTGTCTTGGTTCCCATCTCCAAAGACAAGCGTGTCATGGGAATCCTTATTCTTGACGTAGGAGGTGAACTTATTCATCTCCCCCGTCTTGTGGTTTGTGCATATGCTATCAATGATCCAGCTTGAGCACCCGGATGCATAAACCTACAAGGAATTTAGGCTTAGGGTTTAAGTACCCAACTTGTGTTGGGTCCTATCATGTTAGTTACATAAGATTTTATAATCCAAGTGCAAATTTTACCCTTCTTGCATTTTTGTCCCACATTGGTAGCAACAATCCTTTCATTTTTACAATGAAGTACATAGGATGCATCAAAAGTTTGATAAAGCATAGATGGACCATGAGATGCATTCCTAAGCGCATGAGAAACAACATTATGAGCATGGCGCCTAGGTCTACTTCTACCATGAGCATGAGAACTAGAAGAAGCATTCATGACATGAGGAGCAAAAACAACATCATGACGCGTATGTAAAACATGATGATCAATACAAGCATCATGATGAACATTACAAGCATTATGAGAAACATTCTTAACATGAACATATAAATAAGCATGATTCTTCTTTTCATGAAAAGAATGTGAGCAACTAGCCATAGGCACCTTCCCATTCTCAGTGAAGTTGGGAGCCTTTTGGCTCTTTGTTTCCTTGGTTCCTTTTTGGAAACCAAGTCCATCATTAACGGAGGGATGTCTACCAATGTTGTAGACATACCTAGCAACTTAATCTTATCACATTCATCTTTGCAAATTTTAAGTTGAGCATGAAGTCTAGCAATGTCATCATTCAACTTAGAAATAGTAGAGGCATAATCAGTGCAAGCATCAACATCAAAATCCTTACATCTATTGCAAATAGATACATGCTCTAAAGATGAACTGGCAACCCTTAACTTTTCTATTCTAGCATTTAAATCAACATTTAAACTCTTAAGGCTAGAAATAGAAGTATGACAAGAAGACAACTCAAAAGCAAGCATTTCATTCTTCTTTATTTATAAAGCAAGGGATTTTTCTACTTCTACAACTTTATCATGTTCCTCATAAAGTAAATCCTCTTGCTTTTCTAGCAATCTATCTTTTTATTAAGAGCATCAATTAATTCATTAATTTTGTCTACTTTAGATCTATCCAAGCCCTTAAAAGATCATTATAATCTACATCATCATCAAATTCCTCATCACTAAAAAAAGTGTACTTAGGAGTGTCATGTGTACGTACCTTCTTCTCCTTAGCCATGAGACATGTATGTCGCTCGTTGGGGAAGAGGGAGGACTTGTTGAAGGCAGAGGCAGCAAGTCCATCATCGTCGGAGTCGGAAGAAGAGCAGTCCGAGTCCCATTCCTTGCTGATGTTCGCCTCACCCTTCTTCTTTCTATAGAACTTCGTCTTCTCCTTCCCTTTCTTGTCATGGTCCTGGTCATTTTCATTATTAGAAAATTGAGCAATAAAATGACCGGACTTACCGCATTTGAAGCATGAATGCTTTCCCCTTGATTTGTTCTTGTTGGAGTAGTCCTTATGTCCCTTCAAAGCGATCTTGAAGCGCTTGATCACAAGCACCATCTCATCCTCATTGAGACCAGTTACCTTAATTTGCACCACATTGTGGGAGAGCACCTCCTTGTTGGCCGACGCTTTGAGAGCAATGGGTTGTGTCTTGTAGTGAGGAAGAGGTCCATTGGCGATATTGTCGACTTACCTTGCTTCCTTTACCATCATGCTCTAGCTCACAAATTTACCAAGAATTTCTTCGAGCGACATTTTGGTGTACATGGGGTTCTGATGAATAAAATTTACTAGATTAGGATCAATAACAGTAAATGACCTTAGCATTAAGCGCACAACATCATGACCCATCCATCTTGTGCTTTCATAGCTTCGAATCTTGTTTACCAGGGTCTTGAGCCTGTTGTATGTGTCGGTTGGCTCTTCACCCCTCTTCATGGTGAACCTTCCAAGCTTGCCTTCCACCAACTCCATCTTGGTGATCATTGTGATGTCGTTCCCCTCATAAGAAATCTTGAGGGTGTCCCATATCTCCTTGGAGTTGTCCAAGCCACTGACCTTATTATATTCATCCCTGTATAGAGATGCTAAAAGGAAAGCAGTGGCTTGGGAATTTCTGTGAATTTGCTCATGAATATGAATAGCATAGTCATTATGATCATAATGCATTCCATTTTATACTATGTCCCAAATGCTAGGGTGGAGTGAAAATAAATGACTACGCATCTTATGACTCCACCATGAATAGTCTTCCCCATCAAAGTGAGGAGGCTTGCCAAGCGGAATGGATAATAAATGAGCATTTGGGCCATAAGGAATGTGAGAGTAATACATGGTAACCTATCACCTGGATATCTCAGAGTGCCAAGTCGTCACCAAGGAAGCTGCAATATAGCAAGAAGTAGAGCATTGAGAGTAATGGAGTCAATGGAGCACTACCTCAACACGACATTGTTTTGTTGTTAGCATTGCAGTATTCCTCTATGTTTGGAGGCAGTGAGACAAACTCTGACTAGAGCAAGCGGCACCCAACCACATTTCTCCCTGTCTCGGCTTCTTGCCCCTTCCAAGTTCCTAACTTTGACCATTATAAATTTATATTATGATGATGATTTGTTCTCTTTTTCATCTATAGAACTCATATGTGTTATATGTTCTCTCTGATGCAGTTGGAGCGTCAAGTAAATGGTTCTCTCCAACAATTAAACTAAATGGCGGAGTGGAGCTTCATGTTGAGATGATGCATGCATCTTTCAAGTTTCAGAATATTGTGCTCAACTGCAGCTTGTGGCCGTTGAATCAATTATACCTACTTTTGGATTTAAGTTATAGGATATTTAAAAATATTTGATGTTTAATATTTGTGTTGGATGTTTTATGCTACAATTATATACGGATGTAGAAAATGTTATGTACACTCATGTTGTTTAATGAAATTGTATAGACATGTTTGATTTGAATTCAATTGAATGCTGATTTTTATTAATTAATGAAGTAAAAATGTAATAAATCCATCATGTTAGTTGCCACCTCATCATGCTTTATGACGAAAATATTCATCACAATTTGTTTGACATGTCAGCCGCTATGTCATCTGCCACCTCATCCTACTTATAACGAAATTAATCACATGGCAATGGCACAATGCTACAGTCTATGACGTTTTTGGGTCTCATTTATGACAATTAGAGCGTCATAAATTTTATGACGAATACATTTTTCTCCACTATATTATGATGTTTTTGTCTTTCGCCATAAAAGGTCCTTTAACACGCTCCTTCTATGATGATGTATTTTTGTCATGGCTTCGTCACAACAATAAAGACTATAACAAAAAAATCTCTTATGACGTAAGGAGAACATCATAGAAGGTCGCATGTGTTGTAAAACACAACGGTGTGACGCATCATCGAGTCGTACAAGCGCCATGACTTGTCACCTAGCCGGTAGCTAAGGAAGACAACCGGAGTGTCATGGTCATCGAGCTTCTTCAAGTGTTGCTTCATCGACTTGACGTAAGCCATGCACACAAACATGTGCAAGACGTGGACATCTGACCTACACCCATGCCAAGCCTCATACGACGGCATGTCGTCAACAGACTTAGTGTGCGTATGGTTCATTAGGAAGACGTACGATGGTGGTGACCACCTTGCCCTAGAACATTGTTGGCATGTTCCTAGTAGACCGTGTGCCATGGTGATGATAGTCCAGTTTTGCTGCTCAACAACGAAGTTGTTCTATTGTGGCGTGTATCGCGTCGTGTGATGTTGCTTGACACCGTGTTTGGTGCAGTACTCATCGAACTCAATAGAGGTGAACTCACCCCATTGTTCATGCACAACATGCATAGACATTGGACTGGCTCTACCTACACCTTCGCTTGTGTTATCACAACAGCGAGTATGCCATGCTTGGCGGCGAGCAATGCCACCCATATGTATATGCCTTGGTCATCAACAAACAGATGGAAGTGCTACTTATCACCGGGTGTTGCTAGCGTGATGGGGTCATACATGTCACCATGGACCAGATCCAGCAACCCGTCCACTCGTTGCTTCGCCTAGGATTGGAACATAGTCCTCTTCAACTTGGTGGTGATGCAGTTGGCTCAAAGCTAGTGGACATGCTTAACAAGGGGTAGCCCATGCTCAATGCTTGGTGTAGGCATTGCAGGCGCCCTCGTCGAGTTGGTCGAGACTGAAGATGTGGTGATTAGCCTTAGGATGAAATACACCCTCGTAAGCGAGAGGTGCTCACTGATCTTGCCCTTAAACAACATGGTGTCGGATCCTTCGATTGCGACCTATGAGCCATTGGCAAATTTGATGATGTCATGCATTATCGTGTCAATGTCAATGAAGGTGTCCCACAACCCGACATGTGGTTGGTTTCCCCACTATCGGGGTACCAAATAAAGGTTGTCGTCGCGCTTCGTCTCGCCAACATTTTGCTTGGAGACCTTACCCTCGATGATGTGTAGGAGTCGGTGCTTGATCAGAGATAGAGCCGGGGTGGCTCCTAATGTCAGTAGCATGTTGGGGAAGAGCAACTCAGGCCATCAGCAGTGTGGGCATCAAGTCTTTTTAGCTGGCACAACATGGGTCTCACTCTTTGGCTTGCCACAACAATCCCTTGCTAGTGGCCATATTTGTCGCATGCCTGCCCTGGTCCACCACCGAACTCGCCCTTGTAGCCATCGCGCGATGTGGATCCAAAACTCTCGTCTTTGTTGTGGCCTCGCCCACCACCATTGTGCTTCTTACTGCTAGCGGTATTGGAGCTACTCTCTCCACCACTCTCCTTGGACTTGTGGAGCTTGAGCCTAGCGAGCCAGTCCTCTTTACAAAGAAGTAGCCGACCCTAGTTGTCAAGAACGGGTGCCAACTTGAGTTGCTGCTTGACAGCGCCCAACCTACTAGTCACCTCCTTGATGGAGATGTTGATGTTGAAATAGGTCTTGACGGAAATCAACACCTGAGCTAGGTGCTCTGGCACAACTCATGGACCTTTGTCACTACCTCAACGTTAGTAGCATTGTTACTGAGGGGACACAGATCAGCAGCCAGGTTAGTGATGTGGTTCACGAAATATTATGTGTTCTTTATCTCCTCCATACTAAGGCTTTGAACTCATACCAAAGTTGTTGTGTGTTGGTCTTGCGCACGCACTGACAAAGTTGTTATGCATTAGCCTTGAGCACTCGCTGGACCCAACAGGGATCTACTTAATCACTAGTGACATTGTTGATGGTGTTCTCCTCTCTCAAAGACTGGTCAACATGCCAGGTGGCTAGAGCGTAGGATTGCGGCGAGTACTAGACAGTCGTGGAGGTAGATAATATCATCATCTTCCTCTAGCACGGCGATGTACCACCACCCTGTAGCCTCTAAGTTCACTTGCATCAACATCGTCCACTCCTAGTAATTGGTGCATGTGAGCATGAGGAGCTGAGTCCAAGTGGTGGATATCACTGCGATAGTGCGGTGGATCATGACCTCATGGTGTTCTCTACATGGCATTGGTGAGGGTGATACGTGGTGACGTCTTCATCCATCCTCCATACTACCACCTAGTAGAGCAGAATAGCGATCCAACCTTGTCTCCATCTATTCTGATATTATATGTTGACCGAAACTCTTCTTCAACGATGACCGAAGCTCCAACTAGAATGAAATGATCACCATAAACTAATTTTACAATTAAGTTTTTAGAGCATCTCCAAGAGACTAGCTAAATAACTCGTCAAGCCAAATTTTGGCTACTCAATAGCAAAATAACTCCCCAACAAACTAGCTATCTAACTCTCCAAATTGACTCTCTCATTAGCCAAATTTGGCTAGTCACCTAACTAGCCAAATTAGATAGATAGTCTATTGGATTGAGATGTTATATATAAAGTGTAATATTTATAAAAAGATAAATAGATAGTCAAAATTCTATATACTAAAGCGTGACGCAAAGCTTCACAGCCAGGGCGTCCACGTCTTCATCAAATGCATCAGTCGTCCGATTTTATCTCCACGGCCACGGATGCAATCCGTGAATTCCCCTCCTGTCCAAGCTCTATCCGATGCCATAGGAGTTTTCCAGAAGCAAGTCCACAAGTCACGCTGTTGGGGGCCTTCGTCCTCCGAAGGTCCTCAAAAACATGATTTGACAATGTTTTCCAAGTGGATTATGTGAACAGGTATTTTCGGGCTCAGAACTATGAATACGAAGCACGGCCAGGACGAAGGACGAGCGCAGCCGAAGCTGTGCGCAGGGGAGCTTCGGCGCAATAGCTGAGGGGGGAACCGACTTAAAGATGAAAAGACTACGTGGGCCTTGACTGATTTCCGTAGGCCATTAACAAATGTAATGGACATGGATGTAATTTTATGTGGGCTGCGTCCCGCGTCTATAAATAGATGAACAGTACTCCTGTACTGTTCACGCTGACTGTGCATTGGCATTTGTGTCACGCTTGTACTTTTTACCTTCTCTCAGGACCGAAGGTACATTTGTAATTTGTAATCATTTCTATTTCTTTGTGTTAATAAAATAGAAATGATTCTATGATCTACATTTCATGTTTTATATGAGTACTTCGTTATTACTTGTTGAATTTACGAAGGTATGTCTCTTGTGACCTTCGTCCGGAACTCATTATTCCCGAAGGGGAATAATGTTCAATAGGACGAAGGGCCTTAACGTTTAACACTTTTTATGTTGCCTTGTTCTTAATCCGAAGCATTTGAGAACAAGTCCCCAACATTGGCGCCCACCTCCGGTGAACTCACTTCCACTTCGAGCTTTTTTGAACACCTTCGGAAGCTATGGCGCCGAAGAAAGCTTCAGCGACTGGGGCTTCAGCACTGCAACCGCTGGACCACAACCAGGAGACCGTCTCTCTTCGGGAGGCCCGAAGCCAGAAGAGAAAGGCTGTCAGCCCGACACTTCAGGAAGAAGAGCTAGACCAAGAAATCAGGGATATGGAGATGCTACACCAACAAGTACAAAGGAAGAAGGAGAAGATGGCCCGCCTAGCTGAGTTGCAAAGGCAGATAGACGAAGCCTCTGAGGAAGTCCGCCATCTTACTCACGATGAGCAGAACAGAAGGCCTCATCAGAAAGACCTTCATCAGGAGGGCTTCGTCAACGAAGATGACTGGTATGATAATTTCCATCAGGGAAATTTTGTTTTTGATGATGCTTCTCCTCTGTCTGCTGAGCTGCAGGCTACACCTTGGCCTCCATCCTATAAGCCACCCCAGCTCCCCATGTTTGATGGTCACTCCGACCCGAAGCAATTCTTGATGAGCTACGAAGCAACGGTGTCTTCGTACGGGGGCAATGCTGCAGTCATGGCGAAGTCTTTCGTCATGGCCGTCAGGAATGTTGCTCAGACCTGGTATTCCTCCCTTCGGCCAGGAACCATAACTTCATGGCAGAAGCTGAAGGATATGTTACTGACCAGCTTTCAAGGATTTCAGACGAAGCCGGTCAAAGCTCAAGCCCTGTTCCAGTGTATTCAGGATCACGAAGAGTACCTTCAGGCGTATGTCCGAAGGTTTTTACGATTGAGGGCGCAGGCACCAACGGTGCCCAATGAAATTGTTATCGAAGCCATGATCAAGGGGCTTCGTCCTGGGCCTGCAGCTCAATACTTTGCTAGAAAGCCTCCTCAGACCTTGGAGAAATTGCTCCAAAAGATGGATGAGTACATTCGTGCTGACAATGACTTTCGTCAAAGAAGGGAGGAGGCCTTCAGATTTTCTGAAATGACCAGGGGCTTCGGAGGAAGATACTACCCGAGACATGTCCGTTCCATCCACAACACTCAGAATGATGATAAGGGGAGTCAGAACAGACCACAATGCTCCTCACAGGCTTCGGGGCAACAACAAACTTCCTTCCGGCCACCAGCTCCAAGAGGCAGAGGCGCCAGGGGCTTCGGCGGAAGATTCGGAGATCAGCCAAGAAGACTGTTTTGCTTGTTCTGTGGAGAAGGCAAGGGCCATACCACTAGGTCGTGCCATATTACAATCCAGAAGCAAAAGGAAATTGCCGAAGCTGCATCTCAACAAGCTCAGCCGAAGCAGGTCATGCATACTGCTTCGTATCATCCGCCTTATATCCCACAATACATAGACAACCACCCTGCAGCTTCTGTAGCTTCGGCAAGTCAACCTCAAGCTTCCTGGCAACAGCTTCCGCCCCCACCTCCATTGCAGCAAGGTCAACAGCCAGAAGGGAGTCAATACGCTCCACATCAGAGGGACTTCAGAGAGCAGTCCGAAGCTCGCACAGTCAACAGCACTGTGCCAGAGTCGAAGCACATTTATTGACACATATCCTACCTTTGATAGCAGTCTTTCCTATTCAGTTTTATTTTCTGTGAAGCAAAAAACATTGATAGTTTTCATGTAATAATTTCATTGTTTTCCACGAGGAAGATCTATTTGCTCCACAAGCTTAAGTTGCTGAAGCTTAAAATTTTTTTCCGTTACCAAGGAGGACCTTCGAATTAAAAATCCTTCGGAGTAACAGAAAGTCGTTCTAAGGAACGCAGAGTAAGTTTGTGAAGTCACAAAAAGCCGTTCCAAAGGGAGCGCAGTGTAAGTTTTCTGCTCAGAAGTCGTTCCTAAAGGAATGCAGAGCCTACAGCGAAAAGTCAACGCTGATACCGCCTAAGTAAAGGGCGAAGAAGCTCCTAAGGGAGGCTTACAGCGAAAAGTCAACGCTGATACCGCCTAAGTAAAGGGCGAAGAAGCTCCTAAGGGAGGCTTACAGCGAAAAGTCAACGCTGAGATCGTCTAAGTAAAAGACGAAGAAGCTCTAAAGACGTTCCTAAGGGAATGCAGAGCTTACGAATGTGTTTTGTGTGTATCTTCGGAACAGACGTCATTTGCATAACATAACATCATCACATCATTTCGCATAGCATAAGCATCATACATCATGTTGCATGCGGCAAAAGAAGGGCACACAGTATTAACCTTCGAAAGAATGATTTGAGAAAGTGCAAATCGTGCAAAGTCACGAGGGAATATGATGATGATCTTCGGAAAATAGCTTCGGAGGCTGTTTTTACGAAGCATGGATGAGCTTCATCAGAGCAATATCAAAATTGTTTAGCTTCGGAGAGTGCTTTCACGAAGCATGGATGTGTCTTATCAGAACAGTTTTAACGAAGAATGTTTTCTTCACGAAGCATGAAAAGAAGGGAAGGTGTTTTTTCGCCGAAGGCTCAAAAATGGTATGTATGTACAGTTTCATGCATCGTAAAGAATTGAATAATGAAAAGAAACTTGTATATTACATCCAAATGTACAAAATATTACATAGATCACAATTTAAATGTTTCTTCTAATAGCATCTAGTCCTCTCTTAATACAGCTTCGGCGACTTCATTTAGAAGTTGATCAACAACTTTGTCCATGATAGCTTCGGCCATTTGTTTGATTTCTTCATCTCCTTTTGTGTGGGGGTCGGCAGTCGACCCAGCAGCTTCTGAGGGAAGAGAACATTTCTTCATCACTATTACAAACTATGTGCAGAGTTTGAAACAAAAATTACAACACAATAAGAACGACTAATTAATACCTAATTGTCTTTCGGGCTCCGTACTTTTTTCGGCAGTTTCTGCCACTTTCCTAGCTTCGTGGATGCCTTTTTCGCTCCTTTGGATAATTTCTTGTGCCATTCCTCGGCCGCCGTCGTTCCAGATGTCAGTAAAAAATTTGCCACCAACCACGCTTGCTTCGGCCGAGGGGTCTTTGATGTCTTCACAGGAAAAGGTAGCTTCGGACTGAGCTAGAAATTTTACATGATCGCAACCTTTTTTCTCTAAGACAGAAGCAATTCCTCTGGCGCCCGAAAAAGCGCAGATATCACCGCGACTGCTCAGAATCTCCTCGAAGGCCTCTGCTTCGTGTCTAATCCATTCCAATGGACCTTCGGGATTGCCTCGAGAGAAATTCTCTTCGCTGGAAAAGGCGCCTACGCTGGCGAAGCTGGTTTTAATTTTATTCACACACTCTATAGATTTAACATAACATTTTCCCTGAGATGCACGAAGCTCTTTAACTCTTAACTCCAATTTATTGACCATATGATCGCTGAGTTCTCGTTTTGTTTCCTCAAGGATGCGCTCCTCTCTAGCTCTAGTCAGCTGTTTTTGAAGATCTTTAATTTCACGCTTTTGGGCTTCGGCCTGGGTTTTTGAGGCAGCTTCATCCTTCTTTACTTTGTCTATCAGCGTAAGAAGAATTTTATCCTTTTCTAGAGCTTCGTTTCTCAGTTTGATAACTTCGGAGCGCAAATTGTTGAACGCAATCTCATAACTCTCATCTTCGGCACTTTTTTGCGCTCTCAATGCGTTGCTCAGGATTAAACCCTATAAAAAAAGAGAGTCTATATAAGAATAAAGGAATGAATTAAGTATTATAGAAATTTTTTCAAAAAGTCTAATCCTTAAACCTTTAGGCTATTGTATGCAAGACTGTCTGCGAGATCCTCTTTCGACATGGCGCTTAATCCAGCTTCCAGCTTCGGGAATCCTATACTCCTGGCCATCTCTCGGCAGACGGATAATTCTTTATTGTCTGGGAGGCAGTACAGGAAATCATCTTCGTTTGTCCCATTGAATATCACTGCCCCCTTCGGATATTTTAGCTCCCTCGCATAATGGTTAGCTTCATGAGTTTCTTCTTCAGATAATTTTTTCCCCGAAGCATGTCGAATGATGTAATCACATATGCTGGCAGGCGCTTCGGGGATGGCAGTGTTAGTTTCTTCAACTAAAATTGGTTCTGGTATTTTTATTGCTTCGGCTTCCAAAGTTTGCTCCTTCAAGGGCTCCGAAGGCCCAGCTTCAGCTTCAGCCTGTTGCGTCGAAACTTCAGCAGAAGCTTCAGCAACTTCAACACTATTTTTTGGAGTTGTGCTTGAAGACTTAATTGTCTCCAAGACATCTAGTACGTTTACCATTCTTTTCCTTTTTGGGGTCACCGTTGGACCCTTTTGGATTTTTGCTGTTTCGACATTTGCTACAGGACTCAAAACTTCTGATGCTTTTTCCTTAATCGGATTTTTTGCTTCTTCCATTTTTTCTGTGGATGGCGCTGCGGCCATCTCTGCAATTTCTGGCAGCAAGGTTGGCTGTTCAGCTTCAGCGGCCGAAGAAGTTTCTCCGGTGAACTCAGGCACCGAAGCTGGTTCAATATGGCGTGGCCGGTGTGTGAGGACCTTCAACCTTTTTCCTTTCGGTTCTGGCTCGCTAGGAGCAGTTGCAGCTTCTTCTTTTGCAGAGGTTGTGTTTTTCCTCTTCTGCCCTCGAATGGGATAACGATAATCGGGGTAGAAGTACCCGATTGCGTCAAACACCCGGTTGAGTCTCTTCTTTTTTCGGCCTCCGAAGGCTGCTGATAGCGCAGTATTTTCGGCCTTCGAATATGCTCCAAGTAGTTCGTCACTTAAAGTTTCAATGCTTTTCAGCCAGTCATCATCAGGTTCAACAAATTTATCTGCATATTTGAATGTGTATTTCAGTCTAACTAGTCCGCCTTCGTCGGACTCTTTAATAGTTTCCTTCGGCATTTCCCACTTTTCTGCAAGTGGCCATACCCTGAAGGCAATGTGCTCTTGGACTAAGTCCCTTGTCCCAATAAAGGAGCAAACTACGCCGAAGGCTCTTTGGCACTCTTCGGCTGCTTCATCCATTTCAACCTTCGGCCTTCGAAGTCCGAAGCGTTGCCAGATTGGGTGCATAATGATACTTTTGACATTATCTTGCGCTGTTACATCATTTTTCACATAAAACCATTCAGTCATCCAGGCTCCGGGCCACCTCTTCCGAAAGGTCGGCACAGGGCAGCTTGACCCGGAGCGGGCGCCGAAGCTGTAGCACCCAAAATTGTTATGATATTGCTCTTTTCCCCAGGGCTTCGTCTCGTACAATAACTCGTGTATGTTGCAGAAGCTTTTAGCGTTTGGTTCCAAACCTTGGCTTCTCACAGCCCAGACAAAAATCCCCATTCTTATAATAGCTTCGGGAGTGAGTTGATGAAGGTAGACTTGGAATGTTTTCAGTACCTCAACAACAAAGTTGCTCAGGGGGAATCGAAGCCCAGCCTTGAGAAAGCTTCGGAAAATCACAACTTCATCTTCTTCGGGGGTGGGGGAAGTCTTTTCTCCAGCGTCAGCCCTCACAATAGATAAATCTCGAAAGTACCGCCCCCTCATATTATCAATATGATTCTGCTTGATGGTAGTCTTCCCGAAAACCGTGTGACTTGGCCGCCATGGACGATCTTCGGCCTCTTCCCCACCACTTTCTACATCATAGCTGTCGCTGTCATCAGTATCTTCGGATAAACCTTCGAGAATCTCCTTGGTAATTTTCTCTGTATTGGTTTCCGCCATCGCAATTAGGAACCCCAGATTCTTCTCTTCCTCGAGACTCAGCTTCGTTTCAGCGGGGATCTTCTTGCCTTCAGACATCTTCGGAAATGCTAAAAAACCATTTTCAGGGCCGAAGCTTCAAAATCAAAAAGGTCACCAATCTTAATGCACAAGAGCTAAAAATTTAGTGGACTGAAGCAGATGGCAAGTGTGCGTACCAAATGAGTTGGCGGTGTGCTCTTATTTATACGCCCAGGGCGTTGAAAATTGAATGACCCCGCTTGTCAGTGAATATTGCTATTCTAGCAAAGGGAAGGTGTTTTTTCGGACCTTCGGCTTAAGGCCTTCGTCCATATCGCAATCTGAATTTATTATTAACAAATTAATATTGCGAGGGGCTACTGTTGGGGGCCTTCGTCCTCCGAAGGTCCTCAAAAACATGATTTGACAATGTTTTCCAAGTGGATTATGTGAACAGGTATTTTCGGGCTCAGAACTATGAATACGAAGCACGGCCAGGACGAAGGACGAGCGCAGCCGAAGCTGTGCGCAGGGGAGCTTCGGCGCAATAGCTGAGGGGGGAACCGACTTAAAGATGAAAAGACTACGTGGGCCTTGACTGATTTCCGTAGGCCATTAACAAATGTAATGGACATGGATGTAATTTTATGTGGGCTGCATCCCGCGTCTATAAATAGATGAACAGTACTCCTGTACTGTTCACGCTGACTGTGCATTGGCATTTGCGTCACGCTTGTACTTTTTACCTTCTCTCAGGACCGAAGGTACATTTGTAATTTGTAATCATTTCTATTTCTTTGTGTTAATAAAATAGAAATGATTCTATGATCTACATTTCATGTTTTATATGAGTACTTCGTTATTACTTGTTGAATTTACGAAGGTATGTCTCTTGTGACCTTCGTCCGGAACTCATTATTCCCGAAGGGGAATAATGTTCAATAGGACGAAGGGCCTTAACGTTTAACACTTTTTATGTTGCCTTGTTCTTAATCCGAAGCATTTGAGAACAAGTCCCCAACACACGCGTTCAGCAAATGAGCAAACCACATTGCCACCGGATCCACAAGGGGAGAAAGGAAACGCGAGCATCATTTCCTCCATCGGAGACAGAGCTCCGTTCGTCTTCCCCCCGCCCGCGTCTGACAACCCCCACTCCGTCTTCTCTCCTCGATCGCGTGCTTACTCCTCACCGCCGCATCGTGAAGACCGCTGTGCTGTTCGGTGCGGTGGCCCGTCTCAGGCAACGGCGAGGTACGCCGGTCGTCCGCTTCAAAGACCTCTCGCCACCACCGTGACTTGAAGCCCTCCTACACGCTAATCAAGGTCTACGCTCTGGTCGTCTTCCTCCCGCATGCATTTGATGGCCCCGCTCCATCTGCTCTACTCCATTCACGTGCTCACTCTTTAGGAATGTCAGCCACTACTATGCCTTAGAGACCGACGCGCTGTCGTCGAGGTGGCCCATCTCAGGCAACGACGAGGTAACCCCAGTTACCACATGTCAAAGACCACTCGGAGCAATTTGCCTACTTGCTTAACATTTTCCTGGCATATTGAAAGTGATGCAGCAATAATGATAATATACTTTATTCATGCCCATGTTGTTCTTGCTTCCTATACCCAAACACTTCTGCACTTTTGCATCTAGAGCACTTTGGTTATTTGCATACTGCCTTCACAGGATACTAAAAGTTATACAGTGAAGCTAATGGGTGGCAACAGTTGTATGTTTATCTCCCTATTCAAACTTACTGCAACCTCTGCTATCAATTCAAGCATATTTTGCAGTACTGTGATAATTACATAATTAACTGAAGTGTTTTAAATCATTTTGATATGATGCGTTTTAATGCACTATGCTTCTCTAGCTAGCCGTTATGTGTTATGCTATTAACAATCTCCTAATTTGTTTTATGTTCAACATGAGTGTAACGCCCTGAATTTGGGGGTAGAATTTTTTCTTCTTTTCTCTCACCAAATTCGGGCGTTACTCTCTTCTCTCTTCCTGTTTCGCTCCTTCTTCCTAATTTCAAAACAGTATAGTGACAGGTGTCCGTGTCGTGTATAAACCAAAACCTAAGTGTCATGGGTGTTGCATCATGCCGAAGCACATTTCTTTGTCTGATGTTGCGTGTTTGTCTCGTTCCGTCTCGGTTTTCGGTTCGCGATTGGAGTTTGTTTGATGGTTATGCGTGTCGTGAGTTTCGATCCGCGAAGTGGCTCGGCCCTAACCTAGCCCAGCCCAGCCCGGCTCGGCCCGGCCCTGCGCGCCCCTGGCGCCCACCTCCCCCCCATGCGCCCCCCTCCTCTCCTCCCTCTCTCATTTGGATTTCCCGCGCAGCAACCTCCCTCTCCCTCTTCCACCTCTCTCTCCCCGTGGTTCCCTAGGGATTGGAAACGGCGATCACCGGAATTTGGACCCCGAGGTGAGCTCCCCTCCCCTTCCCTTCTTCTCTCTCTCCCTCTCCCTCCTCTTCTCCCCCTGCGCGCGCCCTGTCTTTTCCCTGCACGCGCGCGCCCCTGCCCTCCCCGTTCGCCGGCAGCGCGGCCCCGCCCTGCCCTCCCTGCTCACCGGCGGCGCGACCCCGCCCCTCCCCCGGCCCGCGACGCGCGACCCCGCCCCTCCCCCGGCCCGCGGCGGCGGCCCCCGCCCTGCCCCCCTGCTCGCGCGCGGCGGCGCCCCACCCCCCCTGCTCGCCTGGCATGGCCCCGGTGTGGCCCCCGGCGGCTCGGCCACCGGTGCAGCCCCTGGCGCGGCCCAGTGTGGCCCCCGGCGCGGCCTCCGGCTCGGCGTGGCCTCGGCACCCTGCGCGCGGCGTCCCGCCCCTCGACGTGGCTCGCGTGGCCTCGCGCTCCCCCGTTCACCACTAACGCGTTCCCGCGTGCGCAAACCCGCGCGCGCGGTGACTATTCCTTGGTTTGTAGTTAATGTCAGACTCCATTAGTTAGCGTGCTGCGTCGCGCGCTTCATCGCGCGACGGATTTGTCTAAATTCAGATTCTATTTATGTGTTGCGTCGTGCGCTTCGTCGCACGACGATCCATTTTAATTTCCGGTTGTTTAATGTGTGACGTCGCGCGTGTATTCACGCGACGTTCCACTTTAGACTCAGTTTAGTAGACGTATGTCGTCGTGCGCTTTGTCGCATGATGCTTAACGTCTCTTTATAATTAATGCAAAGTGTCTCGTTGTGTGCTCGGTCGCGCGACGAGTCGTTAATTTCTTAATTCGTTTTAGAGTGCTATGTCGCGCGCCTCGCCGCGCGACAATCCTTTTTATTTATCTTCATCTGCTTATAATGATTAGACATGAAACATGACTTTACTTTATGCTAAACATAGTGTCTACATTAATTCCCTTCTATTAAGCGAGTGGTTAATTTATAATCATGTAACGTGACCGTTTCTCGACTGTCTTTTTCTCTTTCTCTCTTAACCGTAATTGCGAGCCCGCGTGGAATGTCTGTTTACTTACTGCATTCTATTGTATGGTGTACTGTTCTTTTGTATTAAATATGTGGATGTATGTATGTTTGCGCTCGCATAGAGAACGATCCGGTCGGAGAGCCCGAAGAACTCGCAGGAGAAGCCCCTGAGCAGCAGTCGGTTGGTGGAGGCAAGTGTCCCTTGACCTATCTTTGTCCTATACATTCTTTAATTCACCTCCCGCATTACACATTTATACCTAAGGATTTACTAGCTTTTGTTATCCATGTCCTTGTTTACCTATCTGGGTTGGATTATTATTGCTTAGTCTTATGCTATTGCCCAACTCTAATCAATGAACATGATGAGAATGATCAATGATACGCTGTTTTCCCCTCTTTTATTATGATGTTATACTTGTGGTCTTTAAGGGGGCTCGAGCGGTTTCTCGAGTGCCTCTCCGTAAGGACCTGTTCTTTGGATGACCGCCCGGGAAAACAGTGCAACCATGAGGGTGGAATGGGGTGCCCTTAGCTGAATAATTAGAGGATCCGGGGTGTAGTTCGCTTCGCCGTCGTGTCGTCAATGGGGCTCGGTGTATGCGCTCGCTCTGCCAAGGTTGATTTGTCCCTTGGGGAGGAGTGCGGTACATTTAGGAAACCTAACGGGCGGCTACAGCCCCGGGGAATCTTTGTAAAGGCTACGTAGTGAGACCCTGCCTACTCACCTTGGGAGTGTTCAAGGGTCCATACAACCCGAGGCAAAAAGGGAATCACGGCTCATGGGTAAAGTGCACAACCTCTGCAGAGTGTTATGAAACTAATATATCAGACATGCTCGCGGTTATGAGCGGCCAAGGGAGCTCCAGTGATTAGTGGTACTTGATCAAAGATGTTTGGATTATAGGTGGCAATGAGATTGATGGTTCTTGGTTTTGACTCTGGTAATGGTAAGTGGTACTCTTTCTGTTTGGAATGGAGTACGTTTGGGTTAATAACGTGGGTTAAAACTAAAACTTGGCTTTCTCTACTAGTAATAATAACCTGACCAACTAAAAGCAACTGCTTGACTTACCCCCACATAAAGCTAGTCCACTACAGCCAAGCAGGACACTTGCTGAGTATGTTGATGTGTACTCACCCTTGCTCTACACACCAAACCCCCCCAGGTTGTCCGCATTGCAACCACTGCTCAGGAGAAGATGAAGCCGTGGAAGGAGACTTCCAGGAGTTCCAGGACTACGACGAGTTCTAGGTGTGGGTTAGCGGCAACCCCCAGTCGGCTGCCTGTGAAGGCCGCAGTTATCTACGTTTCGTTTCCGCACTTTGATTTATTGTAAAGACTATGTGGATGTCTCAAACATATGATGTAATCGACTATTATTTCCCTTTTTAATACTATTTGAGCACTGTGTGATGATGTCCATGTTATGTAACTGCTGTGTACGTGAATTGCTGATCCTGGCACGTACATGGTTCGCATTCGGTTTGCCTTCTAAAACCCGGTGTGACATAGGTGGTATCAAAGCCGTGCTGACTGTAGGACCGCTAACCTAGAGTAGAATGGTCGTTCTAAGGATTATGGAACTCTGTCCCTGCCTTGACTTTGGCATCCCTTCAAAAGTTGGTCATATCGACCAAAACTATGTTCTACTATATATTATACCTTGCTGAAAAATTATGTTTTATCCTAATCCTTCATTTATTTATGGTTCATTACTTGCTGGTCATATTAATTCTGTTCTCACTCTTTTGCTTGCGGTGTCTTTTGTAGATGGCTCGTCTTAGATACACTGCACGGAAGTCTGTCATCCCCTTCTTACCCTCCCGCCTTGCTGAGCGTTCGCTTCGCCGTCCCGTGGCCGGACAGTCCAGCCATTTGGAGAGGCTGCACCACCACCTGCATGAGGAGCAGGAACGTCGACGACAGGAGCAGCAGGACTCTTCTTTCTCGCTCCAGCAGGAGATAGAGTCGGTGAGGAGCTGCTCCCCCGTGCTTCCCCTAGAGGCGCCCCCTGCACCACCACTGGGCGCCCTAGCCTCTGGAGTAGCTGCTGGAGGAGACCCAGACAATGGAGGTGGCGACGACAGATCGAGCCACAACACCGACTTTTCTGCTGACCACGAGCCGGAAGGATGGGTTGCTCGACCCGTCACTCGCGACGCTGCTCGCGGGTGTCACTTCCACGATGCGCTCGACACCCTGCTACGTCGGGCACTTGACCGGCGTACTTGGTCCATCGAGTATCGTTGTGTGGTCTACCAGCATAGTCGCGGGGTCTACCCGGACCGCTGGGAGGCGACCTGCTTGGTGCGCCGTCCGGAGAACAGTCTCTGGGGTGCTGAGGTCTGCTCGGAACACTATTCTATCTCTAAGCGGGACTCAGCTGAGGCAGCCATGCAAGATGCTGCACAGCGTGCGCTTTCGCACTACTGTTCAGTGCTCAGTGGGGTAGCTGATGGTCTCAACCTGAAGTACTACCCCCGCCGTCCATCTGGCAGCACAGGAGGCGTGATTGTCTCACCTGTTGGTGAGGACAATCCTAGGTTGAACAGCACAGTCAACCTAGCCACCGTGCTAAACACGGAGCTGGACCATGCATTAGACGAGCTGAGTAGGGCTCGTGCTGAGATCGCCCAGCTGCGGGCTGAGCGCGCGGAGCGTCGTCACCTGGATGATGGTTCCCCCGCTCCCGTCGGGACTCAGCACCCGTACCGCTCACCTCGGCGTGGACACCAGTCTTATGGCAATCCCGACTGCAAGACCAAGATAAATTTAGAACCATAGATCGTCAGAGTCGGATCCTGTAATTAATACGAAATATATACATAGAAGCTATAATCTTAGCGTCAGTCTCGCTCTTAGTTAGTCTTAGTTAGACAGGGTAGTTTGCTATATCCTGTGCATTTATGTTTGTCATGATGAACTATGTTTGATTTGGATCTTTGTAATGACTGTCACCAGGATGTGGGTATCCCCTGCATTTTGGTTTACCTGTTATATGTTAATGGAGTTAGCTATTTAGTTGGGAAGCCTTTTATTCCACTTTCCTCTTTATCTGAGAAGCTGTGGTGGTCTGTGTTGGAGATCAGTGAAGATGCTCATCTGTTCAGTGTGGTGGAGAATTCTATACTCTTTTCTTATGCTGCAAGATTTGCAAGATCAGTTCCGATGTGTGATTGCATTCTGCAGATGTCAGAAAATAGGCGCAGAGGAGGAAAGCGTGCTCAGCAGGAGCAGGCAGCTCCGCAAGATGAGGTGCCCCAGCAGCAGCATTGTAACGCCCCGAATTTTGCAGTTGAATTTTTTCTTTTCTTTACTCGCCAAATTCGGGCGTTACCTTTTCTTTTTCTTTTTCCCCTCGCTAGACCTTGATCTTTTCCAAAGTTAGCGGGATTCGGTTTGGAATTCCCGTGTAAAGAAAACCATAAAATTGTTTTATGTTGTTTGATGCACCATGCCGAGCTATGCATTCTTTGATTGTTTGAAAGTGCAAATGCATTCATGTAGGAAGATCGGATTTCGAAAAGGAGATAATCTTTTTCTTTTTCTTTTTCTTTCTTTCTCTCTCCCTCTTCCCCTTTCTCTCTCCCGCGCCGTGGGCCCATGGCCGGCCCAGCCGCCCCCTGCGCCCCCCCCCTTGGGCCCAATAGGCCCAACCGCCCCCCACCCCCTCCCCTTTTCCCCAAACCCCCTCTCCCTCTCCCTCCCTCTCTCCCATTCTCTCCCTAGCCGCCGCCCCTACCCCCTGCACTAGCGCCGCCCCCGCCGTCGGCCGCCCGCCCCGGTGAGCCCCCTCCCCTCTCCTCCCTCCCTCTCCCCTCTCCCCTCCTCTCCCCTTGGCCGGCCCAGCCGCCTGGCCGTCCCAGCCGGCCCCAGCCGCGCCCCCCGCCCCCCAGCCGGCCGCTGGCCGCGCCCGGCCGCGCTCCGGCCGCCCCGGCCGCGTCCCCAGCCGGCCCCCGGCCGCGCCCAGCTGCGCCCCCTGGCCGCGCGCCCCCTGGCCGCCGGCCGCTGGCCGCGCCTGGCCGCGCCTGGCCCCGCCCGCCTGGCCGCGCCCCCGCCCCTACGCAGGGCTAGTTCAACCGCCCCGGCTCAGCCGCCCCTCCCCTCCGCGCTCGGCCGCCCCTGCTCGGCCGGCCCAGCCGCCCTGCCCCCGGCCGGTTCAACCGCCCCTAGGGCCGGTTCAACCGCCCCCCCCCCCTGTTTTTTATTTTTTTTATTTTATTTTATTTTATTTTACTTTCTGTGATCATAGTTATTTTATTTTAGGTAGGCTAATCATTGTTAATGTTATTGAAATATGAAGCTTAATTTAGAATTCCGTTACGCTAGTTGATTCACGTAGTTAATTGTTTATCTCATTCAATGTTGATCAACTAAAAATGATTAGGTTTCCATTAGTGTATATAACAGAATCCTTTTGTTAAGAACCAATTGTAACTAATCATTAGTGCATAAAACTTTAACCCCCTGCGAGACCTTTCCCCGTTTCTTTCTAACCATAACAAATGCGATACCGAATGTCATACTTGATGCATACTCACTTTATTTGTTCCCTTGTATGGTGTACTGTTCTTTTGTATTAAATATGTGGATGTATGTATGTTTGCGCTCGCATAGAGAATGATCCGGTCGAAGAGCCCGAGGAATTCGCAGGAGAAGCCCCTGAGCAGCAGTCGGTTGGTGGAGGCAAGTGTCCTTTGACCTATCTCTGTCCTATTCATTCTTTAATTCACCTCCCGCATTACACATTTATACCTAAGGATTGACTAGCTTTTGTTATCCATGTCCTTGTTTACCTATTTGGGTCGGATTATTACTGCTTAGTCTGATGCTATTGCTCAACTCTAAATCAATGAACATGATGTGATTATCTATGATACGCTGTTTTCCCCTCCTTATTTATGATCATACTTGTGGCATTTAAGGGGACTCGAGCGGTTTCTCGAGTGCCTCTCCGTAAGGACCTGTTCAATGGATGACCGCCCGGGAAAACAGTGCAACCATGAGGGTGGAATGGGACGCCCTTAGCTGAATAATTAGAGGAACCGGGGTGTAGTTCGCTTAGCCGTTGTGCCGTCAATGGGGCTCGGTGTATGCGGCTCGCTCTGCCAAGGTTGATTTGTCCCTTGGGGAGGAGTGCGGTACATTTAGGAAACCTAACGGGTGGCTACAGCCCCGGGGAATCTTTGTAAAGGCTACGTAGTGAGACCCTGCCTATTCACCTTGGTAGTGTTTAAGGGTTTGATCGGCCCGAGGCAAGAGGGAATCACGGCTTGTGGGTAAAGTGCGCAACCTCTGCAGAGTGTTATGAAACTGATATATCAGCCGTGCTCGCGGTTATGAGCGGCCAAGGGAGCTCCAGAGATTAGTGATACTTGATCAGAGATATTTTGGTACAGGTGGCAATGAGATTGATGGTTCTGATTATGATTATGGTAATGGTAAGTGGTATTCTTTCCGTTTGGAAAGGATACATTGGGCTAATAACTTGGGTTAATGTTAAAACCTGGCTTTCTACTAGTAAGTAATAACCTGACCAACTAAAAGCAACTGCTTGACTTATCCCCACATAAAGCTAGTCCACTACAGCCAAACAGGATGCTTGCTGAGTATGTTGATGTGTACTCACCCTTGCTCTACACACCAAATCCCCCCCCCCAGGTTGTCAGCATTGCAACCACTGCTCAGGAGAAGATGAAGCTGTGGAAGGAGACTTCCAGGAGTTCCAAGACTACGACGAGTTCTAGGCGTGGGTTAGCGGCAACCCCCAGTCGGCTGCCTGTGAAGGCCGCGTTATCTACATTTCTTTTCCGCACTTTGATTTATTGTAAGAACTATATGGACGTCTCAGACGTATGATGTAATCGACTATTATTTCCCCTTTTAATACTATTTGAGCACTGTGTGATGATGTCCATGTTATGTAACTGCTGTGTACGTGAATAACTGATCCTGGCACGTACATGGTTCGCATTCGGTTTGCCTTCTAAAACCGGGTGTGACATAAGTGGTATCAAAGCCGTGCTGACTGTAGGACCGCTAACCAAGAGTAGAATGGTCGTTCTAAGGACTATAGACCTCTGTCCCTGCCTTGACTTTGGTACCCCTTCAAAAGTTGGTCCTACTGACCAAACCTATGTTCTAATATATATTATACCTTGCTGAAAATTTTGTTTTATTCTGATCCTTCATTTATTTATGATTCATTATTTGTTGGTCATATTAATTCTGTTCTCACCCTTTTGCTTGCGATGTCTTTTGTAGATGGCTCGACTTAGACACACTGCACGAAAGTCCGTCATCCCCTTCTTACCCTCCCGCCTTGCTGAGCGTCCGCTTCGCCGTCCCGTGGCCGGACAGTCCAGCCACTTGGAGAGACTGCACCACCGCCTGCATGAGGAGCAGGAACGTCGACGACAGGAGCAGCAGGGCTCTTCTTTCTCGCTCCAGCAGGAGATAGAGTCTGTGAGGAGCTGCTCTCCTGTGCTTCCGCTGGAGGCGCCCCCTGCACCACCACTGGGCGTCCCAGCTTCTGGAGTAGCTGTTGGAGGAGATCCAGACGACGGAGGTGGCAACGACAGCTTGAGCCACGACATCGACTTCTCTGCTGACCATGAGCCGGAAGGATGGGTTGCTCGACCCATCACTCGCGACGCTGCTCGCGGGTGTCACTTCCACGACGCGCTCGACACCCTGCTGCGTCGGGCACTTGACCGGCGTACTTGGTCCATCGAGTATCACTGTGTGGTCTACCAGCATAGTCGCGGGGTCTACCCGGACCGCTGGGAGGCGACCTGTTTGGTGCGCCGTCCGGAGAACAGTCTCCAGGACGCGGAGGCTTGCTCAGAGCACTATTCTATCTCTAAGCGGGACTCAGCTGAGGCAGCCATGCAGGATGCTGCACGGCGTGCGCTTTCGCACTACTGCTCGGTTCTCGGTGGGGTAGCTGACGGCCTCGACCTGAAGTATTACCCCCGCCGTCCATCTGGCAGCACAGGAGGCGTGATTGTTTCACCTGCTGGTGAGGACAATCCTAGGTTGAGCAGCACAGTCAACCTAGCCGTCGTGCTAAACACGGAGCTGGACCATGCACTAGACGAGCTGAGTAGGGCTCGTGCTGAGATCGCCCTGCTGCGGGCTGAGCGCGCGGAGCGTCGTCACCTGGATGATGGTTCCCCCGCTCCCGTTGGGACTCAGCACCCGTACCGCTCACCTCGGCGTGGACTCCAGTCCTATGGCAATCCCGACTGCAAGACCAAGATAAATCTAGAACCCTAGATCGTTAGAGTTGGATCTTGTAATTAATACGAAATATATATACATAGAAGCTTCAGTCTTAGCGTTAGTCTCGGTCTTAGTTAGTCTTAGTTAGACAGGGTAGTTTGCTATATCCTGTGCATTTATGTTTGTCATGATGAACTATGTTTGGTTTGGATCTTTGTAATGATTGTCACCAGAGTGTGGGTACCCCTGCATTTTGGTTTACCTATTATGTTAATGGAGTTAGTTATATAGTTGGGAAAACCTTTATTCTACTTTCCTCTTTATCTGAGAAGCTGTGTGGTCTGTGTTGGAGATCAGTGAAGATGCTCATCTGTTCAGTGCTGTTGGAGAATTCTATACTCTTTTCTTATGCTGCAAGATTTGCCAGATCAGTTCTGATGTGTGGTTGCGTTCTGCAGATGTCAGAGAACAGGCGCAGAGGAGGAAGGCGTGCTCAGCAGGAGCAAGCCGCTCCGCAGGATGAGGCGCCCCAGCAACAGCAGCTGCCGCCCCCGCCCCCGATGTCGATCGAGCAGATGTTTCTGATGCAGACTCAGGCAGTTCAGGCCATCGGTCAGACTCTGGCCGCCATTCAGCAGCAGCAGCAACAGCAGCAGGCTCCACCCCAGCCTCAGATGCCTCAGATGCCTAGAGACAAGCGTGCTGAATTCATGAGAGGTCATCCCCCAACGTTCGCTCACTCTTCTGACCCCATGGATGCTGAAGATTGGCTGCGCACTGTGGAGCGGGAGTTGCATACCGCTCAGTGTGATGACAGGGAGAAAGTCTTATATGGTCCCCGTCTGTTGAGAGGAGCAGCCCAGTCATGGTGGGAGTCTTACCTCGCCACCCATGCCGACCCCGACACCATCACCTGGGAAGAGTTCAGAGGTAGCTTTCGTCAGTACCATGTGCCCGCAGGTCTGATGACAGTGAAGAAGGAGGAGTTCCTGGCCCTTAAGCAAGGGCCGATGTCAGTCAGTGAGTACCGGGACAGGTTTCTGCAGTTGTCCCGCTATGCTCCCGAAGATGTCAACACCGACGCCAAGCGACAGTACCGTTTCTTGAGAGGCTTGGTTGACCCTCTGCAGTATCAGCTGATGAATCATACCTTCCCGACATTCCAGCACCTGATTGACAGAGCAATCATGACAGAAAGGAAGCGTAAGGAGATGGAGGATCGTAAGCGCAAGATCAGTGGACCCCAGCCTGGAAGCAGTAGCCGCCCTCGTTTTTCAGGCAATCAACCTCAGCAGTTCAGGCAGAACCAGCGTCCACCTCAGCAGCATCAGCAGCGTCAGCAGTATCAGCAGTTCCAAAGGCAGTATCCTCAGCATCAGTACCAGAATCGTTAGAGCAATCAGTCAGGAGGAGGTCAGCTTCAGAGGCAGAATCAGCAGACACCTCGTCTTCCTGCCCCAGCAAGCCAGCAGAACAATCAGGCAGCACCAGCTCAGGTTGGAAACAGAGCATGTTTCCACTGTGGAGAGCAAGGCCACTGGGTGATGCAATGTCCGAAGAAAGCAGCCCAGCAGCAGTCAGGCCCCAATGCCCCAGCGAAGCAGAATGTGTCTCAGCCTGGATCAGGCAACCGCTCTCAGTAGCGCTATAATCATGGAAGATTGAATCACTTGGAGGCTGAAGCAGTTCAGGAGACTCCCGGCATGACAGTAGGTATGTTCCCAGTCGATTCCCATATTGCAGAAGTGTTATTTGATACTGGAGCAACGCATTCTTTCATTACTGCATCATGGGTAGAAGCACATAATCTTCCAACTACTACCATGTCAACCCCCATTCAAATTGACTCAGCTGGTGGTAGAATTCGAGCTGATAGCATATGTTTGAATGTAAGTGTGGAAATAAGGGGGATAGCGTTTCCCGCTAACCTTATAGTAATGGGTACTCAGGGAATAGATGTCATCCTAGGGATGAATTGGCTAGATAAGTATCAGGCAGTTATCAGTTGTGATAAAAGGACAATCAAGTTGGTGTCCCCACTAGGAGAGGAAGTGGTGACCGAGTTAGCCCCGCCTGAGCCGAAGAAAGGAAGTTGTTATCAGATGGCTGTCGATAGCAGTGAAGCAGACCCAATTGAGAGTATCAAGGTTGTGTCTGAATTCCCAGATGTGTTTCCAAAGGATTTACCGGGTATGCCACCAGAGCGGAAAGTTGAGTTCGCCATAGAGCTTCTTCCTGGAACCGCCCCTATCTTTAAGAGAGCTTACAGAATATCTGGACCAGAGTTGGTTGAGCTTAAGAAGCAGATTGATGAGCTGTCAGAGAAAGGTTACATTCGGCCAAGCACCTCGCCTTGGGCCGCCCCTGTCCTGTTTGTGGAGAAGAAAGATGGCACCAAGAGGATGTGTATCCATTATCGAGCGTTGAATGAAGTCACGATCAAGAACAAGTATCCTTTGCCCAGAATAGAAGATCTGTTCGACCAGTTGAGAGGAGCTAGTGTGTTCTCCAAGATCGATCTGAGGTCAGGTTATCATCAGCTCAGGATCCGACCTTCGGACATTCCGAAGACGGCATTCATTACCAAGTATGGTTTGTATGAGTTCAAGTAATGTCTTTTGGTTTGACCAATGCACCAGCCTTCTTTATGAATCTGATGAACAGTGTATTCATGGATTATCTCGATAAGTTTGTGGTGGTATTCATTGATGACATTCTGATTTATTCTCAAAGTGAAGAAGAGCATGCAGATCATTTGAGGATGGTATTGCAGAGATTGCGAGAGCACCAGTTGTATGCAAAGTTGAGCAAGTGTGAGTTCTGGATCAGTGAAGTCCTGTTCTTGGGTCACATAATCAACAAGGAAGGATTGGCTGTGGATCCGAAGAAAGTGGCAGACATTCTGAACTGGAAAGCGCCAACGGATGCTCGAGGAATCAAGAGCTTCATTGGAATGGCCGGATATTATCGGCGATTCATTGAAGGGTTTTCGAAGATTGCGAAACCAATGACAGCGTTGCTAGGCAACAAGGTTGAGTTCAAGTGGACCCAGAAATGCCAAGAAGCCTTTGAAGCGCTGAAAGAGAAGTTGACAACAGCGCCTGTCCTAGTCTTGCCTGATGTGCACAAGCCCTTCTCTGTGTACTGTGATGCTTGTTACACAGGTTTGGGATGCGTGTTGATGCAAGAGGGAAGAGTTGTGGCTTACTCGTCCCGACAGTTGAAGGTTCATGAGAAGAACTACCCAATCCATGATCTAGAGTTGGCAGCAGTGGTTCACGCACTGAAGACATGGAGGCACTATCTGTATGGACAAAAATGCGATGTTTACACAGATCACAAGAGTCTGAAGTACATATTTACTCAGTCAGAGTTGAATATGAGGCAGCAAAGATGGTTAGAGTTGATCAAAGACTATGAGTTGGAGATCCATTACCATCCAGGCAAAGCAAACGTAGTGGCAGATGCTTTGAGCAGAAAGAGTCAAGTCAATCTGATGGTCGCTCGTCCGATGCCTTATGAGTTGGCCAAAGAGTTCGACAGGTTGAGTCTCGGATTTCTGAACAATTCGCGAGGAGTCACAGTTGAATTGGAACCTACCTTGGAGCGCGAAATCAAAGAAGCGCAGAAGAATGATGAGAAGATCAGTGAGATTCGGCGGCTGATTCTAGATGGCAGAGGCAAAGATTTTCGAGAAGATGCTGAAGGTGTGGTATGGTTCAAAGACCGCTTGTGTGTTCCCAATGTCCAGTCCATTCGGGAGTTGATTCTCAAGGAAGCTCATGAGACAGCTTATTCGATTCACCCTGGCAGTGAGAAGATGTATCAGGATCTGAAGAAGAAATTCTGGTGGTATGGAATGAAGAGGGAAATCGCAAAGCATGTGGCTAAGTGCGATAGTTGCCGAAGAATTAAGGCCGAACACCAGAGACCTGCTGGATTGTTGCAACCGTTGCAGATCCCTCAGTGGAAATGGGATGAAATTGGTATGGATTTCATAGTCGGATTGCCTCGCACTCGAGCCGGCTACGATTCCATTTGGGTAGTAGTGGACCATTTGACCAAGTCAGCCCACTTCATACCTGTCAAGACCAGCTACAACAGCGTAGTATTGGCAGAGTTGTATATGTCTCGGATCGTTTGTCTTCATGGTGTGCCAAAGAAGATAGTGTCAGACAGAGGAACGCAGTTCACCTCTCATTTCTGGCAGCAGTTGCATGAAGCCTTGGGCACACATCTGAATTTCAGTTCAGCTTATCACCCGCAGACAGATGGTCAGACTGAAAGAACAAATCAAATTCTTGAAGACATGTTGAGAGCCTGTGCGTTGCAAGATCAGTCCGGATGGGATAAGCGATTGCCTTATGCAGAGTTTTCCTATAACAACAGTTACCAGGCCAGTTTGAAGATGTCACCGTTTCAAGCGCTTTATGGAAGGAGTTGTAGAACTCCGTTGCAATGGGATCAGCCTGGAGAGAAGCAAGTGTTTGGGCCAGATATTTTGCTTGAAGCCGAAGAGAACATCAAGATGGTCCGAGAGAATCTGAAGATAGCGCAATCAAGGCAGCGAAGCTATGCAGACACAAGAAGAAGAGAGCTGAGTTTCAAAGTCGGAGACTTTGTCTATCTGAAAGTGTCACCGATCAGAGGAGTCAGAAGATTCGGAGTGAAAGGCAAGCTAGCACCCCGCTACATTGGTCCGTATCAAATTCTCTCAAAGCGTGGAGAAGTAGCTTATCAGCTCAGCCTGCCAGAGAATTTGTCTGTTGTGCATGATGTCTTTCATGTGTCTCAGTTGAAGAAGTGTTTGCGTGTGCCAGAAGAGCAGTTGCCAGTGGAAGGTCTTGAAGTCCAGGAGGACTTGACCTATGTTGAGAAGCCAGCTCAGATCCTTGAGATTGCAGACAGAGTCACCCGAAGGAAGACCATCAGAATGTGCAAAGTCAGATGGAATCACCACTCTGAGGAAGAAGCAACCTGGGAGCGTGAAGATGATTTGATGGCTAAGTATCCAGAGCTCTTTGCTAGCCAGCCCTGAATCTCGAGGGCGAGATTCTTTTAAGGGGGATAGGTTTGTAACGCCCCGAATTTTGCAGTTGAATTTTTTCTTTTCTTTACTCGCCAAATTCGGGCGTTACCTTTTCTTTTTCTTTTTCCCCTCGCTAGACCTTGATCTTTTCCAAAGTTAGCGGGATTCGGTTTGGAATTCCCGTGTAAAGAAAACCATAAAATTGTTTTATGTTGTTTGATGCACCATGCCGAGCTATGCATTCTTTGATTGTTTGAAAGTGCAAATGCATTCATGTAGGAAGATCGGATTTCGAAAAGGAGATAATCTTTTTCTTTTTCTTTTTCTTTCTTTCTCTCTCCCTCTTCCCCTTTCTCTCTCCCGCGCCGTGGGCCCCTGGCCGGCCCAGCCGCCCCCTGTGCGCCCCCCCCCCTTGGGCCCAATAGGCCCAACCGCCCCCCACCCCCTCCCCTTTTCCCCAAACCCCCTCTCCCTCTCCCTCCCTCTCTCCCATTCTCTCCCTAGCCGCCGCCCCTACCCCCTGCCCTAGCGCCGCCCCCCGCCGTCGGCCGCCCGCCCCGGTGAGCCCCCTCCCCTCTCCTCCCTCCCTCTCCCCTCTCCCCTCCTCTCCCCTTGGCCGGCCCAGCCGCCTGGCCGTCCCAGCCGGCCCCAGCCGCGCCCCGCGCCCCCCGCCCCCCAGCCGGCCGCTGGCCGCGCCCGGCCGCGCTCCAGTCGCCCCGGCCGCGTCCCCAGCCGGCCCCCGGCCGCGCCCAGCTGCGCCCCCTGGCCGCGCGCCCCCTGGCCGCCGGCCGCTGGCCGCGCCTGGCCGCGCGCCCGGCCGCGCCTGGCCCCGCCCGCCTGGCCGCGCCCCCGCCCCTGCGCAGGGCCGGTTCAACCGCCCCGGCTCAGCCGCCCCTCCCCTCCGCGCTCGGCCGCCCCTGCTCGGCCGGCCCAGCCGCCCTGCCCCCGGCCGGTTCAACCGCCCCTAGGGCCGGTTCAACCGCCCCCCCTGTTTTTTATTTTTTTTATTTTATTTTATTTTATTTTATTTTACTTTCTGTGATCATAGTTATTTTATTTTAGGTAGGCTAATCATTGTTAATGTTATTGAAATATGAAGCTTAATTTAGAATTCCGTTACGCTAGTTGATTCACGTAGTTAATTGTTTATCTCATTCAATGTTGATCAACTAAAAATGATTAGGTTTCCATTAGTGTATATAACAGAATCCTTTTGTTAAGAACCAATTGTAACTAATCATTAGTGCATAAAACTTTAACCCCCTACGAGACCTTTCCCCGTTTCTTTCTAACCATAACAAATGCGATACCGAATGTCATACTTGATGCATACTCACTTTATTTGTTCCCTTGTATGGTGTACTGTTCTTTTGTATTAAATATGTGGATGTATGTATGTTTGCGCTCGCATAGAGAACGATCCGGTCGAAGAGCCCGAGGAATTCGCAGGAGAAGCCCCTGAGCAGCAGTCGGTTGGTGGAGGCAAGTGTCCTTTGACCTATCTCTGTCCTATTCATTCTTTAATTCACCTCCCGCATTACACATTTATACCTAAGGATTGACTAGCTTTTGTTATCCATGTCCTTGTTTACCTATTTGGGTCGGATTATTACTGCTTAGTCTGATGCTATTGCTCAACTCTAAATCAATGAACATGATGTGATTATCTATGATACGCTGTTTTCCCCTCCTTATTTATGATCATACTTGTGGCATTTAAGGGGACTCGAGCGGTTTCTCGAGTGCCTCTCCGTAAGGACCTGTTCAATGGATGACCGCCCGGGAAAACAGTGCAACCATGAGGGTGGAATGGGATGCCCTTAGCTGAATAATTAGAGGAACCGGGGTGTAGTTCGCTTAGCCGTTGTGCCGTCAATGGGGCTCGGTGTATGCGGCTCGCTCTGCCAAGGTTGATTTGTCCCTTGGGGAGGAGTGCGGTACATTTAGGAAACCTAACGGGTGGCTACAGCCCCGGGGAATCTTTGTAAAGGCTACGTAGTGAGACCCTGCCTATTCACCTTGGTAGTGTTTAAGGGTTTGATCGGCCCGAGGCAAGAGGGAATCACGGCTTGTGGGTAAAGTGCGCAACCTCTGCAGAGTGTTATGAAACTGATATATCAGCCGTGCTCGCGGTTATGAGCGGCCAAGGGAGCTCCAGAGATTAGTGATACTTGATCAGAGATATTTTGGTACAGGTGGCAATGAGATTGATGGTTCTGATTATGATTATGGTAATGGTAAGTGGTATTCTTTCCGTTTGGAAAGGATACATTGGGCTAATAACTTGGGTTAATGTTAAAACCTGGCTTTCTACTAGTAAGTAATAACCTGACCAACTAAAAGCAACTGCTTGACTTATCCCCACATAAAGCTAGTCCACTACAGCCAAACAGGATGCTTGCTGAGTATGTTGATGTGTACTCACCCTTGCTCTACACACCAAATCCCCCCCCCCCAGGTTGTCAGCATTGCAACCACTGCTCAGGAGAAGATGAAGCTGTGGAAGGAGACTTCTAGGAGTTCCAAGACTACGACGAGTTCTAGGCGTGGGTTAGCGGCAACCCCTAGTCGGCTGCCTGTGAAGGCCGCGTTATCTACGTTTCTTTTCCGCACTTTGATTTATTGTAAGAACTATATGAACGTCTCAGACGTATGATGTAATCGACTATTATTTCCCCTTTTAATACTATTTGAGCACTGTGTGATGATGTCCATGTTATGTAACTGCTGTGTATGTGAATAACTGATCCTGGCACGTACATGGTTCGCATTCGGTTTGCCTTCTAAAACCGGGTGTGACAAGCATCTACCGCCCCCGCCCCCGATGTCCATCGAGCAGATGTTTCTGATGCAGACTCAGGCAGTTCAAGCCATTGGTCAGACTCTGGCCGCCATTCAGCAGCAGCAGCAGCAGGCCCCACCTCAACCTCAGATGCGTAGGGACAAGTGTGCTGAATTCATGAGAGGTCATCCCCCAACGTTTGCTCACTCTTCTGACCCCATGGATGCTGAAGACTGGCTACGCACTGTGGAGCGGGAGTTGCATACCGCTCAGTGTGATGACAGGGAGAAAGTTCTGTATGGTCCCCGTCTGCTGAGAGGAGCAGCTCAGTCCTGGTGGGAATCTTATCTCGCCACCCATGCCCACCCCGACACCATCACCTGGGAAGAATTCAGGGGTAGCTTTCGTCAGTACCATGTGCCTGCAGGTCTGATGACAGTGAAGAAGGAGGAGTTCTTGGCCCCTAAGCAAGGGTCATCGTCTGTCAGTGAGTACCGGGACAGGTTTCTGCAGTTGTCTCGCTATGCTCCTGAAGATGTCAACACCGACGCCAAGAGACAGTACCGTTTCCTGAGAGGCTTGGTTGACCCTCTTCAGTACCAATTGATGAATCATACCTTCCCGACATTCCAGCACTTGATCGACAGGGCAATCATGACAGAGAGGAAGCGTAAGGAAATGGAGGATCGCAAGCGCAAGATTAGTGGACCCCAGCTTGGAAGCAGCAGTCGTCCTCGTTTCTCAAGCAATCAACCTCAGTAGTTCAGGCAGAACCAGCGTCCACCTCAGCAGCAGCAGTTTCAAAGGCAGTATCCTCAGCACCAGCATTAGAATCGTCAGAACAATAAGTCAGGAGGAGGTCAGTTTCAGAGGCAGAATCAGTAGGCACCTTGTCTTCCTGCCCCAGCAAACCAGCAGAACAGTCAGGCAGCACCAGCTCAGGTTGGAAACAGAGCATGTTTCCACTGTGGAGAGCAAGGCCATTGGGTGATGCAATGTACGAAGAAGGCAGCCCAGCAGCAGTCAGGCCCCAATGCTCCAGCAAAGCAGAATGTGTCTCAGCCTGGAGCAGGCAACCGCTCTCAGCCACGCTATAATCATGGGAGACTGAACCACTTGGAGGCTGAAGCAGTTCAGGAGACCCCCGGCATGACAGTAGGTATGTTCCCAGTCGACTCCCATATTGCGGAAGTGTTATTCGATACTGGAGCAACGCATTCTTTCATTGGTGCATCATGGGTAGAAGCACATAATCTTCCAATAACTACCATGTCAACCCCCATTCAAATTGACTCAGCCGGTGGTAGAATTCGAGCCGATAGCATTTGTTTGAATGTAAGTGTGGAAATAAGGGGGATAGCGTTTCCCGCTAATCTCATAGTAATGGGTACTCAGGGAATAGATGTCATCCTAGGGATGAATTGGCTAGATAAGTATCAGGCAGTTATCAGTTGTGATAAGAGGACAATCAAGTTGATGTCCCCACTTGGAGAGGAAGTGGTGACGGAGTTAGTCCCGCCTGAGCCGAAGAAAGGAAGTTGTTATCAGATTGCTATCGATAGCAGGGAAGCAGACCCAATTGAGAGTATCAGGGTTGTGTCCGAGTTTCCAGATGTGTTTCCAAAGGACTTACCAGGTATGCCACCAGAGCGGAAAGTTGAATTTGCCATAGAGCTTCTTCCTGGAACCGCCCCCATCTTTAAGAGAGCTTACAGAATATCCGGACCAGAGTTGGTTGAACTTAAGAAGCAGATTGATGAGCTGTCAGAGAAAGGTTACATTTAGCCAAGCACCTCGCCTTGGGCCGCCCCTGTCCTATTTGTGGAAAAGAAAGATGGCACCAAAAGAATGTATATCGATTATCGAGCTCTGAATGAAGTCATGATTAAGAACAAGTACCCCTTGCCCAGAATAGAAGATCTGTTCGACCAGTTGAGAGGAGCCAGTGTGTTCTCCAAGATAGATCTGAGGTCAGGTTATCATCAGCTCAGGATCCGACCTTCGGACATTCCAAAGACGACATTCATTACCAAGTATGGGTTGTATGAGTTCACGGTGATGTCTTTTGGTTTAACAAATGCACCGGCCTTCTTTATGAACTTGATGAACAGTGTATTCATGGATTATCTTGATAAGTTTGTGGTGGTATTCATTGATGACATTCTGATTTATTCTCAAAGAGAAGAAGAGCATGCAGATCATTTGAGGATGGTATTGCAGAGATTGCGAGAGCACCAGTTGTATGCAAAGTTGAGCAAGTGCGAGTTCTGGATCAGTGAAGTCCTGTTCTTGGGTCACATAATCAACAAAGAAGGATTGACTGTGGATCCGAAGAAAGTGGCAGACATCCTGAACTGGAAAGCGCCAACAGATGCTCGAGGAATCAAGAGCTTCATTGGAATGGCCGGATATTATCGGTGATTCATTGAAGGGTTTTCGAAGATTGCGAAACCAATGACAGCGTTGCTAGGCAACAAGGTCGAGTTCAAGTGGACCCAGAAATGTCAAGAGGCCTTCGAAGCGCTGAAAGAGAAGTTGACTACAGCGCCTGTCTTAGTCTTGCCTGATGTGCACAAGCCCTTCTCGGTGTATTGCGATGCTTGTTACACTGATTTGGGATGTGTGTTGATGCAAGAAGGAAGAGTTATGGCTTACTCGTCCCGACAGCTGAAGGTTCATGAGAAGAATTATCCAATCCATGACCTAGAGTTGGCAGCAGTGGTTCACGCACTGAAGACATGGAGGCACTATCTATATGGACAGAAATGTGATGTTTACACAGACCACAAGAGTCTGAAGTACATATTCACTCAGTCAAAGCTGAATATGAGGCAAAGAAGATGGTTAGAGTTGATCAAAGACTATGAGGTCGAGATCCATTACCATCCAGGCAAAGCGAACGTAGTGGCAGATGCTTTGAGCAGGAAGAGTCAAGTCAATCTGATGGTCGCTCGTCCGATGCCTTATGAGTTGGCCAAGGAGTTTGACAGGTTAAGTCTCGGATTTCTAAACAACACGCAAGGAGTCACAATTGAGTTGGAACCTACCCTAGAGCGGGAAATCAAAGAAGCGCAGAAGAATGACGAGAAGATCAGTGAGATCCGGCGAATGATTCTGGAAGGCAAAGGCAAAGATTTTCGGGAAGATGCAGAAGGTGTGATACGGTTCAAAGACCGCTTGTGCGTTCCCAATGTCCAGTCTATTCGGGAGTTGATTCTCAAGGAAGCTCATGAGACAGCCTATTCGATTCACCCTGGCAGTGAGAAGATGTATCAGGATCTGAAGAAGAAATTCTGGTGGTACGGAATGAAGAGGGAAATCGCAGAGCATGTGGCTATGTGCGATAGTTGTCGAAGGATCAAGGCAGAGCACCAGAGACCAGCTGGATTGTTGCAACCGTTGCAAATCCCTCAGTGGAAATGGGATGAAATCGGCATGGATTTCATAGTCGGATTGCCTCGTACTCGAGCCGGCTACGATTCTATCTGGGTAGTACTGGACCGTTTGACCAAGTCAGCCCACTTCATACCTGCCAAGACCAACTACAGCAGTGCAGTATTGGCAGAGCTGTACATGTCTCGGATCGTTTGTCTCCACAGTGTGCCAAAGAAGATAGTGTCAGACAGAGGAACCCAATTCACCTCTCATTTCTGGCAGCAGTTGCATGAAGCCTTGGGCACGCATCTGAATTTCAGTTCAGCCTATCATCCGCAGACAGATGGTCAGACCGAAAGAACCAATCAAATCCTTGAAGACATGTTGAGAGCCTGTGCGTTGCAAGACCAGTCCAGATGGGACAAGAAGTTGCCTTATGCAGAGTTCTCCTATAACAATAGTTACCAGGCCAGTTTGAAGATGTCACCATTTCAGGCGCTTTATGGGAGGAGTTGTAGAACTCCGTTGCAATGGGATCAGCCTGGAGAAAAGCAAGTGTTCGGGCCAGACATTCTACTTGAAGCTGAAGAGAACATCAAGATGGTTCGAGAGAACCTGAAGATAGCGCAATCAAGGCAGCGAAGCTATGCAGACACAAGAAGAAGAGAGCTGAGTTTCGAAGTCGGAGACTTCGTCTATCTGAAAGTGTCACCGATCAGAGGAGTCAGAAGGTTCGGAGTCAAAGGCAAGCTAGCACCCCGCTACATCGGTCCGTATCAAATTCTCACAAAGCGTGGAGAAGTGGCCTATCAGCTCAGTTTGCCAGAAGGTTTGTCTGTTGTGCATGATGTCTTTCATGTGTCTCAATTGAAGAAGTGCTTGCGTGTGCCAGAGGAGCAGTTGCCAGTTGAAGGTCTTGAAGTCCAGGAGGACTTGACCTACGTTGAGAAGCCAACGCAGATCCTTGAGACCGCAGACAGAGTCACCCGAAGGATGACCATCAGAATGTGCAAAGTCAGATGGAGTCATCACTCTGAGGAGGAGGCAACCTGGGAGCGTGAAGATGATCTGATGGCTAAATACCCTGAGCTTTTTGCTAGACAACCCTGAATCTCGAGGGCGAGACTCTTTTAAGGGGGATAGGTTTGTAACGCCCTAAATTTGGGGGTAGAATTTTTTCTTCTTTTCTCTCACCAAATTCGGGCGTTACTCTCTTCTCTCTTCCTGTTTCGCTCCTTCTTCCTAATTTCAAAACAGTATAGTGACAGGTGTCCGTGTCGTGTATAAACCAAAACCTAAGTGTCATGGGTGTTGCATCATGCCGAAGCACATTTCTTTGTCTGATGTTGCGTGTTTGTCTCGTTTCGTCTTGGTTTTCGGTTCGCGATTGGAGTTTGTTTCATGGTTATGCGTGCTGTGAGTTTCGATCCGCGAAGTGGCTCGGCCCTAACCTAGCCTAGCCCAGCCCGGCCCGGCCTGGCCCTGCGCGCCCCTGGCACCCACCCACCCCCCCATGCGCCCCCCCTCCTCTCCTCCCTCTCTCATTTGGATTTCCCACGTAGCAACCTCCCTCTCCCTCTTCCACCTCTCTCTCCCCGTGGTGCCCTAGGGATTGGAAACGGCGATCACCGGAATTTGGACCCCGAGGTGAGCTCCCCTCCCCTTCCCTTCTCTCTCTCCCTCTCCCTCCTCTTCTCCCCCTGCGCGCGCCCTCTCTTTTCCCTGCACGCGCGCGCCCCTGCCCTCCCCGTTCGCCGGCGGCGCGGCCCTGCCCTGCCCTCCCTGCTCGCCGGCGGTGCGGCCCCGCCCTCCCCCGGCCCGCGACGCGCGACCCCGCCCCTCCCCCAGCCCACGGCGGCGGCCCCCGCCCCGCCCCCCTGCTCGCGCGCGGTGGCGCCCCGCCCCCCCCTGCTCGCCCGGCGTGGCCTCCGGCCCCCGGCGCGGCCCCCGGTGGCTCGGCCACCGGTGCAGCCCCCGGTGCAGCCCCTGGCGCGACCCGGTGTGGCCCCCGGTGCGGCCTCCAGCCTGGCGCGACCCCCGGCGCGGCCTCGGCCCCCTGCGCGTGGCGTCCCGCCCCTCGGCGTGGCTCGCGTGGCCTCGCGCTCCCCCGTTCACCACTAACGCGTTCCCGCGTGCGCAAACCCGCGCGCGCGGTGACTATTCCTTGGTTTGTAGTTAATGTCAGACTCCGTTAGTTAGTGTGCTGCGTCGCGCGCTTCGTCGCGCGACGGATTTGTCTAAATTCAGGTTCTATTTATGTGTTGCGTCGTGCGCTTCGTCGCGCGACGATCCATTTTAATTTCCGATTGTTTAATGTGTGACGTCGCGCGTGTATTCACGCGACGTTCCACTTTAGACTCAGTTTAGTAGACGTATGTTGTCGTGCGCTTCGTCGCGCGATGCTTAACGTCTCTTTATAATTAATGCAAAGTGTCTCGTTGTGTGCTCGGTCGCGCGATGAGTCGTTAATTTCTTAATTCGTTTTAGAGTGCTATGTCGCGCGTCTCACCGCGCGACAATCCTTTTTATTTATCTTCATCTGCTTATAATGATTAGACATGAAACATGACTTTACTTTATGCTAAACATAGTGTCTACATTAATTCTCTTCTATTAAGCGAGTGGTTAATTTATAATCATGTAACGTGACCGTTTCTCGACTGTCTTTTTCTCTTTCTCTCTTAACCGTAATTGCGAGCCCGCGTGGAACGTCTGTTTACTTACTGCATTCTATTGTATGGTGTACTGTTCTTTTGTATTAAATATGTGGATGTATGTATGTTTGCGCTCGCATAGAGAACGATCCGGTCAGAGAGCCCGAAGAACTCGCAGGAGAAGCCCCTGAGCAGCAGTCGGTTGGTGGAGGCAAGTGTCCCTTGACCTATCTTTGTCCTATAAATTCTTTAATTCACCTCCCGCATTACACATTTATACCTAAGGATTTACTAGCTTTTGTTATCCATGTCCTTGTTTACCTATCTGGGTTGGATTATTATTGCTTAGTCTTATGCTATTGCCCAACTCTAATCAATGAACATGATGAGAATGATCAATGATACGCTGTTTTCCCCTCTTTTATTATGATGTTATACTTGTGGTCTTTAAGGGGGCTCGAGCGGTTTCTCGAGTGCCTCTCCGTAAGGACCTGTTCTTTGGATGACCGCTCGGGAAAACAGTGCAACCATGAGGGTGGAATGGGATGCCCTTAGCTGAATAATTAGAGGATCCAGGGTGTAGTTCGCTTCGCCATCGTGCCGTCAATGGGGCTCGGTGTATGCGGCTCGCTCTGCCAAGGTTGATTTGTCCCTTGGGGAGGAGTGCGGTACATTTAGGAAACCTAACGGGCGGCTACAGCCCCGAGGAATCTTTGTAAAGGCTACGTAGTGAGACCCTGCCTACTCACCTTGGGAGTGTTCAAGGGTCCGTACAACCCGAGGCAAAAAGGAAATCACGGCTCATGGGTAAAGTGCACAACTAGTAATAATAATCTGACCAACTAAAAGCAACTGCTTGACTTACCCCCACATAAAGCTAGTCCACTACAGCCAAGCAGGACACTTGCTGAGTATGTTGATGTGTACTCACCCTTGCTCTACACACCAACCCCCCCCCAGGTTGTCCGCATTGCAACCACTGCTCAGGAGAAGATGAAGCCGTGGAAGGAGACTTCCAGGAGTTCCAGGACTACGACGAGTTCTAGGTGTGGGTTAGCGGCAACCCCCAGTCGGCTGCCTGTGAAGGCCGCAGTTATCTACGTTTCGTTTCCGCACTTTGATTTATTGTAAAGACTATGTGGATGTCTCAGACATATAATGTAATCGACTATTATTTCCCTTTTTAATACTATTTGAACACTGTGTGATGATGTCCATGTTATGTAACTGCTGTGTACGTGAATTGTTGATCCTGGCACGTACATGGTTCGTATTCGGTTTGCCTTCTAAAACTAGGTGTGACAATGTGAAAACAAAAAAGGAATATTGTGCCAGATATCTGACCACTTAATTCTACTTGCTACCTCAGGATTGTTGTTTAATCCCAGAGTCACCCTTCTACCTCGAAGGGAAGAGACGACTCCTCGAGTTCATCGAGAGACGACGCGAGGACAAGGGTCATGTGGTCATCGTGCTGGCTGAGGGTACTTCCGTGGACACCCAAGATGCTTGTGGAGATAAGACGCTTCTAGATGGCGGCCTTCGGCTATTCCAGGAGATAAAGGCAAAGCTTTTGGTCCAAACCTTCGTCTCCTTCTCAATATGGTGACAGAGAACATTGTTCGTGCCTTCATCTACCATTCAGTTTGCTTTATTATGATAAAATAGATTATTCCTATTGATCGATCTATGTCTTGACTACTAATATCTTTATATGTTTATATCAACAACCTTTATCTATACTATACTTAAAGCACCAGTTTGGACGGTCGTCGTGCGTCATCTTTTTTAAAAAAAACCCCTTACACTTTTTTGAAATCTAACCCGCAGTCCAACTTTAACGTTAACAACCACGCCCCGTCGCAGTCCTCGCGTACGCCAGTGCCTCCTCCTCCCTAGAAATTTTCCCATTTTCGCCCCGGTCATGATCGACGCCCGAGCTCCTCAAATCCGGCCCTAGATTCGTGACTGTTCGTCGCGAGCCATGGGCCGGCCCGAGCTTTGATTCGCAGGCCACGACCATGGTTAGCGCGGGGAATGCTCTACCTTGAGCAATCAGGTGGTGTAGAGTGCAGACATAGGGTTCTGGCAGGCGGCTGCTGTTGCTGCGGGGCTGTGATCCACCAAGCCATCTCCAGACTTCGCAGATCACGCCATCGCCGCCTTCCCTGTAGTGTCGTCGCCTTCTCTGTAGCGCCGCCACCAGACTTGGAGGCCGGTATGCAACAAACCGGTCATGTCCCCAGCCATGCACCGTCCCTATCGGCCTATCCCCACATATTGCGCTGTGGATAAGCATGTTCCTCGATCGCCACCACGCCTCTACGTCGCCAGGTGTCATCCTTCCTATAAAGCCTAGCTCCCTACCACCCTTCCCCTTGGCGAGCGCTACTCCCGCCTGCCGCCTCCATGTAATGTGTCCATCAACGTGCGCTCCCCGTCGCATCCTATGTTTTGGCGCCTCCTCCCTCCGCGCTTAGCCATGTTCCAGGGCCTGTTCCTGTTGGGCATGAACGACATAGCTTAGGCAGCCCCACGAGCAGCGCGTCTGGTATGGGTCCCGACTCCTGAGTGCTGGTTGTGCGGGAGCGGCTTCTCGAGAAGTCGACGAAGACCGGGTTGCCGATGTTGCTGCCGCTCCCGACCAGCCAGGACGGGTGGAAGGGGATCTCGCCGCCGCGGCTGCCGGTGTCGGGTTACCGAGGCTGCTGCTGTTTCCCATCAGCCGGGACGGGTGGCATGGTGTGGAATGGGATATCGCTGCCGCGGCTACCAGATGCGCGTCGGGCGTGCCCGTACACTCGCAGCGCGCTGCATCCATGAGAAGCGGCTGTCGACGAGGGAGAGGGAGAAACTACTTGAGGAAGGAGTAAGCCGCTTTCTTATTTTATTTTGCTCGGTGCCATTATCCTTCTATACTTAAAGAAGGGATCAAATTATTGTTGTTGTTTCACCGGTAGTTAATGCTTGGCCCAATTTTGGACCGTGCAGTCATATCAACATTCTGAAAGCTCATTACATTGCTATTTTCTCTTGCAGATTAGAGGGCTGTACAAAGGTGTGTCATCTTCATTTATTAGTATAACTGTTGAAACCTTCCTTTTCTTTGGTACATATTCCCAAGCCAAACAGTTATTACAGGTATTCAAATGATCTTTCCAACTAAAATAACTAAACATATAATTGTTGAACAGTAGCTAAGTGAGAATGAAGATTGCAAATCTTGGGTCAAGGCCTGACTTTAGTATGGTATACTTTTCTAAAAAAATATTTTTTAGGGAAGCTGTAGCTGTGTACTTTCACTGTCCTAATTGTTTTTTGCTTATACTAAGGGGTTGCTTATTTGTAGGGTGAGATATTGTTTTTTCTTCCGTAGTCACACTTCTTAACCATGTGAACAACATACCATTAAGGCACTAACATATGAATATCTACATAGCATAACGATCGAGTAAAATAAAAACAATAAATTAAATACAAAATAGATGTAGGCATTATTTTAGAAGCGCTTAATTAGATTGCTATATTGCACCTTTACATAATTGTTAAATGTTGATAGGTCAGATTCGTTGAGGTGGGATGCTACCCCTTCTGATTTTTTTGTTGGTACTGGGGCGTGACCCATTTTAATTCTTCTGCCTAATCACAACTTACTCCTCGTGTCGTCTTCATTGCCAGCTTACAAAATTTCAAATGGTGCCTATATGTTTCCATGATGCCATGTACTTTAAAGTGTGTGTGTGTGGGGAGGGGGGTACATGGAACATGTACTTTGCCTTGACGGAAACATAGCTAATGGACCAATTAATTGTATCCTGTTCACTAGAATGTTAGTTGTTACCTGCATCACCATATCATAATTTTGAAAGACTATGTATAGGAGGTCCATCTATATTGCTGACATACCTACGGTCAGTGTGAATCCTTTGTGAAAGCATATCTCATTAAATTTGTTCTTTTTGGAATTGTCTCAACACAAATGCTAAAATGTTTTTTTCTATAGGAGAGAATGTATGATGCTCCATTTTAAACAACCTTTTTAAATTATCAATCACCTCAGTAAGAAATAATACTTTTCCTTTGAGTATCCATCTCTGTTCCTATCACTTAAACACTGGCATTTGGCTTATGGTTTCGTGATTCTTCACGCAAGGAAATGGCACAATAGGTGTCCTTATTTTACATTCTTCTTATTCCAAACACAAACTATGAGGTTGATAGGCCACATGTCTAAGTAATCGCTTCTGTTGCATGCAGTGGAGCTCTGATCAGCTGCATCCTCACTCTCACTACCCGAATTCGGTTCTTTGCCGAGTGCCAAATGTTTTGCCGAGTGTTTTTTTCAGCCACTCGGCAAAGTGTGCCAAGCAAAAAACCCTCAGTAAAAGAACTCGACGAAAAAGCTCTTTACCGAGTGTTTTATTTTTGACACTCGGCAAAGAAACTCTTTGCCGAGTGTCAAAAATATAACACTCGGCAAAGAGCTTCTTTGCCGAGTGCTTTTTCAACACTAGACAAAGACAATTTAAAAATCACATTTTAAAGTAGTAAATTAATTCAAATGAAAACGTTTTTAACTACAAATTTGTATAACTCATCATGATGTATAATTTATATTTTTAATATTTCTTTATATGACAAAATAAAAATAAATTTGTTCATAAAACATATATCTCTCTCGTAGTTTATGAAAATATGAGAGAGATGTATAAGATTTGTGCATATTGTTAGAACTATCATGTGAGATGAACAAATAACCAAACAACCAAAATAAACTTTGTTGATCTTGAGAAATTATAGAACTTTGTAGTTGGCAAAATTTTCATTTGATGTCGTCTTGTCAACGAAAACTACGTCTGAATTTAAAAAAATTAAAATTTGAATTTTGAAAACGACCTCAAAAGAAAACCAACATGAAAGTTGTAGGTATTGAAGAGTTATGAAACTTTGTAGTTGACAATGTTTTGGTTTGAAATCGATCTTGTCATGCAAAAACTATGTTTGAATTTTAAAATTTGAATTTTTCAAACTACATTGGATGGAAAACCCACCAAAATAAAAGTTGTAGGTCTTGAAATGTAATGAAACTTTGTAATTGACAATTTTTTGATTTAAAATTATCTTATCATTGAAAAATTCGTGTGAAGTTTTCAAATTTTGTAAACGACCTATGATGTAAAAACTACCAAAATAGAACTTATAGATCTTGAAAAGTTATGCAACTATATAGTTGGTCACATTTTCAAATGAATTCATATAGTGCCTTAAATAATTAAATTACTCTCGGTTTGTTATAATAAATAAGGAATGTAAACGTAATATAGACATAATTGATGTAATAGTGTAGTGGTAGAGGAGGGCATGTAAATTTAATTCAAAATAATAGTGAAAATGATAGGGCGATGTGTATTTCAATGGGTAGTGGTTGGAAAGTTGTTCCCACAATTTAAAAAAATTGTTGTTTTTTTGTTTTTTATTCTTAATTTGCCGAGTGTTTTTTGACACTCGGCAAAGTCTTTGCCGACTGTCCGAAAAAAGTACTCGGCAAAGAACCCTTTGTCGATAAAATGTTTGCCGAGTGTAAAATGGCATTTGCCGAGTGTCTGAGACACTCGGCAAAGAACGTAAGTTCGGTAGTGTCTAACTGAGCTGACCAAGGCACTGGAATTGGTGCTAAATTCCCACTTTTTTATTATTAATGTAAGGATTCACAATGCATGATTAAAGTGACATTTAATGATGTGTTGTCAAGACCTTTTTCAGTGCAGAATGAAACTTCAAGGGAAGGACCTAATCTATGGCTCCTGGTACCTCTAGATTGTGATGTGAACACATTGGAAAGTGAAGGCCAGTTCAACTTCGTAGTGCACATTTTGCATCCTCATTATAGTAGTTGTGTTTTCGCTTTGCAGTTCTGGACACCTACCCTACTACTGGATGTGGCAAAAACCATAATACAGATTGATCTGGACCGTCATGTGAGCCGAAACCCCTTGCATATTTTGAGCATGGTAATGCTCTTACTAGACCTCATAATGGTATTCTAATCATTGTGCGCTAATATTTTGTCAAATATTTTATATGCCGTCGCAACGCACGGGTAACCGACTAGTAGTGATATATATGTGAACAGATTGACCACAGACTCACGCGAAGCACGAGCAATTTACTAGTAGAGAGCTAATAATGAAGTCTCTTAACTAATTATTAAATAGCTAGCTAGCTAGCTATAACTAATTTGAATGGTAATTAACTACGTGTATGGAAGGAGGCCCTAATTTCTTTTGCTTATTAAATAAAAAGAAAAATTATCTGTGGCACAATGACAGAGTGGTTTCAGTTGTGGAAAATTATCTGTGGCACAATGACACACCACAGTAATTAAAATTTTTTTGACGTAGTTCGTTGCGTTGACGAAAATAAAAAAAAGAAAACTTAACTTCTCCCAAACAAACAACCGTCCTCACAATGTTTTTACTATGCTAGTCCATTTTGCAGCCCAAACCCGCACCAATATTCATCACGTGCATATTCCTACAGAAAGAAATATACAAGGGCAACGAAGAGCGTCATCAGCTATTTTCTCTTCGAAAACTTAATAACAGCTGAAACGTCAGTTTGCGCCATACAGTTGGCCGACTTCTCTGAAGACGACTGGCTAGCTCTCTTCGTCCACAACAATGGTTGCGCCCGAGCCAATTCCAAGCTCCATCAGAGAGGCCGTGTCCTCCTCCACTGGTTGTGGTAGAGGGCATCCCTGCTCCAGTAAAAGTAGTGGTCATCAAACACGATTTTATGCATGAAAGGGTACAGCAGCCCCAGATCTTTCTGATAGGCGTACGAGACGACAATCGTAAACGATCCAGTTACATTCCATACCTCTTCTTCGACGAACAGTCTCACTTTTATGTCCTTCAGTTTGAAGAAGCTTTCACACAAAGATTTTAACTTCCCGACCTGTACCATGTAGTAGTCTTAACGTTATTTCATATAGATACATGGAAGAAAGAAGTAAAGTCTTGTGCAACTCGTGTTTATCTCAATCCACATGTATTACATGTATTGAGGTGGAAAACAATTAATTTGCCCCCCCCCCCCACCCCACCCCACCCCAAACACACACACCCAATTCACTCCGACACATGGATTGCTATGAATACAAGTGCATCCAAATAAGCCATAAGGGCCTTTGAATCACTAGGCACCACAACATTTCCCTCCCAGGAGTCAAATTTAACATATCAAATGTTGCTAGGAGATATAAAAATCAGGAAATGATGTCCCACGTCATTGCACTACATTATACAACTCAAACCTCCCAAGAGAATGCAAAAAAAAAAACTCGGCCGGGAAAGGGAATGACCGCTCTTCCCGGTTTTCATAGTAGAAAGACCTGAATCACTGGTCCGGGCCGAGAAAACCTCCGAACCCTGGCCTCCCATTGCACCACAGGCCGAATCTCTCGCATCACGATCCAAGGGAGCGCACTAGCGCATCACAGCCTAGGAGAGTGTGGATCGTACGCCGGAGCGGGTGGGGCACAGCGAGGGGATTATTTTTTGGTGCGAAACCGGGAGTCAAACCCCCGACTGGGTGAAAGGGCACCGCCGCCTTCACCACTAGGCTATCACACCCATCACGAGAATGCAAACAACAAACCGACAAATAAGGATAGCTAAGTTGTAGTACCAACAAGTACTTACAGTTGTTGTCGCAGGCAGTTTCTTTGTCAGTGGTTGCTTCTCACCCATTGATGGACCCACACATTTCAACGTAATACCTGCATGCAACGTACAATAAGAACCAGCTCTTTCAGCTGAACCATCAACTGTGTAAATCTTATCAAGATTAAAGTTCAGAATAGGTACTTATAAGGCCAGAAGCCATCTTCTGTGGCCCTGATATGCTTGAAGTTGGCTTCTCATCTTCAATACCATGAAAGGACTTCAGTTCAGCGAATCTGCATCAAGTTTTTTTCTACCTCTATAAGTATCATTAACAACCTTACCACTAGTGATCTATAAAGTACATGTCAGAAGTGAATAGAACTGATAGAAGAAAGCTAGCCATAAAACCCCTAATCATTCTGCATTGCATATCCCACAGGCCGTTCATGCCAGGTGTTCTCTTGGAAACTTTCTTCTTCTGGACAGTATACCAGTAAGTCAGCATACTGCTCCATGTTTATTGGATCTATCAAGTTCCTGCCACAGAAGCGGATTTGGAAGACTTGGGCCCCCGCATATATCAAGTTCTTCATCTGGTTGGCTATACATAATCGCTGCTGGACTTCAGACCGCTTAGCCAAATGAGGGCTTCCACACCAACCTGCTTGCCCCCTTTGTGATCAAGATACGGAAACTATCAGCCACTTGCTTGTTTCATGTGTGTTTGCTAGGGAGGTCTGGACTATTGTTCTTGGAAGAATCATTCCGGCTGTTAGGCCGCCCAGTCTTGATAGCCACTTTAATTCCTGGTGTGCCTGGCTGCTGGAACTTTGACTAAAGAGGAGAAAAAAAAGGTTTATTTCCTTAGTGGCTTTAGTTACTTGAGAGATCTGGAAACATAGAAACGCTTGTCTTTTAGGGTGTTAGGCCTGCTGTCCAAAGTGTGGTTCTGGCTATAACGGTTGAAGGGCAACTTTGGTGCCAGGCTGGGGCCTCTGCCCTACAGGACCTGGTTCTTAAAGCTGAGCCCCTTTTGGTCGTTTCTGGGGCTGCTACCATTCAAGTGTGAGTTGTAATTCACACCCCACTCCACGGGGTGTATAATCTTTTCGGGGAGGACTTCATTTTCTTCTTAATGAAATGACAAGTAGCTTTCCTGCGTGCTTCGAGAGAAAAAAGGCGCAGCCCTCATAACTGACACATAGCTCTCCTGTGTGCTATGTTTCCTGCGACATAACTGATGAAGAAAGCCAGGCCGACCGCCGATGCCACCTCTACATGAAGGTCAAGGCCCATTTGTTGCCCTCCGTAGTCTGATGGGTGATGGCAAGGCCAAGGCCCATTTGTTGCCCTGTTTAGTATGATGGGTGATGGCAACAGATGGCACCTGTCTCATGTAGCCCCCTCATTCATTCTTCTCTCATTCTCCCAATGTAAGCAGTGCCATGGAGAACGCATTCCCCGATGCAGTGAACACAAAAATCAATTCCCACCTTCCAGAACGTTTATCCTTCCCGCTGCTCTTCTGTATTACTCTACCCTCCCCTCGCTCTGCTCAGTGTGATCTATCCTCTCATATCCAATAGTCAGGCTAGCTTAAGATCCACTGATCCACTGGAGACAGAGTTCAGGGTGTATGAATTGCCAGTGCTTCTGCTCTTCAGGAGCTTATCTTGAGGTGCCTTGCTCCAAGCCTTTAATTTGCCTAGTATCGCAAGTTTGTTATGGTTGGATTAATAGTTTCTTTTTGCAGTGGCAGATATGTACTATGAGTGAGGTGTGTTTGGAAGGATTTTAAAAGCCATCCTGTTTTTGTAAGGTTTTCCTTTCTTAATAAAATTGCACACATACTGCTCTATTCGAGAAAGAAAAAAAACAGTGGAAACCAAGAAGTCTCGCTGAACTATTGTTGTTTTGTAAATTTCAGAAACTGAGTTTTTTTTTTTTTTGCTTTGCTTTGGTTGTTTTTCGAGTTTTACGAGCCAAAATTTCCAAAAACCGAATTAACCAAACCAAAAAAACTGAATGCCCACCCGATCACCCTTAAAAAGAATTAGTATATCACAAAATCAATGGCATGTTTCTTCTCTGGATCATGTTGTGTTAGTGTATACAACTTTAAAACTAAGAACGACATAAATGCCACAAACATACCTAGGGTGAAGCCGTCTGATCTCTTCTTGGTCATTTGATTCTATTTTTCCCATAACAAGGCGGACATATCTACAATGGCATTGCTTGTATCAGAATTGAAGTGTGACTTAAAGAAAGACAATTGAAGGGTCTTTTTTATTTTTTTAAAAAAGTCTGGAAGAATGTGGTAGTTTTCCTAAGAGAACCAGAAGAAAACTCTGCAGTTCAGATAGAGTGAAAACATTTTTAATTTTCCATTAATACTGATCTGATATCATAAATAGGCTTGACTGGCCATACCACAAAGAAACCTCATAAGGTTATATACTAGTTGGAATTATTTACAGATACAAAGAATTAACTGACCGTATTTCAGATTCCCTCCGTTCACGTGGACTTATCTAGACATGGCAAGAAGGATTAAAGATGTCATATATCTGACTAAGTATTGTACATTCAAAAAAACATCCAGGGAGTTGGCATAAACCTCACTGCCATTTAGTATTCCAACTTTTCCAAGTCGAGCAACAAGCACAAAACGAGGAGCACCACCCTTGGCAGGATCAGCTACAGGATTGTCAGAAAGCCTGACATCCTTCAAAAATTAGACATCAATATGGTCATACAATGTATTATAAATCAGCAACAAGATTCCAAACAACAAGTGTAGTTCACTGAAACCAGCTCACCCTTAAACTTGGGAACAGGTTAAGTGAATCCACTGAAGAAAAGTCATCTATGTCATTAGATCCTGATGAACTTAAAAACAACAACATTAGCACAGTGTCTTTAGTTTTCACTACCATTTGAAAATCAGAAAGCACTAGTGCAGTACTAAAGTTAAACAGAATTATGCTCGAATCTTGGGTTCTTTATTATATGGCAAAGACAACAAAATCTAACCCCCACAGAATGCATATACCTAACAAAAGAACCTGCAAATTTTCAAATGGCACAGCAGCTGCATCATCAATAGGTCCATCTGGTGAAAGATTTGATGGATATTTCACATGCTTTAACCTGTTTTTGTTCAAATGGAGTTGTTCCAAACTGGAGAAACAAGGGAGAGATGATAAATATTCACACTACCCAAATCAAGGGTGAAAACATTACTATTTCCATTATTACCTTCTTAAGTAAGAAAATTTCACAATTTCATCCCATGAATCAATATGATTATCTTCTAGATTTAGGAGCCGCAGTGTGTTGAAACCTTGTACGAACTTTCCATCTAGGGTCTAGATAAGACAGCGAGATGCCGTTAGATGTACAAAAAATCATAGTTTTTAACATTGGTGTATACCTTGCTGAAGCAAGAAAAACATCCACTCAAAATATTGGAAAGAATAATCCAAAACACCTAGATGTGTTCTCTATTATCATCAGATGCACATGGAAGTTGTCATATAAGAAGGAACACTAACCATGATCATATTAAGCCTGTTTGACATCAGGTGGAGTTCACTGATACATGAAAAGGAAACTTTAATCTTTTCAACCTGTTTTAAAAAACTTAAAATGAGCTCACAGTGTGATTGGCAATGACTAACAACAAAAGCTTCAAAGTGACAGTCTGACAGCAATTGGGTATACCAGTTCCCATGTTACACCACAGTTATTGAGAACAAGAATTCGGATATTCTCGAGCATTGGAGTTTCTACAACATCATTCTCCATGGTATTATTTGTCAAATTAAGAACTTCCAGGGATGCCAGTGCTTGACAAATAGAGAATATATCCTGAGTGGGAACCAAAATGTTTTAGACACAACAAATGAATAAACAGTTAAACACAGAAGCACAGGGGATATGCTGCAAACATTTGGTAGTACCACCAAGACTTTCTCTTGTTGCTTTGATGTTATATAAAGTCACACCAATTGTTAGTGACTAAGTATAGCAATTGAAGTAACAAGAACCATTCTGTGGGAATTCTTACTTGCCACTGTGAGAACAGATTTCCAGTTAAGTCAAGAAATTTGAGATCTAGAACATGCAAAAAATAGCTGTCAGAACAAATGGAAACCTAGGCTTTAATAAGTCCCTGAAGAAATAAATGATAGCAGAACGACCTGCTCCAATTGCTAGACGCATTATGGCTTATTTACAATAAAAACAAGCAGTAAATGGACAAGATGATGATACAGTATTTACTTGGAACCAAACTGTTTAGTTCATTGGGCGCTCCAATTGAGCTCACTCCCATGTAAGAAACGGATGCACTGGCCAACTCATTGAAGTTGTTGAGCTTCTCCTGAACTTTGTCTGTGCCAACAAATTCAACCGAGACCCGCTTCTGGCTTGTCGAGAAGACATACATCTCATCTGAACACAGTGCGGCAAAGCATGCAGTCAGGGTTATTACGGAGGGAATTCAACAAATTGAGGTGATGTTTGCACAAATATTTCTACTCCTTAGCTGAAAAAGGAAGTGAGCATTGCCGGATCAAAGGAACTGTGGAGGCAGCAAATTCAGGAGGCGTCGGTCGGCACGCACTGCAGTACTGCACTAACCCTGTTCCTCCTTGGTGAAGTCCTGAACGCGGTAACGTAGGCGGAGCGCGTCCGGGAGCGAGATCCCTCCGCTGAGCGCCGTGGGGCGCGCGAAGGTGGCCGAGCACTCTCCCACGGCAACAAAGTATCGGCGGCCGGCGAGCGAGCCATCGTGCCGGCCGCCAGCGCCATCATCCCAGTCGACGCCGACCCAGACTCCGCCGTGGCCCTCTACGGGGCCCAGGTAGCGCACCGTGCCTAGGCGGCGGGGGTCGCCGGCGGCGTGCACGCGCTGGCCCAGGCGGAAAGCAGCGGCGGTGGTGCTGGACATGACTGGACGCCGTGGTGGGCAACTGGGCATCTGGTCGTGATTGGTGAGAGGCGTGATGAGTGATGAAAGCCCATTGGGCTTGCCCCAGCTGTGCTTGTTCGGCCCAAACTGATAGTAGATGAAACTAAACAATACCGAACTTAAAAATATATCTAATCTTTCTTATATAGAAGTATAGAACATGTACAGTAAATCACAATAATTTATTTTTGCAATCATCAAATTATATCTAATCCACACTAATGACGCGGGCTCAAACTTTGCTCAAGATTAAGACATCTAACGATGAAAATTACTAATTATGCTCTAGTCCAATAAGAGCCCATTAATGTCACAGCTAAAATAGAGATAAAATTTTAATTGATACTATAGTTGAATTAAAACTATTAAGAACATTGCACAATACACATGAAAATAAACACATAGTGTCTAGTGATAATTGTTTAGTTATAATATTAATTATTATGTTTAGGTTTGATGTAGATTAGATTTGGTTGTTATCTAAATGTTTTATTTTGTTACCTATAATTTTAGTTTTGTAAGTTATGTAGTTTAGGTTGTATGTATACATTAATTTAAAATATTTAGATTGTGGTATAAGACAAAATGGCTTGAATTTTGTAACTCTTTTTTCGATAGATGCAGAATGTGTGGCGAAAATAGAGTCATCTCAGAGATTTATATCCAAACATGTCTTAAAAGGATGCACCTGTCCCTACCGGTACTTATCTATGAATATGGTAACCAACCTACGTGTTTCAATCGAGGAATCAAGATACAAATGCACGGTGCTTCTACACATATGATCGTTTTAATGCATGTAATGGTTTGTAGATATTTGTTTCATCGTTTTTTGATATATCTTATTAATTTATTGATAAGTTCATGGCATCAACTTGTTTAGGATCATGAAAGTTGCATTTTTATAGGTTGATGAATCTAACAAGTTTGACCCAAAGTATCTTCTTTTAAACCACTTTGTGGAGACGGAGATGACCACATAAGCGCTTTGAACGATGGTCACCACTAGTATGGAAACTTTAATGGAGGTGAGCAAAAACAATTAAAAGAGGTGGGCATTGCAACTGCCTCCAACATAGGCATTTGTTAATCATCGATTAACGGAGGTGGTTATCATGCATGTCACCTATAATGTGTTAATCGAGGCGGTCAAGTTACAGTGACTGTCTCGGTTAACACTTTTAAAATAGACTTGTGTTATCGAGTTATAGTGACCACCTCGGTTAATAGTGACCCACCTGCATTCATCGTTGACGTGTTTTCTCTACTAGATGATGAACCACCTACACTAGCATCTCCTCTTACACTAGCATCTCCTCTCGTGTCGTGGAAAGTCCAGACTGTGTAGTCCTTGACAAAACTAAACCTGATCAAATGAGATAGCACTGTGGCGTATCCATGGCCTTTCGTGTTCTTGCAGTGAGCACATGGGGCAGATGATTGTTGTTTGACCCATACTCACTCGATGTTTCTTCGCAACGATAATAAACTTTTTTATCTCAATCACATACTCAAGTTCCATTATTTTCTTTAATTCGTACATCCATTTTGATCTTTTCAACACACGGGGGCGTGAATGGTGTGGCAGGGGCAGGCGGGGGCGTGTGGGCGGGGGCAGGTGTGGACGCTGACGCTACACTCTTAATAGAGTAGTATAAAAATGAGGCGGTTGTGTTACATTGTTCGCGTTCGTTAACATTTAACTGAGGTGTGCACAATGGCAACGACTGTCGGTGTTTAGAGTTCGACCACACACCCAGGGTTACCCTTGCGGTGCTTTTGGGTAGGATGGTGTTGTTGATTGTAGCTCGATGGTTCGTGCTGGAAGCATGAGAGAGAGAGACAGGCGATTTTCTGCAGGTTCGGGCCGCTTGGAGAGGCGTAATACCCTACTTCCTAGGGTGGATCTGTATGTGGTGTGTTACAAGCGGTGTCTCCTGAATGGAGAGAAAGCTAATGAGATAGGTAGATGGTAATGAAAGTGACGGGGTTCCCCCTGGGCCTTATATACACGACCATGGGGCACTCCATACGTACATGATGATCACATGTCCCCTAACTAATAGTGAACCGACTGAACTGATCTCCCGAAAATCCCGCCGACTCATCCCTAATCCGCCCGACATTAGATGGTGCTAGGCGTGGGAAAGTTGGGCGGTTTCTTAGGGTAGCGTGCGATTCGACAGGCCATCTGGGCTCGAATCCATCGACTTCTCAGATCGGCCCATTCCACCAGTAGCTTTTGCCCGGCCCATGAAGAGATGGCCTTGCGGGGTAACAGGCCCGAGGCCTGGCGCTAGGACCTTTCTCCTTCTAGTGGACCCGGGGATATCTGTCCCCCATAAGCCCCCAATCTTTGAGTTGATTTTGAAATAATTGGCCCAAAGATTATTGGTCCAACCAATGGCCTAATTTCTGTTCTGCTATTGGGTGCACCGAAGGTGCACCCATTGGGTGTAGCCCCCGAGCTTTGAGTGGATTTTAGAAATAATCCATTAAAAGGTCTTCATTTCATACTTTTGAAATCAGCATTTTGTCTTCAAGGTACTATAGATCTATTACGTGCACCGAAGGTGCACCCAATGGGTGTAGCCCCCGAGCTTTGAGTGAATTTTAGAAATAATCCATTCAAAGGTCTTCATCTTATGCTTTTGAAATCAGCATTTTATCTTCAATGAACTATAGATCTATTGGGTGCACCGAAGGTGCACCCAATGGGTGTAGCCCCCAAGCTTTGAGTGGATTTTAGAAATAATCCATTTAAAGGTCTTCATCTTATGCTTTTGAAATCAACATTTCATCTTCAAGGAACTATAGATCTATTGGGTGCACCGAAGGTGCACCCAACGGGTGTAGCGCCCCGAGCTTTGAATGGATTTTAGAAATAATCCATTCAAAGGTCTTCATCTTATGCTTTTGAAATCAGCATTTTGTCTTCAAGGAAGTATAGATCTATTGGGTGCATCGAAGGTGCACCCAATGGGTGTAGCCCCTGAGCTTTGAGTGGATTTTAGAAATAATCCAGCTTCAGCTTATGCTTTTAAAATTAGCATTTTGTCTTCACTTTATGAATAGATATTCAAACGATGCCATCTGTCTATGCCTTGTTTGGTCTGAAATCAATTTGATCAGTGACAGATTGGACGTCTGGCTAGTTGAGGCAGATGGCTCTCAGCTGAACATCACCGTGCTTTGTGCTTCAATGCTTCTAATGATTAGACTTGCGCTTCAGTAGCCACATTAGGACTTCCTTCCATCTCAGCTGATCTCCTTCTTTTGTCGTGGTACATTCATTGCGTATATTTTGTGGATATCACTTCTTCAGAAAATCTTTGAAAATTCTAGGTGACACACCCAATGGGTGTGCTCAAGGGGTGTCTTGGTGTGCAGAGTGTTTATCGCGCTGTCCTAGAGTAGTAACTTGATGTGACGGAGAGGTGTAATCATTTGCCTGAGCAGTTGACTTAGGTCCAACAGGTGCCGTGTTACGTGAAGCGGCGCCTGTTGCCTGACTCATTTTCAGGCGGCTTGAATTGTTTATTGAATTCTTGCGACTATTCGGCGAGCGGGGTAGGAAGTGGACGATCACCCCGGCTTCTATAAATAGCCTACTTGCCCTGGCTGTTCTCTTCACTTGTTCTTTGATCACTTGCTTTCTTCTTCTTCTTCTTCACTCTCTCCCTTTCCAACCGACCATGGGCAGAGGTAGGAGGGGTAGAGGTTGGCCTCGCCGCGCCGACGGCAAACGCAAGCGCGCTCCAAGTCCTCCCTCGAAGGACTTTGGTGACTTAGAATACTCGGAGGAGGCCTCCTCCGAGTATGATCGATCGCCCGCTCCTGCTTCTCCAGTGGCGTCGTCCGAGGATTTGGATGACTCCATGGGACTGTCCACCGTGGCCCGAGCGTACTGGCGCTCCATCGAGCGTGCCGGGCTCGGTGGGTCGGATGAGTCGGAGGAGGTCTCCTCGGAAGAGGTGGACTCCTTTGACTCCTCCGAGGAGAGCGGCAGCGATGGTGATGGCGAGGGCGACGGCAGCAGCGACGACGACGACGGTAGCAAGGGCGACAGGGGCAAGGGCGACGGCGATGGGAGCATGGGCGACGACGACAGCAGCAAGGGCGACGGTGACGGCAGCAAGGGCGATGGTGACGGCGGCAAGGGCGACGGCGGCAGCGGCAAGGCTAGTGGCATAATGCCACTAGTTTAAATATTAGTATAGATAGCAATAGTGGTAGTAGTAGAATAAGGTAGTGTTAGTTAGTAGTGTAGTGTAGTGTAGTGTAAGTAGTAGGGTAATGTAATGTAATGTAATGTAGTGACCAGGGGTAGAAGAGGCCGACTCATAATGAGTCGGCTTCGAGTTTGTGTTGAATCCCCCTTTTATGAATGAAGAACGTAGTTATTCCACTTGACCACTGTTGCATGTTTTTTGCTCGCGTGCCTAAAGGCTTGCTAGCATTTTAGAGGTAATGTCCGAGTGGCGATTGTGATTCTTACTTTTCTGAGTTATGATCTGGCATTTTAGAGGTAATGCCCAACTTATAGAGCCAACTTATACTCATGCCGACGTGTCTTCTTGAGTTCCGAACCCTAAATCTCACTTTTCTTCTCCGCCGCTTTTATGTTTTCTGGATTCTCGAGCCTGCCCACTCCGCCTGAGAGATTGTGATGGCTCCCAAGCGGAAGAGACAGAGCGTCGCTGTTCCGATCATTCCGCCCATTGATCCCAACAGCCAGCTTCCATTCGCCGGTAACCACATGTCTGTCATTTCTGAGCCCGATCTTCTGCATCTTGTGTAAACTGGGGTTTTGCCGCCGAAAGAACTGTGTTCTTGGCGGATCTAGAGCGGGGTGACTGTTCTGATAAAGGATACCCACGAGGCCGTTGTTTTTGTGCCGTTCCTCATCCAAGGGCTTGCCCTTCCTGTTTATCCATTTTTCGCGGTCTCCTTGATTTCTATGATTTGAATCTTACACATTTAAATCCCAACTCCATTCTTCAAGTTGCCATTTTTGTGCACCTTTGTGAGGCCTTTCTTGGAATTCTACCCCATTTTGGGCTCTGGAGGTATCTTTACCACTGTCGGCCCGGTATGGCTGGAGAACAGCATCAACTCGTCGGTGGTGCTAGTTTGGAGCTGCGCCGAGGGAGGAAAGTAGAATACCTTGATATCCCCCTCAAGGACAACATTAAAGGATGGTGCCTTGAGTGGTTTACCATGGAGAATCACCCTAAGTCATAATGAGCATGTCGCACCGACTTAAGGCGTTTCCTACTTAAGCCGATTGCTCCGTTAGTAGGGCATAGTGATCACCCTAAGTCATGTAAGCGTGAGCATGTCGCACCGACTTAAGGTGTTTCCGACTTAAGCCGATTGCTCCGTTAGTAGGGTATAGTGATCACCCTAAGTCATGTAAGCGTGAGCATGTCGCACCGACTTAAGGTGTTTCCGACTTAATCCGATTGCTCCGTTAAAAGGTTATCGCGTGCTCCGACCACCGGTAAGGAGCTGGGGCATTGGTGGTAGCCACTAGGACCTGTCGATCGTTGAGCTTTTGATGCCTCCTGTTCTCTTGTGCTCCGTGCCCTCCAAAGATGACGTTGACCTCCCTATCAACGTGTGGAAAAGCTCCACCCCCTCTGTAGGATCTAGGACACCGGCTAGAGGGGGGGTGAATAGACGGTTTTGACTAAAATAAAAAACACTAGGAAAATTTAATCAATATAACAAGAGGTATAAATTATCTAGTGATAACAAGTAAACAATCTATGAGAATCAACTAAAGTGATTGAATACTTGATGAACAATATGCAAAATACTAATCACTTGCACGGCAATAAGTAATGCAAGAAAATAAAGACACCGGATTTTATCCCGTGGTATCGGTGATTTGCCGATCACCCCTAATCCACGTTGAGGTGGACTTCAAGCTCTCACTTGCTCCTCTATCAAGACACGGCTTGATCTTTGAGCTAAGTGGACAAGAAATCACTCAATACCTCGATTCCACTAATGTCACCTTTGCCGCTCCGGCGAGGTAGGCGTGAACCCCTCACAATCAACACCACGGCTTCTCCACAATCTTCTTGGAGAGCTCGATGGAGACAACACCCGAGCCGTCTAGGAGGCGGCAACCTCCAAGAGTAACAAGACGATGACGCTTGCTCGGTGTACCACCTAGTGCCTCAAGAATCACCAATGGATGCAAATGCACTAGGAACACTCAATCTCTCACTAGAATGCAATCTCAAGTAAGGAGTGTGAGAGAATGAGTTGGAGGATCACAAATGAGCTCAATGTTTGCAAGGAATGGCCAAGAGATCCCTCACACATGAGCTCCCCTTCTATTTATAGCACACAACTCAAATCCAACCGTTATGTGCAATTTGCACATTTCCTGCGCACACGCGGACGGTCCGCACCCTAGGGCCGGATGGTCCGCCGTACACATAACGGCTATTTTTCCTGTTTGAAATCTGTCAGAGTTGTCAGAAAAGTGAGGTCCGGACAGTCCGCCAACCTTGGCCGGACCGTCCACGACCTGGCAACATGGAGCACCAGAGCTCTGACCAAGAGGAGTTAACACATGTGGACCGTCCTCCTACAAGGCCGGACGGTCCGTGACCTGGGAGACAGTACTGTCCGAGCTTATCCTCTGGACAGTTCGTAGTACAAACCCCAAAAACCACACAGTCCTTGCCCAAACCAAATTTAGCACCTGCGGATGGTCCGCCCTATAAGGCCAGACTGTCCGCACAATAATTCAGGGACTGTGCCGAGAGCAACCTTCTCTGGTCAGGACTACGGACGGTCCGGCCCCAAGGCCCGGACGGGCCGTAGTACAAATGAACAGGACCTGTCAGAAGTGAACACACTTCGGACCCCATTGAAGGATCACGGACGGTCCGCCCTCATGGGCCGGACGGTCCGCGCATTCCAAGACTTGGCAATTTTCAAACATGCTTTTGAAAAGATTCTTAACTCATGAAATTGGAAGCGATGTTAGTCCTCATGCAAATGCAACCACTAGATGCTCTATGAGGCACTAAGTTTTATAGAGATCAAAGTCATTGACCCCTCTTAATAGTATGGCTATCTAGCCTACTAATCCGGTTAAGTATCTTCTCTAAACTCCTAGAGACTGGCAAAAATAAAACCTATGTTATACCTTTGCCTTCACTTGATCCACAACCAATGCTTATAAGTCTCCAAGATTTTCTGTTCTATGTGGTCCAACCCTGCATTCTTATTTCTCCAAGAACCGTTAGTCCACAAACAGTTGTCATTAATTACCAAAACATCACTAAGGGGCCTAGATGATTCACAATCTCCCCCTTTTTGGTAATTGATGACAACACTACACAATATATTCAAGAGAAATTTTGTTTTTCAAATCTCCCTCATACCTTAGGTATAAGAAGGATTTGAGATGAGTTTCATAAGACTTATCTTGATTTGAAGTACCGTCCGAGAGATAGATAAATCCCAATAAAAACTCAGAATGTAGGAATAGCTCCCCCTATGTGTGTGCACGATATTTCTAGTTGAAGATACAACACACATAATCGATCGGAGTTTTGATGGAGATCTTCCTACAGTCATGGTTATCGAGGCATACAAGAAGTAATATGTAAAGTAAGCGCAGCAAATTTTAATCACTCCTCGATCAACCATTCATAGAACAATTTGAACTAAATTAAACATAAGATTCAACACACATAGTTCAACCCACAGAATATTACGAATAGTTTTCCACATGCATAAGACATAGTTCACCAAATTGCATAAGACATAGAGTTCAAATAGTAACCAATACCAAGGGCATAAGACATAAAATGGTAAACATGCACATGCATAGTCTTAATGTCCACATAAGCGAGCTCCCCCTGAATATGATATCTTCTCTTCTCTTCTCTTTTCTCCCCCTTTGGCATCAATTGCCACAAAGGAGGGGCCTCACTGACCACCAGGTGGAGGATACATGCTATAATAGTGAGTGTTGAAGGTGTCAAAGAGAGAGGAGAACTGCCCAAAGTCCTACTGGAGCTGCTACTGCCTCTGACTTATTTCTTGCATGTTGTCATTGGTGGAGAGATTATCAAACTGACTAGGCAGAGCCCCCATGTTGTCTTGAAAACTCTGCTGCATGTTGTTTAGTCTGGTCATGATGGGATCAGTGACATGGTCTTGGATGTGACTACGAAATTCAGAAAGTTCACAGTTTATCACATCCAAGTGATCATCAAGGCGAGAGTGCATGGCATCCATGCGCTGGTCCATATGGGTCATCATTCCCTGGAAGCGGCCATCCATGTGGGACTGAAGCCCTTGCTGCATGTTCTGAAAGTATGGGTCAAAGTAGCCTGGACCAGGCTGCCAGTACTGCCGAGGCTGAGGAGGAGGTGGAGGAGGAGGCATCTGCTCTGCATCAGCTTCAGGAGCATCTCCTGCATCATAACCAGCTTCTTCCTCATCATCTGGAAAGGGAGTGAGAGGCCTGGTGAGGAACCCAATCTCATTCTTGAAGGGCCTAAAAGGCGTGTGAACTATTTCACAGTGCCCCTCAAATCTGGTCTTGGCTTTAATGAGAGCCATAATGTACGGAGCATAGGCTAAGTTCTGGTTTTTGTCCATTTTTAGATCATTTAACTGTCTCGTCATGAAAAGCACAACATTCATTACCTCACCATTCATGACATGGTGGATAATGTTCCAGAACTTGTCTCTAATTTTGCTCATGTCCCCACTCTTGGGAAGAATTGTGACTCTTGCAATTTTGTTAATCACATCAGGATGATGCCTCAGTCCTGCTGTCTCTCCAAACCTCCTAGGTATTCCCAGCCTTGCTGGCTCATAGAATTGCACAAAGTCTTCAAAGTTATCTTCAGTGTATAAATCAATCCTAGCTGAAATGGTACCATAATCTAGACTGTTTGCAGCTGCAAATTCAGCAAATGTTGCAGAATATCTCTTGAAACCAGTCATCCATGTGATGGATTCCTCATCTATATCAATCTCAGCAGTGGCCAGAAATTGCTTTACTGCCATCTCACTGAAATCAGTCCTCTAACCCATAAAGTGATATAGACCACATGCCTCAAATTTTGGGATCAGGTCCTCCATAACTTATTGTCCCAGCATAAAAGTCCAATCTATCACTTGATGCTTGTGAAAGTTGGTATCCATTAGTGTGCCCCAAAAGACATCAAATTAGAGCTGAGTGTGAAAGAATTGAACATTGGTGTCTGATGGCAGAGCATATTGATTGACAGTCCTCCTGGAGCAATATTCTGCCATAGAGAACCTCCTCTTTGGATAAGTCCATCCTGTGATGTCAATCGGATAGTCAGGATGAGTATGCGGAACATCTTCTGTGTCCATAGAGACACTGCCCCCAGCTAAAGATCGGGCCTCTGAGTCTGTGGTTGGATTGTAATCTGCATCGTCTGCACGAGGGCGCTTTGATTTGAAACGACCAGCAAGCTTCTTCCGAAGACCACCCAGACCACTGCAATGTATGTAAGAAATAACCATAGGTGAATAGTTGATAACGCCACAATCATAGAGAAAGCAAGTGTAACTCTTTGTCAGGGGCCGGACCGTCCGCGCTAGGGGGCCGGACTGTCCGTGCCAAGGGTCCGGACTGTCCGCGCCCACTAGGCGGACGGTCCGCGACTGTCCAGGGGCGATTCCCTAGAACCCTAGCCACCCCGATCATTCAATCAACGATTCAGTAGAAAATAACCATCCAAACTTATTCAAATTTTTGCACAACATTCACAATGAGTAGCACTAACAATTCCACCAATTAGATTTGTGAATCCATTGCTTAATTCCAGATCAGAGAGAAAATCCGAAGACTCCCCAAATTTGAAGAAATTTGATGAAATCCATGAGATTATGAAATACCGGGATGAAGACATGATTGTTGAACGTCCCACAAGCTTCCGGACAGTCCGTGCGCAAGTTCCCTTCACGGTCCGCTCACAAGCGACGAGAGTCTCCTTTAGACGTGTGGAGAGTGTGAGAGGAGAAGGCAACGGATGAAAGTGACAAGTTGACTGCCTCTGTCCCAACTTAACTGCCTGTCGTGGACGGTCCGCGCAGGGACAGTGGATGGTTCGTTCCCTGGTAATTCAAACTATCTATTCTGCTGACTCGGACTGTCCAGATCCTAATACTGCGGACGGTCCGTGGTCCATAGGCGGACGGTCCACGGCCTGATACTCAATTCTTCAAACTCTGTCCACTTTCTGATTTTGAATTTCAAATCTGATTTGATGCTCATATATGGATATTTCGACCAATCCAAGGGTTAGTATGTATGCACATACACATTATGTATTTGAGAAATGCACTTTTTCATATCAAACTACTTAGATCAAACTAGAATGAAAAATTCATCAAAAATACCCAATAAATAGCCTAGAGAGCATATTTAGAAGCGAAATGCAATACTACACATGTGCGTTCAACCTCAAGCCACATTTGAGAGATCAATCACATTCATTTCACTTCTCAATGAGCAAAATCTAGTTTCATCCAATGGCTTTGTAAAAATATCGGCCAATTGATCATCCGTGCCAATTGAATATATAGAAATGTCTCCCTTTCCAACATGATCCCTCAAGAAGTGATGCCTTATATCAATATGCTTAGTTCTTGAGTGTTGGACCAGATTTGTAGCCAATTTTACCACACTTTCATTATCACACATGAGTGGCACATTCTTAAAAATGATTCCATAATCCAATAGAGTTTGTTTCATCCATAATAATTGAGCACAACAATTACCGGCCGATATATATTCCGCCTCGGCGGTAGAGAGAGCAACGGAATTTTGCTTTTTAGAAGACCATGAAACAAGAGATCTTCCAAGAAATTGACAACAACCGGAGGTGCTTTTTCTATCAACTTTGCACCCCGCATAGTCCAAATCCAAATATCCAATTAATTCAAATTGAGCACCTTTGGGATACCATAGACCAATATTGGGAGTATACTTCAAATATCTTAGAATTCTTTTTGCGGCCTTCAAGTGAATCTCTCTAGATGAAGCTTGAAATCGAGCACACATGCAAACACTAAACATAACATCGGGCCTAGATGCGGTAATATAAAGTAAACTACCAATTATTGAGCGATAAAGTTTTTGATCAACCATAGTACCTCTCTCATCTAAGTCTAGATGACCATTTGTTGCCATAGGAGTCTTGATAGGCTTTGCATTCTCTAAGTCAAACTTCTTGAGCATATCCTTCAAATATTTTGATTGACTTATAAAGATTCCATCTTTCAATTGTTTGATTTGAAGACCAAGGAAGAAGCTCAATTCTCCTATCATAGACATTTCAAATTCTTTTGACATCATCTTTCCAAATTTCTCACAAAACAATTCACTAGTGGATCCAAAAATAATATCATCAACATAAATTTGACAAACAAACAAATCTTTGCCAATTCCTTTAGTGAATAGGGTAGTGTTAACCTTCCCAATTTTAAAGTCTTTGGAAAGCAAGAAATCCCTAAGCCTTTCATACCAAGCGTGTGGGGCTTGCTTAAGCCCATAGAGAGCTTTAGAAAGCTTGAACACGTGGTTAGGTCTTTTGGGGTCCTCAAAACCGGGAGGTTGTTCAACATACACTAGTTCACTAATCTTACCATTTAGAAAGGCACTCTTTACATCCATTTGGTAGAGCTTGATATTATGAGCACAAGCATAAGCAAGAAGAATCCGGATTGCTTCCAATCTTGCCATGGGAGCAAATGTCTCGCCAAAATCCAATCCCTCTATTTGAGTATATCCTTGTGCAACTAATCTTGCCTTGTTTCTTACTACTACCCCATCTTCATTGTGCTTGTTGCGAAACACCCATTTTGTACCAATAACATTGTGGTTCTTTGGTCTCTCAACAAGCTCCCAAACTTCATTTCGAGTGAAATTATTTAATTCTTCATGCATTGCATTCACCCAATCAACATCAAGTAGAGCTTCATCTACATGGTTAGGTTCCATACAAGATACAAAAGAGAAATGTTCACAAAATGAAGCTATACGAGAGCGAGTTTGAACACCCTTACTAATGTCACCCACAATTTGATCAACCGGGTGATCCTTCACAATAGAATGATGAATTCTTGATACCGTTTGATAATTGCTAGTTGAAGCATGAGGAGGAACCGAATGACTTGAAGTATCTTGATCATGAGTAACCATAATTTCATCATTTTGTTGGCTTTGGTGATCTTCTTCATTTAGGGTTGAAGAAGAAGGAATGACAACCACACTATTTTCATCATCATCTTCCTTTGGCTTAATTTCACCAATGGCCATTGTTTTCATAGCATTTTTCAATTGAGTTCCACCAACATCATCAAGATTATCACTTTCATCTTGAGACCCATTAGTTTCATCAAACTCAACATCATATGCTTCTTCAATAATACCATGAGTTTTGTTGAAAACTCTATAAGCCTTACTATTTGATGAATATCCAAGTAGAAAACCCTCATCATATTTCTTCTCAAATTTAGAGAGCCGGCTTCCCTTTCTCAAAATATAGCATTTGCAACCGAATACTCTAAAATATGAGATATTTGGCTTTCTACCAATGAGCAATTCATAGGGAGTTTTCTTCAAAAGCTTGTGACAATATAGCCTATTTGATGAGTGACATGTGGTGTTTATTGCTTTGGCCCAATAAGAATCTGACACATTATATTCCGCTAACATAGACCTAGCCATATCAATGAGAGTCATATTCTTTCTTTCAACAATACCATTTTGTTCCGGAGTATATTTGGAAGAGAATTCATGTTTAATACCCTTGACATCACAATATTCATCAATTCTTGCATTTTTGAATTCCGACCCATTATCACTTCTAACTTTCTTGATATCAAAATCAAATTGGTTTTGAGCCAATATAGCAAATGACTTGAATGTTTCAAACACATCAGATTCATCTCGAAGAAAGTAAACCCAAGTGAATCTAGAATAATCATCCACAATCACAAGACAATAGGAATTACCACCAATACTCACAAACGATGTTGGCCCAAATAAATCCATGTGAAGTAATTCCAAAGGTCGATGAGTAGACATTTGACTTTTATTTGGATGAGTATTTTCCACTTGCTTCCCGGCTTGACAAGAGCTACACAATTTGTTCTTCTCAAATTTCACATCTTTCAAGCCACGGACTAAGTCATGTTTGGTTAACCGATTGAGTTACTTCATTCCAACATGACCAAGTCTTCTATGCCATAACCAACCTAGTAAAGCCTTTGAGAATAAGCAAGTTGTGAGCTTTGCCTCACTAGATGAGAAATCAACAAGGTAAAGATTTTCATATCTAAAACCTTTAAACTTAAGATTGCTACCATCAACAGTAGAGATAATAACATCATCAACAGTGAAATTGCAACTAAATCCTAAATCACATAATTGAGCTATGGATAGTAAATTAAAATTCAAAGACTCAACTAAAAGCACATTTGATATGGAATGATCATTTGAAATAGCAATTTTACCCAAGCCTTTAACCTTTCCTTTGCGATTATCTCCAAATGTGATACTATCATAATTTGAGCAATCTTCCTCACTCATTTGGGTGAACATTTTTATATCTCCGATCATGTGTTGAGTACATCCACTATCCAACACCTAATGATTCCCTCCCGCCTTGTAGTTCACCTAAAAAAGGAAATCAATCTCTTTTAGGGCCCTGTTTGTTTCAGATTATAATCTCTCTAGATTATATAATCTAGCACAAATAATCCATTAGGTAAACAAACAACTAGATTATGGGTTCAGATTATATAATCTAAAGCCCAGATTATGATAATCTCATAATCTCCTCAAGAGTAGCTTATTTGAGATTATTTTGGCAAAAGACCCACTACCCATGGTTATGTAAATAGAAATTACAATATATACCATCTTTCTTTTCTCACCTCAAATAAACAAACAAGGATATTGTTGTCTTTGTGAATAATCTACATTTGTATAATCTAAACTACCAAACAACTACATGTAGATTATAATATATCTAGATTATAATCTGGATTATATAATTTAGATTATAATCTAGATTATATAATCTATAAGCTGAAACAAACAGGCCCTAGGTACCCAAACTTGCTTGGGTCCTTGGATGTTGGTGACCAAGGTCTTTGGCACCCAAATAGCTTTCTTCTTGTTGCCAACAATTGAAGTACCAACAAATTTAGCATGAACGCCTTTTGCATTATGAGAAAGAACATAACAATGCTCAAAACAAGTGGAGGATACATTCTTGAGCTTAGGACAATTTTTCTTAATATGTCCCTTCTTGTGACACTTGTGGCACACTTTGTCATATTCTTTCACAAACAATGTCTTTTGCTTTATAAAAGCATTCTTTCCTTTCTTGGGAACATATCCAAGGCCCTCACGGTTAAGTGAGCACCGTTGACTTCCCAATATGAAATCCAATTTAGCCTTTCCACCATATGCCTTCTTTAGATCATGAGTTAGAGCATTTACTCTATCTACTAACACTTCATTCTCAACAATGATTTGTGATTCATCAAGAGCAATATTGTCATTCATAAGAGAAAATTTGCATTTATCACAAATAGAGTTAGTAGGTAGTGGTTCACTTGTAGGATTATCAAGTAAGTCACAAGTGACTCCAACATCCTCGGTGATCACCACAACTTCATGCACAATAGATGACTTTTGAGCTTCCGCAAGCTTCTCACAATTCTCTTTTAGATCGTTGTGAGAGGTCTTGAGCTCCTCAAAAGACACTTGGAGGTTTTTATACAATTCCTTCAAGGTCTTAAACTTTTCTTTTTCTTTGTGCATGTAGTCATCGGCCTCACCTAACATTCTAACAAGATCATCATATGAATAGCCATCATCATCAACATCATCATCATCATTTATATCATTTAAATCGGTGATGATTTTTACCTTAGCATCTCCCTTTGCCATGAGACAATGAGGGGATGAGAAAAGTGAAGGAGCTTCCTTGATGGCAATTCTAGCATTAAGCTTGGATGAGGTGTCGTCATCATCATCATCCGAGCTATCATCCGAATCCCATTCAACTAGGTAGGCTTTGCCATCCTTCTTGTTGTAGAATTTTTTCTTCTTATCATCTCCATCTTTTCCCTTCTTTTTCTTGTTAGGGCAATTCATGGCAATGTGACCGGGTTCCCCACACTCAAAACATTTTCTATCATTGAAAGCATTTCTTCTTGATGTTTGGCCTCTTCTAGGTTGACCTCTCTTCATCTTCATGAATTTGTTGAATTTCTTTACAAATAGAGCCATATCTCCATCACTCTCACTTTCATTTTCTTCATCATCACTATCTTCTTTTTCAATTGCCTTAGAAGCTTTATCTTTGAGAGAAATTGATTCATTCTTCACTTTCTTTGCCAAACTTATAGCATCGGCTTGAGATTTCTTGAATATATCTTGAATAAGAATTTCCCCCAATACTTCGGTTGGAGAAGTTGTAGATAGATCACTTCTTACTAACATTGTCACAATGGTCTCATATTTCTCCAGAAGTGATCTAAGGAACTTATGAGTGAAATCCACATCTGGTACATTAAAACCAAGTCCCTTGAGTTCATTCACTATCTCATTTAACCGGTTGAACATATCGGATACACTCTCATCTTCTTTCATAATGAATTGCTCAAACTTTCCTTTGCACACATATAGCTTGGCACTCTTCACAATTGTAGTTCCTTCATGAATTTCCATTAGCTTAATCCAAATCTCATGAGCGGTTGTGAGATTCTTGATACAGTTGAACTCATTTATATCAAGAGCATCATAAAATACATTCATGGCTTGATCATTTGTAAGAATGTTTTCATTGTCAGTAACAGATGGTTCATCTTCTTTCAAAACAACAAACCCATCCTTGACAATTGGCCAAATTTTTCCACCCATTGCTCTAAGATGCATTGACATTCTTATTTTCCAATAGTCGTAGTTATTCCCATCAAAATGCGGTGGCTTCCCAATGTGCACATTGTTGTTACTAGCCATTTTGTCCCACTCCGGGATGATTAGATCCACAAACAATGGAGTCCTCAGCTCTGATACCACTTGTAGGATCTAGGGCACCGGCTAGAGGGGGGGTGAATAGACGGTTTTGACTAAAATAAAAAACACTAGGGAAATTTAATCAATATAACAAGAGGTATAAATTCTCTAGTGATAACAAGTAAACAATCTATGAGAATCAACTAAGGTGATTGAATACTTGATGAACAATATGCAAAATACTAATCACTTGCACGGCAATAAGTAATGCAAGAAAATAAAGACACCGGATTTTATCTCGTGGTATCGGTGATTTGCCGATCACCCCTAATCCACGTTGAGGTGGACTTCAAGCTCTCACTTGCTCCTCTATCAAGACACGACTTGATCTTTGAGCCAAGTGGACAAGAAATCACTCAATACCTCAATTCCACTAATGTCACCTTTGCCGCTCCGGTGAGGTAGGCGCGAACCCCTCACAATCAACACCGCGGCTTCTCCACGATCTTCTTGGAGAGCTCGACGGAGACAACACCCGAGCCATATAGGAGGCAGAAACCTCCAAGAGTAACAAGCCGATGACGCTTGCTCGGTGTACCACCTAGTGCCTCAAGAATCACCAATGGATGCAAATGCACTAGGAACACTCAATCTCTCACTAGAATGCAATCTCAAGCAAGGAGTGTGAGAGAATGAGTTGGAGGATCACAAATGAGCTCAATGTGTGCAAGGAATGGCCAAGAGAGCCCTCACACACGAGCTCCACTTCTATTTATAGCACACAACTCAAATCCAACCGTTATGTGCAATTTGCACATTTCCTGCGCACATGTGGATGGTCCGCGCCCTAGGGCCGGACGGTCCACCGTACACATAATGGCTATTTTTCCCGTTTGAAATTTGTCAAAGCTATCAGAAAAGTGAGGTCCAGACAGTCCGCCAACCTTGGCCGGACCGTCCGCGACCTAGCAACATGGAGCACCAGAGCTTTGACCAAGAGGAGTTAACACATGTGGACCGTCCGCCTACAAGGCCAGACGGTCCGTGACCTAGGAGATAGTACTGTCCGGGCTTATCCTCCGGACAGTCTGTAGTACAAACCCCAAAAACCACACAGTCCCTGCCCAAACCAAATTTGGCACCTGCGGACGGTCCGCCCTACAAGGTCGGACTGTCCACACAATAATTCAGGGACTATGCCGTGAGCAACCTTCTCTGGTCAGGACTGCGGACGGTCCGGCCCCAAGGCCCAGACGGTCCGCAGTACAAATGAACAGGACCTGTCAGAAGTGAACACACTTCGGACCCCACTGAAGGATCGCAGATGGTCCGCCCTCATGGGCCAGGCGGTCCACGCATTCCAAGACTTGGCAATTTTCAAACGCGCTTTTGAAAAGATTTTTAACTCATGAAATTAGAAGCGATGTTAGTCCTCATGCAAATGCAACCACTAGATGCTCTATGAGGCACTAAGTTTTACACAGATCAAAGTCATTGACCCCTCTTAATAGTACGGCTATCTAGCCTACTAATCCGGTCAAGTATCTTCTCTAAACTCCTGGAGACCGGCAAAAACAAAACCTATGTTATACCTTTGCCTTCACTTGATCCACAACCAATGCTTATAAGTCTCCAAGATTTTCTGTTCTATGTGGTCCAACCCTGCATTCTTATTTCTCCAAGAACCGTTAGTCCACAAACAGTTGTCATTAATTACCAAAACATCGCTAAGGGGCCTAGATGATTCACACCCTCCCCCTTCCTGCTGCTGAGGTTACCTGGGCTCGCCAGGCTCTCCTCGCGGTGGGGGAGGCGGTAGATGCTGGAATGGTCGGCAATGCCCGACGGAGTGCTTGAAGTTCCTGCAGTTCCATAGGGTGTGGCGCATGTCCTTGTGGTATGGGCACTCGATGTCAAGGATTTCATCCAGTGTTCGTACCCCTCTGTGGGGTGCGCCGCAGGCCCGAGCGACGGGTGGCCCAGCGGTGTGCACCTCCTCGCGAGGCCTCTTCTCCCAGCGCCTGTCCGGCTGCTGGTTCGTGTCTCGCCATGGCGCGGGTGGTGCGGCTTTCGTGTCTCCGATGAGGTCCTGGGCCCGTTCATCCGTGGTGATGTAGAGGTCTGCCTCCCAGAACAATTGTTCGGAGGTGGCTGGTGCTTTCTGAAGTATGGCTCGGACGAAGGCTGAGTCATTGGATCCCCGGTAGAAGTCTTCAATCACCGCTGCCTCGGCGACTTCGGGGATGCGGTTCCTCATTGTCTGAAACCTCTTGAGGTATGACCGGAGGGTTTCATCATTCTGGCGCCTGATGGATTTGAGGTCCCATGGCTGCGCCGACTTGTCGGAGAGGGACTGGAAATTGGCGATGAAACGTCGACTGAAGTCGCTCCAATCATCGATGCAGTGTTGGGGTAGATGTCGGAGCCACTACAGCGCGTCTTGCCCCAGGATAATGGGCAAGTACGCTGTCATCATGTCCTCCATCGCCCCGACGGCCTGGGCAGCAGTCATGTAGACGGCCAACCAGCCGCCTGGGTCCTGCTTGGGCTCGTACTTGTCAACGTTGGAGACCTTGAAGTTGGGAGGCCATTGGATGGCCCAGAGACGTTGAGTAAGCATGGAGACTCCGCACGTGTCTTCTTGTTAGGGTTCGTGTTGTCGGCCCCAGGGAGGGGAGTCGGTAGTATGTCGTCTCAACCGTCCCCGGAATGGCCCACTAGTCGAGGCTATGGCCGACTCAACACGGGTGGTGTGACTTCATGCCGGGACACTGTGATCTCGGCCATACTCCTCGCGGTGCCTTATCTCATTTTCGTGCCGTCGGCCGCGTGAAGCGTTGATGGAGCTTCGTGCGTCTCGTCGGCTGTTGATGGCGTGACGTAGGCCATTTGCAGGATGAGCAATGGGTAGAAGGTGATTAGTTGCTTGAGTAAGCAGCCGCCGGTAGCCTTCTATGTCTGGGGTTCATGGGAGGCCGTCAGCTATCTAGGCCAGTACCCCTCCGACTTCACTCGGTGTGTTCATTGCACGAGCAAAGTTGGGGTACAGGTTCCGAGCGAAGAGAGGGTTCTCTCAATGCAGCCTTGCACCTTGCTCGGCTTGCTCTCGTTCTCGGTCCTGAGCTTGCCGGCGATCGCGGTGATGAGAGTTTCGCCTTTCTCGGTGTACCCGCTCGTCGGGAGTTTCTCCCACTTCTGAAGCTTCGTCGCAGGATACAGGCTGCGTCGGATCCCGTTCCCTAGCTTTGTGATGTCACCGTATGTTCCGGTGTCTGTTCCTCCGTTGCCGTGCTTCACGCTGGGGAGGTTCTTCCCCTTGCATGGTAGGCTCATCGTCGGAGATGGGTGCTGACTCCAATCTCCCCCTGATAAAGAGGATGTCAGGGTAGAAAGGAGCCAGCGCGATGGCGCTCTTCTTTTCGCCCTCCTTTGAGGGCGAAGGCGTCGGAAAGATGGCTCAGCGTGTTCTCGTCCCCTGACTTGGGATGTTTGCTTCCTTCTTTCAAGTGATCCGTGTCCACTCCTTTGTGGGTGAGGTGGACAGCGAAGTCCTTCGGGTAGGCGATCTCCCGACCTTCGGTTTGTAAGGGGTCACCTTCCCCCGAGATGCGGGTGGTGGCGCCACCTGCTGTTCTGCTTTGGCTTCCCTCAGAATTTCGGAGGAAAGCTTCTTCTAGGCGGATCCGCCACACGGTGCAGAGTTCCCTCTTCATCTGCTATGGACGAGATGGTTCGAAAGCAGAATATAGTTTTAGGGCGAAGGGCGATCTTGCACTTGGAGGTGATGGCCATTAAGCTAGCTTGGATCAACGACACACCCCCTACCTGGCGCGCCAGCTGTCAGTGTTTAGAGTCCCACCGCACATCCGGGGTTACCCTTGCGGTGCTTTTGGGTAGAACGGTGTTGTTGATTGTAGCTCAATGGTTCGTGCTGGAAGCACGAGAAAGAGAGACAGACGATTTTCTGCAGGTTTGGGCCGCTTGGAGAGGCCTAATACCCTACTTCCTGGGGTGGATCTGTATGTGGTGTGTTACAAGCGGTTTCTCCTGAATGGAGAGAAACCTAATGAGATAGGTAGATGGTAATGAAAGTGATGGGGTTCCCCTGGGCCTTATATACACGACCGTGGGGCACTCCATATGTACATGATGATCACATGTCCCCTAACAAATAGTGAACTGACTGAACTGATCTCTCAAAAATCCCGCCGACTCATCCCTAATCCACCTGACATTAGATGGTGCTAGACACGGGAAAGTCAGGCGGTTTCTTGGGGTAGCGCGTGTGACGGAACCTCCCAAGTCATTAGGCCCACCTACAGTTGTCCTTGTCCAACGGACCTCAGATAACCCTACAGGTGCCCCTGAATCACTTGACAAGTTCGGTACCTACTTTCTTTACCTTTCCCAAGAGCGTTTCACCCGTCACGCAGACATTATAACGCATCGGAGATACAAAAATGCGGAAGCAATTACAATAACTTACCTTATATTAAAAGTAAGAAGGAGTTGGATTATTACAGACTAGAAACAAATATAGGAGTGCTGAGTATTATTATTATTACAAAACCAGGGAGGCAAAAACTCCTCCCGCATAAGCAGTAAAAAGTTTTTAACGGAGGATCCTTTCCTCCCGAAGCTTTACTCCTAGTTTTCCTCCTTGGGCACCACCTTCGAACAAAAGCAACAAAAGTTTGCCGCTTCTTCACCTAAAACCACATGGGACGAAGCCCTGAGTACGAAGTGTACTTTCGCAAGACTTACCCGACCAAGTAAAAGACTCTCAAGGATATGCTGGCTTTAAGGGAGTCAAGGTAAGGCTTATCAATAATCAAAGACTCTGTTTGCAGAAATGCTTACTAAGAGTGGATCCTTAAAAATCCAGTTTTATTTGTCAGGTTAAGTAAAAATTACCTGCAGCTAGTGTTCTTTCTACCCTAATTCAATCACTTGACCTATACTGGCCAATTTCTTAACAACCCTTCATCTTCACTGGATTGCTATGTGTAAGTCAGTGACCAAGTCTTCATAACCGCGAAGTTACGGTGATCCGAATCGATTATACTCAGCTGAGGATCTCCAATCACATGACATATGTAGCACTTAACCCTTGCATATGTCAACTCGCCACCGGGGTTCTTAAGACCAGATCAGGTTCACGCCAACCGAGATCACAGATACACCACCGTCCAGCCTCTTGCCACGGAGGGTACACGCTACTCTCGCCATCTCTCCACTCCCATTGCGTGTTATCTTATTCTGGTATTAGTCTGCCCGAGGCAAATCTTACCCATGACGAGGCATGTGACCAGTTAAAGGGTCCTCGGTCAGCAGGCCTACATCGACACGGTCCTTAAACGACTCAGACGGAGACACTACACCGAGACTCTCTTTCTCGTGCAAGTCACCCGCCTGGTCTCAGTTTAATCATTTCAAACCCAAAGTTTGGTACCTGACAGAGGTACATCTTTTTCGATGTTGAACCCATCATGGCCATGATGGATCCACCATCAAGTTTTGTTTTTGAAAGCATCCCACCCACTTTGCAACATCATCTTTTGAGAAAACAAAATGTTTTGTTTTTCTAAAGCAAAGCTAAGCATAAGAAAAACCTTTTGTAAAATAGGGATTTAGGGAGAAGTAATCAATCCAAGGAAGGAAATGTAGGAATTGGTTTAGCACACAACTCCTATCACCTAGTGCATCAAGCAAGTGAGAAAGATTTTAAAAAGAACAAGGAGGTGGCAAATGCACCGGGGCTTGCCTTGTGTTACTGGTGAATCAGGCTCTGTTCCGCATATATCAAAATAAAAATAGTTGCCTGCCTGATGTTCCTCAGGTGGTGGTGGTGAAGTCTTCGCTTCTTCGACTTCTACTTCTTCTTCGTTTTCTAAATATAACCATACATAATAATGAATGCCCATGTAATGCTCATGAGAGTGCAAAGATAATAAAAGTTTATTATCTAAAGTCTTGAATACAACTTTCCTTCACGGATCTCCGAGAACTTAGGGTTTCCGGAGTCAATAGTGAAGTTCATAGGGCAGGGGGCTAGGGTTTTGGGTTCTAAGTATCAAACATGGTCCAAATCATACCAAACTCTACCCAAGGTTTCTAAATATTATTTAGAGATTACCCTAAAAATTTAGTGAATTTTGGACTTATTATTTATTCTCTAAAAATCCAGAAGCAAGGTCTTAGGTTGTTTTAATTACTCTATAATTTCTTGTTTGGACTATAAATCCTAAAACTATTTTAATTAAATACTATAGGAAATTAGAGACCTAGAAAAATTGGTTTGGTAATTTTATCATTTTCTACAATTTTCTAGAATTTATTTAGCTCTGGCAGAAAAAGAAAAAGGAAAACTGTGAATAGTATTGGACCTAAACCGGCCCAGTCGGCCCATCCACTAGTGAAACCACGCCCGCGCGTGCCCGCGCCTCCAGTCTTGCAGAAACCCCCCCCCCCCCGGATTTGAATAACTACGGAAGAAACCCGCGCACTATTTAACTGAGTCACTGACGCTTGCAGTTAGGCCCCTGAACTTCTAATTCTTCACAGCACCAAGTCCACGACATCGCACGGCGGAGGTCCGAACCCCGGCGAGTCTAGGCTGGCCGGATCGCGCAAAGACCGGTGCTCCCGAGCGGCAGACACCAAATCAGATTCCTCCTAACCTTTTCCCCCCACTCAATTTCATAAATTAGACTCTAAATCACCCTGACCAAGGAAACAGTGCGGACAGTCAAAGGAACTAACGTGTTCCCGGTGATCCAGGGCGGTCTAGTTCAATCAAAGGGGTCGAACATCATTAGGAGGTCTTAAGGAAACTAGAACAAATGACCAAAGCGCTTGAACTAACCTGGAACAAGCTGGCCACGGTGAGGGCTCTTTTACAATGGCGGAGAACGGGTTTGGGGAAATGAGAAATTCACGGTCTCTAGTGAACGATTGGAGGCAAGACTTGGTGCTTTGGATGCGTAATTATCCTACGGAGCTTACGGCGGGCTCAATTTATAGCAGGCAAGAGCGGTGGTCGGTGAATTTGGATTGAGACGCGCGACAGCCGGAGGAAGAGGAGGTCACTGGCACACGGGATTAGTGGATGTAACCGTGGCAACCTCACCGGCGATCGATGGATAGGTCAGCACGAGTCACGGCGGCGTGGGTAAAGTGCTGAGGCACGTGGCATCAGACCGTGAAACATCTAACTCCGACGAGGGTTGATTCAAGGTGATCGGGATTGAGCGGACACGGTGGCCGGACAAATAGTGCCCAAGGTTCATCCGGGGGAAAGAAGATCTTTTCACCTTGGAGCATTATCTGAGCGCCGGTGAGCATGAATCACCTCATCGGCGTGAATCTACGCGCGGGGTCGCCGGCGGTGAGGGGGGGATGAACCCGTGATCTGATTCAGCTACTGTACCATGGGAATGCCTGATAGAGCACCTGGCAGACCAAGTTTGGTTTTGATTCTCTCCTGATTTCATATAACAACCGATTCAACTCTCTGTATCAAAGTTATAGCCTAATAAACTAGCTACAACTTTGCTACATCGTGCACCCATAAAAAGTCACAAGATCATGCTTAGAATTGAGTCCTAAGTTCATGCAATCCCACTGTTAGTCTGAATTCAGACTTCTAGCAGCCTAACAGCACGACTTTGGGCACATTTTTCTTCAGATTTTTCATAACAACAATGTTTAATCCTTTAAACAAAGTTGTTCTCCTTTCATAGTTTTACAAACTTTATGTGGTGACCTAGGGCAAAACCTTCATAACTTGGAAGATATGAGGCTTCAAAGTTGAGCCAATGTCACTGATTTCAGACTTAGCCATTTGAGTATTAGTGTGGCTTTTTTGCAAATAATTCCAAAACTTAGGATTTAAGTTGCAAATCCACATTCTTGTGAACCATATGACTTAAGATGCTCTAATCTCATGGTTTTTGCACTTCAGTTCAAAAGTGCACTAATTTTGCACTTAGCCCCCTAGGGTTTTCTAGGGTTCTTTTTAGGACTTTTGGTTCTCCTAGGGTTTTGATGCCACTTTAGTCCATTTATAGTGATATTTTATGATTGCCATAACTAAGTTTTGGAGTTTTCTCCTATTTAAGCTTTGTTTGCTCTATTAAGCCCAGTCTAGGGTTAAGTACCCTACTCTAGGGCTTTATCCACAAATGTCATATCAATACAACTTGTTTGAACTTTTGCCTAGTGAATGCATTCTAGGTGTGACAAACACGTGAGATGCTAATGCTTATGATGTTATGCTCAAATTTTAGTAACAGTAACACCAGGGGTGTTACATCCTTCCCCCCATAAAAGAATCTCGCCCCAAGATTAAAAGTCCTGGGGCAAGTAATGGAAAAGGAAATGCTTCACTCTTTTATTTCCTTATTCTTGGTACAAGGCATGGGTGGTTTGGGGCTCACTCCTTTATTACAACAATTATATACACATTACAAATTACATGAGGCTAAAAAGCCTGGGAAATTCTTTTCTAAATAGTCCTGAGTTTCCCATGTAGCCTCATCTTCTGAATGCTGGTTCCACTGTATCATGTAAAATTTGAGAGTTCTTCTTCGGGTAATTCTATCCTTTTTATCCAAGACTCGAATAGGATGCTCCGAATATGTCAAGTCTGGTTCTAGGGAAACATCCATTACTTCAATGGTTCGATTGGGAACCCGAAGACACTTCTTCAACAGAGACACGTGGAACACATTATGTACAGCAGACAAGGTTTTGGGTAGCTGGAGTCGGTATGCCACTGGTCCACATTGTTCAAGAACACGGAAAGGGCTAATGTACCAGGGTGCAAGCTTCCCTTTTACCCCAAAACGTGTTAACCCTTCATTGGTGAGACTTTCAGGTAGACATGATCTCCAACGAGAAAGTACAAGCATTGACGTCGCTTGTTTGCATAACTTTTCTGTCGAGCTTGGGCTTTCTTCAGGTTATGAATTATTCGTTGAACTTTTTCTTCTGTTTCTTTTACCATATCTGGCATGAAGAAACTTCTTTCACCTGGTTTAGACCAGTTTAACAGAGTACGACACCGTCGCCCATATAAAGCTTCGAAGGGTGCCATCTTAAAGGTTTGTAATATTCCTGTCTATATGCATTCATGTGCATAATGCATTTAATTCAGGTACGTGAATTAACCACGTGATGCAGAAGACAACCCAAGTCGACCCCCAGGATAATGCAAGGAGTGGTCTTCTTCGCACGACGATGTCGTCAGTCGGACCAACCTGAAGATAGGCCAACTGAATGAGTGCCAAGCCAAAGGATGCTCGCCAAGTGGTCGCCACTTAACAAACACTAGCGTAGTGTTTATTCCAGGCAAGCCCCGGTGCATGCAACCCCTTCCTTGTGTTTTTAAATTATTTTTACACACTTTAAGTCTAGTGAATGTGCATTAGGTTTATAGGAGTTGCTTGAAAACCCTTTGATGCATTGGCTACCTTGAAATCCATTCCTTTTATAGATACTTCTGGCAAAGTATCAAAATATAATTTACAAAAAAATGCTTAGCCCTGCTTATAAGCAGATAGAGTTTGTCCTTTGCACTTATGCCTAGCTCAGGTTTATCATGAGGAAGGATGACTTCTACCTGCAAGAATATTTTCATTAGAAGCATGGTGGGATCTTACTGCAAAGTTCCCTAGAATGCTCTTTTCAACCTTAGGAACACAAAACAATCCTAAGGGTGGAAGTACTTAACTCGAGACTTGGGCTAGGAACAGGTGATGCTCCACCCAGGTTAATTAAGGATTGGATGCGTATGTAGGCCTGTATGATCAAGGACTATCTTAACTGGCCACATGCCCTGGATATGGGACAAGGTAAGCTTGAACCTGGCTATTCCATACGTGAAAAGACAACCGCGCACTGGGCGTGGGAGATGGTGGGAGTAGCGTGTACCCTTCTGGCTGGAGGCTGGATGGAGGAGTACTGTGCTCCCGGGTAGCGCGGACCAGTTCACGTTGTGGAGGATCTGTGGGGATGGTTGACATATGCAAGGGTTAAGTGCTACATATATCGTGTGGTTAGAGATCCTCAGCTCAGTAAATCGATTCGGATCGCCATTATATCCCCGAAGAGTGGAGACTTGATCTCCGACCTACAACCTAAGTCAGGATGTAAACATATGAATAAAAATGATATTGTATTGATGAGATGGTGAAATTAGACTAGATGCAACCAGAGTCTATTAATATTTAATCTGGCGTTAAAATATTGGAAGTAAGGACTCACTTTAGTAAGCTATTTCTGCAAAAGTATCTAAGTTGATTCTTGCTAAAGCCTTTTCCTTGATTCCTATTCACCCAACATATCCTTGAGAGTCATTTTTCCTTAGTCGGGTAAGTCTTGCTGAGTAATTCTGTACTTAGGGTTTTATTCCCTATTGTTTTTCAGGTTTTAACTTTGTGTTGCAGTTGATGGTGTTAAGTGCCGATGGGCTCGGCCTTCTTATAAGTCTAAGTACTTCTTCTATACTTCTTATTGAGGATGGTCACTTGTGCTAGCATATATTTCAAACGTAATCACTCCGATAAACATAAAGTAAACTTGATGTAACTTGTAAAATTTGGTAATAAGATTTCCGCTGCAAAATTGTTGGTGTGTGATTTGTGTTTACTTAATCTTGCGGTTCTGGTTGTAAGTGGTTGATCCGGGGTCCTTGGGACACTCGGACGGATCCTGTTAAGTTATTTGGTGCACATGCATAGCCGTCTGAGGTCTTTGAGACAAGGACAGGTGCATGTGGGCCCAATAACTTGGGAGGTTGTGCCACAGCTGGTATCGGAGCAAGATTAAGTATATATGGTCACATACGTATTTTCAAAATAAAAGTTTTGGTTTTAGAAAACCTATTTTCAACTAACACATTGTTTGGTTTTGAAAAACAGATTTGAAAAACTATAATGCTAGCGACATCCTCTGTTAAGCCCCTAAATTAAGGACTATCAGGTGGCTTATTTAAAAATCACTAACCCACAACCGGGGGTATTGCATACATGTGTATTGTTATTTTTTAGGCCATTCAGTTTAATGGATCGACGCTCAGGTAAGGTGAGCTGTGAGAGCATGACCGAACAAACGTCGGTCTAGGGAAGAGTATAAAAAGCGCTTGATTATATACATATTCCACATATGTATATATGAAGGCTGCGATGTGGAGTATTTACTTTTCTAGGAATTCAGTACCCCATGGATGTGTACGGGTATACAGATATGGGACTACTCCGAAGTGTAATGTACTTGTAACGACGCACCTACGCTCAGGTAAGAAGGTGAGTTACCATAATGAGTTGCCCTATGGTTAAAGTGTGGCAACAGCGCCTATGCGTGGCTCGGCGCTTAATGATGAGCTGGCCTCCATATAGAAATATATGGAGTATAAACTGTGATAAACTGTCATGAGTGAACTGCATCATGGAAAATGGGTTGTGATGGCATTTTCTGCAGGTACACTAACCTCGAAAACGTATGTGTAGCTGACGACTAGCAAAATACTGAGAGAGTCGTAAATATGCCACCGATATAGAACACTATTGCCATAGTAGATTGGCAAAATTCGTGAGGACGTATAGGACGAGCATGCATCCTGATTGTTGCATCGTGTTTGTCACCTATATATCCAAAATGCTTCTCTCATCTTTATTCTAATAACCGGCGATTGTAGATAATGTGGTGTAATGTTGTATTGTGAACTTCGATGAAATAGCTGCCCTCCGTTCTTTAGGTAATCGATTTAGGTGTTATGTGTGGTTACTCTTGTGCTTGAGGTGTCGATAGAAGGTTGATGATTTATTTTCCTAAAACCAAAACTAGGCCATGTTCTTATTTAGTGAACCATGATCCAAAGTTGATTTTTTCACTCCATGACCAAACACATAAAAATAAATGCCTAGATAATTTCTTTGTTGGACCTAAAGTGTACCCGGACTTGAAACAAGAATCTCGAGTCATGTCTCCATCCTAAACCATGTCCTTGTTCGGTTGGTGCAAGCTGATGTCCCTTATCCAGTTTGCCTGTTCTTAAGAATCGCCATGTTGTTTTATCAACATAACATAGGAAAGACATGTCCAATCATTTTTCTTGAATTTGATGCCTTTGGTTTCCCCATACCCATCGAAGGCATACCAACTTAATGTAACACCCTAAAATCATATTTTGGGTAATTAAAGAAATTTTAGTCTGTAACTTGAATAAATATGTTTTCCAATATGTGAATATATATATAAAATCCTTATATGAGTTAATTTATTGAATAAAACATTTATAAACATCTTCTAAAAGTATTTAAGCTAAGGTATCCTTTAACAAAATAATAAATATTAAAGATTAATATACAATGTGTGAGCATAATTGGTGTATTTAAAATCATTTTTCATAGATATGGTAAAATAAATAAATAAATTATGGATTTGCTTTCATGCTGAGTTCTTCTGTTTGTTCAATAAAATTTGAGTGCAAATTCAAGACCAAAACTTGAACTTGAAATCCAAATTTGAAAAACAAAGCAGAAAATTTGTAAAGAAAAGAAAAAGGGCTCCTATACCTACCTGGGCCGATTCCCCTCCCTGTCGGCCCAAATGGGGATTTCACCCCCGCGCCGGCCCACTTATACTTCCTTGCGCGCGCGTCTCCATTGGGGGAAAAACCCTAGCCGCCAGCTTCACTTGCATCGTGCTCGCTGCAAACGGGGCCCGTGTTTCATCCACCTCTCTTGGCGCGCGCCTGCATCCGTTCGGTCATCGCCTTGCTGGTGCGGCTGACGAGTGGGCCACCCAGGACCTCATCTTCTTCAACCGTCCGCGGAACTCGCGGGCAGCTCCGTGTCGCGCGGCCGAAAACAGATCAGCTGCACTTCTCGCCGTGCGTGCTGGTGCGCGGACTCCGCGTAGCAGTCGTGCATGGGTCATACGCCGCTGACGTGTGGACCTTGACGGTAAGCAGCTTTTCCTCCATGGATATCCGATGCTGGTGGCCAGGAATCTCGTGACCTCTCAACCGCTTCCTCGGATGCTCGGCTGCAAACTCGCCGGAGGACTCGGCAATGGACCACGCGGAGCCATCGCGACCGCACCTCCCCTGCGGTATAAAACCCCTCCTAGTGGTGTTTCAACACCCCGCTTCTTCCTTCTTGCCCGCACACCATCCCTAGCGGTCGCGCCGTGCCGTCGACCTTGGGCCACCCCATTCCAGTGCCTTCCGTCCGCCACGACGTTGGACCAACCACCCCTCAACCCGTGAATCACCGCCTAGCCTCGTTCCACCGACATCGCCGCATCCGTACTACTCCGGAATTGTCGGGGACCTCGCCGTCGGTCGCCTGTTTGCCGCACCAGTTCACGTCTTGGGTTGACTGCATCTCTCCTGGCGTCGCGTGGCAAAAACTTCGCGTCGTCCTTGTCCGTGCCTCGGCGCCGGTAAGTCTTTCCCATGTCGCGCCCATAAGCCATCCTCGGGACGTAGGATGTAGCTCCGTCGAGCTCGGGTCGCTGTGAGGAGAGAGAGTGTCGAGGGTAGAAGAAATGCTATGCGCCGTTGAGGTTTTGATGGGTGGATGCGATCCGATGGGGGCTTGGACGACTACCAACCGTGTATCGCGGATCGGATGGGCCGGATTGAATCGCAATCTCATCAAATTGATGTGGTGTCTCGGCCCTCAGATCATGATCGGGTGTCCCTGGTTGGAAAACGTTTCATTAAAACCCAACCGTTAGATGTCGATCGGGTGGCCCATGTGGCGTACCCATTCGGGTGGGTGTGGATCTAATCCGTGCCTTTGGATTTTGATCCAACGGCCTAGATATCGCGTTACCCCTTCGCGGGTACTATTTGCTAAAGAGTCCCTCTGCTTCCAGGAAACCAACCCGCCGTCCCTTGTCGCTGTGCTCTGTGTCTACGGATTTTTACCCCGAGCCCCCTGCGTTTTCCATTAATTGAGGCCCAGTCCAGTGATCGTTTAAATTGAATAAATAAAATAGAAAATAGATTTTTAATATGAAAATAATTACTAGAACTTAGATAATTCATAGAAAATTCATTTTAGCTCCAAATTGAACCATTCCAGTTTCTAAAATTTTGTAATAATATTCTTCATCATTTAGTGTCTCTGTTTTGACATGAACTCTGTCAGAAAATTTATTTATCATTTAATCATATTTTAATCACATTAAACCTTAGGGAATTCATAACTTAAAATCTATAATTCCAAAATTAATAATTCTTGTTCCTGTGATCTTATTTCAATATGTAGATAATTAATATGTATTTTGCATATATGTTTGGCGTAATGTTAATTTTGCCTATACCATGTATGTTTGTATTGCTACGACTAGCAGTGAGGTCACGAGAATCTGAAGAGCAAGTTGGTACCTGGAATCTCAAGTCCCAGGCAAGTTGTGCCCTTGATCACTTCTTTTTACCCACTCATGTTCTAATTAATCATAATGATCTGCATAGGTTAATTTTGATGGGACCCAATAGGTTACCCTAGTTTGTCTATCTTTATACCTTGTTTACCACTGAACTTTTTGGGTAGTACTTGCTAGTGCTATATGTGGTTTTGGGTATAAAGATTACACTATTCATGATTATACTTTTGTTATCAGTTGTTATTTATTGTTCATGATAAGATCATTATGTTAATTGGAACATGGAGAACCACCCGGGAAAACAGTGCTACCACAAGGGAGGAATGGGACCCCTTGGCTGATTAATTAGGAAAGCTAGTGGAAGACTACCTTACCCGAAAGGGGCAAGGGCAGTAGGGGAGTGGTCAGTGTAGGGAGGCCCTCGGGAGGATTTTGCTGCGATGGCGGTCCTGCAAGGGATTCCTGCATTGGAACTTCCTATAAACTGTAGCGGGTTTTCTGAAGCTAGTGGAACTTTGTAAAGGCCTCGTAGTGTTACCCTGCCTCGCCTCCTCGGTAGAGGTGTATGGGAAGTCGCGATCCCTTGGCAGATGGGTAACATGACTTGTGGGTAAAGATGCGCAACCTCTGCAGAGTGTAAAACTGGTATACTAGCCGTGCTCACGGTCAAGAGCGGCTCGGACACTCACATGATTAAATTATGGAACTAAATTCAATTTGTCATATGCATTGCATCGCAGGTGAGGTTGTTACTTTTGTTCTACTGTTTAATTGGGTTGGTATTTACTTATACTTAGTAATTGCTAATAAAATTTTGACCAACATTAAAAGCAATGCTCAGCTTCAACCATTCTCTTTGGTAAGCCTTACACTTCACGTGAGCTCCCACCTTTGGCGAGTTCATGCACATTATTCCCCACAACTTGTTGAGCGATGAACGTATGTGAGCTCACTCTTGCTGTCTCACACCCCCCCCACAGGTCAAGAGCAGGTACCGTAGGATGAGGCGCATGGAGGATGCCGCGATGTTTTCGTGAGAGGTCTAGGTCGTCGTCTCCCAGTCAACTTTGGGTTGCTGGACCGTTGTCTCCTTATAATGTAATTATTTATTTTGTACAGAATTCCTGTTATGTAGTAAAGATATGACATTCGATCCTGTGCCATGATTCATCATATGTGTGAGACTTGGTCCCAGCACACCTGGTGATTATGTTCGCGCCCGGGTTTTGGACCCCTAAAATCCGGGTGTGACACTTAATCTCATGATTATTTTTACTCCGCATCTAGTCAGATACTAATCCTTGACCTTGTAATCCCTATGATGGGCATAGAAATATGTTTGGGGCTGAATTAACGGTCTCCAATCATACTCCTTTCATCAAGTTTAGGTTATGGCCATGCCTTGTTCATTTCATTGGGCCATGATCCATTTGACTCTCTACTTGTAACCGTTTTGACAGGTAGAGTCTCTTTGTATATTGTCACCCTTGCCTAATCCATTGGTGTCGCACGAGATTCCTTATTGGTTATGTCTGGTAATGGTGCTGTGACTAAAACCGATGGTGCCGCGACGAAACTGAGGGCCTCCTGTGGACGATCGACACACAGTTGTGCTGCTCGGCACGCGTTGGTATCACGGTTAGTAGTTATGATCCATTATGAGACTATATCAATGGATTATCTTGGCACAATCTGTTTTTGCTACGTGGGATTCTATGTTGGTACCGGTTCGGTAATGGTGTCATGGTTAATGACTTATGGTACCGCAGCAAAACTGAGAGCCTCCTGTGAATGCGCACACAGGACTGTGCTACTCGTTGGATGCTGGTATCAAGGTCTCTGATCATTATCCATTGTGGAACTACACTGATGTGTGATCCTCCGTAAACATTTCCCTTGAAACAATTGTTGTTTGTCAAGTGAGCAAGCAACATCTATCATCTCTATTGGATCAACAGGGCATACCCCTTTCATGTGTGATCTCTTTTCCTTGACTTTGATGGTGACTTCACACATACACGTTCCCTTGGCATCCTTTCTTGTAAAGGTGAAGCCTTGGAGCTTTTTAGTGTTGGAAAACAACTGATTAGCTCTTAAAATGGAGATTGGTTTTCCCTGCTGCTGGGATGCAGGAGTTTGTTCATTCGCTCTCTTATTTAATCCATGCATTCCCGAAACAAGCCAGTTCCTCTCGCATGGAAGAAACGGAAGAACAACCTGACCAAATGAATTTCTACCCAAATACATGATCTCCTATTAGCAAATGTGAACTCTCAACCCTTGGCTTACCGATGGTACTGAGAGGACTTGCTCAATGTCAAAAGTAGTTCAACAAGTTGGTTTTACTAACTTGTAACTGCTTTGTGAACAAAGGTTGAGTTTAGAGATCGTTTTATTGAGTTGTCTAAACTCACTTTTGTACAACCCATCTTAAGGAAGTATTTATAAGAATCGAGATTAAGTCGACTGATAGTCACCTAATTATCGCTCTAGTCATGCCTTAATTGCTTCACGTGTGCTTTTCCAGCATGAGTGATCCAGTCGAGTCATGCTTAGTGCTCGATAAAGTGGATTGATTGTGAAGTCAACATTTGTTGATCATCTTCACTAATGTGTTCCTCTAATTTTCATTATCTTCCTGGAACTTGAATTCCTTAAATGGCCACTTGTTGGTAAACCTCTTTCTGTGTGTTTTACCTAAGAGGTTGCATCTGATTCTGTTTGGGTAAAGTCGCATATCCACCGCTTGCTCAACAGACTCAGATAGTACAGTGTCATCAGAAAAAGCAAACTGCTCACATGGAACCTTATGTGTTCCTCTGGCAGACATCATCTCTATTGGTGGACATTTCTAAACTAGCCTAAGGCGATACATGTTATGTCCACTAGAGAAACAACATCCTGAGACACCCGCCTTTGCTTGGAGCTGTTTTATGATTATCGCTGATATGGACATGGGTTACATGCTTCTCTACTCTTAAAAGTCTTTCGCTCCGAATCTCGGGATGAGATTCTTGGGGGGAGGGCTGTAACACCCCAGGTGTTTATCGTCCGCTCGACAACGAGTATGGATTTAAGCACGTAATATCAGTGGATAAAACGGATGCTAAATTTTAATCATCTTTGCCTATCACGATTTTAATATCGCATCTGTTTCGTTTGTCGCGAGTTCGACATCGTTTTTATTTTTATCTATCCAGGCTTGTCCTAAATTTTCGTGATGTTCGGAACATAGTTGTTCCGAAAATCAGTGCGTTCGGTGATTAATTAAAATACATCGCTCGTGAGAATATGAAATCGAAAGCTCGATCTATTCTTACGATTTTTTCCTGGGCAAATTAGTTTGAACCCGACGACTAAAATGTTCGGGGCAAAATAATCTGAATCGCGCAGTGTCTGAGAGAAATCGTGCGCGAGGCTGATAATCATGAGTATTTAGTAGTAAATCGTTCAAAACAGATAAAGATAATTAGAGCCAAACTCGAATAATTGCTAATCGGTTTGACTGCAACAGTCGTAAATTAAAATAGCAAAGTCGAAATTGTCTTAATCCAGACTGATTGCATCTCGCCTCAATCGACATATTCGGATATAAGTATCTAACAACAGATTATCTGATTCTGTGAAAGTTTACCAAATCAAACATCATCCAAATATTATTGTCGATCTCATTTTTGTTCGATCCTTTTGTACATCTTTTAGACTCTAATTTCATACCGTAAAATATATGCATTTCGTTTTTGTAAAAAAAGGAAAAATAGGAAAATCCTACTCTAAATATCTCCACTATATCCTCAACGTACTTAGATTTTTGACCGTAGAAAATATCTCTCTATCGTTGTTTCCCAGGTTCCTTCCCATGCACGTACTCCCTGGAATATCATTGGTCGTCATCAACATTTTTTCTCTCTTGTCTCTATCGCCGCTTAAATGAGTAACCGGTAGAATATCTTCTACGTGCACATCCTCTCTCGGCCTTTATCTTCTTGCGCAGATTTTTCCTCCAGCCTCACCTTCGCCTGCTCCTTGGACTAGCGTCTGGCCACCAGCTTTCCAGTCGCACGATATTTCCTATTTCCCAGCCTTGATTTCATCTATTTCCCTGCAGATTTTTTCTTATCTCCCTCATGCGAGTGTAGACTGATATTTTGCAGCTGCCGCCTTTATCCCCTGGCTGTGTCGCTCCAGCTCCTAGGAAAAAATCAAGCCGCCCCTCAGCTCTCTTCCTCTCGCGCATGCTTTCTCCCTATGTAGGGCGCCGCCGACTCCAGTCCCCAGCCGCCCCTCGCTGTGAGCTCTTCGTGTCCCTTGCCGGCCGTGGTCCTCCCTGACCTCGCCCCGACGCCAGCGAGCCATCTCGAGTCCGGCCAAAGACACCCCTGCGCTATGGTCCTTGCTCGGCCACGACATGGCCATGAATGTCCTACGTTCTTGCCATACTCTCCGTCGACCCCATTAGCCACGTGCCCAGCCGAGCGTCTTGCTCCTCCCCTGCTCCCTGATTTCTCCAGCTCGCTCTAGAGCTGTGGAGCTCCCACGCGCGTTCCCTGCAAGCTCCTCGCGCGGGTCGCGTTTCTCTTCTCGGCCATGGCTGCGCGCCGGCGCTCTTCCTTTACCGCGGTTCCCCAGCTCCCTCTAGCTCACGGAGCTCCCTTCTCTGCTCCCATGCCATGCCCATCTCCCTCTCATCTCCTCTGTTCCGTGTTGCTCGTTCTCTTTGCGCCTTACCAAAGTCCCGCGCGGCTCCCTGCTGCGCTCGCCCTTGGTGTTGGCTGCGTGCTCCTCGTTCGGCTCGGTCACGACCTCGCCGGCGTTCCTCCTTCTCTGTTCGCCGCGCGCACGAACTTTCCTTGCTCGTTGGTGTTTGGTCCCTGCTCCACTGCGCCGTGCTGTTTCTCTGCGCGCATCAAGTTCCCTCATCGAGTTCGCTCTGGTCGCAAGCCTGTGTGTCCTCACTACGCCTGTATAGCCCAATTGCGACGCTATGCACCACTCTGGTCATTGACATCGTGCCTCGCATCCCGCCTATTCGATAAAACACCCTCACGCTCGCCTCGCCACTAACCTTGGTGTCGTCGTTGTCCACTTCCGTGTCAAGCCATCGTCGTGTTGTCGCTGGTGATAGCTTCACGTGCCGTCAAGTCCCAGGAATCTGCACGCATGTCATAGTCGGTGCCCAACATCTTTGTGTCACCCTTTGTGTGCTGTGACACCCCCTTGCTCCTCATCGTCAATTCACGTTGTGTCCACGATGTGCTTGTCGACTCCGACGACCTGTTTTCCAATTGCGTGCTACCTACGCCGATTTTCCGAAGCCCCCTATCGTGCTCGACCCTGGAAGCCTCCAACTCGTCAACATCCCTTGCGTCCTCAAAAAAATCCCGAGAGTTTGGATGAAGCAACAAATCCTAGCAGAATCGGAAATCGTAGCTGTGCTCGTGGCCTTCAAGATGGATTAAATTATTGGTGAGCTGTCGTCGCTCTCGCTTTTCGTTTTAATATTTCTCGTCAGTTTGGTATACTTGCGCTGTTAACATGTGCCAGTGACATGCGCGTAAATCGCAGTACTGAATTAGTGCCAGAATAAAATTTGATCAGGTAGAATAGTGCAGTCTAGTACGTTGCTCGTTATGTATTTGGTGTTATGCGTGGACCGGGAAGCGTCATCGATTTCATGGGTTCAAGTAGGATTTTAGTATGGCAAGCTGATTCGTTATTCCCGTAGTCGCATTGTTAGATGGATTGAATAAATATGTGAGGTGTGAAATAAAATTAAAATAGTTCTTTGTGAGCGATGTGGTATAATTAATAATGTGAAGGATAAGTTAGCGTTTATTTAAATTGTATGTAATTCAAATTAATCTAGAAGCATGATCTAAAAGATTAGTTAAATTGTTCCTGCACATACTATAACTCTGGGTGTCCAATAATAGGAGTCTAAATATTGTTAAACTCTCGATGTTATGCTTTAGCTAAGGATAACATAGCGTGTATTCATATTCATTGCTGCTTGATGTTTGAATTAGATTTGGTTAAGCTAGAAAGGCACAACTATTGCACTTAGTCATACGTCGATAACTAGTGTTTCCGTATGAAACGGTACAACGCCTCGTCACTAGGTGTTTAATTCGCTATTGTGTAGCACTATTTAGGTTTGTAATATTCCTGTCTATATGCATTCATGTGCATAATGCATTTCATTCAGGTACATGAATTAACCACGTGATGCGGAAGACAACCCAAGTCGACCCCCAGGATAATGCAAGGAGTGGTCTTCTTCGCACGACGATGTCGTCAGTCGGACCAACCTGAAGATGGGCCAACTGAACGAGTGCCAAGCCAAAAGATGCTCGCCAAGTGGTCGCCACTTAACAAACACTAACGTAGTGTTTATTCTAGGCAAGCCCCGGTGCATGCAACCCCTTCCTTGTGTTTTTAAATTATTTTTGCACACTTTAAGTCTAGTGAATGTGCATTAGGTTTATAGGAGTTTCTTGAAAACCCTTTGATGCATTGGCTACCTTGAAATCCATTCCTTTTATAGATACTTCTGGCGAAGTATAAAAATATAATTTACAAAAAAATGCTTAGCCCTGCTTATAAGCAGATAGAGTTTGTCCTTTGCACTTATGCCTAGCTCAGGTTTATCATGAGGAAGGATGACTTCTACCTGCAAGAATATTTTCATTAGAAGCATGGTGGGATCTTACTGCAAAGTTCCCTAGAATGCTCTTTTCATCCTTAGGAACACAAAACAATCCTAAAGGTGGAAGTACTTAACTCGAGACTTGGGCTAGGAACAGGTGATGCTCCACCCAGGTTAATTAAGGATTGGATGCGTATGTAGGCATGTATGATCAAGGACTATCTTAACTGGCCACATGCCCTGGATATGGGACAGGGTAAGCTTGAACCCGGCTATTCCATACGTGAAAAGACAACCGCGCACTGGGCGTGGGAGATGGTGGGAGTAGCGTGTACCCTCCTGGCTGGAGGCTGGATGGAGGAGTACTGTGCTCCCGGGTAGCGCGGACCAGTTCACGTTATGGAGGATATGTGGGGATGGTTGACATATGCAAGGGTTAAGTGCTACATATATTATGTGGTTAGAGATCCTCAGCTGAGTAAATCGATTCGGATCACCATTATATCCCCGGAGAGTGGAGACTTGATCTCCGACCTACAACCTAAGTCAGGATGTAAACAAATGAATAAAAATGATGTTGTATTGATGAGATGGTGAAATTATACTAGATGCAACCAGAGTCTATTAATATTTAATCTGGCGTTAAAATATTAGAAGTAAGGACTCACTTTAGTAAGCTATTTCTGCAAAAGTATCTAAGTTGATTCTTGCTAAAGCCTTTTCCTTGATTGCTATTCACCCAGCATATCCTTGAGAGTCATTTTTCCTTAGTCGGGTATGTCTTGCTGAGTAATTCCGTACTTAGGGTTTTATTCCCTGTTGTTTTCAGGTTTTAACTTTGTGTTGCAGTTGATGGTGTTAAGTGCCGGTGGGCTCGGCCTTCTTATAAGTCTAAGTACTTCTTCTATACTTCTTATTGAGGATGGTCACTTGAACTAGCATATATTTCAAACTTATACTTTTGTAATCACTCCGATAAACATAAAGTAAACTTGATGTAACTTGTAAAATTTGGTAATAAGATTTCCGCTGCAAAATTGTTGGTGTGTGATTTGTGTTTACTTAATCTTGCGGTTCTGGTTGTAAGTGGTTGATCCGGGGTCCTTGGGACACTCGGACGGATCCTGTTAAGTTATTTGGTGCACATGCATAGCCGTCTGAGGTCTTTGAGACAAGGACAGGTGCATGTGGGTCCAATAACTTGGGAGGTTCTGCCACACGTACCAAGATGTTTGTCCTGTGATATGCGACAATGAGGTTAGTGTAGGAAGGTGAAGCCATGGTCTGCCCCAGAAGGACGCCATTTGCGAATCTCACCATCGACTCCCCAGAACATGCAGACTAATGCGCCCCTCTTCGCTACTAGCTGCTGGAGTAGAGATATCTGATTGAAAAAGAAAGCATTGACAATTACAACAATGAATTCTAATTGAACTTAGGATAAAACTATGTCATGTAATGGAAACACGAAATTATGCCATCGACACCTTTGGAAGAGGTATGTGCAGAGTTGCGCATGGAAAAACTAATTTTCACATCTACAAACAATAGGTAGCAGTAGTTTTAAAATCACATTACCACCAGAGAAACAAATCAAGTGAATAAGAACACTAAAAGCAGTTGACAGAAGCAGCTATATGAAGCATGTTTATTTTATTTGGGATGAATAGTTATATGATCTTGAGGTTCTTATCCCTTCTTCTCGCTGAAACTATGCAAGCATATAATAAGTCAAAATAACAATAGGGGTCGTTACATCCATCTATCAGAGTAGAATAATTAAAAAGAAAAATAACCAAAGATGATAATAGCTAGCATGAACATAACAAAAAAATTAGATATATGGCGTATAGGAAAAGGAAACATATAATGGTAATTCTAACTCCACATGTTACATTCAACCATCTTATTGCAAATGCAACAGTGAAACAATTTTACCTCATGGAGCATTCTATAGAAATTGTACCAACTGGAGACCACTTGACTTGAACCTTCCCAACTCCCTTAACAACATATGCCTAAAGGTCAATAACCTTCGAAGGAACAAATTAATTTATTGAGTACAATTACCCCAAATGGAAACAACAGATCGCTCAAGGAAAGAGAAATATAATGGACATGCTATATTTGTAAAGCTTAAATCTTACATGCACAGCAAAAAGCACAATAGATTCACCAACGGAGCTTATTTATACCATCCGAGTTAAAGTAAATCTACTGTTGCACACATTAGAACTCTAACTTCCATTGAACTGGAATTCCATTTTACCATATGTTCTTGGTCATGTGTCAAAGTGTCTTAACCCAAAGATGTCATTCAATGATCCATATTCTTTTCAGAAACCTTACTGTGGTAACAAAGGATCATCAACGTACTCGTGAAATAACAAACTGGACAGTAACAGACAGGGTGTGCCTATATTAATTAGTGGAAGAGGCCCCATTCCACATGATGGTCTCCACTACTTTAGTATCAAATGCAGAAGTACCTTTTTCTTAGGTAAGGTTTTAGCAAATGCTGAGCAATGAGTGTGCCTAGCTTGCTGAGGTCATGGAAATCTAGGAACTTTGCCAAAGTGTTTCACTGAACCAAAATTAGGTGAATGGCCCAACGAGAATCTATCCATCTTCATCACAACACGGTAGGAGGACAACTAAATTTTCATTGTTAAGAAAGCATCTATTTGAGGTACACATGTTTGCAGACAACACAATACAGTCCAATTTACAGTTCTAATTTTAGTACTTCCCATACACCATACCTTTGTAATCACTCAGGCTATAAGACTCAATAGATCACATACAGGTAAACACAATAAATCACCAAAACAAAATGCAACAAAGTGGGTACATAGTCTTGATCTGTAATCAACAATAAAACACATTTACTTGTTTTGTGTTATGTTTTACCCAATTTGGTTTAGACACTGCATTCTAGACTACCAAAAAACTTCTGCTAAAAACAACAGCATGCCATGATGTTTGGGGGCAATTTGATACCAAATGTCCTTTCTTATATGTTTTTGTGTAGTCAATTGAATGCAGCAAAGTGGATCCTTAGTCTTGATCTGCAATCACCATTAGAACATATTTACTTGTTTTGTGTTATGTTTTACTCATTTTTGGTTTTGATGGCCTATTAGAAACTTATGTGCCATCAATCAAGAAGATCAAAAACCACGTCCCATAGAAAAAGGCACGCTTGCCCAAAATACAGCTCAAATTTTGATAAGTAGAGCCCCCAAAAAGTGAAAAAGAAAAGAGAAGCAGTATGAATATGACATGCATCTCGGGACATACAGCTTCTCAGATTTGATGGGTCTGCTAGAAAGTAAAGATTCAGGGCAAATTCAAAGCTCCAGGGTCTTAGATCATACAACTTGCAAAATCAAATAAACTGTAGCATGCTAGCCAACTTGTTTTGGACTGAAGGAGACATTGTAGCTGAAGTAAAAAACAACAGGGAAACAATAACACTATCCCGAAGTACAAGTACATGTTTGCACAGTGAAGACTTGCCCTTGTTGCTAAGGTCGTAATACTTCGCATCCAACTCCAGGTATGGGAAGATGAGCTACACACATTTCAATCCCATTTTGTCCCACTCACATCAGCAAACCATCAAGTGATCAGATTAGAGGTTACTATGGATCGAAACCACCAGAAAACAATTATAAAATCCATAGACCTTATCCTTTATCATCTTCTAGATGACCCGTGTCATCTCATCCCCTGAAAACAAAACAACCATAGCAGTCTAGTCATCAGCTCATCCACACGCCTATGCCCATGCGGGACGAAAGAGAAGAGAGGCGGGAGGCTCATCCACACGTTTATACCCACACGAAATGGAAGGGAAGAGAGGCGGGAGGCCGACATACCGTCCATCCCGATGATGGGGTTCTGCGCCTTGATGCGGCTCTGCTCAGCCACCACGCGTGGCAGCGATGGTGTTGCAGCAGAGTGAGGCACCGCGAAGCACGTGACTGCTTCTGGGGACAGGCGGGAATGCGGAGGAGAGAGCTAGACCTCGAGGTCGTGGCGCTCATCGGCGATGGAGAGACGAATCTAATTTAATTTACTCACCTGGTCATCGCGCTCTCGATTCGTTGCCACGTCGGGCTCCTTGAACCGCCACCGCGGAAGCGTGTCGAGCTGCTTGTCGGAGGCACCCTGGCCGATAGAGGCTGAGTTCATGTTGTAGCCGACCACGGGCACGCACCAGCAGAGCAGGAGGAAGAGGAGGAACGGGAGCGAGTAGACAACGCCGCCGTGCTCGGAGTCATCGGTGTGGAACACGACGTGTCACTGGCGTTATAGTAGTAGGCGTCATCGTTTTCCTCGTCATCCAATGACTTGGCCAGCGCCACCTCCGGCGCGTGTAGGAGTGGATGAGGGCGTGGAGGCCGCGATGCGCTCCTCCCAAGGTCGGCTGCACCGGATCCGCCACGCGCCCACGACAGGCGAGTCGTGGAGTGGATGAGAGCGTGGGGGTGCGCAACGCCGACGGTGAGGAGAGATTGGACGACATTCACGGCAGGGAAATCACGTGATTGACGGGGGCATGGGCATGGAACCTGCGCGCTTGCCCTCACGAGGTTGCGGCATCGAGTGGGAGGAGACAACGACTTCGCTGTGAGGGGAGAGAGAGGATGGGCAGGCTTCCGCGGTTATTGGGATTTTCGTTGTTCATGAAGTGGGCATCGCGGGGGCAGGCAGGGGTGAAGGACGTGGAGGCGGCTATCACGGCGGGGGTGGCGGGCGCGGCATTCTCGCCCCTGTGCACACCCGCGGCGTTGAAGGCGGGATGGTGGCGCAAGGCTTGGGAAAGGGGATCGCGTGGGGAAGGGCGGCGATGGCGTAATGGAGGCGCCGTACATGGGGAGTATAACGGGGGCATGGTGAAGCCAGGTGTGGACGCCCTTACTAGATACATATGGATTAGTAGAGATTGGTCCCGTGAACCCCCACTCCTGTCCCCACCAATACATTCATTCTCACCAAACAAACAAAGAATCCTAAACTTCTACCGCTAAACTCACATTCCCTCCTTTCAATTACCTCCAACCAAACGCGTCCTCACTCCTCACGACATGAACCTTGACAGTTCTGTTTTATTTATTCTCACCATATAAAACATTGAACGTTTGTCTATACATTGCTATGGATTTTATATATCGTATAGGTGGATTTACTTAAATAATATTTATTTAAATATAGCACTACAGTAAACGAAGAAAGTTCCGACGGTCACGCTATCTCCGACGGCCTCGTAGGAAGCCGTCGGATATTATCTTATGTCCGACGGCCAACAGGGGCTCTCGGACATAAAGACTTATGTCCGACGGCTAGTCACGAGGCCGTCGGACATAAGCTTATATCCGACGGCCGCGTGACTAGCCGTCGGACATAAGGTTATATCCGACGGCCTCTTAACTAGCCGTCGGACATAAGGTTTTTTAACACACGGTTCCGGCCCGGCGCGGTTCATTTTCACGCGCGCGCGCTCGCTTCTCTCTCTCTGCCCGCTCACCGCCGCCGCCGTCGACGCTCGCCGCCGCCGCCGTCGAGGCCCGCCGCCCCGCCGCCCGGCCACCCGCCGCCCCGCCGCGGCCGTCCGCCGCCCCGCCGCGGCCGTCCGCCGCCCGCCGCGGCCGCCCGCCGCCCGCCGCGGCCGCCCGCCGCCCGCCGCCCCGCCCGCCGCCCCGCCGTCGGCCGCCACGCACAGCCCGCCGTCGACGCCCGCCCCGCCCGCCCGCCGTAAGGTATTAATGTATTATTAATATTTTGTATATATTAATATTGTTTTGTAGTTTATTTTATTATATCCGAGGGCCTAAATTTAATTAGTGGTGCTTAGATAATTTTAATCTTTAATTTCCGACGGTAATTATTATGCCCTCGGAATTAAGGTCAGTTTATATGATTTGTCACCCGTAATAATGTTATGTAGTGGTGTCTATATAATTTAAACTCTTAATTTCTGAGGGTAATTATTAAGCCCTCGGAAATAAGGTTGTTTTATTTGATTTAGGGTCCCGTGAAATAATTATTAAGTCAAATCGAGCACGAAGTGGGGGCTGCTGAGATTTTCCAAGACGAAGAACTTACAAGCACGTTTAATGTTCAAACTGAAATGTTGGAAGAATCTTTATTAGGTGATCAAAATGATGTAGAGGTTCCTCCAAAACGAAAACGAGTGACGAGAAAGAAGAAAGCTACTTGGCGTCCATTAAATCGACGAAAGCAACTAGATCCTGATTTTGATTACGATTACGATTGACGAGTATGGAACATGATTTTATTGCATATTTTATTATTTTATTTCATATTTTATGATTTTGTTGCATATTTTATTGTCGATTTATGTACTAACATGTTGTTGTTAAAATAGGATGTCAAAGAAAATGAAGTCTTTTGCTCGTAGTTTGCTTGGGACGAGGAGTAGCTCGAGGAGCAGCTCGAGGGGTGAGGATTCAGTTTTTCAGGGCTCAGGTTCTACCATGAGCAGACGGAGAGCGCTGGCAGAACATTTGCCTCCACAAGATGTAAGTTAGTTGATAAATTACATTATTTGAGTTACTTAATATTGTATGATGTACGGTATTTGTTTCATAGGATGCTGAAATTGAGGAACCAGTGGTAGAGGATCATGCAAGAGATGATGTTGAAGATGATGGTGGAGATGATGGTGGAGATGATGCTGGAGACGATGCTGGGGATTCTGGGGCTGGTGGAGATTCCGCAGCTGGGTCTGGAACTTCTCGAGTTAGGAGAATGAGGAAGCTGCATTTTGTTGGACCACCTCCAGAGCTTCCACCCGAATCTCGGGTTTTGATAAAGCCTAGTGGAAAGTGAGTGACATGTCTTTGCTTAAATGTTATTGAAAGTTATGTTTTAATTTCCACATTGTGTATACTATTTCCAGGTCTTGGATCGACGACTCGTTCACAGGCACAGGACACTACAGGCAGGTGAACATGGTGCTTGGTAATCTTGTTCGTCTGCACTGGCCTGGTGTTGTGACTTTGCCTACTGGCGAGTCTGTCCCCGCCACCACTTGGGAGCATTATCGCTATGGTGTCTGTAGAACGTTTGGCAACACACAGGCACTAGTTTGGGATGCATTCTGGGTATGAATTATTTATACTATTTTAGTTATTCCATACATGTTTGCTTTTATGATAACACTAATTTTTTTTGCAGAAACGGTACAAGTTGCCGGACGATGGATCATATGATATGAACGCTCGTTACGTGTTTGAGTATAACGCGAACGATGTCGTTGCAGATGCAATGTACTATGCACGAATTCAGGCTATAAAGGCATGGTACAGAGCAAATGCTGATGATCGACCGATGCCAAATACCAAGGCCGAGTGGTCATCAATTTACTTGACGGAGGAGCAATACCTAGAGGTAAACAGGTTCTTGCCTCTCAAATCGCACGAAGCCATGTATTTGCTTGCTTTATTTAAAAAATTTCATGTAGGTGTCGGTGCCGTGGATGGCCACCCGATCGGAGGGTTATCGGGCATTGTGCAGATGGTGGGCTTCCCCTGAGTTTCGTGCCATTTCCGAAAGGAACAGGGGAAACCGTGGGACCGAGTCGTTCCACAACTACGGTGGTGATGGTCATGTGCGCTTGGCTAAGCGAATGGTAAGTCACAGTTTGTTGTAACTTTTGAATTACATAGAAATGTGTCATTGTAACTTTTATGTACAGGAAGTCAAATCCGGTCGTACGCCCACGGATGTGGAGGTGTACATGCAAGGGCATAGGGGTTCTGATCCTCAGAATCCTGATGTGTTATGCACTCAGACGGCCACCGACCGTCTAGTGAGTTTTTGATACTCTATTATGTGTTTGATATTGTTTGCAAGGGCATATATAGGGGTTATGCACTTATATTTGATATTGTTTGCCTCCAGGCTTCGTATGGGGAGGAGATGGTTCAACGTCATGGGCAGGAGTACGATTGGAGGAGCCAGCCAATCGACCCTCAGGCAGCATATGCTAGCGGAGGAGGACAAGCCCACGGACGGTGAGATTATTTAATTTGGATTACAAAATTGGCATCATATGCTTGCGATTCAACTGAGGCATGAGTTACTATACTAAGTGCATGGTTCACTCTTGTAGGTTGGGTATTTTTGATTCTACGATTGATTCCAGAGAGCTAAGACGCCGTGGACGACAGTCCACATCGTCGTCTTCACAGTCGTCCCGTTCACGATCATCCGCCCACGACATAGAGATGGCAGTGTTGCGTCAACAGGCAGAGTACCATCAATCAGTCTTGAGGGAACAATTGGAGTACCAGAGGCAACAATCTGAGTACCAGAGGCAACAAGCCGAGTACCAGAAGAAGAGGGACGAGTATTATGCAAACCTCCAGGCCCAAAATCAAGCTCTTCTCTCGGTAAGCTGAAGTAACATTTTGTAGCTTATTTTGCAAAACACTTGATGTGTATCTTATTAGCTCAACAATAACTTGTATATTATTTGTAGCAACTAGCCCAACAAGCGGGCGTCCCGATGCCGACATATGGGATGCCGCCTCCGGAGTTTGCACTGCCAATGCCAATGTTGGCGCCTCCACCACCGCCTCCGCCTCCGTCACAATTCCCTATGGTATGTACACATATGCGTGTGTGACATGTTCATAGATGTCTTATGTGTTTAAATGAACAAGTGAGTGGTTACTATTTCATGTGCTTGTGTTATAGGGATTTCAGACACCACCCGCTTCAGTTGCCGCACCTGGAGATGGGTCTGGTCAGGACGACCCAACACATTCGTGGGTGAACAATCTTTTCAGCACGCATAGTCCAGCCGGAGGAGGTGGCGATGGATATGAGTGATAATGATGTAAAACACTTGTTGCAACCTTTCATGTGAAAGCCTATCCGTCGAATAATGTTCATTTTGGAGTTTGGACAACTATGTTTATGTAAACACTTGTTGCAACCATTTGGAACTATGTCGTTATGTTAAATTTTGTGAATGTGAATGCTTATGTGATTATATTTGTGAATGTGTATACTTATGTGAGTATATTTGTTAATGTGAATGTGTATATGTGTATGAAATCTGTTTTGTATTTGCAAATGTCAGATTTTTTAAATTTCAGATTTTTGTGCAATTTCTGAAAAATGTTATGTCCGACGGCTTAGTGTAGGCCGTCGGACATAACATAGACCTTATGTCCGACGGCTTAAAACCGTCGGAGATAAGCTGTATGTTATGTCCGACGGCTTTAAACCGTCGGACATAACAGCTGTGGGCCCAGGCGACGGGTAAAACGGTTACGCGGCCTTATGTCCGACGGCTCGATAGGGCCGTCGGACATAGTGTATGTCCGACGGCGGCCGTCGGATATAACGCTATTTCCGACGCGTTATCCACGACGGCTTAAAACCGTCGGAGATAAGCTAATGCCGTCGGAAATAGCTTATCTCCGACGGTCCAAGTCTTATGTCCGACGGTTTTAGCCGTCGGAAATTTTGTCGTTTACTGTAGTGTAGTTATATTTTTTATTTTAAAATTATTAATATATGTATATATTTACAATATCTTTCTTTTATATAACACAGAGATATGAGTTATGGTAGTAGAACTCAAGCACTCTGCACTAGCTGGGGTAAATAACGCACAACTAAACTTACGCTTAAACATAGTAGAGATTTATTCTCATAAAAAATGGTATATGTGAATATGCGATACTCCTTAGGTAGAATACTACACCACATATACATTTATATCCTACAAATTTCAGCCAAATCTTCCAAATTATTACTAACTCACTTTTCGTAACCAAAATTCCAAAAACACAACAATAGCAACATAAAGCTACTCCTATCATGTACCTCTGTCATACACGCTACAGCTGCGCCTCTAGGTCCCTCTCCCCGTCGTCTACCAGCCTTCCCTGTGCTGTCCATGCCATCGACATGGACGCGCGCGACGGACCGCCTTCCTGGCCCTTCTGGCCACAGCCCTCGCTGACCGCCGGTCTGACGACCACCTCAGCGCGGCAGACTGGGCACGTCGAGTGCTCCCTTAGCCACACGTCGACGCAGCCCCGGTGGAAGACATGCATGCACGGGGGCAGCCGTCGCGCCGCGTCTCCGTGCACCATTGCACCCAGGCACACTGCGCACTCGAGCTCCCGCTCCTCCTCCTCCTCCTCTCCGTCGTTGGCATCCTCCTCCTTCTGGTACACGAACTCTGGCAGCGCGGCGATGGCGTCGGCGCCCAGCCCCTTGGACCGCTTCTTCTCTAGTTCCGCCGCGGCGGTAGCGTCCCGGCTCGCGGACCGCCGCACAAGGTACCACCGGATGGCGCACATGACGAGCAGGATGGCGAGCAGGGAGCCGAAGCTGATGCCGAGGACGGTGATGTAGGAGGCTGCGGTGCAGCAAGCTCGTGTCGTGCCCACAGCGGCGTCGGTGGCAGTGTCGTGACGACGACGCGAGGAGTAGGGCGCACCGACGGAGACCGAGACCGTGAGGCAGGACTGGTCCGCGGGGAGGCAGCTCGCGGCGCCGCCTGGGACCTGGACCGCCGCCGTGCCCGCTGACAGAGGCAAAGGAGACGGCGACGACGAGGACGGTCGTCGTGATGGCATTGCGGTTGCGGCAGACACGCTCGCGTGGGGTCAATAGGAGGAGGCGGTGCATGCGCCCGCATCTAGAGCTTTTGAAGGTGTTGGTTGCATGGCATGGCTCGCTAGTGTCGGTGGTGAGAGGGAAGTGCGGGCGAGAGGCAAGGCTCTTGGGGTGGGGAGGGAAGATACACTAACCGCTGCTGTGAACCCATTTGGCAAGAATAGAATGCAGAGTACATACCATGGGTCCCTTTTTTTTTCTCCACTTCCTAATTTATTTTGGTTTGATTATTAGTTGTCCTTTTTCCACTTTCTAATTTACTTTGGAGCTAGTTTGAAAATTAGTTTATTTCCACTTCAATTCTTTCAAATCTACAAGAGGATTTGAGTTCCTAAACTAGATCTTAGTTTAGTTATAGAAGCACATGCAGCTCAAGGCACGACGATAGATCGATCCAAAGCATGGTTTCTAGACCTGTTCCAAGCATATCTTGGCTCACTGTTGTACCAGCTTGGGCTACCACAACCCAGTATACATGGTCGCGTCGCACCCCATACACAAAGGACTGACATAATATGGATTGTTTTCTTAGGGCTTGCTTGAAAGCAAGCAGATTAGAGAGGATTGAAGTGAATAAAATCTTCTTGTCCAACAAAAAAACTTGGTATATAGATTAAATCAACAAAAATCTTAGCCTCGTCCCTCCAATCACGCATCCCAATTGCTGCCACATGCATGGCCTTGCTCTTGCGAGTGCTCGACTTCTTTCACGTCTCGCTTCCTCCTCAATTCCCCTCTGTCTCAATCCCTTTGGTCCTCTCTATCTCCTCCTATGTTATAGCCAAGAATCGGTACTAAAATGTTTTTTTTTGTTTTTCATACATATAAATTGATATTTACGAATAACACTTTAATAAATATATACCCATACAAATATACAAGTTCTTTACTATGGTACATGTATCCAAATACTAAGATAGTTCCTTTTTTCTTCTAAAAGTGGGACACTTTATTAAATCCATAAATCTAAAGAGAGTATACATATTTCCATTATAAATAGATAAAAAAGTGTGAAAATATGTCTGAGTCCCTTCTTCCCTATTTTTCGTTTCATATCCTTCGTCTCTAGCCTTCTTCGACCTTAATTTCTTTGGCCAAGGGTTTCAAGTCAAGCGGTTCTAGGCCAAGGGGTTTCAGGCGAGGGATGAAGAGGCTCTTAACGTCAACTAATCCTTAAAGTATGAAATAAAAAAATATTCAACTAAGAGCTAGTTAGAAGATGGACATATTTTTTATTTCATGCCTAATGGCTACTTTATGATTCAAGGTCTTCCCCATTTTGTCAAGATCAATGTTAGGACGATTCCTATGAAAAACATTTAGAACAAAAAAAATAGAGTTTAAAATAAACAATGTAAGCATTATGGACACTAAAAAAAGGGAAACATATGGATAAATATCATTTTATGAATGTGTAAAAATTCAAACTTTATAGGAAAGATACGTAACAATAATACATAAGAGTTTACTTTAGTATGTAACTGTAGGATGTCCACTGTTGATAGGAATTGTTCCGAGAGTTTAAGACACTCGGTGCGACCTGACCCTTCTTATTTGCTAAGATCGTGATGTCTGATGCTTAGAGGCCACATCAGGGAGTCGTCCCCTTAGCAACCCTCGAGTAAGAGGGGTCGGATCAGTAGACGATGTTACTCTCCTTAGGAGGGTATACAGATAGGACAATTTTCCATGTCCTTCAGAGAGGCAACCCCAGTACATTTGATGAAAAGGAAAGAAGATAAAGGTACATGGTGATCTGGTGTTGTTGTCGTTGATCTAAGGCTCCCATCTAATTCTAGGAAGCCCTTATCCTTGTCCTCCTTGTCAATAGCGCTCACGATCAAGGTTGACATCTCGTGCAACACTCCTCTTCTCGGGCCACTGAAGAAGAATTTCCTTGTCAAACTGCAGTCTATATACAAAAGTTTGATTGGTAAAGCAAGGTTTAGACAAGGCTTTCCAACTTCTTTTCAAAGAAGTCGAGGTTGTCTCTTTGGTGGGTGACTGACCCTTTTTGTGGTAAGCGACGGTTGCAAGCAGGGTATCCGCCTGCTTTTGCTCCTTTTAACCTTCTTGTTGCGCTTTGCACACTTATTGGCACGGCTAGGGACGCCCTAGTTGGGTATCCTGTTGCCCCTGTCTTGCCATGAGGCCACTTGAAAGCCCCAACCTCTGTGTGGCCAGGGGCTCAGGCTTTAGTCCTCACTGTTGTCATAGCGCTCACCGCATCGGCGATGGCAGGCGCATAACATCTCAGGTTGTTCCTGAGGGCGCCCGCTCGTGCGTAGTATGGAACACATGTTGCGGGTACCCCAAGGCGTCCCTGTTCTAGCACCATAATTGGCATTTTGCCACCATGTGGATCCTATCGCACGAACATGATTGTGACAACCTTCGAGGTTGTCATTTGTTGGCTGAAGAAAGTGTCGTGACACGAAATGGCCCACTACCTGACGTGCCAATTGTTGGTGTTTTGAAACCACTAGCTAGTAATCCAAGTGCTTTGCGTGTCTAGGTGTAGATGGTGTGCAAGGAGGATACAAAGGTTTGTATGAGTTTGGGCCAAATGTCCGTATGTATAGTTGAGTAACTTCACGTTACCCTGCACTAATGTTTACAAAAGGGGGTTACAAATGATCGAGATAGGAAGAAACTCCCAAGTCTCTGGTGTGCGAGCGAGTGCTACCTATGTTACAAGTGTGATGACTACTTGTGCCAACTATTGCATGTGTCCTAGATCATGGCCCTCCTCTTCCTTTTATAGGCCAAGGCGAGACGAGGGATCATTACGGTCTGAGGGGATGGGATGAGCCGGGGTCAGGACTTATCGTGTAGTTCCTTGTCCTCTAGAATTTTGGTCGACCATAGGACTCCTGTGGATGACTCTTAATCCCTTTGTCACAATATTGTAACGATACCTCCATATCCATTACGTGTCATCTTGTCGATCATAGTGATTCACTACTAAAAAATCACCCTCCTGCAATGCGAAAAAATCATTGCAAAAGCTATAAATCGTGGGAGTTCTACCATTTGCCATAATGTCACTTTCCTTGTCAACCGTTGCAGAAAATAGAGTGATAAAAGCTTATGTCAACAATTTTTAGTACTGTTGTAATAGCTCCAGTTGTCACAACAAAACAAAATGTTGCATTCCATATTAGTTGCATCGATCAAATAACACTAAAAAGAAAAAATATCAAATTTGGGAATAACCCAGGTCTTGTTGTTTATAACAAACTACTGTACCACTAGATTACTACATTTTTTGTTAATAAAATAACTAAATATATTATGATGATTATTTTTAATAATGACATTACACCTTTTACAACAAAATTAGTATATATTACCTTCATTTAGATCTTCGTTGCAATACACTTCATGATTTTGCAACGAATAGTATGACCATAACAATAAAATATATTTGTGGCAATATTAGTAACTATATTGCAACCATTTTTATTTTGTGGCACGAAGCATCACCGTTGTGCAATGGAATTTAATTATATCGCAACTACATGAAACTCGTGGTAACATTGATTAATATATTGCAATGGTTTTGCAAATCATGGTCATAACACCTACCTCTGACAACAAAACTAATAATTATTGCAACACAAAAAAATTGTGGCAATGAAGTCTACATATCGCAACCATTTTTCAAAGTTGTGGCCATAACACATAGCTATTGCAATAAAATTTGTGTTGTTGCAATATGATCTGTGGCAATAGACCAATTTTTTAGTAGTTGTCCTGTTGTCCTTGACTAACTATTTCGGGGCAGAGTGGTTGAGTTGGTAGTATGGACCATTCCATGATGGAAGGGGCCTTCATAATTACATAACAACTCTCATGTCATCATTCGAAGTGCATTCATGTGTTAGAACCTAACCCGCACCGCCGCACGTGCCCTTACCCAGAGTGGTCATCGATATAATCTCATGAACTACAAATCTACGGGGCCGTGTGTAGCCCTCGACCCCTAGTCCGAGCGAGGCTGACTTTATAGGACGAGATTATGTCCTTCCGACCTTCTAACACTTAGGGGTTGAGTGTTGGGAAAAACGAGGACTCAAGTGAGGGCATCCTTTCCTCGACCATCTAAGGGTCAAGGGTCGAACAAAACGTGTTGGTGTTCAATCCGTCATTACCAGTTGATTTTGTTCCATATCATACCCATGATATTTATCCTAGGCAAGTCACCTCCATTAACCATATTAACATCGACAGTCAACTTATACAAATTGTCTATATTACATCCAATAATGAAGGGATGCAGAATAAGGATACCAGCACAATTAATACTTTAATGGAGGCGATAGCTCTAAGATGCCCTCCTCTATTAAAGCATTAACAAAGACGATCTTGTTTAATATGTCAGCCTCCATTGGTTATTTTTAGATTAAAAAATAGGAATTCGCCTTTTTTGAATTTTAATTCCGTTTTCACGAATTAAACACATATAATATATACTAGAAATAGACAATACACATCTAGAGATGGGCCAAAGTTCAACCATAAAGAGCTTGTGGGCTTGAGATGCCAAGATCGTAATGGTTCCCTATAGGGTCTGAAAGGGAATTAGGCTTTCACCTAGTCCCTAATTAATTTTGGTGGTTGAATTGCCCAACACAAATATTTGGACTAACTAGTTTGCTCTAGTGTATAAGTTATACAGGTGCCAAAGGTTCACACTTAGCCAATAAAAAGACCAAGTATTTGGTTCAATCAAAGGAGCAAGAGCCAACCGAAGGCACCTCTGGTCTGGCGCACCGGACATGTCCGGTGGCACCAGAGGACTCCGACTTCAAACTCGGCAGCCTTCGGGAATTCTCGGAAGCCGGCGCGCTATAATTCACCGGACTGTCCGGTGTACACCGGACAGTGTCCGGTGCTCCAAGGATGAGCGCTCTCGCGAACTCGGCAGCCTCGGGAATTCACTTCGGCCACTCCGCTATAATTCACCGGACTGTCCGGTGCAACAGCGGGGCAACGGCTACTTCGGCGCCAACGGCTACCTGCGACGCATTAAATGCGCGCGCTGCGCGCGCAGAGGTCAGGCACGCCCATGCTGGCGCACCGGACAATCTACAGTGCATGTCCGGTGCGCCACCGGACATTCAGGCGGGCCCAGAAGACAGAGCTCCAACGGTCAAACCCAACGGCTTTTGGTGACGTGGCTGTCGCACCGAACATGTCCGGTGTGCACCGGACTGTCCGGTGCACCATCGAACAGACAGCCTCACCAAACGGCTAGTTTGGTGGTTGGGGCTATAAATACCCCCAACCACCCACCATTCATTGCATCCAAGTTTTCCACTTCTCAACTACTTACAAGAGATCTAGCATTCAATTCTAGACACACCCAAGAGATCAAATCCTCTCCAAATTCCACACAACGCCCTAGTGATTAGAGAGAGAGATTTGCTTGTGTTCTTTCGAGCTCTTGCGCTTGGATTGCTTTCTTCTTTCTTGATTCTTTCATTGCGATCAAACTCACTTGTAATTGAGGCAAGAGACACCAATCTTGTGGTGGTCCTTGTGGGAACTTTGTGTTCCAAGTGATTGAGAAGAGAAAGCTCACTCGGTCCGTGGGATCGTTTGAGAGAGGGTAAGGGTTGAAAGAGACCCGGCCTTTGTGGCCTCCTCAACGGGGAGTAGGTTTGCGAGAACCGAACCTCGGTAAAACAAATCCACGTGTCTCACTCTTTATTCGCTTGTGATTTGTTTTGCGCCCTCTCTCGCGGACTCAATTATATTTCTAACGATAACCGATCTCGTAGTTGTGATTATTTTTGAGAATTTCAGTTTCGCCCTATTCACCCCCCTCTAGGCGACTTTCAATTGGTATCAAAGCCCGGTGCTTCATTAGAGCCTAACCGCTCGAAGTGATGTCGGGAGATCACACCAAGAGGGAGATGGAGACCGGCGACAAGCCCACTACGAGCCAAGGGAGCACTTCATCGGAAGAGTCCCGCACCAAGAAGAAGGAGAAGAAGAAGGACTCCTCCAAACGGAAGGAGAAAAGATCTTCTTCCTCACACCACAAAGAGAAGAACGAAAAATCTTCTTCTCACAAGTCGCATCGGAAAGGCGACAAGCACAAACGGATGAGGAAGGTGGTCTACTACGAGACCGACACTTCATCAACATCGACCTCCGACTCTGATGCGCCGTCCGTAACTTCTAAGCGCCAAGAGCGCAAGAAGTTTAGTAAGATCCCCTTACACTATCCTCGTACATCTAGACATACTCCATTACTTTCCGTTCCATTAGAGCATCTCCAACAATGCCTCAAACTAGTGCCTTAAATTGAAATATAGGGCTCTATACAGGAAAAACTACTCCAACAGTGCCTCAATTCAACAAATTTTGTCAAAAAACTATAGGGCACCCTCTCAAGTGCCTCAAATATACTACACCGTAGTGGGCTGCCCTATAATCTAGATTTGGGGCTTTACTGTTGGAGCGGGGTGTTTTGTTGGTGCCCTAAATTCTATAAAATTTACTTATTTTTAAATTATAAGACATTTTTATAGGTCACATTGTTGGAGATGCTCTTAGGCAAACCGCCAACTTTTGATGGCGAAGATTATGCTAGGTGGAGTGATTTAATGAAATTTCATCTAACCTCACTCCACAAAAGTATATGGAATGTTGTTGAGTTTGGAGCACAGGTACCATCCATAGGGGATGAAGACTATGATACGGACGAAGTGGCCCAAATCGAGCACTTCAACTCCCAAGCTACAACCATACTCCTCGCCTCTCTAAGCAAGGAGGAATACAACAAGGTGCAAGGGTTGAAGAATGCAAAGGAAATTTGGGACCTTCTCAAGACCGCGCACGAGGGTGATGAACTCACCAAGATCACCAAGCGGGAAACGATCGAGGGGGAGCTCAGTCGCTTTCGTCTTCGCCAAGGGGAGGAGCCACAAGATATGTACAACCGGCTCAAAACCTTGGTGAACCAAGTGCGCAACCTCGGGAGCAAGAAATGGGATGACCACGAAGTGGTTAAGGTTATTTTGAGATCACTTATTTTCCTTAACCCTACTCAAGTTCAATTAATTCGTGGTAACCCAAGATATACACTAATGACTCCCGAGGAAGTAATCGGGAATTTTGTGAGCTTTGAATGTATGATTAAAGGCTCAAAGAAGATCAACGAGCTTGATGAGCCCTCCACGTCCGAAGCACAACCGGTGGCATTCAAGGCGACGGGGGAGAAGAAGGAGGAGTCTACATCGAGTAGACAACCAATTGACACCTCCAAGCTCGACAATGAGGAGATGGCTTTAATCATCAAAAGCTTTCGCCAAATCCTCAAGCAACGGAGGGGGAAGGACTACAAACCCCGCTCCAAGAAAGTGTGCTACAAATGTGGTAAGCCCAGTCATTTTATTGCAAAATGTCCTATGTCTAGTGACAGTGACAGGGGCGACGACAAGAAGGGAAAGAGGAGAGAAAAGAAGAAGTACTACAAGAAGAAGGGCGGCGATGCCCATGTTTACCGGGAGTGGGACTCCGACGAGAGCTCCACCGAGTCCTCCTCCGACGAGGACGCCGCCAACATCGCCGTCACCAAGGGACTCCTCTTCCCCAACGTCGGCCACAAGTGCCTCATGGCAAAGGATGGCAAAAGGAAGAAGGTTAAATCTAAATCCTCCACTAAATATGAATCCTCTAGTGATGATAATGATAGTGATGAGGAAAATAATTTGCGAACCCTTTTTGCCGACCTAAACATGCAACAAAAAGAAAAATTAAATGAATTAATTAGTGCCATCCATGAGAAGGATGATCTCTTGGACTCCCAAGAGGACTTCCTAATCAAGGAAAATAAAAAGCATGTTAAGGTTAAAAATGCTTATGCTCAACAAGTTGAAAAATGTGAAAAATTGTCTAGTGAGCTAAGCGCTTGCCATGAGACTATAGACAACCTTAAAAATGAAAATGCTAGATTAATTGCTAAGGTTGATTCTCATGTTTGTGATGCTTCAATTCCCAATCTTAGAAATGATAATGATGATTTGCTTGCTAAGATTAAGGAATTGAATGATTCTCTTGCTAGCCTTAGAGTAGAAAATGAAAATTTGATTGCTAAGGCTAAAGATTTTGATGTTTGCAATACTATTATTTCCGACCTTAGAACTAAGAATGATATGTTGCATGCTAAGGTTATAGAATTAAAATCTTGCAAACCCTCTACATCTACCGTTGAGCACACTTCTATTTGTACTAGATGTAGAGATGTTGATATCAATGCTATTCATGATCACATGGCTTTAATTAAACAACAAAATGATCATATAACATTATTAGATGCTAAAATTGCCGAGCATAACCTAGAGAATGAAAAGTTTAAATTTGCTAGAAGTATGCTCTACAATGGGAGACGCCCTGGCATCAAGGATGGCATTGGCTTCCAAAGGGGAGACAATGTCAAACTTAATGCCCCTCTTAAGAACTTGTCTAACTTTGTTAAGGGCAAGGCTCCCATGCCTCAGGATAATGAGGGTTACATTTTGTACCCTGCCGGCTATCCTGAGAACAAAATTAGGAGAACTCATTCTAGGAAGTCTCACTCTGGCCCTAACCATGCTTTTATGTATAAGGGTGAGACATCTAGCTCTAGGCAACCAACCCGTGCCAAGTTGCCTAGAAAGAAAACTCCTAATGCATCAAATGATCATGCTATTTCATTCAAAACTTTTGATGCATCATATGTGCTTACTAACAAATCCGGCAAGGTAGTTGCCAAGTTTGTTGGGGGCAAACACAAGGGCTCCAAAACTTGTGTTTGGGTACCCAAAGTTCTTGTTTCTAATGCCAAAGGACCCAAAACCGTTCGGGTACCTAAAATCAAGAACTAAAATTGTTTTGTAGGTTTATGCATCTGGGGGCTCAAGTTGGATACTCGACAGCGGGTGCACAAACCACATGACAGGGGAGAAGAAGATGTTCTCCTCATATGAGAAAAACCAAGATCCCCAACGAGCTATCACATTCGGGGATGGAAATCAAGGTTTGGTCAAAGGATTGGGTAAAATTGCTATATCACCTGACCATACTATTTCCAATGTTTTTCTTGTAGATTCTTTAGATTACAATTTGCTTTCCGTTTCGCAACTTTGTCAAATGGGCTACAACTGTCTATTTACTGATGTAGGTGTCACTGTCTTTAGAAGAAGTGATGATTCAATAGCATTTAAGGGAGTGTTAGAGGGTCAGCTATACTTGGTAGATTTTGATAAAGCTGAACTCGACACTTGCTTAATTGCTAAGACTAACTTGGGTTGGCTCTGGCACCGCCGACTAGCCCATGTTGGAATGAAGAATCTTCATAAGCTTCTAAAGGGAGAACACATTTTAGGACTAACAAATGTGCATTTTGAGAAAGACAGGATTTGTAGCGCATGCCAAGCCGGGAAGCAAGTTGGCACTCATCATCCACACAAAAACATCATGACAAGTGACAGGCCACTGGAGCTCCTACACATGGATTTATTCGGCCCGATTGCTTACATAAGCATCGGCGGGAGTAAGTACTGTCTAGTTATTGTGGATGATTACTCTCGCTTCACTTGGGTGTTCTTTTTGCAGGAAAAATCCCATACCCAAGAGACCTTAAAGGGATTCTTGAGACGGGCTCAAAATGAATTCGGCTTAAGGATCAAGAAAATTAGAAGCGACAATGGGACGGAGTTCAAGAACTCATAAATAGAAGGCTTTCTTGAGTAGGAGGGCATCAAGCATGAGTTCTCTTCTCCCTACACTCCACAACAAAATGGTGTAGTGGAGAGGAAGAATAGAACTCTATTGGACATGGCAAGAACCATGCTTGATGAGTACAAGACACCGGATCGGTTTTGGGCCGAGGCGGTCAACACCGCTTGCTACGCCATCAACCGATTATATCTACACCGAATCCTCAAGAAGACATCCTATGAACTCCTCACCGGTAAAAAGCCAAACATTTCATATTTTAGAGTTTTTGGTAGCAAATGCTTTATTCTTGTTAAGAGAGGTAGAAAATCTAAATTTGCTCCTAAAACTGTAGAAGGCTTTTTACTAGGATATGACTCAAACACAAGGGCATATAGAGTCTTTAACAAGTCCTCAGGACTTGTTGAAGTTTCTTGTGACGTTGTGTTTGATGAGACTAACGGCTCTCAAGTAGAGCAAGTTAATCTTGATGAGATAGGTGAAGAACAGGCTCCATGCATCACGCTAAGGAACATGTCCATTGGGGACGTGTGTCCTAAGGAATCTGAAGAGCCTCCACATGCACAAGATCAACCATCCTCCTCCACACAAGCATCTCCACCAACTCAAAATGAGGACGAGGCTCAAGTTGATGAAGGAGAAAATCAAAACAATGAGCCAGCTCAAGATGACGGAAATGATCAAGGGGGAGATGCAAATGATGAAGACAAGGAGGATGAAGAACCAAGGCCGCCACACCCAAGAGTCCACCAAGCAATACAACGAGATCACCCCGTCGACACCATCCTCGGCGACATTCATAAGGGGGTAACCACTCGATCTCGTGTTGCACATTTTTGTGAGCATTACTCTTTTGTTTCCTCTATTGAGCCACACAGGGTAGAGGAAGCACTCCAAGATTCGGATTGGGTGATGGCGATGCAAGAGGAGCTCAACAATTTCACAAGGAACGAGGTATGGCATTTGGTTCCACGTCCTAATCAAAATGTTGTAGGAACCAAGTGGGTCTTCCGCAACAAGCAAGATGAGCATGGTGTGGTGACAAGGAACAAAGCTCGACTCGTGGCCAAGGGGTATTCACAAGTCGAAGGTTTGGATTTTGGTGAAACCTATGCACCCGTAGCTAGGCTTGAGTCAATTCGTATATTATTAGCCTATGCTACTTACCATGGCTTCAAGCTCTATCAAATGGACGTAAAGAGTGCCTTCCTCAACGGACCGATCAAGGAGGAGGTCTATGTTGAGCAACCTCCCGGCTTTGAAGACAGTGAGTACCGTAACCATGTTTATAGGCTCTCTAAGGCGCTTTATGGGCTCAAGCAAGCCCCAAGAGCATGATATGAATGCCTTAGAGATTTCCTTATTGCTAATGGCTTCAAAGTCGGAAAAGCCGATCCTACTTTATTCACTAAAACTCTTAACAATGATTTGTTTGTATGCCAAATTTATGTTGATGATATTATATTTGGGTCTACTAACGAATCTACATGTGAAGAATTTAGTAGGATCATGACACAGAAATTCGAGATGTCTATGATGGGGGAGTTGAAATATTTTTTAGGATTCCAAGTCAAGCAACTCCAAGAGGGCACCTTCATTAGCCAAACCAAGTATACTCAAGACATTCTAAGCAAGTTTGGAATGAAGGATGCCAAGCCCATCAAGACACCCATGGGAACAAATGGGCATCTCGACCTCGACACGAGAGGTAAGTCCGTGGATCAAAAGGTATACCGGTCGATGATTGGTTCATTGCTTTATTTATGTGCATCTCGACCGGACATTATGCTTTCCGTATGCATGTGTGCAAGATTCCAATCCGACCCTAAGGAATCCCACCTTACGGCCGTAAAACGAATCTTGAGATATTTGGCTTACACTCCTAAGTTTGGGCTTTGGTACCCTCGGGGATCCACATTTGATTTGATTGGTTATTCGGATGCCGATTGGGCGGGGTGCAAGATTAATAGGAAGAGCACATCGGGGACTTGCCAGTTCTTGGGAAGATCCTTGGTGTCTTGGGCTTCAAAGAAGCAAAATTCGGTCGCTCTTTCTACCGCCGAAGCCGAGTATATTGCCGCAGGCCATTGCTGCGCGCAATTGCTTTGGATGAGGCAAACCCTGCGGGACTATGGTTACAAATTAACCAAAGTTCCTCTTCTATGTGATAATGAGAGTGCAATCCGCATGGCGGATAATCTCGTTGAGCATAGCCGCACTAAACACATAGCCATTCGGTATCATTTTCTAAGGGATCACCAACAAAAGGGGGATATCGAGATTTCATACATTAATACCAAAGATCAATTAGCCGATATCTTTACCAAGCCTCTTGATGAACAAACTTTTACCAAACTTAGGCATGAGCTCAATATTCTTGATTCTAGGAACTTCTTTTGCTAATTTGCACACATAGCTCATAAATATACCTTTGATCATGTCTCTTTTATATATGCTATGACTAATGTGTTTTTCAAGTATATTTCAAACCAAGTCATAGGTATATTGAAAGGGAATTGGAGTCCTCGGCAAAGATAAAAGGCTTCCACTCCACTCTACTACTCACCCTTCGCCGTCGCTCCACTTCACTCTCCGTCTTTGGTATAATCTTCACTCATTTATTTATGACCAAAGGGGGAGAAAGTACTTCTAAGGGCCTACATTTCATTCTAAGTATCCGTTTTTGGCGATTCATGCCAAAGGGGGAGAAAGTATTGGCCCAAAGCAAAAGGACCGCACCACCACCATAATTTTAAATTAATGGTTTTCAATTGAAAAATTTCAAATTGGTATCTCTTTGTGTTCTAAAGGGGGAGCAAGTAGTATTTTTAAAACTTGATATCTTAAAACCCTCTTGAACACTAAGAGGAGAATTTATTTGAGGGGGAGTTTTGTTTAGTCAAAGGAAAAGCATTTGAAACAAAGGGAGAAATTTTCAATCTTGAAAATGCTTCGCAAAAATCTTACTCATTTACCTTTGACTATCTTGCAAAAAGTCTTTGAAAAGAATTTACAAAAGAATTTGCAAAACAAAACTCGTGGTGCAAGTGTGGTCCAAAATGTTAAAAACAAAGAAACAATCCATGCACATCATGTAAGTATTTATATTGGCTCAATTCCAAGCAACCTTTGAACTTACATTATGCAAACTAGTTCAATCATGCACTTTCATATTTGCTTTGGTTTGTGTTGGCATCAATCACCAAAAAGGGGGAGATTGAAAGGGAATTAGGCTTTCACCTAGTCCCTAATTAATTTTGGTGGTTGAATTGCCCAACACAAATATTTGGACTAACTAGTTTGCTCTAGTGTATAAGTTATACAGGTGCCAAAGGTTCACACTTAGCCAATAAAAAGACCAAGTATTTGGTTCAATCAAAGGAGCAAGAGCCCACCGAAGGCACCTCTGGTCTGGCGCACCGGACTGTCCGGTGTGCCACCGGACATGTCCGGTGCACCAGAGGACTCCGACTTCAAACTCTTCGCCTTCGGGAATTCTCGGAAGCCGGCGCGCTATAATTCACCGGACTGTCTGGTGTACACCGGACAGTGTCCGGTGCTCCAAGGATGAGCGCTCTCGCGATCTCAGCAGCCTCGGGAATTCACTTCGGCCACTCCGCTATAATTCACCAGACTGTCTGGTGTACACCGGACTGTCCGGTGCAACAGCGGGGCAACGGCTACTTCGGCGCCAACGGCTACCTGCGACGCATTAAATGCGCGCGCTGCGCGCGCAGAGGTCAGGCACGCCCATGCTGGCGCACCGGACAATCTACAGTGCATGTCCGGTGCGCCACCGGACATCCAGGCGGGCCCAGAAGACAGAGCTCCAACGGTCGAACCCAACGGCTTTTGGTGACGTGGCTGTCGCACCGGACATGTCCGGTGTGCACCGGACTGTCCGATGCACCATCGAACAGACAGCCTCACCAAACGGCTAGTTTGGTGGTTGGGGCTATAAATACCCCCAACCACCCACCATTCATTGCATCCAAGTTTTCCACTTCTCAACTACTTATAAGAGCTCTAGCATTCAATTCTAGACACACCCAAGAGATCAAATCCTCTCCAAATTCCACACAACGCCCTAGTGATTAGAGAGAGAGATTTGCTTGTGTTCTTTCGAGCTCTTGCGCTTGGATTGCTTTCTTCTTTCTTGATTCTTTCATTGCGATCAAACTCACTTGTAATTGAGGCAAGAGACACCAATCTTGTGGTGGTCCTTGTGGGAACTTTGTGTTCCAAGTGATTGAGAAGAGAAAGCTCACTCGGTTCGTGGGATCGTTTGAGAGAGGGTAAGGGTTGAAAGAGACCCGGCCTTTGTGGCCTCCTCAACGGGGAGTAGGTTTGCGAGAACCGAACCTCGGTAAAACAAATCCACGTGTCTCACTCTTTATTCGCTTGCGATTTGTTTTGCGCTCTCTCTCGCGGACTCAATTATATTTCTAACGATAACCCATCTCGTAGTTGTGATTATTTTTGAGAATTTCAGTTTCGCCCTATTCACCCCCCCTCTAGGCGACTTTCAGGGTCCACTTAACGATAAGATGAGTTGACCCATGAACAGCTAGGAAGACATGGAACAAGGTGGCATAGATTTCATGACAAGCAACCTGACCTAGTCGGCTATAAAAAGACAGTGTTTCTTATTAAGTTGCATGCACCAACCAATTCAACCCAAAAGCTTAAGTTGATAGAAGGAGGTGGGCAATTCACTTATATTATATTCTAACACTCCCCCTCACGTCGAGCCTCTTTTTAGGTCTCTGACGTGGATATAAGAGCGAGCAATAATTATTTTATTTAATTGTGCTAACCAGGATTCGAACTCGAGACCTCTGGCTCCGATACCATATTAATTAAGTTGCATGCACCAACCAATTCAACCCAAAAGCTTAAGCTGATAGGAGGAGGTGGGCAATTCACTTATATTATATTCTAACATTTCTAACAACATTCAGACACTTATATCATAGCTAACTAGGACTAGAATTATGTGCCTGTCCTCTAGACTATAAAGATAGGATGGGGTACTCTCCTTATAACATCTTATAATAAGTAATCCAAAGCAAGAAAATCTAACATACATGACATATGGTATTAACTATTCAGTGGCTTGAATCTATCTAAATTGTTATCTTGCATTCACCATCAAGTTTGAGTTTCCGTCAAAGCCCACCAAACCATACTTTGGGTAACACCAAAGTAAGATTATCGATAATCAAACACTAACATATATCATAATTAAGAAACTAAGACTTCAAATGTTTTCTAGTCAGTGAAAGCTTCATGTATGTTGTAATCTCCTAACTCTAGGGGCTCCTAGTTTCTAATCTTCTCGTACTTCTCATCTCACGTGAAGTCACTGTCATGGTTGAAGTAATCTCCTTTTACATACACACAATTGTGCATGATAAATCCACATATGTTCGCTATGGTTCATGTACAGGACTTGGTGTCGACTTGTCTCCTTTCCCATCATTAGCATCCTATAGCTCATGTTGAATTTCTCGGACCCTTTGAGATACTCTTAAGTGTAGAATCTATAATAGTGTCCCTTGAGTTGTTTGGATCACTGCACGATATAATACATAATCGATTAAAACCTATAGATAACACACACAATATTATACCACATATGACTTTCGATATGTACTGTGAAGTCGCGTCTAACGACTATTTTGTTGACATTTTTTCTTGTTCTTCTCAGTTCTCGAATCAACGAGTTCGGAATCCTCAATGTACATCTTGTAAGCATTTTATAAAAAAACATGGAAATCTTATAAGTAATGACCAGATGCATGCTAGGGCATCAACTAAGCATTCTCAAGGTTCCTGAATATACAACATAGTCGGTCGATCATGGCAGATATCACATCTACAAGGCATGTATTCTCCTCTACATATAACCTTCTTCCTTCTCATGAGACGATATCTGCTTCACACTACTATTCTTGGTCACCTTCTTCTTTTTCTCACTCGAGGCTCTTTCGTCGTTCGCATCCACGAGAGACCAAATATTCCTCTTGTATTGACTCGCGTCATGGTGTGGATAGCTCCCCAATCTCACATATTGGGTGCCCCGTATATAAGATACAATGGTTAGGACAAGAATGGATCTTTTGAAGACTTTGTGACACTGGCCATATCAGCTCCTTCGCTCGATAAATGTTGGCGAGCACTTTGTTGTCCTTTAGAAGCACAGAACCAAGGATATTTAGCAACTCATTGAAGCTAGTTCCGGACCATCCAAAAAGACCCTTCAGCATCAACATTTGGAGATCAAAATACAACATCCTCCATTCCTTTGGACAATCCTTATAGAGCAGACCCATTGTCACATGTTTCAATTCTTTGAGGCTCTCTATTCACCATGGGCTCCCAAATAGAAGGTCATCATTATTGAGGTGGTTAATGAATTCATCAAAGAACTCTGCATCCTCGATGACCTCCAAGGTCGCCTCACTAAGATCATCATCATTGTCACCCCAGACATCGACCACATCTTGGACGAAATCATCCATCATGATGAAATTATTATTCTCGCCAACAACATATCGTGTTTAGCTCATGAAATGCAATACTTTGTAGTTATCAAAGGTCTCGTATGTATTTTCTCCGTTTTGAGCTAAATTTCCCCTGGTTAGGCTCAGAAATAACCATGGGATTCAGCTAACAAACCAGTTTATATTTGATACAGACAAGACTACAAGAGTAGCCGCTACTTAATAACATAAGCTTTACATTACGAGGGTTTAATTTCCGGGCGGCCGGGAAGTCACCGTCGTCGCTCGTTGTACAGGCAGGGCCTAGTCGTGCACAAGAAACAGCAACCAGCAGCTGAGCTGAGCTCAAGGGGAGATGGATCTGGGGATGATGATGTCGCCGATGTTGTTGTGCCACGGGTCGGCGAGGTGGGCAGCGAGGTTCTCCAGCGGGCCGGTGCCAGGGTACGCCGACTGCTGGACGCAGAAGCCGACGAAGGCCAGCATGGCGAGGCGGCCGTTCTTGATCTCCTTGAGCTTGTACTCCTCGAACTTGGCGGGGTCCTTGGAGAAGCCGAGCGGGTCGAAGGCGCCGCCAGGGTACTTCTTCTTCTCGGGGTCCTTCTCCATGGTGCGCTGGTGCTCGGCGAAGGCGATGGCCACGAACTCGATCACCAGGATGGTCGGCAGCGTGCCCCACGGCACCGGGGCGCCCAGGTACGTGGCCTGCCCGCCGGGGACGGCCGCCCACTCCTGCGCCTTCACCCAGTTGCCCAGGCCCAGAGCCTCCGGCACCAGGATCCCGGGGACGGCCAGCATGGCCCAGCGGCAGTGGTACACCTCCGACTCCTTGAACCGCTCGAAGTTCTCCGGCACGGTCGCGAGGCCCAGCGGGTCGAAGCCGAAGTCCCTGTATGTCAACACTCGTCAGAGAGACAGGGAGAGCAGAGCACGCCGTTGTCACTCGATCAGTCGCTAGCTAGCTTGCTTGCTTACCCGGGCGAGGAGCCGTCGAGGTGGGCAGGGCGTGGCTGGCCGGGCATCCACTCAGCGGACATGGTGACGCGGCCAGAGGTGGTGGCGTTGGCGCAGAACGGCGCCAGGCGGCTGGACCGGGACGACGGCGCCAGCAGGCTGGGCACGCCCACGGCGCTGCAGCTCCTCAGCCCGCTCGACGACGCCATCGCCATTGCTGCTTCCGCTGATCCTAGCTGGTCAGGCAGAGAGGGAGGGAGAACAAGTGGCGTTTGAGAGCCGAGTAGAATCTGAGGCTGCTATTAAGAGCGCGAGCGGCCGAAGACGAGGCGGGATGGGGATATCCATAACCCACCCGCCATTGGCTGCGATATCCGTGTGCCCGCGCTCCATTGGGCCACGTAGGATCGAGATATCTTTGGCCAGCCTACCTACCCACGTGGCATGGCCCTTCAACCTCTTGCTGCCACTTTGGCGGAGCACTCGTCGCCTTGGCCACATATGGAAAGTAAGTCCATATCATGCTTTTCCATCCATGCTTCGATATTGTTAGAGCAACTCCGATAATTTTGTAAACAAATGTCTAAATTTTAAATTTAAGAAATTAATAGAAAAATATTTCTTCAATAGGTCTGTAAATAGACTGCTAAATTTAGTTACTTGTTATTTAAACTCATTTACTCTTCACATTTAGCAACTCAATATGAACTCCCTAAACACAGTTACCGTCAATTTCCTCACACTCGCGTGCTCATTTTTCCCTTTCTCAGACACTAAGATAGCCAAGTACATCACACTTTTTTTCTACTTTCCAGCACAATGAGACAGCTATGTCCAACATGCGTGACACAAGCTTCTTCTGTGCTGTTGGACCACTGTTGCCCCATAGGTTGCGCCAACGGAGGATCACCGCTCCTCCACGAGTCCTATCGACCGGCCTTTTCTGTTCCGCCCTTGACATCTCCTCTGCTCTCAACTCTGTCGTTAGCCAAATCCGATGGGGGGCAGGTCTGCCAAAGCTAGATTCAAAATCAAACTAGTCCCTAAATATGATAAAGTATTAGAGACCAAGCTATTTTTACTTCCAATATTTATTTAGCAACTTGCTAAATATGACTTTAACAAGCTATTTTTAAAGAACTATTGGAGTTTCTCGCAACTACTATAATGCATATGTGTTGCGACAATATATAAGAACAAATATTATACTTTATTTTAGTCAAAAGTTTTAGAAATATATAAGTTAAAAAGGAACTAACCCTTTTTTTATATCTCGCTCGGTTGCTCGTGCTCCTTCAGCTAGCAGGATGATACTATGGGAGAGTGTTGCTCTGTATATGGCTTTCTGACGTATTAGACTTGAGTTGTTTCTCACGATCCATTTAAGCTTTGGTGGATTTCATGGACCATCTATAGGATAAGGAACCACAAATAAGATGAGAGAAATAGATCTACATGCTTTGCACGTGACTCGAGATAACCATAGAAATTGGTGCTTTATAATAGTAGAAAAAAGTTAACGAAACGAATGACTCTCAAGATAGATCATGTCAGAATTAGATATTGAAGGTACTTACGACATATCAGATTATAGATTATATAATCTGGATTATATATGAGATTAAATAATCTAGATTTAGAATAAATAATCTGTGTGTTGGGTATTTGACAATCCACCTTATTGGACCTTTAATTATTGATTTTTTTCATGTGTTGTGTGGCGGAGCAAGAAAAAATAGATGAAAATGATGACCTCAAGTTGTCATGAGTAATAGGGCTTTTATATAAAAAGTTGAAATAAGTTTGTGTTAAGTAGCTTATGAGATTATGATAATTTGACCACTAAATTATATAATCTACCTAAATAATCTACCTATTTATTTTATATCTATATTATTTAAGTTAGGTTATATAATCTGATTAAATTATAAGCTGAAATAAATAGGCCCTTATTCAACTGCCGTTTTGAGAATACATCACCAAGATTTAAGTAATTTTTATTACGAATTAAATATTAGGGATGCGTGCACCGACGCACATAGATAATAGATTTAATTCTATGAACACCTTTGAAAGTTTGACCTGACCACATTTTCGACGAATACATTGTCTACTGTAAAAAACAATGTCACTAAATTTTACAATAAACCATGAAAAAAAGGGCTTACATCACGTCGACAACTTCCAAGATGGTGCACAAAATTTAAGTGGTTTGACTATCGTGCCGACCAAAATCCGGCTATGTGAAGGTTGTTAAAATGTTTTCAACTATGTTTCCTTGAGATGAAATTGATCACACTACAAAACAAATGATTCTTAGAGCAACTCCAACATGTGATGGAAACTAATCCCAAAAGCATTTTTAGCGTCAAAACTCATCTCATGACGCCTCCAACAACTCCTCTTTATCTTCCTAATCTTTTTGTGACTATGCATATCTAACTCGATCCCCCATAAATATTCACGTCGATGTTGTGCCCCAATCTCCTCTGGCGCGCTTTTTTTCCTGTCTGTTGTTGACGCTGGTAGAGGCACATCCATAAAACCAAGAGCAATAGTGCGTACGTACTGGCCCAAGATGTTGGCCCATGTTCCTTTTTAATTTTTTTAGGGACAAGTTTTTAGTGATCTTCTGTGAGATAACATATTTTTAGTGGATTTTATTTTTCAATAGACGCTAATAAAAGATTTTTGGGAATAAATTTTTAGTGCTTTTTTAAAGCTGCTCTTAGAGATGACCAGTATCAATTTAGTGGCAGTTTTTGGGAACCCTTACCATGCCACTACTTATTAAATGGGGCATGGTGGTTGATTTGAAATATTTTAAAATTGCAAAAATATTAAACCATTTTTTGGAATGGATAGGGTCTACTCTAGTGCAAATATTAATCTCACAATTTTCAAAAATATACCCCTGGATATTGAAACCCATCATCTCTCATCCCTACCACCACATTATGTAGTTACTAGTGAGTTGCTCCTACATTGCTATGGTTTCTATATATATCTTATAGATACATGTATCTTGTTTAAATAATATATTTATTCAAACATGATTATATTTTTTAATTTTTTTTTCTAATTATTAGTATATATAATTACAATACATCTTCTATGTATAATATAAATGAGCGTGCACTATAGTTGTAGAGTATGTTCGGTTTGACTCATGCAAGCAGGGTTTGAAACATGTTGTTTGTGCCCCAATTTTTTGTTTATTCCAGCAGGAGGGGCAGCCGGGGCGAGCGTTTTACGTGCAAGTGGGAGGAGAAGCTAAGGCGACGCACGAAGAAACTCGTGCATTAAAAGGTGTAGTGACTTGTGACCAAGTACAATGTAGCATCCTTTTGTTATTTTTCTCCAAAATAGTCATAAATGAAAGGGCTTCAAAGCCCCATTTTTTGTTTATTCCAGCGGGAGGAGCAGCCAGGGGCGAGCGATCCAATCGGTGCCACGAGTGGGAGGACTAGCCAGACGACGTACGAAGAAACTGATGCATTAAAGGTGTAGTGACTTGTGACAACTGACAAGTATAATATATTGTCCTTTTGTTAGTTTCCTCCAATAATCATAGAAGAAAAGGCTTCAACTAATAAACAATTAACTTGAGAAATGATCTAAATTTTTGATAATTGATAAACATGACTGGAGGGTTGGACGAAGGTTGGGATCAGAGCAAGAATGCAAGATGAGATCTTGAATGACTCCCTCCGTTCTCGAATATTTGTCTCCTGCTAGTTCATTTTTGAACTAAAACGCGATAAATAAAAAACTAACGGAGTAGTTTATTGGACCGATTAAGGATCGTGTGGCCATCATAATAGGTTTTGAACATAACACATACAAATATTTGTGAATTAATTGATGGTAACGTGAATGAGCCCTTAGCCTTCACGGTTGCATGTTAATATAGGCAAATAACCAACAGATTTACAAGAAATTTGTTACATCTTGACTTATCAGATAAACCAGTCTAACAAACATCTAACAAGATATTAGATATATCTAACAGAATACTAGATATTCCTAACAACCTCCCTCAACGTTAACCTAGTTTTGTGAATAGATTAAGATTGTTCTTGAACATTTCAAAGCTTTGCATTGGAAGGGCTTTAGTAAAACCATCAGCTATTTGATCTTGGGATCGAATAAGTCGAATCTACATTTTTTTTCTGTGCAACTCCCACAGAAAATGAAAATAAATCTCGATATGCTTAACCCTTGCATAAAACACTGGATTCTCTGAGAGATAAGTGACTCCTAAGTTGTCACACAACGGACATGGAGATTGTTCTTATTTAATTCCAAGTTTTTTTTTTCAAAAAGGACTCAACCCAGATTATTTCTGTTGTTGCATTCGCCAAGCATTTGTACTTAGCTTTGCCATCGTAGGTTGTTTTCTAGCACTCCATGAAACAAGGTTGGGTCCAAAGAACATAGCAAATCCACCAGTACAACTTCGGTCATCTACATTGCTTGTCCAATCTGCAACAGAGAAGGCAGTGACCAGGCTTGATGCTGACTTCTTAATTCTTAAACCTAAATCACATGAGTACTTGACATAGCGCAATATCCTTTTAATTGTAGTCCAATGTGAATAAGTTGGTGAGTGTAAGTATTGGTAGACCTTATTAACTAGAAAGGCCAATTCTGGTCGAGTAAGGGTGAGATATTGAAGAGCTCCAACTATGCTTCTGTACTTTGTATCGTCCTCTTATCCAAGAGATTTTTATTCATACCTAGAAAGTTTCTCTAAAACAGAAAGAGGAGTAGTGCATGGTTTGCACTTGCTCATACCAACTTTCTCCAGTATATCAAGAGCATATTTTTCTTGATATAGTATGATCCCACCATTGGTTTTCTTGACTTCTGATAGTTATATAGAGGGGGGTGAATAGGCGAAACCTAAAATTTACAACTTTAAACAAAACTTAATCCTCTAGTTAGCGGTCAGAACAAGATGAATAATAATCGGAGTATGTCCTTTTCTTGTAAATGTGTTGCTTCCAAATAATGCGGAATAAACTCAAAGCAACATGCCTTGGAATCCTGGTTACCCATAATACTTTGGAATGGAGTTCATGGAACATGGTAAAAAGAAGTACATGGTTACCATGTACATTGGGTCAAGTAACCGACAACGTGGATGGTGTTCCATGGCAACTGGGCGTAGGTTCAAAGACACTTGCCATCTCGTGGCTCCTGAAGCGCTAAGGACACTATGCTCGGTCTACTAGGAAGAAGTGGGAACCACCCCATGAGATTCTTTCCATCTCTCCACAAGACCCATCAAGAGTGGAAGGCCCAAGTGCAAGCTTTGAGAGAGCAAAGGCATAGTGGAGATCCCACAACAACATACCTTGTCCTCTATATGCTTGCCTTGGATGAAAAGTGTGACAAGATAGTCACTCAGTTGCGGAAAACAACCATGCGAGCAGAGAAAGCAGAAGCCCTATTGTTGCAATGCCAAAAGGATTTGACCAATGCCCGAAGTCAGAATGCAGCCATAAGGAACTTGGAAATAATGGCATTCGTTGATGTAACAAGAATTTTAAGAGGAACCATAGTCATCACCAACATCCAAGGTCTTGCCTTCACAGCAGGCATGGTCCATCAAGTTCTTGGAGAACCAGCAGAAAGCTCGTCTACTCAAGCAAGAGTCTGAAGGCAACCCTTCAGCGACCAAGAGAAGAAGGAAATGAGAATGTTCTTAGCACTCTCATCTTCCTCAAAGGCATCCAAAGCAACCAGAATCTGAGTCAAGTTTAGAAGCCAAGCATAGTAGTTACGCTTAGCCCTCGAATCCGAGTAGTTTGTGCTTTGGAAAACTCTACTCCCCTCCCATTCAAAACATTTGATTTATTTGCGCTAAGCTTGTCAGTTTTCTTTTTCAAAAAGGGGTTTTCTCTAAAAACATAAATCACAAATTAGAGCTAATCCTCACCTTATGCTTCCATTCTTCTCTTAACCCATCTTAAGAGAAAAGCACCTTACCCAAGAAGATACTGGAAAGCTTATCCTTGAAGCATGGAAGGGACCGATCTGGTCAATCAGTCCAAAGGACCGACCATGAGAATCAAAGCACTACCCCTAAGTTAAAGTAAACAGGAAAAGAGCACAGAAAAATTTATTACCATACATAGAGGCAAAGATTCTTGGTACCAGAGACCATAAACATCAAGGTCATCGACCCCACTACTCACTCGTGCCCCTCGCACGCTTGCCCTGCCTCCATGCGTACTACCACCGCACACACCCCCTTTGCTACGCACCCACCGCCATCATCACCGCCAACAACACCAGGCCCATTCCCCTTTGTCGCACCTTCTATCGCGTGGCACATGCTCCATCACCACCACTCCACACCCTAAGCACCACCTCGCATACTACTCGCCTATAAAACCTCCCACCAGCCCCCTCAGTTCCATCATGCTCAAAGCACACACCTGATAAAACCCCTCTGTCTAATCACGAGCAATTCCTTTTTCCACTCCCTCACCCCTGAGATCACAATTCTTGGTGATTCTTGGGTTGAAGACTGTGCTACATCGTTTATAGTCTTTGGTTTCCTCCTATGTGGGATGGTAATACTCTTTGATAGAGCCCTCCAGTAGAAAGAACAAAGAGAAAGAAAGGGGCAGTGAAAACAGAAAAGAAAATAGCGAAACCCTAATGTGAGTAGGGAACGATCCGTACTGGCGACGGGCCAGAGCGTAGCGATGCTAACTTGGCCGCCTTCTTCAGAATTTGGATCACAAACTCAACAAGGCCAACATGCACACCCAAAAATCCGAAGGGACGTATAGGTAGGTTTCTTTTGAAAAAATCTGTTGGGAGTGTTGGTTCATGACTTTTATGGGAAGAATGTTTATGAGATATGCAACAGTAAGAAATGTCTCATCCCAAAATTTAAGAGGCATAGATGCATTTGCTATAAGTGCTAAACCAACTTCTACTATATGTCTGTGTTTTGTTTCAGTTGATCTGTTTTGTTGGTGGGCATGAGGACAAGAAACACAATGAGATATTCCTATCTGTTGGAAGAAAGAGTTTAGTGTTTCATATTCGCCTCCCTAGTCCGATTGCATAACAAGGATCTTTTTATTCAATTTTCTTTCAACAAGATTATGAAAATTGTGAAAGGCTTGGAAGACATCATATTTGTGTTTCAAGAGATAAATCCAAGTAAACTTGCTATAATCATCAATAAAACTTACATAATAAGTGTGTCTCCCTACAGACATGGGTGCATGACCCCAGACATCATAGAATATGAGTTCAAGAGGCGATTTAGACACACTAGTAGACTTGGGGTAAGGTAATTGGTGACTTTTTGCTTGTTGACAAGGACCACACACAAACTCATGACTCAAATCATTAGAAACAGGAAGATTAAAGTTTCTAAGAACTTGCTTGACTATTAAAATGGCAGGATGGCCGAGGCGACTATGCCATTGGGTTGTCGATGGCCTATTGACTCCAAGGACTTGTCTACTGGTCTTGGATCTTGACTGTTTCGATACGAGTGGATAGAGACCTCCCTCGCATCTACCTTGAAGAAGAGTTCTCTCCGTGGCCTTGTCCTTGATGAAGAAGCAGGGCCGGGCAGAGGCATGTGCGAGCCGCGCGCTCGCACAGGGCCTCCAAAAATTAAGGGCCCCAAAACTTAGCGGATGTATATATTTTAGTTTTATGATCTTCTATACATGTTAATATGTAGCACATATTTTTCTCTCTACCATACCGCTGCGCTGAAGCGAAACTATCGAGCGCTGCACTAAAGAATAAATCTTCGTAGAATCTTAACATATCTGTCCGCGTGAACGAAGTTCTCTAAATTAAAGCTACTAAATTCATATTTGTGTTCTACTATGATAAAGACGTATTATTTAGCCATAATAAGGGGGTGTTTGGTTAGAGGGACTAAAGATTAGTCTCTAGTTTTTAGTCCCATTTAGTCCCTTTTTTGCCAAACACTAGAACTAAAATATGGACTAAAATGATTTAGTCTTTAGTCCTTCACATATGTGCTAAAATGGACTAAACCATATTAATTCCACATTTACCACTCATTTAGTTCAATTGTACTAGTAGCAAGAGAATGTTAAATGTCATTTTAGTCTTCTTATGAGTCATTTAGTATATTCTTACTATTTTTAGCCCCTAAACCAAACATGTTGGGGACTAGACTTTAGTCCATTAACTAAACTTTAGTCCCTAGACTAAAGAAACCAAATATGACCTAACACTCGAGAGTGAAGCTTTGGAGAAAATCAAATATAAGCATATTGTACAAGATTTTCTTTAAAACCCGTCAAAAGAATGATGTTATTCAAATAAAATAGAAATGTTTCTTTAGATATTATATTGCAATATATATTACTGTAACTTGTAGATTGTTATTACTGATTTTTAATAAAAATACATTACACTGCTTTAGATTTGGCACAGGGCCTCAAATTTCTCTGGCCCGGCCCTGTGAAGAAGCAATTTGGATGAAATTCAAGAAATGCATTATTGTCAGTAGCTAATCGGTGAACAGAAACAAGGTTTTTACTGGAGCTAGAAACATGAAGAATAATATTTCTAAGATGCAAACCACCTACTAGGGGTATGTGTAAAACCGAATGACCAATATTACTAATTTACATACCCGATCCGTTGGCAGTGTGCACTTGATCTTGTCCACTGATGGTGAGTTTCTCTATTTCACTTGTGATATGACCGGTGACACCGCTATCTGCATACCATTTTGTATCAATACCATAATTTGTGACAACCGAGCCAACAACCTTGCCCTGCAGGTAATTCTCTTCATAACGATGCTAGCAGTCAAATGTCTCATGACCAATCTTCTTGCAGATCTGGCATGTTCGCTTGTTAGTCTGCATTGTTTGCTTGGAAAAACCTCCATGGTTGTTGTTTCTGACCACGGCCACGGTAGGTGCTGCGACCATGCTGTCCTCCTCGGCCATGGGATGTAGCATTGGCCGATGACTGGAAATTCCCTCCTTCTATTTCTTGTTGGATCTGCTATTGAAGGAGAATATCATAGGAGATCAACTGAGAGTACAGATCTCCTAAATATACTGAATCTTGACGTCCAAGAATGGACGATGCCAGGGAGTTGTATTGAAGTCTAGTCCATTAAGGATGAGCGAGACCATCTCATCATCACTAATCTTTTTGCTAATGGTAGCGAGTTAGTTCATCGCCAATACTCCTCATTTGGGAGTAGTAGGCAGCCATAGTCATAATGTCCTTCTTGCAGCTGACAAGCCCCACGAGGAGATTGGTTGCACGTGCGCGGGATTGTGCCACGAACATCCCCTCAAGAGACGCCCACACTTCTGCTGTAGATGTGAGTGTGGCCACTTGGACCAACACTTCCTTCGTCGTCGAGTTGAGAAGATGCACCAATAGTTGCTGATCTTGAACCAACCAGCAGGTCTCATAGTCTGGGTTGGGTATCGTGGCTTCAGTCTTCTTGTCGTCGATGACCTTCATGGTCTTGGTCGGAGTAGCGATAGTGCCCTCCAGAATCCCGACGAGCTGGGCACCGCGGATGGGAGGCATGATCTGTGCCTTCCAGAGAAGGTAGTTCTCCCGGGTTAGCTTCCAAAAGATAGCTAGACCAAGGTGGAGGATGAAGTCGCCATGCATGGGAGCGATAGGACTAGATGTATTTTGTGGGAAGAGTGGCTCCGAATACCATGTGAATTAATTGATGGTAACGTGAATGAGCCCTTGGTCATCATGCTTGCATATTGTTAATATAGGCAAACAGCCAACAGATTTAAAGGAAGTTTATTACATCTTGATTTATCAGATAAACTAGTCTAACAAACATCTAACAAGATATTAGATATATCTAACAAAATACAATATATTCCTAACAATAATGTGCTACGGGTTGTAGCACATGGTGTGATTGGACGGGTCAGGGTTTGGCTAAGTGCGCTCAAGGTGTGAAAGCCTAAAAAGAACAGTAAAAACATTTTAGATAGACATCTTCTAGGATAAGCTGCTCATCAACGACTCCTTTGTCGTCGGTCCATAAGTCATGCCTTGTCTAGTTTGCTAAGAAGCATTTTCAAGAGGCTCTCTATCGTGAACTTCAAAAACAAACATAAAAATCAAGCTGCAACATGCTCTTCTACAACATGCACTACCGGAATCAGTTCCTTTGCCGTGTGTCTCAGACACACGGCAAAGACAAATTTACACTCGGCAAATGCTTTGCCGAGTGTTACACTCGGCAAAGAACGATCGGTAAACTGTACATCGGCAACAGCCTCTTTGCCGAGTACTATTTGTCGGGCACTCGGCAAATAAAAGTCACCGTCACGGTGCCAAGTAACGGTGACGGATCCTTTGCCGAGTGCCGTTAACGGCACTCGGCAAAGAGGTCAATGTTGCCGAGTGTTTGCTCGAGAGGCCCTCGGCAAAGACTGACCCAGTGGGCCCCACTGCCAGTCCTTGTGCCGAGTGCTCTAGTAGGCACTCGGCAAAGGAGGCTTCTTTGCCGAGTGTCTGTTGGCCAGGTACTCGGCAAAGAACCCTCCAGTGGGCCCCTTTGCCAGTCCCTTTGCCGAGTGCCTTGGCAATGGCACTCGGCAAAGATGTCTTTGCCGGTTCCCAGGTTTCCTTCTTTGCCGAGTGTCATTGTCAGCACTCGGCAAAGATGGCTTTACCGGTTCCCAGGTTTCCTTCTTTGCCGAGTGCCATTGTCAGCACTCGGCAAAGATGGCTTTACTGGTTCCCAGGTGACCTTCTTTGCCGAGTGCCGTGGTCATAGCACTCGGCAAAGCGACCCTTTGCCGAGTGTTACACTCGGCAAAGTGACCAGAATGTCCCTTTTTTATTTGCTTTTGTTGTTCCATCCAAACAAACAAAAGATATATATGATTCACATCACATTATATATCAATCACATCACAGAATGAACACATTTATCATCAACACCATATATATCATAAAGTCTCACTAAAGTCTCACAAATATAAGTCAGGATCATCACAAAACAGATATAAGTCTGTATCATCACTGACATCACCAAGTATCTCACAAGACAAAGTCTAACTAACATCACCAACACTCATAAAGGTAAGTCTGGATCATCACAAAACAGATCATCAACGAGGTGGGCATCTGGACTGGTTCGGCGAAGGGCTGGACGAAGCATGAGGGTTGTTCGACGCCGCCGATTGACCCTGCATAGAGAACAGATTGTATGTGTGAGAACATATGAATATATATCATGCAGTACTAAAATTTTGATACTCACAGGAGTAGTGAACTCTGTAGGGTCAGCTGTAGGGAACAACGGAGGTGGTGGAGCATGACCCTGTGCGCGCCAAGGCTCTGCATGTACGCGAACATCTCCACCATCCTCTTCTCCAGCTCCTCACGTTGCCTCCTCTCATCATCTAGCTGAGTCTGTAATATTTCGCCCTAATGTTACGATAATGCAAAGAGAAGATATATAAAAATCAATGAACGATGAATAGATAAGGAATAATCTGGAGTTGCTGGATACGATGCTGTGAGGTGTCCTGCCGAGGTCGTATGGCTGGGCTCGCGCTCGTGCTCCTTGCTCGCACCTAAGAGAGAGTGGGAGTGGAGGACGAGTCGATTGCCCCGTCGGCAATCCAGTACCGCCCATGCCTCTTGCCTCCTCCGACCCTCATGAGGACATCTCCGTCGATGTCCTCGGTCCTCGGATCGTAATCTGGCCCATGGACCTCCTTGGCCATGGCGGTGTACTCACTGAGTCGGCTGTGGATGGCGGGGTTGGTGTACGCCTCAGGCCCGTCATCCGGGTTGTAGGTGACATCGGACGTCGCCTTCCCCTTGTAGGCCATGGCATATGCCGAGAACGTGGAGCAAGGCGCGCCACCATGTGCCGCCGACTGCGAGAAAACCAACGATATGGTTAGAAATCATGTCTAATCGAAAGTTATATACCTAAATAAAAAAGAGCGCGTACCCATGCTTCCACGTATTTGCCCAGGCTGCGGCTGCCTTGATGGTGGGAGGGACCTTGCATCAGCAAACGCCGTTCTCGGCTAGCGTTGTGCGCCTCGTCCCACTCAGCTAGGGGTGTAATCGGATCGAATACGGACGGATATCAATGAAATCATATTTGTTTTCATATTTTTAGTCGGATTCGAATTCGAATACGGATAGCTTCGAATACGAATACAAATACGGATGTTCTCGAATACAAATACGGATAGTCATAGATCGAATACGGAGCTAATCGGACACGGATAGCGTCGGTAACGAATATTTTTGTCGGATATCGTGGAAGACACCATTCCAGACATATCATAGTTGTAATCATTTAGCCCCTCCTTTAGTCCAAATATTTTTGAGGATTATATGTGCACATATGCTACACCTCCATAAAAATCCATGAATTTCTAAGGCTATTTTGAGTATTATTAATTTCTTTATGTAGAAAATTATTAAAATGCAATTAAATTCATAAAATATTGATAACTATGATATGTGGTTTCACGTGTTATTATGATATGTGGTTTCACTTATTATGGTGGTGGTTTCACATGTAATCATTACGGGTTTCACAAATAAGTGGAAATAAAATGAAATAATTGATGACATCTTGTGGTTTTTATGGTTCAAACATTTTTGAGGATGCTATATGGACATATGTTACTCATACGCCAAATTTCGTAAATTTCTGAGACTATTTGTATATTATTAATTTTTTTTTGCAGAAAATCATCAAAATGCATTTAAATCCATAAAATATTATAGTATCGACCAAAAATTACAAATAAGTTATCAAGACTAATAAACATTCCATAAGAAGATAACCTCAAGTCCCTACATGAAAATGAGAAACTGAAGTAAAGGTTATGTTGAAACTTGGATACTTAAGCTGATTTCACGTGTAACTCACACAACAAGTGTAAGAAAATGAAAAGAATCACTGGCATCTTATGGACTTTATGGCCCCAAACATTTTTTAGAATTTTATGTAGACAAATGTTAACCCTCCGTCAAATTTTATGAATTTCTAAGGCTATTTGTGTATTATTAATTTCTTTCTACAAAAAATCATCAAAATGTAATTAAAATAATAAAATAATCTAGTGTCTACCAAAAACTGTAAAAAAGTTACTAGGACCAATAAACATTCTATTAAAGATAATATGAAGTACCTATATGAAAATGATAAAGTGAAGTATTGATTATGTTAATATTTGGATAGTTAAGGTGATATTACATGTAACTCATGTAACAAGTGAAAGTGATTTGAAAGAAATGTTGGCAATCTTTAGATTTTATGGCCCAAACATTTTTAGGATGTTATATGGGCATATATTGCTCCTCCGTCAAATTTCATGATTTTTGAGACTATTTGTGTATTATTATAATTTTTTCTACAAAAAAATATCAAAATGCATTTAAATTCATAAAATATTCCATTATCGACCGAAAATTGCAAATATGTTACCAGGAACGATAAACATTATATAAGAACATAACCTCAAATCCCCATATGAAAATAATAAAGTGAAGTATTGATTATGTTGAAACTTGGATATTTAGGGCGATTTCACATGTAACTATTCGAATAACTGAAATATGAAATCTGGTAAGATATCTGGGTAGATGTCCGGATATCCGAAATATGAAATCCGGACAGTTATCCGAGAAGATATCCGGATATCCGAAATCCGACGGATATCAGTCATATCATATCCGTATCCGATATCCGAACTGTACTATCCGAATTCGAATCCGAAATCCGAAAATTCTGCGGATATCCGAAAAAAACTATCCAACCGAATAATTAGCCTCTTCGGACGGTCGGATGGTCGGATAATATCCGTACCGTTTACACCCCTACACTCAGCCGAGCACCACCTCTGCACCATCTTCTCCCAGCACTCAGGATGCGCGGCGCACCAATGAGGAATCATCTAAAAAAATATAAGTACACCGCATATCAGAAGATAAGAATAAGCATATTTAGTACCAATAATAAAGTTTTGTATTTACCTGCAAGTACTGGTCCGCAGTCAATGACATGGTTCGGGCGTCCTTCTTGTTCACCTTCTCCCCAAGGACGGAGCCGTGGTAAGTGACGATGGCCTGGATGCGCGCCTCGTAGTGCATGTCCACGACGAGCTTCTTACAGCACGTCCTAGACACCACATCCGCCCTGGCCTCGTATCCAGCATTGCACCTGAAGAAATCCTACATACAAAGACGATGTATCCATACATTATTTAAAGAATATGCAACAAATGCGACTTATTAAACAATATAGTGCGAGGAAGACTTACCCACAGCTCTTGCTTGACCCGCTCCGCCTTGTTGTTGAATTGTCTGCCGTCCCGATCTACTGCATCGGGGGCGACGGCGTAGTGGTCGAAGGTGTATGCTGGGCTCGTCACTCCGGCGTACTCGACAAGTCCAGGGAAGTGTTCCCGGCATAGAAGGCCGAGGATGCCATTGGGGTTGCGGCCGTGACCCCCTGCAGTCTCCAAAACCATCCAAGACCTGTCCAAGTGATTAAGATGAAGTATTAGTTTCTATTATTAATTTGAACATATAATATGAAAAAGCAGCAACAACATCTAAAGTTACCTACCTCTCTCCATCGGGTCGTATCAGCGGACGTCTGTCACGAAGTATGGGTCGCTTAGGTAGGCTCGCGGGACCTCACAGGTAGATACTCTTCGAACCTGTGGAGCCAGAACCTGAGACGTCCTGCTGAGCGGCGTCGTCGTCCTGCTGCGCCGCATCGTCGTCGTCCTGCTGTGCCACATCGACAGCGGCTTGCTGCTCCACCTGCTGCTGTACGGCGTCGTCCTGCTGCGCCTCCTCCTCCGTCCTACGGGTGCTCCTCCTCCCCCTCCCCCTCCCCCTCCTCGTCCTCGTCCCACCGCCCACCATCTTTGTCCAACAACCTGCAATTAAGAGTAAACAATTAAGCACAGATAAAAAAATATGTATTTAGAAACATATGCAAAATAAATGAAATATAGCATTACATCGATTAAAAATAATCTTCATATGTGTCCGGGTTAGCCGGATCATAAGTGTCATCATCACTATCAACCATTTCATAGTCAACATCATCTGAAGGCGCAATTTCGTCATTGGCATTGCCTTCAAGTATTTCTAAGTCATTCTCATTTTGCACCTCATCATCCTCGTCATCAACAACCATTTCAATATCTACTTCCATTCCGATCGCTTCGGTTAAGTCTATCTCAAATTGCCCTTCGAGCCCATCTTCTTGGAAGAACTCTCCGTCATATGTGTCCGGGTCTAAGTTATAATCTTCATCGTTTGGAACAGGTAATTTAGCGTGCGGTGATACCTTATACACAACATCCCAACCCTTAAGATGTTGTTTCGTTTGGCACGCATATGGAAGATAATACACTTGTGTGGCCTGTTGGGCCACAATATAGACATCGTCTCCTGTTAAGGTGGAATCCTGTCGAATTTCGACTATCCCAAGATTAGAATGTGTCCGTCTCGTAACTTCAGGGTCAAACCAATGACATTTGAATATCACTGGAGTAAGAGGTTTGGAACCATAAAAATTGAGTTCATATATTTCTTCAATTCTTCCATAATACTCGACCTCGTCAAGCCCGGGCGTAAAGACTCCAGAACACGTGGTTTTTCGATTGGGCCGACTTTGGTCGTAGCTTGTTGTGCGAAAACGGTATCCATTGACGTCATACCCAGAAAATTTCCTGACCCTATAGGCAAAGCCATTGGCTACTTGTCTCAACTCGGCACTCATAGACGGCTCTCTTTGGCCCTGCAAGTTCAAACACGCTAGATTGTTATATTATTCGCACGTAAGAGCAACTTGGAATAACAAACTAAGCACGTACCTTATGTTTAAACCAGGAAATGAAATCGGGCAATCCATTTCCCGCACCCTTTCTAAGAAGGGTATCATATTCCTGTGGAGTTGGGTCCCTTGATCGACGCCAGAATTCATGAAGAAATTGCTCCATGTATGGCGTCACCTCTTCAAGGTTGGTCAATACATATAGCATGATATGGCGCCACTCTTCATGTCTCAGGGTCTTGGTGGTCGAACCACTCGCGCTTCCGAGTTGCCCTCGAAAAATGCTGAGGTTCGATTCATTGCCGCCATCATTGTAACGAGGGGGTGGATTATGCACGCTCGGCAGTTTGTCACCATAGTAAGTTGTTGTGAAGTTTGACACCTCCTCCAGTATGTATGCCTCTGCAATGGAAGCCTCGATTTTGCATTTATTTCTACATTTCTTTCGGATACTCTTTAGACATCTCTCGATTGGATAGCACCAACGTCCCTGCACGAGCCCCCCATTCGTGCCTCATACGGGAGATGAATAATCAAATGCTGCATCGGATTGAAGAAGCTGGGTGGAAAGATCTTCTCCAGCTTACACAGTAACACGGGTGCCATCCTTTCCAAGTCTGCAATCATGGTCCGAGCTAACTCTTTTGCACAAAGCTGGCGGAAGAAATAGCTCAACTCTGCAAGCGCTAGCCAGACATGCTCAGGGACATAGCCTCGAACCATCGCCGGAAGAATTCGTTCAATCCATATGTGGAAGTCATGACTCTTCATCCCTAAGACTCGCAGAGTAGATAAGTTCACCCCCCTACTAAGGTTAGCTGCATACCCATTAGGGAACATTAACATCTTGATCCACTGTAGTACTTCCTTCCTCTGGGCCCTGCTCAGGACGAAATCGGCCTTAGGCCTTCTCCATGTCTTACCACCACTAGGCGGCTTCATCTCTTGGTTTGGTCTATCACATAACTCTGCCAGATCCACTCTTGCCTTTACGTTATCCTTTGACTTATCAGGAATCTCCATAATTGTCGCCCAAAGTGCCTCGGCGACATTCTTTTCAGTGTGCATCACGTCAATGTTGTGTGGAAGGAGCAGGTCATCATAATAGGGGAGCCGAGTCAAGCCCGACTTATGTGTCCACATATGTTGCTCACCATATCCCACAAAACCACCTTCTGGGTTGGCCACGAGACCATCTATCTGTTCGCGAACTTCGGCACCAGTCATCATTGCAGGTGGGCGGTCTGTCACCACGACACCTTTCGTAAAGTTCTTGATGTCTAGTCGGAATGCATGGTCAGGAGGGAGAAATTGTCAATGTTTATCGAATGACGAATATTTGCCACCCTTCTTCAACCAAATGAACCTAAGAGCTTCCTTGCAAACTGGGCATGGGAACTTACCGTGAACACACCAGGCGCAAAATAGCCCATACGCCGGAAAGTCATGCATGGAGTACTGGTACCAAACATGCATTTTGAAGTTTGTCTTCGTAGCTCGGTCGTACGTCCATACCCCTTCCTCCCAAGCACGGACCAATTCATCAATCAAAGGCTCCATGTACACGCCCATTTTATTCCCCGGGTGTCCAGGAATTATCAACGACACGAATATGTTCTGTCTTTGAAAGCATACGCCGGGGGGGAGATTGATGGGGATAACGAACACGGGCCAACATGTGTATGGGGCAGCGGTCATTCCATAGGGATTGAACCCATCTGTGGCCAGCGCAACACGAACATTACGAGCCTCTTTGGCTTTCTCATGGTGAATGGCATCAAAGTGGGTCCATGCTTCACCATCGGATGCGTGAACCATCTTGTCAGGATTGTATCGTTTGCCTTTTTTGTGCCATGTCATCTGTTTCGCGGATTCCTCTGTCATGTATAGACGCTGGATCCTCGGTATGAACGGAAGGTGGCGTAGGATTGTCACGGGGATGTCGAGCTGCCTCTTCTGTCCATCACCAGAGTCTACCTCCATGAACCTAGACGATTTACACTTCGGACAGTACTTTGCCTCAGTGTGTTCTTTCCTAAATAGGACGCAGCCCTTCGGACAAGCATGTATCTGCTCATATGTCATCTTGAGTGCACGAAGGAGTTTCTGTGCCTCGTACATGCTCTTTGGCAGAACGTGATCCTCCGGAAGCAGGCTGCCAATAACTGTCAACAAACCATCGAATGCGTCTCGACTCATGCTATACTGCGACTTGAACGCCATTATACGCCCAATGGCATCCAGTTGAGAAACCTTTGTCTTGCCGTGAAGGGGTTTCTGTGCCGCGTCAAACATGTCGTAGAATGCCTTTGCGGTCGCCTCTGGCTCGTCCTCCGTACGTCCTTCGGCGAACTGTGCCTCGTGATAGTCGTTCAACATGTCTCCTACCCCGGCATCAGCATCGTAATCCTCGACGCGTTGTCTCACCACCTCCTCTCTCGTGCGATGCGCTTCACCATGGAAGATCCACCGAGTATAGTCCGGCGTAAATCCATTCTTCCAAATATGTTCTACCATGGCCTTCTTTGGTTTTCTTTTCCGGTTGTCACATTTGCTGCACGGACAAGGGACTAGGCTAGCTCCTTTAGCAGCTTCGCCATATGCCCGTTCCACGAAAGCATCGGTCTTCCTAATCCATTCTGGGGTGACATCATTACGTCGAACGCGGCCCGTGTACATCCACTCACGGTCCTCCATCCTCTAACATATATAACCGAGTATAGTTTAATATAGACATGTAATGCATGTACACTACGTTCCTACCTTCTAATAGGTGAGGATAGGTCCTAATCCCACCCGCGGTTGCGTAGATGGAGTTAGTTTCCATGCTCTACTCCGATCCGAGATAGAATTTCGGCAGCACCTCCCCGCTGTTCTCCGGATACACGTCCTGGCAGGGAGAGTGTACTGTCCGGAGAACAACAGGGAGGTGACGCCGAAACTCTTTCTCGGACCGGAGTAGAGCATGGAAACTAACACCATCTACGCAACCGCGGGCTGTCCAAAAAACGTGGACAATTCGAAACTGATACATTTGTAGATATGCAAAGATCTGCATATCTACACCGTATCTCTTTCGAACGGGAGACGCCTAACTGGGTTATATGATCTACGACCATGATGCGGAAATAGAGGTTATACCTAGGGTGGTGGTGGAGTCAGGCTAGTGGGGCTGTGGCGGGTCGGTGCAGTGGCGACGCGACGCGGTGCAGGCAGACCCGCAGCGGCTAGGAAGACAAGTATCTTCTCTGTAAAAAAGAAACACAAGTCTATTAATACAAAAAAAATCGACAGCACCTCCCCTATACGTTGAGGTTTTTAAAACCTGCAAATAACACTAACAGCACGATGGCTGACATGCACACAGTAACAAAAAATTCACCTAAAGTATACACTGCAAAGGTAATAGAGCAATCTAATTAGTGCTGAGAACAAGTGAGCACAAGGTTTTCAAAGATCTATTTCTACTTGCATGATTCAAACTTAACAAGAATTAAATCCTAATTTAAGGGTGTGTATTAGGATTATCTAATACACATGATTCTAACCTCGGTCTGCGCAGGGTTTTGAGAGCATTTAGGATTATCTAAAGCACATTCAGAGTCATCGTTGCCGAGCTCAACACAAGGTAAAAGCAGCTCCGACTTTGCCAGACGGGCCGCACACGGCCAAAAGAGCACGATGACGCCTATACCTTACACCTGGCACAAAAGGAGGAAGACCGAGACGCGCTATCGTTCCCGGGCCTCAACACACCCAGACTCGAGGCAGCTCCAATTTTTCGCCAGCGATCTTGATCCAACACCCACCTCTGGTTTTTACCCGACCTCCAAAACAATCCAGACCACAAGGAAAGGGTTTGCCTCATGTTATCGTTGTCGAGCACATCGATCCCCTAACGTGACAGCTTTGACTTCATGTTGCAAACCCCACCTCCACTCGCAATCTAGACACTGGGAAGCGAAAGCATCAACCGAAGGCAACGTCGAGGTCGAGATGAGTGCGCCTTCAGAAAGGGAGAGACGTCCAGGATGCCATCGTTAGCACACCTCCTCCCTTCCGTCCTCATCAATCCATCCCGCGCGCGGCCGCGTAGCAACCACAGATCCGCAATAACAATCCAAGAAATTAAACCAAGCTGAACCAAACCCTGCAAATTCCCCAATTCTAAATTCTCCCGATCTGAAGCCATATATCCGCTAATACAAAAAAACAATCCCCAAAGTCGTATAACTAACTATGGTAACAGCTGCACCTCCAGTCTTCGCCATCCAGTAGCGTGCCATAAACAAAAAGTATACCAGGCGCCAGTGGTCAAAGTAAAGTCTCAACGCGGAGGCGGTAGCGGCAGCAGCGTCGATCGATCGGCCGGCGTCTACGGCCTATGTTCGACCTGCTGCCTCGACGGACGGCCGGCTCGATCTCGACCGATCGCCGGTCGTCGATCGGAGATCGATGGAGTTCACCGCTCCCTCGCCCGCGACCCGGTCGGGCGGCGGAGAGGAGAGGGCGGCTGCTGAGCACAACCAGCACCACCAGCAGCAGCATGCGACGGTGGAGAAGGAGCACATGTTCGACAAGGTGGTGACGCCGAGCGACGTCGGGAAGCTGAACCGGCTGGTGATCCCGAAGCAGCACGCGGAGAAGTACTTCCCGCTGGACGCGGCGGCGAACGAGAAGGGCCTCCTGCTCAGCTTCGAGGACCGCACGGGGAAGCCCTGGCGCTTCCGCTACTCCTACTGGAACAGCAGCCAGAGCTACGTGATGACCAAGGGCTGGAGCCGCTTCGTCAAGGAGAAGCGCCTCGACGCCGGGGACACAGTCTCCTTCGGCCGCGGCGTCGGCGAGGCGGCGCACGGCAGGCTTTTCATCGACTGGCGGCGCCGACCCGACCCGCTCGTCGTGCACCACCAGTACCACCACCGCCTCCCTCTCCCCTCCACCGTCGTCCCCTACGCGCCGTGGGCGGCGCACGCGCACCACCACCACTACCCAGCAGCTGGGCACACGGAACCAGTAACACCTTGCCTGTGCGCCACACTCTGAGTTTGTAAGGGCTGATTTGAGCCATTAAGCTTAACTTGTTGAGTTTATTTTGCTTTAGTTGTAAAATTGTCGTTTTATCTCTTTAAATAGAACTTCAAGAAGCTATCATAGCACTGCCAACCAAATCCTAATTCCAAGTTGTGGTTTTATTCCCCAACATTTGGTATCACAGCACGAGGGGCTTTTCACCTAGAGGATGTCGACCTCGTCTGGCCTTTGAAAGGGAGCAGTAGCCGCCGTGGATGCCACGAAGCATGCGGCATGCTTTGCATCGCCCCGGCAAAGGAGACGACAATGCAAGCAGCTGAGGTGTTCAGAGCAGTGCAGGCCAAGGCCAAGGCTGCAGCCACTGCTGCCATTGCCCCTGCCCTACCGTGGAGGATGACGATGACGAGAAGCCAACACACATGTCGTAGAGCCCTCATAGGCTCCACGTCTCACGTCGCCAGAGCTATGGCTGCCCGTCATCCACCAGGTGATCAAAGAGTTCTGGAGGGCACGTCATGGTTGATGCTCATTGACGAACAACAAGGGAAGTTCGGTGATGAAGGTGAAGATGAAGGCCCAATAGCTTTGGGATGTTGTTGAATTCACGACGCCGGCTTCCACGACAATCGACAAGCGTTTGAAGCCGTCCTTGCTTCCATTCCAGCAAATATGGCTGCTACGCTCGTGGGACAAGCCAATCGTGAAGCATGCCAGGGACTCCATCTTGACACACATCAACGTCGACCGTGTTCACAAGGCCACCTTTCATAAGCTACACCTATACCGGGACTGCCTAGCATTCCACCATGAGGAGGACATTGATGCCTTTGCTCTTCGCCCCTGCGGCCTAGTACAAAAGTTGATCCGACATGGTAATGACGACGTTGATGAGCAGAAGTCGATGGGGTGGTACCTGTGCATCGTCTCAAAGTATACCTAGATTGCTCTAGCCTCTAGCGATGGAAACTCTTCTGGACTTTGAGCATCTCTCCATAGAGGTGACGAGCAGGCTCAAGCCGGATAGATGATCATGAGGAAGCACAATGCGCCACTCGCCAAGACGGTCGCCATCACCAACAAGTTGCTCTTCATCGAGGAGCATTGGCTTGCTAGCTAGAAGAAAAAAGGGGAGTACACTAGCATGCCCAAGAACCACTACGGGTGCCCATGAAAGTACAAGGCTGGCAGCGGTCGTGGGAAGAAGGCAAGCGGTGGCAAACACAAAGCGAACCACGATGACACATATCTAAAATTTGGTGGAATTGATCATCGGTCCAACGAATGTCGACAGCCCAAGCATGGTGGCGCAACCCACATGGCCCAAGCGTAGGAAGAGGAACCCGCTTTGTTTCTGGCCCATGGGTATCTAGAGCTACGACCGATGGGAAGTAAACATGAAGGGAAATCCCCAAGTTTTCTTCACCTTCCCTTTGTGTTGTTGCTCTCTTCTCTCTTGCAGACGACATCTACTCGCATCCACAATGACAAGCCGCACACACAGGATACTCTACATCTGGCACCGCCGTGGGAGCCTCCTCGCCACAATCAGCCATAGCCACCTGTACATGCTACACTTGAAGGTGGCCCGACCACTCTACCTTGCTACCCACTGCAACAATGAGGTATGACACTGGCACAAGTGCTTCGGGAATATACCAGCTGGGAGGCCGGCGGCGCGACGACGGCGGCGGTGGTCGCCACGGGCGCGCGACGACGGCGGTGGGCGCGGCGGTGCTCGCCGTGCGCGACGACGGCGGTGGGCGCGACGGCCGTGGGCGCGGCGAGCGCGAGCGGCCGGCGGTGCTCGCCGCGGGCGCGACGGCGGGTGGCGGCGCGACGGCAGGCGGCGCTGCTCGCCGCGGGCGCGACAGCGGGCAGCGGTGCTCGCCGCAGGCGCGACGGCGGGCGGCTCGACGGCGGGTGGCGGCGCGACGATGGGCGGCTCGACGGCGGCGCGGCGCGACTGGCGGCGAGCGAGCGAGCGTGAGAGAGAGAGTGAGAGTGAGAGCGTGAGAGAGAGACAGTGAGTGAGGGCGCCGTAACGCTATTAAAACGTTCTTTGCCGAGTGCCCGCGATCCGGCACTCGGCAAAGATTTTTTAAAAATTAAAAAATAAACTTTGCCGAGTGCTGGATCTCGGGCACTCGGCAAAGTCGCCTTTGCCGAGTGCTAGCTGTAAAGCACTCGGCAAAGATGTGTTGTACAGACTTTGCCGAGTGCCCAAGGACAGGCACTCGGCAAAGTTGTCTTTGCCGAGTGCTAACTGGACAGCACTCGGCAAAGTATATTTTATTTTTTTTTATTTTTGGCAACCAAACTTTTTGTGGTGTGTTCCTATACTATGTAGACCTACAAGTACCATTTTGGTATAATTATAAAAGTGTTTTTTATAACTATTAGATTTAGTTCGTTTATTTGAATTTCTTCGGAAAATTTAGATTTGAACTGTAGGTCACTCGAAACTTGGAAAATCGTGCATTCAAAAATGATATTCATGTTACTTAGCATAAGTTATGACCGATTCCAGGAGCGGACCGGAAACTTCGAGCAACATGCTCACTAAACATGGCCGTGAACTTGCCATCCACATGTTTAAAAATTGTATAAAACACAAACAAAGTCAGAAAATCCTGAAACTTGTCCACGTGTCATGATATCATATGTACAGGCTGCGATAAAAATTTTAGAATGTTTGGAGAAAGTTGTGGGACACTATGTGTAGAAACCTAGGAGAACTACATTGAAACTCTATGATTTCATGTGTAGTTCTCTTAGGTTTCTACACATAGTGTCCCACAACTTTCTCCAAACATTCAAAAAATTTTATCACAGCCTGTACATATGATATCATGACACGTGGACAAGTTTCAGGATTTTCTGACTTTGTTTGTGTTTTATACAATTTTTAAACATGTGGATGGCAAGTTCACGGCCATGTTTAGTGAGCATGTTGCTCGAAGTTTCCGGTCCGCTCCTGGAATCGGTCGTAACTTATGCTAAGTAACATGAATATCATTTTTGAATGCACGGTTTTCCAAGTTTCGAGTGACCTACAGTTCAAATCTAAATTTTCCGAAGAAATTCAAATAAACGAACTAAATCTACTAACGATTGAAAACTCTGTTAAAATTGTCCACAAATGATACATGTAGGTCTACATAGTGTAGGAACATACCACAAAAATTTTGAGAGACAAAATAAAAAAAAAATAAAAATATACTTTGCCGAGTGTCTAGAGATGACACTCGGCAAAGTATGCTTTGCCGAGTGCCTACTATGTGGCGCTCGGCACAGAACCTCTTTGCCGAGTGCCAGCCGTTGACTCTCGGCAAAGACTGACGGCCGTCAGCTTTGGGACGGCCGCTGACGGCCGTTTGCCGAGAGCCCCCTTTGCCGAGAGTTTGACACTCGGCAAAGTTGTCTTTGCCGAGTGTCGCCCTGTGCCGAGTGTTCAGCACTCGGTAAAGGTCGCTTTGCCGAGTGCCTAGCTTTACCGAGTGCGGCACTCGGCAAAGCCTTATTTGCCGAGTGCCCGACAAAAGACACTCGGCAAAGAATACAACACTCGGCAAAGCCTGCGATTCCGGTAGTGATGCTTGGATGTTGTAGTTTTAGAAGAGTATGTGTTAACGCCGCATGAGATGTAAACCACACATCAGCAAGGACCAGAACATCCACGGTCGACACATGACATTGAACGCAGTGAGGAAGGTAGCAGATCAAAAAAACTCGATTAGAGACCGATCAAGATGATATTGATCCTATTATTTGCTGGTAGACTCCTGCATATCTTCCGAGAAGACCCACCGTAGAGGAGCATATATAGGTTCTCATAGAATCGGCATGGCCACCTAGAATACCGTCAAATGTCATCAACAAACGTGATGAACAACAAGACAGAGAGGATAAAATGGATAGGAGTATATGTATTTTGATCTATTGGATGCTGGATATTTTAATTTGTCATGATCCTCTCATAGAGGAGGGGGTCTTATCCTAGTGAAAAAAAACTCTCAAACATATCAAAAAGTTTTTAATTTTTAAAAGTGACTTGAAAATGATAGATTCAAAAAACAAGCAAAAGTCAGCCTAGCCGAGCACCAAAAGTCGGCTAGGCTAAGTTTCGTGGTGAACCCAGCAATATAGCCAGTCTGGCAGAAAAAGTTGACCTAGCTAGCCTCTTGTGATGGCCTATCGGACTTTGGGAATGTGGCCTAACCAAGTTTGGTGGTTAGCCTAGCCAGCTTTGCCACAGTGGTGATCGACCAACTTCTAATCGGTACAATTTTGAATATCAAAACATGCCCCATGTTTTTAGGTGAACACTTATATGAATCTAAAAACACTAAATAGCGTGATATATAACTCCATCAATAAGAGAGCTCTTGGGAGTCATCAGCCTGTTATCCCCACCATAGCTTTGATCCGCTAAGAGAGAGCCCTTCCACATGGGACTCCCAGATCACTATGGCCGACTTTCGTCTCTATTCGACTAGTCGGTCTCATAGTCAGGCAAGCTTATACCATTACACTCACGCTGAATAGAGCTATGTCGTCGTTGCTGGCAAACAAATGGAGTATGTTCCATGACACCAACAAAGAAAGTGTGCCAAGTCTATACCACCTTGGGGCTCATCAGCTATCTACCATCTAAGAGTGATGTACACATCAACTATATTTGTTCTAAAGGCGATACAAGTATCGCCCAATGTTTGGAGGCATGCTAGGCTTCTTTACCAAATACTTGAAAAAACTTTTTTAAATATATTTTATTAATTGCTCTTGGACTACTATGATCTCTACCGTGTATGAATTTCTAAATATGACTTTGATCATATTATAAGGTCTTCTCAACTTGGTGACCACCTGTCAAACTTGTTGTTGTTTGATCTAATTGATAGTATAGTTTTTCACATTAGATCTATAACTTGAAACGACTTGCTTTTGACTTTATTAATTATGCTCTAGCAACCCGAGCCTTGTCCTTCTCCATATACTTGAGAGTATTTATTTTCTTGTTTGTCATCTGATCGATATTGTCCATTATCAAATCATTGGCTATCTAGCATGTAAGGGTGATGTATACATAAACCATATTTTCTCTAGAGACAATACAAATATCGATCATTGTTTGGAGGCATGCTAGGCTTCTTACCAAATACTTGAAAAATATTTTTAAAAATATCTTTACTGATTGCTCTTCAGCACGCTTTGCACAAGTGTCCACGGCACTAGAGGCATCCGAGGCTTATGTTTGTACGTTATGACATATGGTCATGTAGATTTAGTTTAGAGGATAAGCGTTGTATAAACCAACTTTGAGTGTGGGCTCTACTCTGGCCACGGCCAAAGTAGGTCCATGAGCCATGGGCCCCAGTAGCAATGATCCCTCCACTGTAGGCCAGGAAGGCAGCCACCTCTCTTATGATTTTTCAGGGCCAGTTTAGGAGGAAGGGGAAATAGATATAGGGAAAGAAAAACCTCTCATAAATAATTAAACATCTTATTCAAATTACACTCCCTAGGGTTCCTCACCCTGAGAAAAATAAAGGTAGAGATACTCAAATGATTTAAGTTTCTAAACTAGCCTTTAGCGTGTCTCGATAGCAACTAGAAATATGTTTGTCCCCCTCACCATCTAATTATTTTCTTTATTTCATAAAGTACCCATTTACGAATTTGGGCTAATATCAGATTATCCTGTTTGGCAAATGGCAATGCCGCCGGAATGCAACCACTCAACGCTGTTTTTTTATTAAACACTAGTATAATACTCGTACATTGCGACAGTACCCAACCATATTTAATGATATTGATTAAGTGACATTTGAGAGTCTTAATGGATCCTCCACATAAAATACTCATAATAAATAAATTTAATATCAAAGTGAACATATTGTTCATATACTAGATATTGAAGTGGTAAAACAAATATTACACTTGATCTTAGCCAAAAGACCGAAAATGAGTTGAAAAGGAGCCCCTATGCTTGAATTAAATTATAGCCAATGTTTTGGCTTAGGACTTGGGAGTGAGAAGATGGTGTAGATCTCATGCCCTAACCAAAATCATCATTGAGATTCTATAGGTGTTGAGCACCAAATTGAGCGGATGGTCCGACCTTTAGGCCTGGACAGTCCGCGTGCCCCGAGATTAGATTAACTCGGGAGATTATCCTTATCTCGTGCGTGGTTATCCATCTAATCACGTGAGAGTTGTTGGCTATCTCTTAGGAACAGGTCCAGACCTCCTCCCCTATAAATATAAAGGGGTACGGCCGATTGAGAACCCCCGAACACATTCCAATCGAACAAATTACTTTATTTACTTTTCCTGTCCTAGAGTAGATGTAGCGTAGTTCTAGCCTTCCGCATATCCACCTCCATGCCTATTCGACTCTACGTCGTCTAGATCCGTCTTGGGTAGCCTGCCGATCCCAAGACGACCATAGGATCTCACCCCTCTTTGGGGGCAAGATCTAGTTGTCCACTCAAGACCTCTTTCTCGAATTGATCTCTTAATTCCTAGGCGACTCCACATCGTCTGGGGACGTCCCGGATGACCTGTCGACCCGGAGCACCCTAAGATCCCTTCCCTCAGGGAACGAGATCTAGATTCCAGCAAGGAGGAGGAAGACGACCCTGTCGCCAAGCCACGGACCGTCCAGCCTGTGTAATACCCAACTTGTAATTAGTGGAGGGTAACCTAAAAGGAGAAAATGATATCCCTTTGTATATATGTGTGTTATTTATATCTATCATTTCATGAGAACATCACATGGAAACAAATAAATAAATAACAAAGGACACCCAAAAAAAAATAATAATACATGCATCATGCTGAGGTTTTTACTTTGTGTGCATTTTGTGATGATATAAAAATAGAGTAAAAAAATATATATTAATATCTAAATGGGAATTTAAGGTTTAAAAGGAAATTCTAGAAATGTGGAGAAAATATAAAGGGGATGAATAAGTAAATAATATATATATAAATAACTCCAGAGTTAATACCCTAATTTCACAAATCTACTTTGCAAGGAAGAACCACAAAAAGTTTGAATTAAATTTGATTTTAAAGTGAATTTGAAGATGAAGAAAAGGAGGTGGGAAAATAAAAAGAAAAGGTAAAAAACGCTATTTGGGCCAGCTCCTAACCATTTCGGCCCACTACACAACCACTGCGCGCCAGCCCAACGTCGCCACGGTCGGACTCACCTGCGCGTGGGGCCTGGCTGTCAGCCACCGCCCGCGATTCTCGCTCGCGCTCACTCCTTCGCTTCTGTCTCTGGCGCGTGGGTCCCCGGGGTCAGCTCCAACGTCTTCGCTACGACCGCGCCGCGCGGAGGGGAGTTCAACGGCGTGCGCGCGATCACCGGCGGCCATAACGGAATCTCCGGATCGACCTACCTTTCTAGAGGCCATAAAGCGCAACCCCTAACCCTAACCAACCCTTACTCCTTCCGCCTCGTCCCAGTTCCTCGCCGCCAGAGCTCAGAACCAACTAAGCGCCACCGCTGCGGCGAACTAAGTCCCGGAGTGGAGGAACTCGGACACGACTGTGACCTGGGCCATCCTCGGAGCTTTGCGGGCGATTTCGTGGAAGGGGCTGAGGCCATACGCCTAGATTTCGGGGTGGAATTTCTCACCGATGGGCGAGTTTCACCTGCGGCCGCTGCTCCTCGTCGAGAACTCAAGGCACCGCACAATCCTTGGTAATAAACACCTTCCCGTGCTCAGGATGTCATCTGCAATACGTAGCTAGGCCAGAATAGAAATTGGGCGACCGAGTGGGCGGATTGGGCTGCTCCGGTCATGGCGCATCACCGCGGATGGTGCGCTGTCGGGGGCAGGCTCTGGCGATGGCTAATTCGTGGGATTTTTGGCACCAGCGAACTCGCCCTCACACCCTCTACGCGTAGCACCCAGCCAGACTTGATTCAGTGCGCCTGGGCCTCGTGTCGCCTGCGCTCCGGCGAAGCTCCGCCGCATCCCGTGTTAGCTCCGCCGAGGTCGTCGGCGTTAGGAAAGGAGGGCTCCTGCGCCGTTCGTATCGGGATGGAGGGCCCAGATTAGGTAGTCGAATACCGTTTCGGTCCTGCGATCTGCACCGCTGATCGGCAAACGGACGGATCGTCGCTGTATGAAGTAAGATGCGATCAGCACCGTTTATTTTAAATCCGACGACCGACGTAGCGTACCGGTTCAAAACCACGGGGATCTAATCCGAGCCGTCCGTGTGTGATCCAACGGCCAGAACGGCCCGATACCCTTTCGCGCTGGCACTTTTATTAAAGAGCCCCTGGACTTTTGGAAATAGAACCCGCCGTCCAGTAGCACTGTACGCTGTGTCTCGGGTAATTTGCCCCGAGCCCCCTGTGTTTCTTATTAATTGACGCCCAGTCCAGAGCCTAATTAAATCGAATAAAGGATTTAGAAAATGAATTTTTAATATGAAAATAATTGCTAGAACTTTATAAATTCATAGAAAATTCATACTAACTCCAAATTGATCCATTCCAGTTCCTAAAATTTTGTAATTTTATTCTCTAGCACTTAGTGTCTCTGTTTTGGCATAAAAACAGTAAGAAATTTATTTATCACTTAATCCTATTTAAAGCACATAAAACCTTTGAAAATGCATAACTTAAAATCTATAATTCAGAAAATTATGATTCCTGTTCCTAGGATTTTATTTTATTGAGTAGAATATCTCTGTATATTTTGTTTACATGCTTGGTGTAATGTTAATTCCTCTATATGCACTGTGCTTGTTTGTATTGTGGCGAGTAGAAGAGCCCGTTGCTGAGGATACTGGTGAGCAGCAGGTTGAAGTAGCTGAGCAGGAGCTCATTGCAGGCAAGTTGTGCCCTTGACCACTTTTTACCCAATAATGTTCTTTAATATCACATACTCATGCATAGGTTAATTTTGATGGGACCTAATAGGTCACCCTAGATTGTTTATCTCATTACCTTGTTTACCCCTGAATCACTTGGGTAGTTTGCTATTGCTTTATATGGTTTTGGGATAATCATTTATTACCTCTATGTTCCAACTCTTGTTGTTATTCTGTTTATGTTCATGTTGTTATCATTAATGTTAATTGGAACATAGAGCTTAACTTGAGAACCACGTGCCACCACAAGGGAGGAATGGGACCCCTTGGCTGACTAATTAGGAAAGCTAGTGGAAGACTACCTTACCCGAAAGGGGCAAGGGCAGTAGGGGAGAGGTCAGTGCGGGGAGGTCCCTGGTTGATTTTGCTGCGATGGCGGTCAGCCAGGAACCCTTTACTGGATCTTCCCATAAACTGTAGCGGGTTTTCGGAAGCTAGTGGAACTTTGTAAAGGCCTCGTAGTGTTGCCCTGCCGTGCTTCCTAGGTAGAGGTATATGGGATTCATGACCCCTTGGCAGATGGGTAACATGACTTGTGGGTAAAGGGTACAACCTCTGCAGAGTGTAAAACTGGTATACTAGCCGAGCTCACGGTCATGAGCAGCTCAGGACTCTCTGATGTTTAAATTATGGAACTTAAATTCAATTTTGTCATTTGCATTGCATGGGTTGTTATTAATTTTGTTCTATTACTTTACTTATGGTTTGGTATTTACTTACACTTAGTAATTGCTAATAAAATTTTGACCAACTACTTAAAAGCAATGCTCAGCTTTAACCCCTGTCTTTGATTAAACCTTACACATCACATGAACTCACACCTTTGTGAGTTTATGTCCACTGGTTCCCCACAACTTGTTGAGCTATGATCATGTGTGAGCTCACCCTTGCTGTCTCACACCCCCCCCACAGGAGATGATCAGGTGGTTCAGGAGGAGCCGCCTAGCACTGAGGAGTTCGATCTGATCTAGGTGGCGTTTCTCAGTCGACATTGGCGCCGACGATCCTTAGTTTATTTTATCTTTATTACTTTATTTTGTAATAAGTCTTCCGCTATGTAATAAATACTCTGATGATTTATGACATTTATCTCTATACACTCTGTTATTATATATGTTGTCTTCTTGGCGCATGTATGAGATGCACCTGGCTTTGTTCCTTAAAGCCGGGTGTTACAGCCTGGAACCGCGGACCATCCGGTGTGACGTAGGGAAGGCATTGCTCCTGTGCCCAGGTCGCGGACCGTCCGGCCCAGGGCCGCGGACCGTCCGCGCCGCCACAGAGGGTACCGCCAGGCGGTACACCACCTAGTGATTGGCGCTGCCTAGATCGGTGCCAACATACTTTTGGTGACTCCGCTGGGGACAAGGTTGCAGATCTACAAAATTAGGCTTACATGGTCGATTCTAAAGATCTCAACGGTGCTTCTCCAAACAACAACACAAGGCTGACTAATTTATCGGCCGCACAACATAAAAGATTAGAAGATGACATGAAGAAAATAGACGAGGAGGTCCACCGACAAAAAGATCAGGTGCTCAAGGTGGCGGATAAGTGGTTCCTCTCGCACTTCAGGGTAGATTGCCACCAGAAGACCGTCCAAGAGAGGGAGATAAACGCCGAGTATATGTTAGTCGTGCTGCAACAGCTCCCCACGATAGGTGATGCTAGGTCAGCGGATGATATTCCATCTATTAAAATTTCTTTTGATAATCGGATTAAAAGTATCACGGAGGATATAGAGAGGATGGCGCATACATTAGGAAAAACTCACATGCCTAATTTTTTATCACATAAATTAGGCGCTGAGACAATTGCGCCAAACACATCGGCAACAAATGGGTTTCCCCAGCCATATTCTGGTATGACAATGGACTCATATCCAGGACAACCGTCACCACCATCTTCGCTAAATAGTGAGTCAACTCTGAGCATGGATGGACCATCCGCACACAATCGCGGACCGTCCGGCCCTCCGTTAGACCATCCAGCACCCTACGCTGGACAGTCCGGAGTTACACATAGCCCACCACAAGGGTCACAGGTGTTGCCTGACGTGATCGAACAGTCCGGGGATAGTACCGGACCGTCTGATCCACTCGCAGACCATCTGACTACGCAAGTCGGACCGTCCGGAGCACCAAAAGTCACCTGTGATCCGCCTAGTGCGGAAGGCCGGCATAAATATAACCGGCCACCCAAGCCCCAAGAGCCAAAAAAGTCACATGTCCCTGAGCTTGTTTGGCCCACTAAGGCCAAACCTTTTGTTCGCTCTCACCCGCACTCGAAACAAAAGAAAAAAGTTAAGTTCATATTTAATATTACTAAGTGTGATAAAATATTTGATGAGTTGCTTAAACATGGTAATATTAAATTGTCACATGTAATTCCTCCGGTTGAACAATTAAAAGGGTGCGTTTATTGCAAATGGCATGGCTCCTTTCTCCATAACAGCAATGATTGTGCCATCTTCCGTCGGCAAATACAATCGGCTATAAACGAAGGCCGGTTGAGGTTTCAAAAAGAGGTGAAAATTGATAGGCCACCTGTCCCTGTCACCACATTAGAGCCGATGAGCAAAAAGGCCATAATTTGGCCCTGTGCGGCCAATAAAAGCAAAGATAAAACAATCGCCATTGGTGATCCCCGCACACCAAATATGTCACGCAGAATGGTTACTCGGAAGGCTCCGGACAAAAGAAAGACCGAAGGCAGCGGAGGGCAAGCACGATCGGACACCTGATCACAGTCACCTGTCCTGTGTACGACGGACGAACCGGGTACTAAGGCTGAACAGTCCGAGACAGGAGCGGACGGTCTGGCTATAATGGTCGGACGGTCCGCAGATGGTCAGAATCAGCAACCTTAGACCATTGGACCACAACGTTCCAAAACAAGTGTTAGGAAACAAAATACTACTAAGACGTCTTGACGACTCAGTAGAGTTGGCCCTACTTTTGATCAGTTGCTTGCCAAATATATGAAGAAGGTCGTTCCACACAACCGGCCAATAAAACAAACAAAGTCAAAAGGGCGATCTATGCGAAAGCAAAAGCCGACTAAACCGACCCAAAAGGTAGCACAACCAAGATCGCCTTGTCATCCTTCTCCAGGGATAGCGTGGTGCTTCCCGGTTTATCCATCGTCGATGTGTTGTCCTACTCATGCGTGGGGTGGTACGACGATGAATGCGTATTACTGGCCCAATTCGTTTGCTTATTTGGGCTGGGGCACCACAAGTTTTTATCTATTGACAGGTTGATCAGGTAGACATGGCCAAAAAGGATGCAATCCGAAACGGCCTCTGTGCAATAAAGTTCCATCAAGTATTTATATTATCTGATCGCAAGAGCCGATGACTTGCATCGAGCTGAGTCCTTACTTCGGGAACAAAGTAGCTCATGAGGTCAATTGTTTTCAAATTTTTCGCTGGTGCTTTTGGTTTGCCAAGCTCCACCAAAAGGCAGGGGGCATATGTTGAGCACCAAATTGAGCGGACGGTCCGGCCTTTGGGCCCGGACAGTCCGCGTGCCCCGAGATTAAATTAACTCGGGAGATTATCCTTATCTCATGTGTGGTTATCCATCTAATCACGTGAGAGTTGTTGGCTATCTCTTAGGAATAGGTCCAGACCTCCTCCCCTATAAATATAGAGGGGTACGGCCGATTGAGAACCCCTGAACACATTCCAATCGAACCAATTACTTTATTTACTTTTTCTGCCCTAGGAGTAGATGTAGCATAGTTCTAGCCTTCCGCATATCCACCTCCACACGTATTCGACTCTACATCGTCTAGATCCGTCTTGGGTGGCCTGCCGATCCCAAGACGACCCTAGGATCTCACCCCTCCCGGGCGGCAAGATCTAGTTGTCCACTCAAGACCTCTTCCTCGAATTGATCTCTTAATTCCTAGGCGACTCCACATCGTCTGGGGACGCCCCGGGTGACCTATCGACCTCGAGCACCCTAAGATCTCTTCCCCCAGGGAACGAGATCTAGATTCCAGCAAGGAGGAGGAAGACGACCTATCGCCAGGCCGCGGACCGTCCGGCCTAGAACCGCGGACCGTCCGATGTGACACAGGGAAGGCACTGCTCCTGCGCGCAGGTCGCGGACCGTCTGGCCTAGGGCCACGCACCGTCCGCGCCGCCGTAGAGGGCACCGCCAGGTGGTATACCACCTAGTGATTGGTGCTGCCTAGATCGGCGCCAACAATAGTGTCAGCGTTTCGACCCCGTGGGGGTCCCTAGACCAACGAGTAAATTGTCGTTGTGTGTCCCTGCCTAGATGGGTTGGCGCAGGATGGAACACAAGATGTGGGACGAGCCTTGTATTATCCTACACCAGGGGTGCCGCTCGCAGTAGAGGTTACAAGTGTGTCGCGTGAGGGAGAGAGAGAGAGAGGGGGACACAGAGCTCGTCCGCCGCTTCCCTCGCACGAACCTCCCTTCAAGGTGGCCTTGGACTCCCTTTTATAGAGGCAAGGAGAGAGTCCAGGTGTACAATGGGGGGCGTAGCTATGCGCTAACGTGTCCGGCAGTGGAGTGCCTAAGCCCTGTGTACATGCCAACGTGGCCGTCGGGGGAGAGCTTGGGCGCTGTACATGTGATGGCGTGACCGCAGGAGGAGCACCTGAGTCCTGTAGGAGCACAGCTGGCAGCGCGGTGAGGACCCTGCTGACGTCTCCTTGCTGTCGTAAGGGGCGGAGAGCCACTGGCGTCATGGCGCACGCGGGGCACCATCATTACCCGTCACCGGGGTAAGCCAGATGGGACGCCGGTCTTGTTCCTTGTAGCCTAAGCAGGCTAGGAGTAGGGGAATGATGCATCCCCTATCAGCACGGTCAGTCCGAGCCCAGGGTCGGTCGAGGCGGAGACCTCTCTTGTGGCCTAGGCCGGGGTCGGGCGAGGACGCGATTCCTCTCGAGACCGGGGTCGAGGCCGAGTCCGGGGGTCGGGCGAGGCGGAGACCTCCTCCCGAGGCTGGAGTCTGAGGTCGGGCGAGGCGGAGCTTCCTGTTGCACCCGAGGCTTGAGCTCGGTGGTTGATCGTGACCTGTTGTCAGTCGTTGCTGGGGTGGCTGACACGGCAGTCGGAGCGGAGCGAGCGGCGCTGTTTTCCTGTCATATCGGACAGTAAAGAGGAGGGGCAAAGTGACTACAGTCACTTCAGCCTGACCGATTGAGGCGCGTGTGTCAGGATACGTCGTCAGGCATCCCCCGTATTTAATGCGTCTGCGAAGCGGTCGGTTGGTGAGGCGGTATGGCCAAGGTTGCTTCACAATGAAGCCTGCCCGAGCCGGGCCTCGGGAGAGCCGAGGGGGCGTCTGCCGTCTGAGGAAGCCCTCGGGCGAGGCGTGAATCCGTCTGGGACCACTGTTCCAACTCGAGGCTGGGCTCGGGTAAGATCGCGTCCTTCGGGTAGAAGAAGTCTTGGCTTGAACCGCACCCGTCAGTTGGTCTGAGGGTGTTAACCAGCCACGATTAGGAGCGTTGGGGGTACCCCTAATTATGGTACCCGACAGTAGCCCCCGAGCCTCAAAGGGAGTGATGGTACTCGCTTGGAGGCTTCTGCCGCGTTTTTGGTGAGGGGACCGGTCCTTTTCGGTTTTTTGCCTTGTTCTGGTGGGTGCGCGTGAGCACACCCGCCGGGTGTAGCCCCCAAGGCCTCGGAGGAGTGGTTTGACTCCTCTGAGGTCTGAATGCTTTTTGTGGTGCTTCGGCCGGTCTGGTCGTTCCCTCTTGCGGCCCGACAGTAGCCCGGGTGCGTGGTCGGGTTCCAAGTTATCAGGCTGGTTTGTTGACGCTGTCAACAGTTTTGGTCATAGCCGGGTGCGAGAGCAGCCCCCAAGCCTCTGCACGGAGTGAGAGGACGATCAAGGACTTTCCCGACTTTTATTATACGCCCCTGCGTCGCCTTTCCGCAAGGAGGAGGGGGGGAAAGCGCCACGTTGCTCTCGAAGGGCGCCGAACATGGTGTTTCCAGTGAGCTGCTAATGGGTGATCCAAGTGGACGCCCGTGCCCTGTTCGTTAGGGGTCGGCTGTGGCCCAGAGGCGCGCTCCAAAAGTACCTGCGGGTGATTCGCCGGACCCAGACCCCTTCGGCAGGGTCCGAGGGCTCGATGCCTCCCTCCGGTGGGATTACGTTACAAATCATTCCCACCGGTCTCGGAAATGTCCTAGGGTACCTCGGGAGCGCAGCCCGAGACTTGGTTATGTATCGAACGTACCAAGAGTCATCCCTCACTTTGCATGCTCTGGGGCGACTGTCGAACCCTTCTGAGGGGCCAGCCTACGAACCCCTGATCAGTAGTGGGCACGGAGCTCGGGCGCTCTGGGGCGGCTGTCTCGAACCCTTCCGAGGGGCCAGCCTTCGAACCCCTGATCAATAGGAGGGCTTGGGGCCCGCTTCCTTCACCGGGAAGGATCCTTTCCACAACGTCCCCTTTCCCGGTCCCTGTGGCAAGAGAGAGAGGAGGAGGGGAAAGATATGAATTTTAAATAAAGTGGCGCACCTATTTTGACGCGGTCATTATGGCGAAGACGAAGCGACGCCCGCCTCGCCTGCCAGAGGTGTTGCCTGCTCTGTCGGGGAGTTGATGTGACAGGACGGGTGATTCGCGTGGCGCCCATTGCGCGTGCGAGCCGTTCGAGGAACGGGGCACGGGCGCGTCGTCTTCACGCCGTGAGGGAGGGCTCTCCCGTCGCTTCAGGAGGGGACGCGAGCCTGCAAGCGACTTGACTGCTGCCTCCGTTCGTCTGCCGCTGTAGTTACTTGAGTCGCGGTACTGGTCCCGCAGTCGAGGAGGCGTAGCATTGGCATGAGTGGCAGTGGAGCTTCTTGCACGTCGTAACCGGCGCGCTGGTTACATGACATGCGGGCCCGCTTCCTTTGCGCTGGTCCACCGGGTGTGGACGGAGCCGAAGGGGCACACAGTTGTGGTGCAGTTGGACGCTTGTCGCGTGGCAGTCCACACTTTCGACCATCGGTTTCTGCGAAGATGGGAGAGTGCTTGTAACCGCGGGACGGTTACATGCCTTGCGTGTGGCGGTTCGCCTTCTTCGTGCTTCGGTTCAGCTCGTATGACGTGTGGGTCCCAGCCCCCGTGTCGTGGGGGGAGAACCCTAGAGGTTGTCAGTGGGGACTTCGCCCGTGACGCTAAGGGGTGCAAGCGAGGAGGTCTGCCTAAAAAAGGGGGATCGATCCCCTGGGCAGTGGCCATGCCTTCATCCTCCCCTCATGCCTTGTGCCCTTCCGCCTTTTGAGCCCCTGGATGGGGTGCCCCAGCGTCGCCTTGCTCTTGCTGTCATTGGAGGAGCGCAGCCTCGTGGAGATCGGTACCTTTCAGCCATCGTTCGGCTTCAAGGATTTTCGTCGTGCAGCCCGGCTGCATTCCCTCACCAATGGGCAGTTTGGTGGGGAGAAGCAAGCCGGGCTACGGCCTCTGCCCCGCCCTCAGCTTCAAGGATTTTCATCATCCTTGATGAGGTGGAGGGAGAGCTGAGCCGGGGTTCTACCTCCCGCATGGGCTGGCAGGCCGTCTCCTCCTTCAGCATTCAGGGGAGAAGGCACTCACCGGCCTTGCGAAGGGCGAACTTCGACAACGCAGGACCGATCAGCCGCAAGCACCGTCAGCTCCAGCGTGCCTGGCTCTGTCGCGGCCTCCGACGCTTCCTCCTGCCGCTTGATTTGGGCTCGAGCGTCTGTTGCGCCGCGCGCACCGGTGGACCGTCCAAGACGCCGTACGCCGCATGGGCGGCGTTCGTGTTCTTGGATTGTCTTGTCCTCACTCCGGCACGACGCCTCAGTGCGGAGGTTGAGGCCTGCCTGTCCGCGAGGACCTGAGTGGGGATCTGCAGGTGTAGGCTAGGGCGTCCGCCATTCGCCGGCGTGGCGCTGGCGTGCAGGTGGCCGCTGTCGTCGGTGCTGAGGTGGTGGTAGCCGGAGAAGGTTTCTCCGCCGATGAGACCGTCGGCGCCAGCTGCGGCCGGACCCCTGACTTTTTGGCTTTGATGGCTTGTCCTCGCCCCTCGAGTGGAGACACGGGCGAGGGCCTCGTCACAGCAGCGTTGGCCCTGAGGTCATCGCTGCTGCTGTTTAGCCGCCCGAAGCGGGGGTCGTTGTTGCTGCTGTCAGAGCGGTTGCCGGTGAGCCGCTTAAAGTTCGTCATCCCACGGGCCCCCTGGTATGGAGGTTGTTCATACCCGCGGGAACAGAACCGAAGTTTCATTTGTAATGGCACCTTGAGCGCCAGTGTATGTTCATCGTGGCTGTCGAGGCCTGAACATTTGGGTATTTGAGAACGAAGCTGTGTGTCTTCCTCATTCCGAGCGCTGGGACTTGTCTGTTGGCTGGCCAAACCACTTAACCGAGTGTTGGTCGCCTTTCACGGAATGTGACGAGTGAGGTGTCCGTATCCCGGAGGCGTAGGAGTCCCTTGGCTCTGTCGGCCTTGCCGCTCTAGGCTTCCCTTTCTCAGTTTTCGGAAACCTCGGCTGCTCTGCGATGAGCCGGAGCCGAAGGTAGCGGTGTTAGCATGGACAGACGCGGAGTCAGCTCGGAAAGAGACTTCGTCGGCCAGGGAGTCAGCGGCTTCCCGGGCCGAAGAAGGTGTGGCAGCAACTACTGGAGCTTGGACAAAACATCTGCTGGCGCGGTGCTGGCGTCCTCCCTTAGGTGGAGGTCCTTTTGCCCGGGTCGCCGTCCGAGGCCGGGCCTGGTTCCGCCGAGGGTGGAATCAACGCCGAGGGTGCTGCTGCTCCCCCTACCGATGCCAGAACCTGCAGGAATAGTTTGTCTGTAGCATGCGCATGCTTTTTTGCGGCCGCCGAGGCCTAAACACTTTATCGTCGTGTTTAAAAAGCTGCGTTTTCTCTCCTCTTGTTTCGAGCATCATGACTTGTCTGTCAATAGCAGAATTGTTTATCCGAATGAGAGTTACTTTTCGCGGAAGGTGATGAGTGAGGTATCTGTATCCCGAGGTGTAGGAGTCCCTCGGCTCGGTCGGCCTTGCTGCTTACGTGCGCTTTCATTCGATCGAAGGATTCCATTATTGGGACAGTCGAGAAGGCGCGAAAGTCATTTTCTACCGGAGTGTTAGGACTTGTTTGGTAGCAGGATCGCTTATCCGAGCGTGAGTTACTTCTCGCGGAAGGTGATGAGTGAGGTATCCGTATCCCGGAGGCGTAGGAGTTCCTCGGCTCGGTCGACCTTGCCGCTTACGTGTACTCTCGTCGTTCTCAGGATCCTGCTATCAATATGAAAGTCGAAAGCACAAAGGTTGTTTTGGTAGAAAATTTTTCCGAGGAAACTTTTGACGCAGAGGGGGTTCCCCCCTTCTAGCCCCCGAGGGAGGGTCGGGCTTTGCCGTGGCAAGGCCGACCCTTCCTTGACGGTTAGACTTTGTGTACGTAAACGAGGTACGTGAACGACTTAAAACATCTTAAGGGTAGAAGCGTCGTAGCTATTGGATGTTCCGAGCGTTGCTGTAGACCTCGCCCTGGTCGTTGGCCAGCTTGTATGTTCCGGGCTTAAAGTCTTGGCGATGATGAAGGGCCCTTCCCAGGGAGGAGTGAGCTTGTGGCGCCCTCGGGCGTCCTGTCGCAGGCGGAGCACCAAGTCTCCCACTTGGAAGCCTCAGGCCCGAACGCTTCGGGCATGGTAGCGCCGCAGCAACTGCTGGTACCGTGCCGAATGTAGTATGGCGACGTCTCGAGCCTCCTCGAGTTGGTCTAGCACGTCTTCTCGGCTGGTCTGGTTGCTTCGGTCGTCGTACACCTTGGTCCTCGGGGAGCCATATTCTAAGTCCGTGGGGAGGACGGCCTCGGCCCCATAGACTAGAAAGAACGGCGTAAAACCCATGGCGCGGCTCGGCGTCGTCCTCAGGCTCCAGACTACCGAGGGTAGCTCTTTCATCCACCGCTTGCCGAACTTGTTAAGGTCGTTGTAGATCCTTGGTTTGAGCCCCTGCACAATCATACCGTTGGCACGCTCCACCTGCCCATTCGTCGTGGGATGAGCTACGGCGGCCCAGTCCACACGGATGTGGTGGTCGTCGCAGAAGTCCAGGAACTTTTTTCTGGTGAACTGCGTGCCATTGTTGGTGATGATTGAGTTTGGGACCCCGAACCGATGAATAATGTTGGTGAAGAATGCCACCGCCTGCTCGGACTTGATGCTGTTTAGGGGTCGGACCTCGATCCACTTGGAGATTTTGTCGATAGCGACCAGCAGGTGCGTGAAGCCCCCAGGTGCCTTCTACAAGGGTCCGATGAGGTCCAGACCCCACACAGAAAATGGCCAGGTGATGGGTATCGTCTGCAAGGCCTAAGCGGGCAGATGCATCTGCTTTGCGTAGAAGACACCCCTCGGCAGGAGCGCACAATCCTAGTGGCGTCGGCCACCGCGGTTGACCAGTAGAAACCTTGTCGGAAGGCATTCCCCACGAGGGCTCGAGGCGCTGCATGGTGGCCGCAAGCCCCCGAGTGTATTTCTTGCAATAGCTCTTGTCCTTGGGCGATAGATATGCATCGTTGAAGGATGCCCGAGGGGCTGCGGTGGTAGAGCTCTTTTTTATCACCCAACAGGACAAATGACTTGGCGCGCCGAGCTAGCCGCCGAGCTTTGGGCTTGTCGATGGGAAGCTCTCCTCGGAGGAGATATTCCAGGTATGGGGCCTGCCAATTTGGATCTGGTGTGACCCCATTCTGTTCCTCTTCGATGGGCAAGGCCTCATCCTCGACGTCCGAGGGTGCCTCGGGTGCGGCCGAGGGTACCTCGGGCTCGGCCGAGGGTGCCTCGGGCTGGACCGAGGCTTCCTCAGGCTCGGGCGCGTCATCGATCTTGATGGATGATTGATGCAGGTCTCTGGAGAAGACATCGGGGGGAACTGTCGTTCACCCCGAGGCTATTTTCGCCAGCTCGTCTGCAGTCTCGTTGTACCGTCAGGCGATGTGGTTGAGCTCTAGCCCGTAGAACTTGTTCTCCAGGCGCCAGACTTTGTCGCAGTAGGCTTCCATCCTCCGATCACGGCAGTGAGAGTTCTTCATGACTTGGTCAATGACAAGCTACGAGTCGCCTCGAGCGTCGAGGCGTCGGACCCCTAGCTCGATGGCGATGCATAGCCTGTTAACCAGCGCTTCGTACTCGGCCACATTGTTTGACACCGGAAAATGGAGGTGAATGATGTAGCAGAGATGCTTTCTGAGGGGTGAAACGAAGAGCAGGCCAGCGCCCGCTCCTGTTTTCATGAGTGACCCATCGAAGTACATGGTCCAGAGCTCGGGCTGGATTGAAGTTGTCGGTAACTGGGTGTCAGTCCACTCAGCCAGGAAGTCTACCAAGACCTGGGATTTTATGGCCTTCCGAGGAGCGAATGATAGCGTTTCGCCCATAAGCTCCACCGCCCACTTTGCTATCCTACCCGAGGCCTCACGGCACTGGATGATCTCCCCTAGGGGGAAGGATGACACCACAGTTATTGGATGAGACTCGAAGTAGTGTCGCAACTTTCGTCGTGTCAGGACCACTTCTTAGAGCAACTTCTGGATCTGTGGGTAGCGAGCTTTGGTCTCGGAAAGTACTTCACTGATGAAGTAGACTGGCCTCTGGATGGGCAATGCATGCCCTTCTTCTCGTCTCTCGACTACGATCGCGGCGCTGACTACCTGAGTAGTCGCGACTACGTAGATCAAGAGGGCTTCTCCTGCGGCGGGGGGCACCAGGATGGGTGTTTTCGTAAGGAGCGCCTTAAGGTTTTCGAGAGCTTCCTCGGCCTCGGGGGTCCAAGTGAAGCACTCGGCCTTCCTTAAGAGGCGGTACAGAGGCAAGCCTTTCTCGCCGAGGCATGAGATGAAGCGGCTTAGAGCCGCAAGGCATCCCATGACCCTCTGTACTCCTTTCAAATCTTTGATCGGTCCCATGCTGGTTATGGCCGCGATTTTCTCTGGGTTGGCCTCGATGCCCCGCTCGGAGATGATGAACCCAAGGAGCATGCCTTGGGGGACTCCGAAGACACACTTCTCAGGATTGAGTTTCACGCCTTTTGCTCTCAGACACTTGAATGTCGTTTCAAGGTTGGAGAGGAGGTCGGAGGCTCTCTTCGTCTTGACAACGATGTCGTCGACGTAAGCCTCGACCGTTCTGCCGATGTGTTCTCCGAATACGTGGTTCATGCACCTCTGGTAAGTGGCGCCTGCATTCCTTAATCCAAATGGCATTGTGGTGTAACAGTACATGCCAAAAGGTGTGATGAAAGAAGTCGCGAGCTGATCGGACTCTTTCATCCTGATTTGGTGATAGCCTGAGTAGGCATCGAGGAATGACAGGGTTTCGCACCTAGCTGTGGAGTCCACGATTTGATCGATGCGAGGTAGAGGGTAGGGAACTTTCGGACATGCTTTGTTTAGACCAGTGTAGTCTACACACATCCTCCATTTCCCATCCTTCTTCCTTACAAGAACAGGGTTAGCTAACCATTTGGGATGGAATACCTCTTTGATGAACCCTGCCGCGAGTAGCTTGTGGATCTCCCTGCCTATGGCCCTGCGCTTTTCCTCGTCGAAACGGCGCAGGGTTTGCTTCACAGGTCGGGCTCCAGCTCTGATGTCCAGTGAGTGCTCGGCGACATCCCTCGGTATGCCAGGCATGTCCGAGGGACTCCACGCAAAGACTTCGGCGTTTGCACGGAGAAAGTCGACGAGCACTGCTTCCTATTTGGGGTCGAGCTCGGAGCCGATCTGAACTTGCTTGCTGGCGTCGTTGCTGGGGTCGAGAGAGACAGACTTGACCGCCTCAACAGGTTCGAAGTTGCCGGCGTGCCGCTTTGCGTCGGGCGCCTCCTTGGAGAGGTGTTCAAGGTCGGCGATGAGGGCCTCGGACTCGGCGAGAGCCTCGGCATACTCCACGCACTCCACGTCGCATTCGTACACGTGACGGTACGTGGACCCGATAGTTATGATCCCATTCGGGCCCGACATCTTTGTCACACCCGGTTTTAGAAGGCAAACCGAATGCGAACCATGTACGTGCCAGGATCAGCAATTCACGTACACAGCAGTTACATAACATGGACATCATCACACAGTGCTCAAATAGTATTAAAAGGGAAATAATAGTCGATTACATCATATGTCTGAGACATCCACATAGTCTTTACAATAAATCAAAGTGCGGAAAAGAAACGTAGATAAACGCGGCCTTCACAGGCAGCTGACTGGGGGTTGCCGCTAACCCACACCTAGAACTCATCGTAGTCCTGGAACTCTTGGAAGTCTCCTTCCACGGCTTCATCTTCTCCTGAGTAGTGGTTGCAATGCGAACAACCTAGGGGGGGTTTGGTGTGTAGAGCAAGGGTGAGTACACATCAACATACTCAGCAAGTGTCCTGTTTGGCTGCAGTGGACTAGCTTTATGTGGGGGCAAGTCAAGCAGTTGCTTTTAGTTGGTCAGATTATTATTACTAGTAGAGAAAGCAAAGTTTTAAATTTAACCCACGTTATTAACCCAAACGTACTCCTTTCCAAATGGAAAAGAGTACCACTTACCATTACCAGAGTCAAAACCAAGAACCATCAATCTCATTGCCACCTGTAATCCAAACATCTCTGATCAAGTACCACTAATCACTAGAGCTCCCTTGGCCGCTCATAACCGCGAGCACGGCTGATATATCAGTTTCATAACACTCTGCAAAGGTTGCGCACTTTACCCATGAGCCGTGATTCCCTTTTTGCCTCGGGTTGTACAGACCCTTGAACACTCCCAAGGTGAATCGGCAGGGTCTCACTACATAGCCTTTACAAAGATTCCCCGGGGCTATAGTCGCCCATTAGGTTTCCTAAATGTACCGCACTCCTCCCCAAGGGACAAATCAACCTTGGCAGAGCGAGCCGCATACACCAAGCCCCATTGACGGCACGACGGCTAAGCGAACTACACCCCGGTTCCTCTAATTACTCGGCTAAGGGCGTCCCACTCCACCCTCATGGTTGCACTAATTTCCCGGGCGGTCATCCAACGAACAGGTCCTTATGGAGAGGCACTCGAGAAACCGCTCGAGTCCCCTTAAATGCCACAAGTATGATATCATAAATAAGAGGGAAAACAGTGTATCATAGATAATTCTCATCATGTTCATTGATTAGAGTTGAGCAATAGCATGAGACTAAGCAATAATAATCCAACCCAAATAGGTAAACAAGGACATGGATAGCAAAAGCTAGTAAATCCTTAGGTATTAATGTGTAATGCGGGAGGTGAATTAAAGTATGTATAGGACAGAGATAGGTCAAGGGACACTTGCCTCCACCAACCGACTGCTGCTCAGGGGCTTCTCCTGCGAGTTCTTCGGGCTCTCCGACCGGATCGTTCTCTATGCGAGCGCAAACATACATACATCCACATATTTAATACAAAAGAACAGTACACCATACAATAGAATGCAGTATGTAAACAGACGTTCCACGCGGGCTCGCAATTACAGTTAAGAGAGAAAGAGAAACAGACAGTCGAGAAACGATCACGTTACATGATTATAAATTAAACTACTCGCTTAATAGAAGGGAATTAATTTGGACACTACGTTTCGCATAAAGTAAAGTCAAGTTCCATATTTAATCATTATAAACAATTGAAGATGAATGAAAAGGAGTGGCCGCACGTCGAGACGTATGACACGACATTTAGATTGCATTAAGAAGTAAACGACTCGCCGCGCGACAGAGCGCACAACGAGACACTTTCACTAATTATAAAGAGACGTTAAGCATCGCGCGACGAAGCGCACGACGACATACTCCAACAGAGTTGAGTTTAAAGTGGAACGTCGCGCGTCTAGACGCGCGACATCGCACCTTAAACAACCTGAAATTAAAATAGATCGTCGCGCAACGAAGCGCGCGACACAACACTTTAATAAATATAAACTAAAAGAATCGTCGCGCGACGAAGCGCGCGACGCAGCACATTAATAAACACAAATTTAAATTGAATCATCGCGCGACGAAGCGCGCGACGCAACACATTGATAAATACGAACTTGAATTGAATCGTCGCGCGACGCAGCACACTAACTAACGGAGTTTGAAATTAACTACAACCAAAAATAATCACCGCGCGCGTGGGTTTGCGCACGCGGGAACGCGTTAGGGGGCTAAACGGGCTACGCGAGTCGCGCCGGGGGCCGGGACGCCGCGCGCAGGGGCCGAGGCCGCGCGTAGGGGGCTGCGCGCCGGGGGCAGGGGCCGCGCCGGGGGCCGGGGCCGCGCCGGGGGCAAGGGCGGGCGGACCACGCCGGGGCCGGGGGCGCCGCCGCGGGGGAGGGGCAGGGGGCGGGCGCCGCCGCGGGGCCAAGGCGGGGGGGGGGGGTGCCGCCACGCACGGGGCCGGGACGGGGGTGGGCGCCGCCGCGCACGGGGCTGGGACAGGGGGGCGAGCGCCGCCGCGGGGGAGGCCGGGGCGGGGGCGGGCGCCGCCGCGCACGGGGCCAGGACGGGGGGGGGGGAGCGCCGCCACGGTGGAGGCCGGGGCGGGCGCCGCCGCGCCGGGGGAGGGCAGGGGGCGGGCGCCGCCGCGGGCAGAGGCACGCGCGCAAGGGAGAGAGAGAGGGGGCGCGCGCAGGGAAGAGAAGGGGAGGGAGAGGGAGAGAGAGGAGAAGGGAAGGGGAGGGGAGGGGAGCTCACCTCGGGGTCCAACTCCGGCGATCACCGTCTCAAATCCTTAGGGCACCACGGGGAGAGAGAGGTGGAAGAGGGAGAGGGAGGTTGCTGCGTGGGAAATCCAAATGAGAGAGGGAGGAGGGGAGGGGGCGCATGGGGGGGGGGGGGGGGGGTTTGGGCGCCAGGGGCGCGCAGGGCCGGGCCGGGCCGGGCTAGGCTGGGTTGGGGCCGAGCCACTTCGTGGGTCGAAACCCACGACACGCACGACCATCAAACAAACTCCAATCGCGAACCGAAAAACCGAGACGGAACGAGACGAACACGCAACATCAGACAAAGAAATGTGCGTCGACATGATGCAACACCCATGGCACTTAGGTTTTGTTCATACACGATATGGACACCTGTCACTATACTGGTTTGAAATTAGGAAGAAGAAGCGAAACAGGAAGAGAAAAGAGAGTAACACCCGAATTTGGTTAGAGAAAAGAAGAAAAAATTCTACCCCCAAATTCAGGGCGTTACAAACCTATCCCCCTTAAAAGAATCTCGCCGTCGAGATTCAGGGTTGGCTAGCAAAGAGCTCAGGGTATTTAGCCATCAGATCATCTTCACGCTCCCAGGTTGCTTCTTCTTCAGAGTGATGATTCCATCTAACTTTGCACATTCTGATGGTCTTCCTTCGGGTGACTCTGTCTGTGGTCTCAAGGATCTGCGCTGGTTTCTCTGTGTAGGTCAAGTCCTCCTGGACTTCCAGACCTTCCACTGGCAACTGCTCTTCTGGCACACGCAAACACTTCTTCAACTGAGACACATGAAAGACATCATGCACTGCGGATAAGCCTTCTGGCAAACTGAGCTGATAGGCCACTTCTCCACGCTTTGCGAGAATCTGATACGGACCGATGTAGCGGGGTGCTAACTTGCCTTTGACTCCGAATCTTCTGACTCCTCTGATCGGTGACACTTTTAGATAGACGAAGTCTCCAACTTCGAAACTTAGCTCTCTTCTTCTTGTGTCTGCATAGCTTCGTTGCCTTGATTGCGCTACCTTCAAATTCTCTCGGACCATCTTGATGTTCTCTTCAGCTTCAAGCAGAATGTCTGGCCCGAACACTTGCTTTTCTCCAGGTTGATCCCATTGCAATGGAGTTCTGCAACTCCTCCCATAAAGCGCCTGAAATGGTGACATCTTCAAGCTGTCCTGGTAGCTGTTGTTATAGGAGAACTCTCCGTAAGGCAATTGCTTGTCCCATCCGGACTGTTCTTGCAACGCACAGGCTCTCAACATGTCTTCAAGGATTTGATTGGTCCTTTTGGTCTGACCATCCGTCTGCGGGTGATAAGCTGAACTAAAATTCAGATGTGTGCCCAAAGCTTCATGCAACTGCTGCCAGAAATGAGAGGTGAATTGCGTTCCTTTGTCTGACACTATCTTCTTTGGCACACCATGTAGACAAACGATCCAAGACATGTACAACTCCGCCAATACTGCACTACTATAGTTGGTCTTGACAGGTATGAAGTGGGCTGACTTGGTTAAGCGGTCCACCACTACCCAAATGGAATCGTAGCCGGCTCGAGTGCGAGGCAATCCGACTATGAAATCCATACCGATTTCATCCCATTTCCACTGAGGAATTTGCAACGGTTGCAACAATCCAGCTGGTTTCTGGTGCTCTACCTTGATCCTTCGACAACTATCACACATAGCCACATGCTCTGTGATTTCTCTCTTCATTCCGTACCACCAGAATTTCTTCTTCAGATCCTGATACATCTTCTCACTACCAGGGTGAATCGAATAGGCTGTCTCATGAGCTTCCTTGAGAATCAACTCCCGAATGGACTGGACATTGGGAACGCACAAGCAGTCTTTGAACCATATCACACTTTCTGCATCTTCTCTAAAATCTTTGCCTCTGCCATCTAGAATCAGTCGCCGGATCTCACTGATCTTCTCATCATTCTTCTGCGCTTCCTTGATTTCTCGCTCCAGGGTAGGTTCCAACTCAATTGTGACTCCTCGTGTGTTGTTCAAAAATCCGAGACTCAACCTGTCAAACTCTTTGGCCAACTCATAAGGCATCGGACGAGCGACCATCAGGTTGACCTGACTCTTCCTGCTCAAAGCATCTGCCACTACGTTCGCTTTGCCTGGATGGTAATGGGTCTCCAACTCATAGTCTTTGATCAACTCTAACCATCTTCGCTGCCTCATATTTAGCTCTGACTGAGTGAATATGTACTTCAGACTCTTGTGGTCTGTGTAAACATCACATTTCTGTCCATACAGATAGTGCCTCCATGTCTTCAATGCATGAACCACTGCTGCCAACTCTAGGTCATGGATTGGATAATTCTGCTCATGAACCTTCAGCTGCCGGGACGAGTAAGCCACAACTCTTCCCTCTTGCATCAACACGCATCCCAAACTGGTGTAACAGGCATCGCAATACACCGAGAAGGGCTTGTGCACATCAGGCAAGACTAAGACAGGCGCTGTAGTCAACTTCTCTTTCAGCGCTTCGAAGGCCTCTTGACATTTCTGGGTCCACTTGAACTCAACCTTGTTGCCTAGCAACGCTGTCATTGGTTTCGCAATCTTCGAGAACCCTTCAATGAATCGCCGATAATATCCGACCATCCCAATGAAGCTCTTGATTCCTCGAGCATCTGTTGGCGCTTTCCAGTTCAGAATGTCTGCCACTTTCTTCGGATCCACATCCAATCCTTCTTTGTTGATTATGTGACCCAAGAATAGGACTTCACTGATCCAGAACTCACACTTGCTCAACTTTGCGTACAGCTGGTGCTCTCGCAATCTCTGCAATACCATCCTCAAATGATCTGCATGCTCTTCTTCGTTTTGAGAATATATCAGAATATCATCAATAAACACCACCACAAACTTGTCAAGATAATCCATGAATACACTGTTCATCAAGTTCATAAAGAAGGTCGGTGCATTGGTTAGACCGAAAGACATCACAGTGAACTCATACAACCCATACTTGGTAATGAATGTCGTCTTCGGAATGTCTGAAGGTCGAATCCTGAGCTGATGATAACCTGACCTCAGATCTATCTTGGAGAACCCACTGGCTCCTCTCAACTGGTCGAACAGATCTTCTATTCTAGGCAAGGGGTACTTGTTCTTGATTGTGACCTCATTCAGAGCTCGATAATCGATACACATCCTTTTGGTGCCATCTTTCTTTTCCACAAACAGGATAGGGGCGACCCAAGGCGATGTACTTGGCCGGATGTAACCTTTCTCTGACAACTCATCGATCTGCTTCTTAAGCTCAACCAACTCTGGCCCATATATTCTATAAGCTCTCTTCAAGATAGGGGTGGTGCCAGGAAGAAGCTCTATGGCAAACTCAACTTTCCGCTCTGGTGGCATACCTGGTAAGTCCTTTGGGAACACGTCTGGAAACTCAGACACAACCTTGATACTCTCAATTGGGTCTGCTTCACCGCTGTCGACAGCCATCTGATAACAACTTCCTTTCTTCGGCTCAGGCGGGACTAACTCGGTCACCACTTCCTCTCCTAGTGGGGACACCAACTTGATTGTCCTCTTATCACAACTGATAACTGCCTGATACTTATCTAGCCAATTCATCCCTAGGATGACATCTATTCCCTGAGTACCCATTACTATGAGGTTAGCGAGAAACGCTATCCCCCTTATTTCCACACTTACATTCAAACAGATGCTATCGGCTCGAATTCTACCACCGGCTGAGTCAATTTGAATGGGGGTTGACATAATAGTAATTGGAAGGTTATGTGCTTTTACCCATGATGCAGTAATGAAAGAATGCGTTTCTCCAGTATCAAATAACACTTCTGCAATATGAGAGTCGACTGGGAACATACCTACTATCATGCCGGGGGTCTCCTGAACTGCTTCAGCCTCCAAGTGGTTTAGTCTCCCATGATTATAGCGCGGTTGAGAGCGGTTGCCTGCTCCAGGCTGAGACACATTCTGCTTTGCTAGGGGATTGGGGCCTGACTGCTGCTGGGCTGCCTTCTTCGGACATTGCATTACCCAATGGCCTTGTTCTCCATAGTGGAAGCATGCCCTATTTTCAACCTGAGCTGGTGCTGCCTGATTATTCTGCTGGTTTGCTGGGGCAGGAAGACAAGGTGCCTGCTGATTCTGCCTCTGAAACTGACCTCCTCCTGACTGATTGTTGTGGCGATTCTGATACTGATGCTGAGGAAACTGCCTTTGAAACTGCTGCTGCTGAGGTGGACGCTGGTTCTGCCTGAACTGCTAAGGTTGATTGCTTGAGAAACGAGGACGATTGCTGCTTCCAGGCTGGGGTCCACTGATCTTGCGCTTGCGATCCTCCATCTCCTTACGCTTCCTCTCTGTCATGATTGCTCTGTCAATCAGGTGCTGGAATGTCGGGAAAGTATGATTTTTCAGCTGATACTGTAGAGGGTCAACCAAGCCTCTCAGGAAACGGTACTGTCGCTTGGCGTCGATGTTGACATCTTCAGGAGCATAGCGAGACAACTGTAGAAACCTGTCCCGGTACTCACTGACAGACGATGACCCTTGCTTGAGGGCCAGGAACTCCTCCTTCTTCACTGTCATCAGACCTGCAGGAACATGGTACTGACGAAAGCTACCTCTGAACTCTTCCCAGGTGATGGTGTCGGGGTTGGCATGGGTGGCGAGATAAGACTCCCACCATGACTAAGCTGCTCCTCTCAACAGACGGGGACCATACAGGACTTTCTCCCTGTCATCGCACTAAGCGGTATGCAACTCCCGCTCCACAGTGCGCAGCCAGTCTTCAGCATCCATGGGGTCAGAAGAGTGAGCAAACGTTGGGGGATGACCTCTCATGAGTTTAGCACGTTTGTCCCTGGGCATCTGAGGCTAAGGTGGTGGCTGTTGCTGCTGCTGCTGAATGGCAGCCAGAGTCTGACCAATGGCTTGAATTGCCTGAGTTTGCATCAGAAACATCCGCTCGATGGACATCGGGGGCGGGGGCGGCAGCTGCTGCTGCTAGGATGCCTCATCCTGCTGAGCTGCCAGCTCCTGCTGAGCACGCCTTCCTCCTCTGCGCCTGTTTTCTGACATCTACAGAATGCAACCACACATCAGAACTGATCTTCCAAATCTTGCAGCATAAGAGAAGAGTATAGAATTCTTCAACAACACTGAATAGGTGAACATCTTCACTGATCTCCAACACAGACCAACACAGCTTCTCAGGTAAAGAGGAAAGTGGAATAAAAGGTTTCCCAACTAGATGACTAACTCCATTAACATAGCAGGTAAACCAAAATGTAGGGGATACCCACACTCTGGTGATAGTCATTACAAAGATCCAAATCAAACATAGTTCATCATGACAAACATAAATGCACAGGATATAGCAAACTACCCTATCTAACTAAGACTAACTAAGAGCGATACTAATGCTAAGACTATAACTTCTATGCATATATTTCGTATTAATTATAGGATCCGACTCTAACGATCTATGGCTCTAAATTTATCTTGGTCTTGTAGTCGGGGTTGCCATAAGACTGGTGTCCACGCCGAGGTGAGCGGTATGGGTGCTGAGTCCCGACGGGAGCGGGGGAACCATCGTCCAGGTGACGACGCTTCGCGCGCTCAGCCCGCAGCTGGGCGATCTCAGCACGAGCCCTACTCAGCTCGTCTAATGCATGGTCCAGCTCCATGTTTAGCATGATGGCTAGGTTGACTGTGCTGCTCAACCTAGGATTGTCCTCACCGACAGGTGAAACAATCACGCCTCCTGTGCTGCCAGATGGACGGCGGGGGTAATACTTCAGGTTGAGACCGTCAGCTACCCCACCGAGCACTGAACAGTAGTGCGAAAGTGCACGCCGTGCGGCATCTTGCATGGCCGCCTCAGCTGAGTCTCGCTCAGAGATGGAATAGTGCTCTGAGCAGACCTTAGCACCCCACAGACTGTTCTCCGGACGGCGCACCAGGCAGGTCGCCTCCCAGCGGTCCGGGTAGACCCTGCAACTATGCTGGTAGACCACACAGCGATACTTGATGGACCAAGTACGCCGGTCAAGTGACCGACGTAGCAAGGTGTCAAGCGCATCGTGGAAGTGGCACCCGCGAGCAGCGTCGCGAGTGATGGGTCGAGCAACCCATCCTTCCGGCTCCTGGTCAGCAGAAAAGTCGACGTCGTGGCTCAAGCTGTCGTCGCCACCTCCGTCGTCTGGGTCTCCTCCAGCAGCTACTCCAGAGGCTGGGGCGCTCAGTGGTGGTGCAGGGGGCGCCTCCAGGGGAAGCACAGGGGAGCAGCTCCTCACAGACTCTATCTCCTGCTGGAGCGAGAAAGAAGAGCCCTGCTGCTCCTGCTCCTGTCGTCGATGTTCCTGCTCCTCATGCAGGCGGTGGTGCAGCCTCTCCAAGTGACTGGACTGACCGGCCACGGGACGGCGAAGCGGACGCTCCGCGAGATGGGAAGGTAAGAAGGGGATGACAGACTTCCGTGCGGTGTGTCTAAGACGAGCCATCTACAAAAGACACCGTAAGCAAAAGAGTGAGAACAGAACTAGTATGACCAGCAAATAATGAACCATAAATAAATGAAGGATTAGAATAAACATAATTTTCAGCAAGGTATAATATATAGTAGAACATAGTTTTGGTCGATATGACCAACTTTTGAAGGGATACCAAAGTCAAGGCAAGGACAGAGGTCTATAGTCCTTAGAACGACCATTCTACTCTAGGTTAGCGGGCCTACAGTCAGCACGGCTTTGATACCACCGTATGTCACACCCGGTTTTAGAAGGCAAACCGAATGCGAACCATGTACGTGCGAGGATCAGCAATTCACGTACACAGCAGTTACATAACATGGACATCATCACACAGTGCTCAAATAGTATTAAAAGGGAAATAATAGTGTGGCAGAACTGCCCGAATTATTCCAACTTAAGTGCCTCAGCCCTGCCTTAGAGGCTAGACCACACTTAAATGGGAATAACCCGTCAATCCCTCGGATCTAGTCCGACACGGCCACTGACAGGATCAAGTACCACAGTCTCACTCGATGGTGAGTCACAGAGCAAATACAATAAAGCATAAAACCATGCATGGACGAGTATTAAATTATTACATCACCATTGTCACCATCGGAGTTTTTGCAAAAGTAACCATCATTGTTTTGAAGTGCAGCGGAAATAAACTAACGATAAATAAATGGAGAGATGGGGAAGCCTGTCCCATCACTCCTCATGCTCCTCCTCAGCCGAGGCAGGGTCCCACTCGACAGTCCAACCCGGTGGCAGGGTGGATGGCCAAGTCACTCCAGCAACCATGTCCTCCAGAGAACCTGTAAAAAATTATGCCACAAGCAAGGCTGAGTATACTAATACTCAGCTAGACTTACCCGGTGTGAGGAGTCTATACTCCTCTACCTCTAGACATGCAACTGTTTGGCTGTGGGGTTTGGTTGCCAAAAGCACTAGCTGAGTTTCTAAATCAAGATTTTAACTTTGTCAAGATTAAGTGTGACTCTCTTAAGGCTAAAAGTGTACTATCTACTCATACATAGTAGCAAGCATTTTTAACAATCAACAGCTTGTATCATCTCATCACAGTTTCACTTGTTACTCAATGTAGCAGCATGGATCAAGCAGTCTCATTAGCTGCGAGAAGCAGACGATTCGAATCGAGTTTTTATCCTTGCAAGGTAAACCTAAACACACGACATGCAGGGGCACTCCGTCCCCACACATATCAACCGTCCCCATCGATTCCCTGGCAGCAGATCAGGGCTCACCGCCTTGGCGTACAATGCCTCACTGACCCCGACTGGCCGTCGTGCAGTGACCGCACTTGTACCCACCATAACCGGAATGGGAGACTACGTCTCAGGTCGCGTGAGGGGGTATGTCCACTGGCAGGTTCAATCAGGTACTAGGTTTACCGATTTACCATATTTCTCGGTATGTGCTTAGTACATTCAAACGCTTGACTCACGGTACCACACCTTAATCCTTAATCAACTTTTTATCCCGTGAACAACCAATCCCCATGGATTGTTGCCCACAAACCAACATCAATATGATAGGAAAGTGGATACAACCAATTCCTGACCTCGCGCGAGTGCTAGAAAAATCACTCGACTTCTACCGAGATCCTAATTAATAAAGCAGCTACTCGACCTAGCATACTAGTGTTCATCTCAATAGGATTCCTGAGATCATGCAACTAAGGTTTCAAACAATTCCTACACCTAAGTGCACAATCAATCCTACAATCATTAAGTGAAGTAAAATAGCATAAATAACAGGTTATGCATAAAACCGGGGCTTGCCTTCCAAAGCAGTGGCAGGCAGGTCCTCTGGTGTAGGCTTTGGTGCTGGGTCTGGGGCAACCTCCTGGGCAGCTCCTTGCTCCGGCACGAGGACGTACTCTCCGTCAGCAAGATTACAGTCTATCGAAATGCAATGAACATGTATGTCATGATTATGCAAGATTTAAGAACATTAAGCTACAAAGATTAAGTCAAGAATTAACTTAGGGTTCCCTGGCTACGTGGGTCTTCTAGTGGTATACATAGACTTATTACCTTCTAGGTTTAGATTTTCTTTTAGGATAACATATTGGATTTTGTATTGCCTTTATGGATTTCAGTGGACAATTAATAAAGGTCTTAGGAGGACATTAAATTCCATCATCCATTTTCCTTTCTTTAATTTCCCTCTAGGGTTTCTAGTAGGGGTTTGAACTATGACAGTAGTTTAAAAATTTCCAAAAATTTTGTAAAAATCACAGTGGGTTGTTACTGGCTATGCTAGCTTGTTTTAAGAATTTGAGGCTTAAAGTACAAAAGCTAGTCCTTAAACAAAAATAACAATAGTTAGGCAAAATGGGCCACTTTACACTACAAGTCTTTTATTTAAGTGGGTCCTGACCTAAGGGTTATTTTTGTTGGCCTCTAATAGTGATAAAAAGCTCTTGTACCAAAAATGGCAGAGAGCAACATGATGGTTAATTAATGATGGATTTCTAAAGTTGGGTGCAAAAAGGGTGCTTAGAACTAACTTGTCCTTTGAAAAATATCAAACAACAGATTTCAGATTTTTCCTAAGTTCTTATTATCAAAACATTAGTTATCCTAAGGTTTGGGGAGGTTTCACCTTAGGATTATTTTTGTAGGGTTTTTCTAAGCTATCCTTGTTCTATTAATTTAAAAGGTAGCTTTCTTATTTTACACTACAACAGGGTATGATATATTTTTCCAGTGAACTACATTGACTAAGTATCTCAACAAAAATAGGGGTGCCCTCTGGTTCATTATTTATGTCACTTTTTCTATTTTCCTTAAACTTAAGCATATTATAGAATAAGGGGTTAAAACTAACTTAATGTAATGGACACAGAGGTTTAACATTTTTAACTAGGTCAGTAGGTGGACAATAACTTCTCTAAATTTTTCTAACCTTAGTTAAATAGTACAACCATTTTTCTTGCTATTATTAAGCTTTTGGTCCAAACTGTAATTAAATCATAACCTTATATTTTTCTTTAGTACTCATGGGGTTTTATATTTTTCTTAGACAGGTTACATCATTTAGAGTCTGGCAAAATTAGTTTGACCAAATTTGGATAAACCAAACAGAAGTTATGGGTTTTTAAAGTTTCTGTTTGAATTTAAATCATGTTTTATTTAAGTTTTTCTGGAAAAGCAGTTTGCGCCGAGGCCCCTGAGTTTAAACCGAATCAAACTTCGCAGATCTACCCTCGGGCCACTATTCATTTGAGTCTCTGGCTTTTCACTTAACCCCCCTGGATTTCTCTCCCTCTCACCCGCAGTCCTTCCCTTAACTAAAACAGTAGCCGCGGAAGAGAAAGGATGGCGCGGCTTACCGGCGGCGAGGTGGTCAGCGACGTTCGGGAGGTCGTGACGGTCACGCCGATGTGCGGGTTGTCGCCGGAGGTGGTCGGAGTCACCCTGGCCACGAATACAGGCGGCGGAGATCGTCGGCGACGCCTGCTCCGGCCAAACCACGGCGGTAGAGTTCAATCAATGGGCACGAGGAGTTTCATGGGATGACATAGAGGCCATACGCGCAACGAATCGGGAAATGGTGAAGGGGTTTACCCGGTCCACGTGCGCCGGCGGGTTCTTGAACTCCGGTGAGCGCGATTCGGCTACTCCGGTGGCGCAGGCCCTCGGTTCAAGCTTGAGCAAGGCTCACGGCTTCACCAGGAAGCTAACTGGGGGCTTGGATCGAACGGAGGGGGACTGGAGAGGGGTTGGCCACGGTGGTGGCTTTCGGTCGGCACTGGCGGGTCGCGGGGAGGTCGCCGGAGGCGATGGCTGGCTCGGGCGAGTCCGGCGAGGTACGGAGGAGGCAATGGGGAAGGCAACCGAGCGCTGGGGCGGGTTTTATAGCCGCGGCTCGGGCGCGGTCACGGGCGGCCGCGGGCGCGCGGGGGTTCGCGCACGGGCGTGCTCTGAGCGCGCCCCCGGGTGCCAGCTCGCGTCGAACACGTGGAGGGTTGCTTCTGCCAAGGTTCAACGGCCGATTTGAGCGCCATGGCGTGCGTATCTTGGCAAAGTCACTGTGTACGGTCACTTCTCTGCTCCAAATCCTACCCTTTTGCTGTGAGTTCCAAGTCGAGATATGGTCAGGGCAGGGAGATAGAGAGGGGAGAAGTTTGCTGTGTCAGCTGGGTCCAAACCGAGACAAAAGGGGTGTCAAGTCGTGTCTAGCGCCCTAGGGTAGGTGTCATCTCTTGCCAGGGTGTTCTAGGGTTAATTTGGCGCCATTTTGTTAATTGGGTCGACTGGTTTTGAAAAGGGAATCAAGGTGAACATGAGGGATCTTTGCTCTAGGGTTGGTTTTTGACTTAGGCAAAATCTGAATTCCTCCCTTGTGTTCAACCTTTGGTGATCTTTTTAGGACCTTTCTGAAAACTTTTTGGGGGTACTTCCTTACTATTAATTGTAGGTTATTAAGTATATTACAACTTTTATATTTGGCCCAAGCCATGATCATGATGTTTACATGATCTTTTGATCATGGCTTCAATTAGGGTTATAATTGCCTATGGGGGTTTTGTTCTAGGGTTTTGGGAAATCTCCACTTAGATGTGCATTACAAGCTAGGGCATGACATCCAAAAATAGGTTGCACTTGATTAGGACCTTGAATTCCAAGATTTGAGATACTTTGCCCACAATTCTCTATGTAACTATGGGTTAAAAGGGGGTAACCCTGGGGTGGACACCCTGAGTAACACCTAGGGTGTTACAGCCCTCCCCCCTTAAAGGAATCTCGTCCCGAGATTTCAGGTAGAGTCCCTTGGAGGGATGCCTTGAAGGTGTGCTGGTGCTACTTTCCTTATACTCAAGTTTTACCTTTATAACTGCTCTTCGAATGTCATCCTCTTTGCAACTTCAGAAGGAAGCCCTTCTTAAGTTAAATTCACAACTTAGACTATTCTCGCTATCTAAGTTTTTCTTATAGTTGACTTCAAAGGGCAGGTGGGGGTGGGGTTTTTGGGGCTACATACCGATTCCTTTGGGCAGAAAGTCGGGGAAGCGAGAGCGTAGAAAATCCTCTGTTTCCCATGTAGCTTCTTCTGCTGAATGATGACTCCACTGAATCTTATACATTCTGATTGATCTTGCCCGAGTTGATCTTTCCTTCTGATCCAATACCTTGACGGGGTATTCTTGGTAGGTCAAGTCTGGTTCTATCTCAATGTCTGGTTCCGGTAGCACTTCAGTGGGTAGACGAACACATTTCCGCAGCTGAGATACATGGAACACATTGTGAACTGCTGTCATGCAAGGTGGCAATTCCAATTGGTAAGCTACGGGTCCACAAATTGCTTTGACCTTATAGGGTCCAATGTAGCGAGGGGCTAACTTGCCCTTGATCCCGAATCTCTGGACACCCTTGGTTGGTGATATTTTAAGATAGACATGATCTCCCACCTCAAACTGTAGAGGCTTCCGCCTCTTGTCATGATAACTCTTTTGCCTGGCCTGAGCAGCTTCTAAGTTCTTCTTGATAATTCTAACCTTTGCCTCTGCTTCAAGCACCAAATCTGGCCCAAATATTTCCCTTTCTCCTGCTTGAGACCAATTTAGCGGGGTCCTACATCTTCTCCCATATAATGCCTCAAAAGGGGCCATCCTCAGACTGGACTGATAGCTGTTATTGTAAGAAAACTCTGCCAAGGAAAGACACCTGTCCCAGTCCTTTCCATAGTGTAGTGCACATGCTCGCAACATATCTTCCAAAATCTGATTTACCCTTTCTGTTTGACCATCTGTCTGGGGGTGGTATGCTGAGCTTCGTATGACCTGAGTTCCGAGTGATTCCTGTAGTTGCTCCCAAAATCGTGCCACAAAAGGTGCTCCTCGGTCGGAGACTATAGTCCTTGGTATCCCATGCAGACGAACTATCTGGTCGATGTAGATCTCCGCATACTTCTCCGCCCGGTGGGTGGTGTGTACTGGCAAGAAATGAGCAGTCTTGGTCAATCTGTCCACAATAACCCATATGGAATCATGGTGCCTGGAGGTATTGGGTAATCCCACTATGAAGTCCATGCAAACGTCCTCCCATTTCCAAGATGGTATGGGAAGGGGTTGCAAAGGGCCTGCTGCCTTCAAGTGACTGGCTTTTATCCTCTGGCAAGTATCACACTCTGATACGTACTTGGCAATTTCCCTCTTCATTCTGGTCCACCAATATAAAGACCTGAGGTCATGGTACATCTTGTTGCTACCAGGGTGCATAGAGAACTTGGAAAGGTGAGCTTCATCCAATATCTTCTTTCTGAGCTCAAGGTCCTTGGGAACAACCAATCGATCCTCAAACCATAAAATTCCCTTGCTGTCCTGACGGAAACACTTGTATTTCTCTGCCTTCTGCTTGAGCATTTCTTTGATAACCTGAACACCCTTATCCCCAAGCTGTGCTTGAACTATTTGCTCTTGCAATGTGGGTTCCACCGCGATATATCTCAATTCACCGGGAAGAACAACTTCCAGGTTTAGCCTACACAGCTCATCACACAGGGTGGTGACTCTTGCATCCATGTTCATACAATTGCACTGGGCCTTTCTGCTCAAAGCATCTGCCACAACATTGGCTTTGCCAGGATGGTAGTGCACCTCCAAATCATAGTCCTTGATCAATTCCAACCATCTTCTCTGCCTCATGTTCAGATCAGCCTGAGTGAAAATGTACTTGAGGCTCTTGTGATCAGTGTAGATGTTACAGTGAGCTCCCATCAAGTAGTGTCTCCATATCTTGAGAGCATGAACTACCGCTGCCAACTCCAAATCATGTGTCGGGTAGTTCTGCTCATGGGGCCTGAGTGCTCGGGAAGCATAAGCAATCACTCTGTTCTCTTGCATCAAGACACATCCCAATCCAGTACCAGAAGCATCACAATAAACTTCAAATGGCTTGGTATTGTCGGGTTGGGCTAGCACTGGGGCTGTTGTCAATTGTTGCCTCAAGGTATGAAAAGCCTCTTCACACTTTTGGCTCCACTCAAATTTGACTCCCTTCTTCAACAGTTCAGTCATTGGCTTGGCAATTCTGGAGAAATCCGGAATAAATCGTCGGTAATATCCTGCTAATCCCAGAAAACTCCTAATTTGCTTTACTGTAGTCGGGGGTTTCCAATCCATCACCTCTTGCACTTTCTCAGGGTCGACTGATATCCCTTCCTGAGAGATCGTGTGACCCAAGAATTTTATTTCTTTCAGCCAGAACTCACACTTGGACAACTTAGCATACAACTGATGGTCGCGAAGTCTCTGAAGCACGATATGCAGATGTTTAGTGTGCTCAGCTTCATTCTTGGAATAAACCAGAATGTCATCAATGAAAACAACCATGAACTTATCCAATTCTGGCATGAATACTGAGTTCATCAAGTACATAAAATAAGCCGGGGCATTGGTCAACCCAAAAGACATCACCAAAAACTCATACAGCCCATATCTGGTAGAGAAGGCCGTCTTGGGAATATCACTGGCACGGATCTTGATCTGATGGTAGCCTGAGCGAAGGTCTATCTTGGAGAATACCTTGGCTCCTACCAACTGATCAAACAGAACATCAATGCGGGGTAACGGGTACTTGTTCTTGATAGTCACCGCATTGAGAGGGCGGTAGTCAACACACATCCTCAAACTCTCATCCTTCTTCTTCACGAACAAGGCGGGACATCCCCATGGTGACGTGCTTGGACGAATAAACCCCTTGTCCAACAATTCTTGCAGTTGTTTCTTCATTTCTGCCAATTCTGCGGGAGGCATCCTATAAGGTCTCTTAGAGATAGGAGCAGTCCCGGGTTGCAATTCAATGGCAAACTCAATGTCTCTGTCAGGTGGCATTCCTGGCAATTCATCCGGAAAAACATCAGGGTAGTCGCAGACTACTGGGATCTGCCTTACTGGGGATTCTGCCATAACAAATGCACAAGACCGGGTACCACCCTGGTTGGGTAAATACAAAACAGTCTCGCCATAAGCAGGGGAATGAATTTCAATGGCTCTGGCTGCAATATCCAATATTGCCTGATGTTTGGTCAACCAATCAGTTCCCAAGATGATATCCACGCTGTCCAAACCCAAAATGAGGAGGGTGGTTTTAATTATTAGACTACCAAACTTTATGGGCACATTCTTGCTGATTTGATTAGTGGCAATCCTGCCTCCCAGGGTTGAAATGGTAATACCCCCGTTGGTGTGGTGAAAGGGCAGTTGACACTTGACACTAAATTTGGCACTAACAAAGCTATGCGAAGCACCGGAATCAAAAAGAACAATAGCAGGATAATTTAAAACTGTAAAGGTACCAGTCATGACGGGTGCTCCCTCTGGAATGTCAGCCATTGTGGTGAAGTTCAGCTTGCCCTGCCTCACTTGCACTTTCTGCCTCTTTCCTTGGTTCTGATTAACATTCTGCCCCTGCCTCTGCTGATTCTTGGGGCAATTCTTGGCATAATGCCCAGTGCTGCCACAAGTGAAACACCTGTTATCATTGGCTTGGCGGTACTGCTGCTGCTGATTGTTCCTCTGAGCTGGAAACTGGGCGCGGTTGGGTGCCTGCTGCTGCTGCTGCTGCTGCGGTGGCCTGATCACCCATCTCCCTTGCTGCTGCTGAGGTCCCTTGTTCTGCGTGTCAGACACAATCCTGAAGCGCTGTGGCTGAGATGAGGGTCCTGCCACAGGGGTCTTCCTCTTCTTCTCCGCCTGTCGAGCCAAGATGCAGTCCTCCTGGGAGATAGCCATGTTGACCAACTCATTGTAACTGTTGGCCCTGACGGTGTTGAGGCGGTCACGGAGCTTAGTGCTGAGCCCCCTCCTGAACCTGTCTCGCTTCTTCTCATCCGTATCTGCATGATATCCAGCATACTGACACAAATCATTGAAGGCCTGGGCATACTGCAATACCGTCCTGCTGCCTTGAGTGAGTGCCAGAAACTCATTGAGCTTCCGGTCCATGATGCCAGCGGGGATATGGTGCCCTCTGAAAGCCGCCTTGAACTCCCTCCATTCCACTTCTCTACCTTCTGGCTGCATGGCAAGAAAATGGTCCCACCAAGTCCTTGCGGGTCCGCGAAGCTGCTGGGTGGCGAACTTGACCTTGGTGACCTCTGAGCAAATTCCATGGAGCAGTGGGAATTTGGATTCTACCACCCTCAACCACACATCTGCATCAAGCGGGTCCTCCGCCCTGGTAAACAATGGTGGCTGAGTGCTGAGAAACTCCTGGTAGGTAGCAGCGACGGGGTGACGCTGATGGTCTCCACCATAATGCTGAGGTGGTGGCTGACGCTGAGCTAGCTGTCTCAGGATCTCATTCTGCTGGGCCATGAGCTCCTGCAGAGTGGGAGGCGGTGGCGGTGGAGGAACGTGCTCATTCTGACCACGGCGCGCTCTCCCAGCCATCTGAAAAATCACATAGTTGCTTAACAACACATCTTCTCAGTTTAGGGTTTAAACATGGTAGGGGAGTTAAAGCAATTTGGTAGATTCCTCATAAAACAAAACAAACATAAGCCTTCCGCCCAAATTTAAACTGCCATTAAACATCCCCAAACCTCCAAAAGAGTTTAACACTGTTACATCAATGATCCAAAAGACTCAACTCTACCTAGCCTAGTACCCTAAAGGTGCAAAAGCTAAGCTAGCGGCGAGGAGTCCAACTATCATCAATCTCTAGGATTAGCCTGGCATCTAGTGGGCGAACGAGGCAACGCTGGACTCGGGGGAAGGTGGTCTCCCTGAGTCAGCGGTGTCTACACTGGAAGCAGACTCGTCTCCTCCCTCGATGTCAACGTCCTCGTCAGCTTCCTCACCATGGATCTCTTGGTGATGCATGTCCAGGTGCTCATTTGCTTCTGCCAGCTGCTGCTGAGTGTTGAGGAGCTGATCCTCGAGAACCTCGATGGTGTTCTCCCGAGTGCCCACTAGCTCCTCTAACTCATGAATCTCATCAGACAGCTGCTCCACTTGCAAATCTTTTTCCACGAGCTCCTAGGACAAGTCCACCACGAGCTCCTCCCTGTTGTCCAGGGTGATCTTGGTTGCCTCTAGTAGTGCCATTAAATGGGACATGGCCTCCCCACGCATCACTTGCAGACGATACAGAGCGTTCATGCATCGTACCGACAAGTGAGCGGTGTGGCCTGGGTAGAGAGCCCAGATGTCCTTGGCATGCTCCACCCGGTCCTTCCACATCGGGTCGTCCTCCTTTTCCGCAGGGAACAACCCAATGGGGTGGGTAGCCAGCTCCAAGGGATGAAATCCACAGAAGGTAGTCAGTCCATGTAGAGCGATAGCCTCAATGGTGTCCTCAACCCGGTATCCATAGGACTCAGAGTCCAGTGAACGCCAGCCTGGCTGCAGGGGATGAGGCTCCAAAGTCATCCTCACCCTACAGCGAGGCACCCGGTGCTTCTCGAACTGCTGCACCACGTACTGAGGGGGTGTCAAATATCCTGCCCCCTGAAGTACCTCCCACAAGATGCGGGGAAAACCCTCTCGTGCAAGTCCGTCAGTGTGGGTCAGTGCATTTCCGTCATCGGAGGATCCGTGGGAAGTCATCTGTGCACGGTTAAGCGTAAGTAAAAGAAAAAGAATTTCAAAAAGAACAAGGAAAATAAAACTCAGCCTGCCTCTAACTAAAAGAAAAAGGCACTGGGGACCCAGTTGATTGTTACCTTGTTTTTATGTCTCTTTTACTCAGTTATCCATTTGCTTAATTATGAATGCATGCATGCTCGTCCTGAATGACCTCTCCAAAAGATAAAAAGGAATAGGGAAGGACTCCCATCCTTTAAAAAGTGGCCTATAGGGCCTAGTCACTTAGCCACCTAGCTACCCTTCTATTATCCTAAGGCTTCACGTCCTAGGTCTATCCTGCCCGTCCTATAATCTATCCAACAGTGTTTCTATCAAATTTTACTTTAGAAAAGGGATGACATTTATGGTTTATCGTTTCCTCTGTGGTGGTACAAGCTCCGATACCAGCTGTGGCAGAACTGCCCGAATTATTCCAACTTAAGTGCCTCAGCCCTGCCTTAGAGGCTAGACCACACTTAAATGGGAATAACCCATCAATCCCTCGGATCTAGTCCGACACGGCCACTGACAGGATCAAGTACCACAGTCTCACTCGATGGTGAGTCACAGAGCAAATACAATAAAGCATAAAACCATGCATGGACGAGTATTAAATTATTACATCACCATTGTCACCATCGGAGTTTTTGCAAAAGTAACCATCATTGTTTTGAAGTGCAGCGGAAATAAACTAACGATAAATAAATGGAGAGATGGGGAAGCCTGTCCCATCACTCCTCATGCTCCTCCTCAGCCGAGGCAGGGTCCCACTCGACAGTCCAACCCGGTGGCAGGGTGGATGGCCAAGTCACTCCAGCAACCATGTCCTCCAGAGAACCTGTAAAAAATTATGCCACAAGCAAGGCTGAGTATACTAATACTCAGCTAGACTTACCCGGTGTGAGGAGTCTATACTCCTCTACCTCTAGACATGCAGCTGTTTGGCTGTGGGGTTTGGTTGCCAAAAGCACTAGCTGAGTTTCTAAATCAAGATTTTAACTTTGTCAAGATTAAGTGTGACTCTCTTAAGGCTAAAAGTGTACTATCTACTCATACATAGTAGCAAGCATTTTTAACAATCAACAGCTTGTATCATCTCATCACAGTTTCACTTGTTACTCAATGTAGCAGCATGGATCAAGCAGTCTCATTAGCTGCGAGAAGCAGACGATTCGAATCGAGTTTTTATCCTTGCAAGGTAAACCTAAACACACGACATGCAGGGGCACTCCGTCCCCACACATATCAACCGTCCCCATCGATTCCCTGGCAGCAGATCAGGGCTCACCGCCTTGGCGTACAATGCCTCACTGACCCCGACTGGCCGTCGTGCAGTGACCGCACTTGTACCCACCATAACCGGAATGGGAGACTACGTCTCAGGTCGCGTGAGGGGGTATGTCCACTGGCAGGTTCAATCAGGTACTAGGTTTACCGATTTACCATATTTCTCGGTATGTGCTTAGTACATTCAAACGCTTGACTCACGGTACCACACCTTAATCCTTAATCAACTTTTTATCCCGTGAACAACCAATCCCCATGGATTGTTGCCCACAAACCAACATCAATATGATAGGAAAGTGGATACAGCCAATTCCTGACCTCGCGCGAGTGCTAGAAAAATCACTCGACTTCTACCGAGATCCTAATTAATAAAGCAGCTACTCGACCTAGCATACTAGTGTTCATCTCAATAGGATTCCTGAGATCATGCAACTAAGGTTTCAAACAATTCCTACACCTAAGTGCACAATCAATCCTACAATCATTAAGTGAAGTAAAATAGCATAAATAACAGGTTATGCATAAAACCGGGGCTTGCCTTCCAAAGCAGTGGCAGGCAGGTCCTCTGGTGCAGGCTCTGGTGCTGGGTCTGGGGCAACCTCCTGGGCAGCTCCTTGCTCCGGCACGAGGACGTACTCTCCGTCAGCAAGATTACAGTCTATCGAAATGCAATGAACATGTATGTCATGATTATGCAAGATTTAAGAACATTAAGCTACAAAGATTAAGTCAAGAATTAACTTAGGGTTCCCTGGCTACGTGGGTCTTCTAGTGGTATACATAGACTTATTACCTTCTAGGTTTAGATTTTCTTTTAGGATAACATATTGGATTTTGTATTGCCTTTATGGATTTCAGTGGACAATTAATAAAGGTCTTAGGAGGACATTAAATTCCATCATCCATTTTCCTTTCTTTAATTTCCCTCTAGGGTTTCTAGTAGGGGTTTGAACTATGACAGTAGTTTAAAAATTTCCAAAAATTTTTGTAAAAATCACAGTGGGTTGTTACTGGCTATGCTAGCTTGTTTTAAGAATTTGAGGCTTAAAGTACAAAAGCTAGTCCTTAAACAAAAATAACAATAGTTAGGCAAAATGGGCCACTTTACACTACAAGTCTTTTATTTAAGTGGGTCCTGACCTAAGGGTTATTTTTGTTGGCCTCTAATAGTGATAAAAAGCTCTTGTACCAAAAATGGCAGAGAGCAACATGATGGTTAATTAATGATGGATTTCTAAAGTTGGGTGCAAAAAGGGTGCTTAGAACTAACTTGTCCTTTGAAAAATATCAAACAACAGATTTCAGATTTTTCCTAAGTTCTTATTATCAAAACATTAGTTATCCTAAGGTTTGGGGAGGTTTCACCTTAGGATTATTTTTGTAGGGTTTTTCTAAGCTATCCTTGTTCTATTAATTTAAAAGGTAGCTTTCTTATTTTACACTACAACAGGGTATGATATATTTTTCCAGTGAACTACATTGACTAAGTATCTCAACAAAAATAGGGGTGCCCTCTGGTTCATTATTTATGTCACTTTTTCTATTTTCCTTAAACTTAAGCATATTATAGAATAAGGGGTTAAAACTAACTTAATGTAATGGACAGAGAGGTTTAACATTTTTAACTAGGTCAGCAGGTGGACAATAACTTCTCTAAATTTTTCTAACCTTAGTTAAATAGTACAACCATTTTTCTTGCTATTATTAAGCTTTTGGTCCAAACTGTAATTAAATCATAACCTTATATTTTTCTTTAGTACTCATGGGGTTTTATATTTTTCTTAGACAGGTTACATTATTTAGAGTCTGGCAAAATTAGTTTGACCAAATTTGGATAAACCAAACAGAAGTTATGGGTTTTTAAAGTTTCTGTTTGAATTTAAATCATGTTTTATTTAAGTTTTTCTGGAAAAGCAGTTTGCGCCGAGGCCCCTGAGTTTAAACCGAATCAAACTTTGCAGATCTACCCTCGGGCCACTATTCATTTGAGTCTCTGGCTTTTCACTTAACCCCCCTGGATTTCTCTCCCTCTCACCCGCAGTCCTTCCCTTAACTAAAACAGTAGCCGCGGAAGAGAAAGGATGGCGCGGCTTACCGGCGGCGAGGGAGGCCCGGCGAGGTGGTCAGCGACGTTCGGGAGGTCGTGACGGTCACGCCGATGTGCGGGTTGTCGCCGGAGGTGGTCGGAGTCACCCTGGCCACGAATACAGGCGGCGGAGATCGTCGGCGACGCCTGCTCCGGCCAAACCACGGCGGTAGAGTTCAATCAATGGGCACGAGGAGTTTCACGGGATGACACAGAGGCCATACGCGCAACGAATCGGGAAATGGTGAAGGGGTTTACCCGGTCCACGTGCGCCGGCGGGTTCTTGAACTCCGGTGAGCGCGATTCGGCTACTCCGGTGGCGCAGGCCCTCGGTTCAAGCTTGAGCAAGGCTCACGGCTTCACCAGGAAGCTAACTGGGGGCTTGGATCGAACGGAGGGGGACTGGAGAGGGGTTGGCCACGGTGGTGGCTTTCGGTCGGCACTGGCGGGTCGCGGGGAGGTCGCCGGAGGCGATGGCTGGCTCGGGCGAGTCCGGCGAGGTACGGAGGAGGCAATGGGGAAGGCAACCGAGCGCTGGGGCGGGTTTTATAGCCGCGGCTCGGGCGCGGTCACGGGCGGCCGCGGGCGCGCGGGGGTTCGCGCACGGGCGTGCTCTGAGCGTGCCCCCGGGTGCCAGCTCGCGTCGAACACGTGGAGGGTTGCTTCTGCCAAGGTTCAACGGCCGATTTGAGCGCCATGGCGTGCGTATCTTGGCAAAGTCACTGTGTACGGTCACTTCTCTGCTCCAAATCCTACCCTTTTGCTGTGAGTTCCAAGTCGAGATATGGTCAGGGCAGGGAGATAGAGAGGGGAGAAGTTTGCTGTGTCAGCTGGGTCCAAACCGAGACAAAAGGGGTGTCAAGTCGTGTCTAGCGCCCTAGGGTAGGTGTCATCTCTTGCCAGGGTGTTCTAGGGTTAATTTGGCGCCATTTTGTTAATTGGGTCGACTGGTTTTGAAAAGGGAATCAAGGTGAACATGAGGGATCTTTGCTCTAGGGTTGGTTTTTGACTTAGGCAAAATCTGAATTCCTCCCTTGTGTTCAACCTTTGGTGATCTTTTTAGGACCTTTCTAAAAACTTTTTGGGGGTACTTCCTTACTATTAATTGTAGGTTATTAAGTATATTACAACTTTTATATTTGGCCCAAGCCATGATCATGATGTTTACATGATCTTTTGATCATGGCTTCAATTAGGGTTATAATTGCCTATGGGGGTTTTGTTCTAGGGTTTTGGGAAATCTCCACTTAGATGTGCATTACAAGCTAGGGCATGACATCCAAAAATAGGTTGCACTTGATTAGGACCTTGAATTCCAAGATTTGAGATACTTTGCCCACAATTCTCTATGTAACTATGGGTTAAAAGGGGGTAACCCTGGGGTGGACACCCTGAGTAACACCTAGGGTGTTACAAATAGTCAATTACATCATATGTCTGAGACATCCACATAGTCTTTACAATAAATCAAAGTGCGGAAAAGAAACATAGATAAATGCGGCCTTCACAGGCAGCCGACTGGGGGTTGCCGCTAACCCACACCTAGAACTCGTCGTAGTCCTAGAACTCCTGGAAGTCTCCTTCCACGGCTTCATCTTCTCCTGAGCAGTGCTTGCAATGCGAACAACCTGGGGGGGGTTTGGTGTGTAGAGCAAGGGTGAGTACACATCAACATACTCAGCAAGTGTCCTGTTTGGCTGTAGTGGACTAGCTTTATGTGGGGGTAAGCCAAGCAGTTGCTTTTAGTTGGTCAGATTAATATTACTAGTAGAGAAAGCCAAGTTTTAGATTTAACCCACGTTATTAACACAAACGTACTCCTTTCCAAATGGAAAGAGTACCACTTACCATTACTAGAGTCAAAACCAAGAACCATCAATTTCATTGCCACCTGTAATCCAAACATCTCTGATCAAGTACCACTAATCACTGGAGCTCCCTTGGCCGCTCATAACCGCGAGCACGGCTGATATATCATTTTCATAACACTCTGCAGAGGTTGCGCACTTTACCCATGAGCCGTGATCCCCATTTTGCCTTGGGTTGTACGGACCCTTGAACACTCCCAAGGTGAATCGGCAGGGTCTCACTACATAGCCTTTACAAAGATTCCCCGGGGCTGTAGTCGCCCGTTAGGTTTCCTAAATGTACCGCACACCTCCCCAAGGGACAAATCAACCTTGGTAGAGCGAGCCGCATACACCGAGCCCCATTGACGGCACGACGGCTAAGCAAACTACACCCCGGTTCCTCTAATTACTCGGCTAAGGGCGTCCCACTCCACCCTCATGGTTGCACTGTTTTCCCGGGCGGTCATCCAAGGAACAGGTCCTTACGGAGAGGCACTCGAGAAACCGCTCGAGTCCCCTTAAATGCCACAAGTATGATATCATAAATAAGAGGGAAAACAGCGTATCATAGATAATTCTCATCATGTTCATTGATTAGAGTTGAGCAATAGCATGAGACTAAGCAATAATAATCTAACCCAAATAGGTAAACAAGGACATGGATAACAAAAGCTAGTAAATCCTTAGGTATTAATGTGTAATGCGGGAGGTGAATTGAAGTATGTATAGGACAGAGATAGGTCAAGGGACACTTGCCTCCACCAACCGACTGGTGCTCAGGGGCTTCTCCTGCGAGTTCTTCGGGCTCTCCGACCGGATCGTTCTCTATGCGAGCGCAAACATACATACATCCACATATTTAATACAAAAGAACAGTACACCATACAATAGAATGCACTATGTAAACAGACGTTCCACGCGGGCTCGCAATTACGGTTAAGAGAGAAAGAGAAACAGACAGTCGAGAAACGATCACGTTACATGATTATAAATTAAACTACTCGCTTAATAGAAGTGAATTAATTTGGACACTACGTTTCGCATAAAGTAAAGTTAAGTTCCACATTTAATATTTATAAACAATTGAAGATGAATGAAAGGGAGTGGCCGCACGTTGAGACGTACGACACGACATTTAGATTGCATTAAGAAGTAAACGACTCACCGCGCGACAGAGCGCACAATGAGACACTTGCACTAATTATAAAGAGACATTAAGCATCGCACGACGAAGCGCACGATGACATACTCCAACAGAGTTGAGTTTAAAGTGGAACGTCGCGCGTCTGGACGCGCGACATCGCACCTTAAACAACCTGAAATTAAAATAGATTGTCACGCGACGAAGCGCGTGACACAACACTTTAATAAATATAAACTAAAAGCTTCTTCGCGCGACGCAGCACATTAATAAACACAAATTTAAATTGAATCGTCGCGCGACGAAGCGCGCGACGCAACACATTGATAAATACGAACTTGAATTGAATCATCGCGCGACGAGGCGCGCGACGCAGCACACTAGCTAACGGAGTTTGAAATTAACTACAACCAAAAATAATCACCGAGCGCGTGGGTTTGCGCACGTGGGAACGCGTTAGGGGGGTAAACGGGCTACGCGAGTCACGCCGGGGGCCGGGACTCCACACGCAGGGGCCGAGGCCGCGCGTAGGGGGCTGCGCGCCAGGGGCAGGGGCCGCGCCGGGGGCAGGCCGCGCTGGGGGCAAGGGCGAGCGGATCACGCCAGGGCCGGGGGCGCCACCGCGGGGGAGGGGTAGGGGCGGGCGCCGCCACGGGGCCAAGGCGGGGGGGGGGGGGGGGGGCGCCGCGCACGGGGCCGGGACGGGGGCGGGCGCCGCCGCACACGGGGCCGGGACGGGGGGGCGAGCGTCGCCGCTGGGGATGCCGGGGCGGGCGCCGCCGCGCGGGGGAGGGGTGTGGGGGCGGTGAGAGCACCTAGAGGGGGGGTGAATAGGTGATCCTGTAAAACTTAAAAACTTATAGCCACAAAACTTGATTAGGAGTTAGCACAGTAATGCCAAGTGGCTAGAGAGGAGTCTTAACAAAACACAATAACCACAAGAGATCAACACAGAGATGGCACAGTGGTTTATCCCGTGGTTCGGCCAAGACCAACGCTTGCCTACTCCACGTTGTGGCGTCCCAACGGACAAGGGTTGCAATCAACCCCTCTCAAGCGGTCCAAAGACCCACTTGAATACCACGGTGTTTTGCTTTGCTTTTCTATATCCCGTTTGCGAGGAATCTCCACAACTTGGAGTCTCTCGCCCTTACACTTTGATGATCACAAAGAAGCACGGAGTAAGGGAGGGATGAGCAACTCACACCAGACACAAAGATCATAGCAAATACGCACACACAAGACCCAGACTTGAGCTCAAGAGACTATCACGAGTTTCTCACTAGAACGGAGCTCAAATCACTAAGAATGTCAAACAAGTGCGCAAGAACGAAGTGTGAGTGATCAACTATGCTCAAAGAGTGCTTGGATATCTTCTCCATGCGCCAAGGGGTCCCTTTTATAGCCCCAAGGCAGCTAGGAGCCGTTGAGAGCATTGTAGGAAGGCAATTCTTGCCATCTGTCGACTGGCGCACCGGACAGTCCGGTGCACCACCGGACACTGTCCAGTGCGGATTTCTTTCCTTATTTGGCGAAGCCGACCGTTGCAGATCCAGACCCGTTGGCGCACCGGACACTGTCCGGTGCACACCGTACAGTCCGGTGCCCCCTTGTGACCGTTGGCTCGGCCACGCGTCACACGTGGAATCCTCGGCCGACTGTTGCCCCGGCTGACCGTTGGCTCACCGGACAGTCCGGTGCCTCACCGGACAGTCCGGTGAATTATAGTCGTACGCCGTTGATGGCTTCCCGAGACCGACGACTTCGCCTATGAACGGCTCACCGGACAGTCCGGTGCACCACCGGACAGTCTGGTGATTTATACCGTACACCGCCGTCGAAGTCCCGAGAGTAGCAAGTTTGCCAGAGCCAGCCTGGCGCACCGGACACTGTTTGGTGCACCAACGGACATTGTCCGGTGCACCACCAGACAGTCCGGTGCACCCAGACTGCGCAGACTTTGGCTGAACAAAGTCATCTCTTTTCCAACTCGATTTCTCCTGTTTCCAGCACTTAGACACAATACATTAGTCCATAAAACAATGTACTAAGTCTAGAAACATTCCTTTTGACTTGATTTGCACTTTGTCCACCACTTTGCATAGATTAACACAAAAGCACTTGTGTTGGCACTCAATCACTAAAATACTTAGAAATGGCCCAAGGGCACATTTCCCTTTCAATCTCCCCCTTTTTGGTGATTTATGCCAACACAACATAAAGCAACTAGAACAAGTGCAATATCAATGCAAATGAAAACTCAATATTGTTTTGATTCAAATTTGGCATATATGGATCACTCTTTGCCACCACTTGGTTTGTTTTTGCAAATCAAACTCAATTTCCTATCTCTAGGTCAAATTCACTTGTAGAGACATAAAGAGAGGTATTCCACGAGAAATTGATCAAAGATTTCAAAAACTCCCCCTTTTTCCCATAATCAACATTTCTCCCCACAAGAGGCCAACTTTTTACAAAAAGAGCCAATAAGAGTGTTTTGACAAAACAAAAGCTCTATTTTATTATTTTCAAAATTCTTAAGTGGTAGCTGATCCATTTATTGCTTTGGCCTTATTTTCTCCCCCTTTGGCATCAAGCACCAAAACGGGATCAATCTTGGCCCTTTAGCCCCATTGCCTCACCAAAATCTTCAAATAAGAGTACAAAGGCAATAAGAGTACATGAGATGAACTTGGAATAGGTTACCCTCTCATCGGAGTGCAGTGGAAGTCTTTCATGGTCCAAGTCCACCTTTTCCCTTTCAAACCTCCTTTGAGACTAAATCAAGCAAACTCAAGCACATGGTTAGTCTCAAAGGGTCAAGTTGTAGCACAACTCCCCCTAAATATGTGCATCACTTGCAAAAGGACTTGTGAGGTCCTAGGGAGTGTTTGTACAACTTGAGCACCACAAGTAAACAACAAAATGCATAAGGAACATGATCAAAGGCATAAACACATGTATGCTATAAATCAATCCAAGTTCCGCGAATCTAAGACATTTAGCTCACTACGCAGCCTGCAAAAGGTCTTCTCATCTAAAGGCTTAGTGAAGATATCGACTAGCTGGTTCTCGGTGCTAACATAAAACACTTCGATATCTCCCTTTTGCTGGTGGTCTCTCAAAAAGTGATGCCGGATGTCAATGTGCTTTGTCCGGCTGTGCTCAACAGGATTTTCCGCTATGCGGATGGCACTCTCATTGTCACATAGGAGTGGGACTTTGCTCAGATTGTAGCCAAAGTCCCGGAGGGTTTGCCTCATCCAAAGTAGTTGCGCGCAACACTGTCCTGCGACAACATACTCGGCCTCAGCGGTGGATAGGGCAACAGAAGTTTGTTTCTTAGAATTCCATGACACCAGGGACCTTCCTAAGAATTGGCACGTCCCCGATGTACTTGTCACACCCGGTTTTTAGAAGGTAAACCGAATGCGAACCATGTACGTGCCAGGATCAGTTATTCACGTACACAGCAGTTACATAACATGGACATCATCACACAGTGCTCAAATAGTATTAAAAGGGAAATAATAGTCGATTACATCATACGTCTGAGACGTCCATATAGTTCTTACAATAAATCAAAGTGCGGAAAAGAAACGTAGATAACACGGCCTTCACAGGCAGCCGACTGGGGGTTGCCGCTAACCCACACCTAGAACTCGTCGTAGTCTTGGAACTCCTGGAAGTCTCCTTCCACAGCTTCATCTTCTCCTGAGCAGTGGTTGCAATGCTGACAACCTGGGGGGGGTTTGGTGTGTAGAGCAAGGGTGAGTACACATCAACATACTCAGCAAGCATCCCGTTTGGCTGTAGTGGACTAGCTTTATGTGGGGATAAGTCAAGCAGTTGCTTTTAGTTGGTCAGGTTATTACTTACTAGTAGAGAGCCAGGTTTTAACATTAACCCAAGTTATTAGCCCAATGTATCCTTTCCAAACGGAAAGAATACCACTTACCATTACCATAATCATAATCAGAACCATCAATCTCATTGCCACCTGTACCAAAATATCACTGATCAGGTATCACTAATCTCTGGAGCTCCCTTGGCCGCTCATAACCGCGAGCACGGCTGATATATCAGTTTCATAACACTCTGCAGAGGTTGCGCACTTTACCCATAAGCCGTGATTCCCTCTCTAGCCCGGGCTTGCAAGACCCTTATTCACTACCAAGGTGAATGGCTAGGGATTCACTACGAAGCCTTTACAAAGATTCCCCGAGGCTGTAGCCGCCCGTTAGGTTTCCTAAATGTACCGCACTCCTCCCCAAGGGACAAATCAACCTTGGCAGAGCGAGCCGCATACACCGAGCCCCATTGACGGCACAACGGCTAAGCGAACTACACCCCGGTTCCTCTAATTATTCAGCTAAGGGCGTCCCATTCCACCCTCATGGTTGCACTGTTTTCCCGGGCGGTCATCCATTGAACAGGTCCTTACGGAGAGGCACTCGAGAAACCGCTCGAGTCCCCTTAAATACCACAAGTATGATCATAAATAAGAAGGGGAAAACAGCGTATCATAGATAATCACATCATGTTCATTGATTAGAGTTGAGCAATAGCATCAAACTAAGCAGTAATAATCCGACCCAAATAGGTAAACAAGGACATGGATAACAAAAGCTAGTCAATCCTTAGGTATAAATGTGTAATGCGGGAGGTGAATTAAAGAATGAATAGGACAAAGATAGGTCAAAGGACACTTGCCTCCACCAACCGACTGCTGCTCAGGGGCTTCTCCTGCAAATTCCTCGGGCTCTTCGACCGGATCGTTCTCTATGCGAGCGCAAACATACATACATCCACATATTTAATACAAAAGAACAGTACACCATACAAGGGAACAGGTAAAACGAATATGCATCAAGTATGACATTTGACATCGCATTTGTTATGGTTAGAAAGAAACGGGAAAGGGTCTCGCAGGGGGGGGTTAAATCTTATGCACTAATGATTAGTTACAATTGATTCTTAACAAAAGAATTCTGTTATATATTTACTAATGGGAACCTAATCATTTTTAGTTGATCAACATTGCACGGGATAAACAATTAACTACGTGAATCAATAGCATAACGGAATTTTAAATTAAACTTCCTATTTCCATAGCATGAACAATGATCAGTCTACCTAAAATAAAGTAATTATGATCACAGAAAGTAAATAAAATAAAATAAAAAAAATAAAAAAAAACAGAGGGGGGGGTGGTTGAACCGGCCCTAGGGCGGTTGAACCGGCCCTAGGCGGGGCGGCCGAGCTGGGCGGGCGCGCGGGGGAGGGCGGCCGAGCTGGGGGCCGGGGCGGCTGAGCTGGCGGCCAAGGCCGGCTGAACCGGCCCTAGGCAGGGGGCGCGGCCAGGGGGCGCGCGGCCGGGCGAGCGGCCGAAGGCGCGGCCGGGGCAGGGCGCGACCGGGCGGGCGGGGGCGCGGCCGAGGCTGGCTGGGGCGCGGCCGAGGCTGGCCAGCGGCCGGCCGGGCGGCCAGGGGGCGCGCAGGGGGCGGCCAGCGGCCGGGCTGGGGGTGGCCAGCGGCCGGCTGGGGGCACGGCCGGGGCGGGGGCCAAGGAGAGAGGAGGGAGGGAGGGGAGAGGGAGGAAGGAGAGGGAAGGGGGGGAGGGGCTCACCGGCGATGGGCGGCCGTCGGCGAGGGTTGGGGTCGGCTGCAGGGGGCGGCGGCTAGGGCAGGGGGTAGGGGCGGCGCTAGGGAGAGGAGGGAGAAAATGAGAGGGAGGGAGAGGGGAATTGGGGAAAAAGGGAGGGGGTGGGGGCGGCTGGGCCTGCCAAGGCCCAAGAGGGGGCGCGCAGGGGGCTTGGGCCGGCCAAGGGTCGGCCCACGGCGCGGGAGAGAGAGAAAAAGAGGAGGGAGAAAGAGAGAGAAAGAAAAAGAAAAGATTATTTTCCTGTTTTCGAAATCTGATCTTCCTAGATGAATGCATTTGCACTTTCAAACAATCAGAAAAATGCGAGGTTCGGCATGGTGCATCAAACAACACAAAGTATTTTTAGAGTTTTTCTTACACGGGAATTCCAAACCGAATCCCGCTAGCTTTGGAAAAGGTCAAGGTCTAGCGAGGGGAAAAAGAAAAAGAAAAGGTAACGCCCGAATTTTGGCGAGTAAAGAAAAGAAAAAATTCAACTGCAAAATTCGGGGCGTTACAAACCTATCCCCCTTAAAAGAATCTCGCCCTCGAGATTCAGGGCTGGCTAGCAAAGAGCTCTGGGTACTTGGCCATCAAATCATCTTCACGCTCCCAGGTTGCTTCTTCCTCAGAGTGGTGACTCCATCTGACTTTGCACATTCTGATGGTCTTCCTTCGGGTGACTCTATCTGCAACCTCAAGGATCTGATCTGGCTTCTCAACATAGGTCAAGTCCTCCTGGACTTCCAGACCTTCCACTGGCAACTGCTCTTCTGGCACACGCAAGCACTTCTTCAACTGAGACACATGAAAGACATCATGCACAGCTGACAAATTCTCTGGCAGACTGAGCTGATAGGCCACTTCTCCACGCTTTGAGAGGATCTGGTACGGACCAATGTAGCGGGGTGCTAGCTTGCCTTTGATTCCGAACCTTCTGACTCCTCTGATCGGTGACACCTTCAGATAGACAAAGTCTCCGACTTCAAAACTCAGCTCTCTTCTTCTTGTGTCTGCATAGCTTCGCTGCCTCGATTGCGCTATCTTCAGATTCTCCCGGACCATCTTGATGTTCTCTTCAGCTTCAAGCAAAATGTCTGGCCCAAACACTTGCTTCTCCCCAGGCTGATCCCATTGCAACGGAGTTCTGCAACTCCTTCCATAGAGCGCTTGAAACGGTGACATCTTCAAACTGGCCTGGTAACTGTTGTTATAGGAAAACTCTGCATAAGGCAATCTCTTATCCCATCCGGACTGATCTTGCAACGCACAGGCTCTCAACATATCTTCAAGAATTTGATTGGTTCTTTCGGTCTGGCCATCTGTCTGCGGATGATAAGCTGAACTGAAATTCAGATGCGTGCCCAAGGCATCATGCAACTGCTGCCAGAAATGAGAGGTGAACTACGTTCCTCTGTCTGACACTATCTTCTTTGGCACACCATGAAGACAAACGATCCGAGACATATACAACTCTGCCAGTACTGCACTGCTGTAGGTGGTCTTGACAGGTATGAAGTGGGCTGACTTGGTCAAACGGTCCACTACTACCCAAATGGAATCGTAGCCGGCTCGAGTGCGAGGCAATCCGACTATGAAATCCATACCGATTTCATCCCATTTCCACTGAGGAATCTGCAACGGTTGCAACAATCCAGCAGGTCTCTGGTGTTCGGCCTTGATTCGCCGACAACTATCGCACTTAGCCACATGCTCTGCGATTTCCCTCTTCATTCCATACCACCAGAATTTATTCTTCAGATCCTGATACATCTTCTCACTGCCAGGGTGAATCGAATAGGCTGTCTCATGAGCTTCCTTGAGAATCAACTCTCTAATAGACTGGACATTGGGAACACACAAGCGGTCTTTGAACCATATCACGCCTTCTGCATCTTCTCGAAAATCTTTGCCTCTGCCATCTAGAATCAGTCGACGAATCTCACTGATCTTCTCATCATTCTTCTGCGCTTCTTTGATTTCTCGCTCCAAGGTAGGTTCCAATTCAACTGTGACTCCTCGCGAATTGTTCAGAAATCCGAGACTCAACCTGTCAAACTCTTTGGCCAACTCATAAGGCATCGGACGAGCGACCATCAGATTGACTTGACTCTTCCTGCTCAAAGCATCTGCCACTACGTTTGCTTTGCCTGGATGGTAATGGATCTCCAACTCATAGTCTTTGATCAGCTCTAACCATCTTCGCTGCCTCATGTTCAATTCTGACTGAGTGAATATGTACTTCAGACTCTTGTGGTCTGTGTAAACATCGCATTTCTGTCCATACAGATAGTGCCTCCATGTCTTCAGTGCGTGAACCACTGCTGCCAACTCTAGATCATGGATTGGGTAATTCTTCTCATGAACCTTCAGCTGTCGGGACGAGTAAGCCACAACTCTTCCCTCTTGCATCAACACGCATCCCAAACCTGTGTAACAAGCATCACAGTACACAGAGAAGGGCTTGTGCACATCAGGCAAGACTAGGACAGGCGCTGTTGTCAACTTCTCTTTCAGCGCTTCAAAGGCTTCTTGACATTTCTGGGTCCACTTGAACTCAACCTTGTTGCCTAGCAACGCTGTCATTGGTTTCGCAATCTTCGAAAACCCTTCAATGAATCGCCGATAATATCCGGCCATTCCAATGAAGCTCTTGATTCCTCGAGCATCCGTTGGCACTTTCCAGTTCAGAATGTCTGCCACTTTCTTCGGATCCACAGCCAATCCTTCCTTGTTGATTATGTGACCCAAGAATAGGACTTCACTGATCCAGAACTCACACTTGCTCAACTTTGCATACAACTGGTGCTCTCGCAATCTCTGCAATACCATCCTCAAATGATCTGCATGTTCTTCTTCGCTTTGAGAATAAACCAGAATGTCATCAATGAATACCACCACAAACTTATCGAGATAATCCATAAATACACTGTTCATCAAGTTCATAAAGAATGCTGGTGCATTGGTCAAACCAAAAGACATCACCGTGAACTCATACAAACCATACTTGGTAATGAATGCCGTCTTCGGAATGTCCGAAGGTCGGATCCTGAGCTGATGATAACCTGACCTCAGATCGATCTTGGAGAACACACTGGCTCCTCTCAACTGGTCAAACAGATCTTCTATTCTGGGCAAGGGATACTTGTTCTTGATCGTGACTTCATTCAAAGCTCGATAATCGATACACATCCTCTTTGTGCCATCTTTCTTCTCCACAAACAAGACAGGGGCGGCCCAAGGCGAGGTGCTTGGCCGAATGTAACCTTTCTCCGACAGCTCATCAATCTGCTTCTTAAGCTCAACCAACTCTGGTCCAGATATTCTGTAAGCTCTCTTAAAGATAGGGGCGGTTCCAGGAAGAAGCTCTATAGCAAACTCAACTTTCCGCTCTGGTGGCATACCCGGTAAATCCTTTGGAAACACATCTGGGAATTCAGACACAACCTTGATACTCTCAATTGGGTCTGCTTCACTGCTATCGACAGCCATCTGATAACAACTTCCTTTCTTTGGCTCAGGCGGGACTAACTCGGTCACCACTTCCTCTCCTAATGGGGACACCAACTTGATTGTCCTTTTATCACAACTGATAACTGCCTGATACTTATCTAGCCAATTCATCCCTAGGATGACATCTATTCCCTGAGTACCCATTACTATAAGGTTAGCGGGAAACGCTATCCCCCTTATTTCCACACTTACATTCAAACAAATGCTATCGGCTCGAATTCTACCACCGGCTGAGTCAATTTGAATGGGGGTTGACATGGTAGTAATTGGAAGATTATGTGCTTCTACCCACGATGCAGTAATAAAAGAATGCGTTGCTCCAGTATGAAATAACACTTCTGCAATATGGGAATCGACTGGGAACATACCTACTGTCATGCCGGGGGTCTCCTGAACTGCTTCAGCCTCCAAGTGATTCAATCTTCCATGATTATAGCGCTGCTGAGGGCGGTTGCCTGATCCAGGCTGGGACACATTCTGCTTTGCTGGGGCATTGGGGCCTGACTGCTGCTGGGCTGCCTTCTTCGGACATTGCATCACCCAATGGCCTTGCTCTCCACAGTGGAAACATGCTCTGTTTCCAACCTGAGCTGGTGCTGCCTGATTGCTCTGCTGACTTGCTGGGGCAGGAAGACGAGGTGTCTGCTGATTCTGCCTCTGAAACTGACCTCCTGATTGATTGCTCTGACGGTTCTGATACTGATGCTGAGGATACTGCCTTTGGAACTGCTGATACTGCTGACGCTGCTGATGCTGCTGAGGTGGACGCTGGTTCTGCCTGAACTGCTGAGGTTGATTGCCTGAGAAACGAGGACGACTGCTGCTTCCAGGCTAGGGTCCACTGATCTTGCGCTTACGATCCTCCATCTCCTTACGCTTCCTTTCTGTCATGATTGCTCTGTCAATCAGGTGCTGGAATGTCGGGAAGGTATGATTCATCAGTTGGTACTGCAGAGGGTCAACCAAGCCTCTCAAGAAACGGTACTGTCGCTTGGCGTCGGTGTTGACATCCTCGGGAGCATAGCGAGACAACTGCAGAAACCTGTCTCGATACTCACTGACAGATGATGACCCTTGCTTAAGGGCCAGGAACTCCTCCTTCTTCACTGTCATCAGACCTGCAGGCACATGGTACTGACGAAAGCTACCTCTGAACTCTTCCTAGGTGATGGCATCGGGGTTGGCATGGGTGGCGAGGTAAGACTCCCACCATGATTGGGCTGCTCCTCTCAATAGACGGGGACCATACAAGACTTTCTCCCTGTCATCACACTGAGCGGTATGCAACTCCCGCTCCACAGTGCGCAGCCAATCTTCAGCGTCCATGGGGTCAGAAGAGTGAGCGAACGTTGGGGGATGACCTCTCATGAATTCAGCACGCTTGTCTCTGGGCATCTGAGGCTGGGGTGGTGCTTGCTGCTGCTGCTGCTGCTGCTGCTGAATGGTGGCCAGAGTCTGACCGATGGCCTGAACTGCCTGAGTCTGCATCAGAAACATCTGCTCGATCGACATCGGGGGCGGGGGCGGCAGCTGCTGCTGCTGATGGGGCGCCTCATCCTGCGGGGCGGCTTGCTCCTGCTGAGCACGCCTTCCTCCTCTGCGCCTGTTCTCTGACATCTGCAGAACGCAACCACACATCAGAACTGATCTGGCAAATCTTGCAGCATAAGAAAAGAGTATAGAATTCTCCAACAGCACTGAACAGATGAGCATCTTCACTGATCTCCAACACAGACCACACAGCTTCTCAGATAAAGAGGAAAGTGGAATAAAGGTTTTCCCAACTATATAACTAACTCCATTAACATAATAGGTAAACCAAAATGCAGGGGATACCCACACTCTGGTGACAGTCATTACAAAAATCCAAACCAAACATAGTTCATCATGACAAACATAAATGCACAGGATATAACAAACTACCCTGTCTAACTAAGACTAACTAAGACCGAGACTAACGCTAAGACTGAAGCTTCTATGCATATATATTTCGTATTAATTACAAGATCCAACTCTAACGAGCTATGGTTCTAGATTTATCTTGGTCTTGCAGTCGGGATTGCCATAAGACTGGAGTCCACGCCGAGGTGAGCGGTACGGGTGCTAAGTCCCGACGGGGGCGGGGGAACCATCATCCAAGTGACGACGCTCCGCGCGCTCAGCCCGCAGCAGGGCGATCTCAGCACGAGCCCTACTCAGCTCGTCTAATGCATGGTCCAGCTCCGTGTTTAGCACGGCGGCTAGGTTGACTGTGCTGCTCAACCTAGGATTGTCCTCACCAGCAGGTGAAACAATCACGCCTCCTGTGCTGCCAGATGGACGGCGGGGGTAATACTTCAGGTCGAGGCCGTCAGCTACCCCACCGAGAACCGAGCAGTAGTGCGAAAGCGCACGCCGTGCAGCATCCTGCATGGCTGCCTCAGCTGAGTCCCGCTCAGAGATAGAATAGTGCTCTGAGCAAGCCTCCGCGCCCTGGAGACTGTTCTCCGGACGGCGCACCAAGCAGGTCGCCTCCCAGCGGTCCGGGTAGACCCCGCGACTATGCTGGTAGACCACACAGCGATACTCGATGGACCAAGTACGCCGGTCAAGTGCCCGACGTAGCAGGGTGTCGAGCGCGTCGTGGAAGTGACACCCGCGAGCAGCGTCGCGAGTGATGGGTCGAGCAACCCATCCTTCCGGCTCATGACTAGAGAGGTCGAGGTCGTGGCTCGAGCTGTCGTCGCCACCTCCGTCGTCTGGGTCTCCTCCAGCAGCTACTCCAGAAGCTGGGACGCCCAGTGGTGGTGCAGGGGGCGCCTCCAGGGGAAGCACGGGAGAGCAGCTCCTCACAGACTCTATCTCCTGTTGGAGCGAGAAAGAAGAGCCCTGCTGCTCCTGTCGTCGACGCTCCTGCTCCTCATGCAGGCGGTGGTGCAGTCTCTCCAAGTGGCTGGACTGTCCGGCCACGGGACGGCGAAGCGGACGCTCAGCAAGGCGGGAGGGTAAGAAGGGGATGACGGACTTTCGTGCAGTGTGTCTAAGTCGAGCCATCTACAAAAGACATCGCAAGCAAAAGGGTGAGAACAGAATTAATATGACCAGCAAGTAATGAATCATAAATAAATGAAGGATCAGAATAATAATGAATCATAAATAAATGAAGGATCAGAATAAAACAAAATTTTCAGCAAGGTATAATATATAGTAGAACATAGATTTGGTCAGTAGGACCAACTTTTGAAGGGATATCAAAGTCAAGGCAAGGACAGAGGTCCATAATCCTTAGAACGACCATTCTACTCTAGGTTAGCGGTCCTACAGTCAGCACGGCTTTGATACCACTTATGTCACACCCGGTTTTTAGAAGGTAAACCGAATGCGAACCATGTACGTGCCAGGATCAGTTATTCACGTACACAGCAGTTACATAACATGGACATCATCACACAGTGCTCAAATAGTATTAAAAGGGAAATAATAGTCGATTACATCATACGTCTGAGACGTCCATATAGTTCTTACAATAAATCAAAGTGCGGAAAAGAAACGTAGATAACACGGCCTTCACAGGCAGCCGACTGGGGGTTGCCGCTAACCCACACCTAGAACTCGTCGTAGTCTTGGAACTCCTGGAAGTCTCCTTCCACAGCTTCATCTTCTCCTGAGCAGTGGTTGCAATGCTGACAACCTGGGGGGGGTTTGGTGTGTAGAGCAAGGGTGAGTACACATCAACATACTCAGCAAGCATCCCGTTTGGCTGTAGTGGACTAGCTTTATGTGGGGATAAGTCAAGCAGTTGCTTTTAGTTGGTCAGGTTATTACTTACTAGTAGAGAGCCAGGTTTTAACATTAACCCAAGTTATTAGCCCAATGTATCCTTTCCAAACGGAAAGAATACCACTTACCATTACCATAATCATAATCAGAACCATCAATCTCATTGCCACCTGTACCAAAATATCACTGATCAGGTATCACTAATCTCTGGAGCTCCCTTGGCCGCTCATAACCGCGAGCACGGCTGATATATCAGTTTCATAACACTCTGCAGAGGTTGCGCACTTTACCCATAAGCCGTGATTCCCTCTCTAGCCCGGGCTTGCAAGACCCTTATTCACTACCAAGGTGAATGGCTAGGGATTCACTACGAAGCCTTTACAAAGATTCCCCGAGGCTGTAGCCGCCCGTTAGGTTTCCTAAATGTACCGCACTCCTCCCCAAGGGACAAATCAACCTTGGCAGAGCGAGCCGCATACACCGAGCCCCATTGACGGCACAACGGCTAAGCGAACTACACCCCGGTTCCTCTAATTATTCAGCTAAGGGCGTCCCATTCCACCCTCATGGTTGCACTGTTTTCCCGGGCGGTCATCCATTGAACAGGTCCTTACGGAGAGGCACTCGAGAAACCGCTCGAGTCCCCTTAAATACCACAAGTATGATCATAAATAAGAAGGGGAAAACAGCGTATCATAGATAATCACATCATGTTCATTGATTAGAGTTGAGCAATAGCATCAAACTAAGCAGTAATAATCCGACCCAAATAGGTAAACAAGGACATGGATAACAAAAGCTAGTCAATCCTTAGGTATAAATGTGTAATGCGGGAGGTGAATTAAAGAATGAATAGGACAAAGATAGGTCAAAGGACACTTGCCTCCACCAACCGACTGCTGCTCAGGGGCTTCTCCTGCAAATTCCTCGGGCTCTTCGACCGGATCGTTCTCTATGCGAGCGCAAACATACATACATCCACATATTTAATACAAAAGAACAGTACACCATACAAGGGAACAGGTAAAACGAATATGCATCAAGTATGACATTTGACATCGCATTTGTTATGGTTAGAAAGAAACGGGAAAGGGTCTCGCAGGGGGGGGTTAAATCTTATGCACTAATGATTAGTTACAATTGATTCTTAACAAAAGAATTCTGTTATATATTTACTAATGGGAACCTAATCATTTTTAGTTGATCAACATTGCACGGGATAAACAATTAACTACGTGAATCAATAGCATAACGGAATTTTAAATTAAACTTCCTATTTCCATAGCATGAACAATGATCAGTCTACCTAAAATAAAGTAATTATGATCACAGAAAGTAAATAAAATAAAATAAAAAAAATAAAAAAAAAATAGAGGGGGGGGTGGTTGAACCGGCCCTAGGGCGGTTGAACCGGCCCTAGGCGGGGCGGCCGAGCTGGGCGGGCGCGCGGGGGAGGGCGGCCGAGCTGGGGGCCGGGGCGGCTGAGCTGGCGGCCAAGGCCGGCTGAACCGGCCCTGGGCAGGGGGCGCGGCCAGGGGGCGCGCGGCCAGGCGCGGCCGGGCGAGCGGCCGAAGGCGCGGCCGGGGCAGGGCGCGGCCGGGCCAGGGCGCGGCCGGGCGGGCTGGGGCGCGGCCGAGGCTGGCCAGCGGCCGGCCGGGCAGCCAGGGGGCGCGCAGGGGGCGGCCAGCGGCCGGGCTGGGGGTGGCCAGCGGCCGGCTGGGGGCACGGCCGGGGCGGGGGCCAAGGAGAGAGGAGGGAGGGAGGGGAGAGGGAGGAAGGAGAGGGAAGGGGGGGAGGGGCTCACCGGCGATGGGCGGCCGTCGGCGAGGGTTGGGGTCGGCTGCAGGGGGCGGCGGCTAGGGCAGGGGGTAGGGGCGGCACTAGGGAGAGGAGGGAGAAAATGAGAGGGAGGGAGAGGGGAATTGGGGAAAAAGGGAGGGGGTGGGGGCGGCTGGGCCTGCCAAGGCCCAAGAGGGGGCGCGCAGGGGGCTTGGGCCGGCCAAGGGTCGGCCCACGGCGCGGGAGAGAGAGAAAAAGAGGAGGGAGAAAGAGAGAGAAAGAAAAAGAAAAGATTATTTCCCTGTTTTCGAAATCCGATCTTCCTAGATGAATGCATTTGCACTTTCAAACAATCAGAAAAATGCGAGGTTCGGCATGGTGCATCAAACAACACAAAGTATTTTTAGAGTTTTTCTTACACGGGAATTCCAAACCGAATCCCGCTAGCTTTGGAAAAGGTCAAGGTCTAGCGAGGGGAAAAAGAAAAAGAAAAGGTAACGCCCGAATTTTGGCGAGTAAAGAAAAGAAAAAATTCAACTGCAAAATTCGGGGCGTTACAGTACTCTTCCTATCGACCTTACATCCAGCATAGTCGGAATCTGAATATCCAATCAAGTCAAAGTTAGACCCCTTTGGATACTAGATCCCGAAGCAAGGCGTAGCGACTAAATATCTAAGGATTCGCTTCACAGCCACTAAGTGACACTCCCTTGGATCGGATTGAAATCTAGCACACATGCATACGCTAATCATAATATCCGGTCTACTAGCACATAAATAAAGTAAAGACCCTATCATGGACCGGTATGCTTTTTGATCAACGGACTTACCTCCTTTGTTGAGGTCGGTGTGTCCGTCAGTTCCCATCGGCGTCTTTGCGGGCTTGGCGTCCTTCATCCCAAACCGCTTTAGCAAGTCTTGCGTGTACTTTGTTTGGGAGATGAAGGTGCCATCCTTGAGTTGCTTCACTTGGAACCCAAGGAAGTAGTTCAACTCGCCCATCATCGACATCTCGAATTTCTGCGTCATCACCCTGCTAAACTCTTCACAAGACTTTTGGTTAGTAGAACCAAATATTATGTCATCGACATAAATTTGGCACACAAAAAGATCACCATCGCAAGTCTTAGTGAAAAGAGTTGGATCGGCTTTCCCAACCTTGAAAGCATTAGCAATTACAAAATATCTAAGGCATTCATACCATGCTCTTGGGGCTTGCTTAAGTCCATAGAGCGCCTTAGAGAGCTTACACACGTGGTCGGGGTACCGTTCATCCTCGAAGCCAGGGGGTTGCTCCACGTACACCTCCTCCTTGATCGGCCCGTTGAGGAAAGCGCTCTTCACATCCATTTGGAACAACCTGAAAGAATGGTGAGCGGCATATGCTAGCAAAATACGAATTGATTCTAGCCTAGCCACAGGAGCGAAAGTCTCCTCAAAGTCCAAACCTGCGACTTGGGCATAACCTTTTGCCACAAGTCGAGCCTTGTTCCTCGTCACCACCCCGTGCTCGTCCTGTTTGTTGCGGAACACCCACTTGGTTCCCACAATGTTTTGCTTGGGACGAGGCACCAATGTCCAAACTTCATTCCTCCTGAAATTATTGAGCTCTTCCTGCATGGCCAACACCCAGTCCGGATCTAGCAAGGCCTCTTCTACCCTGAAAGGCTCAATAGAAGAGACAAAAGAGTAATGCTCACAAAAATTCACCAATCTAGAGCGAGTAGTTACTCCCTTGCTAATATCACCCAATATTTGGTCGACGGGATGATTCCTTTGAATCGTCGCTCGAACTTGGGTTGGAGGTGCCTGATGGTGAATCCCCCTTGATCACACGCCTCCACTTGAGGTACCTGTTCATCATCTTGGGTTGGGGGATTCACCATCGTTGAGGAAAAAGGTTGATCTTGCTCTTTTTGTTCCTGAGGCCGCACATCTCCAATCGCCATGGTGCGTATCGCGGCCGTTGGAACGTCTTCTTCATCTACATCATCAAGATCAACAACTTGCTCTCTTGGAGAGCCATTAGTCTCATCAAATACAACGTCGCTAGAGACTTCAACCAAACCCGATGATTTGTTGAAGACTCTATACGCCTTTGTATTTGAGTCATAACCTAACAAAAACCCTTCTACAGCTTTGGGAGCAAACTTGGAATTTCTACCCTTCTTCACTAGAATGTAGCATTTACTCCCAAAAACTCGGAAATACGAAACATTGGGTTTGTTACCGGTTAGAAGCTCATACGAAGTCTTCTTGAGGAGGCGGTGAAGGTAGACCCGGTTGATGGCGTGGCAAGCCGTGTTCACGGCTTCCGACCAAAAGCGCTCGAGGGTCTTGAACTCTCCAAGCATCGTCCTCGCCATATCGATGAGCGTCCTGTTCTTCCTCTCTACCACACCATTTTGCTGTGGTGTGTAGGGAGTGGAGAACTCATGCTTGATCCCTTCCTCCTCAAGATACTCCTCCACTTGAAGGTTCTTGAACTCGGACCCGTTGTCGCTCCTTATCTTCTTCACCTTGAGCTCAAACTCATTTTGAGCTCTCCTTAGGAAGCGCTTGAGGGTCCCTTGGGTTTCAGATTTATCCTGCAAAAAGAATATCCAAGTGAAGCGGGAAAAATTATCAACTATAACAAGACCATACTTACTTCCTCCTATACTTAGATAGGCGATGGGTCCGAAGAGGTCCAAATGAAGCATCTCCAAAGGTCTTGATGTGGTCATCACATTTTTGGTGTGATGAGAGCTTCCCACCTGTTTGCCTGCTTGACAAGCTGCACAAGGTCTATCTTTTTCGAAATGCACGTTAGTTAGACCTATCACGTGTTCTCCCTTCAGAAGCTTGTGAAGGTTCTTCATCCCCACATGTGCTAAACGGCGATGCCACAGCCAGCCCATGCAAGTCTTAGCAATTAAGCATGCATCTAGACCGGCCTCCTCTTTTGCAAAATCAACTAAATAAAGTTTGCCGTCTAGTACACCCTTAAAAGCTAGTGAACCATCACACCTTCTAAAGACAGACACATCTACATTTGTGAATAAACAATTATATCCCATTTTACAAAGTTGACTAACGGATAACAGATTATATCCAAGCGACTCAACTAAAAACACATTAGAAATAGAGTGCTCGGATGAAATAGAAATCTTCCCTAACCCTTTTACCTTGCCTTGGTTCCCATCACCGAATATGATTGAATCTTGGTGTAGGAAACGGGTGACGCCTAAGAGGGGGGTGAATTAGGACTTCTAAAACTTTTACTTAACTAGGCCACAATTAAATCCCTAGAGCAAAACCTATGCAAATAATCAAAACTAGAATGTGCAAACTAGGTTTTGTCTAAGTGTTGCTATCTCTACCGCAAAGGCTAAGTTTCAATCTACACTAAATAAGTATGACTACAAGATTGAAACTTAAATGCTTAATATAAATGCGGAATGTAAAGAGCTAAGTAGAGAAGCAAACTCTCGTGGATGACGCCGGTATTTTTACCGAGGTATCCGGAACCACGCAAGGTCCCGACTAATCCTCGTTGGTGCCCCTACGCAAAGGGAAGCCCACGCGAGGGCCAAGCACCACGGTCGAGTAACTCCGTAGAGAGCCACGGGCCTTCTCCACGCGCAAGTGGTGCTCCGCTTCCGGCTCCTCTCGGACGCTCCCCGCCATCTCCACTATCGAGCTTCCGGTCGAAACGCCGTGGGCCTCGTTCCCTCCGGTACACGGTGGCGGCCGTGACACAAACGCGGTTGTCAAAGTCTCGCAAGACTCTCGCCCCACTCGGTACAATTACAACGACTCACACAAGAGCCGAGGGGTTGTGTGGTTTTACAAAACTCACTCAACTAACTAGGGTTCACCTAGAGCAAGCGCTAAAGCGGTCTAACTAACCTAAGCACTTCGCAAAGCACCTACGCTAATCACCGAGTGATTCTATTAAGCACTTGGGTGTTTGAGCTCTTGGAAATGTGCACTATATGCCTTGGTATGTTGCTTGGGCTCCCACACTTGAGAATGGCCGGTTGGGGTGGTATTTATAGCCTCCACACCCTCAACTAGCCGTTGGACAGAAAGCAGCAGCTTTCTGTCGTCGGGTGCACCGGACAGTCCGGTGCACCACTAGACATCTACTGTGCAGTGTCCATTGCACGCCACGTCAGCCGACTGTTGGCGCCTGTAGCAGTCGACTGTTGGATCCGACCGTTGCTGTCTGCCCGTGGCATACCGGACAGTGCGGTGCACACCGGACAGTCCGGTGCTACAGCCAGAGAGCGCCTGTCTGTGGCCTCTCTGCGCAGACTGTCCGGTGCCTCACCGGACAATCCGGTGCACAACCGGACATCAATGTCCGGTGCACCACGAGGCGCTGCCTGACAGCCCTCATCTTGGATTTCTTCGCTGATTTCTTCGGGCTTCTTTTGTTCTTGAGTATTGGACTCCTATGCATCTTTTTATGTCTTCTTTTGAGGTGTTGCATCCTCATTGCCTTGGTCCAATTCTCTTTGCATCCTGTGAACTATAATTATAAACACTAGCAAACATATTAGTCCACAGGTTGTGTTAATCATCAAACACCAAAACTCAATTAGCCAAATGGCCCGGGGTCCATTTTCCTTACAATCTCCCCCTTTTTGGTGATTGATGACAACACAACCAAAGCAAGCAAATAATACAAGTTTTTGAATTAAAATATGCAATCTACTTGCTAAGATGCATGATTGTCCCCATAATGTGAAATTATGGACTTAAGCCTCCCCTTAACTCCATAATTCACTTACTTCCTATTTTTGGACCAAATAACCAAAACCACTTGAAAAGCCATTTGTAGATATAAAATTTTAAATTGGTGGTGTTTGGTGTTTGATATAGTTTTCATTGCTTTGGTCCCTAAACTTCTCCCCCTTTGGCATCAACCACCGAAAAGGAAGACATTAAAAGCATGTAGGAAGTAAATAACAGCTTGCCCTCAACAAGAATTGTATCAAATGATATCACTAGAAGGATATTAAAATAAACCATATGAATGATACCAGTTGAAAGGAACTCCCCCTAAATGAGTGTTCTCTTTAGAAAGAAATTTCTCCCCCTTTTTAGAGATGAAGAAATACTCCCCTGACAGAGATCCTCTACTTAGGAAAAAGCATGTGAAAATTAGAGGTGCAAGACATGATTTGAAAAGACTAACTTCCCTTATGCATAGCTAACAGAATATGAGTTAACTACTTATGCATTTTTAGCAACATGGAAGCATATGATATGAAATATAGTCTAATCAAATTTTGGAGAAGACATGTAAATGATACTGAAAGTAGTCTCAAAAGATACCAATTGAAAGTCAATGGTGAGCTTGAGAGACATGAGAGTTCTTGGAGATTTTGCAGTGGAAGATTGTTGTATTTCTCCGGGGACCTTATTTTCCTTATAATGAGACTATCACATGAAATAGACTTGAAAAGGTGTTAGTCTCAAAGTGTTAGATTATAGAGTAACCTCCCCCTAAAGGTGTGCATACAAGTTTTGAATACTTGTAGGAGACATGCACTTTGATTTGATATCAAGAGGGGCAAATTATCTATAATCCTAACTTTGGCACATACAAGTTAAATGATACAACTTGTAGACATCAGAATTTTCAATTGATGCATCATTTACTATGGAGTGATACAGAAGCTATGTGCCGTGCTTAAATAAACATTTTAAGCCATGTAGGTTTGCTTAAGTATATGAATTAAAACCAAGCAATCCTACCATATGATTTACCTAGTATGCATGATTTTAAACAAGAGTACATAACAAATGTAATACTAGGCAAGAAAGGTAAACTAGATAAAAGATAAATAGATACGCATATCTAAAAACAAAAAATACAATAAAACTAGTTACCTTAGTCATGGGTGGGAAATTTGGGTCCAACATTTTCACTAACCCACTTGGCAATGAACTTGATCCAATATGATGTATCCCATGATATACATCCCAAATTTGCCAAGTCTCCAAATTTCCCGTCGACCTTTGGTCCACTCACTTCCCTTTCGGGATCCAAACCTTCTTGGTGCTTTTCATGGTTGAAATTATCTCCTTTGGCACCCATATGCGTTTGGCCCCTTTTCCTTTGTTGGCTTGCTTGTTGGCCTTGATTGCTATCACCTTTCCATTCTTTTTCTTCTTGATCAAATATGGTGTAGCATCCTTTTTGTTCACCTTTTTGATGTAGGTGTTGGAGATTTTGCTTGATGGCTTTTGCTTGAGCTTTTGCCTTTGTTTATCTCCGGTCATCGCCTTGCATTGGAAAGACTTGTGGCCTTCCATGTGGCATAGCCTACAAATCACAGTTTCTCCCTCCATAGGCTTGTTCACTCCCGCAGTGGTGTTATCCTGTGGAGGTCGGATTTGTTTGGCTTTGCCTTTCTTGTCATACAAAGCCTTGCCAAGGCGAGCCACTTCTTGCTTTAATTGTTCATTTTCCTTTGCAACCTCATCCGAACATGTTTCTACAACAATATTCTCAACAAAGACTTGGTTGCAGGGGTTAGACTCATCAAGTAAATCAAAGCAGGAAGTAGAAGCATCTTTCTTACTAATTTCAGGTATTTCAACTAAAGATGCTGCTGGGGTGCTACCAATGTTTTCTAGCTTAGTAGTTAGCTCATTATTGTGTATGCTAAGAATTTCCATTTTCTCTAGCAAATTTTCAATAGCTTCTTGGGAGCTAGCTAACTTAGCCTTAAGTTTTTCATTCTTTTTAATAAGGCTATCATCGGTAGCAGTGGATGGAGCACTAGATTCTAATAGCTCAATTTTAGTTGATAGCTCACTATTTGAGTTTGCAAAAGTTTCAAATTTTTCTAGCAAACCTTTGTAATCATTTTGAGAGCTAACCAACTTATTTTTCAAAGTTTTAAGTTGAGCTTTTTGCTTAGTGCAAACATCCTGGAAAAATTCTACGGCTTCCGCAAGCTCATCTAGAGAGGGCTTTCCCTCACCTTCATCATCACTACTACTTTCATCACTAGAGGATGGAATGCTTTTGTTACCTCTTGCCATAAGGCATTTGTGTGATGACCGTGATGATCGTGACGAGGACCGGTGGCTGCGCGTCCTTGGAGGTTCATCTTCACTTGAAGAATCATCCCAAGTTCTAACACTTGTTAGCGCCTTGCCTTTGCTCCTCTCCTTTTTGGGTTTGGCCATATTTGGACAGTTGTCCCTGAAGTGGCCCTTCTCCCCACATGCGAAGCATCCTCTCTTCCTTTGCTTTTTCCTGTCAATGTTAAAGAGAAGATCCTCGACCTGCAGGGGCACACCCATTAGATTAATCTTGCAGATCATCCTCATTACCTTTCCGACGCGTCGGATTGTTTCTTCGTCCTTGGAGGATGATGTGCATGGTTGATTATCTTCATCATCATCACTTTCTTCTTCTTCCTCTTCTTCACTTGAGGAACTTGGAGTGGGTGCCTTCTTTTTGCTCTTCCTTTCATCACATGCAAAAGCATATGGTCTTGAGGAAGTTGGCCCCTCTCCCCGACTCATTTTTCGTGACATCTCAAAAGCCGCGATTTTCCCAATCACGATGGTCGGGGTCATGTTTCTCAAGTCCTCCATGTTGTGAAGGATGGTGATGATGCTCCCATATCTTTGTTGTGGTAGCAGGGAGATAATCTTCCTCACAATGTCTGCATCACCTAGCTTATTAATGCCAATTGAATTGAGCTCATTGATAATTAGATTCAAATGAGAATACATGTCTCTAACAAGCTCATCATCTTTCATAGCAAAAGAATTATACTCATTTAAGACTAGGCAATGTTTTTGCTCACGGACATTGGATGTGCCGTCATGGAGCTCATGTAGTTTTAGCCAAATCTCATTAGCAGTTTTCAAGGTAAATACTTGGTTAAAAATATTCATGCTAAGAGATTCATACAAGCAATTTTTGGCTCTAGCATTTAAATGAATTTCTTTTTCCTCACTCGTGGTGGGTTTCTCGGGATTCTTGAGGGGTTTCATCCCATCACGAGTGACTCTCCAAACACCTAGATCAACGGCCTCTAGGTAACAAGCCATTCTAGCACTATAATATGGGAAGTTAGTGCCATCGAAGTGTGGTGGCCTATGGGTATCCATCCCTTCGTCTAAAAAGCATCGGCTCTTTTAGCGGTGAAGCTAAAGCGTTTCAAATGAGCCAAACCGGGCTTTGATACCACTTGTAGGAAATGGGTGACGCCTAAGAGGGGGGGTGAATTAGGACTTCTAAAGCTTTTACTTAACTAGGCCACAATTAAATCCCTAGAGCAAAACCTATGCAAATAATCAAAACTAGAATGTGCAAACTAGGTTTTGTCTAAGTGTTGCTATCTCTACCGCAAAGGCTAAGTTTCAATCTACACTAAATAAGTATGACTACAAGATTGAAACTTAAATGCTTAATATAAATGCAGAATGTAAAGAGCTAAGTAGAGAAGCAAACTCTCGTGGATGACGCCGGTATTTTTACCGAGGTATCCGGAACCATGCAAGGTCCCGACTAATCCTCGTTGGTGCCCCTACGCAAAGGGAAGCCCACGCGAGGGCCAAGCACCACGGTCGAGTAACTCCGTAGAGAGCCACGGGCCTTCTCCATGTGCAAGTGGTGCTCTGCTTCCGGCTCCTCTCGGACGCTCCCCGCCGTCTCCACTATCGAGCTTCCGGCCGAAACGCCGCGGGCCTCATTCCCTCCGGTACACGGTGGCGGCCGTGACACAAACACGGTTGTCACGGTCTCGCAAGACTCTCGCCCACTCGGTACAATTACAACGACTCACGCAAGAGCCGAGGGGTTGTGTGGTTTTACAAAACTCACTCAACTAACTAGGGTTCACCTAGAGCAAGCGCTAAAGCGGTCTAACTAACCTAAGCACTTCGCAAAGCACCTACGCTAATCACCGAGTGATTCTATTAAGCACTTGGGTGTTTGAGCTCTTGGAAATGTGCACTATATGCCTTGGTATGTTGCTTGGGCTCCCACACTTGAGAATGGCCGGTTGGGGTGGTATTTATAGCCTCCACACCCTCAACTAGCCGTTGGACAGAAAGCAGCAGCTTTCTGTCGTCGGGTGCACCGGACAGTCCGGTGCACCACCGGACATCTACTGTGCAGTGTCCGGTGCACGCCACGTCAGCCGACCGTTGGCGCCTGTAGCAGTCGACCGTTGGATCCGACCATTGTTGTCTGCCCGTGGCATACCGGACAGTCCGGTGCACACCGGACAGTCCGGTGCTACAGCCAGAGAGCGCCTGTCTGTGGCCTCTCTGCGCAGACTGTCCGGTGCCTCACCGGACAGTCCGGTGCACACCGGACATCAATGTCCGGTGCACCACCAGGCGCTGGCTGACAGCCCTCATCTTGGATTTCTTCGCTGATTTCTTCGGGCTTCTTTTATTCTTGAGTATTGGACTCCTATGCATCTTTTTATGTCTTCTTTTGAGGTGTTGCATCCTCATTGCCTTGGTCCAATTCTCTTTGCATCCTGTGAACTATAATTATAAACACTAGCAAACATATTAGTCCATAGGTTGTGTTAATCATCAAACACCAAAACTCAATTAGCCAAATGGCCCGGGGTCCATTTTCCTTACACTTGGGAATCCTTGTTCTTGACGTAGGAGGTGAACATCTTCTTCTCCCCCGTCATGTGGTTTGTGCATCCGCTGTCGGTAATCTAGCTTGAACCCCCGGATGCATAAACCTGCAAGGCAAATTTAGGCTTGGGTCTTAGGTACCCAACTCTTGTTGGGTCCTACAAGGTTAGTCACAATGGTCTTAGGGACCCAAATGCAAGTTTTATCTCCCTTGCATCTTGCCCCTAATTTCCTAGCAATTACCTTCTTATCCTTTCTACAAATGGCAAATGAAGCATTGCAAGCATGATATATTATTGAAGGTTCATTAATTTTCCTAGGAACATTAACAACATTTCTCCTAGGCATATGATGAACAACATTTCTCCTAGACAAATCTCTACCATGCATATAGGAAGAACTAGAAGCAAACATGGCATGAGAATCAAAAGCATCATAACTTCTATAGGCATTCCTAGAATGTCTCCTATCATGATACATGAAAGCATGGTTCTTTTTAGCACTACTAGCCATAGGGGCCTTCCCTTTCTCCTTGGCGGAGATGGGAGCCTTATGGCTTGTTAAGTTCTTGGCTTCCCTCTTGAAGCCAAGTCCATCCTTAATTAAGGGGTGTCTACCAATCGTGTAGGCATCCCTTGCAAATTTTAACTTATCAAGTTCACTCTTGCTGGTCTTAAGTTGGGCATTAAGACTAGCTAGTTCATCATTTAACTTTGCAATAGACACTAGGTGTTCACTACAAGCATCAACATTAAAATCTTTACACCTAGTGCAAATCACAAGATGTTCTACACAAGAGTTAGATCTATTTGCTACTTCTAGTTTAGCATTTAAATCATTGTTAACATCTTTTAAACTAGAAATTGTCTTATGGCAAGTAGATAGTTCACAAGAAAGCATTTCATTCCTCTTGATTTCTAAAGCAAGGGATTTTTGAGCCTCTACAAACTTATCATGTTCTTCATATAAAAGATCCTCTTGCTTTTCTAATAATCTATTCTTATCATTCAAGGCATCAATTAATTCGTTAATCTTATTAACCTTGGTTCTATCTAGACCCTTGAATAAACAAGAATAATCTATTTCATCATCATCACTAGACTCATCCTCACTTGAAGAAGCATAAGTAGTATTGTCTCGAGTACATACCTTTTTCTCCTTCGCCATGAGGCATGTGTGACGCTCGTTGGGGAAGAGGGATGACTTGTTAAAGGCGGTGGCGGCGAGTCCTTCATTGTCGGAGTCGGATGACGAACAATCCAAGTCCCACTCCTTGCCAAGGTGTGCCTCGCCCTTAGCCTTCTTGTATGCCTTCTTCTTCTCCCTCTTGTTCCCTTGTTCCTGGTCGCTATCATTGTCGGGACAGTTAGCGATAAAATGACCAATCTTACCACATTTGAAGCATGAGCGCTTCCCCTTTGTCTTGGTCTTGCTTGGCTGCCCCTTGTGACCCTTTAGCGCCGTCTTGAAGCGCTTGATGATGAGGGCCATCTCTTCATCATTGAGCCCTGCCACCTCAACTTGTGCCACCTTGCTAGGTAGTGTCTCCTTGCTCCTTGTTGCCTTGAGAGCAACGGGTTGAGGCTCATTGATTGGACCATTCAACGCGTCGTCCACGTATCTCGCCTCCTTGATCATCATTCGCCCGCTTACGAACTTCCCAAGAACTTCTTCGGGTGACATCTTGGTGTACCTAGGATTTTCACGAATATTGTTCACCAGATGTGGATCAAGTACAGTAAAGGACCTTAGCATTAGGCGAACGACGTCGTGGTCCGTCCATCGCGTGCTTCCGTAGCTCCTTATTTTGTTGACAAGGGTCTTGAGCCGGTTGTACGTTTGGGTTGGCTCCTCTCCCCTTATCATTGCAAATCTCCCAAGCTTGCCCTCCACCAACTCCATTTTGGTGAGCATGGTGACGTCGTTCCCCTCATGTGAGATCCTGAGGGTGTCCCAGATCTGCTTGGCATTGTCCAAGCCGCTCACCTTATTGTACTCTTCCCTGCACAAAGATGCTAAAAGGACAGTAGTAGCTTGTGCATTTTTATGAATTTGTTCATTTATAAACATGGGACTATCCGAGCTATCAAATTTCATTCCACTCTCTACAATCTCCCATATGCTTGGACGGAGAGAGAACAAGTGACTACGCATTTTGTGACTCCAAAATCCATAGTCCTCCCCATCAAAGTGTGGAGGTTTGCCAAGAGGAATGGAAAGCAAATGTGTATTTGAGCTATGCGGAATACGCGAATAATCGAAAGAGAAGTTTGAGTTAACCGTCTTTCTCTTGTCGTAGTCGTTGTCGTCGTTGTCCTTTTGGGAAGAAGTGGACTCGTCGCTGTCGTCGTAGTAGACGATCTCCTTGATGCGTCTTGTCTTCTCCTTCTTCCCATCTTTGCCTTTGTGGCCCGAGCCCGAGTCGGTAGGCTTGTCATCCTTTGGCTCGTTGACGAAGGACTCCTTCTCCTTATCATTGATCACAATCCCCTTGCCCTTAGGATCCATCTCTTCGGGCGATTAGTCCCTTTGTGAAGAGAATGACTCTGATACCAATTGAGAGCACCTAGAGGGGGGTGAATAGGTGATCCTGTAAAACTTAAAAACTTATAGCCACAAAACTTAATTAGGAGTTAGCACAGTAATGCCAAGTGGCTAGAGAGGAGTCTTAACAAAACACAATAACCACAAGAGATCAACACAGAGATGGCACAGTGGTTTATCCCGTGGTTCGGCCAAGACCAACGCTTGCCTACTCCACGTTGTGGCGTCCCAACGGACAAGGGTTGCAATCAACCCCTCTCAAGCGGTCCAAAGACCCACTTGAATACCACGGTGTTTTGCTTTGCTTTTCTATATCCCGTTTGCGAGGAATCTCCACAACTTGGAGTCTCTCGCCCTTACACTTTGATGATCACAAAGAAGCACGGAGTAAGGGAGGGATGAGCAACTCACACCAGACACAAAGATCATAGCAAATACGCACACACAAGACCCAGACTTGAGCTCAAGAGACTATCACGAGTTTCTCACTAGAACGGAGCTCAAATCACTAAGAATGTCGAACAAGTGCGCAAGAACGAAGTGTGAGTGATCAACTATGCTCAAAGAATGCTTGGATATCTTCTCCATGCGCCAAGGGGTCCCTTTTATAGCCCCAAGGCAGCTAGGAGCCGTTGAGAGCATTATAGGAAGGCAATTCTTGCCTTCTGTCGACTGGCGCACCGGACAGTCCGGTGCACCACCGGACACTGTCCGGTGCAGATTTCTTTCCTTATTTGGCGAAGCCGACCGTTGTAGATCCAGAGCCGTTGGCGCACCGGACACTGTCCGGTGCACACCAGACAGTCCGGTGCCCCCTTGTGACCGTTGGCTCGGCCATGCGTCACGCGCGGAATCCTCGGCCGACCGTTGCCCCGGCTGACCGTTGGCTCACCGGACAGTCTGGTGCCTCACTGGACAGTTCGGTGAATTATAGCCGTACGCCGTTGATGGCTTCCCGAGACCGACGACTTCGCCTGTGAACGGCTCACCGGACAGTCCGGTGCACCACCGGACAGTCTGGTGATTTATACCGTACACCGCCGTCGAAGTCCCGAGAGTAGCAAGTTCGCCAGAGCCAGCCTGGCGCACCGGACACTGTCCGGTGCACTATCGGACAGTCCGGTGCACCCAGACTGCGTAGACTTTGGCTGAACAAAGCAATCTCTTTTCCAACTCGATTTCTCCTGTTTCCAGCACTTAGACACAATACATTAGTCCATAAAACAATGTACTAAGTCTAGAAACATACCTTTTGACTTGATTTGCACTTTGTCCACCACTTTGCATAGATTAACACAAAAGCACTTGTGTTGGCACTCAATCACCAAAATACTTAGAAATGGCCCAAGGGCACATTTCCCTTTCAAGCGGGCGCCACCGCGCCGGGGGAGGGGCAGGGGGCAGGCGCCGCCGCGGGCAGGGGCACGCGCGCAGGGGAGAGAGAGAGGGGGGGGCGCGCAGGGAAGAGAAGGGGAGGGAGAGGGAGAGAGAGGAGAAGGGAAGGGGAGGGGAGGGGAGCTCACCTCGGGGTCCAACTCCTGCGATCACCGTCTCAAATCCCTAGGGCACCACGGGGAGAGAGAGGTGGAAGAGGGAGAGGGAGGTTGCTGCGCGGGAAATCCAAATGAGAGAGGGAGGAGGGGAGGGGGGCATGGGGGGGTGTGGGCGCCAGGGGCGCGCAGGGCCGGGTCAGGCCGAACTGGGCCGGGCTGGGCTGGGATGGGGCTGAGCCACTTCGTGGGTCGAAACCCACAACACGCACGACCATCAAACAAACTCCAAACGCGAACCGAAAAACCAAGACGGAACGAGACGAACATGCAACATCAGACAAAGAAATGTGCGTCGACATGATGCAACACCCATGGCACTTAGGTTTTGTTCATACACGATACGGACACCTATCACTATAATGGTTTGAAATTAGGAAGAAGAAGCAAAACAGGAAGAGAAAAGAGAGTAACGCCCGAATTTGGTGAGAGAAAAGAAGAAAAAATTCTACCCCCAAATTCAGGGCGTTACAATCTTGAGCTTGAGGTAGGTGTAGTTGGGGACGGCCATAAACTTGGCGTAGCATGGTCTTCCCAACACCGCATGGTAGGTTCCTCGGAACCCGACGACCTCAAAGGTGAGAGCTTCCCTTCAGAAGTTTGAGGGAGTTCCGAAGTAGACAGGTAAATCGATCCGTCCGAGGGGTTGGATTCGCTTCCCGGGCGCGATCCCGTGGAAGGGTGCCGCACCGGCCCGGACTTCGGATCGATCAACCCCTAAGAGTTCCAGGGTCTCGGCATAGATGATATTAAGGCTGCTGCCTCCATCCATGAGGACCTTGGAGAGCCTAACGTTGCCGATGATCGGATCGACGACGAGCGGGTACCTTTCCGGTCTCGGCACGAAGTCGTGGTGGTCGCCTTGGTCGAAGGTGATAGGCTTGTCGGACCAGTCTAGGTAGACTGGCGCCGCCACCTTCACCAAGCAGACTTCCCGGCGCTCCTGCTTGCGGTGCCGAGCCGAGGCGTTCGCCGCCTGCCCACCGTAGATCATGAAGCAGTTATGGACTTCCGGGAATCCCTCTTCCTTGCCGCCCTCCTTCTTGTCGTTGTCATGGCCCTTGCCATCCTCCGCCGGGGGCCCGGTCTTATGGAAGTGGCGTCGGAGCATGATACATTCTTCGATGGTGTGCTTGACGGGCCCCTGGTGATAGGGGCACCGCTCTTTGAGCATCTTGTCGAACGCGCCGGCCCCTCCAGGTGGTTTCAGAGGGTTCCTGTGCTCGGCCGCAGCGATGAGATTCGCGTCTACGGCGTCGCGCTTCGCTCGCGACTTGTTTTTGGCCTTCTTCTTCGTGCCCCACTGGGTGGACGCCTCAGGGGCGTCTGTCTTCGGCTCCCCCTGAGGCTGCTTGTCCTTCCGGAAGATGGCTTTGACCGCCTCTTGACCCGAGGCGAACTTGGTGGTGACGTCCATCAGTTCGCTCGCGCGGGTGGGAGTCTTGCGCCCCAGTTTGCTCACCAGGTCCCGGCAAGTGGTGCCGGCAAGGAAAGCCCCGATGACATCCGAGTCGGTAACGTTAGGCAGCTCGGTGCGCTGCTTCGAAAACCGCCGGATGTACTCTCGGAGGGACTCCCCTGGCTGCTGGTGACAGCTTCGGAGGTCCCATGAGTTCCCAGGGCGCACGTACGTGCCTTGGAAGTTCCCCGCGAAAGCTTTGACCAGATCATCCCAGTCGGAGATCTGCGCAGGAGGCAGATGCTCCAGCCAGGCTCGGACGGCGTCAGAGAGGAAAAGGGGTAGATTACAGATGATGAGGTTGTCATCATCCGCCCCTCCCAACTGGCAGGCCAGTTGGTAGTCCGCGAGCCACAGCTCCGGCCTCGTCTCCCCCGAGTACTTGGTGATAGTAGTGGGGGCTCGAAAACGGGTAGGGAACGGTGCTCGTCGTATGGCCCGGCTGAAGACTCGCGAGCCGGGTGGTTCGGGTGAAGGACTGCGGTCCTCCTCGCTGTTGTAGCGTCCCCCGTGCCTGGGATGGTAGCCTCGGTGCACCTTCTCATCGAGGCGGGCTCGATGGTCGAGATGGTGGTGCTCGTTGCCGAGGCGTTCCCGGGGAGTGGGTGCCTCGTCCCGTGTACGCTCCGGACGGACCGAGGCTTCCTGAATGCGCCGGGAGGACACCACGTGATGCTCCGAGGGGTCAGCTCGCCTACGGGAGGCGGAGCTTTCGGCTTGTCGAACCACGGCGCCCTCTAGAAGATTCTTGAGTTCGCCCTGGATGCGCCGTCCCTCGGTGGTGGATGGCTACAGCATGGCCCGAAGCAGCATCGCCGCTGTAGCTAGGTCCTGGCCAGACCCACTGACGGCCGGAGGCAGCGCTGCCTTGGCATTGTCGATGATGCGGTGCTGGATGTCTTGGGCCTGGTGACAGGCTTCTCCGGCGAGTGATCGGCCAGCCCACTCCTGTTCGATGCTCTGTCGGAGCTGTACAAGCCGGCCTGCTTCCCCGTCGACCCGGGCCTGCATCTCATGGATTTGCTTGAGCTGTATGTCCTGACCCCCCGCAGGGACTAGGACGACAGCTAGCTCCCGCAGGATGTCAACGCGAGATGAGGGCCCAGGGGGATCATCAACCTCTGGCATACCGAGGTGGTTGCCTTCATTGTGATCTCCCAGATCGACGTGGAAGCATTCGCGACTTGGGCCATAACCCTCGTCATCAAGGTCATGGCCATCGTCAGAACAACCGGAGAGGCAGTGGTCACATGCGGACATGAAGCCCCGCATGGCACCAGGGTCATTGAGGGCAGAGAAATCCCAACCGGAGTCGGGGATGTCCTCTTCCTCAGAACCCGCCGGTCCGAAGGTCGAGACGGCTGTCAGTCGGTCCCAGGTCGATCACATGTGGTACCCCGGAAGGTTTGGATACGCCTTTACGAAGGCGCTCACCATTGCGGGGTCGCTAGGTGGATCGAAGCTGAACCGAAAAGGTATGGGATGGAAAACGGACGGTACCTCTTGGTCGTTGGACGGTGATGAAGTCGCGTCGGGGGCGGTGCACACCGTCGTCTCAGGTACAAGGGTAACGCCCAGCAGGTCCTTCGCGAGGGTGCTGGCGTCATCAGTCCACTTGGGGCTGACACGTAGCGGGGAAGTGACACCCGCCGTCACCTCAGGTGCGAGGGCAATGTCTGACATGTCCCGCGGGGGAATGCCGGCATCGTCGACTCGCTCTGGTGTGACAGCCGACAAGGTTCCGCCTCCTGCGTGGCCATGGTTGCCCCGTCTCCGCCTCCTCCGACGAGGAGGGTGGCGGGGACGACCGGAGTGCTCCTCTTCTGCCGCGGGGAGATGCTGTCGTAGAGCTCGCCGCCGCCGGGCGAGTCGAAAACCGTCGCTGTCGTCACGCCGCGGGGGGAGGAGTACCTTGTCGTAGCTACCGTCGAGGGACATGAACTCAAGACTCCCGAAGCGGAGCACCGTCCCGGGCTGGAGAGGTTGCTGAAGACTCCCCATCTGGATCTTCAATGGGAAGGTGTTCGTTAACACGTAGCAGGCCCCTACCTGGCGCGCCAACTGTCGGCGTTTCGACCCCGGGGGGGTCCCTGCACCGACGAGTAAATTGTTGCTGCGTGTCCCTGCCCAGATGGGTTGGCGCGGGATGGAACACAAGATGTGGGACAAGCCTTGTATTATCCTGCACCAGGGGTGCCGCTCGTAGTACGGGTTACAAGCGCGTCGCGTGAGGGAGAGAGAGAGAGAGGGACACAGAGCTTGTCCGCCGCTTCCCTCGCGCGAACCTCCCTTCAGGGTGGCCCTGGACTCCCTTTTATAGAGGCAAGGAGAGAGTCCAGGTGTACAATGGGGGGCGTAGCTATGCGCTAACTTGTCCGGCAGTGGAGTGCCTAAGCCCTGTGTACATGCCAATGTGGCCGTCGGGGGAGAGCTTGGGCGCTGTACATGTGATGGCGTGGCCACCGAAGGAGCGCCTGAGTCCTGTAGGAGCACAGCTGGCAGCGCGGCGAGGACCCTGCTGACGTCTCCTTACTGTCGTAAGGGGCGGAGAGCCATCGGCGTCATGGCGCACGCGGGGCACCATCATTACCCGTCGCCGGGGTAAGCCAGATGGGACACCGGTCTTATTCCTTGTAGCCTGAGCAGGCTAGGAGTAGGGGAATGATGCATCCCCTATCAGCACGGTCAGTCCGAGCCCAGGGTCGGTCGAGGCGGAGACTTCTCTTGTGGCCGAGGCCGGGGTCGGGCGAGGACGCGATTCCTCCCGAGACCGGGGTTGAGGCTGAGTCCGGGGGTCGAGCGAGGCGGAGACCTCCTCCCGAGGCCGGAGTCTGAGGTCGAGCGAGGCGGAGCTTCCTATTGCGCCCGAGGCTTGAGCTCGGTGGTTGATCGTGACCTATTGTCAGTCGTTGCCGAGGTGGCTGACACGGCAGTCGGAGCGGAGTAAGCGGCGCTGTTTTCCTGTCATATCGGACAGTAAAGAGGAGGGGCGAAGTGACTGCGGTCACTTCGGCCTGACCGACTGAGGCGCGTGTGTCAGGATACGTCGTCAGGCATCCCCCGTATTTAATGCGCCTGCGAAGCGGTCGGTTGGTGAGGCGGTATGGCCAAGGTTGCTTCACAATGAAGCCTGCCCGAGCCGGGCCTCGGGAGAGCCGAGGGGGCGCCTGCCGTCTGAGGAGAGGAGGCCCTCGGGCGAGGCGTGAATCCGTCTGGGACCACTGTTCCAACCCGAGGCTGGGCTCGGGTAAGATCACGTCCTTCGGGTAGACGAAGTCTTGGCTTCAACCGCACCCGTCAGATGGTCTGAGGGTGTTAACCAGCCGCGATTAGGAGCGTTGGGGTACCCCTAATTATGGTACCCGACAAATAGGTAACCAAAATCATCATTTATGGTGATGGCTTAACAATTTTCTCTAAGTTTAGTAAGACATAGAAAAGCACAAGTACACCAACAAGATCATTCCTGAAATATCAAATACAACAAGTTTATCCCACTAGTACACAGAGCCTCTATAGTGGCGGTTCTAGAGACGTTTTCACTGGCGTTTTTCAGTGCCGCTAGTGCTAGGGGACAGTGGAAATCTCCATTTCCACTGGCGGTTATTCAAGAACCGCCAGTGGAAATAGCATTTCCACTGGCGGTTTTCTTAAGCAACCGCCAGTGAAAATAGAATTTTCGACCGCCAGCGAAAATTCTATTTCCACTGGCGGTTTGTTTTATTTAGCCGCCAGTGGAAAGTTTTCCCGCCTTTTTTTAAATTTTCAATCAGTACTGAAATTTATATATATTTACACACACAAACATATAAATATATATTGATATTGATAAACTTGTAGTATTGATATTAAAAGCAACATGGAATTAAATTCTATCATACATTTATATATATACATCAAAGTCTTGTTTACAACCATGTATGCATCACACATTATATACATCAAAGTTTTCACTTAAGCTCTAATAACTATCTCGGCTAAGAGATAGTCTACTAATTTCTGTTAGTATTCTAAACTCTGGCAAAGCTAATGTTCCGGAAGCATCGTGATATTTCCCTGCTGCGGGAATGACCTCTTTCAATATGAATGTGCACAGGTCCTCAACTATGCCATACAATGCACCTTCAGTCAAGTTCTCCGGGCTTCCTTGTTGAAATTGCTGTAAAGGAAGTTTATAAACATCATCTATTTATACTCAATAATAACACATTTGCATCTTTAATGACATAAATACATATGTGACTATTACTAATAATACCTTGTCAGGGTTCGTGATGTATCGTCCGTTCATTCTCATGAACTCGCACACGTAGAACCCACATAGGACCGATCCGGGTGGTTGCTTGTGGCACTACATAACAGGAGATTGGTTATTTAGTTGCAACATTGTTCTATGTACGTACATGTATGATATGTATTCATAAATTCACATACTTACCGGCCAGTTATAATGAATGTCTAGTGGCACGCCTTTTTTGGACGTGCCGTACTTTCCACCTTGTAGCTTATAAAACCTAAATGCCCTATGATCTCAAATAGAATCACCATGTTATTCTACAATTCTCATCGATATAAGTATGCATGCATAGAATCACCCTGTAATATTAGCCGGGACCTTCCTTAGTTTCTCAAAAGTGAGTAGTGGTCTGCCCGGCACATATTTTTTAGGCACGTTTTTATAATCTGCCTTAGTTGGCTTCTTTATCTTTGCGGCTGTAGGAAACGGGTGACGCCTAAGAGGGGGGGGGGTGAATTAGGACTTCTAAAATTTTTACTAAACTAGGCCACAATAAAATTCCTAGAGCAAAACCTATGCAAATAATCAAAACTAGAATGTGCAAACTAGGTTTTGTCTAAGTGTTGCTATCTCTACCGCAAAAGGCTAAGTTTCAATCTATACTAAATAAGTATGACTACAAGATTGAAACTTAAATACTTAATATAAATGCGGAATGTAAAGAGCTAAGTAGAGATGCAAACTCTCGTGGATGACGCCGGTATTTTTACCGAGGTATCCGGAACCACGCAAGGTCCCGACTAATCCTCGTTGTTGCCTCTACGCAAAGGGAAGCCCACGCGAGGGCCAAGCACCACGGTCGAGTAACTCCATAGAGAGCCGCGGGCCTTCTCCACGCGCAAGTGGTGCTCCGCTTCCGGCTCCTCTCGGACGCTCCCCGCCGTCTCCACTATCGAGCTTCCAGCCGAAACGTCGCGGGCCTCGTTCCCTCCGGTACACGGTGGCGGCCGTGACACAAACGTGGTTGTCACGGTCTCGCAAGACTCTCGCCCCACTCGGTACAATTACAATGACTCACGCAAGAGCCAAGGGGTTGTGAGGTTTATCTAAACTCACTCAACAATCTAGGGTTCACCTAGAGCAAGCGCTAAAGCGGTCTAACTAACCTAAGCACTTCGCAAAGCACCTACGCTAATCACCGAGTGATTCTATTAAGCACTTGGGTGTTTGAGCTCTTGGAAATATGCACTATGTGCCTTGGTATGTTGCTTGGGCTCTCACACTAGAGAATGGCCGGTTGGGGTGGTATTTATAGCCTCCACACCCCAAACTAGCCGTTGGACAAAAAGCAGCAGCTTTCTGTCGTCGGGTGCACCGGACAGTCCGGTGCACCACCGGACACTGCACAGTAGATGTCCGGTGCACGCCACGTCAGCCGACCGTTGGCACCTGTAGCAGTCGACCGTTGGAGCCGACCGTTGCCGTCTGCCTGTTGGCACACCGGACAGTCCGGTGCACACCGGATAGTCCGGTGCTACAGCCAGAGAGCGCCTGTCTGCGGCCTCTCTGCGCAGACTGTCCGGTGCCTCACCGGACAGTCCGGTGCACACCGGACACCAATGTCCGGTGCACCACCAGGCGCTGGCTGACAGCCCTTATCTTGGATTTCTTCGTTGATTTCTTCGAGCTTCTTTGTTCTTGAGTATTGGACTCCTATGCATCTTTTTATGTCTTCTTTTGAGGTGTTGCATCCTCATTGCCTTGGTCCAATTCTCTTCGCATCCTGTGAACTACAAACACAAACACTAGAAAACTTATTAGTTCACTGATTGTGTTGTTCATCAAACACCAAAACTCAGTTAGCCAAAAGGCCCGGGGTCCATTTTCCTTACAATCTCCCCCTTTTTGGTGATTGATGACAACACAACCAAAGCAAGCAAATAATACAAGTATTTGAGTGAAAATATGCAATCTACTTGCTAAGATGCATGATTGTCCCCACAATGTGATATTATGGACTTAAGCCTCCCCCTAACTCCATAATTCACTTACTTCCTATTTTTGGACCAAATAACCAAAACCACTTGAAAAGCCATTTGTAGATATAAAATTTTAAATTGGTGGTGTTTGGTGTTTGATATAGTTTTCATTGCTTTGGTCCCTAAACTTCTCCCCCTTTGGCATCAACCACCGAAAAGGAAGACATTAAAAGCATATAGGAAGTAAATAAAAGCTTGCCCTCATCAAGAATTGTATCAAATGATATCACTAGAAGGATATTAAATTAAATTATGTGAATGATACCACTTGAAGGAGTCCTCAAAAGATTACTCCCCCTAAATGAGTTATCTCCTTTAGAAAGAGTTTTCTCCTCCTTTAGAGATGAAGAAATACTCCCCTTGACAGAGATCCTCTACTTCGGAAAAAGCATGTGAAAATTAGAGGTGCAAGACATGATTTGAAAAGACTCACTTCCCTTATGCATAGGTAACAGAATATGAGTTAACTACTTATGCATTTTTAGCAACATGGAAGCATATGATATGAAATATAGTCTAATCAAATATTGGAGAAGACATGTAAATGATACTGAATGTAGTCTCAAAAGATACCAATTGAAGATCAATGGCGAGCTTGAGAGACATGAGAGTTCTTGGAGATTTTGCAGTGGAAGATTGTTGTCTTTCTCCGGGGACATCATTTTCCTTACAATGAGACTATCACATGAAATAGACTTGAAAAGGTGTTAGTCTCAAAGTGTTAGATTATAGAGTAACCTCCCCCTAAAGGTGTGCATACAAGTTTTGAATACTTGTAGGAGACATGCACTTTGATTTGATATCAAGAGGGGCAAATTATCCATAATCCAAACTTTGGCACATATAAGTTAAATGATACACTTTGTAGAAATCAAAATTTTCAATTGATGCATCATTTACTATGGAGTGATATAAAAGCTATGTGCCGTGCTTTAACTAAACATTTTAAGCCATGTAGGTTTGCTTAAGTATATAAATTAAAAAACAAGCAATCCTACCATATGATTTGCCTAGTATGCATGATTTTAAACAAACGTACACAACAAATGTAATACTAGGCAAGAAAGGTAAACTAGATAAACGGTAAATAGATACGCATATCTAAAAACGAAGAATACAATAAAACTAGTTACCTTAGTCATGGGTGGGAAATTTGGGTCCAAAGTTTTCACTAACCCACTTGGCAATACACTTGATCCAATATGATGTACCCCATGATATACATCCCAACTTTGCCAAGTCTCCAAATTTCCCGACGACCTTTGGTTCACTCACTTCCCTTTCGGAATCCAAACCTTCTTGGTGCATTTCATGGTTGAAATTATCTCCTTTGGCACCCATATGCGTTTGGCCCCTTTTCCTTTGTTGGCTTGCTTGTTGGCCTTGATTGCTATCACGTTTCCATTCTTTCTCTTCTTGATCAAATATGGTGTAGCATCCATTTTGTTCACCTTTTTGATGTAGGTGTTGGAGATTTTGCTTGATGGCTTTTGCTTGAGCTTTTGCCTTTGTTTATCCCCGGTCATCGCCTTGCATTGGAAAGACTTGTGGCCTTCCTTGTGACATAGCCTACAAATCACAGTTTCTCCCTCTACAGGCTTGTTCACTCCCGCAGTGGTGTTATCCTGTGGAGGTCGGATTTGTTTGGCTTTGCCTTTCTTGTCATGCAAAGCCTTTCCAAGGCGAGCCACTTCTTGCTTTAATTGTTCATTTTCCTTTGCAACCTCATCCGAACATGTCTCTACAACAATATTCTCAACAACGACTTGGTTGCAGGGGTTAGAATCATCAATTAAATCAAAACAGGAAGTAGAAGCATCTTTCTTAATTATTTCAGGTATTTCGACTAAAGATGCTGCTGGGGTGCTACCAATGTTTTCTAGCTTAGTAGTTAGCTCATTATTGTGTATGCTAAGAATTTCCATTTTCTCTAGCAGATTTTCAATAGCTTCTTGGGAGCTAGCTAACTTAGCCTTAAGTTTTTCATTCCTTTTAATAAGGCTATCATCGGTAGCAGTGGATGGAGCACTAGATTCTAATAGCTTAATTTTAGTTGATAGCTCACTATTTAAGTTTGCAAAAGTTTCAAATTTTTCTAGCAAACCTTTGTAATCATTTTGAGAGCTAACCAACTTATTTTTCAAAGTTTTAAGTTGAGCTTTTTGCTTAGTGCAAACATCCTGAAAAAATTCTACGGCTTCCGCAAGCTCATCTAGAGAGGCTTTTCCCTCACCTTCATCATCACTACTACTTTCATCACTAGAGGATGGAGTGCTTTTGTTACCTCTTGCCATAAGGCATTTGTGTGATGACCGTGATGATCGTGACGAGGACCGGTGGCTGCGCGTCCTTGGAGGTTCATCTTCACTTGAAGAATCATCCCAAGTTCTAACACTTGTTAGCGCCTTGCCTTTGCTCCTCTCCTTTTTGGGTTTGGCCATATTTGGACAGTTGTCCCTGAAGTGGCCCTTCTCCCCACATGCGAAGCATCCTCTCTTCCTTTGCTTTTTCCTGTCAATGTTAAAGAGAAGATCCTCGACCTGCAGGGGCACACCCATTAGATTAATCTTGTGGATCATCCCCATTACCTTTCCGACGCGTCGGATTGTCTCTTCGTCCTCGGAGGATGATGTGCATGGTTGATTATCTTCATCATCATCACTTTCTTCTTCTTCCTCTTCTTCACTTGAGGAACTTGGAGTGGGAGCCTTCTTTTTGCCCTTCCTTTCATCACATGCAAAAGCATATGGTCTTGAGGAAGTTGGCTCCTCTCCCCGACTCATTTTTCGCGACATCTCAAAGGCCGTGATTTTCCCAATCATGATGGTCGGGGTCATGTTGCTCAAGTCCTCCATGTTGTGAAGGATGGTGATGATGCTCCCATATCTTTGTTGTGGTAGCAGGGAGATAATCTTCCTCACAATGTCCGCATCACCTAGCTTATTAATGCCAATAGAATTGAGCTCATTGATTATTAGATTCAAACGAGAATACATGTCTCTAACAAGCTCATCATCTTTCATAGCAAAAGAATTATACTCATTTAAGACTAGGCAATGTTTTTGCTCACGGACATTGGATGTGCCGTCATGGAGCTCATGCAATTTTAGCCAAATCTCATTAGCAGTTTTCAGGGTAAATACTTGATTGAAAATATCCATGCTAAGAGATTCATACAAGCAATTTTTGGCTCTAGCATTTAAATGGATTTCTTTTTCCTCACTCGTGGTGGGTTTCTCGGGATTCTTGAGGGGTTTCATCCCGTCACGAGTGACTCTCCAAACACCTAGATCAACGGCCTCTAGGTAACAAGCCATTCTAGCACTATAATATGGGAAGTTAGTGCCGTCAAAGTGTGGTGGTCTATGGGTATCCATCCCTTCCTCTAAAAAGCGTCGGCTCTTTTAGCGGTGAAGCTAAAGCGTTTCAAATGAGCCAAACCGGCTCTGATACCACTTGTAGGAAACGGGTGACGCCTAAGAGGGGGGGGTGAATTAGGACTTCTAAAATTTTTACTAAACTAGGCCACAATAAAATTCCTAGAGCAAAACCTATGCAAATAATCAAAACTAGAATGTGCAAACTAGGTTTTGTCTAAGTGTTGCTATCTCTACCGCAAAAGGCTAAGTTTCAATCTATACTAAATAAGTATGACTACAAGATTGAAACTTAAATGCTTAATACAAATGCGGAATGTAAAGAGCTAAGTAGAGATGCAAACTCTCGTGGATGACGCCGGTATTTTTACCGAGGTATCCGGAACCACGCAAGGTCCCGACTAATCCTCGTTGGTGCCCCTACGCAAAGGGAAGCCCACGCGAGGGCCAAGCACCACGGTCGAGTAACTCTGTAGAGAGCCGCGGGCCTTCTCCACGCGCAAGTGGTGCTCCGCTTCCGGCTCCTCTCGGACGCTCCCCGCCGTCTCCACTATCGAGCTTCCGGCCGAAACGCCGCGGGCCTCGTTCCCTCCGGTACACGGTGGCGGCCGTGACACAAACGCGGTTGTCACGGTCTCGCAAGACTCTCGCCCCACTCGGTACAATTACAATGACTCACGCAAGAGCCAAGGGGTTGTGAGGTTTATCTAAACTCACTCAACAATCTAGGGTTCACCTAGAGCAAGCGCTAAAGCAGTCTAACTAACCTAAGCACTTCGCAAAGCACCTACGCTAATCACCGAGTGATTCTATTAAGCACTTGGGTGTTTGAGCTCTTGGAAATATGCACTATGTGCCTTGGTATGTTGCTTGGGCTCTCACACTAGAGAATGGCCGGTTGGGGTGGTATTTATAGCCTCCACACCCCAAACTAGCCGTTGGACAGAAAGCAGCAGCTTTCTGTCGTCGGGTGCACCGGACAGTCCGGTGCACCACCGGACACTGCACAGTAGATGTCCGGTGCACGCCACGTCAGCCGACCGTTGGCGCCTGTAGCAGTCGACCGTTGGAGCCGACCGTTGCCGTCTGCCTGTTGGCACACCAGACAGTCCGGTGCACACCGGACAGTCCGGTGCTATAGCCAGAGAGCGCCTGTCTGCGGCCTCTCTGCGCAGACTGTCCGGTGCCTCACCGGACAGTCCGGTGCACACCGGACACCAATGTCCGGTGCACCACCAGGCGCTGGCTGACAGCCCTTATCTTGGATTTCTTCGCTGATTTCTTCGGGCTTCTTTGTTCTTGAGTATTGGACTCCTATGCATCTTTTTATGTCTTCTTTTGAGGTGTTGCATCCTCATTGCCTTGGTCCAATTCTCTTCGCATCCTGTGAACTACAAACACAAACACTAGAAAACTTATTAGTTCACTGATTGTGTTGTTCATCAAACACCAAAACTCAGTTAGCCAAAAGGCCCAGGGTCCATTTTCCTTACAGCGGCCATTGCCTCAGCCTTTTTTGCGGACTCCTCGAGATCGGCCAAATCAACAGTGTCTGACGTGAGGCTCCGTCCAATCCCTTTCAAAAAACGAACAGTGCCAACAGTGGATTTACTCTTCTTTTTCTTATCGAACGGGGACACTAATTTTGGTATAGAAACTTTAGATTTTTTTGATGGTCGTGGAGATGGCTGTGGAGAAGGTTGATCCCTGAAGGGCGATGTATGTGGCGGAGACGGTGGGCCACCATGAGCTTGAGGAGAAGGAGGGTCAGAAAGAGGATGAGGAGCAGCATGTGAAGTTTGAGGAGGTGATGATGGATGTACAATAGGAACAACAATTTGAGAAGGCAGAGACGGTTGGACCTGCGACGAATTCGACCAATCAACCAATTCGACATCCCTTCGAGGCCAAAGGATAAAATTCTTGATAGCTTGTCCAAGTGTCTCGATACCTTCGGGCCCAGGGATGTCTACCATGTCGTCCTCGTATCCTTGGACGACTGACGTCACTTCTACCCTGCAATATTCTTCTGGAATGTCGTTTCCATGGAACTTGTATCCTGGGATCGCAAGGCCTGTGGCTACTTTCTTTGTACGCTGATTGTTAATACCATATCTTATAACTAGTGTGCATGCCACAGGCCTTGTGATGTCATCAACTGGATAGCGGACCTTATTTCCCGTTGACGCGACAGAGCTTGGGATGGTCGTCGTACCCTCGGTGGCAGTCGGCGTTTGAGCTGCTGGAATTATTTGCATCTGTGGAGTGGTCATCTGTTGAACAGACATCGCACTCGCCATCGCCAATTGCTGCATCAATTCTGGAGGAGGATTCGATAGCATTTCAGACATCAGGCCTTTGAACTCTTTCTTGGCCTCCTCCTTAAAATAATTCGCCATCTCTTCCTTGTATCGATCACGTTTCTTGTACAGACCTTCCCATTGTGGTCCGAATCCTTCCTTCCATCCTTCCTTAGATGAGATTCCTCGTACACGACCAGGATGCTCAGGGTTACCGAGACCAGCCGTTAGAATGTCTTTCTCCCTTTGCGGCATAAATGTTCCTTCGCTCTGCTTAGCTGCAATTGCATATATGTTTTTTGCCACTTCTTCGACAGTGGGATCATCAAAAGATATACCAGACTCAGTTTCCCTTGGTTTTCTAGCACGGATCCAATTAGCTGTCCTTTCACCAAGTTGCTCGGACAGCGTCGGCAACCCTGCAGCCTTCTTCTCGGCGTCTTCTTGTCTCCATTTTGGAACCTGACGCTTGTAACCACCTGTGCCAAGGTGGTGGAGCTATTTGTTCTTCTTAGACAGTTCTGAATTTGCCTCACTTAGCGATATGAAATCAGGGCTGCTCCTCTGCTCTAGAAATACTGCCCACTGACCTGCTGAGATTTTATATTTTTTCGTCGGGTCTAGGCCTTTCTTTGCAAACTTTGTATTCATCTCAGACCTCCAGTTTCGGAAATTGATTGCAAACTGCTTCATCGTGTATTTTTTCACGAGTTCTTCTGAACCCCCAGGCAAAACGAACCTCGTTATTAGCTTATTCCACATTTGATTCTTGACATCATCTGATACATCTCTCCACTGTCGGATTGTGATGTCAAGATTATCTCTAACTAAGAAGCCAAGTGCATTCCGGAACTTAGGCAGTGCCTCTTCTGGAGCTAGGGGCTGACCATTCGGGCTCACGTCTGTGATTTTATATGTCTTGTCAGTAAACTTGTTTAGCCCCCTGTCACCTCTGTTCCGATCGCTCTGCTTCCTTTTCCTTGACCTCTCGGTGGTTGTCTCGGTCGATTCCGATGCGCCTTGGGTCGATTCCGGTGCGCCTTGGATCGGTTCCGGTGCGTCTTGGGTTGGTTCCGGTGCGTCTTGGTATCGTGCCGCAGCTTTTTCGAGCATCACACGAAATTGAGACAAGACCTCCTATTCATGTAATAAAATGCACAAGAAATCATGCATGTGTAATAGACATTGTGAAATCAGCTAATTAATTAGGTACACACACGAAATTAAGGATGTGTAATTTACCTCATGTTCTTGTGGATCATAAGTAGGGTCACGTTGCAACTCACGCGCAGTGGCCCTATCTATCCTAGTGGTAGGAAAAGGGTCGCTAGGCGTTTCATATCCTTCACTGCTGGATTCTTCTTGAGCAACACTCTTGTCCATGTGGTCGGGCCCTAATCCTTGGTCCTTGGTTGGAGAACTCATTGAGCTACATATTAACATAAGCAATAATTAAATTCATATTAACAAATACCCTAACCCTTAACCACTAACACTAACCCTAAGCCCTAACAAATTCATAGAGAGGGAGAGTCGTATAGGACGTAGAGAGAGAGATGGAGAGTCTTATAGAACGTATAGAGAGAGAGGGAGAGAGGAGTCGTATAGGACGTATAGAGAGGGAGAGAGGGAGAGAGGGAGATGGAGAGTCGTATAGAACGTATAGAGAGAGAGAGAGGGAGAGAGAGAGGAGGAGTCGTATAGGACGTATAGAGAGGGAGAGAGGGAGATGGAGAGTCGTATAGAGAGGGATAGAGAGGGAGAGATGGAGAGTCATATAGAACGTATAGAGAGAGAGGGAGAGAGGAGTCGTATAGGACGTATAGAGAGGGAGAGAGGGAGAGAGGGAGATGGAGAGTCGTATAGAACGTATAGAGAGAGAGGGAGAGAGGAGGAGTCGTATAGGACGTATAGAGAGGGAGAGAGGGAGATGGAGAGTCGTATAGAGAGGGAGAGAGAGGGAGAGATGGAGAGTCGTATAGAACGTATAGAGAGGGAGAGAGGGAGAGAGGAGGAGTCATATAGGACGTAGAGAGAGAGATGGAGGAGTCGTATAGGACGTAGAGAGAGAGAGATGGACGTATAGAGTGGAATACGTTGTTTACTAGAGAGTGGAAGCCAAAAAAACATTTTATACCAGTGAATCTAGTCTACATTTTACAATGGAATACGTTGTTTACAATGGAATACAATGGAATACGTTGTTTACAATAGAATACGTTGTTTACAATGGAATACAATGGAAAAAACATGCTTTCCGTTGCTCTCTCCTCTCTCTCTCTCCATCTCCCTCCCTTTCCTCTCTCTTCCCTCCCTCCCTCTCCCTCTCTTTCCTCTCTCTTCCCTTTCCCTCTCTCCTCTCTCTCTCTCCCTCCACTCTCTTTCCTATATATACACTCCCTCCTCTCTCTTCTCTCTCTCCCTCCCTCCACTCTCTTTCCTCTCTCTTCCCTTTCCCTCTCTCCTCTCCATCTCCCTCCCTTTCCTCTCTCTTCCCTCCCTCCCTCTCCCTCTCTTTCCTCTCTCTTCCCTTTCCCTCTCTCCTCTCTCTCTCTCCCTCCACTCTCTTTCCTATATATACACTCCCTCTCCCTCCTCTCTCTTCTCTCTCTCTCCCTCCCTCCACTCTCTTTCCTCTCTCTTCCCTTTCCCTCTCTCCTCTCCTCTCTCTTCCCTCTCCCTCCTCTCTCTTCTCTCCCTCTCTCTCGATCACTCTCTGCAGAGACGCGCGCAGGGGGTTTACACCCTAAACCCTCTCTTCCCTCTTCCTCCTCTCTCTTCCCTCTCACTCTCTCACTCTTCCTAGGCTTAGGGTTTACACGCACGGCGGCGGCGGCGTGTGCATGCCCGAGCGATCATAGTCGAAGAAAGGGAGAGAGAGAGAGAGAGAGAAGAACTTACCTACGGCACGGGGGCGACGGCGTGGACGACGGCGTGGACGACGGCGGCGCACGGCGGAGAAAATCGCCGGGCGAAATTTTGGCAGCCTGACGGCGGGAAGCGTGAAAGACACAGGGCGCCAATGACTTAGCGAAATTTTTCGGCCCCGAGCGCGCTCCTTTATATGGGAGAAATTTCTACTAGCGGTTCTCTATGACAACCGCCAGTAGAAATGATTTCTACTGGCGGTTGTCATAGAGAACCGCCAGTAGAAATGCCATCCACAGACTGTGGAGGCCATTTCTACTGGCAGTTTTCGTTGTGAACCGCCAGTAGAAATCATTTCTACTGGCGGTTGTCATAGAGAACCGCCAGTAGAAATGCCATCCACAGACTGTGGATGGCATTTATACTGGCGGTTTTAGTTGTGAACCGCCAGTAGTAATGTTTTTAGTATATTATTTTTAATTGTATATTCATACATTAAGTATATAAATTTTATACTGTACATATTAAATATATAAATATATATATTTAGTATACATAATATATATTTATATATTACTTCTCTCTCTCCTCTCTCTCTCTCCTCTCTCTCCTCTATCTCTCTCTACTCTCTCTGTCTCCTCTCTCTCCTTTCTCTCTTCTCTCTTTCTCCTATCTCTCTCTCCTCTCTCTCTCCCTCTCTCTCTTCTCTCTCTCTCCTCTCTAGAAAGTCACTAGAATGCCCGTTCTTGCAGTGTTTAAATACTACGTCGTCTCCTGGCTTCGCGTCTATCATCACCATTGGTGTGAAGTTCTTTCACAAGTATCAGATCTGGTAAACATCTTTCCAAGTTCTTTCACAACATGTTCTTTGAAGATGCTTGTTTCTTACTGCCTGATATGTATATATTAGTCGAATAGTCCTCCCTGCTTTTATTTTACCTCGTGTTATAGGTGATAAACTATGACCGGGAAAAAGACCACAGCTTCCTCTGACGGCGGCACTCCAAAGAAAGCCAAGGTGGTGGTGGAGGATGAGGAAGAGGCGGGGTTAGAGGATGAAAAAGAGGCGACTGTGACACTATCCGTGGAGAAGGACGCGCTGGAGTGCGACATCTGCTGCCTACCCTTCCAGTCCGAAGTTTTCATGGCAAGTCAGATTACCATGCATGTATATACAGTACATATTGATCGGTAGGCTCCAGCATGATGCTCTGCTGCATCCGCACGGACGGTAAGTGCTGGACCTGCTCCGAGCGCATTGGTAACAATAGCTCTCTCTCTCTCCCTCTCCCTCTCCTCTCTAGAAAGTCACTAGAAATTCGTGTAAAATTACATGCTTCGGTTTGTCGCTAACAATAATCAATTACATGACATGTCCTAACAATAATCAATTACATGACAACTATATAATCTAGGGAGCTATTGTTCTGCCTTGTCCATCGTGGCGTACCCAGGGTATATTATTTTTAATTGTATATTCATACATTAAGTATATAAATTTTTATACTGTACATATTAAATATATAAATATATATATATATATATATTTAGTATACATAATATATATATTTATATATTACTTCTCTCTCTCCCTCCTCTCTCTCTCCCCTCTCTCTCCTCTATCTCTCTGTCTCCTCTCTCTCCTTTCTCTCTTCTCTCTTTCTCCTATCTCTCTCTCCTCTCTCTCCCTCTCTCTCTCCTCTCTAGAAAGTCACTAGAATGCCCGTTCTTGCAGTGTTTAAATACTACGTCGTCTCCTGGCTTCGCGTCTCTCATCACCATTGGTGTGAAGTTCTTTCACAAGTATCAGATCTGGTAAACATCTTTCCAAGTTCTTTCACAACATGTTCTTTGAATATGCATGTATATATACAATACATATTGATCGGTAGGCTCCAGCATGATGCTCTGCTCTGTGTAAAATCAGTGCAAGAACGGGCATTCTGGATGTGCAAAGTGCTGCGATATCTGCACGGACGGTAAGTGCTGGACCTGCTCCGAGCGCATTGGCAACAATAGTTCTCTCTCCCTCTCCCTCTCCTCTCTAGAAAGTCACTAGAAAGTCATGTAAAATTACATGCTTCGGTTTGTCGCTAACAATAATCAATTATATGACATGTCATAACAATAATCAATTACATGACAACTATATAATCTATGGAGCTATTGCTCTGCCTTGTCCATCGTGGCGTACCCAGGGCATCGAATTGCGTGGGATGCTTCGCTCAACGTTCCTTATCTTCGTTGGATGGTCTATGAAAAGAGACATGTTGTTGAACTGGTTAAAATCCTCTAAATCAGATACACCATCAACTCCTATAGCTTGTTGTTTTCCAGGAAAAACTACATGCTTCGGTTTGTTGGTGCTTTTCTTCTCATTGTTAGAAATGATCTGTTCAGCATAGAAGACCTGTGCAACACGATTAGCAAGGATCCATGGGTCATCTTTGTAACCTACCTTACTTAGATCAAGAACTCTGACCCCATAGTTGTCTACCGTGACATGTTTGTCTTCAACCCATTGACATCGGAAAACCGAGACCTGAAATGTACCATAGTCTAGTTCCCATATGTCCTCAATAAAGCCAAAATATGTAATAATCTCACCAGTTTCATCATCTATGGCCTCGCATCGAACACCACTGTTTTCTGACATGCTCTTTTTGTCCTTGGACTTTGTACAAAATGTGAATCCACTAATGTCATAGGTTTGCCATGTTGTGACCTGGCGTGATGGTCCAGATGCCAACCCTTTGATGGTTTTTTCTTCTATTATTTCTCCACGTGGAATGTCCTTCACCATTAGCCATGTGTTGAACCGCTGCTTATGTTGCTTCATTACCCAATCAGCCGTATGCCCAGGATTTTGCTCGTGAAGCTCATTGATGTGTTGTTGAATAAATGGCTCTATTATCGCTAGCTGATGTAGGATGCTGTGATGTGCCTCAAGTACTGTATTGTAATCTGGTGGGATGAAAGATTTCCGTCCCATCCTCCCGCTTCCATACAATCTACCCTCGTGTCGTGATGGAGGCAGACCTATTGCAACCTAGTCTTTTAGGATACTATTGCAGAATGGACCTCCAGACTCAATGGCCTCTTTGGTACAGTACCCCTCTATCATGGATGCCTCGGGACGAGCACGGGTTGATACATAGCCATTCAGTATTGACATGAAACGCTCGTACGTCCACATTTCATGCAAGTACATAGTACCCAATGCCTCTATTTGTGGCACCAAGTGCACCACAAGGTGCACCATAATATCAAAGAACGATGGAGGGAAACACATCTCAAACTGTGATATTGTCTCCACTGCGAATTCCTGAAGAGATGCCAACTCATCACGGTCAATTACCTTTTGTGAAATTCTGTTGAAAAAGTAGCACAACCGTGTGATTGCCATCTTTAAAAACAAAGGATTTATAGCCCTGATGGCAATAGGTAGGAATGTAGTCAGCATGACATGACAATCATGTGAGTTGTAGTTGGTGACTATCAGGTCTTTCATTGACACAATACTTCGTATGCTAGAGCAGAATCCGGATGGGACTTTCAAATTCTTAAGCCAAACACACATCGCATGTTTCTCATCTACATTGAGATTGTAGCTTGCTGCTGGGAGATGATACTTCCCATTTTCTTGAAGAACAGGATGTAGTTCCTTTTTTATGCCTAAATTTACCAAGTCCATGCGTGAATTGAGCCCTTCTTTTGTTTTGCCCTTTATGTCTAGCAAGGTGCCAATTATGCTTTCAAACACGTTCTTATGAACGTGCATACCATCGATCGCATGCCGCACATCTAACTCTTTCCAGTAAGGCAAGTACTCAAAGAAAACAGACTTTTTCTTGAATATAGCCCCCGGAGCTGGTTTGACATCCTTCCTTGTTTTTCCGTCTTTTGTCTTCTTCCCGAAAACAAACTTGATATTCCTGACTATTTCAAAAACTCTATGACCTTTATTGTTACCCGATGGAGCAGTAGAATGTAGTTCACCATTATTGTCAAAGTACTTATCCATCTTTCGCATGCGGTACCTGTGTCCTTCCAATAAAAAGCGTCTATGCCTCATGTACACTATCTTCTTAGATGCAGTAAGGGACACGTAAGCAGTTTCATCAATGCATACTGTGCAGCCAACCTTTCCCTTAAACTGGCCTGATAATGTGAAGAGTGCAGAGTAATCGTTGATCGTAACAAAAATAATTGCTCTCAGCGTGAATGAATCTTTACGATACTCATCCAACATTTGAACACCCGTTACCCACAATATTTTCATATCCTCCATTAAGGGCTCTAAAAATACATCCATATCAACTCCAGGTTGTGTAGGTCCAAAAATAAGCATGGTTAGCAAAATGTACTTCCGTTTCTGCATCAACCATGAAGGAAGGTTGTATATGGTGAGGATCACTGGCCATGTGCTATGCTTGCTGCTCCTTTCAGCAAATGGATTCATTCCATCAGTACTCAGTGCGAACCTAACATTTCTTGGTTCATCGGCAAAGTCTCGGTGGTTCTCATTGAAATCTTGCCACTGCTTCCCATCGGCTGGATGTCGAAGCTTCCCATCATTTTTGTGCTCATCAGAAGCATGCCAGCTCATAAGTTTGGCATCCTCAGGGTTAGCGAACAAACACCTCAATCGATCGACGACGGGGAGGTACCACATCACCAAAGCAGGAATCTTTTTGAGCGCATAATAGTCTACTTCTTCTTTTTCTTTGCTCGTGGATTTTGAAGTCTTCTTTTTGGCTTTCTTTCGCTTCTTCCCTTTAGACACAGATGCAACACACTCTTCCTCTCGATAGTCTTTATTCGTCTTGTACCTACTTGCACCACACTTTGGGCAGCTCTCCAAGTCTTTATAATCATCACCTCGATAAAGGATACAGTGATTTCTACACGCGTGGATCTTCTCCACGCCCATAGTGAGTGGACTGATTAGTTTCTTTGCATAGTACGTGTTAGCAGGCACTTTGTTCTCCTTTGGAAGCATGTCTGCGACAATACTCAAGAACGCATCGAAGCCAGCATCAGATAGACCATATCTAGCTTTTAACATCAACAACTTTAACACAGACCGGAGCGTCGTGAACTCTTTGGTACAGCCCTTAGACTCATCGTACAAAGGCTCTTCTGCTGCCTTCTTCAGGGACTCCATACCTTTCATGAAGAACATCGATGGATCTGTATGACGACGCAACATTGCCTCTAACAACTCTGCATCTTCCTCGTCCATAACATTTGGCAGAACATGGGTTCTTTCACATTCATTTCCTCCGGCGTAACCATGATCAGTAACATTTGGCACTACATGTTCGCTCTGTGGAAGAGGTTGTTGTGTCTCGTGAACGAACTGAAAGCTGTCGTCGATGTTCGCAGGGTTTCCAACTGTATAAGGCGAAGAGCTACCCTCTCCATGCTTTGTCCAAATTATGTAATCCTTCACAAATCCTCGGCATACCAGATGAGATATGATTTGTTCTGTGTCATCAAATACAACAGCATTTTTGCAGTCCATGCATGGACAATATATGTGCTTTGTCTTTGTTCTCCAAGCATGGTTCGTAGCGACAACAATAAACTTATGGACCTCAGATATGTATGATGGATCTAGCCTTGATAAGTTATACATCTAGGATATCCTCTTCATCATCACCTGTAAAAAAAGTAACATAAAACACACAAGGCACACAAATTGGCAAGAGAAACATATACCAATATTTCGTAACAACTAAATATATCATGGATAAAGAAAATTGGCAAAAGAAACATGAACAACCTTTCTTAGCGACCTTCTTCCAAAAAAAAAGATCAAAACCTCCCCTTGTATTTTGTGAAATCTGGCCTTCCAATAAAAGTTGGGCTGCGCGCGAGCTACACAGTTTTTGTCGGGAAGGATGAAGCATAGGCGGTTGGATCGATTAGGCAACCTAACTACTTTATCTCTAACACATGGTGAAACCCTAGATCCAAAATGTGGCTAAAATGGAGGAAAAATGAATAAAATTTGGCAAAAGAAACATAACCCAAACTTTCCTAGCAACTAATAAACAAAAAATTTTAATACCCAAAAGGATCTCTAACACATGGTGAAAGCCTAGTTTCAAAATGTAGTTAAAATTGAGCAAAAATGAACAATAATTGACAATTGAAACATAATTAAACCAACCTTCCATACAACACATTCACCATTCATTAAGCAACTAAATATGTGTTATGGATAAACTTATTTGAGAACTAAACATGAAAAAGGAGAGGGAATAGACAAAAAATAACCATCTTAAGCAACCTCATTTGAGGAAATAGAGAAAATAACCTAGCTATACTCTTCTCTCTCACATGTAAAACCCTAGATCCAAAATGTGGCTAAAATTGAGCAAGAATGAACAAAAATTGACAAAGAAACATAAACCAACCTTTCTTATCCACCTTCTTCCAAAAAATGAAGACCAAAACCTCCCCCCTTGTATTTTATGAAATCTGGACCTCCAAAATCGCCTCCAATGGAAGTTGGTTGCGAGCTACAGCTCCTGTCGGGGGGAGGAAGAGTGGTATTTATAACAGATAGTTCACTGGCGGTTTGCTTGAAAAACCGCCAGTGGAAACCTATTTCCACTGGCGGTTCTCTTAACACAACCGCCAGTGGTAATAGGGTATTTCCACTGGCGGTTCTGTTACACCAACTGCCAGTAGAAACTAGATTTTCACTGGCGGTAGTTTTACACCAACCGCCAATGGAAATATCTTATTTCCACTGGCGGTTGTATTAAGATAACCGCCAGTGGAAATAGGTTTCCACTGGCGGTTCCCAAGTCGGGTCCACCTAGTTTTTTTTACTGGCGCGCGGTAACTGAAACCGCCAGTGATAATTTATTGGTGCCGCAGGCTTTGAGCTCTTTTCTACTAGTGTCCTCTAATGCTTAACATGTTTACTGAAATACATACTTGCTCTTGCCTTTATAGTATAATATCAAACAATAAAAACATTTTTCACTTTTACGGAACCTTGTAATCATTTTCAATTGTATAGTTGGTTTCACTTAAAATTCAATGTGCAACGGCGGAAGAAGCGGGTAGAGGTTGTTGCGAAATGGACGGGATTTGTTGTTAGAGCAACAACTACGGGAATGCTGTTGTGCGAATAAATAGGATAGAGATGGGATATGATCTAGGATCGCGGATTGATTTTGAAGAAATATGAGGGTTTTTGTAAAAAGATGACGTAGGACGAGGGACACCATGAATTGACGAAGAAACGGCGGATCCAAAGTAGTAGCTCACTGACATATAACAAATAGTATGACTCGACTAATAAGACTTTGTTCGGTTATTACCAATACATATAGATTGGATGAGATTGGAAAAAATTAAGAAGAAGTTTGACTTGTTTAGCATTTAAACTCATCCAATGCCACTCAATGAGAGCTAACCAAACAAGCCCTAAGAATAAACCCTAAGTATTTTTTTCCCTGTCCCTGATAGTTTGCCCGCTCCGATCATATCATCTGTTGGAGATCGAGACATCGAGGCGGCTCCGCCGCCGGCCGGCCGGCCGTCCTAGATAGTGGCTTAACTACGCTAGGCAGTTGGTGCAGTAGCAGTCGCCGGGCCTGCCGTGGGGCAGCATGTCGCAGTACCCGCCGCGGTAGTGGTAGACGATGCACTGCGCCGCGCAGGCGGGGAGGCCGGGGGCACTGCGGCAGGCGTCCACGATGCTCGGCACCCGAACCAACGGGCAGTTCTTCTCCGCCCGGACTACTCCATCACCGGGCACCTGGCCACCACGGCGCGCTCTCGGCGGCGAGAATTCGGTGGCGCCGTCAGCCCGTGCACCTGCAAAATGGAGTATGTGCAAGTTCAGCGTAGCCGCCGCGCGCGTTCGTCCGTCAGTTGGCATGCATGCATCGATCCATGCAATAATACTTGGTTCGTGTAACAGCAACACTTACCGGCCGCGGCGAAGAGCACCAAGACAAGAAGAGGGAGGAGCAATGCCGCCGCCGAGGTGCCGGAAGCCATGGCTACGACGGCTCGCTAGTCTATCAGCTGATCGATCGAGACCAACTGGGATGTGTGATGCGTTGGAGTGGTGAGTGATGACTGAGACTGACGCGGGACACAGAGCTATTTGTAGATCACGGGGTGTGGTGCTTGTCGTCGTCACGTCGGACCGTCGATTTTAGAAATTATTTTTAGTTTAGTTTCTTCTTGTAACATTATTTAGATAATTTTTTGAATACTATTTTTCTGACTTTTGGATTTTTTTAAAAAAAACTACAGTCAAATTCGCCTAAAGTGTAAAAAAATAAAGGCTTTAAAAGTTAAGGAAAAAGTAAAAAAAATGGTTTTGTAGTTTGAGGAGACAGATTGAATGAACGATTACAATATATAGTTGAAGAGGTAAATTAGACTTTTTCCTATACACCGATATACGACAGATATTTCGTATTTATTTGCCATCAATGTAAATTAATCTCAGTCGGTTTCGAATTTACAATTAGTACCAGCTATATATCTGCACACAATCTGCGAGATATCGCGGGCAGGTAGAATGATCTGTACGTCTATGACGCGGGGCTAATGATCTGCTCATCCATTTGTAAAGAATCTCGTTTTTTATCGGAAAATATTTACTCCATTAAGAGACAAAATCCGAGTGCATTCTGCTCTTGAAGCACACTACCCGTTGCATCTCCAACAATTTAACTTATAAAAATATGCTCTAATTTAAAATTAATATATTTTATAAATTTAAGTTATTAACAAAACATTTCGCTACAACAGTATAGTATTAAATCTAGATTATAGGACATCCCACTATGGTGTGATATATTTGAGACACTTGAGAGGATATTCTATAATTTTTTGTTGGAGAAGTTTTTTATGTGTAGAACATTATATTTTAATTTGAGGCATCAATTTAATAATTGTTGGAGATGCTCCGGTGAGTTGACTTCGCCCTCTACGTCGATCTCCTTGGTGTAAAAAACATCCCACCGATCACTGCATGCGACGATATATCAATTTTTGTAAAACAAATAAATAATTAGAATATTAAATTATTGATTACTCTGAAACAGGTTACGGCGTGAATGAACACAAAATAGACACTACCGGAATCGACGGCTTTACCGAGTGCCTGAAGCACTCGGCAAAGCCTTAAAAACACTCGGCAACGACTTTGCCGAGAGTCGCACTCGGCAAAGAGGGCTCGGCACACAGTACATCGGCAAATCCTTCTTTACCGAGTACTTTTTCTCGAGCACTCGGCAAAAAGGTTTGGGCACTCGGCAAAGAAAAGCAGCCGTTACGGTGCCGGGTGACGAAGACGGAGCGTCTTTGCCGGCAAAGGCGTTACATTTGCCGAGTGTCTGCCTGACAGCACTCGGCAAAGAATCCGTCAGCGGGACCCCATGTCAGGTTCTTTGCTGAGTGCTTTATACGGCACTCGGCAAAGCGTGTCTCTTTGTCGAGTGCCAAAGCCATTACATTCGGCAAAGAACCTATACCGGTGCCCAGGTCTTGGTTCTTTGCCGAGTGCTATGGTCCTGACACTCAACAAAGCACCTCTTTGCCGAGTGTTACACTCGGCAAAGTGACCAGTACACATCTTTTTTATTTGATTTTCCTATTCCATCCAAACAAACAAAAGATATTTCACAGATATCACATATATACATCACAGATCATCACAGACATATATAGCCAACACAAACAGTATTAACATAAATTCTGACATAAGTATTCAACATAAGTTGAGAGGTTCTCAACACAAACAGTATTAACAGAGGTTCAGAAGTATCAACACAAGTTCACAAGCTCTGACAAGTATTCAACATAAGTTTTGTGTTTGAAACACTAAAAACATAACTCTCATGGAGGTGGGCGGTTGGACTGGTGCTGCGTTGGGCTGTACCCTTCATGAGGGTTGTTGGATGTCGCCCTAGATTGGCCCTGCACAGAGAAGAGATTGCATGTGTTATACCAGATGCATTACCAACATGTAACTACAATTTTGATACTCACATGAGTATGGAACAGAGCAGGGTCAACTGCAGGGAACAATGGAGGTGGTGGAGCGAAACCCTGTGTGGCGCCAAGGCTCTGCATGTACTGGAACATCTCCACCATCCTCTGATCAGCCGTCGCCCTCTCTACCATTATCCTCGCCTCCATCTCTTGACGTTCCCTCCTCTCTTCTTCTAGTTGGGTCTGTAATATTACAAGCCAACGTTATAGTAACTCAAAGAGAAGGTATATAACTCAAGGAAGGACGAGCTACAGAAGCACTAACCTCGAGTTGTTGTATGCGATGCTGTGAGCTGTCGTGCCGAGGTCGTATGGCTGGACTCGAGCCCGTGCTCCTTGCTCGCACCTAAGACAGAGTGAGAGTGGAGGACGAGTCGATTGCCCCGTCGGCAATCCAATACCGCCTATGTCTCTTGCCTCCTCTGACCCTCATGAGCACATCAGGGTCGATCGGCTCGGTGCTTGGATCATAATCTAGGCCATGGACCTCCTGCGCCATGGCGGTGTAGTCATGAAGGAGGCTGTAGACGGCAGGGTTGGTGTAGGCCTCGGGCCCATCATCCGGGTTGTAGGTGACGTCGGACGTCGCCTTGCCCTTATGGGCCATAGCATAGGCTGAGAAGGTGGAGCAAGGCCGGCCACCATGTGACGCCGACTGCAAGAAACCCAACGAGATAGTTAGAAATAATATATAATCCAGTGCTATATACCTAAATAAAAAAGAGGGCGTACCCATGCTTCGGCATATTGACCCAGGCTCCGGCTGCCTTGGTGGTGGGAGGGACCTTGCATCATCATACGCCGTTCCCGGCTAGCGTTGTGCGCCTCGTCCCACTTAGCCGAACACCACCTATCCACCATCTGCTCCCAGCACAGAGGATGTGCGGAGCACCAATGTGGAATCATCTACAAAGTAAACACATAAAGTGCATATCAGAAGATAAAATAAAATTCATGCATGGAGTACTGGTACCAAACATGCATGACTTTACCTGCAGGTACTGGTCCCTGGTCAACGACATGGTTCGGGCTTGCTACTTGGTCACCTTCTCCCCAAGGACGGAGCCATGGTAGGTGACGATGGCCTGGATTCAGGCCTCATAGTGCATGTCCACGACGAGCTTCTTACAGCTCGTGGTGGCCACCACATCCGCCTAGCCTCGTATCCAGCCTCGCATCTGAAGAAATCATACATACAAAAACGATGTATCCATACATTATTTCAAAAATTTGTAACGAATGTGACATATTTTACATTATACTAAGACTTACCCATAGCTCTTGCTTCACCCGCTCCGCCTTGTTATTGAATTCTCAGCCGTCCTGGTCTACTGCATCGGGGGCGATGGCGTAGTGGTCGAAGGTGTAGGCTGGGCCCGTCACTCCAGCGTACTCAACCAGTCCAGGGAAGTGTTCCTGCACAGCAGACCGAGGATGCCATTGGGGAGACGACGATGACCCCCAACATAATCCACAACCGTCCAAGACCTGTCCAAGTGATAAATAAAAAGTATTAGTTTATATTATGATTTTAAACACATAATATGAAGAAGAATGAAGAACATAAAGTTACATGCCTCTCCCCATTTGGCCGAATCAGTGGCCGCCTGTCCCGAAGTATGGGACATTGAGGGAGACTCGTGGGACCTCGCAGGTAGATGCTCCTCGAACCTGAGGCGGTCTGCTGAGCTTCGTCGTTGTCCTGCTGCGCCGCCTACTGCTGGACAAGGTCGTCCTGCTGCGCTGTCTGTTGTGCCTCGTCCTGCTCTGCCACATCCGCCGTCCTGCTCCTCCTCCCCCTCCTCCTCCTCCTCAGCCAACCGCCCACCATATTTGTCCAAAAACCTGCAATTAAGAGTAAACAAATAAGCACATATAAAAAGATATATTTAAAAACAGGTGCGAAATAAAAAGTCATATAGCATTACGTTAAAAATAATCTTCATATGTGTCGGGGTTAGACGGATCATAACTCTCATCATCACTATCAACCATTTCAATCTCAACACCATCGGAAGACGCAAGTTCGTCATTAATGTCATTGCCTTCAAGGATTACTAAGTCATTATCATTTTGCACCTCATCATCCTCCTCATCAACAACCATTTCAATATCTATGTCCATTCCGATAGCTTCGGTTAAGTCTATCTCAAATCGCCCTTCTAGCCCATCTTCTTGGAAGAACTCTCCATCATATGTGTTTAGGTCTAAGTTATAATCTTCATCGTTAGGAATAGGTAACCTCCCGTGCGGCGATACCTTATACACAACATCCCAACCCTTAAGATGTTCTTTCATTTGACACGCATATGGGAGATAATACACTTGTGTGGCCTATTGGGCCACAATATAGACATCGTCTCCTGGTAAGGTGGAATCTTATCGAATTTCGACTATCCCAAGATTACAATGTGTCCGTCTCGTCACTTGAGGGTCAAACCAATGACATTTGAATATCACTGGAGTAAGAGGTTTGGAACCATAAAAATTGAGCTCATATATTTCTTTGATTCGTTCAAAATAATCGACATCGTCATGGCCGGGCGTACAGCCTCCAGAACACGTTGTTTCCCGATTGGGCCGACTTTTGTCGTAGTTTGTTGTGCAAAAAGGTATCCATTGACGTCATACCCAGAATATTTCTTGACCCTATAAGCAAAGCCGTTGGCTACTTGTCTCAACTCGGCAATCATAGACGGATCTCTTTGGCCCTACAAGTATTCGCAAGTTAAAAGACGCTAAATTGAGTTCATAGACGGATCTCTTTGACAAACTAAGCACGTACCTTACGTTTGAACCAGGAAATGAAATCGGGCAACCCATTTCTCGCACCCTTTCTAAGAAGAGTGTCATATTCCTGTGGAGTGGGGTCCCTTGATCGACGCCAGAATTCATGAAGAAATTGTTCCATGTATGGCGTCACCTCTTCAAGGTTGGTCAATACATATAGCATGATATGCCGCCACTCATCATGTGTCAGGGTCTTGGTGGTCGAGCCACTTGCGCTTCCGAGTTGGCCTCGAAATATGCTAAGGTTCGATTCATTGTCGCCATCATTGTAACGAGGGGGTGGATTACGCACACTCGGCAGTTTGTCACCATAATAAGTTGTTGTGAAGTTTGACACGTCCTCTAGAATGTATGCCTCTGCAATGGAAGCCTCGATTTTGCATTTATCTCTACATTTCTTTCGAATAGTCTTTAGACATCTCTCGATTGGATAGCACCAACGTCCCTGCACAGGCCCCCCCATTCGTGCCTCATAGGGGAGATGAAGAATCAAATGCTGCATTGGATTGAAGAAGCTGGGTGGAAATATCTTCTCAAGCTTACACAGTAACATGGGTGCCAATCTTTCCAAGTCTGCAACCACGGTCCGAGATAACTCTTTTGCACAAAGCTGATGGAAGAAATAGCTCAACTCTGAAAGCGCTAGCCAGACATGCTCAGGTACATAGCCTCGAACCATCACAGGAAGAATCCGTTCAATCCATATGTGGAAGTCATGACTCTTCATCCCTAAGACTCGCATAGTAGATAAGTTCACCCCTCCTACTCAGGTTAGCTGCATACCCATCAGGGAACATCAACATCTTGATTCACTGAAGTACTTCCTTCCTCTGGGCCCTGCTTAGGACGAAATCGGCCTTAGGCCTTCTCCATGTCTTTCCACCACTTGGCGGCTTCATCTCTTGGTTTGGTCTATCACATAACGTTGCCAGATCCACTCTTGCCTTTACGTTATCCTTTGACTTATCAGGAATGTCCATAATTGTTGCCCACAGTGCCTCGACAACATTCTTTTTAGTGTGCATCACGTCAATATTGTGTGGAAGGAGCAGGTCGTCATAATAGGGGAGCCGAGTCAAGCCAGACTTATGTGTCCACATATGCTGCTCACCATATCCCATAAAACCACCTTCTGTATTAGCCACGAGCCCATCTATCTGTTGATGAATTTCGACGTCAGTCATCGTTGTAGGTGGGTGGTCTGTCACTACGACACCTTTTGTAAAGTTCTTGATGTCTAGGTAGAATGGATGGTCAGGAGGGAGAAATTGTCAATGTTTATCGAAGGACGAATATTTGCCACCCTTTTTCAACCAAATGAACCTGAGAGCTTCTTTGCAAACTGGGCATGGGAACTTACCGTGAACACACCAGGCGCAGAATAGCCCATACGCCGGTAAGTCATGCATGGAGTACTGGTACCAAACATGCTTTCTGAAGTTTGTCTTTGTAGCTCGGTCATACGTCCATACCCCTTCCTCCCAGGCACGTACCAATTCATCGATCAAAGGCTCCATGTACACGCCCATTTTATTCACCGGGTGTCCAAGAATTATTAACGACACGAATATATTCTGCCTTTGAAAGCACAAACCAGGGGGAGATTGATTGGGATAACAAACACGGGCCAACATGTGTATGGGGCAGCGCTCATTCCATAGGGATTGAACCCATCTGTGGCCAGCGCAACACATACATTATGAGCCTCTTCGGCTTTCTCACGGTGAATAGCATCAAAGTGTTTCCATGCTTCACCATCAGATGCGTGCACCATCTTGTCAGGATTGTATTGTTTTCCATTTTTGTGCCATGTCATCTGTTTCGCGGATTCCTCTGTCATATACAGACGCTGGATCCTCGGTATGAACGGAAGGTGACGTAGGATTGTCAAGGGGATGTCGAGCTGCCTCTTCTGTCCATCATCAGAGTCTACCTCTATGAACCTAGACGATTTACACTTGGGACAGTACTTTGCCTCCGCATATTCTTTCCTAAATAGCATGCAGCCCTTCGGACAAGCATGAATCTGCTCATACATCATTTTGAGTGCACGAAGGAGTTTCTGTGCCTCGTACATGCTCTTTGGTAGAACGTGATCATCCGGAAGCAGGCTCCCAATAACCGTCAACAAGCCATCGAATGCGTCTCTACTCATGATGTACTGCGACTTGAACACCATTACACGCCCAATGGCATCTAGTTGAGAAACCTTTGTCTGGTCATGAAGGGGCTTCTGTGCCACGTCGAACATGTCATAGAACGCCTTTGCAGTCGGCTATGGCTCATCATCCATACATCCTCCCATGTACTGTGCCTCCTGATAGTCGTTCAACATATCCGCTACCCCCGCATCCGTGTCATAATCCTCGACACGTTGTCTCAGCACCTCCTCTCTCGTACGATGCGCTTCACCATAAAATATCCACCGAGTATAGCCCGGCGTAAATCCATTCTTCCAAATATGTTCTACCATGGCCTTCTTTGGTTTTCTTTTCCGGTTGGCACATTTGCTGCACGGGCATGGGACTAGACTCGCCCCTTTAGCAGCTTCGCCATATGCCCGTTCCACGAAATCATCGGTCTTTCTAATCCATTCAGTGGTGACATCGTTCCTTCCTCTACGGCCCATGTACATCCACTCACAGTCCTCCATCCTCTAACAGAAGCCTAGCAAAATAAAATTTCGGCATCACCTCCCCTGCACGGGGAGGTTTCGAAATCCTGCAAATAAAACTATCAGCATGATGGCTGACATACACGCATAATTCAACGGCACGATGGCCGACAATCACACACACACACATATATATATATTCAATCCATGAGACATCCACGCATAATTCAACGGCATAATTCATATAACTCTAATTATCCACACAATGCAAATTCTAAGTACCTAGTGGCTAGAGATAATATAACTCTAACTATCTATCACATTATCAATCACATGCTCACATATATAGAGAATTAACAATCACATTACCAAGCGGCGGTGTGGTGCCGGGCGCGATGGCGGTTGAGGGCGAGGCGACGGCGGTGTGGGGGCGCGGCGGTGTCGGGGCGTGGCGGAGTGGGGGCGCGGCGGAGTGGGGGCGCGGCGCGACGGTGGCAAGGGAGAGGGGCGCGGCGTGGCGGCGGGTGGACGGCGCGGGCGAGGGAGAGGGTGAGGGAGAGGGCGATCTGTTTGGGGGCGAGGTGAGTGGGAGAGGGCAAGGTGAGAGGGAGAGGGCAAGGGAGAGGGCGAGGTGAGAGGGAGAGGGCGAGGGAGTGGTCGAGGTGAGCGGCGGCGGCGGAGAGGGAGAGGGCGAGGTGACCGGCGGCGGCGGGTGGCGGGCGAGAGAGAGTGACAGAGAGTGAGAGGAGAGGAAGAAGGAGAAAGGAGAAGGTGTCGGCCAGTTTATTTTTATTCTTTGCCGAGTGCCCGCGATCGGGCACTCGGCAAAGTTTTTTTTAATTTTAAAATATTCTTTGCCGAGTGCTAGATCGCGGTCACTTGGTAAAGACTTCTTTGCCGAGTGTCAACTGACAGACACTCGACAAAGATGTGTTCTAGATTCTTTGCTGAGTGTCAACCAGTTGACACTCGGCAAAGAAAGTCTTTACCGAGTGTCTTCTTCGACACTCGGCAAACCATATTTTTATTTTTTTATTTTGGCAACCAAACTTTTTGTGGTACGTTCCTACACTATGTAGACCTACATGTTCCATTTTGGGACAATTATAACAGTGTTTTCAATAGCTAGTAGATTTAGTTCGTTTATTTGAATTTCTTCAGAATATTTAGATTTGAACTGCAAGTTACTCGAAACTTGGATAATCGTGCATGCAAAAATGATACACATGTTATTTAGCACACGTTACGACCGATTTCAGGAGCGGACCAGAAACTTCGAGCAACATGCTCACTAAACAAGGCTGTGAACTTGCCATCCACATGTTTAAAAAATGTATAAAACACAAACAAAGTCAGAAAATCATGAAACTTGTCCACGTGTCATGATATCATATGTAGAGGCTGTGATAAAAAATTGAAAAGGTTTCGAGAAAACTGTGACGCACTATGTGTAAAAACCTAAGAGATGTACACATGAAATCATAAAGTTTCAATGTGGATCTCTTAAGTTTCTACACATAGTGCGTCACAGTTTTCTCCAAACTTTTTCAAATTTTTATCATAGCGTCTACATATGATATCATGACACGTGGACAAGTTTCATGATTTTCTGACTTTATTTGTGTTTTATACAATTTTTAAACATGTGGATGGCAAGTTCACGGCCATGTTTAGTGAGCATGTTGCTCGAAGTTTCCGGTCTGCTCCTGAAATCAGTCGTAACGTGTGCTAAATAACATGTGTATCATTTTTGCATGCACGATTATCCAAGTTTCGAGTGACTTGCAGTTCAAATCTAAATTTTCCGAAGAAATTCAAATAAACGAACTAAATCTACTAGCTATTGAAAACACTGTTATAATTGTCCTAAAATGGTACATGTAGGTCTACATAGTGTAGGAACGTACCACAAAAAGTTTGGTAAGGGAAAAGAAAAAATAGAAATATGCTTTGCCGAGTGTCTAAATTTGACACTCGGCAAAGACCTTCTTTGCCGAGTATATAACGAGGGGCACTCGGCAAAGATCCTAAATATATACTTTGTCGAGTGCCAGATATTTGACACTCGGTAAAGAATCTGCTTTGCCGAATGCCGGCTTTCGGCCCTCGGCAAAGGCTGACGGCCGTTAGTTGTAGACGGCCTCTAACAGCCCTTTACCGAGCGCCATCTTTGCCGAGTGTTTGCCGCTCGGCAAAGCAGTATTTGCCGAGTGTTTCTCTGTGCCGAATGTCCCGCACTCGGTAAACAAGCTCTTTACCGAGCGCAGGACTTTGCCGAGTGTGGCTCTCGGCAAAGTCTTCTTTGCCGAATGCCTGATAAAAAGCACTCGGCAAAGAGCCTGGCACTCGGCAAAGGCCCGGATTCTGGTAGTGAGATAACAATAATTTTCGATAGCTAATCAAAAATAAATTAGTTATTTTTAGCTGCTCACATCTGACCGTCTAAAAATAACCTTCTTAATTTTGGTGGCTAGAAAATAAAACCACCAAAAATTAACCATCTTCCTCGTCGTTTCTTCTTTGTCTTTCCTGCCTTTTTCTTTGCGTCGTCGCTTGGGAGAGTAGGGATGTTCCTAAAACATCTGACTTATATCATAAATCTAATATTTTAACTTAGATATATATAGAATTTAAAGTTAATTTTTGACAATGTTACTAAAAATATTATGAAGTATTTAAATAAATTTTTGTATATTTTTTTATGTACATTATTTTCTCTCTACAACAAAAAGGTGAAAAAAGATCCAAATTTTATATCAATTATTTAAAAAGATATAGAACGAATTTAATGTTTATTTTTTGTGAAGATTAATAGCCTCAATGTTAAAAACAAGAATATAAATTTATATAGCAAATTCTATATGTTATTTGTTCACAATCCAAGAAAGAAGACTAAAAAATTAACACCCAAATAAGTATCCGAATCCATCCCTAATAGAGAGAACGTGGACACATAAGAGAGGGCTAAATTAATACTTCTATTTTTCCTTCTAATATAGGTATCTAGTTTTATCTCTTAAACAAACCTTATATGGATAACCAAGTAAGCTAATGCAACTAAAGTTTTATCTAAATGTTTCTATCTCTAGGAGTTTTTTAACATAAGTTCCAGTCCTATCAACTAGCCTATCAACTAAACTAAAATGATAACGCACACAATCAAAAGCAACAATATCAATGCGGAAATTTAAATGAGATAGAGATACAAACTCTCGTTGGCGCGCCAGTATTTTTACCAGGTATCAAAAACTGTGCAAGGTTCTTATTAATCCTCGTTGGTTTCTCTGCAGGCCTGCACAAAGGAAAGCGCACGCAAGGGTCATTCATCTAGTCGAGTAACTCCATAGATAGTCGTGGGTCTTCTCCACGCGCAGGTGGTGCTCCGCTTTCGGCCTCTCAGATGCTCCCCGTTGTATCCACTATCGAGATTTTGGCTAAAACCCTGTGGACAAGGTGGCAGCCACACCACAAACACGGTTGGTGTGATTTTGCAACACTCTCGCTCCATTCAGTGCAATTACAATGACATGTGCGAGCATCGAGGGGTTTGAGGATCTCTTACCTCACTCGAATCAACTAGGACTAAGCCTAAAGTAAGTGCTATAGCAAGGGTCTAAGTAAACTAAGTACTTCACAAAGCATCTACTTTAATCACCGAGTGATTCTATTAAGCACTCTGTGTGTAAGAGCTATAGTATGAACCCTCAACTTTTTAACAATAATTCTGAGCTTCGGCACTTTAGGATGGCTGGTTGGGGTGGTAATTATAACCCCCACACTCAAAAGAGGCGTTGAAAAAGTAATAGGCATTTCTGCGTACCACCGAACATGTCTGGTGTGCCACCTATGCAGCATCGGACATCGATGGTGCCTTCCACGCGGACTATTTGTTGGAAACTAGTCGTTCCTGATTGTTAAGCCTCTAGATTTTTTATGTGCCACCGATGATACACCTAACTTGTTAGGTGACTTATACCCTTCATACAGGGGACACTTTGGTACTATGAGTTGGAGATCCACCTCATTAACCCCAATAACATTCTCCACATAGTTGTCTTTATGACGCTATGTGTCGGGGATAAGATCTCCGGTCCCTAGGGCCCACCGGTCAGCGAGCACGCCTGGGGAATGCTGCTACCATCTGGGGCCCGTCGATCATCTAGGGGAGACAGGTAGCATCTACCCTAGAGGCATCCGCCCCCGGACGAGCCCCATGGCATTAAGCCCGGGATTGGGCGTGGCGGAGTCTAACAGGGGGTTGGGCATTCCCGAAGGGATACCACTCAAGTGGATCTGAAAGTTGCCTAGAGGGGGTGAATAGGCAAATAGAAACTTTTTCAACAAAAACTAGAAACGAACTGGGTAAAACCGGTTCAACCGGTGTCAAAACCGGTTCAAAAGGTTTGCACGAGCTCAACTAAAGAATGAGATATAAAACTGAATTGATCTCGAAATGCACTCAGTTAACTTTGGAAATGAGATGTTCTAGTTGATCCACAGGGTTCAAAGTAGTAGATCTGAGAAGGGCACTTCTCAAAATCCACACACCAAAAAGATATAAACAATTCTTCCGTGGGATGGTGAGAGAACGAAGAACACAAACCAACACAATGAGCAAGAACACAAGAGACACAAGATTTATCCCGAGGTTCGGTCACACCACCAAGGTGCCCTACTTCCTCGTTGATGCGCCCACAAAGAGCTGGGTCTCTTCCAACCCTAATCCTCCCTTTGCCGACCACAACGGTCAAGCCCACACACTAATCTTTGCTCAAACGAGCGGGTAATATGAACTTTCTTGTTGTCTTCCACAAGATTTGGAGACTCACAAGAGACACCTAGTCGTCTAGGAGCTAGAAGCTCCAAGAGTAATGAATTCATAAAGAACTCGATGTAGTACCAAAGCTCGAATCAAGAAGAACAAGAAGGAATTAGAGATAAAGCACAAAAACTGTGGCTCTTCAATCTCACCCAAAGATTTCTCTCCAAAGATTTGAAATGGGAGAGGCAAGAGGTGTGTGAGAGAGAGTGGGAGGTGTTTCTCAGGTTAGGAATGAAGTTTTGTGCATGCTCTGAATGAAGTTTTGTGCATGCTCTCCTGTGGGGGAGGTAGGAGTGAGTATATATAGGTGGGGCTCCAAAACTAGCCCTTTTTTGACTTTTCTGCACAAAAACCGGTTGAACCGGTTTTCAAAAAGGCTGACACAACAGACTGGCAGAAAAAAGTGAACAGTACAAAAACCGGTTCAACCGGTTTTAAAACCGGCTGAACCGGTTTCCACCAGACTAAAAATCGGTTGAGTGACTGGTTGAGCTGGTCCAAAAACCGGTTGACTGGTTTTTGAATACCAGCTAAAATAGCCTGAAAACCAGCTGAACTAGTATTTTCCTGAGAGCAATTTTGGCCAAGATAGACTTAAAAAGGTTGTACTACATACTTCCACTAAGGATTAACAAGGGTAAAATGGAAGTTATAGATCAAGGATTTTGAGCTTTAGTACCAACACCAACCTTCTTTATGGATCCCCCTGATAGTATGACGATTCCTATACTCAAGTCAAATAAAATATAATTAAGTAAACTCCTTGAGTTATTGGTGTCTCATGTGTGATTTCTCCATGGCGTTGCTTCATAAGGATCACAAACATCTTTGTCTCACCTTTTGAAGCAAACACAAATAAAACTCTGTGACTCGTACCATTTCACCATATATGAGTTCAAATCATGGCTTCAAGTCACCTTACTGATGCATCAACATATTATAACTCTTCACAGCTGATTAGTTCGTCGACTTAGTGCAAGTTAGGGATGAAAAAGGGACGGGAAAATCCCGCACCGATCGACGCCGTATACCGTGTTAACCGATCGTATATCGTATTTTCGGGAAAAACAGGAAACGGGAAAAAATACGGGAAATATGGACGGTAACAGGAACGGAATCAGTAAGAGTTGTTTCCCGACCGAATTAACGGTTCCCGTATTTTATCCGGAATAATCCTGTATTCCCGTCTGTATCCCGTTTGCGCTTGGCCCAAATGCGTGTGTGGCCCAAATGTGTACAGTGTGCTTGGCCCAACAAATGTAACTCTAGCTAGCTAGCTTGCCGTCACGGACGTGGTGCATCAGTGCATGTGTCGTGCGGACGTGGTGCATCAGTGCATGTGACGTGGCTTCTCTCTCCTCTGCGTGCGGCATTGCCGATTGCGGCTGGACGGCAAACGGGCTGGTGGCTGAGCGCCTGAGCGGAGTAGAGGAAGCGATTGCTGCTGGCCGATTGCTGCTGCGGATGGCTCTGTTGTTAGGCACTTGGGCATACTACTCTCTGCTGTTCGGCACTGGTAGTTCTAATTCCTAAACTGAATAACTGATACTGTTAGTCTATAAGTAATAGTCGTGATATGTTGGTCTATTGGGCACTTGGTCTGCAATTTTTCGTGTTACCGATTCCCGATCGTAATCGACTCGTTCCCGATTGAAAATGTTCTGTTCCCGATATCTCGTAATATCGGTTTCGTTTGTCCGTCCAACATTCCCGTTCCCGTTTCCGATTTCGGCAAAAAAATACAGTAACGGTAATGGTTTGAGCATTTTCCCAACCGTTCCCGATCGTTTTCAAGCCTAGTGCAAGTACTCTCTTCTTCACCTTAGCCATGGTACCTTGGTCCACAAGCCATCGCTTGGCCTTCACCTTTGCTTAGTTCCTCGAAGCCCTTTCCTTGCTGTCTTCACCCTGTCAAGCCATTCTTGAGTCACATCATATTGAGCATCCATTGAGAGAATCATTTCTTCGATATTGTGAACCTTGCTCGAATGTCATCTAGATATAAATGCTAAGATCAATCAAGCTCTAGTTTCATTCTCATAGATTCATATATGGACTAATAGTAATATGGTCAAGCCAATTCATGATTCCTCATATTTCATTCACTTTGGCTTGACCAATCCTCTTAATCACTTCAACCTCTATTCTGATCATATTTATGCATAGTGATTTATCATGTCTCACTGGTCAAACCAATATAGAGACCAATATTATATCCATTTGCATTGTCTCACTGGTTAATTAACCTTGTGTTGAACCTTCGTTCACTGATCATTATACATTATTCAAGTATGTTCATCATACTGAATTTCCTGTTCAACACTTAGCAAACTTGTTAGACCTTTAAATGTGTTGTTATCCAAATCACCAAAACTCACAAAAGGGATGAATGCACTTTCAATCTCCCCCTTTTTGGTGATTGATGACAACACATTTAAAGCCTACATAAGATTTGATAAATAAGATTTTGAATCCTATGATATAGTTTCCTCCCCCTAAATATGTGCATTTCAGAAAATACCAATTTTGTACTCAAATGTCAAAAGCACATATTTGGGACAAAGTATATACAACTTATATCATACTATTCATGGGGTGCAGTGTGTCATAAAATAAACGTGATGCTCATGACATATTATGCACTCATCAACTTTCTACATCTTATGTTTTTCTTATGATTCCCCCTCTTTGTTAATTATATCTTCCCTTTTCAAAAGTCTTTTAACACTTAGTTACATAAGATTAAAGGTAAGCTTTAATGCAAAATTTCTCCCCCTTTGTCATAAATCTCCAAGAAGGATACAAAGAATATAAAGGGTAGAAATTATGATTAAGCGAGATGAGAACACACTATCATGAAAAGGATCCTTAGATGGCACAAAGGTAATGGATAAGTGTCATAAGTGATGTACCTTTTCAAGGGGTTTCCAGACTTGTGACATAGGTCCAAGATATCAAATTAGTATTGTCATACTAATTTGAAAGATAAATCTTGATACCTGGAGTCTAGATGTCACCTAGCATTTTCTTATCACATCAACATGAAAATTGCACAAGTATGGATTCTACAGCTAGTGATCATGTACGAAAAATATCAATTGAAAACCACCAATTGATACAATTTGTTAGATAAGCATATCACTAATTACATATTACACTAAGTTCTTCTCAAGTTTTAGTGCGCACATATATATGAATTCAATTGATACCTATTGAGAGTACTTATTTGCAACTTAAAGTACCATTGGAATAAAAGGAGTATCAATTAAACATAATCATGCAACATAAGGAACATGTGCTTTTATCAATTAAGTTCTAGACAGGAGAATTTATAAGCTATGATACTTTAGACATTTGCAAACCAAAAGAATATGGTACATGTTTACCAGTTTTAGATGATGTTGGAGTAGCATATAAAATAGAAACTCATTCTCTTATGAAATGTATAAAAGATACATTTATTGGAGCAAAGAATCTTTGATGCCCATCAAAATTTACAGTGGAAGCGATTGTCTTTGCTCGAAGATTTCTTTCTAATTTGAGACTACACACATAATAGACTTGAAAATGAAGTTAGTCTCAAAGATTCAAATTATAGACCATTCTCCCCCTAAATGTGTGCATACAAGTGAAGAATACTTGTTTTACCTTATGCACTTGGACTTGTGAGGCCAGGGGATTAAGTTCTACAATTTGAACCTTTGTACAAATAAAGTATTAAAATGTGAGATTGTACGAATTGAAGGAATTACTCAAAATCAAAAGGTATACTAATAGACATGATATGCAATATTTTAAGCCAAGATTCTTGAGAAGATAACATATTTGACTCATACCTCACTAAGATGACTTAATACTAACTTATGACATCACCACAAGAGGTATTAATCAAATATCTAGAGATTCTTTAATCATCACCACAAGTGCAACCTTATGGTGGGACTTAAGATATTGCATATACATTCACACACTAGCATGTAAGAGACTAGATGTACAAAGGTAATACAATAGTTCATGGAATGACACACCTTTGTTTTATGCCACATGATCATCAATTTTCAACTTAGTGTTTTGACAAGATTGACATTATTTTTGCACAAAGCAAGATGATTTTCATTCATGCCCATCAGTCTTCATTATGACATGGATTGAGTAAATTGAGCATGCCAAAGAGAAACTTATCCTCTTCAAAAAATCAAGAGAAACCCATTCTCTTCAAAGAACTACACAAGTTCACTAAAAGAAAATGTTAGTATTTACGGACACAAGATATAGATTGAGCTCCCCTTAAATGTATGCATCAGGTACTCGAATTACTTGTAACATGCACTTGATTCAATTAAGATTCTGTAGCATCCTAAAAATTCAAATCCTGAAATTTTCTCAAACTCGATCTAAATTCAAAATGAATTTCAAATTTCATTTCAAAATGTTTGTTTGCGAGTTGATATCAACAAATAAAATATAGTGGTCTATATTCTCTCCAAAATCCTCCTCAAAATATCCTACAAATGTTTCTCCAGTGATCCCCCTCAAGTTCTTTCCAGAAATACTGCCCAAATATTCCACCGATAATTCTCCAGATATTTTCCTCCTCAGAAATACCTTCAGAATCAATTTTCAAGTCCCCACAAACATTTTCTTCAAAACTTTTCTCATGCTCATACGTATACGTATGCCTCCGGTGTCATACGGTGAGCTCTACAAGCTAATCTCACTTATACAAGACAAATACATGCTAATCTCCCACTAGTCCTCTCATCCTCCCACTAATCCCCTCATCCCTCCCCCTAATCCCCCCACCATGGCTATAAATAGAGGGGCAAGGGCCTCCTCTCATCCCACCCCAAGCCATTTCATGGCAACTCTCTCCCCCCCCCCACACACACACCCACTCCATGTTCCACACAAGCACACACTAGCACAAGGATCGTTCGGTCGTTCTTCGATCGTTCGTCCCCCTGTTCTTAGTTTGTTCGTTCGTTCATCCGTTCGTCCGATCGTTCGTCCGATCGTTCATGGTTCGTTCGTCCGATCGTTCATGGTTCGTTCGTCCGTTCGTCCGATCGTTCATGGTTCGTTCGTCCGTTCGTCCGATCGTTCGATCGTTCGTCCGTTCGTTCGTCCAAATAATCTTTTTCCTGCCATTATGCTGCCGAAATTCCGATCGTTCGTTCGTTCGATCATTCGATCGTTCATCGTTCGTTCATAGTTCCTTCCATCGTTCATCGTTCGTTCATACGAACTATTCACCATCACTATTTACCGTTACTATTTATCGTCACTATTTACCATCACTATTTACCGTTACTATTTACCGTCACTATTTACCATCACTATTTACCGTTACTATTTACCATTACTATTTACCGTCACTATTTACCGTCACTATTTACCATCACTATTTACCGTTACTATTCACCATTACTATTCACCGTTACTATTCATTGATCATCCGATCACCCCAAATTTCAACTACTCATCCATCATGTTGTCCAGTCCACCTAAGACCAGCCAGACCCATATTCCAGTCATACGAACTCCGGTGACTGTGATTTTCATTCCAGTAGGGAACTTCCCATCTGGTCACCCATCCTAGGTTTCTCCAAGTTGAGCACGCTTAACTTTGAGATTCCTTCGAACCGGCTTCCAAACTCCGATTCCAATAATTCTTGTTTCTAAATTCTTATCGAATTATTCCCTATCCAACCATGTCATCCCTTAAGCATGGTTCATGTTCCAGAAAAATCCCAAAATACTCTTGTCCCATATTCTGCCTATAACTCTCCTGTTCATACTAAGTCAGACGATTCATTCGTCACTATTCTCACCAACAGTGAACTTCACTATGCTACACCACATACACCCAGCTATAAATACACCCAGCTACCCTCTCCCTCTCCACACACACTCAACACCCTCAGCCAAGGCAAACACCCCACCCACTCAGTTACTCTGTCTCTGCCGGCTACACGCATAGTGTCGCTTCGCCTCCAGTCCACCACTCCTAGTAAGCACCTCCGCTCCATTACCAGTAATATCAAAACACCACATGACACAGATTCTACTCAAGACTCTACCCATCCATATATCACTATTCTGACCACTATACTAAATATTTGTTGGTATACTTGCTTGTTTGTATGTTTGCTTATTCATGTTGCATAGTTATCGGAGCGTTCGTGCCGTCTCGTGGAGGCCAGATCTGCAAGTCTACGCCAAGCAGTGGAGCTAGAAGCCAGTTCCGCAAGCTCCCCTTCCCCCTTCGCGAATAAGCACGGCAAGCTCACTGGATCCCTTTGATGCATAAATTACCTATGCTTTTACAACCACAACCCTCAGCCTGTTATTTTATGCATGATATGATTTTGAGACAAGTTATTATGGCCACCCAGCCGCTTGCCGCAATCAATCCCTGATATATTTGTTACAAATGATTTGAGGAAAGGTGTGAGTTTTCAAAAGAAAATGCTTTTCAAAATGTGTTTGATGAAGGGTTTTCACCCTTATCACCTTTGAGTAGGGATAATCAGGGACTCCCTGGTTTAGGGGAGGGCCTAAGGTGATGGCTCAGCTGGTTTAGGTGTGAGCAGAAGGATTGTCCCCTCACATAAGGACCGGTTTGTCATCCTTCACTACCTGTACTCATGATAAGTACAACCACTCGAGACTGTGTGGGCAGTCACTCAATCTGAACTCGTACGGTCCAACCCCAGGGTTATGAAGGCTGGGGAGCACCGGGAGGATAAGGAGGGGGAATGTTTTGTCCGGTTTCGACATGGCGGTGGCCTGACTCCTTCCGGTATAACCGTTAAGGTTAGGACGTGCGAGGAAACAAAGAGATTCGAATTCGGGTCTCACTAGCTATGGGATCGCAGAGCCGGACTAGTGGGTAAAGTGTACACCTCTGCGCAGAGTTTGAAAACCTATTCGAATAGTCCATGTCCACAGGAATGGACGAGTCTGGTATGGTATGGCAATTAATGTTTTGTTCAAAAAAAGGGTGCGTTTAAGAAAAATGGTTTTTAAAAGGTCCGGCGGTTGAGCCGTGAGCTATGGTGGTCGGGAAGTCCAGTAGCTGTTTTTGAAAATGAAAACCAGTGGGAAACTGCTGAGATACCTGGATGGTTTAGTCCAGTGGATTTTGTTCTAATATTGAAAAACTTCCTACTCCTTTGGGAGAGGATGCGCTTTGCAAAATATAAAATGTTTTCAAAACAACCCTGCATAAAATATTGTTGTTTCTGCAAAATATCCTGAGCTCCACATATTCCATGCATTATATCTGATTTCCCCATTCCGCGGGTGAAGGTGGGCTGCTGAGTACGTTTGTACTCACCCTTGCTTATTTATTTTTTTCAGAAAAAGGAGATCGGGTAAGAGTTACGACTGTTCCCAACCTTGCATGTGGCTGTTGGACCGCTGATTTGCTTCACTGTGTATATCGGGCTGCTTCAGCCCCACTCTGATGATATGTCCCGAGTTGTGGACCAACTCTTAAAGTTGATCGCCACCTTTATAGGTTTGTCTCGTTTAAGTAGATCTGAAATCATCTGTTGTATAAATGTGTTTACTAGCCTCCTGGGACTAGTAATTGTATCACATTTGAGTCCCAGAGGATTGGGGCGCTTCAGGTGGTATCAGAGCTGTTAGGTTGGCCGCAGGACGTAACCCTTAGCCTGATCCAAAAGTTTTTGAGTCAAAACTATTTTCTTAAAAAAATCTTGCTCTCATCCCTTCATTTCAAAAATGTTTTCCCCCTTTCCTTCTCTCAGAAGTCAGATGGAGGTTCGCTGCCAAACCAGCTTTTGCCAGAATGAAGATGGTTTCCCCAAGTTGTTGAAAGCATGCACAGTCCGCCTCGAAATTAGGAGCCAGCCAGAGTATGATGGTCGTGAATTCATCGAGCATGGCACAGAGAAGTGTGTCGTGACTGTATACATTGGATCCAGTCCGCACCATGTGGAATGGAGTGTCACTGCTGCAGGGCACAAATTCAAAGACACCTGCCAAGTCGTCGCCCGCAAGGCATTGAGGACCCTGTGTCAGATCTATGAAGAAGAAGTGGCCGACACCCCGCTCAGATTCTTTCCACCCTTTCAGAGAGACCGTCCCGTTTGGATGGCCAGGATGCGTGCATTGGAAGGGCAGCAGCTGCTTGAGGACGACCCCTCAGTCGTGTACTTCACTACATACCTGCTCACCCTGGATGCAAAGTATGATTTCTTGCCTCGGCACCACCGTTAGATGATTGCCCGAGCAGAAGATGCAGAGAAGCTCAACCGTAAGCTCCATGTGGATCTCACCTCAGCTCAAGCCCATGTAGCTGCCTTGGAAAGTCGTGAAGTCATTGCTGTCGAAGCCCTGAAGCAAGCCAAGGATGAGCACGTCCAGAAGCTGATGGAGGCCTACTTGGTAACCCATAACCAACGTAGAGCCCTGCGAATCCAAGAGCCCGCTTCATCCAACCCAGTTCAACCCATCAGAGCTGAAGACCCCCAGATTCTTGAAGGTCACCCGGTCTCTACTAGAGGAGAGAAGAAGGCTTGGGAACTCCCCGAAGGAGCCATAGTCTTGGAAGGAATTCCAGTCTTCCCTCAGGCTATGGATAAGCAAGAGCACCCCGAGTCCTCTCAAGATCCCCCACCAGAGTTGTTTGAGCCCCTCACCTTGAAGAAGATTCCAGCACCGCCCCATGAAATCAAGGAAGAAGCTGCAAGCACCCCGCCAGCACCGCCGCCCTCTGAAGAGCTACAAGAGCCAGTCCCGCTTGAAGAAGAGTTTGACCCCGTGTTGCCATCTCAGTCGCCGCCAGAAGAAGTCATCAACATCAGCTCCCTCTTGACCCATTCAGGAGATGTCTCAGATTGAAGTTGTGTGCCAGCCTTGCCAGAAGAGAAGTTGTCTGGTCTGAAGTTAGTTATGCCCAGTCCTCTGCATGCATTGGGTAGTGAAGTTTTTCTTCACTTTGGCTAGAGCCCTGCATGTATGAGAGGTAACCGTGTAGCCCCGTGTTTTGAAAAACTCTAATTATGTGGCCCCTAGGGCATTTCAAAATGAATTTCGCTTGATGTTTTCTTCCCTTTTGAGTGCATATGTGATGCTTTAATGTTAGTGCTCATAAGTCGCATTTAGCATAGTTCTCAATTCAGGAGCTGAGCAATAGTAGTTATGCTTAGCCCCCAAGTCTGAGTAGTCAGTGCTTTGGAAAAACTCTATCCTTCCCTTATTCAAAACATTCGATTTGTTTGTGCTTATCATTGCTGAGCTTGTGTGTTTTCTTTTTTTAAGAAAGGCTTTCTCTAAAAACATAGATCACAAATTAGATCTAATCCTCACCTTATGCTTCCATTCTCATCTTAACCCATCTCAAGAGAAAAGTGCCTTACCCAAGAAGATACCGGGAAGCTTACCCTTGAAGCATGGAATAAGCTACAGAGGAACCTATCCAGTCGCTCAGTCAAAAGAACCGACCGTGAGAATCAAAGCACTGCCCTTGAGTCAAAGTAAACAGTAAAAGAGGACAGAAGGAGTTATTACCATACAGAGAGGCAAAGATTCTTGGAACCAGAGACCACAAACATAAGGGTCATCGACCCCACCACTCACTCGTGCCCCCGCACGCGTGCCCGCCTCCATGCGCACCACCACCTCCCATGCCCCCCCCTTTTGCAGTGCACTACCGCCACCCACCCCCCTTTGCAGCGCACCCACCGCCACCATCACCACCAGCAACACCATCCCCCTCCATCGCACCTGCTGCCTCATGTCCCCTGCTCCATCACCACCACTCCGCACCCGAGCACCCCCGCTCGCCTATAAAATCCCCCCATCAGCTCCCTCAATCCCCATCTCGCTCAAAGCAAAACAGTCTAGATAAATCCCCTCTGCCAAATCGCAAGCCACTCCATTTTCCACTCCCTCGCCCCTAAGATCACAATGCTTGGTGATTCTTGGGTTGAAGACTGTTGTATATGGTTCAACATCTTTGGTTTCCTCCTCTATGTGATGGTAATAGTCTTTGATAGAATCCTCGAGTGGGAAGAGCAAAGAGAAAGAAAGAGGCAGTGAGAAGTGAAAAGTGAGAAGAGAAAAGAAGATAGTGAAGAGAAGATAAGAAGAAAGTTCTCCCAGAATCAACCCTATGCCAGTCATCTCTCCGCAGCCTGCTCAAGCAGCAACAGCAGAAGAAGGCCCCGTAACACCCGTGTTATGAGGTACTTCAAGGAGTTCAAATCCCCGAGATTCAAGAGTTCTACCCTCATTCTTTTTAAGTGGGGTAGTGTTCCAGTAAGGTTCCTATGGAGAAAAAGAAGAAGGCCTGTAGCAAGCTTGTGGAAGACCAGATCATCGAAGCTTATGAGTTTCTGGATGAGAAGTGGTCACCCAAGTTCTATTGATGAAGCACCAAAAGACCAATCAAGGAAGGAATCCATATGGGAGTTTGCAAGAGAAAGGTTTGTGTGTTGGCATCGATGCTTCCTCAATAAGCTAGCTGCCAAGCGAAAGCTGAAGCCTGAAGATGATCTTTGAGTAGCCAGAATCAGCTGTTTGCAATCGGCAACCAGATGCTCCTCAAAGGCCAGATGTTGTTGAAGTTCCACCTCCTCAAAGAGTTGCAAAGTGAAGATATGTAGCTGAAGTAAAGCTATACCCATAACCCTTCTAAGCTGAATCTCGAGGACGAGATTCCTTTTAAGTGGGGTAGATTTGGAGCATCCCAAAAATTCAAATCCTGAAATTTTCTCAAACTCGCTCTAAATTCAAAATGAATTTCAAATTTCATTTCAAAATGTTTGTTTGTGAGTTGATATCAACAAATAAAATATAGTGGTCTATATTCTCTCCAAAATCCTCCTCAAAATATCCTACAAATGTTTCTCCAGTGATCCCCCTTAAGTTCTTTCCAGAAATACTGCCCAAATATTCCACCGATAATTCTCCAGATATTTTCCTACTCAGAAATACCTTCAGAATCAATTTTCAAGTCCCCACAAACATTTTCTTCAAAACTTTTCTCATGCTCATACGTATATGTATGCCTCCGGTGTCATACGGTGAGCTCTACAAGCTAATCTCACTTATACAAGACAAATACATGCTAATCTCCCACTAATCCTATCATCCTCCCACTAATCCCCTCATCCCTCCCCCTAATCCCCCCACCATGGCTATAAATAGAGGGGCAAGGGCCTCCTCTCATCCCACCCCAAGCCATTTCATGGCAACTCTCTCCCCCCCACACACACACCCACTCCATGTTCCACACAAGCACACACTAGCACAAGGATCGTTCGGTCGTTCTTCGATCATTCGTCCCCCTGTTCTTAGTTTGTTCGTTCGTTCGTCCGATCGTTCGATCGTTCGTCCGATCGTTCATGGTTCGTTCGTCCGTTCATCCGATCGTTCGTCTGTTTGTTCGTCCAAATAATCTTTTTCCTGCCGTTATGCTGCCGAAATTCCAATCGTTCGTTCGTCCGATCGTTCGTCCGATCGTTCATGGTTCGTTCGTCCGTTCGTTCGATCGTTCATGGTTCATTCGTCCGTTCGTTCGATCGTTCGATCGTTCGTCCGTTCGTTCGTCCAAATAATCTTTTTCCTGCCGTTATGCTGCCGAAATTCCGATCGTTCGTTCGTTCGATCATTCGATCGTTCATCGTTCGTTCATAGTTCCTATCCATCGTTCATCGTTTGTTCATACGACTATTCACCATCACTATTTACCGTTACTATTTACCGTCACTATTTACCGTTACTATTTACCGTCACTATTTACCGTCACTATTTACCGTCATTATTTACCGTTACTATTTACCGTCACTATTTACCGTCACTATTTACCGTTACTATTCACTGTTACTATTCACCGTTACTATTTATTGATCATCCGATCACCCCAAATTTCAACTACTCATCCATCATGTTCTCCAGTCCACCTAAGACCAGCCAGACCCATATTCCAGTCATACGAACTTCGTTGACTGTGATTTTCATTCCAGTAGGGAACTTCCCATCTGGTCACCCATCCCAGGTTTCTCCAAGTTGAGCACGCTTAACTTTGAGATTCCTTCGAACCAGGCTTCCAAACTCCGATTCCAATAATTCTTGTTTCTAAATTCTTATCGAATTATTCCCTATCCAACCATGTCATCCCTTAAGCATGGTTCATGTTCCAGAAAAATCCCAAAATACTCTTGTCCCATATTCTGCCTATAACTCTCCTGTTCATACTAAGTCAGACGATTCATTCGTCACTATTCTCACCAACAGTAAACTTCACTATGCTACACCACATACACCCAGCTATAAATACACTCAGCTACCCTCTCCCTCTCCACACACACTCAACACCCTCAGCCAAGGCAAACACCCCACCCACTCAGTTACTCTGCTCTGCCGGCTACACGCATAGTGTCGCTTCGCCTCCAATCCACCCTCCTGGTAAGCACCTCCGCTCCACTACCAGTAATATCACAACACCACATGACACAGATTCTACTCAAGACTCTACCCATCCATATATCACTATTCTGACCACTATACTAAATATTTGTTGGTATACTTGCTTGTTTGTATGTTTGCTTATTCATGTTGCATAGTTATCGGAGCGTTCGTGCCGTCTCGTGGAGGCCAGATCTGCAAGTCTACGCCAGGCAGTGGAGCTAGAAGCCAGTTCCGCGAGCTCCCCTTCCCCCTTCGCCGAATAAGCACGGCAAGCTCATTGGATCCCTTTGATGCATAAATTACCTATGCTTTTACAACCACAACCCTCAGCCTGTTATTTTATGCATGATATGATTTTGAGACAAGTTATTATGGCCACCCAGCCGCTTGCCGCAATCAATCCCTGATATATTTGTTACAAATGATTTGAGGAAAGGTGTGAGTTTTCAAAAGAAAATGCTTTTCAAAATGTGTTTGATGAAGGGTTTTCACCCTTATCACCTTTGAGTAGGGATAATCAGGGACTCCCTGGTTTAGGGGAGGGCCTAAGGTGATGGCTCAGCTGGTTTAGGTGTGAGCAGAAGGATTGTCCCCTCACATAAGGACCGGTTTGTCATCCTTCACTACCTGTACTCATGATAAGTACAACCACTCGATACTGTGTGGGCAGTCACTCAATCTGAACTCGTACGGTCCAACCCTATGGTTATGAAGGCTGGGGAGCACCGGGAGGATAAGGAGAGGGAATGTTTTGTCTGGTTTGGACATGGTGGTGGCCTGACTCCTTCCGGTATAACCGTTAAGGTTAGGACGTGCGAGGAAACAAAGAGATTCGGATTCGGGTCTCACTAGCTATGGGATCGCAGAGCCGGACTAGTGGGTAAAGTGTACACCTCTACGCAGAGTTTGAAAACCTATTCGAATAGTCCGTGTCCACAGGAATGGACGAGTCTGGTATGGTATGGCAATTAATGTTTTGTTCAAAAAAAGGGTGCATTTGAGAAAAATGGTTTTTAAAAGGTCCGGCGGTTGAGCCATGAGCTATGGTGGACGGGAAGTCCAGTAGCTGTTTTTGAAAATGAAAACCAGTGGGAAAGTGCTGAGATACTTGGATGGTTTAGTCCAAGGGATTTTGTTCTAATATTGAAAAACTTCCTGCTCCTTTGGGAGAGGATGCGCTTTGCAAAATACAAAATGTTTTCAAAACAACCCTGCATAAAATATTGTTGTTTCTGCAAAATATCCTGAGCTCCACATATTCCATGCATTATATCTGATTTCCCCATTCCGCGGGTGAAGGTGGGCTACTGAGTACGTTTGTACTCACCCTTGCTTATTTATTTTTTTCAGAAAAAGGAGATCGGGTAAGAGTTACGACTGTTCCCAACCTTGCATGTGGCTGTTGGACCGCTGATTTGCTTCACTGCGTATATCGGGCTGCTTCAGCCCCACTCTGATGATATGTCCCGAGTTGTGGACCAACTCTTAAAGTTGATCGCCACCTTTATAGGTTTGTCTCGTTTAAGTAGATCTGAAATCATCTGTTGTATAAATGTGTTTACTAGCCTCCTGGGACTAGTAATTGTTTCACATTTGAGTCCCAGAGGATTGGGGCGCTTCAGATTCTTAGAGGGGTTCATCATATATCTTGGTCAGGGCATAATAAATTTGCAACAATTTAAATCATGCTAGAGAACACATATCGTTCCTCAATAGAACTAATCCATAAGGTGACATGTGGTAAATGCTTGACCATTTTTATGGAACCATTCATCTTCATTTGATGTTCTCCAAGGTGTGAGACTACAAAACATGAACTTGAAAGAAATCATTAGCCTCACAAGATATAGGCTAAACTCTCCCTCAATTTGTGCATGCAAGAGTACACAAAGTACACTTATGCACATCAACAATACGAGGTTAAAGGAGATGTTTGTACTATATCTTAGTTTAACATAACATGCTTTACATAATTGATGAAAATTAAACCAATTGAAAGTTTAAGAACTAAAAGTATATCAATTGAAATCCTGAACGGTAAAGCATGCTAATATAAACATCAAGCCTCATAATGAAGGATATTATATGATTATGTCACTACTTCTTCATTATTTGGTTTTCAGGATAGTTCAACTTCCTGCTTGATTCACTTGTGATTTCTTTTCTTTTTATGATTTCATCCAACTAAGCGATCTTGAACTTCATTCATCTTTTCTTGATTCGATCATACTTGATATGAGATCAATTGAAACTCAATGATTGAAACAACCAAGACTCTTATATTTGTAGATTTTGAATTCATCTTCAAAGAACTTGGGAGGACCTTGGTGAAACACTTAGAAAAGAGAGCATTAGAAACACAAGAGAGGGTTTCACAAATGATGATCCTTATATGTGGATGGCAAATGAATCATCATTATTGAAACCAAAAAGAATAGACTAAATTCCTTTAAATTAGTGCACACATATAGTCGATGTCAAGGTTATATGCACTATTGAACATTTTATATTGCAAGGAATTTAACCTATACTATGGTACATCACACTAAGGATAGAATACTAAAACAACTGAAGGGGAGGAAGTTTTCATACCTTGGCCTCTTATCAACTTCTTCTTACTTTAGTTGAATAGTATCCTTTAAGCTTGTGATTTATCCAATTTAAAACAAGAACCATCTCTTAACATAGATTTTCTATGGATAAACTCAACACAAGAGATGGCATTAGTAGCACAAGCACTAGTTTCTTATTTAGCAACCCTTTATATGTGGAAGGCAAGCGATTTGCTAAAATAGAGAAACCTCATAATATGGACTAAATTTCCCTTGAGCCCTCATGCACAATATATTTTGAATGACATGGATAATATGCATGGTTGTTCAATGAAGTCTAAAGGGCTGACTTAATCCATATTATGGTGAGTGTCTAATTATAGAAGAATCAAATCCAAATTAACTAGATAGAGAATACGTCACATAATTTTGGATTGTTGACCATATGATAATATTCATTCATCTTCCAATTGGACCTTTATTTCATAATCAACAACTGATGTATATCCTCAAGTGCTTCTTTTCCCTCAGTGGCTACACAAGTCACAAAAGAGATAAGATTTGAAAATAATATGCACTTGAGATTCAGTTGTTACCACCCTTGCTACTATCTCCAAATATGATTTATACATTCATTATCAAGCACCCAACTTGATCCATTGAAGGAGTGATCCTGCAAAACAAGTTTAAGCTTCATATCTTCGTACCCAATTTGAATTGGATCCTTTGAGATTAGTAGTAAAAGCCTTGAGTACCCACGCAATCCTTATTGTGGCCTTTCTCTTTGTGTAGGCACCCACATATACTTGACAACCATCTTACATGGTTTCAAATCAATATTTAATCACATAGATAAAAACTAGAGTTAAGAATAGGAGCCTTTTCTCCTTTTCTTGATACACCGTTGTGTTGCCTTCTTGATGATGAACCTAACTTGACCTTGGGTGCACCTAGCTTATCAAGGTTAGTCACACAAGCATTCATATCATGAAGACAAGTTATGCATGGAATTTACAACTTAGTGATCCAATTCAATGTGAAGCATATGGATACTGATTGAAGTAGATTTCTAAGATATCGAAATATGGGTTTCCAAAATTTAGAGAGTATGGATCACTAATTGTACCTTTTAGAGTTTAAAAATAATATCCATGTTAGTGCATATGTATGTCATAAATATCAACAAAAAGATTCTTATGCACTTTTAGATTTAACGATAAGTGAATTTTAAACTGCATCAAGAGTAGCTGTTTAGGAAACAAAGATTACAATCCATATGAATGAGATACAAATTTACCATTTTGGATTGTCTTAGTATACCTTACTCAAGGGAAACTTATTCTCTACGACACAAGATATATAATGTTCTCCAACTAGATATGTGCATCAAGTATTTGAATGACTTGCCACATGCACTTTCAATTCAGTTAAGAGTCTCATAAGGAGTACATTACATATCATGGTCAAGGCATGACAAATTTGCAATGAATTAACTTATGCCTAAGAATACACCACCATATAGAATGTACCATTTGTTATATCAATTGAAAGATCTTACTATATGAGATGGTGTCATCTAAGTATTCTTCTTTTCTTCATTTGTGGAGACTTCCTTCTTTAGCTTGTTATCTCTTTTCCTTTTAAAACTAGTCGAAAAAGCACTTTGAAAAGAGGTATCAGTAGTACAAGGAAGTATTTAATGAATGATGATATTTATATATGAATGGCAAATAAATCATCATTTATAGGCATAAAGGCATAAATTAAATTCCTTTTAAGTTAATGCACATGGAGGAGTGAATTAACAATATGCACCAATTTACAAATTTAAGCCAAAAGGAATTTAACCTTCATATTGACATTTTATTTCCATAGAATAGATTATTATCAATTGAAAGAATGTCACTTGAAAGGAACTACTATTGATCAACTACCAATTGAAGCAACTAGTTCCATACCTTTGCCTTGAGCATTCCTACTCTTTCTTTTAGGTGAGGATTAACCTTTTATGCTTGTGATTTTACCAATTGAAAGAGCACAATATCTCTACTTATGAATTTCCATGAGATATCAACAAAAGAGATTGCATTTGAAACACAAGCAATAGTTTCCTATTTAGAAACCTCTAGTATATGAATGACACGAAGGTCACTAAAATAAGGAAACCTCATGATATGAACTAAATTACCCTTACAAGCATCATGCATAACATCAATTGAAATAAGATGAAACTAGCATGATTATTTAATTAAGTTTACAGGGCAAGTTTAATTCATAGCATGGTGAATGATTAATGTAGAAGACTCAAAATCAATTTAAACAAGAAGGAATACATCACATTGTATTGGATTGATCTTCTTTGAATGTTAAATGGCACATTCCATTTGAGAAACACATTCTCATGTTGTGAGACTACATAAACACTAAGATAGAAACATTAGTCTCACAACTCTAGTCATATAGAGAATTCCCTTTTGGTAAGTGCTTTAAGAATTTGAATTTCTTACTTAGCACTCTATTCATTTAAGAACATGGGATAATCCTCTTTATGTCTAGGTCATGGCAATAATACGATAATTAATTCAAATATGCCACAAGATACATACAACCAATTTAAAGCATGTAGATTGTCACAATATAAAATATGAACTTGCAATCTACCATGTAATTAGATCTTTTCCAAAGCAAGCTAAAATCTTTTAAGTTCATTCTCAAGTGCTTCATTTTTCCTATGTGGCTACAAAAGACACAAAGGAATATAATAATTAAAGGCAACGTGCACCTAAGATTTAATTGTTACCATCCTCGGATATCACTTGGTTGTAGGCCTTTTGCTTGATTCCCACAAAGGTTAATCCTTATTCCCTACAACACAAGTTCTTGCTAGAGATGAATATGAAGTTAGTGATATAACAGCTCAATTCATCTTTGGGCCAATCTTAAAAGAATAGTCAATGTAAGATTGATAGCTTGAGATAAGACTTGAGTTAAACTGCTCAAGCACCCCAAAGCTTCATATCATCTCTGGGTACCTGCAAAACTTATTAAGTACATTTTGGTACCCATTTTTGGATGGGTCCACCAAGGTTAGCTAATAAGTACTTAGGCACCCAAATGGCCTTTGTGCTAGTTTTAGGTGAACTAATTACCTTTCTAGCACAAGTGTCATTTTTGGGTCTCTTAAGCGAATATGAATGAATTGACATGGTAGGCTTAGGATACTTACTCATTAGACAATCCTTGCAAAGGTGTCCGGGCAAGTGTAGCAAATATGTTTTTAATTTTGCAAGACTCCTTCTTGCCTTGCTTCTTGTTTGCTACATGGTTAGTGAGCCTCTTTCTTTCCAATGTTAAGCCACTATCTTTTATGTAGGGACATGACTTAATCTCATGTTATTGATAACACTTTCTATTGCATCTTCTCTTATTTGGAAGAGTGGTTTGTTTGTTACCTTGTGTGGAGCATGTGGAGGCATGGTTGAGGCACTTGTCATGAGCTTTGGCTTTCTTCTCTTGATGTTTGCTCATGCCTTTCTTAGGGAACTTAGCATTCTTTTGAAGGGGGTTTGTGCATGCTACGGTTGTCCCCTTCTCAAGCTTCTTCACCATGTTATCACGGTTATCGTGAGAAGGTTGAGCATGACACTTTCCCTTCAAAAAAGTTAAGCTCCTTCTTAGCCTTCCAACTTCTTCCTTTAGCTCTTTATTTTCTTGTGTGATAGATATATCACTAATTCCTGAAATTTTTAGCTCAATGGAAGATTGTCTTGCTTGATAACAACAATTGTTAGCACATGGTAATATAGTTTCTATTTGAGTACATGTGCATATGTGAGGTTGGTTCAAATTAGTTAACATAACCTCATGAGCCATTTCTAACATGATATGTGAATCCATAAATTTATTATGAGAGGACACAAGCATATCATGTTTTTCTTGCAAAGCTAGATTTTCAATATTTAGCTTTTCTATTGTGTTCTTGAGCATAGCATTTTTATTTTCCAATTGAGCAATATATGATGAATGATTAACAACTTTAATTTGCTCAATTGAAATGTGTTCATACCTTTGGACCAAATCATCATGGGAGCACTTTAGCTTCTCATGCTCTTTGGTCAACTTCTCTAAGTCTTTGATTTTTTCGATGAGAATATCTTCTTGCTTATGAAGCATTTCCTTTTGTTCTTCTGCTCTTTTCATGAGCTTGAGCAAGCTCATTCGGTTCTTCTTGCTTAGTTGAGTGAAGAATTTTTGAAGATCATCCTCATCTTCACTATCACTTTCATGTTCATCCTCATCCTCACTTTCGCTTTCACTGTCACTCCCATTAGCGACAAAGCACATATGAGAAGTGGATTTGAAAGATGAACCTTGTGAAGAGGTGGATTCATCGTTTGGTCTCCATCGATCATTTTATTCTTCTTCAAACTTGTTCTTCGCCTCATCTTCCTTCATTTTGAGGAACATCCTTTCGGCGATTCTCATGGCAAGATCTATTGCCCTAGGATCAACATCTGCACCAAAAGATGAAGTCAAGACAAACTCAACTTTTTCAAGCTTAGAAGCACTTCTGTTTCTTAGTCCCCCCGACATGATCTTTTCCTCACGCAGTTAAGCGTTAGAACGAGGATTGGGCTTTGATACCAATTGAAAGTTGTCTAGAAAGGGGGGTGAATAGGCAAACGGAAACTTTTTCAACAAAAACTAGAAACGAACTAGGTAAAACCGGTTCAATCGGTGTCAAAACTGGTTCAACTGGTTTGCACGAGCTCAACTAAAGAATGAGATATAAAACTAAATTGATCTTGAAATCCACCCAGTTAACTTTGGAAATGAGATGTTCTAGTTGATCCACAGGGTTCAAAGTAGTAGATCTGAGAAGGGCACTTCTCAAAATCCACACACAAAAAAGAAATAAACAATTCTTCCGCGGGATGGTGAGAGAACGAAGAACACAAACCAACACAATGAGCAAGAACACAAGAGACACAAGATTTATCCCGAGGTTCGGTCACACCACCAAGGTGCCCTACTTCCTCGTCGAGGCACCCACAAAGAGCCAGGTCTCTTCCAACCCTAATCCTTCCTTTGCCGACCACAAAGGTCAAGCCCACACACTAATCTTTGCTCAAACGAGTGGGTAATACGAACTTTCTTGTGGTCTTCCATAAGATTTGGAGACTCATAAGAGACACCTAGTCATCTAGGTGCTAGAAGCTCCAAGAGTAATGAATCCACAAAGAACTCGATGTAGTACCAAAGCTCGAATCAAGAAGAACAAGAAGGATTTGGAGATGAAGCACAAAAACCGTGGCTCTTCAATCTCACCCAAAGATTTCTCTCCAAAGATTTGAAATGGGAGAGGCAAGAGGTGTGTGAGAGAGAGTGGGAGGTGTTTCTCAGGTTAGGAATAAAGTTTTGTGCGTGCTCTCCTGTGGGGGAGAGAGGCAGGAGTGAGTATATATAGGTGGGGCTCCAAAACCAGCCGTTTTTGACTTTTCTGCACAAAAACCGGTTGAACTGGTTTTCAAAAAGCTACGCACAGCTTTTTGGCTAACACAGCAGACTCGCAGAAAAAAGTGAACAGTACAAAAACTGGTTCAACCGGTTTTAAAACCGGCTGAACCGGTTTCCACCAGACTGAAAACCGGTTGAGTGACCGGCTGAGCTGGTCCAAAAACCGGTTGACTGGTTTTTGAATACCAGCTAAAACAGCCTAAAGACCACCTGAACCAGTATTTTCTAGAGAGTAATTTTGGCCAAGATAGACTTAAAAAGGTTGTACTACATACTTCCACTAAGGATTAACAAGGGTAAAATGGAAGTTTTAGATCAAGGATTTTGAGCTTTAGTACCAACACCAACCTTCTTTATGGATCCCCCTGATAGTACGACGATTCCTATACTCAAGTCAAATAAAATATAATTAAGTAAACTCCTTGAGTCGTTGGTGTCTCATGTATGATTTCTCCATGGCGTTGCTTCATAAGGATCACAAACATCTTTGTCTCACCTTTTGAAGCAAACACAAATCAAACTCAGTGACTCGTACCATTTCACCATATATGAGTTCAAATCATGGCTTCAAGTCACCTTACTGATGCATCAACATATTATAACTCTTCATAGCTGATTAGTTCATCGACTTAGTGCAAGTACTCTCTTCTTCACCTTAGCCATGGTACCTCGGTCCACAAGCCCTCGCTTGGCCTTCACCTTCGCTTAGTTCCTCGAAGCCCTTTCCTTGCTGTCTTCACCCTATCAAGCCATTCTTGAGTCACATCATATTGAGCATCCTTTGAGAGAATCATTTCTTCGATATTGTGAACCTTGCTCGAATGTCATCTAGATATAAATGCTAAGATCAATCAAGCTCTAGTTTGATTCTTATAGATTCATATATGGAATAATAGTAATATGGTCAAGCCAATTCATGATTCCTCATATTTCATTCACTTTGGCTTGACCAATCCTCTTAATCACTTCAACCTCTATTCTGATCATATTTATGCATAGTGATTTCTCAGGTCTTGTCCATATATTCAAACCAATATAGAGACCAATTTTATATCCATTTGCATTGTCTCACTAGTTAATTAACCTTGTGTTGAACCTTTGTTCACTGATCATTATACACTATTCAAGTATGTTCATCATACTGAATTTCCTGTTCAACACTTAGCAAACTTGTTAGACCTTTAAATGTGTTGTTATCCAAATCACCAAAACTCATAAAAGGGATGAATGCACTTTCAGGATCCCTCGCCTGGCCCAAAACCGACCCATCATAAGTGACCAGTCGCTTTAACTATGCCAAGCACTAGGCTACAGCTGAGGCACCGATTTACCTCCCACTCATAGCCTATGAGCCCCTCGGACCATAGAGCACTCATGACCTACAAACCCCTCAAACTATGGCGCAATTATGGCTCGCGTACCCCTCGACCTACGACACACTCATGACCTATCGAGACTAGGCCTGAGTGCGTAGACCTCTCGCTTGGCACAACACAACGAACCACGCCAAGCCCTAGGCTATGAAGGCCAAGGGTCGGTATAGCCTGAATGATGGTACTTAGGCCCTACACTGCTTGTGTCGTCCACCATAAAGAATACGAGATAGCCAGGCGACCCTGGGGCCCACGAGCACGTGTGGCTTTACCCCATGGTAGAACGCTCGGCTTTACCATCGCCTGGTGGCTCCTTCATCAAGAAGCCACCGCTGGCTGACCCCCTCCTTGGACTATAAAAGGAGCAGGTCGGCCGGAGGCTAGGGCGGGCAGACTCTTAGATCCTCAAAGACATGGACGGACGCAAGGACGGACCCCAGACGAGAATACACCCAAAAGGACCAACGAACGAGAGGAGGACGCACTGATAAGGACTCAAGGGCTGGAGCCTGCCGCCAAGCCAAGAATTAGCTAGGACTCCACTCTTAACCACCTCCATTGCGATAAGAGACTTGGGAGCCTCTCCTCCTCTCACCCGCTTGTAACCCCTACTACAAGCTTTGATCATCAATGGTGTTGGGAGCGCAAGCCACCGATGACTGGAAGTAGGGACAATCTGCCCGAACCATTATAAATCTTGCACCCACCGCGCACGTCGTCCGGAGCCCAGAATGCGCACAAAAAAATTACTTGTTGGAGTGAGATTCGAAACACCAACAATTGGCATGCTAGGTAGGGCCTATGCGTTCCAGAGAAAGTTCTTCAAACTCTAGATGGCTAGTAGCGATGACAATCGATCTCCTAGAACGGCGATCCATTTCGGGAGCCTTGGCTTCTCCTTCAATGGCGAAGTCAAAGAGGATAGGGCCCCGAAAGCCTGACTCCCTCCGCCAAGGGATCTCGGAATGACCGCGAGAGCCAGCAGCAGCCCCCACATCAACTACACACCTAGAGCGGCCATCCGCTTTGGCAGCCTCGATTTGGTCATCAACCGAGAGGGTGGTATGGTCAGAGTGGCGCTCCCCTAGCCTCCTCCGACAGAGAGCCCTGACACATTCTCAGAGGCCCTTAGTGACCTCAGCCTCGCCCCACGCGTGTGGCATGATGGGCATAGGCCGGCCTCGCCTTCTAAGGCTGACGAAATAAGGCAACGGATCGTGATCCATATGGGGCCAAACCCCTTGTATGATGGTCTGTTATCTTTCTTCGTGTCCGGGTGAAAGGATCCACGGTTTTCACCGTGTCGGTGAGATCTGAATCACTCGAGGCATCATAATAGCCCTCGCTTAGGTCCTCTAGCTAGTTCCCCCTTCATAGTGAGACGTTGTGACTGTGAAGGCTTGATAGATCCCTTGATAGAAGGATTCCTTTTAAGCTCTCGAAGCTGCCTCGCGAGACCCTCAGGACGGGAGATGAGCGATTCGGACTTAGATGAAGGAGGCACTCTGAAGCGCCCACACATGGCGCTCACCACCTCCGATGAGAGGAGCCTTTCCTTCTCCAGCTCCTCTAGGCGACTTTGCACTTCGATGAAGTTCCCTTTGGCAGCGTTGAATTTCCCTTGTATGGCTAACTAGGGAAGACATAGGTCATGAAACGGAGAAAGCGGGCAACAGATGAATGGCTTCAAAAGAGACCATGAATGGGTGTTACCTTGCAACGAGGCCAAGAGCTTCTCCTCCTTCTCGGTTCGACCACCCAGTTCCTCCTCCAGGGTCGTGACTTGGGCCACGATGACTTCTTTTCCTTGCTCCGAGATATAGAGGTGGGAGCTTGCCTTCGTGCTCCCAAGACGTGCAAGGGTCAGTGACTCTGCTTCCCTCCTCGTTGTTACGACTAGGGCATCGTAGGCATTTTGGATCGACACAGCGTGAGCGTGGGCTTCGGCAGCCTCGCTCTTCACCACCAGAAGATCACTAGCAGAACACTCTCATGCCTCCCTTTGGTCAAGAAAAAAGCGAGATCTGCTCGCCAGCGTCACTACGGGCGACAGAGAACAAGAAAACTAGACAAGGAGTTGTTAGCAAGAGGAGCATTTCCCTCACCAAGCCACCCACACGCAGCTTACCGTTAGCTTTTGGCGCTTAGTCGAGGGCCGATCGAGGCCGTCCCGCAAAGACTTCTCAATCGGATTGCACTCCTCGTTCACCTCCCTACACATGGCCAAGGGGCCATCACCTTTGGCAGAGTGGTCAAGAGAGGGTTGGACGCTTGCCTGGCCGCCAAGGCCTGGCAACATGGTCTGAGCCTCCCCATGAGCAAGGACAGATGTTGTCCCCCTGAGGCTATGGTCCCCATAAAAAATAAATTCATGCCCCTTTGGCAAGGGGCACAGGGGGAAGAATCATGACCTCACTCGCGGAGAGGGGTGGTCTGCGCACCATCAGGGCTGATTTGGTGGTAAAGGATCCCAAGGAGATCCATGGAAGAGAAATCCCCTTGCAATTCAATTTTGAATAACAAGGGAATTCCTCCCCCATGGATCCCCTTGGGATCCCTTACCACCAAATCAGCCCTCAAAGACAGCATCGAAGCCCACTGTAAAAAGAAAGGGTGCAAACTTCAGCCACTCCCGCCACACTCACGCAGGGGCCGTTTGAAGATGCTAGGAGAGACAAACCTAAGACGTCAACCTCGGTGGCGCCCGGTAGAAATGTCGGCAAGGAGGAATTTGACGGCATGACTACCTAGCGACCTCACCAACGGGAGACATCACTCTCCTCTTGTTGGAACCCACTCTCCTTGCACATGGAAAAAGGCAATAGGATGAGAGGTGCTACTGGAGAAAACAGAAAGGGGAAAGATCGAGAGCTTTGGCAAAAATGGAGCCAGACGATGGGGACCCATAGGATGTGTTTGGTTGCCTGGCTCAGTGAGAGGACCAGGCTCAAGGGAGCCCGCATGTATAGAGCCAACAAACAATGTTTGGTTGCCTGGTCAAAATGAACCAGGCCCATATTATACATTGTTTGGTTCTCTTTTTTTAGCTTGGCCCAATTGGGTTGCCGACAGTTTTCACGTGTAAAATGAAGCTCCCGCCAAATTTCAAAATTTTAAACGCTATTAAACAAATTACAACAGATTTGAACTAAAAATATGATTTTGACCCGTAAAATGAACTAATTGCAATCATCTAAATATGATTTACAATCATTTGAATTACAATCATATGAACTATAGTATTTGAATAAACAGAAACAGACAAACATGATACATCTTGCCGAGTCATATGGATGAAAACACCAGCACCAGCTGTGAGTGAGTGCGTGCGTTTGCCGAGTCATATGTATACAATCATATGGATGAAAACACCAGGACCAGTTGTGTATCATATGGATTAAAACACCAGCACCAGCTGTGTATATGAATGAACAGAAACAGACAAACATGGTACAATCCTACAGGCTGTTTCCATCTTCAAATACCAGACAAACATGGTACCTCTGTATACTGTAAAACACTAGCTGTGTATCCTGTTTCTGTTTGCAGGCGTTTCAAGTGAAACACCAGCTGTTGATAGTACAATTTCATGAGACCTGTGTATCATGAGACCTGTGTATTGCTAGGACAGCTGTTGATAGTAAAACAGAAACAGAAACACCAGTTGTGTTTCATGAGACCTGTGTATTGCTAGGCCAGGCCCGTGCAGTTGATCACTTGATAGTAACAGGTTGTTTATGTGTATGATAGTAAACAAAAACAGAAACACCACTGGTTCCTTGCAGTGACCCAGTGTAAACAGAAACAGAAACAAAAATTGAAACAGAAGAAAAGAGAAGGAAGTCATGAGAGTAAAATCACTTGAGAAGAAAAGAGAAGTAACAACTTACCATAACCAGAATTGTATGAACTATAGTTTGCCTCAGAAATTATTATCAATTAAAATCACTTGATCAACTCATGAGAGTAATACAATAAATTGCCTCAGTTTTGTATGAATAAACACCTCATTTGACCATACATGGGAGAACATAGGGCAGGTGGAGAAATCTGATTAAAGGATAGAGTATGTTTGTTTGCCTGGCCCAAAATAAAACATAGATAGGAAGAAAACCAAGAGCAAGGAAAACAAAGCAGTAAGTCAACCTCCCATGAATGGTCATCAGTCAAATATATTTCATCACAGGCAAACTTCACAAAATGAGCAAGAAAACAAAGCAACAAGTCATACTCCCTTGATTGATCATCATTATAAAACATATCATCATAGGCAAGTAAAGGCAACAGTTAAATATAAAATCATCACAGACCGGTAGAAAAGTCTCAGAATTATTAATTATCATCCATAGTTCTAGATTTAGTGTCATAGGCATAGAGCAAAGTATTAGGCATAGATCAAAGTATTACGCATAGAGCAAGGTATTAGGCATCATAGGCATAAGACTGGTCTGCTCAAATCTTTGCAAGGTGCTACCTTAGCCAAAGCACACGGTGTTTAGGCTCCATCTTCACAAAGCCATCACCTTGCCTTTTGTTGTCCAATAGGTAGGTAAGGCAAGTCATCAACTCCTCATCAGTGAAACCTGGAATACTCATGCAAATTTGATACAGATCAGGGTGGACATCTGTGGTCTGAACTACAACAGGTGCTTGGATAGCTTCAGCCAATTTGTTCATAGCTCCAGTAAGCCCTGTCATAATCCCCAGCTCTTCATCACTGAGTCTCCTTTTCTTTCCATTTGATCCATAGGAACTACCAGCACCAGCACCACTATGAGAAGGGCTGGCACCAGCAGAACCAGAAGCAGTAGTACCAACAAGACATGGTTCTTCAGATGCACCAGCACCTTCAGTGACATCCGAGATGGTGCCAAGGGGCTCATTTGAGGCCATGGCATACCTACCAGTAGCCTGCCTAGCTCCAAATATAATTTGCATCTGCACATAGTTTTCAATTGGCACATTGAGGAATTCAGCATCCTTTGGGTTGTCTTTTGTATGGCCCAGCAGATGTTCATCATCAAGGATGATTGTGAATGTATTCTCATCCCAATGAGCACCGCTTAGGTCCTTGAGCCTACAAACCCTAATCCATTTTTGACGCCACTTCCTCAAATGATTGTAGACCTGGGTTCCTGTGACTTCTTGGCCACTGAATTCAGTCAGTGCCTTGGCAACAGAGTTGACATGGACCTCCTTGAACCCTTTATCTGTTTTTACTCCTTGCCCAACCAAGTCTGCAAACTTCCTCAGGATAAAGCCTGACATCACAGGGGTCCAGCGCATGGCAGTCCTTGAGGTACTACCAGCAGCAACTTGCTCAACTTCCATAGTCTATATACATTTGATAAGACATTTATAAAATTGAAGTCAAAAGAAGAGGTAATGTAATGGCATCATAGCATAGGACCAGTTTTCTCAGCATATAAAAAATAATTAAGCTTCAAAGCAGAAAGTACAATATCTCAGATTGTAAGGTTGATAACAAAAAACATCACCGCAGATCACAATTTCTCTCAGCATATAAAAATGATACAGTTTCGAGACAACAAACATAAAACATCACTGCGGATCACAATTTCTCTCAGCATATAAAAATAATTAAGTTCCACAAAAAACATCACTGTAGAGTACAATGTTTCTCAGATTGTAAGGCTAATAACAAAAAACATCACTACAGATTACAATGTTTCTTAGAAGAAAACCACAAAGAAATTACACACGGCTAGACCCCCTATGTTGCCACATTTGAGTTGATATAGCATCTCTTTGTTGGGTCCAAGTTTGGTTATCATGAACTGCATCAATGGCACCTTCCACATTGGCAATGTTTGGAGCCCAAGTGTTTTCCGAAAGAAAATGTGAATCCAGCCCATATCTAAGAATCCAGTTGTGAAGGATGGTGCATGCTAACACAAGCTTAACTTGTGTCGGATATGGATGAAAAGGCTTGTTGTATAGAATCTTGAATCTATTCTTCAAGGCACCGAAAGCTCTCTCAATTGTTAATCGGAGGGAAGAATGCCTTAGATTGAAGGGTTCTCTTGGATTGAGTGGATGATTTCCTCCACCAAATTCTCTTAGATGATATCTTGTGCTACGGTATGGAGGTAGAAATCTAGGTCTAACAGGATAACCAGCGTCAACTAAATATAATTTTCCTAGTTCAAAGAATTCTAGTTAGTTTGATTGTGAAGTAATTTAAAAGCATATTCAAACATGTTATGAAATTACCTGGTGGCACAATGAGGCCATCAGATCTTTCCAATGCATCCGATAGAATCAAGGCGTCATGAGATGAACCTTCCTAGCCAGCAAGCACATAGGTAAATCTCAAATCAAAATCAACAGCTGCTAGAACATTTTGTGTCGTTGTGTGCTTTCTACCCATGAAGGCTGCTCTCATTGAACTAGGAACCCTAGCCAATACATGTGTGCCATCAATGGCACCAACGCAATCCTAAATGTTTAGTTCAAATTATTAAAACAAAGACAATGCTAACAGATTTCTATTAAATGGTTAATGTGCAAATCCTAAATGGAATGGAAAGTACCTTGAAGTATGGGTACCATCTTCTACTAACATGAATTTTGGGATGGACAGAGGTGGAAGGACGGGTGATCATCTCAGTGCGTAGCTCACCAATTGCACTTAACACCTCGTGAAAATATCTACTAATAGTCTCAGTAGATCTTCGGAAGGTGAATTTGAGAACCCTAAACCTTTGATTATGACCAACAACATGTAGAAACATTGCAACTTGTTCTTCTACAGAACTGTAAATACTATCCCTTAGCAAGTGTCGAGACCGAAACAAACCACAAAGCTCAAAGAAAGGGACATTAGACATTCTAAGCAGCTCCACACATTGGATATCATCATATTCATAGACAAATCTAAGATTTGCTTGCCTCTCAATGTCCCTTTGAAACATTGGACCATATGTGGCACGAGGATGAAAGAGTCTACGCGTAAGGCATGCAAACAGCCAACAAGATATAGCAACAACCAATGCCGATGCTCTTAACTTCAGCAAATGAGGATCTGGACCCAACATATCTGAATAAATAAGAGAAGGGAATTGTTGAATGAGAAAAAAATTGTACTCTGCTCAGATTGAAAAAAACAAGCCAGGGTTGCTACATCTAATGATGTTCCTCCAAACTGGCTTGGTAACATCATAGAAAAATTGTACTCTGCTCAGATTGAACCAAAAAACATCACTGAGAAATTGAGATCTGCTTAGATTTAACCAAAAAACATCACTGAGAAATTGAGATCTGCTCAGATTGAACCAAAAAACATCACTGAAAAATTGTGGTCTGCTCAGATTGAAAAAAACATCACTAAAAAATTGTGGTCTGCTCAAATTTACAGAAAACATCACTGAAATCTGGTCCTAAGCTCAGACTTTAAATAATTTCATCACTAAAAAATGATCAGAATAAAAGAAGAGAGATATGGAGGTACAGCATAATATAATGCATTAACTACTTGCATAGTATAAAAAGAAGATAGTTATGGAGGTAGCTGCATAATACAATGCATTAATCCATTAAATTAAACAAGACAAGAGGCTAAAGAGGGGGAGAAGAAAGGAGGAACAAAAGGTAAGATTGTTGTAAGGGAAGAGGAAAATAGGAATAGATGAAGGTAAGAGGGGGAGAAGAAAAGAGGAACAACTAGCTACTTAATATAATAGACAGATTATGCTACTTGCATAATCCATTATATTAAACAAGCAGAAATATGGCAAAACATGTTAATATTCAGTTAAGCACACCACTGAAAAATTCAGTTAAGTCAAGAAATAAACATTGAAAGATGGCAAAGTTCAGTTAACAAGCAGATATATCTTGTATAAATTTCAGTACATCACAAATAAGCAATTAATTAACTAACCATAAAAACCAGAGAGAGACGACTGATGAATAAATTAAGCAGATCTGCTCAGACAACTACACTTTAACTACACAAGCAGTTAACAAGCAGATATATCTTGTATAAATTTCAGTACATCACAAATAAGCATTTACTTAACTAACCATAAAAACCAGAGAGAGACGACTGATGAATAAATTAAGCAGATCTGCTCAGAAAACTACACTTTAACTACACAAGCAGTTAACAAACAGATATATCTTGTATAAATTTCAGTACATCACAAAGAAGCATTTACTTAACTAACCATAAAAACCAAAGAGAGACGACTGATGAACAATCAGACAACTACACTTTAACTACACAATCAGGCCAAGAAATAAGCATTTACTTAAGCATTTACAGATCTGCTCAGACAACTACACTTTAACTACACAATCAAGTCAAGAAATAGAGGAGTGTGAGGTAAAGACTGGCCTGTGTATGAGGTAAAGACTGGCCTGTGTATGAGGTATTAGTGAATCTAGGTCAGGCAGCAGATCTAGGTTAGGCAGCAGATCTTGGTTAGGGGTAGATGGACCTTGCAACAAGACCGAAGGTTAGTATAATCAAAGCAAAAAATACAAGAAAATGTTAAAGAACAATAGATCTAGATGGAGGACAAACCTGAGAAGATGAAGATGTGATTGTTGCTGCGGTGAGCTGATCGAGCTGAGAGAGACGAGATCCTTGCAAAAAAAGAAACCAATCGTCCAAATCATTCGCCGGGTCCGGGCGAGTTCGTCCACCGGCAGCGAGAGAGGCGAGCGCCGCGGCGGTGGCAGCGAGCCTACGAGTGAGCTCGAGAGGCGAGAGAGGCGAGAGGCGAGAGAGAGGCGAGCGCCGCGATGGCGGTTGCGAGCTTGCGAGTGAGCTCGAGAAGCGAGAGGCGAGTGGAGTGAAAACCCTAGCACAGTGGACGAGCAGCCGAGCACGGGCCAGGCTGACGAGCGAAGGAGGATCCGTGCGTTTTAATTGGGCCTGGCTACGAATTCGGATGTGGCTCGCCTCAGCCAGGCCCGTGCGCTGAGCCAGGATACCAAACATTGTGTACCTGTTTCAAATGGACCTGACCGTACGTTGGGTCAGATAACCAAACATATCATAAAGTCCTCGCCCGATTAGTCGCGCCCTGATGAATCTTTGCCCCCCAAAAGGCACCTCGCCCCCATGGCACTAGCACCCAAACGAAGAGTCTGTCCCACCACCCACCTTGGAGGCAAGCGTGGGTGGCCCCAAAGGCGTGTGAGCTGAGATATCCGACAAACCAGAGGCAGAAGGGTTTCCCCCACAAGCTACCCACGATGGCCGATCGGATGAGGGCATGATGGGCATAGGGACAAGTGCTACCGAGGCAATTGGTCTAGAAAAAAGGGCAGGGAGCTCTAGGAACTCAGTCTTCTCAATAATGGGAAAGGCACTCGGCACCATGCTAGGAAAAGTCGAGACAGAGTCAGCTGTTGAGGCATCGAGGGAGGCATTAGGAATGGCCCAGAGCTTGGAGCCCACACTTGCATTGTCGTCATCTTCATCCTCATCAGTTGAGTCGGTCTCGACGCCATGGTCCCTAAGCATTTGGCACTTGACCCTTCAGCGCTTCTTCTCCACCCTATCTCTTTTGTCCTTCCATTACTACTCTGCCCGTGCACGAGCCGTCTCCTTCTCCACCGCACTTTTTATCAAGGGAACAAGGTCATCCTATGGCACCAGGGAGGAAGGCTGGAAGAAGGAAGAAGGAGGATCAGAGGGTGTGAAACCGACAAAGAGCAGAGAGGAAGAAGGAAAGGAGTGGAACAAGACAAACTCAAACTCCATGAAGTCTAGCTCGGGATGCATCGAAGGGCAACCTAGAATCGAGAAAACATATGGGATGACGGCTTCATCTGTGTCTTTGTGAATTTCCTTGGCTTCCGTGAGCCAGCAAGCAATCTTCGTGTCGCTAGGGGTGGGGCGCTCAACCGAGTGCCTTCTGACGGTGCCTCGATAGTCATCTTGTATAACGACAGTTGCCTAGCCATGAGAGGAGCCACCCCTCGGTGGAGGTAATTCCCAATCACACCCGCCAGCATGACCCCACGACCGTGAAGATTTGACACAGCTGCAATGCCTCCAGTCGTTCTCTTCTCCTCGTCTTTTGGGATGACCCATACCCAGCTTTTGGGGGCCTCCAGGGGCACCCCGGGAAGGAAGGCAGGGAGGTCGTGACTAGCAGCAAATGAAGCCCCATAGTTGCGCAAGTAGAACCACTAGCCATGCCAATCTTTGTTGGATGAACACAGCCACAACGAAATGTACCCCTTGGATTGCGTCCCTCAGAGATGGATGGTCACGCACCTGAATTGGGTCACCCTCGCCAGAGCGTTCGGCCGCTTGCGGAGCAACTTGGCCGAGAAAAGGTAACATCATAGGCAAAAATGGGGGGACATCCCAAGGTATCCCTCTCACAAGGCAAGGAAAGCAGCCATGTGCTAAACCCTGTTAGGGCTTGTTCGGTTATTTTCAATCCATATGGATTGGAGGGGATTGATACGGATTGGAGGGGATTTTGACTTATTAGGGATTGAAACCCCCTCAATCCCCCTCAATCTATATGGATTGGGGTAGAACCGAACAAGCCCTTAGGGTTCAGATGATGCAGCTAGATCTTGTGGTGGTAAGAAGCCCCACCAAAATGGGGTAGGCATCGCGAGGCCACACTTGTGGAAATGCACGAACGAGACCAAGAAGCCCACCGGCGGATCGAGAACATCTTCCGAGCCGGGGAGCAGGTAGTATCCCTCACGCAGAAGCCCACGAGAAACAAGGGCATCCAGGCGTCTTTGGACGGCCAGGTAGCATTTCCAGAATCCCATGGTAGCCCGAGGGCAGGCAACAGTGGTGCAAGGCAATGACAATGAGGGGGTGAGCGAAACCCTAAGAAGGTGAACTCGGGGATGAAGTCAGGCAATGCCATCACTTCAAATCAAGGATGGACGACCCACCAGGCCACGGTCACCCGATCAAGGGCCCACACCGGTAAGTAGGAAATTAGAACTAATGTATTGTCGGTTTCGATGAGCAGAGCTGGGCCAGACGAGGCACATGTCCTGGGGGCCATGCAACCCACAAGCCTGATGAAAGGGTCAGGCAATGCCCACACGACGCAGGAAGCAGCATCGAGGCCCAACTCCCGCCAAGCCAAAACCGAGTAAGATGACTCGACCCATCTTTTCAATACTCGATATTGTCTCCCACATATAGGGAAGGAACTAGTGGACCCTCGCCAACCCACAACTACGAGGCAGCCCGACCAATCTCGTAAAACTTGGAGTTCAAAGGTCAGCCCATGAAGGGCCTGTTACCCCTCCTGAAACCCCAGCGTGAGGGGCGATTATGAAGTGAGCACCGAAGCGTCCAGTACCCTAGCGCACGGGCAACAAGGGCACTTCTAAATCATGTTTGAGTCCCAGGGAACATTTGGCTCATGGTTTATTGCACAAAGAGGCTGTGAGTCATTGGACCTAGTCGAACAAGGCCGACAACTATATGTATTGGAACCAAAGAGTATGAGGATGGTCCCCAGCAAACCCCGTGCCTGGATCCTGCAGAAGGAGTCTGAGCCTCACTCAAATCACCCATTTGGAGCTCACCGAGCACCATGATCTCGACCATTGAAGGAAGCATGATATAGCTCACCCTTCCCCTTCCAATGAACATAATGTGTGGGAAGAAGTATTAAAAAGATGGGGCACCCCCAGACGGATCCCCTATAATGAATGGGTGACTCAGGGGGGGTTGCTCCACAAAAAGGAGGGCACATTCAGATCAACTGATTGAAGCCCACCGAGCGCCATGATCTTGACCATCGAGGGTATCAGGGTATAGCTCACCCTTACCCTTCCAGCGAATGGAATGTGTGGGAAGGAACAGTGAAAAGATGGGACGTGTCCCCTAGACGGATCACCCATAACAAACCGGGGACTCAGGAGCTCGCCTCGCAAAAAGAAGGTCACAATAAGACCAACCAACGAAGCATCATGGCCTCAACCGTCAAAGGGAGCACGAAATGACTCGCCCTTCCCCTTCCGATGAACAGAATGCATGGGAAGGGGCGATGCACCTCCCAAGACGGACCTATTGTAACGAACAAGGAGCCCCAGCACAAATAATGATATGGTAGGCCTCAGGCAGAAACACGACCAGACAGCGATGCAGCCTGACCTTGATGTCCTTGATAAGATACTCATGTTTCCCCCGAGGACACGCAGGGTACAAAAACTAAGGGCGGCTAACCTAGCATTGGTGTGGGTCAGAGGTTCATGATACCACCTATTGAAACTCGCAAATCACTTCAGAGCCGACCGGTGCACGATCAGGAATTGACAAGCAAGGTCCTAAGAAACACGCATCAAAGCCTGTTTTCCGTAACAAATGCTGAAAAGACATCAAGGGCAGGGAAAAAAGGGGGCTCGTTCCACGACCAATTAAGGAGATGCAATAACATCACAAGAGTTCAAGGGTGAACATGCTCGGGCGATCTCACGACTGAAGCAGCCTGTGACTACACCCTAGCTAGGGGTCCGTTGATTACATCCTCCAGCAGGAGGTTGTCAACCACAGCCTCAGCGGCCCAGCCGAAGTTGTCCTCAAAATCCTCCAGGGTGCCAGCAGTCGCGTCCTCCGATAGGTCACCAGTGCCGAGCTCGTAGCTCCATCGGAACTGAACGAAGGCTAGATCCCTGGCAGCACCGCGAGGGCGCCACGACGGACGACTTGGCGAACCTGGTTGCCAACATCGAGAGGCGCTCCTCTCCATCGGTGCCTTGGGCTCGAACAAAGGTGACCACCCCATGTGCACCCTCGTGGAGGCCCGTGACCTCCAACTCTAATTCTGGAAGAAACAAGAGAAAAGAGGAAGGTCAGGACAACCAAAAAAGGTCTTTGTGAAAGGAAAAGGCACCACTAACCCGTGATGCGACGGTCCGCCTCCACCAGGTAGGCGTGAAGATAGGCTGCCTCGCCGTCAGCATCATCGAGCGTGGTGTGGGTACCAGCCAGGCTCTCTCGAGATCCAAGGAGGTCTACGATGACAGGATTGGAATCCTGCCCTAGCAGAAAGGCATCCTGAAATCTTTCCTTTGACCCATCGAGATCACTTGGCTACGTGAAGTAAAAGATGAGACAAACAAGACCTTAAAGTCTGGAAGTAGGAGGCAGAAATTCCCATTCCCTGATTCAGTCATCCTCTGTTTAGGAGGCCACAACATCAGGGGGCGCTCTTTCGCTGGACGCTTGCCACGATCCATGGTCAGCTAAGAGGATCCCAAAGGTTTTCAGGAAGCGTTACCCTCCCGACAGAATGTCGTTTTTGGGAAGGAAGGGAGCGACGACCGAAGTTGGTTGGGGGTAAGCGCGGAGGGACCCTCTACTTATAATGTCCAACTGGATCTCGAAAGCCTATAGCGTGCCTCATGAGCCTTACCAATCCATTGGTTGTGAGTGTAGCACCCTAAATTTGGGGTATAAAATTTCTTATCTAATATCTACCAAATTCAGGTGCTACTTCTTTTCTTCTCCCTATAGATTTATTTTCTCTTCCTTTCAATAGAGTTTTGTTTATTTATTTGGAAATGTATTATTTCTTTAGTATATTAAAACCTAGGGGAGACATGAATTGTTGCATCATGCTGAGCTTAAAATTTATTTTTGGTTGATGCACATGTTTGAAATATTCAAATTTGAATTTGTGGTTTGGTGGGATTTGAATTAAATAGAGAAAATAAAAAGAAAAGGGATTAGAAATTCTAAATAAAAGAAAAACAGAAAGCAGCCCAAAACCCCTCTCTCTCAGCCTTTCGGGCCAGCTCGCGCCTGCGCGTGCGCCTGCGCCCTCTCTCCCTCTGCCCGGTGGGGCCGACCTGTCGTCGCCGCACCAATCACGTGCCCCCCACTCTCTCTCTGCGCTGCAGACCTGTCTCATCAGTGGTGTTACCCATTCGCCCCTCGCGCTTGAGTCGCTACGCCGTGGACCCGCCCTGTCATCTTGGTCCTCCCCGCAACCGCCGCTAACCGCGTGTGCTCGCCCGTAGATCTGATCTCGGTCATTGATCTGCGATCGAATGGACGAGAACACCTGATACCCCTTCGTCTGGTAATTTTGTTAAAGAGACCCCCGGTTTCTTAGGAATCAACCCGCAGTCAGGTTTTCCTGCACCTAAGTCCCTGGTTTCTTGCAGAGAGGCCTCTAGACTTTATTTTAATCACAGAAATATGTTTAATTTAGGGTTTTTGAATTTCAAAACTTGTAAATTTCATATCTTTGTCATATGAACTCCAAATTGGATGGTTCAAATTGCAAAATGTTCATAATGTTATTCTATATCTGTTTAAATTATATTCATTCACTGTTTCCATGTCTCAATTTTGTGGTTAGTCTCTAGGTTAGTTTAAGGTTATAGAATATTTATCAAAGTTAAAATAAAAGATAAAACACTAGTGAATATTTATGTGCCTAAATTTGTAGACCTAACCTCATTTAATGTATAATCCCATCCCTAGAATAAGTTTACTTAGGTAAGTAATTTACTGAGATAGACTTAGTTAGAGAACAATAGACCACTAGGCATAGTGATCTACCCTAAAATCTAGATAGCGCATGTGTTTCTTTACCCCTTTTATGGAACCTGTGTTCACTCTGTTGCATATGTTTGGTGTACTATTCTTTGGCTATTCCCCAAGTGTGTTAAATGAATGATTGCTTTGCGTAGACAACGAGCAGTCCGAGGTTCCCGAATGTGTTGCAGGAGACTTCCCTGAGCAGCAACCTGATGAAGGCAAGTGTCCTCTGATCCATTATGTACTACTTACTTTATAATTCACTGTCACGTATACCATGATCAACCTAAGGATTGACTAGTGTTCTGTTTTCCCGTTCTTGGTTACCCTTTGGAAATTGGTTATTATGATTAGTATCATGCTACTACTTTACTTTAATCAATGAACATGATGAGAATATTTATGATACGTTGATGATATCTTGATTATGATGGTAAACTTGTGATACTTTAGGGGACTCGGGCAGTTTCCCGAGTACCTCTCCGTAAGGACCTATTCGCTGGATGACCACCAGAGAAAACAGTATAACCATGAGGGTGGAATGGGACGCCCTTAGATGATTAATTGGATGAATCTAGGAGTGTATTTTGCTTCGCAGTTGTGCTGTCAATGGGGGCCGGTACATAGTGCTTGATCTACTAAGGGTGGGTGTCAAGGTTCATTCGATTTGGTTTTGTTAGTCACCCACCTTAGGGAGGAATACTGTGTTTGTATGACTGGCACAACCTAACTGGCAACTACACACCAGGGGAATCTTTGTAAAGGCTACATAGTGAATCAGTGGCCATTCACCTCGGTAGTGAAGAACGGGTATGTGCAACCCAGGCTAGGAAGGGATCAAGACTCGTGGGTAAAGTGTGCAACCTCTGCAGAGTGTTAGAAACTAGTATATCAGTCGTACTCATAGTTATGAGTAGCTTTGTGAGCTTCTTTGATTAGAGTTACTTTGGATACTTTTATGACGATGCTTAATGATGATGATTATAATTATGGTTTCTGGTATTCCCACTTGGAGAGAGTACCATTTGGGTAATAATTTGGGAGTATTCTTAAAATTTGGCTTCCTACTGGTAATAAATACCTGACCAACTAAAAGCAATTGCTTTAACCTTAACCTCGCTTAAAAAGCTCATAAGGCTACTCATTTGTTGAGTATGTTGATGTGTACTCACCCTTGCTTAAAAACACCAAACCCTAGGTAGTCCCCATTGCAACCAGTGCTCAGGAGAAGATGAAGGCAACATGGAGGTTTTCTAGGAGTTTCAGGACTTCGACGAGTTCTAGAATAGTTTAGTGGCAAACCCCCAGTCAACTGCCTGTGAAGGCCTTATCGTACTGTGTTTCGTTCTCGTTCAACACTTTGATTATGACTTAAGTTAATGACTTTGTGGATGTTTTGGACATCGTGATGTAATAAAGTACTTATTTCTGCTACTATTTTGAGCAATGTGTGATGATGTCCAATTATGTAATCACTGTGTACGTGAATTTATGATCCTGGCACATACATGGTTCGCATTCGGTTTACGTTCCAAAACCGGGTGTGACAGCGAGCGGTAAGAGGGATGAGATAATGTCCAACAAGGAAAAGCCCCCGAGGGGAGATACTCTCCCCTCGGGGGGCTTAGGGGCTACTATTAGGGATAAGATCCTTGGTCCCTAGGGCCCATCGGTCAGCGAGCTCGATTAGTTGGAGGAGACAGGTAGCATCTACCCTAGAGGCATCTGCCCCTGGACGAGCCCCGTGGCGTCGAGCCCGAGGTCAGTTGTGGTGGGGTCTAACAGGGAAACCACTCGAGTGGATCCCACGCCTAGCTTGAGACCGACCCATCATAAGTGACCGGTCGCATTAACTACGCCTAGCACCAAGCCACGATGGAGGCGTCGGTCCGCCTCCCACTCATAGCCTATGAGCCCCTCGGTCCACAAAGCACTCATGAATTATGAACCCCTTGGACTGTAATGCATTTATGGCCCACGCACCCCTCCGACCTGCGACGCACTCATGACCTACCAGGACTAGGCCTGAATGTGTAGACCTCTAGCACGGCACAACACCACACCAAGCCCAAGGCTATGAAGGCTAGGGGTCGGTATAGTCTGAATGATGGCACTCGGGCCCCACGCTGCTCGTGTCGTCCGCCATAAATAATACGAGATAGCCAGGCGACCCCAGGGCCCACAAGCATGTGTGGCTTTACCCTATGGTAGAACACTCGGTTGCTCCTTCATTAGGAAGCCACCGATGGCCGACCCCCTCCTCGGCCTATAAAAGGAGCAGGCCAACTCGAGACTGGGGGCGGGTAGACTCTTGGATCCCCGAAGACACGGACGGACGCAAGGACGGAGCCTAGACAAGAAGACACCCAGAAGGACCGATGAACAGGAGGAGGACGCATCGACGAGGGCCCATAGGTCCGAGCCCGCCGCCAAGCTGACTTAGCCAGGACTCCACTCTGTAACCACCTTGTTGGGGGCCTTCCTCTTCTGAAGGTCCTCAAAAATGTTACTAACCATTTGTTTTCAGCATGATATGGATTATTACAGGGAGCTTCAGCTTCAAGATGGAGGTTTTCTCCCATGACAAAGGCATACGAGGTGAAGATATAATCCAAAGATGATAAGAATGAACGCCGAAGCTATAGCCGAAGAGTACTAGCTTTGGCTTATAATGGTTATGAAGACTGAACATGATGCTGGTCGAAAGGGAGAAAGACTAGCTAGTCCTTAATGATTTATGTCATGGTCATAAGTAAATATCAGGGACACAAATGTACTTTTACCCAGGCTGCGTCATGTGCCTGCAAATAGATGAACAGTAGCACCGTACTGTTCATGCTGGATTGTAATCACTCTCGCGTCTGCACCTTCGAACGAGCTGAAGGTATCAATGTAATAACAACTTTGTTAATGTTTATATGCATATTATGAAATATAAATGTGAATGAATCAATATATTATGTTCGTTGTTGTTATATATTCTCATTTATTCATGGAATGATGAAGGTATGTCCTTCGTGACCTTCGTCTGACGATCATTATATCTGAGAGGAAGTAATGCTTCGGAAGACGAAGGTCTCTAATACTTAAGAAATTGTGTTGCCTTGTTCTTGATTAATAGCATTTGAGAACAAGTGACCAATATTGGTGCCCACCTCCGGTGAACTCACTTCCACAACCTTTAGCAAGCATTCACCTTCGTCATGCCACCGAAGAAGGCAATAGCGCTAGGGGCTACCCTGCAGCCATTGGACACCAACCAAGAGACACTCTCACTAAGAGAAGCTCGGAGCCAGAAAAGGAAGGCTACCAGCCCAACACCATAGGAGGAGTTGGACCAGGAAATCAGAGACCTAGAAGCCATGCATCAACAAGTATAGAGGAAGAGAGAGAAGATGCTTCGGTTAGCCGAACTTTAGAGGAAGATCGACGAAGTTGTTGAAGAAATGCACCACATCACCCAAGATGACCAAGGACGAAGGCCTCAATAGAGAGAGCTTTGTCAAGAAAGTCCAACCGACGATGATGGATGGTATGATGACTTTTATCATGGTAACTTTGCTTTTGATGATGCTTCTTCTCTAGCAGCAGAGTTGCAGGCTACCCCATGGCCACCATCTTACAAGCCACCGCAGCTCCCCATGTACGATGGGCACTCGGATCTGAAGCAGTTTCAAATGAGCTACGAAGCAACCATATCCTCATATGGGGGCAACACGGCTGTCATGGCAAAATCCTTCGTCATGGCGGTCAGGAGTGTAGCTCAGACGTGGTATTCTTCCCTTCGCCCGGGAACGATCATGTCATGGCAAAAGCTGAAGGATATGCTGATAACTAGCTTCCAGGGTTTCCAGACGAAGCCAGTAACTGACCAAGCATTGTTCCAATGTACGCAAGACCATGAAGAATACTTGTAGGCATATGTCCAAAGATTCCTGCGACTTAGAACCCAGGCACCAATGGTGCCAAATGATCTTGTCATCGAAGCTATGATCAAGGGGCTCCGGCCAGGACCGACAGCACAGTATTTTTATAGGAAACCACTGCAAACTCTGGAAAAGCTTCTCTAGAAGATGGATGAATATATCTGAGCTAACAATGATTTTTGCCAGAGAAGGAAGGAGGCTTACAAGTATTCTGAGATGACTAGGGGCTTCGGAGGAAAATTCCACCCCAGGCATGTCAGAACAATCCATAATCCTAGCACAAATGATGACAGGGCAAACCACACTCAAGGTAGCCAACAAAGCTCACAATCTTTAGGAATGCAGCAAACCTCTTACAGGCCACCAGCTCTAAGAGGCAAAGGAGGAAGAAGCTTCGGAGGAAGGTTCAGCACTCAACCTAGGAGATTGTTCTGCTTATTCTATGGGGAGGATAAGGGACACACAAGAAGGACATGCCAAGTCATGATCCAAAAGTAGAAGGAGATAGCTGAAGCCGAAACACAGCAGAATCAGCCGAAGCAGGTCTTGCATACTACCTCATGCTATTTGCCATATATCCCTGAGTATGTGGGCAACCAGCAACCCATGACATCAGTTGCTTCGGCAAGTCATTCTCAAGCTGCATGGGCTCAATTACCACCACCACCATTGGCACCTACCTTGGCTCATAATCAGTAGCCAGAAGGGCATCGCCAAGCGCAACAACAATGCGACACTCGAGAGGAGTCCGAAGCTCGCACAGTCAATAGCACTGTGCTCGAAACAAGACATATTTACTAAAGCAACACAGGGGCTCGACCAGAGAGTTTTCTAATTCAATGTATTTTTATTTTTCTATCTTTAAATTTTCCCCTCCAAAAACAATATAAGAAGGTTTAACCTTCAGCCTGTTGTAATAAATCTGTGGTTACACCATCGAGTGTAACAAGGGTGACAAAAGCTCCAAAGTCGTTCCTAAGGGGATGTAGAGCTAAAATACCACCTAAGTAAAGTGTGAAGAAGCTCCAAAGACGTTCCTAAGGGGATGCAGAGCTAAAATGCCACCTAAGTCAAAGGTGAAGAAGCTCCAAAGTCATTCCTAAGGGGATACAGAGCTTAGCTCCAAAGCCGTTCCTAAGGGAATGCAGAGCTAAAATACCACCTAAGTAAAAGGTGAAGAGACTCCAAAGTCGTTCCAAAGGGAATGCAGAGTCTTGATTTTTCTTTGATGATTTGTGCGTAAACATCATTTGTCTCATATCATCATATCATATTGCATAGCATTGCATCATACATCATTCTGCATCGACAAAAGTAGTGGAGAAGGAAAATTGCTCCTTTGAATATACCCGTCGGCTCATGAAAGAATGTACCAATAACATAAAATATGCTTTTGGTATATATATATATATATATATATATATATATATATATATATATATATATATATACAGGGATGGTACCTTCGTCAACAGTATAATTACACAATAGCCATGACTTGATATTCATAATTGTCTCGACGGAAGGGGATTTCTTTCTTCGTGAAGCGTGAAAAGAAGGGAAGGTGTTTTATCGCCAGCGGCTCAAAATGGTATGTACGAAGGTTTCACACATCACAAAGAAATATATTACATTAATATACATGCAAATAGTTGATAACTGCTTTTTTACAAAAACGAAAGCTACGTACAAGGACACAACTCTCAAATATACACAACTTCAGTCTTCTTTTAGGACTTTGTTGGCAACTTCGTTCAGCATCTTGTCGACAGCTTCGTCAATAGCCTCGTTAGCAATTCTAATCATATCGAGCGCCCCCTTCACAGATGGATTAGTTTTAGGATCGTATGACTCTAGAGGGGGAGAAAGCGCAGCTGCAATAAATACAAATATTTGTTAGTGTCGAAGCTACAAAAATTTACAAAGCTAAGCTATAAAGGATATACCTATAAGTCTGGCCCGCTCAGCAGCTTCTTCAACTCTTTTAGCCTCTTCTAAAGCGTCATGAGACTCTTTCTCATTTTTTCTGATGGCTTCATCAGCTATTTCTCGGTCACCCTTTAGCCATACTTCGGAATAAAACTTCCCACCTAGAGTAGTAGCTTCGGCCGAAGGGTTTCTAACATCGTTGGCTGAGAAGGCAAAATCTGGCTAAACTACAGCCTTGGCATGATCACAGCCAACCTTTTCAAAATGGACACGACCCCACGGGCACCGACAAAACCACAAAAAACCCCTCTGTCACTAAAATCTCCTTGAAGGCTTTGGTCTCACCGTTAATCCATTGGATAGCTCCATCGGGGTCTCCACGGATGAATTTTTGCTCTGAAGAAAATGCACCAACTTCGGAAAAGTTGTTCTTCAGATTCTTAGCGCAATCCATAGCCATATCGTAGCATTTTTCTTTAGCTGCATGAAGCTCATCAACATTTCTCTGTGCCCTTGATTGTTCGATTTCACATATTTCATGTTTCGTCAGCTCCACATTAAAATTTTCAGTTGCTTCGGCAACTTTTTTCTAGCTCTTGCACTTCAGCTTTGTGGGTTTCTGCTTGAGCAGATAGCTTAGCTTCACTGGATTTCAGTCTCTCGACCAAAGATAGCAAAATCTTGTCTTTTGCAAGAGCTTCGTTTCTCAAGGTTATAACCTCCGATCGAAGGTTTCCAAGTGCTATCTAACAACTCTCATCTTCTGCATCCTTTTGAGCTTTCAGAGCTTTACTAAGGATTAGACTCTATCAAACAAAAGAGCAAACAAATAATAAAAAGTAAGAATTATCGAAAAATAGCTTGAAAAGTACTAAATATGAAGCTAAAATTTTGCAAACCTTTAAGCTATTGTACGTGAGGCTGTCCGCAAGCTGGTATTTTGTCATGGCGGACAAACCAAGCTCGAGCTTTGGAAATCCCATGTTGCTCATCATCTCGTGGCAAACATTGAGACCTCCTTATTGTTGGGTAGACAGTAGAGGAAGTCGTCTTCATCATCCCTTCCGTATACCAAGGACCCTCGGGGGTATTTCAAGTCCTTGGCATAGTGTTCTACTTGGACAATTTGTTCCAATGATAACTGCTTTCCCGAAGCGTGTTGAACAATGTATTCCAAGTCACCATGGGGAGGTGCTTCGAGAGCAGGAGATTTAGATTTTTTAGGAACACTCTCTTCCACTAGCCCTATTGGCACAACTTTCGAAGGTTCAGCTTCGGCAAGAGCAGTGGTCATGCTTGCAGTAATCGTTTCTCTTACATCCTCAGATTTCTTACCAGATGCTTTGACAGAAGCAGAAACTGGCGCTTTCACGAATTCCAATACAGCATCTAAAACGCTAGCCATTCTTCTTTTCCTTGGAGTCGCTGTTGTAATACTCGATGGCTTCGGTAGCCCTGTTAAAGTTGTTGGGCTCAGCAGCTTCGGCTGTTCTGTTGCCTTCTCTAATTCCGGCTCTTTGACCGGGCTTGCACTAGCTTTGATCAGCATCGCGGGAGCTGTTTCTGTGGCTTCGGCAGCCTCTGCACTTTCAATAAGCTTTGGCACATTGGCCGTCCTAATAGGCTTCGACCTATGTGTCAAGACCTTCACCCTCTTTGGCTCCGACGCACTAGAAGAGGTCGAAGCAGCAACTTTCCTTTTTCCCCCTTGCCTTTGAACAGGAAAACAGTAATCAAGGTAAACAAACCCAATAACATCGAAAATCCTATTCAGCTTCCTTTTCCCTCGAGCGCCAAAGGAAACTGTCATAGCCTCGTCTTCTGTCCTCGAGTAGGCTCCAAGTAGCTCGTCACTCGTTGCGTCTATAGTGTCTAGCCAATCATCATTTGGCTCGTCAAATTGACTTCTATACTAGAAGGTGTACTTGAGATAAACTAAGCCACCCTGACTGGAGCCAGCGGCAGCTTCCTTCGGCATTTCCCATTCATTTGCAAGAGGCCATACTTTGAAAGCGATGTGCTCTTGAACTAAACCATTGGTACCAATGTAGGTACATATGGTGTTGAAGGCCATTAGGCATGATTGCACTTCATTCCCAATAGCGATTGATGGCCTCCTAATGTCGAAACGTGACCATATGGGACGTTGAATGATGCCCCTCACATCCTCCCTCTGATTAAGATCATTCTTCACGTAAAACCATTGTTTCATCCAAGAGCCTGGCCACTTCTTTCAAAATGTAGGCACAGGGTAATTTGCCTCAGAGTGGGGCACGAAGATATAACAGCCAAAGTTGTTATGGTATTGTTCTTTTCCGGTCGCCTACGTTAGGTAAGATAACTCGTGAATGTTGCAGAAGCACCTAGCATCCGACTCCAGTCTCTGACTCCTCATGACCCATATAAAAACCCCCATTTTGATAAGAGCTTTGAGGGTAAGTTGGTGAAGGTATATCTTGAATGTCTTCAGAACCTCAACCAACATCTTGTGGAGCGGAAAGCGAAGCCCAGCTTTCATGAAGCTCTTGAAGACCACCACCTCATCAGCTTTAGGAAGGGGAATGGTGCTTTCTCCCCCAGCCCTCACTATGGAAACATCATGAAAATATTTGCCTTTCATCACTTCAATTTGCCCTTGATTGATAGTTGACTTTCCAAAAACAACATGGCTCGGCCTCCACGGTCGATCTTCGACATCTTCATTCTCACTCTCCACATCAAAACTATCGTTGTCGCTGGAATCCTTAGACAACCCAGCCAACATCTCAATGGTGATCTTTTCTATGTTGGTCTTCTCCATAGCTTCGTAAAACCCAGACATTGTGGGATCTGTGTTCTTCTTCTCCTCAGCCATTCGGGTGATGGTTGCGGCAGATGCCAAAGCTCAAAAGTCAATCAAGCTCGCAAAAGAGAAGAAGGTTAGAATGGCAAACACAACGCAAACAGCAAGATGGCACAAAAAAATATTCGTGACACAACCTTCTATATATATACTCAGAGCCCCACAGCTCGGTGGGTCCCACGGTTCAGAATGATTCGCTATTCTAGCGAAGGGAAGGTGTTTTTTGGACCTTCGGCTAAAGGCCTTCGTTCACGTCGCAGTCTGAATTTGCTACAAAGAAACAAATTAATACTGCGAGGGGCTACTGTTGGGGCCTTCTTCTTCCGAAGGTCCTCAAAAACATGATTAACCATTTGTTTTTAGCATGATATGGATTATTACAGGGAGCTTTGGCTTTAGGATGGAGGTTTTGTCCCATGACAAAGGCATACGAGGTGAAGATATAATCCGAAGATGATAAGAATGAACGTTGAAGCTATAGCCGAAGAGTAATAGCTTCGGCTTATAATGGTTATGAAGACTGAACATGATGCTGGCCGAAAGGGAGAAAGACTAGCTAGTCCTTAATGATTTATGTCATGGTCATAAGTAAATGTCAGGGACACAAATGTACTTTTACCCGAGCTGTGTCCCGTGCCTATAAATAGATGAACAGTATCATCGTACTGTTCACGCTAGATTGTAATCACTCTCGTGTATGCACCTTCGAACGAGCCGAAGGTATCAATGCAATAACAACTTTGTTAATGTTTATATGCATATTATGAAATATAAATGTGAATGAATCAATATATTATGTTCTTTGTCATTATATGTTCTCATTTATTCATGGAATGATGAAGGTATGTCATTTGTGACCTTCATCTGACGATCATTATATCTGAGAGGAAGTAATGCTTTGGAAGACGAAGGTCTGTAGTACTTAACAAATTGTGTTGCCTTGTTCTTGATTCACAGCATTTGAGAACAAGTGACCAACACACCTCCACCATGATAAGAGACTCGAGAAACTCTCCTCCCTCTATCACCCGCCTGTAATCCCTTCTACGAGCTTTGATCATTGAAAGGGAAATGGGCTTAATGCATTTCCTATAATCGATTTTGGTGTTTGACATCCACCACAAATCACGTGGACTAACTAGTTTGCCTAGTTGTCATTTATCTTAGGTGCATAAAGTTCTACATAAACCAACAAAGAAAATAAGTTGGGTAACTCTACAAGTTTTGAGCAAAGACAAGCATTGGTGCTGCCAGTGGCGCACCGGATACTGTCCAGTGCCTAGGCCCAGCACCTCGCGAACTGGTCGCTCTTAGGTTTTTCCTAGAGTCGCTCCGCTCTAATTCACCAGACTGTCGAGTGTGCACCGGACTGTCTGGTGTGCACCGGACATGTCCGGTGAGCCAACGGAGCAACGATCAACTGCGCCCAACGGTTGACTGCTGTGAATAGTGAACAGTGCGCAGTGCAGAAGTCATAAGTCAGAGCTGCAAAGTCAGAACACACCAGACTGTCCGCTGTGCCACCAGACTGTCTAGTGCCGCAAGAGGACAAAGGACTTTGATGGTCAACCGCTCCAAACCCCAACGGTCTGCTGATGTGGCACGCACCGGATAATGAACAGTGCCATGTCCAGTGCACCACCAGATTGTCTGGTGTGCCCATCGACAACAATGGCTGAAATAGTGGTTAGGGCTATAAATACCCCCAACCACCACCATTCAAGCCATCCAAGTTTTCTGAACTCCACATTCAATACAAGAGCAAAAGCATTCACTCTAAGACACATTCAAAAGATGAAATCCTCTCCAAGCCTCAAAATCAACTCAATTGCTTAGTGACTTGAGAGAGGGTGTTTAGTGTTTCTTTTGTTGCTCTTGTTGCTTGGATTTCTTTTTCCTTCTCACTCTAAATCTTCCAAGTGCTTTGTAAAGCTAGCAAGAGACACCTAAGTGTGTGGTGATCCTTGCGGGGTCTTAGTGACCCAAGTGATTAAGGAGAAGCACTCGACCGGTCTGTGTGACCGATTGAGAGAGGGAAAGGGTTGGAATAGACCCGGCCTTTGTGGCCTCCTTAACAGGGACTAGGTTCTTTGGAACCAAACCTCGGTAAACAAATCATCGTGTTCATTTGTGTTGATCTCCACTTGATTTGTTTCCCCTTCCTCTCTCTCTAAATTTCCCTTGCTCATATTGATTTGAGTTTGCTCCCAAGGTTATCCTCATTGATTGAGCAACTCATAGCAAGGATAACTATCTTCCGCACTCTGAATTATTTCTAACACTAACCCCGGGCATAGTGCGTGTTCTAAGTTTATAATTTTCAGGTTTCGCCTATTCACCCTCTCCCCTCTAGGCGACTTTCAATTGGTATCAGAGGAGGTTCTTCGAGTCTAACAACTCGAAGTGATGTCGGGAGAACACACCAAGAGGGAGGTGGTCACCGGCGAAAAGCCCAAAGGCTCAGGAAGAAAGAACAATGAACGAACTCCATCAAAGGAGGCCAGCGATAAGCATAAGGAGGAATCTGCCTCCTCCATCAAGTCACATAGGAAGGGTTACAAGAAGAAAAAGAAAATGAATAAGGTGGTCTACTACGAGACTGACTCTTAATCACCTTCCACATCCGGCGCTGAGTCTACAACTTCGAAACGCTAAGAGCGTAAGAAGTACAGTAAGATGCCCCTACGCTATCCTCGCATTCCAAAACGCACTCCTCTACTTTCTGTACCCCTAGGCAAACCACTATATTTTGATGGTGAAGATTATTATATGTGGAGTGATAAAATAAAGCACCATCTAACCTCACTCCACGAAAGCATATGAGATATTGTTGAGTTTGGAGCGCATGCACCACAGGTGGGCGATGAGGACTATGACTCTGATGAGGCCACCCAAATAAGGCATTTTAATTCCCAAGCAATTTCTATACTCCTCAACTCATTGTGTCGAGAGGAGTATAATAAGGTGCAAGTGTTGAAAAATGCCAAAAAATGGGATGTCCTCAAGACGGCGCATGAAGGGAGAACTCGGTCGATTCGTCCTCAATAAAGGAGAGGAGCCACAAGCGATGTATAACCGGCTCAAAACAATGGTCAATCAAGTGCGCAATCTCAAAAGCACCAAATGGGATGACCATGAAATGGTCAAAGTTATTCTAAGATCTCTTATTTTTCGTAATCCTACTCAAGTTTAATTAATTCATGGTGATCCTAGATACAAACAGATGTCCCCCAAGGTGGTAATTGGCAAGTTTGTGAGCTTTGAACTTATGATCAAAGACTCCAAACACATTGTCAACTTGGACCAAGGCGCCACCTCCACACCCGAGGTGCAACCCATTGCATTCAAAGCAATGGAAGAGAAGAAGGAAGAGTCTACACCAAGTAGACTCCCAATCGACGCCTCCAAGCTTGACAACGAGGAGATGGCTCTTATCATTGAGAGCTTTCGACAAATCCTCAAACAAAGGAAGGGGAAGGACTACAAGCCCCGTTCCAAGAGGGTGTGCTATAGGTGTGGTAAGTCCGGTCAATTTATTGCAAAATGTCCATGTACAAGTGACAATGACAGGACGACGACAAGAAGGGGAAGAAGATGGAGAAGAAGAGATACTACAAGAAGAAGGGTGGCGAGGCACATATGGGCGGGAATGGGAATCCGATGAGAGCTCCACCGACTCCTCCGACGAGGACGTCGCCAACGTCATCATCAACAAGGGCCTTCTCTTCCCCAACATCGGCCACAAAAGCCTCATGGCTAAGGATGGCAAAAATAAGAAGGTACATTCTAGAGACACCCCTAAATACACTACTTCCGATGATGAGGGTAGCTCTAGTGATGACAATGATGATTTAACTTATTTTTGCCAACCTTACCAAGGACCAAAAGAAAAAGATAAATGAATTGATAGAAAACATTAACGAGAAGGATGATCTCTTGGAATGCCAAGAGGACTTGCTCGTTAAGGAAAATAAAAAATTTGTTAAGTTGAAAAATGCTTATGCTCTTGAAATAGAAAATATGAGAATTTATCTAAAGAGCTTAACATTTGCAATGATTCAATTCCTTATCTTAGAACTGAGAATGATAGTTTAAATGCTAAGATAGAAGAATTGAATACTTGCAATGTTCCTACATCTACTGTTGAGCATGTCACCATTTGCACTGGATGTAGAGATGTTAATATTGATGTTATAGTTGATCACCTTGCCATGATTAAAGAACAAAATGATCACATAGCTAAGTTAAATGCTAAAATTGCCGAGCAAGAATTAGAAAATGAAAATTTTAAATTTGCTCAAAGCATGCTTTATAATGGGAGACGCCCTAGCATTAAGGATGGCATTAGCTTCCAACAAGGGAGCCAAAACAACATCATACTTAATGCCCCTAAGAACAGGCTTTTTAATTTTGTTAAGTGCAAGGCTCCCATGGTTCAGGACAGAGAGGGTTACATTTTATATCCTGAGAACTATCCTAAGCACAAAATTAGGAAAATTCATGCTAGAAAATCTCATATTGTTTCTCATCATGCTTACATATATAGTAATGAGGCTTCTAGCTCTAGGCATTCAACTCATATCAAAATGCCTAAAAGGAAAATTGTCAATACATCAAATGAACATTGCATTTCATTTAAGAATTTTGATGCATCTTTTGTGCTAACTAACAAATCAGGCAAAGTAGTTGTCAAATATGTTGGGGGCAAACACAAGAGTCCCAAGACTTCTGTTTGGGTACCCAAGGTACTTGTTTCTAATGTGAAAGGACCCAAGACCATTTGGGTACCTAAGAACAAGACCTAAATTTGTTTTGTATGTTTATGCATCCGGTGGAACAAGTTGGATAATCGATAGCGGGTGCACAAACCACATGACAGGGGAGAAAAGGATGTTCTCCTCATATGAGAAAAATAATGATCCCCAAAGAGCAATTACATTCGGGGATGGAAATCAAGGTTTGGTCAAAGGTTTGGGTAAAATTGCTATATCTCCTAACCATTCCATTTCTAATGTTTTTTGTAGATTCTTTAGATTACAACTTGCTTTCGGTTTCTCAATTATGCAAAATGGGTTACAACTATTTTTTACTGATATAGGTGTTACTATCTTTAGAAGAAGTGATGATTCAGTAGCATTAAGAGTGTTAGATGGTCAACTATACTTAGTTGATTTTAATAATAACAATGATGAACTAGACACTTGCTTAATTGCTAAGACTAATACGGCTGGCTCTGGCATCGTCGACTTGCCCATGTTGGGATGAAGAATCTTCACAAGCTTCTAAAGGGAGAACATAATTTAGGACTAACAAATGTTCATTTTGAGAAAGACAGGATTTGTAGCGCATGTCAAGCAGGGAAGCAAGTTGGAGCTCATCATCCACACAAGAACATCATGATGACCGACAGGCCACTTGAACTACTCCATATGGATCTATTCGGCCCGATCGCTTACATAAGCATCGGCAAGAGTAAGTATTATCTTGTTATTGTGGATGATTATTCTCGCTTCACTTGGGTATTCTTTTTGCAGGAAAAATCTCAAACCCAAGATACCTTATAGAGATTCTTGAGACGGGCTCAAAATGAGTTCAGATTAAGAATCAAGAAAATCAGAAGCGATAATGGAATGGAGTTCAAGAATTCTCAAATTGAAGGATTTCTTGAGGAGGAGGGCATCAAGCATGAGTTCTCTTCTCCCTACACACCTCAACAAAATGGTGTAGTGGAGAGAAAGAATAGAACTCTATTGGACATGGCAAGGACCATGCTTGATGAGTACAAGACACCGAATCGGTTTTGGGCGGAGGCAATTAACACCGCTTGCTACTCCATCAACCGACTCTACATTCACCGAATCCTCAAGAAGACATCATATGAACTCCTCACCGGTAAAAAGCCCAATGTTTCTTATTTTAGAGTTTTTGGGAGCAAATGCTTTATTCTTATCAAGAGAGGTAGAAATTCTAAATTTGCTCCTAAAGCAGTAAAAGGCTTTTTACTTGGTTATGACTCAAACACAAGGGCATATAGAGTCTTCAACAAGTCCACAGGATTAGTTGAAGTTTCTTGTGACATTGTGTTTGATGAAACTAATGGCTCTCAAGTATAGCATGTTGATATTGATGAATTAGATGATGAAGAAGCTCTGTGCATCACGCTAAGGAACATGTCCATTGGGGATGTGTGTCCAAAAGAATCTGAAAAGCCTTCTGTCGGCGTTCTGAGAGCGGGGGGTCCCTGGGCCGACGAGTGAATGTCGTCGCGTGCCCTAGCCCAGATGGTTCGAGCGCGAGGGCGAGCACGAAGGGGGGAGAGCGAGGCGGCCGGTGACCGGCGTGAGAGAGGTGGGAATCCCACGGCCTTCGTGTTCGTCCCGCGCCCAGGTCGGGTGCGCTTGCAGTAGGGGGTTACAAGCGTCCACGCGGGAGAGGGAGCGAGCAGCCTCCGGTGAGCGCCTGTTCTCGTCCTCGTCCCCGCGCGGCCGACCCTCTCTAAGAGGGCCCTGGTTCTCCCTTTTATAGGCGCAAGGAGAGGATCCAGGTGTACAATGGGGGTGTAGCAGAGTGCTACGTGTCTAGCGAAGGAGAGCTAGCGCCCTGAGTACATGTCGTCGTGGCAGCCGGAGAGATTTTGGCACCCAGCTAGTGTGATGTCGTGGCCGTCGGAGGAGCGATGGAGCCTGGTGAAGGGACAGCTGTCGGAGCGGTTGAATCCTTGCTGACGTCCTCTTGCTTTCGTAAGGGGGCTGAGAGCCGCCGTCGTCACAGAGTATGCAGGGTGCCATCATTGCCTATCTGGCGGAGCGAGCCAGATGGGATGCCGGTCTTGTTCCCTGCGGCCCGAGTCAGCTCGGGGTAGGGTGATGATGGCGCCTCCTGTTGACGTGGCTGGTCTGCGCCCTAGGTTGGGCGATGTGGAAGCTCCTCCGAAGCCGAGGTCGAGTCTGAGCCCCCGGGTCGGGCGAGGCAGAGGTTGCCGGCTGGTGCCGGGGCGGAGTCCGAGCCCTAGGGTCGGGCGAAGCGGGGTTCGTCGTCTTCTGGGGCCGAGCCCGAGTCCGAGCCCTGGGTCGGGCGAGGCGGAGATCGTCGTCTTCTGGGGCCGAGCCCAAGTCCGAGCCCTGGGTCGGGCGAGGCGGAGATCGTCGTCTTCCGGGACTTAGCCCGAGTCCGAGCCCTGGGTCGGGTGGAGTTCGCCGTCTTCCGGGACTTAGCCCGAGTCCGAGCCCTGGGTCGGGTGGAGTTCGCCGTCTTCTGGGACTTAGCCCGAGTCCGAGCCCTGGGTCGGGCGGAGCGGAGTTCGCCGTCTTCCGGGACTTAGCCCGAGTCCGAGCCCTGGGTCGGGCGGAGTTCGCCGTCTTCCGGGACTTAGCCCGAGTCCGAGCCCTGGGTCGGGCGGAGTTCGCCGTCTTCTGGGACTTAGCCCGAGTCCGAGCCCTGGGTCGGGCGAAGCAGAGTTCGCCGCCTTCCGGGACTTAGCCCGAGTCCGAGCCCTGGGTCGGGCGAAGCGGAGCTTCCTATGGTGCCTTTGGCAGGGCCTGACTGCCTGTCAGTCTTACTCTGTCAAGTGGCACCGCAGTCGAAGCGGCGCAGGCGGCGCTGTCCTTCTGTCAGGTCGGTCAGTGGAGCGGCGAAGTGACGGCGGTCACTTCGGCTCTGCCGGCTGGGGGGCGCGTGTCAGGATAAGGGTGTCAGGCCACCTTTGCATTAAATGCTCCTGCGACTTGGTCGGTTGGTGCGGCGATTTGGTCAGGGTTGCTTCTTAGCGAAGGCAGGGCCTCGGGCGAGCCGGGAATATGTTCGCCGCTGAAGGGGGGCCTCGGGCGAGACGAAAATCCTTCGGGGTCGGCTGCCCTTGTCCGAGGCTAGGCTCGGGTGAGGCGTGATCGCGTCCCTCGAATGGACTGATCCCTGACTGAATCGCACCCATCAGGCCTTTGCAGCTTTGTGCTGATGGGGGTTACCAGCTGAGAATTAGGAGCCTTGAGGGTACCCCTAATTATGGTCCCCGACAGTAGCCCCCGAGCCTCGAAGGGAGTGTTTGCACTCGCTTGGAGGCTTTCGTCGCACTTTTTTGCAAGGGGACCAGCCTTTCTCGGTTGCGTTTTGTTCCGGTGGGTGCGCGTGAGCGCACCCGCCGGGTGTAGCCCCCGAGTCCTCGGAGGAGTGGTTTCACTCCTTCGAGGTCTTAATGCCTCGCGTAATGCTTCGGCTGGTCTGGTCGTTCCCTCATGTCAGCTGGCCGTAGCCCAGGTGTACGGTCGGGTCCCAAGTTCTCGGGCTGGTATGTTGACGCTGTCAACGGTTCGGCCGGAGCCGGGTTTGCGAGAGCAGCCCCCGAGCCTCTGCACAGAGTGAGAGGGCGGTCAGGGGTAGACTCGGCTTTTTTACATACGCCCCTGCGTCGCCTTTCCGCAAGGAGGAGGGGGGAAAGCGCCATGTTGCCCTCGATGGGCGCCGAACATGGTGTCTCCGATGAGCTGCAAGCGGGTAATCCGAGTGGACGTCCGTGCCCCGTTCGTTAGGGGTCGGCTAGGGGCCCAGAGGCACGCCCAAAAGTACCTACGGGTGATCTGCCGGACTCGGTCCCCTGGCGACGGGGTCCGAGGGCTTGATGCCTCCCTCTGATGGGATTCCGTTACAAGATCGTTCTCGCCGGTCTCGGAAATGTCCTAGGGTACCTCGGGAGCGTAGCCCGAGCCTTGGTTATATATCGAACGTACCCATGGTCATCCCTCGCTCGGCGTCTGAGGCGGCTGTGAACCCTTCGGGGGCCAGCCTTCGAACCCCTGATCAGTATTGGGCGTGGAGCCCGAGTAGCCTGAGGCGATCGTTGAACTCTTTCGAGGGGCCGGCCTTCGAACCTCTGACCAGTAGTGGGTGTAGGGCCCACGCGATCTGAGGCGGCTGTCGAACCCTTCCGGGGGGCCAGCCTTCGAACCTCTGATCAGTAGGGGGGCTCGGAGCCTGGTTCCTTCTCGGGGAAGGATCCTTTTCGGGGTATCCCCCTTTCCCGGTCCCTGTTGCAAGAGAGAGAAAGAGGAAAAACGGAAAAGGACACGAAATCGAACGACGCGGCGTACCTTTTTGGACGCGGTCATTATGGCGAAGGCGAAGCGTCGCCCGCTTCTCCTGCCAGAGGCGCCGCATGTCCCGCCGCTGAGTTAATGCGACGGGGCGAGTGGTTGGAGGAGCGACCGTCGCGCGTGCGCGAGCCGTTCGAGGAGCGGATCACGGGCGCGTTGTCTTCACGCCGTGAGAGAGGGTTCTCTCGCTGCCCCCGGATGGGACGTATGCTTGGCTGACGACGTGGTCGCTGCTCCTGCCCGCCTGCCACCGCCATTACTGCCGGCCCACTTTTGGCCGCGTTGACCGTCGCGCCAGGCTGGTGCTGCTGGGTCGCGCGCCGGGTCGCCTCGAGTCGCGGTATTGGTTCCGCAGTCGAGGAGGCGCGGTAGTGGCGCAAGTGGCGGTGCAGTTGCATGCACGAAGCATTCGGCACGCCGGTTGCATGACGCGTGGGCCTGGGCCTCCATGCCGGGCGTGTTGGGAGTCGGAGAAGCGCGCCCACTTGGCGCTGTTGCATGCCGCCTGCATGGCTGCCCACCCTTTCTCCCGCTGGTCTGGGCAAAAGTGGAGGGTCGCTTGTTACCGCTGGGCGGTTGTACGCACCGCGCGCGGCGGTTTGGCTTCTTCTGCTCTGAGCCGGCTTGCATGACATGTGGGACCCAGCCCCCGCGCCGCAGGGGAGGACCTTGGAGTGTGTTGGAGAAAACTCAGCCCGTGACGGCTGGGGACGCGAGTAGGGAGAGCCGCCCTTAAAAGGAGGGTGACCCCCTTGGAAGGCGACCATGTCTTCGCGCTCCCTTATGCATCGTGTCTTTCCACCTTCCAAGCCCCCGGATGGGGGAGATCCACCGTCTTTCCGCCTCGTCGTTGGGGGAACGCAACTCCGCGGGAGTTGGTACCTTTCAGCCATTGTTCGGCTTCAAGGATTTTCATCATGCAGCCCGGCTGCACCCCTCCACCGGCGGTCACCCAAGATGGTGACCTCCAGTTTGATGGTGGGGGAAAGCGAGCCGGGCTGCGGCCTCTGCCCCTCCCTCAACCTCAAGGATTTTCATCACTAGTGCTGGGGAGGGGAGTGTGCCGAGTTGGGGTCGGCCCCTGCGTGGGCGGTGGTCCGCTCCTTCCCTCAGTGATCGGGGGGAAGGGCGGGAGTCGTCCGTGGCGCTGACAACTGCACCGTGCCCGGCTCTCTGAGCCGCGCGGCTTCGGAGCCGCTCCCGGTGCCGCCTCCCGCCACGGCAGCTGGAAGAGGTTCCGCCACCGACGAGTTTGCCAGCGCCGCCCGCGGACCGACCTCCAACTCTACGGCCTTCTGCTCGTCCTTGCCTCTCGAGTATGGGCACGGGCGGGGGCCTCCTGGCAGCAGCATCCGCCCTGAGGTCATCGCTGCTGCTGTTCGGCCCCCCGGGACAGAAGTCTTCATCGTCGCCGCTGCTGGGGCGGGCGATGGCGAGCTGTTCGTTGGTCTTCTGTCGCTCCTCAGGCCTCCCCCCGTCGAGTGGGGTTGTTCGTACCTGCGGAGGCGGAACCGGAGTTCCGTTTGTAATGGCACCTTGGATGCCAGTGTTTTTGTTCATTGTGGCTGTCGGGGCCTGAACATGTATGTAGTTTTGGCACGGAGCCGTGTTTTTTCCTCCTTTTCGAGCACTAAGACTCGCCTGTTGGTTGTCTGAACCGCTTCACCAAGCGTGAATCGCCCCGTGTACAGGCGACGAGTGAGGTATCCGTATCCCGGAGGCGTAGGAGTCCCTCGGCTCGGTCGGCCTTGTTGTCCGAGGCTTCTCTAGCTTAGTTAAAGGAACCCCTCGGCCGCTCTTCGATGAGCTGAGGCCAGGGGTAGCGGCGTCAACATGAACAGAGGCGGAGTTGGCTCGAAAAGAAAACCTGGTTGGCCGGAGCCTGGTTGGGTCGTCCGTTAGCGGGACCGACGCCGGAATTGACCAGCCGAGGCCTCGGGTCGGGCTGACGTCCTTGGAGGGCAGCTGGCCGAGGCCCCGGGGTGACCGGCCGAGCCGCCTGCTCGGGCCGGATTGACGTCCTTGGAGGGCAACTAGCCGAGGCCCCGGGGTGACCGGCCGAGCCGCCTGCTCGGGCCGGATTGACGTCCTTGGAAGGTAACTGTCCGAGGCCCTGGGGTGACCGGCCGAGCCGCCTGCTCGGGTCGGATTCCCGGAGAAGACCCTGGCGGCGATGGCTCGGGCGTGGTGATGACGTCGTCCTCCAGAGTGGAGATCCTCGGACCGCGTCGCCGTCCGAGGCTAGGTTGGCCCTCGCCGAGGGTGTCGTCGATGCCGAGGGTGCTGCTGCTCCCTTGAGCCGTCAAGATCCGAGCCTGCAGGATCGGATTGTCTTGTAGCGTGTGTTTCCTACGGCCGCCGAGGCCTAAACACACCCTCGCCGTGTTGTAAAGCTGCGTCTCTTTTCCCTTTGTTTCGAGTATCTGGACTTTTTTTGTCGGTAACAGAAATGTTTGTGCGAGCAAGAGTTGCTTCTCGCGGAAGGTGATGAGTGAGGTATCTGTATCCCGAAGGCGTAGGAGTCCCTCGGCTCGGTCGGCCTTGCCGCTTACGCGCACTCTTACCCGTCCATGGGGCTCTGTCACCGACACAGTCGAGAAGGCTCGAAGGATCGCTTCGGCAGAAGAGCTTTCGAACGTGAAGACTTGTTCGGTCCGCAGAATCACTTATCCGAACGTGAGTTACTTATCGCAGAAGGTGATGAGTGAGGTATCCGTATCCCGGAGGCGTAGGAGTCCCTCGGCTCGGTCAGCCTTGGCTGCTTACGTGTACTCCATCGTTTTCAGGATCCACTTTCGAAGTAGCCAAAAAGCGCGAAAGACATTCTGGCAGAAAAGAACTTTTTTCGAGGAAAATTTCGACGCAGAGGGGTTCCCCCCCCTTTTAGCCCCCGAGGGAGGGTCGGGCTTTACCGAGGCGAGGCCGACCCTTCCTTGATGACTAAACTTTGCGTGGGTGCGAGGTATATGAACAACTTGAAAACATCTTAAGGGTAGAAGCGACGTAGCTGTTGGATGTTCCAAGCGTTGCCGTAGACCTCGCCTTGACTGTTGGCCAGCTTGTATGTTCCGGGCTTCAGAACCTTGGCGACGACGAACGGCCCCTCCCAGGGAGGCGTGAGCTTGTGCCACCCTCGGGCGTCTTGTCGCAGTCGAAGCACCAGGTCGCCCACCTGGAGGTCTCGGGACCGGACCCCTCGGGCGTGGTAGCGTCGCAGGGACTGCTGGTACCGCGCCGAGTGTAGCAAGGCCTGGTCCCGAGCCTCCTCCAGCTGGTCCAGCGAGTTTTCTCGGCTGACTTGGTTGCTTTGGTCGGTGTAGGCCCTCGTCCTCGGGGAACCGTATTCTAAGTCTGTGGGCAAGATGGCTTCGGCCCCATAGACTAGAAAGAACGGCGTGAAGCCCGTGGCTCGGCTCGGCGTTGTCCTCAGACTCCAGACCACCGAGGGGAGTTCCTTCATCCATCGCTTGCCGAACTTGTTGAGGTCGTTGTAGATCCGAGGCTTGAGCCCTTGTAGAATCATGTCGTTGGCACGCTCCACCTGCCCATTTGTCATGGGTGAGCCACGGCGGCCCAGTCCACCCGGATGTGAAGATCCTCACAGAAGTCCAGGAACTTTCTGCCGGTGAACTGGGTGCCGTTATCGGTGATGATGGAGTTCGGGACCCCGAAGCGATGGATGATGTTGGTGAAGAACGCCACCGCCTGCTCGGACCTGATGTTGTTCAGGGGTCGGACCTCGATCCACTTGGAGAATTTGTCGATGGCGACCAGCAGGTGCGTGTAGCCCCCGGGTGCCTTCTGCAAGGGGCCGACGAGGTCCAGACCCCACACCGCAAAAGGCCAGGTGATGGGTATCGTCTGCAGAGCCTGAGCGGGCAGGTGGGTCTGCCTCGCGTAGAATTGACACCCTTTGCAGGTGCGGACGATTCTGGTAGCGTCAGCCACCGCCGTCGGCCAGTAGAAGCCTTGCCGAAAAGCGTTCCCGACAAGGGCTCGAGGCACTGCGTGATGGCCGCAAGCCCCCGAGTGTATCTCTCGCAGGAGTTCCTGACCTTCGGCAATGGAGATGCATCGCTGGAGGATGCCGGAGGGGCTGTGGTGGTAGAGCTCCTTCTCATCTCCCAGCAAGACGAACGACTTGGCGCGCCGCGCCACCCGCCGAGCCTCGGCCCGGTCGAGGGGTAGCTCTCCTCGGTGGAGATATTGCAGGTATGGGGTCTGCCAACTTCGATTAGGTGTGACCCTGCTTCGTTCCTCCCCGACGCGCAGTGCTTCACCCTCGGGGGCCGAGGGTACCTCGGACTGAACCGAGGGCGCCTCGGGCCGAGCTGAGGGTGCCTCGGGACGAGCCGAGGGTGCCTCGGACTGAGCCGAGGACGCCTTGGGTTGAGCCAAGGGTGCCTCGGACTGAGCCGAGGGTACCTCGGACTGAGCCGAGGGTACCCCGGGCTCGGACGTGTTGTCGATCTTGACGGAGGGTTGATGCAGGTCTCGGGAGAAGACGTCCGGGGGAACCGTGGTTCGCCCTGAGGCTATTTTAGCCAGCTCGTCCGCAGTCTCATTGTAGCGCCGAGCGATGTGGTTGAGCTCAAGCCCGTAGAACTTGTCTTCCAGGCGCCGAACCTCATCGCAGTAGGCCTCCATCTTCGAGTCGCGGCAATGGGAGTTCTTCATGACTTGGTCGATGACGAGCTGCGAGTCACCACGAGCGTCGAGGCGTCGGACCCCTAGCTCGATGGTTATCCGCAACCCGTTGACCAGAGCCTCATATTCGGCCACATTGTTGGACGCCGGGAAGTGGAGGCGTAGCACGTAGCGTAGATGCTTTCCGAGGGGTGAGATGAAGAGTAGGCCTGCGCCGGCTCCTGTCTTCATCAGCGACCCGTCGAAGAACATGGTCCAGAGCTCCGGTTGGATCGGAGCCATCGATAGCTGGGTGTCGACCCATTCAGCCACGAAGTCCGCCAAGACCTGGGACTTGATGGCCTTCCGGGGAGCGAACGAGATCATCTCACCCATGATCTCCACCGCCCACTTTGCAATCCTACCCGAGGCCTCTCGGCACTGGATGATCTCCCCCAGGGGGAAGGATGACACCATAGTTACCGGATGAGACTCGAAGTAGTGTCGCAGCTTCCGCCGCGTCAGGATCACCGCGTACAGCAGCTTCTAAACTTGTGGGTAGCGGATCTTGGTTTCGGACAGTACCTCGCTGACGAAGTAGACTGGCCTCTGAACGGGCAACGCATGCCCCTCTTCTTGCCTCTCGACCACAATCGCGGCGCTAACCACCTGAGTGGTCGCGGCGACGTAGACCAGGAGGGCTTCTCCGGCAGCTAGGGCACCAAGATAGGCGCCTTTGTGAAGAGCGCCTTCAGGTTCCCAAGGGCTTCCTCGGCCTCCGGGGTCCAAGTGAAGCACTCGGCCTTCCTTAAGAGGCGGTACAGAGGTAGACCTCTTTCGCCGAGGCGTGAGATGAAGCGGCTCAGAGCTGCGAGGCATCCCATGACCCTCTGTACGCCTTTCAAGTCCTTGATGGGCCCCATGCTGGTGATGGCTGCGATCTTCTCCGGGTTGGCTTCGATGCCCCGCTCGGAGACGATGAACCCCAAGAGCATGCCTCGGGGCACCCCGAAGACACACTTTTCGGGATTGAGCTTGACGCCTTTCGCCTTGAGACATCGGAATGTCGTCCCAAGGTCAGAAAGGAGGTCGGAGGCTTTCCTCGTCTTGACTACGATATCATCGACGTAGGCCTCGACCGTGCGGCCAATGTGTTCGCCGAACACATGGTTCATGCACCGCTGGTACGTTGCGCCCGCATTCCTCAAGCCGAACGGCATGGTGACATAGCAGTACATGCCGAAGGGTGTGATGAAAGAAGTCGCGAGCTGGTCGGACTCTTTCATCCTGATTTGATGATACCCTGAGTAGGCATCAAGGAAAGACAGGGTTTCGCACCCAGCAGTGGAATCCACGATTTGGTCGATGCGAGGCAGAGGGTAGGGAACCTTCGGACATGCTTTGTTGAGACCAGTGTAGTCTAAACACATCCGCCATTTCCCCCCTTTCTTTCTCACAAGCACAGGGTTGGCAAGCCATTCGGGATGGAATACCTCTTTGATGAACCCTGCCGCCATTAGCTTGTGGATCTCCTCGCCTATGGCTCTGCGCTTCTCCTCGTCGAATCGGCGCAGGGGCTGCTTGACGGGTCGGGCTCCGGCTCGGATGTCCAGCGAGTGCTCAGTGACATCCCTCGGTATGTCGGGCATGTCCGAGGGACTCCACGCGAAGACGTCGGCGTTCGCGCGGAGAAAGTCGACGAGCACTGCTTCCTATTTGGGATCGAGCCCGGAGCCGATCCGGATCTGCTTGGAGGCGTCGCCGCTGGGGTCGAGGGGGACGGACTTAACCGTCTCCGCTGGCTCAAAGTTGCCGGCATGACGCTTCACGTCTGGCACCTCCTTAGAGAGGCTCTCCAGGTCGGCGATGAGGGCCTCGGACTCGGCGAGGGCCTCGGCGTACTCCACGCACTCCACATCGCATTCGAACGCGTGTTTGTACGTGGGGCCGACGGTGATGACCCCGTTGGGGCCCGGCATCTTGAGCTTCAGGTAGGTGTAGTTGGGGACGGCCATGAACTTCGCGTAGCATGGCCTCCCCAGCATCGCGTGGTAGGTTCCTCGGAACCCGACCACCTCGAACGTCAGGGTCTCCCTTCGAAAGTTGGAGGGTGTTCCGAAGCAGACGGGAAAGTCGAGCTGTCCGAGGGGTTGGACGCGCTTCCCGGGGATGATCCCATGGAAGGGCGCAGCGCCTGCCCGGACAGAGGACAGATCAACACGCAGGAGCCCGAGGGTCTCGGCGTAGATGATGTTGAGGCTGCTGCCTCCGTCCATGAGGACCTAGGTGAGCCTGACGTCGCCGATGACGGGGTCGACGATGAGTGGGTATTTCCCTGGGCTCGGCACATGGTCGGGGTGATCGTCTCGGTCGAAGGTGATGGGCTTGTCGGACCAGTCTAGATAGACTGGCGCCGCCACCTTGACCGAGTAGACCTCCCGGCGCTCTTGCTTGCGGTGCCGAGCCGAGGAGTTCGCCGCTTGCCCACCATAGATCATGAAGCAGTCGCGGACCTCGGGGAACTCTCCTGCCTGGTGATCTTCCTTCTTGTCGTCGTCGCGGGCCTTGCCACCCTCCGCGGGTGGCCCGGCCCTGTGGAAGTGGCGCCGAAGCATGACGCACTCCTCAAGGGTGTGCCTGACGGGTCCCTGGTGATAGGGGCACGGCTCCTTGAGCATCTTGTCGAAGAGGTTGGCACCTCCGGAGGGCTTCCGAGGGTTCTTGTACTCGGCGGCGGCGACAAGGTCCGCGTCGGCGGCGTCGCGTTTCGCTTGCGACTTCTTCTTGCCCTTCTTCTTGGCGTCGCGCTGAGTTGACGCCTCGGGAGTATCTTCCGATGGGCGGCCCTGGGGCTGCTTGTCCTTTCGGAAGATAGCCTCGACCGCCTCCTGGCCGGAGGCGAACTTGGTGGCGATGTCCATCAGCTCGCTCGCCCTGGTGGGGGTCTTGCGGCCCAGCTTGCTCACCAGGTCGCGGCAGGTGGTGCCAGCGAGGAACACGCCGATGACATCCGAGTCGGTGATGTTGGGCAGCTCGGTGCGCTGCTTCGAGAATCGCCGGATGTAGTCTCGGAGAGACTCTCCCGGCTGCTGTCGGCAGCTTCGGAGGTCCCAGGAATTCCCGGGGCGCACATACGTGCCCTGGAAATTGCCGGCGAAAGCTTGGACTAGGTCGTCCCAGTTGGAGATCTGCCCCGGAGGCAGGTGCTCCAACCAGGCGCGAGCGGAGTCGGAGAGGAACAGGGGGAGGTTGCGGATGATGAGGTTGTCATCGTCCGTTCCACCCAGTTGGCAGGCCAGACGGTAGTCCGCGAGCCACAGTTCCGGTCTCGTCTCCCCCGAGTACTTTGTGATAGTAGTCGGGGGTCGGAACCGGGTCGGGAACGGCGCCCGTCGGATGGCTCGGCTGAAGGCTTGCGGACCGGGTGGTTCGGGCGAGGGACTCCGATCCTCCCCGCTGTCGTAGCTAGGGATGGCAATGGGTCGGGTTCGGATCGGGTATGGTAAATATCCGCCCGCGACAATACCCGCGGGTATTACTCATACCCGCCCGCGACTATACCCGCGGGTAGGATTTTGTACCCGTGCCCATACCCATCGGGTATCGGGCGGGTATCGGATACCCGCGGGTATAATTACACTGCACGGGCAGCCAGGGACGCCGGACGCAGGGCACGCGTTCTACGGTGCTGGGCGAGCTGGGCACTGCCGCACTCGCCTGGTCGCCTGGATCTCGCTCCTCGGCTCCTCGCTGGCAGAGTGGCGGTGGCGGCCAGGTGGCTGGGGCAGGGACCGCGGCAGTAGCAGGACAGCCAAGCGGAACTGCGCGAAGTTAGCGAGGATGAGCGAATTGTTGGGCGCAGTGGCGACGGCCTGCTCGTATCTCTGCTGCGTAAGCGTGTGCTCGGCGTGGTCCTCGGTCTCCAGCTCAGCCTCCACCGGCGTGACGAGGCCTCTCAGCACGTCCAGCTCCTCGGCGCACGCGCTGGCCTGCATCTTGGAAGCCTCCATGAGTATCATTTCCCAGATGGCCTCCTCCCCCGTGTTCTGCTTTCTGGCGGCTGGTGGTTGTGAGTTTGTGCGTGACTGCGTAAGGTGAGAGAGAGACTAGGGTTTGGTTCCTGGGTGATTGAATAAAGGATATTGGGTCGGCCGGTTTCTGGTGGGCTGAAAATGAAAACTGAAAATTTCGGATATCCACCAAAACCCGCGGGTAAAATATTAAACCCGTACCCGACCCGATTTTATCACGGGTCGGGTATGGGTGAGACCCGCGGGTTAAATTTCGTACCCGAACCCGAAACCGACGGGTCGGATATCCGTGGATACCCGAACCCGCGGGTAAAATTGCCATCCCTAGTCGTAGCGTCCCCCACGCCTGGGGTGGTAGCCTCGGCGCACCCTCTCATCGAGGTGGGCCCGACGGTCGCGGTGATGGTGCTCATTGCCGAGGCGACCCGGGGCCGCAGGCGCGGTGTTGCGCGTGCGCCCGGTGTAGACCGAGGCTTCCCGCATGAATCGGGAAGTCGCGGCATGAGGTTCCGAGGGGTACCCCTGCCTTCGGGAGGCAGAGCTCTCGGCCCGTCGGACCGCGGCGCCTTCCAGGAGATTCTTGAGCTCTCCCTGGATTCGCCGCCCCTCGGTGGTTGATGGCTCCGGCATCGCGCGAAGAAGCATTGCTGCTGCCGCCAGGTTCTGGCCGACCCCACTGGATGCGGGTGGTGGCCTGAGCCTGACGTCGTTGGTGAAGGGGTGCTGGAAGCCCTGGGGTAGATGACGTATTTCTCCGGCCGGAGGTTGGCCCGCCCATGCCTGCCCGACGTCCCGACGGATCGGCTCAAGCGCTCTTGCTCCCTCGTCGAGCCTGGCCTGCACCCCGCGGATTTGCTCGAGCTGTGGGTCATGATCCCCCGCCTGAACGGGGACCACAGCTAGCTCCCGTGGGATGTCAACGCGAGGCACCGGCCTAGGGAGGTCACCGTCCTCCGGCATGCCGAGATGGTTGCCTTCGGGGGGACCCCCTAGATCGACGTGGAAGCATTCGCGACTTGGGCCGCAGACCTCGTCGCCGAGGCTACGGCTACCGTCGGAACAGTCGGAAAGGCAGTAGTCGCATGCGGTCATGAAGTCCCACATGGCACTGGGGTTGCTAAGTCCAGAGAAATCCCAACAGATGCTAGGCTCGTCGTCTTCCTCGGACCCAGAGGGCCCGTAGGTCGAGACGTCCGTCAACCGGTCCCAAGGTGACCGCATACGAAACCCCAGAGGGATTGGACTTGCCTCAACGAGAGCGCCCGCCAAAGTGAAGTCGCTAGGCGGGTTGAGGCTGGATCCGAAAGACGTGGGATGGGAATCGGTCGGTACCTTTTGGTCGACGGGCGGCGATGAGGTCGCGTCGGGGACTGACTGCGCCGTCGTCTCAGGTACGAGGGTGACGTCCAGCAAGCTTTTCGCGAGCGTGTTGGCGTCGTCCGCTTGCTCGGGTTTGGCGTGTCGCGGGGAGACGGCGCTCGCCTTCGTCTCAAATGCGAGGTCGACGCCCGGTGCGCCCCCCGTTGGGGCGCTGGGGCCATCGACTCGCTCGACAGCCGACGAGGCGCTGTCTCCCGCTTGGCCTTGGTTGCCCCGCCTCCTCCTCCGTCGACGGGGGAGAGGACGGGGTGAGCTCGAAGGTTATTCTTCCACCATGCGGGGAAGACGTCGCCGATTCCGCCGCCGGCAGGCGGGCTGCCGGCTACCACTGTCGTTGTCGCACGGCGGTGGAAGGAGTATCATGTCGTAGCTGCCGTTGAGGGACATGAACTCAAGACTCCCGAAACGGAGCACCATCCCGGGTTGGAGAGGTTGCTGGAGACTGCCCATCTGGAGCTTGACGGGAAGCAGTTCGTCAACACGCAGCAGGCCCCTACCTGGCGCGCCAACTGTCGGCGTTCCGAGACCGGGGGGGTCCCTGGGCCGACGAGTGAATGTCGCCGCGTGCCCCAGCCCAGATGGGTCGAGCGCGAGGGCGAGCGCGAAGGGGGGAGAGCGAGGCGGCCGGTGACCGGCGTGAGAGAGGTGGGAATCCCGCGGCCTTCGTGTTCGTCCCGCGCCCAGGTCGGGTGCGCTTGCAGTAGGGGGTTACAAGCGTCCACGCGGGAGAGGGAGCGAGCGGCCTCCTGCGAGCGCCAGTTCTCGTCCTCGTCCCCGCGCGGCCGACCCTCTCTAAGAGGGCCCTGGTCCTCCCTTTTATAGGCGCAAGGAGAGGATCCAGGTGTACAATGGGGGGTGTAGCAGAGTGCTACGTGTCTAGCGGAGGAGAGCTAGCGCCCTGAGTACATGCCGTCGTGGCAGCCGGAGAGATTTTGGCACCCAGCTGGTGTGATGTCGTGGCCGTCGGAGGAGCGATGGAGCCTAGCGGAGGGACAGCTGTCAGAGCGGTTGAATCCTTGCTGACGTCCTCTTGCTTCCGTAAGAGGGCTGAGAGTCGTCGTCATCATAGAGTATGTAGGGCGCCATCATTGCCTATCTGGCGGAGCGAGCCAGATGGGACGCCGGTCTTGTTCCCTGCGGCCCGAGTCAGCTCGGGGTAGGGTGATGATGGCGCCTCCTGTTGACGTGGCTGGTCTGTGCCCTAGGTTGGGCGATGTGGAAGCTCCTCGGAAGCCGAGGTCGAGTCCGAGCCCCCGGGTCGGGCGAGGCGGAGGTTGCCGGCTGGTGCCGGGGCGGAGTCCGAGCCCTGGGGTCGGGTGAAGCGGGGTTCGTCGTCTTCTGGGGCCGAGCCTGAGTCCGAGCCCTAGGTCGGGCGAGGCAGAGATCGTCGTCTTCTGGGGCCAAGCCCAAGTCCGAGCCCTGGGTCGGGCGAGGCGGAGATCGTCGTCTTCCGGGACTTAGCCCGAGTCCGAGCCCTGGGTCGGGCGGAGTTCGCCGTCTTCCGGGACTTAGCCCGAGTCTGAGCCCTGGGTCGGGCGGAGTTCATCGTCTTCCGGGACTTAGCCCGAGTCCGAGCCCTGGGTCGGGCGGAGCGGAGTTCGCCGTCTTCCGGGACTTAGCCCGAGTCTGAGCCCTGGGTCGGGCGGAGTTCACCGTCTTCCGGGACTTATCCCGAGTCCGAGCCCTGGGTCGGGCGGAGTTCGCCGTCTTCCGGGACTTAGCCCGAGTCCGAGCCCTGGGTCGGGCGGAGCGAAGTTCGCCGTCTTCCGGGACTTAGCCCGAGTCCGAGCTCTGCGTCGGGCGAAGCGGAGCTTCCTATGGTGCCTTTGGCAGGGCCTGACTGCCTGTCAGTCTTACTCTATCAAGTGGCACCGCAGTCGGAGCGGCGCAGGCAGCGCTGTCCTTCTGTCAGGCCGGTCAGTGGAGCAGCGAAGTGACGGCGGTCACTTCGGCTCTGCCGGCTGGGGGGCGCGCGTCAGGATAAGGGTGTCAGGCCACCTTTGCATTAAATGCTCCTGCGACTTGGTCGGTTGGTACGGCGATTTGGTCAGGGTTGCTTCTTAGCGAAGGCAGGGCCTCGGGCGAGCCGGGAATATGTTCGCCGCTGAAGGGGGGCCTCGGGCGAGACGGAAATCCTCCGGGGTCGGCTGCCCTTGTCCGAGGCTAGGCTCGGGCGAGGCGTGATCGCGTCCCTCGAATGGACTGATCCCTGACTGAATCGCACCCATCAGGCCTTTGCAGCTTTGTGCTGATGGGGGTTACCAGCTGAGAATTAGGAGCCTTGAGGGTACCCCTAATTATGGTCCCCGACACCTTCACAAGCACAAGATCAAACATCATCTTCCATACAAGCATCTCCACCAACTCAACATGAGGAAATGGCTCAAGAGAACGAGGATCAAGATCAAGACGATGAGCCACCTCAAGAGGAGGACATTGATCAAGGGGGATATGAAGAGGATCAAGACAAGGAAGATGATCAAGAGATTCAGGATCAAAGACCACCACACCCAAGAGTCCACCAAGCAATTCAAAGAGATCACCTCATCAACTCCATACTTGGTGATATTCATAAGGGGGTAACCACTCGATCTCGAGTTGCTCATTTTTGTGAACATTACTCTTTTGTGTCTTCTATTGAACCATACAAGATAGAGGATGCACTAAGGGATCCAGACTGGGTGGTGGCAATGCAAGAGGAGCTCAACAACTTCATGTGGAATGAGGTATGGCATTTAGTTCCACGTCCTAACCAAAATGTTGTAGGTACCAACTGGGTATTCCGCAACAAACAAGATGAGCATGGTGTGGTGACTAGGAACAAAGACCGACTTGTTGCCAAAGGTTATTCACAAGTTGAAGGTTTGGATTTTGATGAAACCTATGCACCCATAGCTAGGCTTGAGTCAATTCATATATTACTTGCCTATCCTACTTACCATGGCTTTAAGTTATATCAAATGGATGTGAAGAGTGCCTTCCTCAATGGCCCTATCAAGGAACAGGTATATGTTGAGCAACCTCCCGGCTTTGAAGATAGTGAGTATCCTTCACATGTTTATAAGTTCTCAAAGGAGCTTTATGGGCTCAAGCAAGCTCTAAGAGCATGGTATGAATGCCTCAAAGACTTTCTTATCACTAAAGGGTTCAAAGTTGGTAAAGTTGACCCTACTCTCTTCACTAAAACTATTGCTAAAGACTTGTTTGTATGCCAAATTTATGTTGATAATATTATATTTGGGTCTACTAACAAGTCATCTTGTGAAGAATTTAGTAGGATTATGATATAGAAATTCGAGATGTCTATGATGGGGGAGTTGAAATATTTCCTTGGATTTCAAATCAAGCAACTCCAAGAGGGCACCTTCATCTGCCAAACTAAGTACATTCAAGACATACTCAAGAAGTTTGGGATGAAGAATGTTAAACCCATCAAGACAGCCATGGGAACCAATGGGCATCTCGACCTCGACATAGGAGGTAAATCCGTAGATCAAAAGGTATACCGGTCGATGATAGGATCTTTACTCTATTTATGTGCTTCACGACCAGATATTATGCTTTCTGTATGCATGTGTGTAAGGTTCCAAGAAAATCCTAAGGAAGTTCATCTCAGGGTCGTGAATATAATCATGAGATATTTAGTTTACACTCCTAAGTTTGGGCGATGGTACCCAAAGGGATCTACCTTTGATCTAATAGGGTATTCCGATGCTGATTATGCCAGATGTAAAATTGACAAGAAGAGCACATCAGAGACTTGTTAGTTTCTAGGAAGATCCCTGATGTCTTGGGCTTCAAAGAAACAAAACTCAGAAGCTCTATCCACCGCCGAAGCCGAATATATTGCTGCAGGACATTGTTGTGCACAATTACTTTGGATGAGGCAAACCCTTAGGGACTATAGCTACAAATTAAGCAAAGTCTCTCTCCTATGTGATAATGAGAGTGCAATCCACATGGCGGATAATCCCATTGAACACAGCCGCACTAAGCACATAGACATCCGGTACCACTTTTTGAGAGATCATCAACAAAAGGGGGATATCAAAATTGCTTATGTTAGCACCCACAACCAATTAGCTGATATCTTTATCAAGCCCCTAGATGAAAAACCTTTAGTAAACTTAGGAATGAGCTCAATATTCTTGATTCTCGGAACTTTGATTGAAACATTGCACACATTGCTCACTAATATACATTTGATCATGTTTCTCTCATTTGGTACAAATGCATATTTCTTATTCTTCTTATGCAAAAGCTAAGACTAATGTGCTTCCGTGAGTATCTATATGATTAGTCTTAGGTTGAAAGGCAAATAGAGTTTTCGGCAAAGGCTAGGCTTCCATTACAACTCTGTCGGTATCATTTATCCTTTGCGCTCCTCATAAACTTTCACTCATATTCTTTTACCAAAGGGGGAGAAAATAGGCCCAAAAGGGGATAATTACAAGGCCTCTCAAGTTTCTTCGTTTTTGGCGATTAATGCCAAAGGGGGAGAAATTAATTGGCCCAAAGCAAAAGGACCGCACCACCATTGTTTTCAAAAACTATTTCACAAAGGGGAAGAAAATTATTTCAATTGCAAAAACCCTCTTGACAGTAAAGGGGAGAACTTCTTCAGGGAGAGCTTTTATTTAGCCAAAGGAAAAGCATTTGAAACAGGGGAAGAATTTTCAAAATCTTGAATAATGCTTTTTGAAATCATATTCTTATATAATTGGATATTTGCAAAAGAATTTGAAAAGACTTTTTCAAAAGATTTGCAAAACCAAGCAAAGTGGTGCAAATATGGTCCAAAATGTTAAAATAGAAGAAAGCAATCATAAATACTAAGAAATACTTTCAGTTGGTTTAAATTTAAAGTAACTTATGCACATCTTTCAAAATTGCAAACTAGTTACATTTCTACTCTTTATATTTACTTTGGTTTGTGTTGGCATCAATCAATAAAAAGGGGGAGATTGAAAGGGAAATGGGCATAATGCATTTCCTATAATTGATTTTGGTGTTTGACGTCCACCACAAACCACGTGGACTAACTAGTTTGCCTAGTTGTCATTTATCTCAAGTGCATCAAGTTCAACATAAACCAACAAAGAAAATAAGTTGGGGAACTCTACAAGTTTGGAGCAAAGACAAGCATTGGTGCTGCCAGTGGCGCATCGGACACTGTCCAATGTGCACCGGACACTATCCGGTGCCCAGGCCTAGCACCTCGCGAACTGGCCGCTCTCGGGTTTTTCCCAGAGTCGCTCCAATATAATTAACTTGATTGTCCGGTGTGCACCAAACATGTCCAGTGAGCCAATGGAGCAACGATCAACTGTGTCCAATGGTCGACTGTTTTGAACAGTGAATAGTGTGCAGTGCAGAAGTCAGAAGTCAGAGCTGCGAAGTCAGAACGCACCGGACTGTTCGGTGTGCCACCGGACTATCCGGTGCCGCAATAAGATAAAGGACTTCAACGATCAACCGCTCCAAACCCCAAAGGTCTGTTGACATGGCACGCACTGAACAATGAACAGTGCCATGTCCGGTGCGACACCGGACTGTTTGGTGTGCCCATCGACAGCAACGGCTAGAATAGTGGTTGGGGCTATAAATACCCCCAACCACCACCATTCAAGCCATCCCAGTTTTCTGAACTCCACATTCAATACAAGAGCAAAAGCATTCACTCCAAGACACATTCAAAAGATCAAATCCTCTCCAAGCCTCAAAATCAACTCAATTGCTTAGTGGCTTGAGAGAGGGTGTTTATTGTTTCTTTTGTTGCTCTTGTTGCTTGGATTGCTTTTTCCTTCTCACTCTATATCTTCCAAGTGCTTTGTAAAGCTAGCAAGAGACACCTAAGTGTGTGGTGATCCTTGTGGGGTCTTAGTGACCCAGGTGATTAAGGAGAAGCACTCGACCGGTCTGTGTGACCGATTGAGAGAGGAAAAGGGTTAGAATAGACCCGGCCTTTGTGGCCTCCTCAACGGGGACTAGGTTCTTTGGAACCGAACCTCGGTAAGCAAATCACCGTGTTCATTTGTGTTGATCTTCACTTGATTTGTTTCCCCTTCCTCTCTCTCTCTCTCTCTAAAATTCTCTTATTCATATTGATTTAAGTTTGCTCCCAAGGTTATCCTCATTGATTGAGCAACTCATAGCAAGGATAACTATCTTCCATACTCCGAATTATTTCTAACACTAACCTCGGGCATAGTGCGTGTTCTAAGTTTATAATTTTTAGGTTCCACCTATTCACCCCCCCCCTCTAGGCGACTTTCAATCATTAATGGTGCCGGTAGCGCAAGCCGCCGATGAATGGAAGTAGGGACGTTCTGCCCGAAGCAGTATAAATATTGCGTCCACCGTGCACGTCGTCCAGAGTCCGAAACACGCACAACAAATTTACTTGTTGGAGCGAGGTTCGAAACACCAATAGTTGGTGCGCCAGGTAGGGGCCTGTGTGTTCCCAACGAAATTCTTCAAGCTCCGGATGGCTAGCCGCGACGATAATTGGTCTCCCGGAACGGCGATTCGTTTCAGGAACCTCGGTTTCTCCTTCATTGGTAAAGGCGAAGCAGTCAAGGCCCTAGAAGCCCGACTCCCTCCGCCAAGGGATCTCGGCACGACCATGAGGGCCAGCGGCGTCCCCCGCATCGACAACATCAGGAGCGGCCATCTGCTTCGGCAGCCTCGTTTTCTTCATCAACTAGGAGGGCGATATGCCACCCCCCATCTCTTCCTCTCTAGGCGGGTGGCATGGCGACTTGTTCTACGTCGGTCATCGGAACGTGCCAGCCTTCACATGGTGCATCTATTTCATCAATTGTCCCTAATTCTAGGACTGGGGACTAGAGAAGGGAAAGTAGAGGAAACAAGTCAACGATCTCCTAAAAGCCCTAGTGTGAATGAAGGACCAAGGCTTGATGAGTCCGAGGTGATCTGGGCCATCATGTGCCTCTATGTGTAGCCTCTGAGGTAGCGCTCGAGGTATCATGACTCTTATTGAGGACTCATCCTACCCAATGTGGATGAGCGAGGAGCTGACCGACGAGGATGTCCATCACCGTGTAGCGGTGGTCATTGTAGGGAATTTGCAATGGGTCATGGTGGTGCACCCCTCACCCTTCACGAAGGATGTGCCTTTCGATATAGTAAGTGTGTGCATTTTTTGTAGAGGTCTATGAAGGTGCTCTCAAGAAGGCATCAAATTTTGACCCTACTATCATAACAGTCTTAACGATCCTTGCTAGAAGACAAGGAGGCGATGACACAACGTCGTCTAGCTATGCTCAATAGAGCGTGCATATGGTATATGGACGTGAAAAACACTATTTTTAGACTGTATTATTTACATAGTTAAGTTTAAAATAGGGAATGAGATAGTGAGTGCCATAAAATGTCTGCTAGAGACAGCCTAATCATATCACTGTCAATAGGCACATTTGTTCAAATGAGCATGAGTTAATAATTACTAACTCGATTTTAGCTGCTATTATTACCTTTTAGTTTTAGTTGTTCGTGCTTTTTTTGGACACTTTGCCAATACATGCATTTTCCCACATTTTTTACTATGCATATTCTTGTTGACTTCAGGGCAACAGGCAGATGGTGCAACAAAAGCAAAATACAATTGCAACTCGACGAATTGCCAAAGTCTTCCTATATCAAGCACCAATTTCAATGGTCGTCCTGCGTTATATTTTTATAAATAACCCCTTACATCTATCTCAAATTAACCCACTGCATCAAAAAAAAGTGGTGCAGGAGGTGAGTGTTGGGGGCCTTCATCTTCCGAAGGTCCTCAAAAACACAACTAATATGTTTTCCAAGTATAATAGATTCACAGGGACCTTCGGCCTCGGAATGAAGCTGTACACAATATGAAAAGTGTGGTCTGGGAGAAGGATGAACCGGTTCCGAGGCTACATATGGAGAAGCTTCGGCTCAGCAGTGGAAAATGAAACCAACTTAAAGAGGAAAAGGCCATCTAGTCCTCGATAGATCGTCCTTAAGTCAATAGTAAATATCAAGGGCATGGATGTAATTTTACACAGGCTGCGTCCTGTGCCTATAAATAGATGAACAGTAACATCGTACTGTTCAGACTGTCATGTATTCATTTGCACGTCGTACTTGGATTCTCACCTTCTGCCTGAGTCGAAGGTACAAATGTAATTCAATATTGTTCATATTTACTCATGATGATATAATAAAAATATGTTAATGGTATTATATAATTATTCATGTCATTTTCCATATTTCATATGTTTCAACTTTCATTATTATATACAGAGATAATGAAGGTACGTCCTTCATAACCTTTGTCTAAAGATCATTATATCCGAAGGGAGATAATGCTTCAAAGGACGAAGGTCTATAACCATTAACATTTTGTGTTGTCTTGTTCTTAACTCATAGCATTTGAGAACAAGTGACCAACATTGGCGCCCACCTCCGGTGAACTCATTCGACCACCTTCGGCAAGTTGTGACCTTCGTCATGCCGCTGAAGAAAGCTTTAGGGCTAGGGGTTGCACTGCAGCCACTGGACGTCAATCAGGAAACACTACGTGAAGCCAGAAGTCAAAAAAGGAAGGCTACAAGTCCAGCACCTCAGGAGGAGGAGTTGGACCAAGAAATAAGGGACCTAGAAGCCAACCATCAGCAGGTCTAGAGGAAGAAGGAGAAGATGCTTCGTCTCTCCGATCTGCAGAAGAAGATCGATGAAGCTGCTAAGGAAATGCGTCATCTCACTCAAGATGACCAGGACCGAAGACCTCAACGCAGAGAGCTTCGTTAGGACAATCCTTACGATGATGATGAATGGTATGATAATTTCCATCATGGAAATTTTGCTTTTGATGATGCTTCTCCTCTGTCAGCAGAACTACAGGCTACCCCATGGCCCCCATCTACAAGCCACCCCAGCTCCCCATGTATGATGGGCACTCAGATCCGAAGCAGTTTCTGATGAGCTACGAAGCAACTATATCTTCATATGGGGGCAATACTGCAGTAATGGTGAAGTCCTTCGTCATGGCAGTCAAGAATGTCGCATAAACCTGGTACTTCTCTCTTCAGCCAGGAACAATCACATCATGGCAGAAGCTGAAGGACATGCTGATCACCAGTTTCCAAGGGTTTCAGACGAAGCCAGTTACTACTCAAGCTTTGTTCCAGTGCACGCAAGACCACGAAGAATACCTCCAGGCATATGTCCGAAGGTTCTTGCATCTGAGAGCACAAGTGCCCACAGTACCCAATGAAATCATAATTGAGGCCATGATAAAAGGGCTTCAGCCAGGACCTATGGCTCAATACTTCGCTAGGAAACCTCCTCGGACCATGGAGAAGCTGCTTCAGAAGATGGATGAGCATCCGAGCCGATAATGATTTTCGCCAGAGAAGGGAAGAAGCTTATAGGTTTTCTGAGATGACTAGGGGCTTCGGAGGAAGAATCCACCCCACGCATGTCAGATCAATCCATAGCTCCAGTCAGAGTGATGACAGAGGAAGCCAGTTTCAGAGGCCCCAGCATAGCTCACAGTCTTCAGGGCAGCAGCAAAGCTCTTTCAGGCCACCAGCTCCAAGGGGCAGAGGCGGCAGGGGCTTCAGAGGAAGGTATGGGGATCAGCCCATAAGGTTTTATTGTTTATTATGTGGTGAAGACAAGGGCCACACTACAAGAACCTGCCAGGTCACCATTCATAAACAGAAGGAGATTGCCGAAGCAGAGGCATAGAAAAATCAGCCAAAGCAGGTCTTACATACTTCTTCGTGCTACTCTCTCTATATACCAGAATACGTGGGTAATCAACCTACAGCCTCTGTTGCTTCAGCAAGTCATTCACAAGCTTCCTGGCCCCAGCTCCCACTACCACCACCATTGCCACCCACTCATATCCGAAGCCAGCAGCCAGAAGGGCATCAGCATGCCCAACAGCAGCGCGACTTCAGGGAGGAATCCGAAGCTCGTACAGTCAACAGCACTGTACCAAAAATCGAAGCATATATACTAAGGAATATCCTACTTTTGTTGAACTTTTATCTTCTATGCCACTTTATTCTTGTAATGAAGAACTTAATTTCAATTCCATCTAATAATTGTGCCTATGCCTTTCTCATGGATTTAAGAGCTCGAAAGACGTTTTTAAGAAAACGGAGTAAATTCCGAAGCTCAAAAAGTCGTTCCTAAGGGGGCGCAGAGTAAGTTTTCTGCTCAAAAGTCGTTCCTAAGGGAATGCTGAGCCAAAAATTGACGAAGCTACAAAAGTCGTTCCTAAGGGGGCACAGAGTAAGTTTTCTGCTCAAAAGTCGTTCCTAAGGGAATGCAGAGCCAAAAATTGACGAAGCTACAAAAGTCGTTCCTAAGGAGGCGCAGAGTAAGTTTTCTACTCAAAAGTCGTTCCAAAGGGAATGCAGAGCCAAATACCGCCAAAATATAAGGCGAAGAAGTTTAAAAGTCATTCCTAAGGGGATGCATAACTTATACCACCAAAATAGAAGGTGAAGAAGCTCAAAAGTCGTTTCTTAGGGGATGCAGAGCTTAAAGACTCAAAAGACGTTCCTAAGGGGATGCAGAGTCTTCCGTGTTCCAGTATGGGCGTACGTGTGGGTGTTCAAACATTATCATCATATTGCATCACATCATCGCATCATTTAGCATAGCATCACATCATACATCATGCTGCATCAGCAGAAAGATCGAATACGAAGCAAATCTTCAGCAACACTTCGTTTAAAAATTTGCTAAGGCATGAAGCAAACTTCGAGTGATAATTCTATCAGATCTGTCTTAGAAGGGGGCTTCTTTCTTTACGAAGCATGAAAAGAAGGGAAGGTGTTTTTTTGCCGAAGGCTCAAAAAGCGGTATGTGCGTAAATTTCATGCATCGCAAAGAAATATATTACAATAGTTACATGTTTGATTCTTGTTCCACACATCAAATGATACATAGTTCCAATACAATGAAAACCTAATCTTCTTTAAGAACTTTATCAGCAGCTTCGTGTAGCAGTTTGTCGACAACTTCATCAATGATGGAGTTGGCAACACTCATTATATCCAGTGCTTCCTTTATCTCCGGATCAGCCAGGGGATTATACGGCTCCGGCAACGGTGATAGCTCAGCTGTAGTAGGTAAACTATTAGTTTGAAGTCAAAATTTAAGTGCCGAAGCTAAAATTCAAAAACAATACCTATGCGCCTTTCTCGCTCAGCAACCTCTTCAGCTCGCCTAGCTTCTTCTCGGGCGTTATGGATGTCTTTTTCATTCTTTCTTATAATTTCATGGGCCAATTCTCGGCCACCGTTCACCCAGACATCAGAATAAAACTTTTCGCCCATTAAAGTTGCTTCAGCTGAAGGGTCCTTCGTGTCGTTTATGGAAAAGGCGGCTTCGGCTTGAGCTGCAGCTTTCACGTGCTCACATCCAGCCTTTTCCAGAATAGCTACAACTCCCCGGGCACCGGAGAAAGCACAAATATCTCCGCGATCATTCAAAATTTCCTCGAAAGCTTTGGCTTCCCCACTTATCCACTCGATAACGCCTTCAGGGTCGCCTCGAATAAAATTTTCCTCAGAAGAATAAGCACCAACTTTGGAAAAGCTAGTTTTTAATTTCTTCACACAGTCCAAGGATTTTTCAAAACATCTTTCCTTGGATTCGCGAAGTTCTTCAACATTTTTCTCTAGCTTCTTCTTCCAATATTCACTGATCTCTTGGCTAGCCTGTGCGAGCGCGCAGTTCTCATTAGCTTCCGCAAGCTTCTTCCGACGATCTTCGATCTCGACCTTTTGAGCTTCGGTCTGAGCATGGTATTTGGCTTCATCTTCTTTCACTTTACTTACCAGAGAAATTAAAATCTTATCTTTCTCTAAAGCTTCATTTCTCAGCTCAATCACCTCTGAACGAAGGTTGTTCAGAGCTATTGTGCAGCTCTCGTCTTCGGCGTTCTTTTGTGCCCTCAAGGCATTGCTAAGAATCAAGCCTTGCAAGAAAAAGAAAGTATTAAGCATGACAATGAAACACTTTATTTTCAACTTTAAAAATTAGCAGCTTCAGTACCTTTATACTATTGTATGCAAGGCTATCAGCAAGATCATCCTTCGACATGGCCGAAAGGCCTTCCTCAAGCTTTGGAAATCCCATACTTTTGGCTATCTCCCGGCAAACGGATATTTCTTTATTGTCCGGGAGACAATACAGGAAATCATCTTTGTTAGTGCCATTGAACACTAGGGCCCCCTTTGGATATTTTAGTTTCTAGGCGTAGTGTCTGGCTTCTAAGATCTCTTCTTTGGATAACTTTTTCCCCGAATCATGTCGAATAATGTAATCAACATCTTCGGCCAGAGCTTCAGGGGCAGGAGATTTTGCTTTTTCTATCTTATTTTGCCCTGCTACCATATCGGTATCTGAAGTTTGTTGCTCAGCTTTATCTTCAGGCGCAGAAGCCTTCGTCTCAATGGACACTGAAGGCCCAGCTTCGGCTTCGGCCTGGACTTTGACAGCTTCGGCAATTTTCTTAACAGGAGCAGGGCTCAAAACCTTTGTTGTCTCCATCACAGCGTATAGCACGCTGGCCATCCTCATTCTCTTGAGGGTTACGGCAGGAGCCTTTTGCACTTTCGGCAATTATGCCTCTGCTAGTGGGCTCAGAATTTCTGGCATTTTCACTGTTTTTTCAAATTTAGGCTCTTCGGCCACATCATCCTTAACTTCGGCTGGCTCGACTATAGGCATCTTCGGCACTACAATCGATTCTTTAGCGCCCTGCACGGTGGAAGCAACTTGTTTTGCTTCGGCAGTAGAGGAGGTCCCTTCACCAAATTCAGGCACTATGGCTGTTTCAATATATCGAGATCGGTGGGTCAGAACCTTTATTTTCTTGCCCTTCGGCGCATCTGGGGTGGCTAAAGCGGTAGTTTTTTCTCTTTTTCCCTTGCCTTTTCAAGGGGTAGCGGTAATCAGGGTACACGAAGCCAATTGCATCAAACACCCTGTTCAATCTTTTCTTGCCCCGACCACCAAAGGCTGCGGACAATGCATCATCTTCGGCCTTCGAATATGTCCCAAGCAGCTCGTCGCTGGTAGCTTCAATGCATTTCAACCAGTCATCATTTGGTTCGTCAAATTTCTCCCTGAATCTGAAGGTATATTTCAATCGAACTAAGCCACCTTCACTGGATCCCGTAGTAGTTTCCTTCGGCATCTCCCAACTATTCACAAGTGGCCACACCCTATAGGCTATGTGCTCTTAGACTATATCTCTTGTGCCAATGAAGGCACAAACATTGCTGAAGGCTTTTTGACATGCTTCGACGTCACCTTCGATAGCCACCTTTGGCCTTCGAAGGCCGAAGCGAGACCAGATGGGGCGCTAAATGATTTCCTTGATATCATCCCTTTCAATCAGATCATTTTTGACATAAAACTACTCCTCCATCCAAGCCCCAGGCCACCTTTTTTGGTAAGTTGGCACCGGGTAGCTTGCATTAGGACGAGCAATGAATTCGTATTGTTCTTTGTCGGTAGCCTTTGTCTCGTATAGTAGCTCGTGCATATTGCAAAAGCATTTTGCACTCGGCTCCAGTCCTTGGCTTCTTACAGCCCAGACAAACATCCCCATCCTAATTATAGCTTCGGGGGTAATCTGATGAAGGAAAATCTGGAATATCTTAAACACTTCAACTACAAATTTGCTTAACGGGAACCAAAGGCCCACCTTTAAGAAGCTTCAGTAAATAACAACTTCATTCTCCTCGGGAGCAGGGGCAGTGCTGTCTCCTCCGACCCTCACGATAGACATATTACGAAAATATCTCCCTCTCATGGCGTCAATATGACTTTGTTTAATGGTCGATTTACCGAAGATAGTATGGCTTGGCCGCCAGGGCCGATCCTCAGAATCTTCATCTCTACTTTCCACATCATAACTATCACTGTCATCAGAATCTTTAGACAAACCCTCCATTATTTTCTTAGTAATTTTTTCTGCATTCGTTTTCGCCATAGACTCATAAAACCCAGCAATAAAAGGATCTGCAACTTTCTTCTCTTCATACAGCTTCTTCTCCTCAGTCATCTTCTCCTCAGTTATCTTCTTCTCCTCACCAGTCATCTTCTCCTCAGATATGAAGCAAGCACGACTTTAAACCAAAGCTCGAAAAATCAAGCAAGAGCTTGTAAGCAAGAGTTAAAAATTTGAGAAAATAAGTAAGCAGCAGAAATGGCGCATCAAATGCTGCCGCTGTGGGTTCTTTTATACGTCTAGCGCTTTGTAACTTGGTGGGCCCCGTTTATCATTGACTTTCGCTATTCTAGCGAAGGGAAGGTGTTTTTTCGGACCTTCGGCTTAAGGCCTTCGTTCACGTCGCAGTCTGAATTCGTTATTGTAACAAATTAATACTGCCAGGGGCTACTGTTGGGGGCCTTCATCTTCCGAAGGTCCTCAAAAACACAACTAACATGTTTTCCAAGTATAATACATTCACAGGGACCTTCGGCCTCGGAATGAAGCTATACACAATAAGAAAAGCGTGGTCTCGGAGAAGGATGAACCAGTTCCGAAGCTACATATAGAGAAGCTTCGGCTCAGCAGTGAAAAATAAAACCGACTTAAAGAGGAAAAGGCCATCTAGTCCTCGATAGATCGTCCTTAAGTCAATAGTAAATATCAAGGGTATGGATGTAATTTTACACAGGTTGTGTCCTGTGCCTATAAATAGATGAACAGTAACACCGTACTGTTCAGGCTGTCCTGTATTCATTTGCACGTCATACTTGGATTCTCACCTTCTGCCTGAGCCGAAGGTACAAATGTAATTCAATATTATTCATATTTACTCATGATGATATAATAAAAATATGTTAATGATATTATATAATTATTCATGTCATTTTCCATATTTCATATGTTTCTACTTTCATTATTATATAATGAGATAATGAAGGTACGTCCTCCATAACCTTCGTCTGAAGATCATTATATCCGAAGGGAGATAATGCTTCAAAGGACGAAGATCTGTAACCATTAGCATTTTGTGTTGTCTTGTTCTTAACTTATAGCATTTGAGAACAAGTGACCAACAGTGAGGTTCGAACCCAAGCCCTGATGGAAAAAGAGCGAGAGACACTGAGTGAAGTCATTGAACTAGTAGAACATCATGGTTAATTGTTTTTAATATTGAATATAATTTGTATATATGTACATACGAGTTTTGTAAAATAAAAAATATATATAATCATGCCGGGCCCGATCAACACTACAGGTCGAGGCTACGGCCCAAGCACGACACAACGATCATGTCGGGCTGGTCCAGGCACTATTAAATGGGCCGTGCCCCGGACCTGCCCACCAGACACGGCCCATTTGGTCATCTATACCTCCGCACGATAATGATGATCCTTGCCTCAGTTGTCGCCACCTCGTTCGTCATCCTACTTCTTTTCTATCTCCCCTCATGCCTCCGCCTCCACGTCACCCATTCTCGGTAAAGGGCGTGGGAGCAGGCGCCTCCTCCCGGTATTCGTCTGATATCAGCCCCGACACCGACCCGTGCAATGGCTATTGCACGTCCACGAGGGTGTTTCACAGCATGCACGCACCATCGTTTTCGCCGTTGTAAGGAAAATGGACCCCGGGCCATTTGGCTAATCGAGTTTTGGTGTTTGATGAACAACACAATCTGTGAACTAATATGTTTGCTAGTGTTTATAATTATAGTTCACAGGATGCGAAGAGAATTGGACCAAGGCAATGAGGATGCAACACCTCAAAAGAAGACATAAAAAGATGCATAGGAGTTCAATACTCAAGAACTAAAGAAGCCCGAAGAAATCAGCAAAGGAATCCAAGATGCGGGCTGTCAGCCAGCGCCTGGTGGCGCACCGGACATTGATGTCCGGTGTGCACCGGACTGTCCGGGGTAGCACCGGACAGTCTGCGTAGAGAGGTCACGGACAGGCGCTCTCTGGCTGTAGCACCGGACTGTCTGGTGTACACCAGACTGTCCGGTGTGCCACGGGCAGACGGCAACGGTCGGATCCAACGGTCGACTGCTACAGGCGCCAATGGTCGGCTGACGTGGCGTGCACCGGACACTGCACAGTAGATGTCCGGTGGTGCACCGGACTGTCCGGTGCACCCGACGACAGAAAGCTGCTACTTTCTGTCCAACGGCTAGTTTGGGGTGTGGAGGCTATAAATAACACCCCAACCGGCCATTCTCAAGTGTGAGAGCCCAAGCAACATACCAAGACACATAGTGCATATTTCCAAGAGCTCAAACACCCAAGTGCTTAATAGAATCACTCGGTGATTAGCGTAGGTGCTTTGCGAAGTGCTTAGGTTAGTTAGACCGCTTTAGCGCTTGCTCTAGGTGAACCCTAGTTAGTTGAGTGAGTTTTGTAAAACCACACAACCCCTCGGCTCTTGCGTGAGTCGTTGTAATTGTACCGAGTGGGGCGAGAGTCTTGCGAGACCGTGACAACCGCGTTTGTGTCACGGCCGCCACCGTGTACCGGAGGGAACGAGGCCCGCGGCATTTTCGGCCGGAAGCTCGATAGTGGAGACGGCGGGGAGCGTTCGAGAGGAGCCGGAAGCGGAGCACCACTTGAGCGTGGAGAAGGCTCGCGGCTCTCTACGGAGTTACTCGACCGTGGTGCTTGGCCCTCGCGTGGGCTTCCCTTTGCGTAGGGGCACCAACGAGGATTAGTCGGGACCTTGCGTGGTTCCGGATACCTCGGTAAAAATACCGGCGTCATCCACGAGAGTTTGCTTCTCTACTTAGCTCTTTACATTCCGCATTTATATTAAGCATTTAAGTTTCAATCTTATAGTCATACTTATTTAGTGTAGATTGAAACTTAGCCTTTGCGGTAGAGATAGCAACACTTAGACAAAACCTAGGTTGCACATTCTAGTTTTGATTATTTGCATAGGTTTTGCTCTAGGGATTTATTTGTGGCCTAGTTTAGTAAAAGTTTTAGGAGTCCTAATTCACCCCCCCCCCTCTTAGGCGTCACCCGTTTCCTACAGTCGTCGTTGGACGTCCCGTTCATCTTCTCGCCCTTCGCTCTGTTCTTCCTCCCCAACCTGCTACCCCTGCCCACGATCACAGTCGCAAGCCGACCGACGCTTATCGACGCGGGTACAGGCGAGTCGGTCTTGCTCCTAGCTTTTCTTCGTGCGTGCCTCCGAGGAGGACACGATGGCGTCTGCCACGCTTAGGTTATCTTGGCAATGACAAGTCCAGATCTGAAATATTGGACAACCAAGGCCCGTAGCGCGACAGTAGTCGGCATATGCTACGGAGTTGGTGGTGGTGTGTCGCCTCGGCGGGTCTAGGGCTAAAAGGCACTCGCATTCTCTCGCCTTTTTGGACCGACGTTTGGTGTGGGTGACTCTCGGTTTGGAGCTACTCTGGTTGTGCTTCTTTCTCCGCTTGTGTGCTCTCTCCCTATATGTATCTAGCGATATACTACCTATGTCGCTTCCAGATGTACATGTCTTCGTCTTATCGTTCTCCGGCAACGAACAAGTATGACTGCCTCTTCCCTTTCCATCCTGCTCTACAAAACTTTGGAAGTGGAGGAGGCAAGAAATGAGGGTCCCTGATTTGCTGCCTATGATACCCATTCGATGGCTCAGCATCGTCTGTCTACATGGTCTTTCCTTTACCATGACTCGACATCGCCTGTCTACATGACGTTTTCTTTACCACGATGTCGACTCGATTAGTCAAATAAAAAAATTATACAAAGAGCAGAGACAATCAATAAAAAATCTTAAGATCTTTTTGATAGATAATTTATGTGTGTATTATTATGAGCCGTCGCAACGTATAAGCAACCGACTAGTTTCCATTAAAGCATGAGTCGCCTAAATAATATCAACTCATTTAGGGCTGATTTGATAATCAGGCATCACCAGAGGATCTATGGAGAAAAATCCTTTTGCTATTTAAAATTAAATAACAAAAAGATTCCTCTCCCATAGATCCTCATAATCCCTGGTCAACAAATCAGTCCTCCACAAGGGGATTCCTCTTCAATAGATCCCCGTAATCCCTGATCACCAAATCAGCCCTCCACATATCGTAATAAAAGTCAATGAACCATTCGACATCCGATCAACAATCCCGCATATAGTACGATGCAAATTTGCCCCCCTCTACAACTAAAACACAGGTCATGAATCGGATTCCAGTTTCGCGCGAGTTCCAAGAGTTCCAACATTTGGTCTTTTTATTCCAAACAACAGCTAAAAGAAAATGGCCATCAAAACTGCAGCCTCTTATCTAGGCTACTACTGGTACTGGAGGAACGAGTACGAAGATCAGTGCTTGGCGCTCACAAGAGCCATGTGAGCGATCAGATCCAGAACACGGTTGCTGTCAAAGCAAACAAATGATCTTAGCAGCGTGGAAGGTGTACCCTTCAACAAATAACGAACGAAACAAGTAGCGAACTCTTACCTGTAGCCCCACTCGTTGTCATACCAAGACACGAGCTTCATGAAGGAAGAGCTCAGTCCAATACCAGCCTTGGCATCAAAGATGCTTGACCTGATATACAAAAGGCAATGGTAGTGATTTCAGCTACATTCCAACCCACAGGCCAAAATTAGGTTGCGTCGCTGGATCAAAATAGTCACCTTGAATCACCAACAAAATCATTGGAAACAACATCCTCGTCTGTGTAGCCAAGAATACCTTTGAGTGCACCCTCTGATGCCGTCCTGAAAAAAAAAATTGTGTAAGATCCACTGTAGGTTGGTCGACAATATGCACATGGTTCTCTCTGCACAAATCTTAGGAATAGTGCATCAGAACACACTTCAAATGAATTTCACACAGAATTTCCAGTGTGACCAGATTAGCGCGCGCATGCGATTGAGCTATCCACAGTCGAAATGTGAAGCCTACAGTGAGCAAGATGTTGGACCGAGATATTTTGTTACCCCTCTCTAGATCTAACACATGCTAGAACTATCTCTAGTTGATGTGAATCATGTGCTCCACAGTATAAACTGCTATGGTCATTTTGTGAGCCTTGAAATCATTTATTACTAATTTATCAAGAGGTTGTGTTTCCACTCATAGGAATAACAAACCAGACGGAAATAATAAGGTACTTCTACATACTTGATGGCTGCTTTCACATCATCATAGGAGGCGCTTTTCTCAATCCGGCATGTCAAATCCACAACAGAGACATTTGGTGTTGGAACTCGGAAAGCCATACCAGTGAGCTTTCCATTCAACTCAGGCAGGACTTTTCCAACAGCCTGACAATAAAGTGAAACCAGTAAGTGCAAAATTTGATTCTAAAATAAGCATGGTGTGCCTTTGGCTTCAACTACCTTTGCTGCACCAGTGGAGCTGGGAATTATATTTTGGGCAGCACCACGTCCTCCTCTCCAATCCTTCATCGAAGGACCATCAACAGTCTTCTGGGTGGCTGGACATGGTAAAGTAACATTTTCATGACAATCATTTTTTGAAAATGCACGAAAATGGCAAATGACTTAACAGGTAGACACTGGATAAAAGTCAGTTGCCAACCTGTTGTTGCATGAACAGTTGTCATAAGGCCTTCCACGATGCCAAATTCCTCATGGACTACCTGCACACCGTCGTTAACAGATCAGTGTTTGGAAAGGCAGAAAATAAGCACAAGAGCCATTTTTATTGTGATTGTCAAGAACTGTTGTTGGCAGAAACTGGACACTGGGAAACAGACAGCAATAAGAAAAATGACCTTGGCAAGTGGAGCAAGGCAATTGGTAGTGCAACTTGCATTAGAAACAACATTCATCTTTGGATCATAGCTATTCTCATTAACTCCAACTACAAACATGGGAGCATCGGCTGATGGTGCAGATATCACCACTTTCTTTGCACCACCCTGTAAATAAGACAGCAGAAACCTCAACATATTTCGATATGAAAAGATATGTAGTTAGTTAATAGATGTCATTGTTGAAGACTGGTGGTAGTCTGGTACACAAACCTTTAAGTGTGCTGATGCTTTATCAGTTGTCGTGAAGACACCAGAAGATTCAACAACATATTCAGCCCCAAAGTTACCCCATGGAATCTCTGCAGGATCTCTGGAATATAGAAGCAAAATGTTGTGAATTCTTAGACATATCTTGGGAGTAAAAAATGGTAAAACGGTAAAACTGCAGACCAAGAAATAGTAGTGCAAAACACAACAAATCATTATATGACTATGATAAGCGCAAAAGATGGTAGTGGTGCATTACTCCAGAAATACAAAAGTGTCATGCTTGTGCTCCAAAAATAGCATAAGTATAATGTTTACAAACATTGTATGTCTACATAAAATGCTGGACATTTTAATAGACTGCATGGCAAGCTTGCAAGTTATAAAGTGTGATGAGTTGTGTCTACAAAACAGACTGAAATAAACATTTCTCAAGTGATTACAAGTAATTCAAGCACAATCTATCAATAGCAAAGAAAAAGGTATCTACCCACAAGTATTCACTAAATCCAACCTTACTAGAACAACTGCAATACAACAATGTCATGTACAATAGGCAAATAAGATACTGATGTGAACTCAATGCACATTACCTTTTGCTTGTAATTGTGACCTTCTTCCCATTGATCTCAAGGGTTGAATCATCCATGACACGAATAGAACCTTTAAACGGGCCATGAGTGGAATCATACTTGAACATATAGGCCTGAAAAGGGGGAGATTATATAGAAAACACAAACAATACCAAACCTCATGCATATAAATTGACAGTTGTTAAACCAACAGTGAAGTAAAAAATGTAATAGAACTAAAAAATCTGCTGGTTCCACATTAGCTGCATTGTTCCAGTGAATAATGTGCATTCACTTGACATACAGAATTTGGAAGCTTGTTGGAAGAATAGAAAACAATGCTTTTGTAAAGAAAAAGAAAAAGAAAACATCATGAAGGATCAGTATAGCAGTTATTTTGTAAAGCTACCGCTGCATATCATACTTAAGCAACTATGTGAAAGCACATGAAACATAACATAAATGGGCTAACAGAAATTTTGGTTTGCATCAGATTAACGAGAATTATTTCAATTAATCTAGTGTTGTAGTCAGGGCCGTAACTGTGTATCTCTGCTCAGGTAGAGCTGTTGCCAAATGATCAGAAGGAAAATGCAAACAAAACTCTTAATTAGCTTATTGCTGTCAAATGAAACTTCCAGAATCTGACAATTGAAATATTATAACCAAAATAAGAATTAGCTTCCTTACCATGTACTTAGCATCAATGAAAGGGTCATTCACAGCCACAACTTCAATATCATCTCTGCTGGTTGCAATTCGCAGGACCAACCTGCCAATCCGCCCAAACCCTACAGTAACAAGAAAAGAGGGGGCAATAACAAATCAGAAATAGGATATGATATAATCCACCTAGTCCATACTTGCATCCAACTGCAAAGTAACTCAGAAAGCAAAGAATGATCTATTTGCTAGATGTAGTTAGCTAGTGCAACGAATACTCAACCAGGAACTAAAAACTGCCTTTGTAAAACCTTAAAACATGACATCTCAAGTAGTGTGATTGCAGCGCACACTAGATATTGGTGAGAAAGGCCAGCCAAGCCTAAGACAAAACACATAGACCAGCAAAAGCCCAAGGCGGTCAACGGTCGATCTGTCTCATTCAGATCACAATACAACAGTTTCCAAGTCATTTTAGTTCCTACAACTGTACATAAAAGAACTCACCGTTGATGCCAATCTTTGTCTTCTCCCCACTCGAATATTCTACAGAGAAACAAAGGAAGAAGAAAATTACAAATCCACCGCAGGCTGCACAACTCACATGAAACGTTTGGACGGGGAGCACGACAGCTACTTACGTGGCACGGCAGGGGGCGCCTGCGTGGCTATCGCCCTCAGCGGCTCGAGGTTCCTCGCACTTCAATTCACAGTGAGTTAGACGGACAATAGCAATGCCTGAAACTACATTTACAAGGCCATAGTGACTACGGCGTTGAAAGCAAGCACTTACGCCGAAGAGGAGGCCCTGATGTAGGGGAAGGCGCAGCCGAAGTGAGCTGAGCCAGTGCTTCTCACGCACGAGACCTACAAGTACAAGCATGACAGCCAAATCGCATCAGTGGGGGCGCTGCAATGTGCTAGGAATCATAGGTCATTTCGTCAGGGATGAGGATGAGGGCATTGCAATCAACCAAGCAGGAAACTGATGCCCTCCCGAGGCGCACCTGGAACGAGCTCGGGACAAAACTCCGAGTTCCCAGAATTTTTGAAATAAAACAAAAAATAGTACGGTGAGAAAACCCCGATTCCCTGAAGCCTGCAGTTTCGCACTCCAAACAAACGGCCGGAACGCGGGGGAGAAGCGGAGAACATGTCGGCCTAGCACACGGTCGAGCGCTCCGCCGAACCGCTGCCGCCAGACTTGGACCGGGGCCAAATCTAGGCGCGGCAATGAATCCGAGAAAGGAACCCGCGACCCACCCACCCACCCACCCGCGCGAACGAGCGAGCGAGCGAGCTGCTCCAGCGAATCGAAAACGATACGGAAGGCGAAAAAAAATACCCGGCATGCACGCGGGAGACAGAGAGCACGGGGGGGTGTACCTTGACGGGGTCGGACGCGGCGACGCGGGATCCGGCGGCGACGGCGCGGAGGGGCGCGGAGAGCGCCGCCATGGGTGGAGGTGGGGAATGGGAGTGAGCGGGCCTGCGCGTACGGTGTGCTAGGGTTTGACCGACGCCGCGAGGAGGAGGGGGGGCAGGAGCGAGGAGGCGAGCGGGCAGCGGAGGGCGGAAGGTGGTGGCGCCGCGGAAGCGTGTCTGCGTGTGATCGTTCCTCGTTCGTATAAAAAGGAAGAGGAAAATGTAATAAAATATTTTAAAAAAAAAGTGGCCTGCGCAGCGGAACGTGCAACGCCCCCCGCCGGCCCGGGTGGGTAGGTGGCGGTGGCGGTTGTCCGTGCGACCGCGCTGCGTTCGGCTCGGTCGTGGGGCCCTTCACGTTCTCTTCTCGCGTCCTGCTGCGCCTCTGCAGTTCAGTTTGCTTCGCCTACCCCCACAGGCCACAGCACCTCCCGTGCTCTAATATACTCCTAACCACTCCGGTAAAGGACAACCAGGGGTCCCATCAAGCTGCGATTAGTAGTAATTAACAAAGGAGATCAATTTCCATTCGTCTGTATGGCTCTATGCGGCTAGATTTGACCGCATCGATGTTTCTCCCACCCAGCTGATTTCGATTTTGCCTTCGTATTCTCCTGTGCCCTCTCACGTTTCGTGATTAGTTTTTTTTGCTCAATTACGCGTCGCCTAGGGTTTGGGCACTGATCGTGAGCACCGACATCTTAGGCGGAGCCCGTAAAAACGGTGGGTAGGTGGTGTTGCTGTCGTGATGTCATTGTTCTTAACAATTTGGAGATGCACCACGAGAACACCCCTTGTCTACTGATGCAGGTTCTAATTGCTTTGTGCGTTGTTCTGTCTCTGAGTCTCACTATAATTTACGTACTCTATTAAAACACATTAATCTAAAAAGTCTAAAGATTTGTTTAGAGTGTGGAGATTATTTTTTCTGCTCCTGTGTCTTTAATATAAAAGTAAATTGGTTTCTACAAAAAAAATATAAATGATTCTTGAGAATTTTGCGTCGTAATAGACTCCGAGAACTGTAGAGCTGTCGAGTAATACATGGTGATCAAGGTTTTGAAGAGGTATTCCTCGGGCAGGGGAGGATATTTGTTGTTGGTTATTCACCCTTGTTTTTCCTAGGGGCGGACCTACAGGAGGGTCCAGGTGGGCCGCGGCACACCCTAAGCCGGCCCACCAAGACCCCGCCCTCGTACCCTTCGGTCTTCATGCTCACGCGTTTGAGAAGAAGCACGAGCAGCATCCTCCTCTCTAGCATGTTAGAGAAACTTGTGACATTTCTCGAGTTCAAGGATAACATCGTGGACTAGGAAACCAAAACCAAAGTAATTGATTAGGACTAACAATGTTGGTCTAGGGCTCTAGGCAGCCAATTTATCTTACTGGAGTTTGATTGATATTCAATAAGCAAATTCTCCTGTTGGTTGCTATTAAAGTTGTAAGTTAAAGTTTCTATTGGAAATTCCTGTTAGAGCTGCAGGTTGGGATGCTAGATGGTGGAAAAGATAATTTTACTTTAAAATTATATGTTATACATATAAAATTTTATATGAAAAAAATTCTTGTGGCACACCCTCAGTAAAAACCTAGGTCCGCCACTGGTTTTCCATAGTTGCAATAGATGTACCAGACTAGGTTAGAGTGCGTTTTTGACACTTTGGAAGCATAACATGCAAATGAAAATTCATGTTTGGACTCCTTGGGGATGTAATTGCTATAATTAGGCCACAAGTGTGTAGCTCAATTCAATAAGGAAGCTAAGATAGTATGTAGAGATGACATGTGGTTTTAGTCTTATATTGTTCATCTATATAAGATAGAACTAACTTATATGTAGGAGTGTTCCATACTCTTTACATTAGACAAATAAAGGGTTATAGAGAATGCCGCGCGCGTGCATGCACGCTCGCGTTATTTATCGCGTGACTTGTGACTTGTGAAAGTGTGCAATCACGTCATGACGTTTATATGGTTATCAAATACCCCACACCTAGACTGTCACGTCAACCGAGAGTAATGGCCACGCACATTACATGCGAGATCTCCGGGCGGTTGCATGTAGAGATATTCTAGGGGACGGTTACTGAAATTTAGTAGATCGAATGCGGCATCGACTTGTCCTCTTCTTCTCATCTCTCTAAGTCGCCGCTTCTCTGCCGTGCAGCAGATCAAGGGAGAGGGTGTCTCTGAACCAACGCTGATGTTTTGACAACCTGCACGGGTGCCGACGAATCAGGTTTCTTGGAAGTGCTTTGTACATGTCCACTCGGGGTCCTCACCATCACTCATAGAAGTCACAGTAAGTAAATCTGCATTTTCAGTTTATTGCATGACGGTCTTATGGTTAGATCTGTTGTGGATTCTTCTTGTATGTGTTAATCTTGTTGAGTTAGTTTAGATCTGTTCTGTTATAATGTCATGGATATTATCTGCAAGTAGATCTGTGTGTTTACGTTTTATGCTGCATTATTAAATTAATCTTAGGCCCTGTTAATTTTCCAACAGTAATCTCATCTTTGGCCACAGAGGTCGGTGCCATAGCTCTGGCACCGAGTGTCATAGATCATAGTGCCGAGGTATTACATCACTGTTGACGTGAAGGCCACAATGGTCGTGGTCTAGCAAAACCTCAGCACTAAAATCTGTGGCACCGAACTTGACACCTTGGACCGTGTCACCGAGGTCGAGCCACTATACTGCTCATTGTCCCCCTTTTCTCTTCTCTCATCTACCCTCGACGACAACCTCGGTTGCCTATTGGAGATCACCCATCGATTTTTCCTCTTCCGTTGCCTAGCCCGTGTTGCTTGTCATTGTTGTGCTCAGGACACGCTGCCAGGCCCGCGCCCACCATCGACCGTAAACCTAAGGCGCAAAACATTGACAAAGGTCAGTTTGTTTTAGTTGTTAGTGATATGCCCAGGAGGCAATCATACACAATTCAGATTAGGGCCTAATTAGGATTAGAGGTTTAATGGGCTGCAGCCTATTAACACGCTCTATAAATATATGGGGAGGGGCTAGGGTTAGAGCTCTCCACCACACGTGCAAACTCTAGTCGTCGCCTTCCTCATAGTTACTCCCTCTGGTGTACTATTAGTTGTCATTTAGGACAACGTCACGGTCTCCAAAATATAACATTGACTAATGTTTTTTTAAAATACAAATAAACTCTTAATACATTTATACTTTTATAAAAGTACTTATCAAGACAAATCGGTGCATATAAACATTATATTTCAAAACTACATACTAAAATAGTTATTTGTAGTCAAAATTTTATAAATTTGACTCAAACCTTGTCCAAAACGACAACTAATAGAACATCAGAGGGAGTAGTCATAAGACCCTCGTTGCGCGTGCGGTGCTAGCACACCGGCGCACGGCGTTCCTTTCCCGTACGTGTGGACTACGTGGAGACGCAATTGCGACTGCTGCGTTCTGCGGAGGAGGAGACGATCGTGATCCGCTACTTCCTCTCCATCGACGTGCGCCTACGTTAGATCACCGATCCAACTCGTCTTCCGCTACATACGTGTCTAGTGATAGCGATCTATGATCTCTTACTTATAAGTTTCATGCGTGACCCGGTAGATGTGTCTAGCACGATTTCTAACATTAGCTTCTCGTCATATCTTGGTTACTAGGATCGGGCTTCTAGTGGCTGCTAAACACTTTGCTTCTTAGGACCTGCTTGTTTCAGCTTATAAATTATATAATCTAGATTATAATCTAAATTATATAATCCAGATTATAACCTAGATATATTATAATCTATATGTAGCTGTTTGATAGTTTAGATTATACAAATGTAGATTATTCACAAAGACAACAATACCCTTGTTTGTTTATTTGAGGCGATAAAAGAAGGATGACATATATTGTAATTTCTATTTACATAACCATGAGTAGTGGTTTTTTTGTCAAAATAATCTTAAATAAGTTACTCTTGAGGAGATTATGAGATTATCATAATCTGAACTTTAGATTATATAATCTGAACTCATAATCTAGTTGTTTATTTACCTACTGGATTATTTGTGCTGGATTATATAATCTGGAGAGATTATAATCTGAAACAAACATGACCTTAGTCTGTTTGTGTGAGAAGCTGAGAATCGCTTCTTTATGTGAAGAAAAACAAAGACCACCTTCAACGAAAGCAGGCACACGCAACTTTAGCGAAGAACAAATTCGTGCATGGTTGCCCACGCATAGCATTTCCTTTTCAATCCATGCTAGAAACCAGAACATATATAAACAAACTAAAGAATTAGCAAAGGCATTAGCACCACCTGACCGGTCGCCATTGTTCTTCAGCAATCAGCACAGGAAAAACAAAAAGACAGATTCGATTCCCACTTCGTTGGCAACGAGAAAAGTGCTCCACATATGCCGCTCGATCGGTCCATCGGGACAAGCCGTTCTGTCTTTAGGAGCATAGGGGCGTTTGGCAGGAGCGTTTGGTAGAGCTCTCATAGCTTCGCTCCAATAAAAATTACATCTGCTGAGTTAAATAATAATAGACTCGTTTGGCAGAGTTCCGCTTCATGATTCTCTAGCTTCGAGAGTCAATTCTCTAATAGAGTGATTTCGGGTGATTTTATAGCAGAAGTGAATCTATTTGACAATAATCGTTTGACAAATAGGCTGTAAAGTGATTCCTGAGCGGTTAGAGAGTGAGAAGCAGGTTGGGAGAGGTGAAAAGTAGATTTTTTTGCTACCACTTTATAGTACAAAATAAATACTAGATTCATTCCACTACCACTATGGAGTAATTCAGTTTTTCATGGTTTGGCTCTGCAGGAGTGATTCTCGCTGAGAGCAGAGCTATAAAAGCTCTGTCAAACGTCCCCAAAAATATAACTGCTCTATGATGAGAGTGGAATGAATCAAGTATTTATTTTGTACTAAAAAGTGAGAGAAAAAAACTGCTTTCCACCCCTTTTAATCTGCTTTCACTCTCCAACCCTTCAAAAATCACTTTATAGCCTATTTACCAAATTATTTTCATAAAATAGATTCATTTCCACTAAAAAATCACTCGGAATTAATATAGAGAATCGACTCTACGAGCTAGAGAGAGCTGAGCGAACCTTTGTTAGCGACTGGATTGTCTTCATCGACGATGGCAAGCTAATTTTCGCCAGCAGAGAGAGCCCAATCAGGGCCGTGCGTGCGGCTTCGGGAACGGGCCGAAAGGGGCCTAGGAACCTCCGTCCGGACTCCGGCGCATTCTGCGACGGGCTGCAGTGGCGTTGAAATGTGTGCCATTCCAGAAGCGCAGCAGCACCCGTCCGGCCGTCCGCCATGACCACGAAGGAAAATCTCCGCACCGGCCTCTGCATGGGTCCGGTTTAAACGTTTTTTCGGCAAAAAATGTCTCATATTTTAGTTGTATTTCTCTATTTAAAGAATATCGATGACTATGCAGCATTTTTTTTCATTGTTCCATCTTACGAAGCTCAACTTCCACGAATGAGACTGTGTGTGCCTGCCTACACGGCTCTACGTCAGCTGATAGGAAATCGGATGAGACTGGCCTGTCAGGCTGCTGCCTGAAGCGATGATCTGATTGAGTGGCCGCCGCTGAGGGCGTGCTTTAGGCTGCCCGCACTGGAGTACTGGAAACACGACTGGAAAGGATGCCGTATGATATAGAGTTCGAATTTAGGTGTAGCGGTTCACTGGAAAGACGACGCTAAAATACAGTTGGCTAGCAACAACCCTATATATAGCGTTCGCGTCCGTGGGACTGCACAGGAGACAGGCGGGACCACGGGTGGGGCCTGACGCAGACGTTGTGAGAGGCTGGTTTGGAGGGAGTTGAAAAATAAATAATAGAATATGTTGTAGTTGGTATAGAGTAGATATTTAAGGTAAATATGAATGCAGAGTATTACAGGATAGAGTAGAGAATCTCGGTGACCAGGACGAAATATTCCTTTTATAGTAGAAATTTAGGGTTCCATGAGTGCGGATAGCCTTATTGCCGCCATATATAGAGCTCTCTTTACATTACAGAGCCGGTGCCTATATACCAAAGCAAATAATCAGATCAGTGACCGGGATATAGCAGTAGCAATAGTGAAGTGATATGAGAAGATAGGACATCGCCTTTCTCCATCTCTAACCATCTGCTTATCGTTCTCACGATGACGCCGTTTACATTTGATGGTAGCTAGTTTATGAACGCTGATAGACAGTCTTGCCAGATTTCAGATTCCCTCCCAAGGGTAGTTTGTTTATTGTTATCTATCACTAGTCCTGAGTCTGCACTGCATTGTTTGATTGCTCTGTAACCGTTATAGCTATTCAAACTGCTGCAGCTGCAATTTATAAAAATAAAAGCCGTAGATGGATTAAAGCTGCAGCCAATCTACTACTACTCTATAAAGACACAACAAGGGCATTCACCACGGCTTCACCACGGCTCCGCCTCCGTCCGCGACCCGTCCGCGTCCGCATCCGCAACCCCACCGCCATTCTCGTCGGCATCGTCGCGCCCCCGCCCCCATACGAGCCGCCCCCGCGACGCTGACCCCACTACCGTCCAGCAGGATCTCTCCCTTCCCCCGCCCCACGCCCAGCAGGATCTCTCCCTTCCTCCGTCGTGTCACACACGTGGATCTCTCCATTCCCTCGCAGTGCCCCCATCAAGACCACCAGCAAAATCGATGGAAGGGAGGGATCCGCGGCCAACGCCCGATCTGCTGCTCCCAATCTCTGCATCGCGTGGACGCCTTCCGTGGAGTCTCTGTACGTATGCATGATTTACTCCCCCTCCCCCCGATCTGCCACTCCCAATATCTCCCTGGAAGACCGATCTGCATCGTGTGGACGCTCCATGGAGTTCCCACCCCCGCAACCCCGCTCCGTGCTGTGCGACGATCGATCCTTGCCGACCATCGCGAGCCGGCACCGCGCCGGCTCATGGAGCGGACATCTGGCAGCCGAAAAAGAAGTTCAAGAGGGGGGCGGCGGCAGACGCTCGTTCGCTGCGAAAGACGATGAGGACTTCAAATCCGACTCCGGCGATTTGGATTTGGAGCTCACAGAAGGGCCTGACGATGACGTCATCGAGATTAAGTCCTTCTCCGCCAAGAGGGCTTTCTCTAGAGGTATTATCTCAAGCTTGGAGTGGCTTATTTTCTATGGTTCTATACATTTTTTGTGTTTGATTGTTGTAGACGATTAGAATCTACGAGTTGGTTGGGGGTGCCGCCGCCGCCGCATGGAACCCCTCGCTGGTGGGGCTGGTTGAGTCCGGTGCGCTTGTACGCGTCTCGCAGCGAAGGTTTGGCCCGGTCTCGACATGGTGGCTGCCGGTTCCGAGGACTCCGTCGCCGACATCAAGCGCGTCCTCCACACCGTCCAACCCGACAACATCGTCGTCTAGCTCTGCCGGAGCAGGCAAGGACGTACCTCCCCTTAAATGTTAAGCCGCTTAAACAAGTGCTGTCAGATCTTCTTTCGGGAGTGGGGCTAACTGACGTCGTTGCAGAGCCCTCACTTCAGAGCTGGAATCATGTACTCGTCCAGTGCAGACGAGCCGCTTTTGAAGTCCAACATGTTCTCTCTCGGTGGCTCCAAGTTCTTAGGCGCAATCAACAGAAGCATCAACTTGGGTGAGAGCAACCGACCGCTGCCTCGTGCTTACCACTTCTCATTACCCATGGAACTCACAAAGATCTGCTGATTTTGTTGGTTTCTTTGGGATGGCACATGTGGGCAGAGCGCTCTTGCTCTCCATCTGCTCCTTGCCGTTTTCCTTCTAAAATTTCTACTAGTGCGAACCGGCCGTTTGGAGAGGTTGTAAGGAAAATGGACCCCGGGCCATTTGGCTAATTGAGTTTTGGTGTTTGATGATTAACACAACATGTGGACTAATATGTTTGCCAGTGTTTATTATTATAGTTCACAGGATGCAAAGAGAATTGGACCAAGGCAATGAGGATGCAACACCTCAAAAGAAGACATAAAAAGATGCATAGGAGTCCAATACTCAAGAACAAAAGAAGCCCGAAGAAATCAGCGAAGGAACCCAAGAAGCGGGCTGTCAGCCAGCGCCGGGTGGCGCACCGGACAGTGCTGTCCGGTGTGCACCGGACTGTCCGGTGTGCCACGGGCAGACGACAACGGTCGGATCCAACGGTCGACTGCTACAGGCGCCAACGGTCGGCTGACGTGGCGTGCACCGGACATAGCACAGTAGATGTCCGGTGGTGCACCGGACTGTCCGGTGCACCCGACGACAGAAAGCTGCTGCTTTCTGTCCAACGGCTAGTTTGGGGTGTAGAGGCTATAAATACCACCCCAACCGGCCATTCTCAAGTGTGAGAGCCCAAGCAACATACCAAGACACATAGTGCATATTTCCAAGTGCTCAAACACCCAAGTGCTTAATAGAATCACTCGGTGATTAGCGTAGGTGCTTTGCGAAGTGCTTAGGTTAGTTAGACCGCGTTAGCGCTTGCTCTAGGTGAATCCTAGTTAGTTGAGTGAGTTTTGTAAAACCACACAACCCCTCGGCTCTTGTGTGAGTTGTTGTAATTGTACCGAGTGGGGCGAGAGTCTTGCGAGACCGTGACAACCGCGTTTGTGTCACGGCCGCCACCGTGTACCGGAGGGAACGAGGCCCACGACGTTTCGGCCGGAAGCTCGATAGTGGAGACGGCGGGGAGCGTCCGAGAGGAGCCAGAAGCGGAGCACCACTTGCGTGTGGAGAAGGCCCGCAGCTCTCTACGGAGTTACTCGACCGTGGTGCTTGGCCCTCGCGTGGGCTTCCCTTTGCGTAGGGGCACCAACGAGGATTAGTCGGGACCTTGCGTGGTTACGGATACCTCGGTAAAAATACCGGCGTCATCCACGAGAGTTTGCTTCTCTACTTAGCTCTTTACATTCCGCATTTATATTAAGCATTTAAGTTTCAATCTTGTAGTCATACTTATTTAGTGTAGATTGAAACTTAGCCTTTGCGATAGAGATAGCAACACTTAGACAAAACCTAGTTTGCACATTCTAGTTTTGATTATTTGCATAGGTTTTGCTCTAGGGATTTAATTGTGGCCTAGTTTAGTAAAAGTTTTAGAAGTTCTAATTCACCCCCCTCTTAGGCGTCACCCGTTTCCTACAAGTGGTATCAAAGCCCGGTTTGGCTCATTTGAAACGCTTTAGCTTCACCGCTAAAAGAGCCGACGCTTTTTAGAGGAAGGGATGGATACCCATAGGCCACCACACTTTGACGGCACTAACTTCCCATATTATAGTGCTAGAATGGCTTGTTACCTAGAGGCTGTTGATCTAGGTGTTTGGAGAGTCACTCGTGACGGGATGAAACCCATCAAGAATCCCGAGAAACCCACCACGAGTGAGGAAAAAGAAATCCATTTAAATGCTAGAGCCAAAAATTGCTTGTATGAATCTCTTAGCATGGATATTTTTAATCAAGTATTTATCCTGAAAACTGCTAATGAGATTTGGCTAAAATTGCATGAGCTCCATGACGGCACATCCAATGTCCGTGAGCAAAAATATTGCCTAGTCTTAAATGAGTATAATTCTTTTGCTATGAAAGATGATGAGCTTGTTAGAGACATGTATTCTCGTTTGAATCTAATTATCAATGAGCTCAATTCTATTGGCATTAATAAGCTAGGTGATGCGGACATTGTGAGGAAGATTATCTCCCTGCTACCACAACAAAGATATGGAAGCATCATCACCATCCTTCACAACATGGAGGACTTGAGCAACATGACCCCGACCATTGTGATTGGAAAAATCGCGGCCTTTGAGATGTCGCGAAAAATGAGTCGGGGAGAGGAGCCAACTTCCTCAAGACCATATGCTTTTGCATGTGATGAAAGGAAGAGCAAAAAGAAGGCTCCCACTCCAAGTTCCTCAAATGAAGAAGAGGAAGAAGAAGAAAGTGATGATGATGAAGATAATCAACCATGCACATCATCCTCCGAGGACGAAGAAACAATCCGACGCGTCGGAAAGGTAATGAGGATGATCCGCAAGATTAATCTAATGGGTGTGCCCCTGCAGGTAGAGGATCTTCTCTTTAACATTGACAGGAAAAAGCAAAGGAAGAGAGGATGCTTCACATGTGGGGAGAAGGGCCACTTTAGGGACAACTATCCAAATATGGCCAAACCCAAAAAGGAGAGGAGCAAAGGCAAGACGCTAACAAGTGTTAGAACTTGGGATGATTCTTCAAGTGAAGATGAACCTCCAAGGACGCACAGCCACCGGTCCTCGTCACGATCATCACGGTCATCACACAAATGCCTTATGGCAAGAGGTAACAAAAGCATTCCATCCTCTAGTGATGAAAGTAGTAATGATGATGAAGGTGAGGGAAAGCCCTCTCTAGATGAGCTTGCGGAAGCCGTAGAATTTTTCTAGGATGTTTGCACTAAGCAAAAAGCTCAACTTAAAACTTTAAAAAATAAGTTGGTTAGCTCTCAAAATGATTACAAAGGTTTGCTAGAAAAATTTGAAACTTTTGCAAACTTAAATAGTGAGCTATCAACTAAAATTGAGCTATTAGAATCTAGTGCTCCATCCACTGCTACCGATGATAGCCTTATTAAAAAGAACGAAAAACTTAAGGCTAAGTTAGCTAGCTCCCAAGAAGCTATTGAAAATTTGCTAGAGAAAATGGAAATTCTTAGCATACACAATAATGAGCTAACTACTAAGATAGAAAACATTGGTAGCACACCAGCAGCATCTTTAGTTGAAATACCTGAAATTAGTAAGAAAGATGCTTCTACTTCCTGCTTTGATTTACTTGATGATTCTAACCCCTGCAACCAAGTCTTTGTTGAGAATATTGTTGTAGAAACATGTTCGGATGAGGTTGCAAAGGAAAATAAACAATTAAAGCAAGAAGTGGCTCGCCTTGGCAAGGCTTTGTATGACAAGAAAGGCAAAGCCAAACAAATCCGACCTCCACAGGATAACACCACTGCGGGAGTGAACAAGCCTATGGAGGGAGAAACTGTGATTTGTAGGCTATGCCACATTGAAGGCCACAAGTCTTTCCAATGCAAGGCGATGACCGGGGATAAACAAAGGCAAAAGCTCAAGCAAAAGCCATCAAGCAAAATCTCCAACACCTACATCAAAAAGGTGAACAAAAAGGATGCTACACCATATTTGATCAAGAAGAAAAAGAATGGAAAGGTGATAGCAATCAAGGCCAACAAGCAAGCCAACAAAGGAAAGGGGGCCAAACGCATCTGGGTGCCAAAGGAAATAATTTCAACCATGAAAAGCACCAAGAAGGTTTGGATCCCGAAAGGGAAGTGAGTGGACCGAAGGTCCGGGAAATTTGGAGACTTGGCAAGTTTGGGATGTATATCATGGGATGCATCATATTGGATCAAGTTTATTGTCAAGTGGGTTAATGAAAATTTTGGACCCAAATTTCCCACCATGACTAAGGTAACTAGTTTTATTGTATTTCTCATTTTTAGATATACGTATCTATTTACCTTTTATCTAGTATACCTTTCTTGCCTAGTATTACATTTGTTATGTACTTTTGTTCAAAATCATGCATAGGCAAATCACATGGTAGGATTGCTTGCTTTCAATTCATATACTTAAGCAAACCTACATAAGCACGACACATAGCTTTTATATCACTCCATAGTAAATGATGCAATAATTGAAAATTTTGATTTCTACAAGTTGTATCATTTAACTTATATGTGCCAAAGTTAGGATTGTAGATAATTTGCCCCTCTTGATATCAAATCAAAGTGCATGTCTCCTACAAGTATTCAAAACTTGTATGCACACCTTTAGGGGGAGATTACTCTATAATCTAACACTTTGAGACTAACACCTTTTCAAGTCTATTTCATGTGATAGTCTCATTGTAAGGAAAATGAAGTCACCGGAGAAAGACAACAATCTTCCACTGCAAAATCTCCAAGAACTCTCATGTCTCTCAAGCTCGCCATTGATCTTCAATTGGTATCTTTTGAGACTACATTCAGTATCATTTACATGTCTTCTCCAATATTTGATTAGACTATATTTCATATCATATACTTCCTTGTTGCTAAAAATGCATATGTACTTAACTCATATTCTGTTACTTATGCATAAGGGAAGTTAGTCTTTTCAAATCATGTCTTGCACCTATAATTTTCACATGCTTTTTCCTAAGTAGAGGATCTCTGTCAGGGGGAGTATTTCTTCATCTCTAAAAAGGGGGAGAAACTTCTTTCTAAAGAGAACACTTATTTAGGGGGAGTTCCTTTCAACTGGTATCATTCATATGGTTTATTTTAATATCTTTCTAGTGATATCATTTGATACAATTCTTGTTGAGGGCAAGCTTTCATTTACTTCTTACATGCTTTTAATGTCTTCCTTTTCGGTGGTTGATGCCAAAGGGAGAGAAGTTTAGGGACCAAAGCAATGAAAACTATATCAAACACCAAACACCACCAATTTTAAATTTTTTATCTACAAATGGTTTTTCCAGTGGTTTTGGTTATTTGGTCCAAGAATAGGAAGTAAGTGAATTATGGAGTTAGGGGGAGGCTTAAGTCCATAATTTCACATTGTGGGGACAATCATGCATCTTAGCAAGTAGATTGCATATTTTAATTCAAACACTTGTATTATTTGCTTGCTTTGGTTGTGTTGTCATCAATCACCAAAAAGGGGGAGATTGTAAGGAAAATGGACCCCGGGCCATTTGGCTAATTGAGTTTTGGTGTTTGATGATTAACACAACCTGTGGACTAATATGTTTGCCAGTGTTTATTATTATAGTTCACAGGATGCAAAGAGAATTGGACCAAGGCAATGAGGATGCAACACCTCAAAAGAAGACATAAAAAGATGCATAGGAGTCCAATACTCAAGAACAAAAGAAGCCCGAAGAAATCAACGAAGGAACCCAAGAAGCGGGCTGTCAGCCAGCGCCGGGTGGCACACCGGACAGTGCTGTCCGGTGTGCACCGGACTGTCCGGTGTGCCACGGGCAGACGACAACGGTCGGATCCAACGGTCGACTGCTACAGGCGCCAACGGTCGGCTGACGTGGCGTGCACCGGACACAGCACAGTAGATGTCCCGTGGTGCACCGGACTGTCCGGTGCACCCGACGACAGAAAGCTGCTGCTTTCTGTCCAACGGCTAGTTTGGGGTGTGGAGGCTATAAATACCACCCTAACCGACCATTCTCAAGTGTGAGAGCCCAAGCAACATACCAAGACACATAGTGCATATTTCCAAGTGCTCAAACACCCAAGTGTTTAATAGAATCACTCGGTGATTAGCGTAGGTGCTTTGCGAAGTGCTTAGGTTAGTTAGACCGCGTTAGCGCTTGCTCTAGGTGAATCCTAGTTACTTGAGTGAGTTTTGTAAAACCACACAACCCCTCGGCTCTTGTGTGAGTCGTTGTAATTGTACCGAGTGGGGCGAGATTCTTGCGAGACCGTGACAACCGCGTTTGTGTCACGGCCGCCACCGTGTACCGGAGGGAACGAGGCCCGCGGCGTTTCGGCCGGAAGCTCGATAGTGGAGACGGCGGGGAGCGTCCGAGAGGAGCCAGAAGCGGAGCACCACTTGCGTGTGGAGAAGGCCCGCGGCTCTCTACGGAGTTACTCGACCGTGGTGCTTGGCCCTCGCGTGGGCTTCCCTTTGCGTAGGGGCACCAACGAGGATTAGTCGGGACCTTGCGTGATTCCGGATATCTTGGTAAAAATACCGGCGTCATCCATGAGAGTTTGCTTCTCTACTTAGCTTTTTACATTCCGCATTTATATTAAGCATTTAAGTTTCAATCTTGTAGTCATACTTATTTAGTGTAGATTGAAACTTAGCCTTTGCGGTAGAGATAGCAACACTTAGACAAAACCTAGTTTGCACATTCTAGTTTTGATTATTTGCATAGGTTTTGCTCTAGGGATTTAATTGTGGCCTAGTTTAGTAAAAGTTTTAGAAGTCCTAATTCACCCCCCATCTTAGGCGTCACCCGTTTCCTACAGAGGTGCTTTCTAATAAACTGTCATGTATTTTTTCTCTAGATGTTATGAGCATCGGGCGGCTGCGACGATTATCTAGGAGGGAGCTGGGGAAGACGATGGCAACGATTTGCTTGAGATGCAGGCATTTGACCCTGAGGCGTACAGTGACAATGTCATCAGAGCGCTATGCGTGGTGAGTTATTTTGTTCTGAAAATTGTACTGCAACTTGCAGGAATTAGAGATGGTACAACCACTTTCACATATTGTATAGTAGAAGAAACATAGTAATCTCAACTACTTGATGAAAATATCAACGAACTGTAGTGGATTTCATAGGTAGTAGGATTTACGGAGTTACTGTGTGTAGACTATTTGTTCACTTGTTTGATTAGTAGTATCATGCCAGATCATTGTCACAGAGGCACGCAAGTGCTCAAGACTAGAAATACATTTAAATACATTCATGAACTTAGATTCTCTGGTTTGGAAATTGGTGTGAATCTAGAGTAGTGTATGTTGCTCCCCCAGTATCGCTAATACCTTCACTAACAGTCCATGTATGTTACTTCTCCTTGTGTATTAAAACATTTTTTTCAGCTCCACGATTATAGGCTTATTCATGCTCTGAACAAATGCTTTCGAGATCATACGTGTCATCGAAACATGATTATTTAAACAAAGGTTATCTAGAGGTGCATTATGCAGTTGCGGACAACACAAACAATCAGGCTGAAGGAAATTATAGCAAACAAATGCATGAAATAGACAATGCACCTCAAACATTATTCCTTATTACTATTTTGATGTTCAGGTTCTTAATCGTGGTGAGAAGATTGAGTTGCATGTTGACAAAACTAAAAATTTGTGTTGTCATGTAACATAGTAGTATCGCATCGTTTTTAAATAATTCTCACTGGAGCAAGCATCATTTTTAAAACTGAAATGCATATGTTTTATTGAGCACCGCATGAAACTAGATCTTTCAAAACATTGTATTTTTATATCTTGTTGTTTATTTGTCCATGGAACGTAACATTGGAACCTTATAATGAGTTCTTTAATCTATGTTTACTATCCTAACTTTATGCTTGGTTTCCTTTTCAGGATGACATGTCATGTTGGGATATCCTGGCATACTTTATTCAAACAGCTCTCTTGCTTCAAGCAAGAGACCAAGTATCTTAAGAGTTAAGACATATGCTAAATCTATTTAGAAACTACGGCTAAATCTTTAACAGTCGCATACTTTGACGTCCCATTTCTCACTTGGATGCCAATGGTTGAACCCAATTTCAGAATATTACGTATCATTTTTTCTAGCTATTTCTGTTGTTTTTCTTCCTATCCATACATCATTAATTTGCTCCCCCAGTATTGCTGGTTCCTGTGCTCTTTCCAAAGTTTCCTTGGTACTTTGAGAAAGATGCTGAGGTGGACAGAGAATGTTGCTTCCACCAAATCAACTGAATTGGTGAAACAACAAGACTGTTTGGAGTTTGATGATCCTGATGAGGTAGACGAAGAGGAAGAAGTTGAGTATGAGGAAGAGGAAGTTGATTATGAAGAGCTAGATGGCAAGTATGAACAAACTGAAGTGTATGCCAAGTTGATGCTAAACATGACAGGGATGATGATGGAAAAGAGAGTCATGGTTAACTTCTTGCTCTTCCTCCTCATGGATCCGAAGTTTATGTTGGGGGCATCTCCTCTGATGTCTCTTATGATGATCTCAAAAACTCTGCTAGTCTTTTGGACAAGTAGTGGAAGTGACTACTCCTAGATTTCTTTGTGTTAGCTTTTGTTTTTGCTTTCTTATAAATTCAGAGTTTTTTCTTTTCTTTTATGTAGGTGCAAATGCATGTATGTTTTTTGTCAATTTCAGAAATAAAGAGCTAGCTTCAAAAGCCATCCAGAAGTTGAACAATAAAGATCTAAAGGTTTGTTTTAGGTTAAACTCATAGCTGATCTTCATGTTATCCATGCTAGCAATGTATTGCGTTTATTTATATTGCTCTTTTATAGTAGGGTGGGTATATGTGAGTGCTCGTGCGTATCGCCGAGCTTGGTCAAGTGACTCACCCCTCTGGTTGGTACACAGCCAGTGGGAACGCCACCGCACTCCGGTCGCTAGAGAGTCAGTGGCACCGCCGCCGGGACCATCCTCACCTCGCGTGTGGCTGCAGGGCTCCTCCCCACTCCTCTCGACCCCACTTGAATCCACGGACCTCGAGAAACAACGACAATGAGGAACACCACTGTGGTTCGCGTCGGGCTACCTCCCGAGTGGTGGCCATTCTCGGATCCACACCTCGATGGTGCCACCCTAACCCTCGCCGCCCCACCGCATTGGAGCAACTACACTTGCGCCGGTTACAGTGCTGCGTCGGCGAGGGCTGGGGTTGGGGACCGTGGGGTCATCTGTAGCGCTACCATTCGAGGAAGTGGTCGATCGGTGAGAGATATGAGACGTCGTTGATTGTCCCAAAATTGTTTCAAGCCCGTTTTGCGAGATACGATCCTATTTCTTGTGCATATCACTTTTGATTATGCAGAGTGTGTCGTACATCATAGTTTGTTTTCAACTAGCAGCATGTTCTTACTTTGTTATTGTCATGAGGATTGTAGGATTTATGCTTGGAGATTGGCCACCAAGGCCTCAGGCTCAGTCGCTCAGGTAACTGACCTTGTTGATTGTTTAATGTAATAAGTCATAACTTTCTCTGGGACATTATAATCATGTTGCAGCTCTTGTTTGAAACCTAAATGTTAATAATGGTGTGTCTATCTGTCTACTGCTTGTGTATGTCTGCTACTCATGTTGGATCTCTTGTTTCATATTTTTTCATTTGCAAGATTGATGATTTGCTCCTGCAATTATGCAAACAATATATATTGGTCCATTGTCATTGTCATTTACTTTTTGTTTCATTTGCACCTTGTATATTTTCAAATTGATTGGGTATCTGACCTCCATACCTTCCTTAGATGATTGTTGGACACACATGAGCATTTTCAGTGAGATAGCAGAATCATGGTATGGTGAAGGGTTTCTTTTGGCATATCAGTGTTTGTATTATGCGGAGATAAAATTAACAAGAAGCCTATATCGTGTTCGTGTTATCCATGTCAAAGAAATAATGAAGTGCTAAGCAGGGAATCATCTCAAATGTGTGTCTACAAAGTACACTAATGATTATTGTGCTTACTGTGTCCAGATTGTGCATACTCATATCAGATATGAACTGCTAAAGTGTTTTCTTACTAATTTGCTTCCTTGGGCTTCATGTTGAGAATATGAAAACTGGGAATGTCTACAAGAATGCTAAGTGGAAGATTGAAAGGGACTTTTCTCAGGAAGACTTGTTCATCTTCTTGCTAGAGCCAGCATAGTTCATTTGTTTTCCAAAGACACCGTTAGAGGATTAAAATTTTGATTGATGTATTTTCTTTGTCATGTGATGAAGTTTGGTAAGGAACCAAAAGAAAATGCCTCCAAGACCAGATGTGATTCAGCTCCGTAAATGTGATTTTTACAATTCTATCATCCTTTGCGTTGACTGAACCATCGTCCAATACTTTGATGTCTGGTCGTCCAAACAATGTCTGAGTTTGCTTCTCAATCAGTGAGACCATAATTTGTGAGATATTAAAGTTGATAATATAGGTGGTGTTTGTTTTTTTAATCGTTATGCACTAACATTTTATCGAATATTTTTGTATTCCGTAAAGTTCTTACGATGATTTGTATTGTATATCTGATGTCACATTGTGGGTAAATCCGGAGATCTATTTTTTAAAAGTAGTAATATGGTCTGGTGCTGCTGGGCGCTAAACACTAAAAATATGTGAATAATTTAAGCTTCATATGGGAATCTAGAGCATGTGTTTTCATCTCCCTTTCTTGAGTTCTATCTATGTTAGGTTATTTACTAACACATATATCTATTAGAAAGCACCGGAAGCCCTTTGGCATGCTTCTTTTCCTGGAACCGAACATCTAGGATTAGTATTAGACCACTGGAAGTAGATGAGATGGCAAGGGAAAGCTTCATCTACAGATTTCAGGTCTCTCATCCCTTCTTCACTCCAACCTTTACAGTTTAGCATCCTTTTGATATATTTTGAATGTGTAATAATATGCTCTAATTGCTGTCACCTCCAACCTACCATTGGAGATAGGGTTTCACTGCTTTGAAAAGTTAGATAAGCAGAATGGAAGTCCTCTATAAATTTGCTAATTAAAATATATTGAGATTATCGTTTTGTACATAAGCCTATTTTTACTGATATATATTAGTCTTCTATGACTGTGAACTTCTATGGTAATGCACGGATAGGCACCTAGTAATATGCTAAGAAACGATGGCAAACTGCAACGCCTGACTGACGACTCCATGAGGCATGCATTATTACATTGTAACTCGTGTCGTGAGGTTCTTGAGACGAGGCATATACGCTACGGCCGTCGGTTGCCCAGATTTGGCTTTTACCGCGACGCTGCGCACATGTCTTGGTTTGGACTTTGGAATCAAGTGCAGTGCAGAATCTGCAGATAGATAGGCGCCAAAAGCCCAAAAGGGAACTGTGCCAGCACGTGACGTGAGAGAAGGCCCCATGGATCATCGATCGGTCTCATCCCATGGAGCAGGCTCGTGTGACTCCTCGTCAGCGTGCTGCTGCCCATGGACGGATCCACTGCTAGCTTGATGGCAAACCTTGTCGTCACCGGTCACTGGCCTGCCTGCACCGCCGTACACGTTGGCTTTAGGGCCGGTTCGTTTACTCTGAAACGAACGGTTAAACCGTTCTAGTCGGAATGGTAGATTTATGTTTGTATTAGCATTGACTAGATGTACTATAATTTGGAGTCCCAATCCTAACATTTTTAAGCAATCACTTGCAGGCAAACAACGACTCACTCATGTGCCCTTCTATCACTAGGTGCACGTCCCTATAATTATAAACCACGGTTCACGGCACACGGGACACCCCAACCCACCAGCAAGAACGCATTCCCCCCACTGTCCACTCCGGCAATCATCACTCCTCCAGCTTGCTCCAGTCACGATCCCTCCCCCTCTCCCACACACAGGCAGCCGGCCACCCACCGCGCCAGGAAAGCAAGCGAGCCACCGGGACGCGCGGGCGGGCGGGCGGCGCATGGCGGAAGGAGGCAGCTCCACGGCGCCCTCGGCCCCGCCGTGCTGCGGCCTGGCGCGGCTACTGCGGCGCCTGCGGCGGCAGGGCAGCCGGGCGCTGTGCGCGGCAGCGGCCGCGGCCTCGCGCCGCCACCGCGCGTCGTGCCGCCAGTACGACCCGCTCAGCTACGCGCGCAACTTCGACCTCGGCCGCGACGCCGCCGACGCCGACGCCGAAGACGCGCGCATCTACTACGCCTGCTCCTTCTCCTCCCGCTTCGCGCTCGTCCCGCCCCACGCCTCCTCGTCCGCCGTCGGCCCCGCTGCTGCCCAGGATAGCCTGCCGGTCGCCGCCAACAGATAGTGCTTGTGCTGCCAAATCAAATGATTCTAGGTAGTATAGGGGCATAGGGCCATAGGCAGCTTGGCTGGTGCACCGTCCTCTTCTTCCTGTACATTAACCAAGGAGAAGGGTACAATTTTTTTTCCCTTTTCACTATTTTTTTAAAGTTTAGACGTGGATGAACTAATACCATTTTTATTCTTTAATGACTTGTTTAGTAGAAGGGGATTAAGATTTGAGAGGCTAAAATCCTTTACCGAATAAAGGATTTTAGCCTCTTTAATTCTCTTGCTCCTAAACACGTCCTAAGGGATCCACTATCTAGTGTGGATCAAGCCGGCTCATGATTTTAAAAGACCCTAGGCCAACCTAGATATCTTGCCCCCTTAATATGTACACACTTTTTAGTTTATATCGCTAAAAAGGTATTTTAATAGAAAAAATATAAACATAAGTGTCAAACTAGTAAAAAATTGACACTATTTAACATTACACAATTTCTCTCAAAACAAATAGAGCATTTTTTTGAAGCTGAATCATTCTGGTTGCCTACACCCTTCGTATTCACCACTTATTTCGCTCACTATTTTAAACTCCACTATATAAATAATGCAGCATACAATACAAAATAGGTGGACATTGGACATGAGGAGATGAAATCGACGATCCCTAGTCCTCAAATGAGGAGCAAGCTTAGTTGTTTGCCTGGCCTTATAGATGGACATGAAAACACAAGGATTTACATGGTTCAGGTCGCCAGAGCATAATACCCTTCATCTACTGAGAGTTGTGTTGCTTGAGAACTTGGGAATCGTCAATCTGAGTGTGAAATTGACCTCCTTTGATACGGAGGAAGTGCCCTCCCTTTTATAGTTTAAGGGGGGACGATATAAGGGAGCTTCAGACCCTGACAGGTGGGCCTAGGAGAGTTTACAATATGGAAGAGAAACACCGGATAGAGCTAAGAACACAAGGTCTTCCTTAGCGCGTATCCCTTTTTGGTCGTCACGCAGGCTCCTAACATCCTATCCTCTTGTTTTGTCTAATTAGAGTATGCATGCAGCCCTTGCGGTAGTTTGCGGCGTAGCCGATTACTCTGCCGTGTGTAGGTGGGTGTCGTCTTGTCTCATACACCCATCTCTTCATGCCTCGGTAATGCACGAACAACAGTGAAGTCATAATGAAGGGCACCCAAACGACGCATAGGGTCATTGCCCTTGCCTCGGTAATGTGTGAATAACAGTAAAATCCGCACGTTGCAGGTCTGGCGCGCCGCGTGCATTTAATGCTAGGGATACGCTACCCACTGCTGGCGCAGGAAAGTATGCATCCCATCCGTCAATGCTGGTGGGCCCTATATCAGAGGCTTTCATCAGGCATCGTCTGGTGGCTTACGCTAGGTGCGTCTGGCCATGTGTCGGCACGGAACCTCAACCTGGACAGGGACAAGCCCGAGAATAAGCGTTAACACGTCGTTCCTAGGCCTTCCGTGACTCTAGGCTTGGACCGCAACCGAGGGGGTCTAGGTCCCAGCCGCACTTGTCTGGATACATGGAGACATTGGACCTCACCTGGCCTAAGGTCCGGATGGTATTTTCTGGACCCGAAGCCACTCCAAAGGCTTAGTGCTGCAGTCAGAGAGTGCCTTCTTCTCTGAGGTTTTGTGCTTCCTTCAGACCCCTTTTACTAGGCATCCAATGGGCCTATAAGGAGGTCTGGGTCCTATTTGCAGGATCCCAAATATATAGTTGAAGTTGTTGATTCTTCCCTTTACGGGGCTTTATGGAGATAGTGATCCAGCCTAGGAGACGAGCATGTCCTAGCCACAACTCCATATGGAGGGCCTTAGCCCCACGTTGGGCTGGTTGCCCATGAAATCCTCAATGGTGGCCACTGGGGTCTCACCTTGACATAGCAGGAGTGGGTACCCCATATTCAGGGTACCGACAGAGTCCTATGTGCACTAGATATGACTCACCGAGCATGCCTAGTGTAGCACCCCATGACACACCATATAGGTGACTTAGAGAGCTTGTAAACTAGAACAGTCGATCTAACACTCATGGGACGTGTCAAGTGTTGCACCAAACATTGCACCAAATATGTAACATAGAGAGCATGTAAAACACATTTTGGCTCTAACATGAATTAGGTGTATGTGGTGTTGTGTCTTGTGTATGCACCAGATACCTAACAAATTATAACTGCTAGTTTGTAGATATTGGAATCACAGTCATTTGGAGTGCACCGGACATGTTCAATTCAAGCGCTAGTGGTGCATTGTACATGTCATGTGCCCCTAATTTTAGCCCACAAAGTGATAGTAATTGGATTTTATTATGGGTATATAAATATACCTCTTGACAATCCTTGGCTGACATTCTTACATTTCATTCACTTGTGAACACCTCTTAAGGCTAGAGAAACACACTTCACCACTTGCATCTTGTAGATCATTATTAGGGTGAGATTGAAGAGCTCATAGTGCATCACATGTAGCTCTTGTATCATATGGCACTAGTTGAATGGTTTGGGATAGTTCCACTCTTGTTCCTCTTGGTGATTATCATCATCTAGATGGTATAGATTTTGTGGGATCATTGAATAACTATTGGATATTGTTGCTAGCTCCGATCATTGATCGTGAGCGGCTCTTGTGATCATTCTCCATGGGACATTCACAAAGAGTAACTATAGTGAAATCATGGTTTGTTAGAATGACTAACTAGTGTGGTTCCAATTAGTGTGTGAACCACATATCTTGGACTCATCACCTCACTTTGTTAGGACAAATTATGATTATTGGATGAAGAGGATGTGTTTGCATTTGAAAGCCATGAGATAAAAATATATGGGGTGTTGTGAAGGAATCCTTTGTGGTGCTCGATATAAAGGATTAAACACCAAAAGAGGAAGAAAACCTACAATTAAATGGTCAAGCTCTCAAAATGATATACAAGGCTCTTGATATAAAAGTTTTTGAGCCAATCAAAGTCTTTAAAATTGCATGAGATTTAGAAATGCTTGATGGTTCATAAGGGGGTACTCTAGCAGTATAAGAAGCAAAGCTCTATATCTTCAAAGATAAGTATGCAACATAATTCAAGTTACTAGAAGACGAGAGTGTGCCATAGATCTTCTAGAGATTTAATGTCATTGTAAATGAGCTAAGGAACTTGGGTCACAAGGTGGATGATTAGGACTTCTCTCATCGGTTTTTGACATGCTTGCCTCCAAGTTTTGACACTCTACTCACCATCATTATGAGAGGCAAATTGAAAGGTGTAACATCTACCCAGGTACTAATTGGTGTGGTCACACAAGATATATACCATGTGGAAAAGCATGGCACAGACAAAGAGGATGACAAAAATAGTCTGGCATCCAAAACCACCACATCATAAATCGAAAATTATACCAATTCCTTGTGTGCCACTAGTACCACATGTCATACACACAAAACTTATCCCCTAAATGTCATTCAATGGCATATAAGGGATGGGTATAAAATCCAATGGCATCTAGGGGATTTTTCCTATCATCAAAGAGTAGGAGCAAAAAGAAGGATGAATCTAGTGAAGATAAAGGTTCAAGCTCAAATGAGGAAGATGGATAAGTGGTTCTCTTTGTGCACTGATTTGGAAATCCACAAAGAAGAAAGGATATGGTGCAATAATAAGAAGATCTTCATCAAAGAGAAAAAAGATAGAAGTGCTACAAATGTGGTGGCTAGGATAATCCTATTGTCAACTAGCCTCAAAATGATGCAACAAAAGAACAAGAAAGAAAACAAGAAGAACAAAGAAAGCAAAAAGATGACATTCAAAAATAAGAAAAAAGACCATGCTTATTGGTTGAGTGGGACTTCGATGATTTATCAAGTGATAATGATGATGATTATGATGACAAGAATGGTATAAAGTATAAAGAACTTCTAAGCATTACCTGAAAGGGAAATGTGCCCTTGGGCCATTTCTAAGTATTTTGGTGATTGAGTGCCAACGCAAGTGCTTTTGTGTTGATCTATGCAATGTGGTGGACAAAGTGCAAATCAAGTCAAAAGGTATGTTTCTAGACTTAGTACATTGTTTTATGGACTAATGTATTGTGTCTAAGTGCTGAAAACAGGAAAGATTGAATTGGAAATGAGATGGCTCTGTTCAGCCAAAGTCAGCTCAGTCTGGGTGCACCGGACAGTGTCCGGCGGTGCACCGGACAGTGTCCGGTGTGCCAGGCTGACTCTGGTGAACTGGCTACTCTTGGGACTTCGACGGCGGTGTACGACTATAAATCACCGGACTGTCCGGTGGTGCACCGGACTGTCCGGTGAGCCGTTCACAGGCGAACTCGTCGCTCTCGGGAGTTGATTAACGGCGTACGGCTAAAATTCACCGGTCTGTCCGGTGGTGCACCGGACTGTCCGGTGAGTCAACGGTCAGCCAGGGCAACGGTCGGCCGAGGATTCCGCGCGTGACGTGTGGCCGAGCCAACGGTCACATTGGAGCACCGGACTGTCCGGTGTGCACCGGACAGTGTCCGGTGCGCCAATGGCTCTTAATCTGCAACGGTCGGCTTCGCCAAATAAGGAAGGAGATCCGCACCGGACAGTGTTCGGTGGTGCACCGGACTGTCCGGTGCGCCAGTCGACAGAAGGCAAGATTTGCCTTCCAACAATGCTCTCAACGGCTCCTAGCTGCCTTGGGGCTATAAAAGGGACCCCTTAGCGCATGGAGAAGATACCCAAGCATTCTTTGAGCATACTTGATCACTCACACTTCGTTCTTGCGCACTTGTTCGACATTCTTAGTGATTTGAGCTCCGTTCTAGTGAAAAACTCGTGATAGTTAATTGAGCTCAAGTCTGGGTCTTGTGTGTGCGTATTTGCTGTGATCTTTGTGTCTTGTGTGAGTTGCTAATCCCTCCCTTACTCCGTGCTTCTTTGTGAACTTCAAGTGTAAGGACGAGAGGCTCCAAGTTGTGGAGATTCCTCGCGAACGGGATTAAGAAAAGCAAAGCAAAACACCGTGGTATTCAAGTGGGTCTTTGGACCGCTTGATAGGGGTTGATTGCAACCCTCGTCCATTGGGACGCCACAACGTGGAGTAGGCAAGCGTTGGTCTTGGCCGAACCACGGGATAACCACCATGCCATCTCTGTGATTGATATCCTTGTGGTTATTGTGTTTTGTTGAGACTCCTCTCTGGCCACTTGGCGATTATTGTGCTAACGCTTAACCAAGTTTTTGTGGCTTAAGTTTCAAGTTATTCAGGATCACCTATTCACTCCCCTCTAGGTGCTCTCAATTGGTATCAGAGCAGTTCTCTTCACAAAGGGACTAATCGCCCGAAGAGATGGATCCTAAGGGGAAGGGAATCGTGATCAACGATAAGGAAAAGGAGTCCTTCGTCAACGAGCCGAAGGATGACAAGCCTACCGACTCGGGCTCGAGCCACAAACGCAAAGATGGGAAGAAGAAGAAGACGAGACACATCAAGGAGATCGTCTACTACGACGACAGCGATGAGTTCACTTCTTCCCAAAAGGACGACTACGACTACGAGAAACGAAAGACGGTTAATTCGAACTTTTCTTTCGATTACTCTCGTATTCCGCAGAATTCAAATGCACATTTGCTTTCCATCCCTCTTGGCAAACCTCCACACTTTGATGGGGAGGATTACGGATTTTGGAGTCACAAAATGCGTAGTCACTTGTTCTCTCTCCATCCAAGCATATGGGAGATTGTTGAGAATGGGATGAAATTTGATAGCTCGGATACCATCAACAAAAAATTATGGTTATAAATGAGACCCTCAAGAAGGAGGTGAATGAGCTCGCTCGTGTCTTTGGTAAAGCATATGGTGGTGAGGCTCGCTTGCTAAAATGCTTGGATAGACAAAGATTTTTTTCTCAATAAATAGGGATTGAGATACAGTCCTAAGAATTATGGTACTCATAAAACTAGTTTTGTGATGGACAATAATCGATTGTACTCAAGACACAAGCAAGTTGGGCACTTATAGCAATAATTAAAAAACAAGAACAATGATATATTCTCTCTTAAATTTGATTCTTGTTATTTGCTTACCAAGCGTACCAATTGCCACACCTAGTTTTTAGAAGGCAAACCGAATACGAACCATGTATGTGCCAGGATTAGAAACTCACGTACACAGCAAGTACATAATTGGACATCATCACACATTGCTCAAAGAAAATAGCAGAAATGGTATTTTATTACATCAAGATGTCCAAGACATCCACAGAGTCACTACATAACATAGTCATTAACTTTATCAAACCACGGTATACGAAACGTAGCAGATAAGGCCTTCATAGGCAGCTGACTGCGGGTTTGCCACTATCATAACTAGAACTCGTCGTAGTCCTGGAACTCCTCAAAGTCCTCCATGTTGTCTGCATCTCCTCCTGAGCACAGGATACAATGGGGACAACCTGGGGTGGGGGTGTTTTTAAAGCAAGGGTGAGTACACATCAACGTACTCAGCAAATGTCCCGTTTGGCTAAAGTGGACTGACTGTATGTGGAGTTAAGGTTAAGCGGTTGCTTTTAGTTGGTCAAGTATTTATTACTAATAGTAGAGCCAAATTTTAGTAATAAACCCAGTTATTACCCAAATGTACTCCCTCCAAGAGGAAATACCAGATATCATAATTATAACCATCATCATTAAACATCATCATAAAAGTATCCAAAGTTCTTCTAATCAAAGAGGATCCCAAGACTGCTCTTAACCGTGAGCACAACTGATTAACCGTGAGCACGACTGATATACCAGTTTCTAATACTCTACAGAGGTTGCACACTTTACCCACGAGTCATGATTCCCATTCTGCCCGGAGATCATGACTCCCCATTGATCACTACCAAGGTGACCTGGCGGGGTCTCACTATGTAGCCTTTACAAAGACTCCCCTGGTGCATAGCTGCTCGTTAGGTTTCGTTAGTCATACAAACACAGTACCCCTCCCTAAGGTGGGTGACTAACAAAACCAAATCGAATGAACCTCGGCACCCCACCCTTAGCAGAGCGAGCACTATGCCCCGGCCCCATTGATGGCCCTCTGGCAAAGCCAACTACAGCCCCAGGTTCATCTAATTATTCAGCAAAGGGCATCCCATTCCACCTTCATGGTTGCACTGTTATCCCAGGTAGTCACTCAACGAACAAGTCCTTACGGAGAGGTACTTAGGAAAACAACCTGAGTCCCCTAAAGTATCACAAGATTATCATCAGGATAACATCATCGTATCATAAAGATTCACATCATGTTCGTTGATTAAGTAAAAGCAATAGCATAAAGCTAACCATAATAACCCAAAAAGGTAACAAGGACAAGATGAATACAAACTAGTCAATCCTTAGGTTTCAATAAGGTAATGCGAGATGGTGAATTATAAAGTAAGTAGGACATAGTAGGTCAGAGGACACTTGCCTTCACCACGTTGTTGCTCAGAAAGCTCTTCGGCAACACACTCAAGCACCACGGGCTGCTCGTTGTCTAAATAAAGCCATCATACATTCAATACATTGGATAAAGACAAATGAACAATACACCAAACATGTACAAACGAGTGAACAAATCTCAAAAGAACATTGTAAACTCAAGAAGTAACTTAGGTTATAGGGCGAACTAACACATTTAGAAGTTTGTTATTTTCTAAGTATTATTTATCTCCATAGGTTACATAATTAGGTCCTACCTATTTTAATGCGGCACAAAAATTATACCAAGGATAGATTCATACTTTGCATATCAATAATTTCACAAAGGTACACATCTAGTTACTCTTGGGGTTTTCCTTTTTATTTTCTTATTTAATAAATACACTATTACATAAACTAACCTATAGTCTAGGCATAAAATTAGAATGTGCAGACAATGAATAATCATAATTTGTTTGAACAGAGAATAATCCTATGATCATTTTGCAATTTGAATCACTCAATTTGAAGTTCATATGCAAAAGATATGAAATAAACAAGTTTTGAAATTTAATTTACAAAATTAGGCCTAAATCTGTTATTAAATAAAAGCCTAGGGTTCAATCTGCAAGATTACAGGGGCCTGCACACGAAACTGAGGGACAACGGGTTCTATTACCCGAGAACTAGGGGTTCTTTTTAAAAAACAGAAAACCGAAGGGGTATCAGGCCTTCCCAGCCGTCATATCTCAGATAGATCGCTAGGATTAGAACTAGCGGGGTGAGCGCGTGGGCACTCGGACGCGGATGCCTCTAGCATGCGGGGTCCACTGGCCAGCGACTCAGGCTGGCAGATGGCTAGGTGCCAGGGTGCCAGCGTCTGACGGGCGGGGCCACGGCAAGACCAGGCCCGCTGGTCAGCGGCACGGGGCAAGCACGGGCGTGGCGGTAAGGACGCACTCACGGGCGGGGCCCACCAGGCGGCGACACAGAGCGGAAGGAAAGGGTTAGGCGCTACGCTGACGCGTGGGACCCAGGGTCCACCGGTCGGCGACCACGCGAGGGGAAAGAAGAGGGGGAAGAAGTGAGGCTGACTGGCGGGTCCTCCTTGTTAGGACCGTCGTCTTCCTCGGCCGTGCGCATGGCGCGAGTGCCATGGCCGGAGTCGGTGACTCCACGCGGGTGAAGAAGGCACGGGGCAGTTGCGGTTGGCCGGGGGGTCTCGGTACGACAGCGCGGTACCGATACCGGCGATCACCGGTGGCTAATTGACAGAACAGAGAAAACGGGTGAGAGAGAAGGAGAAGTTCGGCGGGGAAATTCACCTCGGGTGAGGCGAAAACGACGACAAGGCTTTGCCTAGCGGTGGCGGAGCATGGTCGGGGACGGCGGCCGAGCTCTGCTGGGGGCGGATTGGGGCGCAGGAGGCCTGGCGACGGGGGAGCTCCGGCGAGCTTGAAGAATGGGCGCGCGTAGCTCGAGTGAGTGTGCAGGGGCAAAATTGAATGAGGTAGAGGGGAAGTGGGTGCGTGCGAGAACTTGAGGAGGGGGTCGAGATGGCAGTTTGGCGCTAGGGGGCGACATGGGTGTAGGGATCTCGGTGTGCGTGCGTGCGGTTCGCGCGAGCGAGCGGTTGAAGGAGGGGAAGGGGGACTAGCAAGCAGGGGCCGTGGAACAGTGAAACAGATGCACGAGCGCACAACGGGCCAGGGCACCAACAAGGCAGCCCCACTGGGCAGAGAGGGAGAGGGCCGACGAGTTAGCTGGGCACGGCACCAATAGGACGGGCCCATTTGGCGGTGAGAGCGGGGGAAGGGGGAAGGAGGGCACGCGCTAGCGACCAAGTGGGCCGAAAGGCCGGAACAGGGGGAAGCTAGGCTTCTTCGGTTTTCTCATTTATTTCCGAATTTCTAATTTCTTTTCCTTTTATTTTCTCTAGTGAACTTAGTTCAAATTCAAATCTAATTCAAATTCAAACCATTTCAAACATGTGCATCAATCAAAAGGATAACTTAGGCTCAGCATGATGCAACAATTCATGACTCACATTGTTTTGACAAAATAAATAATTCATCCCTAACCTAATTAAGCTAACTCTAAACAAAAGGAGGAGAGAGAGGGAGTCTAGAGAGAGACAAGAGGTAACACCTGAATTTGGTAGGCATTTAGAGAAGAAATTTTATACCCCCAAATTCAGGGTGTTACAAACCCACCCCCCTTAAAAAGAATCTCGCCCTCAAGATTCAGGGTTGGCTAGCAAAGTGTTCACGGTACTTGGCTTTAAGATCATCTTCTCTTTCCTAGGTTGCTTCTTCCTCTGAGTGATGGCCCTATGAGACTTTGCACATCCTGATGGTGCTTCTTCGTTTGATCTGGTTTGCTGTCTCCAGAATCTGAGTTGACTTCTCGATATAAGTCAGATCTTCTTGAACCTCAAGATCCTCAGTTGGCAATTGCTCCTCTGGCACACGCAAGCATTTCTTCAGCTGAGACACATGGAACACATCATGCACCACTGACAGATTTTCTGGTAAGCTGAGCTGGTATGCCACTTCTCCTCGTCTTGCTTGGATCTGGTACGGTCCGATGTATCGAGGCGCTAGCTTGCCCTTGACTCTGAACCTTTTGATTCCTCTGATGGGTGACACCTTCAGGTAGACATAATCTCCCACTTCAAAACTCAACTCTCTTCTTCTGGTGTCAGCATAGCTTCGTTGCCTAGACCGTGCTGTCTTCAGATTCTCTCAAACCATTATGATGTTCTCTTCAGCTTCAAGTAAAATGTCTGGACCAAACACCTGCCTTTCGCCGGGTTGGTCCCAATGCAACAGGGTTCTACAATTCCTCCCATAAAGTGCTTGAAATGGTGACATCTTCAGACTGCTTTGGTAGCTGTTGTTGTAGGAGAATTCTGCATATGGTAGTCTCTTGTCCTAACCTAACTTGTCTTGCAATGCACAAGCTCTCAACATATCTTCAAGAATCTGGTTGGTTCTCTCTGTCTGACCATCTATCTGCGGGTGATAAGCTGAACTGAACTTCAAATGTGTGCCCGAAGTTTCATGTAACTGCTGCCAAAAGTGAGAAGTGAATTGGGTACCTCTGTCTGACACTATCTTCTTTGGAACACCATGCAAGCATACAATTCAAGTCATATATAGTTCTGCCAACACTGCACAATTATAGGTGGTCTTAACTGGTATGAAATGGGCTGCCTTTGTCAAACGGTCCACTACAACACAGATGGAGTCATAACCAGCATGAGTGCGGGGCAGACCAACTATAAAGTCCATCCCAATCCCATCCCATTTCTACTGAGGAATCTGCAATGGCTGCAACAAACCTGCGGGCCTCTGATGCTCTGCTTTGATCCTCTGACAACTATCGCATATAACCACATACTCGGCTATCTCCCTTTTCATTCCATACCACTAGAATTTTTTCTTCAGGGCTTGGTACATCTTTTCACTGCCAGGGTGTATGGAATATGCTGTCTCATGAGCTTCCTTGAGAATCAGTTCCCAGATCGATTTGATGCCAGGAACGCATAGTCTATCCTTGAACCATACCACTCCTTCTGCGTCTTCACAGAAGTCTTTGACTTTTCCATCTATGATCAGCTGTCGAATCTCGTTGATCTTCTCATCGTCTTTCTGACCCTTCCTGATATCTTGCTCTAGAGTGGGTTCCAGCTCAATCGTTACTCCTTGAATGTTGTTTAGAAATCTGAGACTCAGCCTGTCGAATTCCTTGGCTAGCTCATACGGCATCAAGTGAGCGGCCATCATGTTGACTTGGCTCTTTCTGCTCAAAGCATCTGCAACCACATTTGCTTTGCCTGGATGATAATGTATCTCCAACTCATAGCCTTTGATTAGCTCCAGCCATCTTTGCTGCCTCATGTTTAGCTCTGACTGGTTGAATATGTACTTGAGACTCTTGTGGTCTGTGTAGATATCACACTTCTGCCCATACAAATAGTGCTTCCAGGTCTTCAGTGCATGAACCACTGCTGCTAATTCCTGATCATGAGTGGGGTAATTCTTCTCATGAATCTTTAATTGTCGGGACGAGTACGCCACTACTCTCCCTTCCTGCATTAACACACATCCTAGTCCGATGTACGAAGCATCACAATACACTGAGAATGGCTTGTGAACATCTGGTAGAATCAAAAACCGGTGATGTGGTCAACTTCCTCTTCAATGTCTCAAAGGACTCTTGGCACACTGGGGTCCACTTGAACTCAATCTTCTTTGCCAGCAAGGCTGTCATTGGCCTGACAATCTTGGAGAAACCTACAATGAAACGCCAATAGTAGCCGGCCATTCCAATGAAACTCTTGATTCCTCGGACATCTTTCGGTGCTTTCCAATCCAGAATAGCTGCTACCTTCTTCGGATCCACAACTAATCCATCTCGGTTTATAATATGGCCTAAGAACAGAACTTCACTGATCTAGAATTCACACTTGCTAAGCTTGGCGTACAGCTGACAATCTTGTAGCCTCTGCAATACTTTCCTCAAGTGCTCTTCATGCTCTTGCTCATTCTGGGAATATATGAGGATATCATTAATGAACACCACTACAAATTTGTCGAGGTAGTCCATGAACACACTGTGCATCAAGTACATGAAATAAGCTGGCACATTCGTCAAACCGAATGACATGATCGTGAACTCATACAGTCCATACTTGGTGATAAATGTTGTCTTCGGTATATCTAAAGGTCGGATCCTGAGTTGATGGTAACCTGACCTCAAATCTATCTTCGAGAACACATTGGCTCCTCTCAACTGATCGGATAGATCTTTAATTCTAGGCAGGGGGTACTTGTTCTTAACAGTAGTGAGTTCATTCAAAGATCTGTAATCGATGCACATTCTCTTTGTACCATCCTTCTTCTCCACAAATAACACTGGAGTGGCCCAAGGTGAGGTACTTGGTCTGATATACCTTTTCTCTAACAACTCATCAATTTGCTTCTTGAGTTCCACCAATTCTGGTCCAAACACTCAATAGGCTCTATTTGAAATAGGGGCGGTGCCAGATATAAGCTCTATGGCGAATTCGACTTTCCTTTCTGGTGGCATGCTTGGTAAATCCTCGTGAAACACATCTGGGAGTTCTGATACTACCTTAATAACTTATGATGCCTCGATTTCCTTAATATGGGAGGTGATCTGGTGACAGCTTCCTTTCCTTGGTCTAGATAAGACCAACTCCACTAACACTTCCTCTCCTGATAAGGACACTAACTTCACGGTCCTTTTGTCACGGCTAAGGCTTGCTTGATATTTGGTTAGCCAATTCATCCCTAGGATGACATCTATGGTTACATCCTGGGTACCCATTACTATTAGATCAGCGGGGAACTCTACCCCCCTATTTGAACTCTTGCACTGGGGTAAAATCTATCTACTTGGGTTTGCATAAGGAACATCTGCTCAATGGTCATCGGGGGTGGCGGTGGCAACTGCTGCTGGGCTGCCTCCTCATGGGGTGCCTACTGCTCCTGCTGAGCATGCCTTCCACCTCTGCGCCTGTTCTCAGACATCTGTAGAAAGCACACACATATTAGATCTAACTCTGCAGTCTTTCAGCATAAGAAAAGATATATGGAAATCTTCATAGCACTAAACAATTGACCATCTTCACTGACTCTCAACACAACCAACACAGCTTCTCAGATAAAGAGGAAAGTGGAAATAAAGGGGTTGCCCAACTAAATAACTGACTTTATTAATAACTACATCAAGTTGCAGGGGATGCCCACACCTCGGTGACAATCATTACAAAGATCCAACTTCATTACAAGTTCATCATGACAAGCATCAAAGCATATGATAAGCAAACTAAAACTATCTAGGACTGAAGACTAAGACATTGAATTAAGCATTATTACAGACTCCGATTCTATCGATCTATGGCTCCAAATCTATCTAGGTCCTGCAGTCAGGGGTGCCATAATCAAAGCGACCACAGGGCGGCGAGTGGTAAGGGTGCTGAATCCCGATAGGGGCGGGGGACCACCATCTTGATAGCGGCGCACTATGCGCTCAGCACGCAATTTCACAACCTCCGTTCGAACCTTGCACAACTCGTCAAGGGCGTGGTCTAGCTCGGTGTTGAGCACGACGACCAGGTTGACCATGCTGTTCAGCCTGGGATTGCCCTCACCAACGGGCAAGACAATCACACCTCCAGCACTGCCGGTCGAATGGCGAGGATAGTACTTCAAGTTCAGGCCGTTAGCTATCCCGCTGAACAAAGACGAGTACTACGAAAGCGCACGCCGTGCAACATCTTGCATGGCTGCCTTGGCAGTATCCCTCTCAGTGATAGAATAGTGCTCTGAGAAGGCCTCTGCATGTCGGAGATCATCGTCCGGACGATGCATCAAGCAAGTAGCCTCCCACTAGTCCAGGTATAACCCATGACGATGCTGGTAGACTACACAACGGTACTCGATAGACCAAGTGTGGCAGTCGAAGGCCCGACGCAGCAAGGTGTCGAGAGCGTCGTGGAAGTGACACCTGCGAGCGACGTCGCGAGTGATGGGTCTAGCGATCCATCCCTCCGACTGCTGCTCCTCCGAGAGCTCCGTGCTGTGGCTCAAACTGTCAACAGTGTCATCGTCTCCGTAAAGGTCTCCTCCAGCAGTCGGGATGCCCTGTGGTGGTGCAGGAGGCATCTCTAGCTGAGGTGCAGGGGAAGGTTGCCTCCCAGACTCTACCTCCTGCCGAGGCGAGGGGGAAGAGTCTTGCTGCTCCTGCTCCTGGCGTCGACGCTCCTGCTCCTCATGTAGGCAATGATGCAGTCTCTCTAGATGGCTAGACTGACCTGTCACTGTGCGGCGTAGTGGGCGCTCCGCAAGGCGAGAGGGCAAAAAGGGGACCACTGACTTACATGCAGTGCATCTAATACAGGCCACCTATAAAAGACATCGTAAGCACAAGAGTGAGAGTAGAACTATGTGACCAGCTAGTAAACATAAAGCAAAGTGAGACAAATTTTTTTTTGTAATATGAGAATATAAATAGTAATATAACATAGAATTTGTCAAGATGACCAACTTTTGAAATGACGCCAAGGTCAAGGTAAGAGTAGGGGTCTATAGTCCTTAGGGCGACCATTCTAGTCTAAGTTAGCGGTCCTACAGTCAGCAAGGCTCTAATACCACTTATGTGACACTCGGTTTTGCGAAGGCAAACCGAATGCGAACCATGTATGTGCCAGGATTAGAAACTCACGTACACAGCAAGTACATAATTGGACATCATCACACATTGCTCAAAGAAAATAGCAGAAATGGTATTTTATTACATCAAGATGTCCAAGACATCCACAGAGTCACTACATAACATAGTCATTAACTTTATCAAACCACGGTATACGAAACGTAGCAGATAAGGCCTTCATAGGCAGCTGACTGCGGGTTTGCCACTATCATAACTAGAACTCGTCGTAGTCCTGGAACTCCTCAAAGTCCTCCATGTTGTCTGCATCTCCTCCTGAGCACAGGATACAATGGGGACAACCTGGGGTGGGGGTGTTTTTAAAGCAAGGGTGAGTACACATCAACGTACTCAGCAAATGTCCCGTTTGGCTAAAGTGGACTGACTGTATGTGGAGTTAAGGTTAAGCGGTTGCTTTTAGTTGGTCAAGTATTTATTACTAATAGTAGAGCCAAATTTTAGTAATAAACCCAGTTATTACCCAAATGTACTCCCTCCAAGAAGAAATACCAGAGATCATAATTATAACCATCATCATTAAACATCATCATAAAGGTATCCAAAGTTCTTCTAATCAAAGAGGATCCCAAGGCTGCTCTTAATCGTGAGCATGGCTAATATACCAGTTTCTAACACTGCAGAGGTTGCACACTTTACCCACGAGTCATGATTCCCATTCTGCCCGGAGATCATGAGTCCCCATTGATCACTACCAAGGTGACCTAGCGGGGTCTCACTACGTAGCCTTTACAAAGACTCCCCTATTGCATAGCTGCTCGTTAGGTTTTGCCAGTCATATAAACACAGTACCCCTCCCTAAGGTGGGTGACTAACAAAACCAAATCGAATGAACCTCGGCACCCCACCCTTAGCAGAGCGAGCACTATGCCCTGGCCCCCATTGACGGCCCTTCGGCAAAGCCAACTACACCCTCATGTTCATCTAATTATTCAGCTAAGGGTGTCCCATTCCACCCTCATGGTTGCACTATTATCCCGGGTGGTCACTCAACGAACAGGTCCTTACGGAGAGGTACTCAGGAAAACAGCCCAAGTCCCCTAAAGTATCACAAGATTATCATTGGGATAACATCATATCATAAACATACACATCATGTTCATTGATTAAGTTAAAGCAATATCATAAAGCTAACCATAATAATCCAAAAAGGTAACACGGACAAGATGAATACAGACTAGTCAATCCTTAGGTTTCAATAAGGTAATGCGGGACAAGGAATTATGAAGTAGGACATAGTAGGTCAGAGGACACTTGCCTTCATGAGGTTTTTGCTCAAGAAAATCTTCGGCAACACACTCAGGCACCACGGGCTGCTCGTTGTCTAAATAAAGCGATCATACATTCAATACATTTGGATAAAGACAAATGAACAATACACCAAACATGTACAAACGTGTGAACATATCTCAAAAGAACAGTGTAAACTCAAGAAGTAACTTAGGTTATAGGGTGAACTAACACATTTAGAAGTATGTTATTTTCTAAGTATTATTTATCTCCATAGGTTACATAATTAGGTTCTACCTATTTTAATGTGGCACAAAAATTATACCAGTGATAGATTCATACTTTGCATATCATTAATTTCACAAAGGTACACATCTAGTTACTCTTGGGGTTTTCCTTTTTATTTTCTTATTTAATAAATACACTATTACATAAACTAACCTATAGTCTAGGCATAAAATTAGAATGTGCAGATAGTGAATGATCATAATTTATTTGAACAGAGAATAATCCTATGAACATTTTGCAATTTGGATCACTCAATTTGGAGTTCATATGCAAAAGATATGAAATAAACAAGTTTTGATGTTTGAAATACAAAATTAGGCCTAAATCTGTGATTAAATAAAAGTCTATGGTTCAATCTGCAAGATTACAGGGGCCTGCACGCGAACTGTGGGATGACGAGTTCTATTACCCGAGAACTAGGGGTTCTTTTTACAAAACGGAAAACTGAAGGGGTATCGGGCCTTCCCAGCTGTCAGATCCAGATAGACGGCCATGATTAGAACTAGCGGGGTGAGCGCACGGGCGCGCAGACGTGGATGCCTCTGGCATGTGGGGTCCATGGGCCAGCGACTCGAGCGGGCGGACGACTTGGTGCTCGGGTGCCAGCGTCTGACGGGCAGGGCCACGGCAAGACCGGGCCCACTGGTCAGCGACGCGGGGCAAGCGTGGGCACGGCGGCAAGGATACACTCGCGGGCGGGGCCCATCAGGCGGCGACATAGAGCGAGGGGAAAGGGTTAGGCACTGCGCTGACACGTGGGACCCAGGGTCCATCGGTCAGCGACCATGCAAGGGGAAAGAAGAGGGGGGGGGGGGGGAGAAGTGAGGTTGACGGGCGGGTCCTCCTTGCCAGGACCGCCATCTTCCTCAGCCACGCACACGACGCGAGCGCCATGGCCGGAGCCAGCGACTCCACACGGGCGAAGAAGACACGGGGCAGTTGCGGTTGGCCGGGGGGTCTCGGTACGACAGCGCGTGTCACACCTGGTTTTAAGGGACAAAGCCGGGTGCATCTCATACATGCGCCAAAGAAGACAACATATATATTAACAGAGTGTATAGAGATAAATGTCACAATATAATCAGACTATTTATTACATAGCGGAAGTCTTACAAAATAAAAGATAAATATAGATTGAACTAAAGTCCATCCTTAGCCCCATAAAGTCAACTGGGAGATGCCACCTAGATCAAATCAAACCCCTCATTGTGTGGCTCCTCTTGAAGCACTTGTTCTGCTCCTGTGGGGGGGGGGTGTGAGACAGCAAGGGTGAGCTCACACATGATCATCGCTCAACAAGTTGTTGGGAATAATGTGCATGAACTCACCAAAGGTGGAAGTTCTTGTGAAGTGTAAGGCTGATCAATGATAGGGGTTAAAGCTCAACATTGCTTTTAATAAGTTGGTCAAATTTTATTAGCAATTACTAAATGTAAGTAAATACCAAACCATAATAATAAATAATAGAACAAAATTAATAACAAATCCCATGCAATGCATATGACGAATTGAATTTAAGTTTCATATTTAATCATGCGTGAGTCCTGAGCTCCTCATGACCGTGAACTCGGCTAGTATACCAGTTTTACACTCTGCAGAGGTTGTACCCTTTACCCACAAGTCGTGTATCCCATGTCGCTAGGGTTAGCTAGACCCTTAGACACTACCGAGGTGAATGGCTAGGGATCCACTGCGAGGCCTTTACAAAGTTCCACTAGCTTCCGAAAACCTTCTACAGTTTATGGGAAGAGCACTTGCAAGAATCCCTTGTCTGACCGCCATCGCAGCAAAATCAACCCAAGAACCTCCCTGCATGCAACTCCCCTACTGCCCTTGCCCCTTTCAGGTAAGGTAGTCTTCCACTAGCTTTTCTAATTAGTTAGCCAAGGGATCCCATTCCTCCCTTGTGGTGGCACTTCTCAAGTTAAGCTCCATGTTCCAATTAAAATAATATAATGATCTTGACATGAACATAAATAACATAACAAAATAACTGGAACATGGATATAATGAAATATTAACCCAAAACCATATAAAGCAATAGCAAAACTACCCAAGTGATTCAGGGGTAAACAAGGTATAAAGATAATCAGACTAGGGTGACCTATTGGGTCCCATCAAAATTAAACCTATGCATGAATAGTGATAATAAAGAGCATTATTGGGTAATAAATGTGGTCAAGGGCACAACTTGCCTGGGACTTAAGATTCCAGGTACCAGGATGAACTTCAGGTGACTCGTGACCTCACAGCTAGTCATAGCAATACAAACAAACATGGTATAGATAAAATTAACATCACACCAAATATAAGAACAAACTGCATAACAATGATCTATACGTCGCTACGAGATCGTGGGCTCGAGAATCACTAAAATCGGAGTTACGGTTAAGGAGTTATGATCTATGTAAGATCTACATGATTTAACTATATTATAAATTGGTTAACATACATCATATGAGAAAATATACTCTTAAATAATCAATTCAAATTTAATCTTAATTATAACTTAACTAGAGATCATGTTTTAACCACATAATAATTATGGTAAGGTTAGTTTTGATTTAGAAGAGCTAATCTAGTAGACATAGGATAAATAAATATCTAAATATGAAATTATGCAATATGGTATAATTAATGTTGTTACTGCATAGTAAATACTTATACGAAACTAATGCAACTGGAACGAGTTCATTCGGAATTAAAACGAAGGAGTTATGATTTCCCGAAGATTTTATGTATTTGATACAAGATTAATTAAGAGATATATTTTAATATGGTTTTCATGTCAAAACAGAGACACTAGGTGATAAACAATAGTATTACAAAATTATAGAAACTGGAATGGATTAATTTGGACTTCATATGAATTTTATATGAATTAAACAAGTTCTAGCATTTATTTTCACATTAAAAATCATTTTCTAATTACTTTTACTGGATTTTATAATTCTCTGGACTGGGCACATGAAAACAGATAAGAGCAGGGGCCTCTGTGCAATTATTCCTAAGACACAAAGCAACATCCGCATGGATGTCGGGTTTATTTGCTAGTTTCTCGAGGGCTCTTATGAAAAAAGCCGTAGTCGTGAAGAGGTACGGGTGATCCACAGCCGCCAGATCACAGATCTGTGGTAGAACCTCCCAAGTTATTGGGCCCACATGCACCTGTTCTTGTCCCAAGAACCTCAAACGGCTATGCATGTGCACCAAACAACTTAACAGGATCTGTCCGAGTGTCCTAGGGACCTAGGATAAACCACTTACCGCCAAGATTGCAAGATTAAGTAAACACAAACTACACACCATAATTTGCAGCGGAATTTTTATTACCAAATTTTACCAGTTTATAACAAGTTTACATTGTACATGATCAGAGTGGTTACAAAAGTGTATTAGAAGGATTACATTTTGAATGATGTACAATTTTCATAAATTTGAGATACATGCTAGCTTAAGTGACAACCCTCATACAGAAGATAAAGACGGGATATACTTATATAAGAAGGATGAGCCCATCGGCACTTAGCACCATCCACAACAGAACAAAACTATAACCTGAAAAACAACAGGGAATAAAACCCTGAGTACACAATTACTTAGCAAGACTTACCCGACTAAAGAAAAGACTCTCAAGGATATGCTGGCTTAAAGGGATTCAAGGTAAAGCTCATCAAGTTTCAAAGACTCTTTTTGCAGAAAAGCTTACTAGAAGTGGGTCCTTAAGCCAAAATTTTACATCACAAGTTAAGTACTTTTCTTGAATCTAGATTTGCCTAATCTAGAGCATTCACTTGTCCTACACTAGCTTTCTTTTAAGATCAAAATTTTGTTTCGCTTGTTATCTACGATGAGGGTCGAAGATCCAGTCTTCATATCCGAGAAGTTTGGCGATCCGAATCGATTAATACCCAGCTGGGGATCTCCAACCACACGACATATGCTTCCCTTAGCTCTTTTGCACATGTCTACCATTCCCACGGATCCTCCACCACATGAACAGGTCCGCGCCACCCGAGAGCACACCACCCCTTTTAGGCAGTCCTTTGCTAGGAGGGTACGTGCCACTCTTGCCATCTCTCCACTCCCAGTGCGCGATTGTCTTTTCATGTATGGAATAGCCGGGTTCAGGCTTACCCATGACGAGGTATGTGGCCAGATAAAAGGTCCTAGATCAGCAGGCCAACAATTGATACGGTCCTTAATCGACACAGACGGAGACACTACACCAAGACTCCTTTCTCGTGCAAGTCACCCGCCCGGTCTCAGCTTTATTATTTAACCCAAAGTTTGGTACCTGGCAGAGGTACATCTTTTCCGATGTTGAATCCATCAAGGCCCTGATGGATCCACCATCACAAGTTTTTCTTTCTAAAAATTCCCATCCAATGTGAAGCATCACTTTTTGTTTAAAACAGAACATTTTGTTTTTCTAGAGCAAGGCTAAGCATCATAAAAATCCTTTTCAAAAAGGGTATCAAGGAAGGGTAATCAATTTTCCAAGGAAGGAAATGCATCAATTGTTTAGCACACAACTCCTATCACCTAATGCATCATATAAGGTGATAAAGATTTTAAAATAGCAAGGAGGTGGCAAATGCACCGGGGCTTGCCTGAGTAACACTAGGTTAATGTTGTTAGACGATGTCCACTTGACGATCATCCTTGTCCTAGCACTTGATCAGGCAGGTTCGTCCATCAGCATTATCCTATGGATTAGCCGTGCTTGGGGTCGACTTGGCTCATCTTCCGCATCACGTGATCAACAAACATACCTAAATGATTTGCATAATGCACATGAATGCATATAAACGAGAATAGTATGCGACTAAATATTACTACATGTCCGCGAATTAAACACCTAGCAGCGAGGCGTTGTACTATTTCATACGGAAACATTAGTTATCGACATACGACTACGCGCAATAATTACGCTTCTCTAGATTAACCAAATCTAACGCAAACATTACGAAACAACTAACTATTCATACTAGGTACCTATAACTCATTAAGCGCAATGGTCACACTCCCCCTAGCTTAACCAGATGATACAGAAAAGATAATCAAATACGTAGCGACAAGACATCGACACAATCCAACATAAGCACTAGACACCTATAACTCACTGAACACAACAATCACAATTTTCTAGTTTTACCAGATTTAACTCAAACATCAAGGAACAATAAATTATACGCACATGTACTTTCCTTAGCTAAGGCCCAACACCAGAAGACTATCAAACCTAGATTCATTTATTAGGAAAACAATAGACCATATGAGTTCCACCTTTCTATTTTACTAAAGCATAATACCGAAAGACTAATTACATAGACTCATTATTTTGGAACACGAAACTCGAAGTATGGACCGAAACAACTTAACTAACTATTTAAACCACTCTTTTGAATTAATCCTTAAAATATCCTAACTAATAAAACATCACACTATACTTAATCTATCAAGTAGAGCATCATCACACCACATATATTAATAAAACATCACATTTTTAACACCTACAATCCCACAAGCACTGGGACCTATTGCGACCTCTTTCTCCACCCGACATCGACCAAATCACTATAGATGACTTGGGCATCCTAATAAATAGTATACCTATAGTTCCCTTCATCGAACTAATAACCGAATTAGCAATCCGACTCACCCCAGAATTATCACGATTAATATACCTAGTCAGATCATTCATCAATCCACTAGCATGAATAACAAATTTGCTTACCCTGACTAATTTGTTGAGATAGTCGGAAGCACGATGATTCCCATACGACGAAGAAGACGGAGTAGCCACTCCCGAATCAGGCTTCTTGTCGATCGTCTGACGAGTGTCGCATGAGCCTTGCTGTTATACCATTGGATCTGACCGAAGACAGACCTATCCTCCATCTCCTAGCCATGTGACGTCATGACAAATTCTTAACACTGGATCGTACCCGATTCTGCAACCCACGCGCTGAGAGGTCGAGAGCAAAACAGGGTCCATCAGAGTACTATAATCACAGGAAGAGTAAATCGCAAACCAAACAACCAGCCAATTCAAACTCGGCTCAGGGAGCGGATTTTGTGACATCGCACAGGGACTGTGTAGATCCGACGAGCGGTTGAACATTCCATCGAGCAGATAGCTTGCCGCAGTGGCTGGGATTTCGCTGCTAGGATAGGATGGAGGGGCTCGGCAGGGAACGCGGCTGCGTGCAGAGAAATATCATGGCGCAGGGAATCCGGTCAGGAATGGGCTGGAGGAACAAGGAGCAGGGGCAGTCCTAAAAGTTCCCTATGCCCGAGAACAGGATCTAGATGTCGCCTAGAGGGGGGTGAATAGGCGAATAATAATTATCACTTTATAATTGGAAATTCTTACTCTACTCGAAGGCTAGATCACAGTGGAATGAAAAACCCTTCGTGTAGGTTGCAGCGGAATTGAAGTTCCTATCTTAAAATACCCTGCACTTCGAAGACAACTTGTACCACATATAAATATTGAAGTGCAAGTATAAACAACAAATAAGACAGAGAAACAACACACAACACATAGTAGAGCACACAGACACAGGGATTTATCCCGAGGTTCGGCCAAGCCTGAAATGCTTACCTATTCCTCGTTGGAGTTAGCCACACCTTGGCTTGGAGTCTATTTCAACTCCTTCCTCCGTTTGCTCAGATCTGTCAGTGCGACAGATAGAGCCTTCCACTATGTTGATATCAGTTACAACGATGCCGTGGATGCTTACAATCTTCTCGACAGCACTCCGACAGAGTAACAATGCGCTCAAGTTATTGCTCTAGCTCTCAGCAGCACTTCCCCTCTCTCTAAAGGCTTATAACTTCGCCTCTACACAAACTAGAGAGATACACAAGAGAGGGAGAGAGAGAATTGATCCAAATGATGTATGCACTTGTTGGCTGCACTTATATTCTTGTTGGAGGCGCCTAGGGGTCCCTTTTATAGTCCCAAGGGGCCTAGGAGCCGTTGGAATTCTATTTGGAAGGCTATCCTTGCCTTCTGTCGGATGGCGTACCGGACAGTCCGGTGCGCCACCAGACATGAACAGTATCTTGTCCGGTGCCCGATCTCCTTCCTTTTCTAGCGAAGCCGACCGTTGCACTCTCGGTCCTCTTGGCGCACCGGACACTGTCCGGTGCACACCAGACAGTTCGGTGCGCCAACTGACCGTTGGCTTAGGCCACACGTCGCCCGCTGATTGCGCTGCCGACCGTTGGCGCGAGCGCTGTTGGTTCACTGGACAGTCCGGTGCACACCGGACAGTCTGGTGAATTTTAGCCACAGCTCCCTAATCGATTCTCGAGAGCGGCGAGTTCGCCAGGCGAGCAGCTGGGGCACCGGACACTGTCCGGTGTACACCGGACAGTCCGATGCACCCGCACCAAGTACTGTACTGGCTTTTCAGCTGGACTTCCTTTGCTCTTTTGGATTTGACTCAAATTGGTCCCTGGCACATAGAGAAATATGTTAGCTCCAAAAACAATTCACTAGGGCCAGAGACATACCTTGATTCTTTAACTTGCATGTCTTAACCACTCAGCACATATTACAATGACATGTGTTGGACATCTAAACTATCAAGTCAACTTGACTTGATCTAGATTGACATATCTGAGCTCTTCCATCCTGCAAAGGTCACATAGAATATATCCAAACACAGTAACAACCCAAAATAAAGATCAAGGTGAACTTAGCTCTTTTGGGCTGCTTCCAGTTCTGGCTTTTACACTGCTCCTCCTTCTAGTGACCTTGTTCACTTCTTGAGCTTGATCTTGAGCCTTATGACTTACACCACATGACTGTAGATGTTACCTCATTAGTTGTAAGTCACGTCCTTATGTAGTGATCCTTGATGTGCCATAACTCTTCTCAACTCGAACAACCTTGACTTTGCAAGTCTTCTTCTTCACCCTTGGCTTTGGGTACCTCAGCCTCTTTGACCTTCTCCCATGCACTTGGTACCTCGAAGCTCTTCTTGCCTCCATCCTTGGCTTGATCAGTTGTCTCCGAGCTACGCACACGAGTCTCACTTATGCAATGTCCATCTTACTTTTGATGTCCATTATCTATCTATAATCCAGTCTTTGGACCATCACACTTGTTCACTTGTGTTGAACCCTGTTAGCTTTGCATTAAGCACCTGTTCAACACTTAGCACACTTGTTAGTCCTTTAATTGGGTTGTCATCCAAACACCAAAACCCACAAGAGAGATTTCAATCTCCCGCTTTTTGGTGATTGATGGCAACACAATTAAAGCTTACATAAGAATAAGATTTAAAGCACAAATTTTGAATTATAAGTTTATAGAATGCTCCCCTAAATATGTGCTTACATTAAAATCTTAACTTTGGCCTTATATGCAAAATTGCACATACTTAGGCTAATTTGAAGCATTACTACACCTTAGCACCTGTGGGATGCATTGTCAATAATTAAACCGTGATGCGTATGACACACAAATGCACATAATCAGAGTTAAACACCAATTGAATGGATATATCACTGGAATATCAACCTACCACTATTCACCATTAAGATACCAATTTAAAGCACCAGAACCACATGAATATCTATCATAGGATAAACACAGTATATACCAATTGATTCATATCAACGGAAGCACTAATTATGTATTATCACCATATAATACAACAAGAAGCATATGATCAGTATTATCAACAAAACTAACGCATTCTTCCTTAAGATCATAGGACCTTAAGGAGACCCCTTTGAGTCCTTTAGCACACACAAAAATTAATCTTCACCCTCTTCACACTTAAGATAAGTTTTCCTCTCAGGTCGAGGTAAGCTTTAATGCACAAATTCTCCCCCTTTGACATCAAACACCAAAACCATATTCAAGCAAGAACATAGGATGATGTCAAGGGACAGTAGGGTAAAATGCAACACACTAACATTACTCCCCCTTACACATTAAACATATGCAACATAAGCATTGGAGAAAAATTAAGGTACAAATACGCAAAAAGGTCAATACCTCCTTTTGTACCTTTACCATTGTTATGGTGTACTTTCCATCTAAGTAGGCGGAGTTCCTTTTGTCATCAATTTAAGATTTCCATCTTGAAAGCTCCTTCACACTTGTGCCTGATCCTTTATCCTGACCTTTTCTTGTTGCTAAGACACCAAACTTAGAACAAGTTATAGTATTGTGGCACAAGATGAAGCTTCTATTCTAGTGATTACCAAAAGATACCAATTGAAGCACACTACCAAGGCTACCGATTGAAAGATCATCACTGTCATAGCTCCATGATATTTAAAGATAAGCATCTAGGATCACCAACTATTATAGAGCACGAGCAATCTTTAAATATGCAATTACTCACAACTTTAGATACCAATTACTTGACTTGTGGAGGTACCCAAGTCCTGATTGCTCCATTTTTTTGCTCATCTTTCCTTTTTCACCTTGAGACTATATAGGATCACTCAAGAAACAATTAGTCTCAAAAGACACAAGTTACGTGTGCTCCCCCTAAAGTTGTGCATCAAGTATTTGAATGACTTGCACCTTGCACATTCTAGCATCCTCAGAACTAGAGGGGATCATAACATACCTTGGTTTAGGCATAATATATCAATTGCATCACAAAAAGATACCAATTGGATGGATGACATAATACAACTTATGACTAGTGGAAACAATGCATGCCTCAAGATATATAACATTTTAAAAGCAACATAGGCACGCTTCACACATGATGATCATTGCAACACATATACCAATTGAAAAACGACAAGATCATGCATATAAAGCACAATGTCTAAGCACACCATGATTAAGAAGTATTTTCTTAGGTACACCAAAGGAAACAACATTTTAAAGCATAAAGCACCTAAGCTAAGATACTACCAATTGGAAGGCAAGAACGTAGCTATGATCACAATCAACGGAACTTCAAGATATTTAATGAAATTGCATAGTTCCATCCTCCATACCTTTGCCTTTTACCTGAATGCCATGAGATCCATTCTTTTAGGTAGTGTGGAGTGAGAGCACCTGTTGTCACCAATTTAGGTCTCCTTTTGCTCATGTACCTCATAGCTCGAGAGGGTGCATTAGAGACACAACATGGATTTCTTGTTTTGGTATACACAGAGTACCAAGACAAAGTAATCATGTGAACATGGACTAAACAAAACTATCATGCTTGCACATATGTTAATCATTAAAAACTACATAGCATGACTTACAGAAAGATACAAGTTTATCCACATACACTAAGAGAGTTAATTATGGTGGATATATCAATTGAAAAGCTACCCATTGAATGATTCAAGAGATATAACCTATAAAGCACACAATCACGATTGAGCAAGCATGATTATGATCTTGGAAATCATGGATCATTAATTGAAAGATATTCAACACAAGCAATCTCAAAAGCATAACTACTCCAAGGATATGTATAGCACGACAATCTAACTTAAAAGCAATACTGATGAGAAATAATGCACTTAAGATACACGGGTACCGTCCTTTGGAGAGCAAGTTGCAGATTCTCATCAAAGTCCTTTGCTTGATTCACCAATAATGATTAAGGACCTCTACAACTTATTTAACTCGAGATGAACATGGGATTAGTATTGCACAACAATTCAACCTTGGGTCAATAAATAGACAATAAATTTGACAGCTTAAGCATAGAGTTTGAATTAACCATCTTAAGCTCTCCCAAGATCTCTAGTCCATCTCGAGGCACCTGCATGGTCTAGTTGGCACAGTTTGGTACTCATCTCGGTTTGGGTCCATAACATTCATCTAAAAGAGCCTTTGATACCCAAATAGCAATTGTGCTAGTTCTAGTTGATCTCATTACTGATCTAGCACAAGTGTATAATTCGGATCTCCTAAGTGAATAAGATTGAGATAAATTTACTTGCTTAGGAACCTTACCCTTCGTACATACCTTAGGTAGATGACCATGCTCACCACACATGTAGCAGAAGCGTCGCTCAACTTGACATGACACTTGCTGTTTGTCTTTTTTCTTAGTGAGGGTCATTTTGGAGGGTGCACGTCTTTGATTCTTCATGAACGGACATGAAGTGATCATATGGTCCTTATCGTTGCATCCAAAACATCTCCTCATTCTTTCATCCTTGTCTTTGTGTGGACAAGACGCAATGAAGTGGCCTAATTCCTTGCACTTGAATCACCTCCTTTTTCCTCTTGCCTTTTTGCTCTTGGATGACATAGAGAGATGATTAATGCAAACAACATGACTAATTGAATCTTTACCTTTTTCTTGTTTCATGTTGATTGCTTCACTTATTGCCTTAGGAACTTCTTTCTCGTAGAGTTTGACCCTTGCTGCGGTTTCTCCTTCCTCAAGCTTCTTCACCATGCGTTCGTAGATATCTTGAGGAAGTCGAGCATAGCGTCTTCTCAATTGTCTTTGTTTCTTGTTCTCAAGCAATTTTCTTTTTGACCCAACAACTTGTTGCTCAATCACAGATTGGCCTTTCTTGGGGCAGTAGAGGTCAGCACATGATGATATTTTAACTAATTGATCACTTATGCAAGAATGTAGTTCACATGAGTTTAAACTAGTAATTACTACCTCATGAGCAATATCGAGCATGATATGGTCATCAACTAATTCATTATGAGAATAAGATAGCATATCATATTTTTCACTTAGAGCAAGTTTTTCTAAATTTATCATTTCTACTTGACTCTTAAGCATATAATTCTCAGTTTTAAGTTGAACAATATCAGATAATATATCATGATTATTTCTTTGCTCAAATAAGACAGATTCATACCGTTGGACCAAATTATCATGAGAGCACTTTAGCTCCTCATGTTCTTTGCTCTTCTTCTCCAGGCTGTTGTTGGTTTTGATGAGAGTCTCCTCTAGCCTGAGAAGCGTCTCGCCTTGTTCCTTGTTCCTCCTCAATAGCTTAACCAAGAGCACTTTGTCTTCTTTGTTGAGATGGGTGTAGAACCGGCGAACCTCCTCTTCTTCCACATCGCCGGTCTCATTTTCCCTGTCATTATTATCAGTGGAAGTAATATAGGAAAATGTACCTTGTGGTGATGAAGACTCATCCTCGCTATCATCCTCATATTCCTCCTCCTCATCGTTTTCGTCTCCACTATCATTGTTAGCAATAAGACATTTATAACTAGAGGAAGACAAACATGTCAGTGAGGTGGATTCATCGTTTGGTTGCCATCGTTTTTCTTCTCCCTTTGGAAGGTTAGTACCACAAGCAACATAGGGAGTAGAAGTAGTACAATTTGACTCAGAATATTTTATTTTAATTCTAGTCCATAGATCATGAGCATCAACAAATAAATCACTGTCACTACTCATGATGGCAAAATAAGCACCTCTAGAAAGAGAGTAAACTAAGATGTTGCAAGCATGGTGATTGAGAGATAGACATCTTAGTTCAGTATTAGAAGGTTTTTTACTAATATCAGAGGGAAAAATACTTCTACTAAAGATCTGTCTCAAATTAGGATCAATATGCATGAAAGCATTATAAATAGAGATAGACCAAGATTTATAATTAGAACCATCGCCTAGAAGAAGTTCTAGAGTTATCTCTTGTGACGACATCGTCATCTCCGGACGGCTAAGCCCACACTGGAGAGGCCTAGCTCCAATACCAATTGAAAGTTCCCTATGCCCGGGAACAAGATCTGCATGTCACCTAGAGGGGGGGGGGGGTGAATAGGTGAATAATAATTATCACTTTATAACTGGAAATTCTTACTCTACTCGAAGGCTGGATCGCAGTGGAATGAAAAACCCTTCGAGTAGGTTGCAGCGGAATTGAAGTTCCTGTCTTAAAATACCCTGCACTTCGAAGACTGATTGTACCACATATAAATATTGAAGTGCAAGTATAAACAACAAATAAGACAGAGAAACAACATATAGCACAGAGCAGAGCACACAAACACAGGGATTTATCCCGAGGTTCGGCCAAGCCTGAAATGCTTGCCTAGTCCTCGTTGAAGTTAGCCACACCTTGGCTTAGAGTCTATTTCAACTCCTTCCTCCGTTTGCTCAGATCTGTCAGTGTGACAGATAGAGCCTTCCACTATGTTGATATCAGTTACAACGATGCCGTGGATGCTTACAATCTTCTCGACAACACTCCGGCAGAGTAACAATGCGCTCAAGATATTGCTCTAGCTCTCAACAGCACTTCCCCTCTCTCTAAAGGCTTATAACTTCGCCTCTACAAAAACTAGAGAGATACACAAGAGAGGGAGAGATAGAATTGATCCAAATGATGTATGCACTTGTTGGCTGCACTTATATTCTTGTTGGAGGCGCCTAGGGGTCCCTTTTATAGTCCCAAGGGGTCTAGGAGTCGTTGGAATTCCATTTGGAAGGCTATCCTTGCCTTCTGTCGGATGGCGCACCAGACAGTCCGGTGCGCCACTGGACATGAACAATATCTTGTCCGGTGCCTGATCTCCTTCCTTTTCTGGTGAAGCCTACTGTTGCACACTCGGTCCTCTTGGCGCATTGGACACTGTCCGGTGCACACCGGACAGTCCGATGCGCCAACTGACCGTTGGCTCAGGCCACGCGTCGCCCGTTGATTGCACTGCCGACCGTTGGCGCGGACGCTGTTGGCTCACCGGACAGTCTGGTGCACACCGGACAGTCTGGTGAATTTTAGCCGCAGCGCCCTAATCAATTCCCGAGAGCGGCGAGTTCGCCAGACGAGCAGCTGGGGCACCAGACGCTGTCCGGTGCACACCGGACAGTCTGGTGCACCCGCACCAAGTACTCTACTGGCTTTTCAGCTGGACTTCCTTTGCTCTTTTGGATTTGACTCAAATTGGCCCCTGGCACTTAGAGAAATATGTTAGCTCCAAAAACAATTCACTAGGGCTAGAGACATACATTGATTCTTTAACTTGCATGTCTTAACCACTCAGCACATATTACAATGACATGTGTTGGACATCTAAACTATCAAGTCAACTTGACTTGATCTAGATTGACATAGCTGAGCTCTTCCACCCTACAAAGGTCACATAGAATATATCCAAACACAGTAACAACCCAAACTAAAGATCAAGGTGAACTTAGCTCTTTTAGGCTGCTTCCAGTTCTGGCTTTTACACTGCTCCTCCTTCTAGTGACCTTGTTCACTTCTTGAGCTTGATCTTGAGCCTTATGACTTACACCACATGACTTATAGATGTTACCTCATTGGTTGTAAGTCACGCCCTTATGTAGTGATCCTTGATGTGCCATAACTCTTCTCAACTCGATCAACCTTGACTTTGCAAGTTAATTCTTCACCCTTGGCTTTGGGTACCTCAGCCTCTTTGACCTTCTCCTGTGCACTTGGTACCTCGAAGCTCTTCTTGCCTCCATCCTTGGCTTGATCAGTTGTCTCCGAGCTACGCACACGAGTCTCACTTATGCAATGTCCATCTTACTTGTGATGTCCATTATCTATCTATAATCCAGTCTTTGGACCATCACACTTGTTCACTTGTGTTGAACCCTGTTAGCTTTGCATTAAGCACCTATTCAACACTTAGCACACTTGTTAGTCCTTTAATTGGGTTGTCATCCAAACACAAAAACCCACAAGAGAGCTTTCAAGTCTAAGCTAGGCAGAAGGAGCTCCAAGCCGAGCACGCACAGGGGAGCTGGGCGCGGGAGAAAGATGGGGCACGCGCTATGGAAACGACCAGGGGGAGCAGAGAAGGGAGCGGCTGAGCAGGAAGTGCGCGCAGGGAGGGATCGAGCTAGAGCAGGAGCATCCTCGACGAGCTCGCCATTGGAGAGAGAATCAAGGGGCGTGCCATGGGGAAGAGAAACTGTGGCGCCGGAAGATAAAGCTCGAAGGAGCTGTAGCCGGCCATGGAGATGGAACTCCGAGCAGAGGAAACTGGGGAGGTGGGGAGGGAGGAGGAGCGTGCGACGCAGAGAGGGAAGTGAGCTGAGGAAGAGAGAGGAGACACGCTGGGGAAGGAGGTAGCCACGGCGCGCAGGGGAAAAATCAGGCGCGGCAGGGAAGAAGCAGGAGACCACGACGTGTGCAGAGAGAAAAGATCAGGGCACTGTGCGGTGTCCATGGTCTGTAAAGATGGAAGAAAATATCAAGCCAACGATGGGAGAGGATGAGGATCCTGGATATATTTTTTTAAAAGAAATTCGTAGATATTTTGAAATCAGATAACTCATCTGCTTTTGTCCCAAAAATTTGATGTGGTGGATATTTTGTAGTCAGATGAACCTTTACCAGGTATTTATATCCAAAGATTTAAAGCTAGCAAGAAATGTACAAACCGAATTAAATAGATTTCGGCTTCGGTATTTTAATCTGTACATGATTCAGTTGACTTCAGACGAATTCCGCTCGCTACTCGACACTCAACTAGATAACAATTCAATTAAAAATCCATAGATGCAATGTCACGGATAACAAAAAGGGGATTAAATTATTTTACAATGAAAGCTTAGTCGTCGAGTTCAAACTAATTTGCCCGAGATAAAAATCACCTAGTGGGTCGAGCTTCCGAATTCGTATTCGCACGAGCGATGAATTTTAAATAATCATCGGACACACCGATTTTCGGAACAACTATGTTCCGAACATCACGAAAATTTCGGAAGAGCCCGGATAGATAAAAAATGATGTCGAACTCGCGACAAACGAAACAGATGCGATATTAAAATCGCGGTAGGCGAAGATGATTAAAATTTAGCATCAGTTTTATTCACTGATATTACATGCTTAAATCCATACTCGTTGTCGAGCGGAATATAAACACCTGGGGTGTTACAACCCTCCCCCCTTAAAAGAATCTCGTCCCGAGATTCGTAGCGAAAGACTTTTAAGAGTAGAGAAGCATGTAACCCATGTCCATATCAGCGATAATCGTGAGATATTTCCAAATAAAGACGAGTGTCTCAGGATGTTGTTTCTCTAGTGGACATAACATGTATCGCCTTAGGCTAATTTAGAAATGTCCACCAATAGAGACGATGTCTGTCAGAAGAACACATAAAGTTCCATGTGTACAGTTTGCTTTTTCTGATGACACTGTACTATCTGAGTCTGTTGGGCGAGCGGTAAATATGCGACTTTACCCAAACAGAACCAGATGCAACCTCTTGGGTAAAACACACCGAAATAGGTTTACCAACAAGTGGTCACTGGAAATTCATAGCACATAAGATGAGTGTGGATGTCAAACAACATCACAGTTAACTCATGTTAGCCAGAGAATCCCAGTCCAAGAAAAAGATAGAGACTCGAAAAATCACCAGCGAAAGGATCTGTAAATGCTGACTTCGGGTCTAATCCATTTTATCAAGCACTAGGCATGGCTCGACTTGATCACACATGCTGAAAAAGCACACCTGAGGCGATCGAGGCATGACTAGAGCGATAATTAAGTGGTTACCAGTCGACTTAACCTGATTTTTATAAGTACTTTCTTAGGATGGGTTTGAACCAAAGTGAGTTTAGGTAACTCGATAAAACAACCTCTAAACTCTACCTTTGTTCACAATGTAGTTACAAGTTAGTAAAACCAACTTGTTGAACTACTTTTGACATTGAGCAGGCCCTCTCAGTACCATCGGTAAGCCAAGGGTTGAGAGTTTACTTTGGTTGACAGGAGATCATGCACTTGGGTAGAAATCTATTTGGTCAGGTTGTTCATCCGTTTCTTCATGCAAGATGCATTATCTACTTGGTTAGGGAATACATGGATTAAATAAGAGAGCAAATGAACAAACTCCTGCATCTCAGCAGCAGGGAAAATCAATCTCCATTTTGAGAGCTATTTAGATGTCTTTCAACACTAAAAAGCTTCGAGGCTTCACCTTTACACGAAGTACGTACATGGAACTTGTATGAGTAATCACCAGACGTAACCAATAAGAAATCTCACGCCATACCAATAGATTGAGCAAAGAGTGACAATATACGAAGAGAATCTACCTGTCAAAACGGTTACAAGTAGAGAGCCAAATAGATCATGGCCCAATGGAATGAACAAGACATGGCCATATATTACCTAAATTGATTGATGAGGGAGTATGATGGGAGACTGTTAATTCAGCCCCAAGCATATTTCTATGCCCATCATAAGGATCACAAGGTCAAGGATTATTATCTGATTAGATACGGGAAAAAACAATCATAAGATCAAGTTGGTATGCCTTTGATAGATATGGAGAAATCAAATACATCAAATTAATAGAAAATGATCAGGCATGACTTTCCTAGGTTGGGTTGATAAATCGACAAGATAATCCACAGGGAGAGGCCGAATACAATAGAGACCTCAACCTGTATCAACTGAGCAAGGGCAGGATCTAGGATGGAAACACGACCACTAAGGGGGTTACAAGTTAGTTGCCAAGAACATGGACTCGAGATCCTAGCTTTAAGCTCATGCACATCTTGCATTGGATAAGGAAATTTAGCCAAACATCCATTTGCATGAGTTTGGTCATGGAGTGATAACGGAAAATTCAATTTTGGGTCATGGTTCACTAAATAAGAACATGGCCTAGTTTTGGGTTTAGGCAATCAAATCACCAACATTCTATCGGCACATTAAGCACAAGAGCAAACACAATTTGCACTAATGGTCAAATTATGAAAAGCTAGAAGCCACCTAAACACATATCTCTAAGACATCACATTATTTACAATCACTGGTTACTAGAATAAAGATGAGAGAAGCATCTTGGGTGTATAGGTGACAAACATGATGCAACAATCAGGATGCATGCTCGTCCTATGCGTCCTCACGAGTTTTGCCAACATACTGTGGCAATAGCATTCTATAGCGGTGGCATACTTATGACTCTCTCGATATTTTGCTAGTCGTGAGCTACACATACGTTTTCGAGGTTAGTGTACCTGCAGAAAATTTCATCACAGCCCATTTCCCAATGATGCAGTTCACACATGACAGTTTATCACAGTTTATACTCCATATATTGCTATATGGAGGCCAGCTCATCATTAAGCGTCGAGCCATGCATAGGCGCCGTTGCCACACTCTAACCATAGGGCAACTCATTATGGTAACTCACCTTCTTACCTAAGCGTAGGTGTGTCGTTATAGGTACATTACACTTCTCAGTATTCCCATGTCTGTATACCCATACACATTCATGGGGTACTGAATTCCCAAAAAAAAGTAAATACTCCACATCGCAGCCTTCATATATACATATGTAGAACATGTATATAGTCAAGCGCTTTTCATGCTCTTCCCTAGACCAACGATTATTCGGTCATGCTCTCACATCTCACCTTACCTGAACGTCGATCCATTCAAAACTGAATGGCCTTAAAAGTAACAATACACATGTATGCAATACCCCCGGTTATGGGTTAGTGGTGCTTAAATAAGCCACCTGATAGTCCTTAACTTAGGGCCTAATAGAGGATGTTGCTAGCATTATAGTTTTTCAAAACTGTTTTTCAAAGCCAATCAATGTGTTTAGTTGAAAATAGCTTTTCTAAAACCAAAACTTTGTTTTTAAAATACGTATGTGACCGTATTATACTTAATCTTGCTCCGATACCAGCTGTGGCAGAACCTCCCAAGTTATTGGGCCCACATGCACATGTTCTTGTCCAAAGGACCTCAAACGGCTATGCATGTGCACCAAACAACTTAACAGGATCTGTCCGAGTGTCCCAAGGACCCCGGATAAACCACTTACCACCAAGATTGCAGGATTAAGTAAACACAAATCACACACCATAATTTGCAGCGGAATTTTTATTACCAAATTTTACCAGTTTATAACAAGTTTACATTGTACATGATCGGAGTGGTTACAAAAGTGTATTAGAAGGATTACATTTTGAATGATGTAAAATTTTCATAAATTTGAGATACATGCTAGCTTAAGTGACAACCCTCATACAGAAGATAAATACGGGATATACATATATAAGAAGGACGAGCCCACTAGCACTTAGCACCATCCATAACAGAACAAAACTATAACCTGAAAAACAATAGGGAATAAAACCCTGAGTACGCAATTACTCAGCAAGACTTACCCTGCTAAAGAAAAGACTCTCAAGGATATGCTGGCTTAAAGGGATTCAAGGTAAAGCTCATCAAGTTTCAAAGACTCTTTTTGCAGAAAAGCTTACTAGAAGTGGGTCCTTAAGCCAAAATTTTACATCACAAGTTAAGTACTTTTCCTGAATCTAGATTTGCCTAATCTAGAGCATTCACTTGTCCTACACTAGCTTTCTTTTAAGATCAAAATTTTGTTTCGCTTGTTATCTACGATGAGGGTCGAAGATCCAGTCTTCATATCCGAGAAGTTCAGCAATCCGAATCGATTAATACGCAGCTGGGGATCTCCAACCACACGACATATGCTTCCCTTAACTCTTTTGCACATGTCTACCATTCCCACGGACCAACTTTTTTGCAAATTGACCCTTTTCGGGTTTTTTTGCACAATTATGCCCCTGGCAGTTTCATTTCAAAAAATGGACCCTATGCTCGGCGCCATCATCTTTGGCGCCTAGCTAGTGTGTGCTGGCGCCAACAGTTTTGGCGTGCATACGTCAGATGCAGGTATGAGTTGGATTCTACGTGTCACCTACCTCGGCGCCATAGATCTTGGCGCCGAGGTAGGCGACCGGTCAACGACGGCTACCTCGGCGCCAAGATCTATGGCGCCGAGGTACGTGCCTATAAATAGGACCCTACGTCTGACTGGTTGGTGTGCTCATTCCAATTCTTCGAAACTAGAGATATCAGCCTGATTTATAGGATGTCTAGGCATGGTAAATCTGCTAAACAAAGGTAAGTTTTGGATCCGCCTCTTATTTTGTGAGTCTATTATATTTGTGTCGGGGACCATAATTAGGGGTACCCTCAAGGCTCCTAATTCTCAGCTGATAACCCCCATCAGCATAAAGCTGCAAAGGCCTGATGGGTGCGATCAAGTCAGGGATCAGTCCATTCAAGGGACTCGATCACGCCTCGCCCGAGCCTAGCCTCGGACAAGGGCAGCCGACCCCGGAGGATCTCCGCCTCGCCCGAGCCCCCCCTCCAGCGGCGAACACGTTCCCGGCTCGCCCGAGGCCCTGTCTTCACCGAGAAGCAACCCCGACCAAATCGCAGGAGCATTTAATGCAAAGGTGGCCTGACACCTTTATCCTGACGCGCGCCCCTCAGCTGACGGAGCCGAAGTGACCGCCGTCACTTCGCCGCTCCACTGACCGGTCTGACAGAAAGACAGCGCCGCCTGCGCCGCTCCGACTGCGGTGCCACTTGACAGAGTGAGGCTGACAGGCAGTCAGGCCCGGCCGCACACCATAGGAAACTCCGCTCCGCCCGACCCAGGGCTCGGACTCGGGCTAAGCCCCGGAAGACGGCGAACTCCGCTCTGCCCGACCCAGTGCTCGGACTCGGGCAAAGCCCCGGAAGACGGCGAACTCCGCTCCGCCCGACCCAGGGCTCGGACTCGGGCAAAGCCCCGGAAGACGGCGAACTCCGCTCCGCCCGACCTAGGGCTCGGACTTGGGCAAAGCCCCGGAAGACGGCGAACTCCGCTTCGCCCGACTCCAGGGCTCAAATTCCGCCCTGGCCTCAGCCAACGGCCTTCGCCTCGCCCGACCTAGGGGCTCAGACTCGGCCTCGGCCACGGAAGACAAACTCAACCTCGACCTCAGAGGAGCTTCCACATCGCCCAACCTAGGGCGCGGACCAGCCACGTCAACAGGAGGCGCCATCATTACCCTACTCCAAGCTGATTCAGGCTACGGGGAACAAGACCGGCGTCCCATCTGGCTCGCTCCGCCAGATAGGCGATGATGGTGCCCCGCACGCTCCCTGACGATGGTGGCTCTCGGCCCCCTTACGGAAGCAAGAGGACGTCAGCAAGGACTCGACGGCCCCGACAGCTGTCCCTCCGCCAGGCTCCAGCGCTCCTCCAATGGCCACGACATCACACAAACCGAGCGCAAAATCTCTCCGGCCGCCACGATGGCGTGTACTTAGGGCGCTAGCTCTCCTCCGCTAGACACGTAGCACTCTGCTACACCCCCCATTGTACACCTGGATCCTCTCCATATGCCTATAAAAGGAAGGACCAGGGCCCTCTTAGAGGGGGTTGGCCGCGCGGGGACGAGGACGAGACGGGCGCTCGCGTGAGGCCACTCGCTCCTTCCCCCGTGTGGACGCTTGTAACCCCTACTGCAAGCGCACCCGACCTGGGCGCGGGACAAACACGAAGGCCGCGGGATTTCCACCTCTCTCACGCCCATCTCCGGCCACCTCACTTCCCCCCTTCGCGCTCGGCCTCGCGTCGACCCATCTGGGCTGGGGCACGCAGCGACACTTCACTCGTCGGCTCAGGGACCCCCCGGTCTCGAAACGCCGACAGTTGGCGCGCCAGGTAGGGGCCTGCTGCGTGTTGACGAACAGCTTCCCGTCAAGCTCCAGATGGGTAGTCTTCAGCAACCTCTCCGGCCCGGGACGGTGCTCCGTTTCGGGAGCCTTGAGTTCATGTCCCTCGACGGCAGCTACGACATGATACTCTTTCCACCACCGGGCGACAGCAACGATGGCGGCCGACAGTCCGCCCGCCGGCGGCGGGATCGACGACATCTTCCCGCGTGGTGGAAGAACAACCTTCGAGCTCGCCCCGTCTTCTTCCCCTTTGACGGAGGAGGAGGAGGCGGGGCAACCAAGGCCAAGCAGGAGGCGGCGCCTTGTCGGCCATCGAGCGAGTCGACAACGCCAGCACTCCAACGGGGGGCGCGCCGGGCATCGGCCTCACGCTTGAGACGAAGACGAGCGCTGTCTCCCCGCGACACGTCAATCTCGAGCAAACGGACGACGCCAGCACGCTCGCGAAAGGCTTGCTGGGTGTCGCCCTCGTACCTGAGACAACGGTGCAGTCAGCCCCCGACGTGACCTCATCACCGCCCGTCGACCAAGAGGTACCGACCGATTCCCATCCCACGCCTCTCGAATTTAGCCTCGACCCGCCTAGCGGCTCCGCTTTAGCAGATGCTCTCGTAGAGGCGAAACTGAACCCTCTGGGGTTTCGTATGCGGTCACCTTGGGACCGGCTGACGGACGTCTCGACCTACGGGCCCTCCGGGTCCGAGGAAGACGACGAGCCCAGCTTCTGTTGGGATTTCTCCGGACTTGGCAACCCTAGTGCCATGCGGGACCTCATGACCGCATGCGACTACTGCCTTTCCGACTGTTCCGACGGTAGCCATAGCCTCGGCGACAAGGACTACGGCCCGAGCCACGAATGTTTCTACGTCGATCTAGGGGGTCCCTCCGAAGGCAAGCATCTCGGCATGCCGGAGGACGGTGATCTCCCTAGGCCGGTGCCTCGCGTTGACATCCCGCGGGAGCTAGCTGTGGTCCCCGTTCCGGCGGGGGGTCACGACCCACAACTCGAGCAAATCCGCGGGGTGCAGGCCAGGCTTGACGAGGGAGCAGGAGCGCTCGAGCCAATCCTCCGGGATGTCGGGCAGGCATGGGCGGGCCAACCTCCGGCCGGAAAAATGTGTCATCTACCCCAGGGCTTCCAGCACCGCATCGCCGACGATGTCAGGGTCAGGCCACCACCCGCATCCAGTGGGGTCGGCCAGAACCTGGCTGCAGCAGCAATGCTCCTCCGCGCGATGTCGGAGCCATCAACCACCGAGGGGCGGCGAATCTAGGGAGAGCTCAAGGATCTCCTGGAAGGCGCCGCGGTCTGGCGGGCCGAGAGCTCCGCCTCCCGAAGGTAGAGGTACCCCTCGGAACATCATGCCGCGACTTCCCGATTCATGCGGGAAGCCTCGGTCTACACCGGGCGCACGCGCAACACAACGCCTGCGGCCCCGGGTCGCCTCGGCAACGAGCACCATCACCGTGATCGTCGGGCCCACCTCGACGAGAGGGTGCGCCGAGGCTACCACCCCAGGTGTGGGGGACGCTACGACAGCGGGGAGGATCGGAGTCCCTCGCCCGAACCACCCGGTCCGTAGGCCTTCAGCCGGGCCATACGACGGGCGCCGTTCCCGACCCGGTTCCGACCCCCGACTCTATCACAAAGTACTCGGGGGAGACGAGACCGGAACTGTGGCTCGCGGACTACCGTTTGGCCTGCCAACTGGGTGGAACGGACGATGACAACCTCATCATCCGCAACCTCCCCCTGTTCCTCTCCGACACCGCTCGCGCCTGGTTGGAGCACCTGCCTCCGGGGCAGATCTCCAACTGGGATGACCTAGTCCAAGCTTTCGCCGGCAATTTCCAGGGCACGTACGTGCGCCCCGGGAATTCCTGGGACCTCCGAAGCTGTCGACAGCAGCCGGGAGAGTCTCTCCGGGACTACATCCGGCGATTCTCGAAGCAGCGCACCGAGCTGCCCAACATCACCGACTCGGATGTCATCGGCGCGTTCCTCGCTGGCACCACCTGCCGCGACCTGGTGAGCAAGCTGGGTCGCAAGACCCCCACTAGGGTGGGCGAGCTGATGGACATCGCCACCAAGTTCGCCTCCGGCCAGGAGGCGGTCGAGGCTATCTTACGGAAGGACAAGAAGCCCCAGGGCCGCCCATCGGAAGATGCCCCCGAGGCGTCAACTCAGCGCGGCGCCAGGAAGAAGGGCAAGAAGAAGTCGCAAGCGAAACGCGACGCCGCCGACGCGGACCTTGTCGCCGCCGCCGAGCACAAGAACCCTCGGAAGCCCCCCGGAGGTCCCAACCTCTTTGACAAGATGCTCAAGGAGCCGTGCCCCTATCACCAGGGGCCCGTCAAGCACACCCTTGAGGAGTGCGTCATGCTTCGGCGCCACTTCCACAGGGCCGGGCCACCCGCGGAGGGTGGTAGGGCCCGCGACGATGACAGGAAGGAAGATCACCAGGCAGGAGAGTTCCCCGAGGTCCGCGACTGCTTCATGATCTACGGCGGGCAAGCGGCGAACGCCTTGGCTCGGCACCGCAAGCAAGAGCACCGGGAGGTCTGTTCGGTGAAGGTGGCGGCGCCAGTCTACCTAGACTGGTCCGACAAGCCCATCACCTTCAACCAAGCCGACCACCCCGACTATGTGCCGAGCCCGGGGAAATACCCGCTCGTCGTCGACCCCGTCATCGGCGACGTCAGGCTCACCAAGGTCCTCATGGACGGAGGCAGCAGTCTCAACATCATCTACGCCGAGACCCTCGGGCTTCTGTGTATCGATCTGTCCTCGGTCCGGGCAGGCGCTGCGCCTTTCCATGGGATCATCCTTGGGAAGCGCGTCCAGCCCCTCGGACAACTCGATCTTCCCGTCTGCTTCGGAACACCCTCCAACTTCCGAAGGGAGACCCTGACGTTCGAGGTGGTCGGGTTCCAAGGAACCTACCACGCGGTATTGGGGAGGCCCTGCTACGCGAAGTTCATGGCCGTCCCCAACTACACCTACCTCAAGCTCAAGATGCCGGGCCCCAACGGGGTCATCACCGTCGGCCCCACGTACAAACACGCGTTCGAATGTGACGTGGAGTGCGTGGAGTACGCCGAGGCCCTCTCCGAGTCCGAGGCCCTCATCGCCGACCTGGAGAGCCTCTCTAAGGAGGTGCCAGACGTGAAGCGTCATGCCGGCAATTTCGAGCCAGTGGAGACGGTTAAGTCCGTCCCCCTCGACCCCAGCAGCGACGCCTCCAAGCAAGTCTGGATCGGCTCCAGGCTTGATCCCAAATAGGAAGCAGTGCTCGTCGACTTTCTCCACGCGAACGCCGACGTCTTCGCGTGGAGTCCCTCGGACATGCCCGACATACCGAGGGATGTCGCCTAGCACTCGCTGGACATCCGAGCCGGAGCCCGACCCGTCAAGCGGCCTCTGCGCCGATTCGACGAGGAGAAGCGCACAGCCATAGGCGAGGAGGACCACAAGCTAACGGCGGCAGGGTTCATCAAAGAGGCGAAAGGCGTCAAGCCCAATCCCGAAAAGTATGTCTTCGGGGTGCCCCGAGGCATGCTCTTGGGGTTCATTGTCCCCAAGCGGGGTATCGAAGCCAACCTGGAGAAGATCGCAGCCATCACCAGCATAGGGCCCATCAAGGACTTGAGAGGCGTACAGAGAGTCATGGGATGTCTTGCGGCCCTCAGCCTTTTCATCCCGCACCTCGGCAAAAGGAGCCTGCCTCTGTACCGCCTCGGGACGAATGACGCTTCCCCCGGAGGCCTGCTCCCGAGACCTGCATCAACCCTTCGTCAAGGTCGACGACGCGCCCGAGCTTGAGGCACCCTCGGCCCAACCCGAGGTACCCTCGGCACAGTCCAAGGCACCCTCGGCTCGGCCCGAGGCACCCTCGGCTCGGCCCAAAGTACCCTCGGCCCCCGAGGGCGAGACGCTGCGCTTCGAGGGGGAGCAAAGCGGGGTCACGCCTGATCAAAACTGGCGGACCCCGTACCTACAATATCTCCACCAAGGAGAGCTACCCCTTGACTGAGCCGAAGCTTGGCGGTTGGCGCGGCGCGCCAAGTCGTTCATCTTGCTGGGAGAAGGGAAGGAGCTCCACCACCGCACCTCGAGCCCTCGTTGGAGACACCCGGGGGCTACACGCACCCCTGGGAAGGGCCGCTTGTCATCGCCAAAGTTCTGAAGCCCGGAACAAACGGACTGGCCGACAGTCAAGGCGAGGTCTGCACCAACACTTCGGACGTCTAGCAGCTACGTCGCCTCTACCCTTAAGATGCTTTCAAGTCATTCGCTTACCTTGCCCCCACGCAAGTTTTTAGTCATTAAGGAAGGGTCAGCCTTGCCTCGGCAGAGCCTGACCCTCCCTCGGGGGCTAAAAAGGGGGAAACCCCTTTGCGTCAAATTTTTCAATCGAAAAGGCTTTGATGTTCCCCCGGCTATGTCGGAAGCAGGACCCCAAGGAGCGAATGCGGGTGCATGTAAGTGGCAAGGTTGACTGAGCCGAGGGACTCCTACGCCTCTGGGTTACGGACACCTCACTCGTCACCCACCACGAAAAGTGACCCCTACTTGGGGAAGCCACCCTTCTACTGACAGGCGGGGTCGGACACGCAAAGTGAAAGGGAAAGGAGCGCGACTTCATGCAACGGTGATAAAGTGTTCAGGCCTCAGCGGCCGCAGAAAGACACACATGCATCCAACAGAAACTGTTCCAACAGAGTTAGGCGTCGCCACGGGAAGGAGCCGCGCCGTCGGCTTCGTCCCCACCCTCGGCAAAATCCATCCCGGCTTCGGGCGACGACGCAGGCGGGAGGATCTCTGCTTCGAAGGTGGTCGCCAGCACCGCACTCGGACCCGCGGCGGCCGCATCGAGCCTCCGGACTTCTGCCAGGGCGGCTTCATCTTCGTCAGGAAGGCAATACCCCTCGCTGACCCGCTCTAGGTCCACGACGTAGTGGGAAGCGAGCACGGCGAAGGCCCGCCTGACGCCGTGGTGTAGCGCCTCGCGGAGTCTGCCGCGCACATGATCGCCCAAGGCCTGCAGGCGACTTTGAGGGGAGCTTCCTGAGGGAACGTCGCTGGAGCCAAGGACCCAGCAGAAGTCCGAGACAGCCTCGGACATGGCCACGTGGTTGGCCTCCCTCTGCTTGGCCGCCCCGGCAAGCGCCTCGGCAAGCGCCTTGGCGGACTCATCAAGGGCGGACTCGAGTTCTGCGAACAGCCAGAACGAAAGATCTCAAACACAAGCGGAGGAAACAAGCTGAAAACGAAAACCAAAAGTGGCCAAGGCGTACCTCCGACTCGGGCATGCTGCTCCGAGGCTGCGACCTGGGCTACGGCTAGGTCGGCTGCAAGGGCTCTAGCCCGGCTTTCGGCCTCGGCAGCCCGGCCCCGAGATTGGTCCCGCTCATCGACGATCCGGTCGAACTCCGACTGCTATCGTAGCACTTCTGCGCGCACCGCTGCCGCCTCCGCGCGTGCCGCTGCCGCCTCGGCTCTCAGATCGGTGCAGAGCAACCGAAGGTCCACTGCCTCGGTGCCCTGCCGAGAGAGGCACGCAGTAGCCCCGGCGAGCGAGGTCCTCAGGGATCGCAGCGAGCCCCAGACGTCGACCTCATGGCGGATGAACGACGACTTGGCGGCGCTTAGATCCGTCAGATCCTGAGGAAAGGAAGTGGGGCGTTACGAAAGACGCCTTGGCCACAAAAAAGAAAAGGTATGCCTGAAACCGTTACCTGGAGGATTTTTGGGACGTCCCTGCAGAAAACCTCCAACGACGACCGGAGCGACCCCACCGTTGCTTCGGCACACTCATGGAGCTCGTCCTAGGACTGCTCCTCCCGCTCATCGTCGAGAACGAAGAAGGGATCCGAGGCCTCGCGGGTCCGGAACCGAAGCAACTGGCGTCGACCCTCGGAGCCCCGCCGCACAGCAACAAGGTTGCCACCCGGCGGGACGGATCGCATCTCCACGCCCCCCTCCTCCGAGGCACCAAGTGCCGATGCCTCGGCCATCTCAGCGTCGGCAGCGACAGGTCGCTCCCTGACTGTGACGGCAGCGGCTTCAGTAGCAGCAGGTGCCGGCACTGCCGGCACGTCCGGTGGGGTCTGGGCCATGTCCGCGTCAGCCACCTCCCCTAGCACGATGGCCGCCTTTGTAGAAGAGCCGACCTCGGGAACTCGTTCCACAGCGACTGGCGCCGCCTGAGCCCCCTGCTGTGGAGCGCCTTGCGAGAAGGTCAGCTGAACGGCGAGGCCCGGAGCGGCGCTGGTTGCGGAAGCCGACGCCGTCTTAAGGGCCTTTCGGGGAGCCAGATCGGTCAGGCCATGGCTCCGCTTACTGAGGAGAAAAGAAAAATCACGGTCGGGACATGCAAATGGAAAGCCGGGACAAAGACGCTCCAAGATACTTACCCGCTCCGGGCCATGATCAACCGTGCTGAGGGGAGGTCTCTCGGATCTCGACCCTCGAAGCCGCCGTCGAGGTCCGCTTCGCCGACTGCATCGGCACCACCCTTGCTTTGGGCGCTTCGGATGCCCGGGAGGCGGGCTGCCCAGGCACCACCACGGCGGCCTGAGGGTCGCTCTCCTGCGCTACCGGCGTGGGCAATGGCTCTCGGGGAACAGACGCCTCGACCTGGCTCCCTGGGGTCGCCTCAACTCCCCCAGCCGAGGAGTCAGGCACCCTCTCGGTCTATCCCCGCTCTTCGGGCCGAGACCTCGGCGTCCCGACTCCGGGGACTGACTGCGTCAGCCCACTCGGGGGCTGGCTTGATGGCTCCTGGCCTAACCTCAAGCCAGGGCTGAAGCCGAGGCGAGCAGCCATGTCATCTTCCTCTTCATCATCTTCATCATCGTCGTCGTCATCAGGCGTTTCCGGCGACGGCTCCCTCGGGAGCCCCTCCCTCTCCTGCCGACGACGGAGCTTTTCCAAGGCGTCCCGAGCCCGCATCTGCTCGCGGGCCCGGGTCTTCTCCGCGTCCTTCTTTTTCTTCTTCTCCTCCGCGGCAACCCGCCGCGCTGCTTGGTCCACCACATCCTGCGGTACCCGTGGCAGGGAAGGCTTGTGCCGCCCCACCTCCTGAGGACGGATGGAAATCCCGACCGTAAGAACTAGGGACAACCCGATGCAAGAGGGAGGAAGGAGCGGACACTCACCAGAGTCACGGACCCTTGGTCAGAGCGCATCAAAGGCTGCGAGAAGGCGCTGAGGTCCGGTTTCCCCAACGCGACGGCCACCCGCCCGTGGAGAACATCGAAGGGAAGAGGGTCCGAGGACATCCGCGAGCCCTCCAAGTCAGCCTCCGGTGTCATCTCCTAGAGCGACAACCGTCGCTCCGCCAAGGGAAGCACCCTCCAGCGGTGGATGGCGGCAATCACTCCCGCGGCGGTGAGTCCCCCTTTCTGCAACGCCTCCAAAGCCTTGAGAAGGGGTTCGAGGTTCTTCTGTCTTTCGTGCGAGGTCTCGTGGCGCCAAGCATCGACGGCGACGATGACTACCCGCTGGGAAAACGGCGGGAGCAACTCGCCGTCATTCCGGAGGTAGAACCACCGGCGCTGCCACCCTTTGTTCGAGGATGCAAGGGTGGCAGGAATGTACAGTGAGGCCCACGACTGCCTCAGCTGAAGGATGCAGCCGCCGGCCCGCACTGCCGCGCGGACCTTTCTCTCCCCCGTCGGCGAAGCGAAAAGCTTCGCGAAAAAGAGATGAGTCCACAAGTCCCAGTGGGGGGCGATCCCCAAGTACCCCTCGCACACCGCTATGAAGATGGCGGCCTGCGAGATGGAGTTGGGGCTGAGGTTGTGCAACTCCACCCTGTAGTGGTGCAGGATCGCCCGCATAAAGCGGCTCGCCGGCACACCAAATCCCCGCTCGTGGAAGGAGACGAAGCTCACGATGTACCCCGGCAGTGGGGACAGAGCGGCTCCGCTCACGGGGGGAATCCATTCCGACCGCCTCTCATCAGAGAGAGGGCGAAGCAAACCCTCAGCAACAAGATCCTCTAGATCGCCCGCCGTCACTGTGGAGAAAGGCCATGGGTCGCGCGGCGAGATGATGGTCACCCGGTCGGCCATCACCGAGCAGAAGGGGTGGCGGCGCGAAGGACAGGGTGGGCGGTTTCCTTTTCTCTGGCTAAGTCTCTCGGGTTGCGAAAACCTAAGAGGGAAGCAGGAAGCGGAGCAAAGAACCATCGCTAGACCCTCCCCCGAGTATATAAAGGCCAAGGCGAGACCGGTTCAACGTTCCGCCCGGACCAGCCGCGGGATTCAAAAACACGAAGCGAAGCGGCCGTTCCTCGAACGGCTCGCGCACGCGCAACGGCTGCCCCGCGAACCACTCGCCCCGTCGCATTAACTCCGCGGCGGGGCAGGCGGCGCCTGTTGGGGACTTGTTCTCAAATGCTATGAATCAAGAACAAGGCAACACAAAAAATGTTAAATATCAAATGCCCTTCGTCCGCTGAAGCATTATCTCCCCAAGGATTTAATGAACTTCGGACGAAGGCCACGAACATAATAACTAAATTTACAAAGATAATATAAAATAACGTAAAATGTAAAACATCAAAGATAAACATGTCAGAAATAAATGGCATCATTCACATATTTTATCATATGAATATAAGATGTTTGAATACAATGTTTCAAGGTACGTTTATACCTTCGCTTTGACAAGTAATGATTCCCGAGAGATGCACTTGCAATTACAAGAATGCGTGAACAGTAAAGGAATACTGTTCACTATTTATAGACACAAGACACAGCCTGTGAGGAATTACAATCATGCCCCTCATAAAAGTTTACAACAATGACTCAAACACTTGTGGACTAGAAGGTCATTCTACTTTTAAGTCGGTTTGCAATTCCGAAGCTTCATGAACAGCAACCTTCGGTCATCACGTGCCGACAGCTTCAGCCGAAGTTGTTTCTTCCTGCAGGACCTTCGGCGACGAAGCATGGTCCCAACAGTAGCCCCTTCGCGGTGCTAGATCGTTTTTCGTAACGAGCTTGATCCGTGAAAAAAGTCTCTTAGGCTTCAGGAAGCCGAAGGTCCGAAAAACACCTTCCCTGAGCTCGTTGTCGAGAAACGATTCAGTTTCCGAGCGCGTAGCGGTCCCACCCTGCAGGGTTACTATTTGGTCTCTGCGGTCCACCGCGCAGCGGGTGTAAGCAGCTGTTTGCCTGGTGTGTAAATCCTGACGATTCACCTTCTTACCTGCAGCACTATATAAACAGACGGGTAGGTGTGAAGTTACCACAGCATTCATTGCTATTGCACTGTTTTGCTGCCAAAATTTTTAACCATAGCCGAAGCTTGACTCTCGCAAGCAGACGAAGCTCCAATTTTAAAGCCTACTTCATCAGAAGAAAAAGCTTCGGAAGAAAAAGTTCTTTAGTTCCCAAGAAATTCAGAATTAAATGGCCAGAGTGCGCTCTACCGCTAGAGTTGAGCGTAAGGGAGGCGAAACCGAAGGAGCGGAGACTGTTCCTATCTCCGAAGCGATGCAACGATCCGGACTGGTGACCTCGGATGGAATCCGTACTGCCGAGACAGGGCAGACTGCTGCCGAGACAGAAGAAGCTGTTGCCGAAGCGGAAGAAGGAAATATTGAGGAAGCTGATTCTGATGATGATTATCATATTGCCGTGCCAAGCAAGCCCAGCCACTTGGACTTCGGGAAGTCGACTGTCTCCAAGGCTGATTTCTCCAAGATGGTGAAGTCGGGTTATTTCAGTGAGAATGAGAAGAAGCTACTTCGCTTCGGGGGGGGGGGGGAAGAAACTACCCCGAAGCCAGAAAAAGATGAAATAGTTATTTTTAAGAGCTTTCTAAAAGCTGGATTAAGATTCCCCTTAAATAGGATGATATCTGATGTGCTGCAAAGATTTGGTATCTACTTTCACCAACTGACTCCCAACGCAATTGTCAGGCTCAGCGTCTATATCTGGGCTCTCCGAAGCCAGGCGGTGGAGCCATTTGCTGACAGCTTCTGTCGAGTTCATGAGTTGCATTACCAAACTAAGGCCAGAAAAGATGGATTGCATGAGAATTTTGGCTGCTATAATTTTGCTTATCGGAAAACCACGAAGTTTCCCGTGATCAGCTACCGAAGCAAATGGCCGGCAGGCTAGAAATCAGAATGATTTTATGTCAAACTTGATGAAGATAAAGAGAAGCTGGTTCAGAGCCCTCTTGAATTAATCTTCGGAGAAACAAGACCCCGATGCAAAATGGTAGTAGAAGGTCCAACTTGGGCTGCACTGGGCGAATTCAAAATTATAGCAGAACATATTGGCACTAGAGATTTAGTGCAAGAATTCCTGGCTTTCAGAGTTTTTCCAACGATGAAAGAGTGGACAATGTCGAAGCTTGAAGGGGAAAAGAAAGAGGGGGAACTTGTCAGGCTACCTTATCATTATAAATTCAAGAAATTTTTTAAAGTACCCTGCCAAAAATGGCTTGATACAATTGAAATGATGAGCAATGAAATTCTTGGGAACTACTCTAAAAAAGAGGACCAATTGATGACAGCGGCCTTCGGCACTCGGCCGAAACGAAGGCTAAACAGAGTGCTTGATGCCATAGGATTTGAATACGCTGACTACGGTCGACTGGGCGGAGATGCCGGAGGCCCGAAGCGAAAAAGGATTGCTAGCGCTACTGACGAAGAGGTCGTCAAGGTAGCCAAGAAGAAAAAGAAAGATTCTGAAAGTCTTAGCGCTGAAGAGTTAAATCCTGAGCCGATGGTGGCCACTTCAAGAAAGAGAAAAGGTGCGTCCCCGGAGTCGGAAACGTCGGTCTGAGAAGAAGATATTCCTGCTTCTCCTTCTGCTGTTGAAGTAGAAGAAATTATGAAGGTAATGACTGAACCCTTGCCTATCAGGCTAAGTCCACTGGCACTGGAACGGACAAAGTTTTTTCAGAAGGACAAGGCAGCTTCGGCAGCAGAAAGTCCTGCGAAGCTGAAAAAAACGGAGAATTATTCAAGTAACAGATGTGATCCACCAGACGCTGCCACTGGCAATGGTGCCGAAAATTCCCTTTGCTGAAACTGCCGAAGCCGAAGCTACTGGGATGAAAACTACTGAAGCTGAAACCAGCGAACCCGAAGCTACCGGGGCCGAAGCCGGGGCCACCGAAGAGTCGAACCTGGAAACTACACTTGAGGTTATTGACAATATTCTCCTGAAAATGGCCGAAGAAGAAGCTACTGTGGCTGTAGTGAATACAACAACTGAAAAGGGGAAAGAGCAAATTGGTGAAATTTCTGAGGGAGAAGATTTTAACTTTCAAGACCTACATGGACAAGAGTTAACAGACACTGAGAAAGAGGAGTTGAAAAAATATGCCATATCTTGCGGATATAAATCAGGCGCTATGCTATTTGGTGGGGTGAACGAAGGGAAACTAAGGTGCCTTCGGAACCGCACCGAGGCCAAAATTATCAGAACCCTTTCCAAAAGCATTGGCTTGCCGAAGGTGGAAGCGGACTTGTGTCGTTATCAACGACACCACATCGCCGGAAGCTTGCTTTATGCTAACTTCAAGGTAACGAATATTTTTGTTATTTTATTACTGTTATTATTAACTTTTGGGTCGTGTTCTAACGAAAATCATTTCGACAGAGCATATTATTAAGCAAGGTTCTGAAAATGCAACAAGATTTGGAGGAAGAGAAAAATAAAAACGTCATTCAAGATTTGACTGAAAAGATTGAAAACTATGAAACCAATCTGAAAAAGAAAGACTTCGCAATCCAAGATCTTGAAATCATGGTCAAAGAGCACGAAGGTGCATTAGAAAAGAAAGATTTTGTTATTCAGACCATGGAGGGCTCTTTAGCTGAAGTCCAAACTGAAAATGATAAATTAAAGAATGAATTGCTCCGTCAATCAGAAAAATTCGAGCAAGAAAAGAAATATTTTGAAACAAGCCTGAAAGCTGAAGTGGATAAATACTCAAATTTGCAGAAATCCTTTACAGAACTTCAGGAGAAATGCTTAAGCTTCGGCATCCGATGTGTGCAACGGCTGAAGGACGTGTTTCACTCTGTCGGAGCTAGCTCTTCGAAATTTACACCTTCAGCTGAAAATCTGCCAAGAACATTAGAACATATTGAAGGCAAAGTTGATGCCCTTGACGAAGTTATTGGTGGGCACGCTGACTTCTGCGCCCTGGTATCTTCTCGGGGCACAGCTACTGCTTTTTTGAAGGCTGGCTGCACACATGGAAACATCGTGAACAGACCAAACTTCAGCTTGTCAGCTTCAGATTTGTTAGATATCCCAAGCTTAGCCAGAAGCATTGGAAATAGATTCATGACCCAGATCTGGGTAAGTGGCGGGCGGAAAATGGCAGGCGACGAAGCTCGAAGCCATATGAAGCCGGTAAGAAACTTATGTTTGTTACTTTTACCTTCTCCTTTGAAATTTGTACCTTTCTTACTGTGTTGTTTGATATATAGGATGACGAAGCTGAAGATTGACAATGCTGAAGTTTGACAAAACTGAAGACGAAGCCTTGGCTGAAGCTTAAAATTGCTTGTAATGCGCTTTCCTGCAAAAATTCTTGGAGAAACTCTTGTAATATAGATATGGAATAACTTATGTAAATTTGTACATACCTTGTAATATATTCTGTCTCCTATAACCACATCCAGTCTGCTTTGCTGTGGATGAAACTTCTCTTTTGAGCCGAAGGCGAAAAACACCTTCCCTTCTTTTCGTACACAACGAAGCATAGAAATTTTTTCCTTCGAATCTTTTCCTTATTTTCTGAAGCACCTGTCTTTTTTGTGTAGCATGATGATGACTCTACATATGTCTAAATGGATGTTTATGAATGCAAATGACATGATGATATGTTATGTGCAAATGAATATTAGGACACATGTTCAAAAAAAACATAAGCACGACCCTTCGTCCCCTTAAAAATGATAAAAATCTTTTTGCCATTTACTTTTCGGCTTCACCGTTTACTTTTCGGTGTATCAGCGTTGACTTTTCGCTGTAAGCCTCCCTTAGGAGCTTCTTCGCCTTTTACTTTCAGCGGAATCAGCGTTTATTTTTCGTTGTAAGCCTCCCTTAGGAGCTTCTTCGCCTTTTACTTTCAGCGGAATCAGCGTTTATTTTTCGCTGTAAGCTCTGCATTCCCTTAGGAACAACCTTTGAGCTTTTCCCTGTTCTCTATTCTTTTTTCTTTGCACTCGAAGGTGCTTTCTCAGCTTTTACATTTACATTTTGGGGGATATCGCTCTTATAGAATTGAAATAAGGAAAAGAAAAATTACATGTTGTGGCCCCATTAAAAACCTTTCTCCCCCTTTGGAAAGGAAAAGGGTGCCACAAAAAAGAATATAAAAAATTACATCAAACTAAACATAATATCGCCGAAGCTCATCCGCATTCCACGATCTAGGAATGTCATTGCCGTCCATATCCTTCAATCTGTAGGAACCAGGTCTTGACGAAGATACTACCAAAAAGGGGCCTTCCCACTTCAGCTGTAATTTGCCTACTGTTTCAGGGTTAGCTACTCTTCGAAGTACCAAGTGTCCTGGTTCAATATTCTTTAGCTTGACCTTTCTATCACGCCATTTTATTGTTTCAGCTTGGTATTTATTGATGTTTTCCACAGCTTGAAGTCTAATCCCTTCAATAGCATCTTTTTCCACAGAACAATCAGCCTCGTTTTCGCCCTCTGCCGAAGCTACTGTCCTTATCGATCCTGTTTTAGCCTCTTCTGGGGTTATTGCTTCGTCACCAAACAATAGTTTAAAGGGTGTAAAGCCTGTTGATCTTGAAATGGTTGTGTTATGACTCCACACCACTTTGATTAACTCGTCTGGCCACTTTCCCCTTGGCTGATTGAAGATTGACTTCATTATTCCTGTCATTATGATCCCATTGGCTCTTTCAACAAGTCCATTAGATTCTGGGTGTCAGACTGATGCAAAATGGATCTTCGTGCCGATTTGATTGCAAAATTCTCTGAAGGCTTCAGAATCAAACTGTGTCCCATTATCCACAGTTATGGCCTTCGGCACTCCGAAGCGACAAACAATGTTTTGCCAGAAAAACTTTTGAATAGTAAACGAGGTTATTGTGGCTAAGGGCTTTGCCTCAATCCACTTGGAAAAATATTCCACTGCCACCACCACATATCTTAAGTTCCCCTGTGCAGGTGGTAATGGACCTAGCAAATCCAGACCCCACCTTTGCAATGGCCAAGTGGGCTGTATTAATTGAGTTAAAGACGAAGGTTGTTTTTAATCTCTTGCACATTTCTGACAACCTTCGCACTTTTGAACTAAATCCGCTGCATCCGAAGCTGCCTTTGGCCAATAAAATCTTTGGCGAAATACTTTCCCAAGCAAGGGCCTAGATCCAATATGAGATCCACATAGACCTACATGTATGTCCTTCATTAATTCTATACCTTCAGATCTGGATAAGCACTTGAGCAATGGGGAACAGACCCCGCGCTTGTATAACTCCCCTTCTATTATGACATATGGTCGAGCTCTTGCTTCTATTCTCCTGTTATAAGCTTCGTCGTCTGAAAGAAAATTACCCTGAAGGAAAGAGATGATTTCAGTTCTCCAATCTTCACTATAAACAGGGGATATGTTGAGGATTGCTCTTTCAAGAAGCTCGACCGAAGGTGCTTTTATTGTTTCAAAAAATACTTCCGAAGGTATAGGCAGCCCCTGGGCTGCTGACTTAGCCAATAGATCAGCGTATTCATTTTCTCCACGAGGAATATTTTTGACAAAGAAACCTTCGAAGGAAGCCACAATCCTTCGGACTGTATCTAGATACCTTTCAGGCTTCGGGTCTCTTGCTTTGTAACTTTTGTCAACATGACCAGAAATAACTTGAGAATCAGTTTTAAGAATGGCCCTTCTGATTCCCATTGCCTTTAATTTCCGAAGACCCAAAAGCAGAGCTTCATACTCGGCGATGTTATTTGTGCAACTAAAATCAAGTCTTGCCGCATAACAAGTTTTAACTTTAGAAGGTGAAACCAACACAGCAGCCGCTCCTGCTCCGAAGGTTCCCCAAGACCCATCGCAAAACACTGTCCATGCTTCGGCGTCTTTATTTGTTTCTTCCTCCTGAGCCCCTGGCGTCCAATCAGCAATGAAGTCTGCTAATGCCTGGGACTGAATCGAAGATCTATGAACATAATCAATACAAAATTCATTGAGCTCTGCAGCCCATTTTCCAATCCTTCCAGTAGCTTCTCGGTTCCTCATGATATCCTTCAGAGGTTGTGAAGAAGGAACAATTATGTTGTAAGCTTGAAAATAGTGCCGAAGCTTTCTGGAGGCCATCAAGACAGCATACAGTACCTTCTCCAACTCTGTATAATTTTTCTTTGATAAACTAAGAACCTCGGATACAAAATATATTGGGGCCTGCCTCTTAACCTGGCCTTCAAGCTTCTCCTGAACAAGTGCTGCGCTTACCGCTGAGTGCGAAGCTGCCACATATAATAACAAAGGAGCCCCTAGCGTAGGTGGAGTTAATGTTGTTAGATCTATCAAATACTGCTTCAGTTCTTCGAAGGCCTTCTGCTGGAGTGGTCCCCATTGAAATACTTCAGCTGTCTTCAGCACTTCGAAGAATGGTAAGTTTCTCTCTGCTGATCTAGATATGAATCTGTTGAGAGATGCTAGCCTTCCTGTTAATCTTTGAGCTCCCTTTTTTGTACTAGGTGGCTCCATTCGAAGTATAGCTTCGATTTTACTTGGGTTGGCCTCAATTCCCTTTGTTGGAACTAAGCAACCGAGAAATTTCCCCTTCTTTACTCCGAAGACACATTTTTCTGGATTCAGCTTTAGACCAGCCTGTCTAAAATTAGCGAAGGTCTCCTGTAAATCAGCAATGTGGTTATCTTGCTTCGTACTTTTTACAATGATATCATCAACATAAGTTAGTACATTCCTGCCTATCTGAGAATGGAGAACTTTTGCTGTCATTCTGCTGAAACTTCCTCCAGCATTTTTAAGCCCTTCAGGCATCCGAAGGTAGCAATATGTCCCACTAGGGGTTATGAAGCTGGTTTTTGGTTCATCTTCCTTCTTCATCCATATTTGATGATAGCCTGAATAGCAGTCCAGCAAACTCATGAGCTCTGATGAAGCTGCTGCATCAACTAAGGAATCTAGCAATGGAAACTCGTCCTTCGGACATGCTTTATTAAGGTCAGTAAAATCGATACACATTCTCCATTTACCATTGGCCTTCTTCACCATAACAGTGTTAGCCAACCATTCTGGATATTTTACCTCTCTAATAACTCCGGCAGTGAGGAGTCTTTTCACTTCATTTCGAGCACCTTCGGCCTTTTCATCAGACATCTTCCGAAGCCTCTGTTTCCTGGGTCTGAAGGATGGATCAACATTGAGCGAGTGCTCAATAACATCCCTATTAACTCCGCAAAGATCATTAGCTGAACAAGCAAAAACATCTTTATTGTTAAACAAAAACCTTATCAAGGTTTTCTCCTGCTCTTCGGACAATTGAGATCCCAATAGCACCTTCTGCTCTGCTATACCCTCACATAAGAGCATGGGTTTCGGCTAGTCAGCCGAAGCAGCTTTTTCCCTTCTGAACTTGTACTGCTCACAAGCTTCGGCTCCATCTATATTATGGATTGCTTTTGAGTCTGTCCAATTTCCTTCGGCCCTTCTGGCAGCTTCTTGACTTCCATGAACAGCAATGGGCCCTTGGTCCGAAGGTATCTTCATGCAAAGATAAGCTGGATGCACAATTGCTTCGAAGGCATTAAGAGTACCACGACCAATGATTGCATTGTAAGGGTACTCCATGTCAACGATATCAAACATAATTTGTTCAGTTCTTGTGTTGTTGATGAATCTGAAGGCCACTGACATTGAGATTTTGCCGAGTGCTACAATCTGCCTTCCTCCGAAGCCACAGAGGGGATGTGTGGCATCAAGAATTTTATCTTCGTGCTCTTGCATCTGTCTGAAGGCTTTAGCAAATATGATGTCGGCTGCACTGCCTGTATCAACCAAAACATTGTGAACCAGAAATCCTTTGATAACACAAGAGATAACCATAGCATCATTGTGTGGGTAATCCTTGAGTTGAAGATCCTCTTGGGAGAAGGTAATAGGAATGTGAGACCATCTGGACTTGATGAAGGGTCCTTGCACCCCGACATGCTGTACCCTTCTCTGTGCTTCCTTCTTTTGCTTCTTGTTGGCTGGTTCTGAACATGAACCGCCTGTTATCGGGAGTACCAGCTTCGGAACCGAAGCAGCTCCAGCTTGAATATTGAACGAAGCCATCAGCTCAGAAAAAGTGGTAGTGAGTTCACCGGAGGTGGGCGCCAATGTTGGGGACTTGTTCTCAAATGCTATGAATCAAGAACAAGGCAACACAAAAAAATGTTAAATATCAAATGCCCTTCGTCCGCTGAAGCATTATCTCCCCAAGGATTTAATGAACTTCGGACGAAGGCCACGAACATAATGTTACGAAGGTTTCACCTTCGTAACTAAATTTACAAAGATAATATAAAATAACATAAAATGTAAAACGTCAAAGATAAACATGTCGGAAATAAATGGCATCATTCACATATTTTATCATATGAATATAAGATGTTTGAATACAATGTTTCAAGGTACGTTTATACCTTCGCTTTGACAAGTAATGATTCCCGAGAGATGCACTTGCAATTACAAGAATGCGTGAACAGTAAAGGAATACTGTTCACTATTTATAGACAAAAGACACAGCCTGTGAGGAATTACAATCATGCCCCTCATAAAAGTTTACAACAATGACTCAAACACTTGTGGACTAGAAGGTCATTCTACTTTTAAGTCGGTTTGCAATTCCGAAGCTTCATGAACAGCAACCTTCGGTCATCACGTGCCGACAGCTTCAGCCGAAGTTGTTTCTTCCTGCAGGACCTTCGGCAACGAAGCATGGTCCCAACAGCGCCTCTGGCGGGAGAAACGAGCGACGCTTCGCCTTCGCCATAATGACCGCGTCAAAAAAGGTACGCCGCGTCGTTCGATTTCGTATCCTTTTCCTTTTTTCCTCTTCCTCTCTCTTGCAACAGGGACCGGGAAAGGGGGATACCCCGAAAAAGGATCCTTCCCTGTGAAGGAACCAGGCTCCGAGCCTCCCTACTGATCAGAGGTTCGAAGGCTGGCCCCTCGGGAGGGTTCAACAGCCGCCTCAGAGCACGTGGGCTCCACACCCACTACTGGTCAGAGGTTCGAAGGCCGACCCCTCGGAAGGGTTCAACGGCCGCCTCAGGCTACTCGGGCTCCGCGTCCACTACTGATCAGGGGTTCGAAGGCTGGCCCCCGAAGGGTTCACAGCTGCCTCAGACACAGAGCGAGGGATGACCATGGGTACGTTCAATACATAACCAAGGCTTGGGCTGCGCTCCCAAGGTACCCTAGGACATTTCCGAGACCAGCAGGAACGATCTTGTAACGGAATCCAATCAGAGGGAGGCATCGAGCCCTCGGACCCCGTCGCCAGGGGACCGGGTCCGGCAGATCACCCGCAGGTACTTTTAGGCGCGCCTCTGGGCCTCTAGCCGACCCCTAACGAATGGGGCACGGACGTCCGCTCGGATCACCCGCCTGCAGCTCACCGGAGACGCCATGTTCGGCGCCCACCGAGGGCAACATGGCGCTCTCCCCCCTCCTCCTTGCGGAAAGGCGACGCAGGGGCGTATGTAAAAAAGTCGAGTCTGTCCCTGATCGCCCTCTCGCCCTGTGCAGAGGCTCGGGGGATGCTCTCGCAAACCCGGCTCCGGCCAAACCGTTGACAGCGTCAACATACCAGCCGAGAACTTGGGACCCGACCGTACACCCGGGCTACGGCCAGCTCGCATGAGGGAACGACCAGACCAGCCGAAGCATTGCGCGAGGCATTAAGACCTCAGAGGAGTCAAACCACTCCTCCGAGGCCTCGGGGGCTACACCCGGCGGGTGCGCTCGCGCGCACCCACCGGAACAAAACGCAACCGAGAAAGGCTGGTCCCCTTGCGAAAAAGTGCGACAAAAGCCTCCAAGCGAGTGCTAACACTCCCTTCGAGGCTCGGGGGCTACTGTCGGGGACCATAATTAGGGGTACCCTCAAGGCTCCTAATTCTCAGCTGATAACCCCCATCAGCATAAAGCTGCAAAGGCCTGATGGGTGCGATCAAGTCAGGGATCAGTCCATTCAAGGGACTCGATCACGCCTCGCCCGAGCCTAGCCTCGGACAAGGGCAGCCGACCCCGGAGGATCTCCGCCTCGCCCGAGGCCCCCCTCCAGCGGCGAACACGTTCCCGGCTCGCCCGAGGCCCTGTCTTCGCCGAGAAGCAACCCCGACCAAATCGCAGGAGCATTTAATGCAAAGGTGGCCTGACACCTTTATCCTGACGCGCGCCCCTCAGCTGACGGAGCCGAAGTGACCGCCGTCACTTCGCCGCTCCACTGACCGGTCTGACAGAAAGACAGCGCCGCCTGCGCCGCTCTGACTGCGGTGCCACTTGACAGAGTGAGGCTGACAGGCAGTCAGGCCCAGCCGCACACCATAGGAAACTCCGCTCCGCCCGACCCAGGGCTCGGACTCGGGCTAAGCCCCGGAAGACGGCGAACTCCGCTCCGCCCGACCCAGGGCTCGGACTCGGGCTAAGCCCCGGAAGACGGCGAACTCCGCTCCGCCCGACCCAGGGCTCGGACTCGGGCTAAGCCCCGGAAGACGGCGAACTCCGCTCCGCCCGACCCAGGGCTCGGACTCAGGCTAAGCCCCGGAAGACAGCGAACTCCGCTCCGCCCGACCCAGGGCTCGGACTCGGGCTAAGCCCTAGAAGACGGCGAACTCCGCTCCGCCCGACCCAGGGCTCGGACTCGGGCAAAGCCCCGGAAGACGGCGAACTCCGCTCCGCCCGACCCAGGGCTCGGACTCGGGCAAAGCCCCAGAAGACAGCGAACTCCGCTCCGCCCGACCCAGGGCTCGGACTTGGGCAAAGCCCCGGAAGACGGCGAACTCCGCTTCGCCCGACTCCAGGACTCAAATTCTGCCCTGGCCTCAGCCAGCAGCCTCCGCCTCGCCCGACCTAGGGGCTCGGACTCGGCCTCGGCCATGGAAGACGGACTCAACCTCGACCTCGGAGGAGCTTCCACATCGCCCAACCTAGGGCGTGGACCAGCCACGTCAACAGGAGGCGCCATCATTACCCTACTCCAAGCTGATTCAGGCTACGGGGAACAAGACCGGCGTCCCATCTGTTTCGCTCCGCCAGATAGGCGATGATGGCGCCCCACACGCTCCCTGACGATGGTGGCTCTTGGCCCCCTTACGAAAGCAAGAGGACGTCAGCATGGACTCGATGGCCCCGACAGCTGTCCCTCCGCCAGGCTCCAGCGCTCCTCCGACGGCCACGACATCACACAAACCGAGCGCCAAAATCTCTCCGGCCGCCACGATGGCATGTACTTAGGGTGCTAGCTCTCCTCCGCTAGACACGTAGCACTCTGCTACACCCCCCATTGTACACCTGGATCCTCTCCTTACGCCTATAAAAGGAAGGACCAGGGCCCTCTTAGAGGGGGTTGGCCACGCGGGGACGAGGACGAGACGGGCGCTCGCGTGAGGCCACTCGCTCCTTCCCCCGTGTGGACGCTTGTAACCCCCTACTGCAAGCGCACCCGACCTGGGCGCGGGACGAACACGAAGGCCGCGGGATTTCCACCTCTCTCACGCCCATCTCCGGCCACCTCACTTCCCCCCTTCGCGCTCGGCCTCGCGTCGACCCATCTGGGCTGGGGCACGCAACGACACTTCACTCGTCGGCTCAGGGACCCCACGGTCTCGAAACGTCGACAATTTGTGATTGTTATAGAGCTTATGGAAGTTTAGGAAGGGTCCTTTGACCGGAACTGCCATCGACCCGCTGCCTTTGCCAAGTGGTGTTCGAGTGCCTATGTGTTTTTGTGGTGATCCTTGTAAGGTTGATAAGTCTGAGGATCATGAGACCTATCGACAGAGGTATTGGATGTGTGCTAACTTTGCATTTGAGCCAACTATTGTTCAACGTCGGATGAATTTAATGGTGAGAATAGTCTTGTAATATATTAACAATTTAATGGTGAATGTTTTTTTGCATACTAATAATTGCCTGTTTTGTAGACTCCTCCACCACTATGTGATTTTGAGCAGTGGATTGACACAGAAATATCAGAGAAAGACAAGAAGTGGTTGGATAATCTTAAAAAGTGGGATGCAGAGGACAAAGAGAGGATTGAGAAAAGACGAGAGGAGCTTGCTGCCGAGCAACAACGTGAAGACGAGCATAAAATAAGGCATGTTGCTGAATGCAGGGAAGAGAAGGAGAAGAAGCTTGAGCGTGCACATCGTGCAAAGGAAGCAATGAAGGACAACCCTGATGCATTTCGCAAGGGCAAATGGCCCCGTTGCACTCAGTAGTCTAGGTGTTTCATTTGAAGTTATGTAATAATGAACTTATTATTCGGTATTATGTATTGTCGAACAATGATATTTGGTAATGAATTACCTTCAAATTGATGTAAAACGACATAAATACGCAATTGATGAAAACTACATTTAAAGCAATTGTTGAAGGCGACTTCAAGCAATTGATAAAGATAATCAACACGCTGAAAGCAATTGTTACAGAAGAGTTTTCTAGTAGTGCTCCCACATTCCAAATTGTGTGGACCCTTCTCCATAGTATCCTCCCATTTTTGTTGTCTGCTGTGGGAGCGGTGGAGACATCGGAGGACCAACATTCTTGTTGTGACAAGGGCAGCAACAATATGGATCTGTGCATACTTGCACCTGTGAAACACCACCATTGTTGTTGTCTCTTTCTTCCTCGTCATTTCTGTTGCTTACTTCCCTCTCTAGATCAAATATCCTATTCTGTAGGTAGGATATGTATTCCGCATGAGGAAAAATCGGATGAGGATCTACCCAACGAGTGAACCCACAATTCTCGTTGACCAATGAATGCTGCATAAATGTTTATAGTTAGTTTCACTGAACAACAAAAGTAATTAGAACAAAGGATTAGAAATTAATTTTTACATATGCATAAGGACATCTGAAGAAACGACGGCCTCCATCAATTCCACCCTCAACGAACATCTGCACGAAGCAATCCTCACCATGCATGCACTTCGGCCAATCTTCTCTCCTATTATCGTAGGACCTAAGTCTAACCTCTTTGTTGAAATCTTTTTTACTTTGAACTGGAAAGTTAAAAACCGCCTCTTCAAAAAAATCTGGACCAAGAGGGCCATCGAAACACATTGGAGTTAACTTCCCTCCATCCTTTCGTCTCTCATTTCCCGCACCCTTGCCCCTAGAAGACCCTAAAGCCATTGTATTGCACAATGAAGCAAAAGTACAAAGGATCGTGTATATATAGGCGAAAGGAAAGGTAGTGTAATGGATTATGATAACAGATATGTACAAAAACTCTGAAAAGGCTATGTTCTGGATCTTCAAAGGCTACATGTCCTACGATAATGTAGGATATTGTTGATTCTGAAAAGGCTATATATGCAGTCCTGAAAAGGCTATATATAGTCCTGAAAAGGCTATGAAATGGATCTGAAAAGTTTAGATGCTAGTCCGAAAGTTGATGCTTCTTAAAAGGCTATGTAATAGTTCTGTAAAGGCTACATGACATAATCACAGATTTTACAAAATTTCGGCAGAGTTTTCTCTGTTTTTTGACAATCCAACATATACACATAGACAAGCATAACATACAAGTGCATACAATTGTAAAAAATTCCAAACAAGCTCATAAAAGTCTAAACAAGTGCATTACAAGTCCATAGAATTCATACAAGTCCATTAAAATGTCATACCAGCCCGTAGAGGCCAAATAAATCCATTACAAGTCCATATAATTCATACGTTACATAAAAAGTCCATAGAGTCCAAACCAATTCAATGTCTCCTAGTTTTACCCTTGCCTAAAGCGTCGGTGCCTGGAGTGTAACGTTGTGGAGAGCGGTGTCGCCTACGATCTTGTGGTTGTAATGGCTGTGTCGAAGCCAACACCAAGACCTGTGGAGGGTGTTGCTGTGTCGGTACACGATGGTACATGGACGTCATGTGCAACATTAGTCCTGCAGCCACAGCGAGCAGCAGCTCCACGTAGGTGCCTAGATAAACGCTGCATACCAAAGACATATTAGTTTACAACATATTCATAACAAGCTAAAGGCTATAAACGATGCATGTGGGCTTACCTGCAAGAAGCTGCGCATGCTGCTGTCGCCCACAGTCAAAAGTTGGCGATCAATGTCCTCTACCGACCGTCGCAATGTGTTACCCTGTACAACACAATTTGCATCACACATACAATTTATACATGTCGAGTATTAAAATCGAGTAAAACTTACCACTCGATCTAATATGGGTGCCGCCTCCACTTGGGTTCCCAGTCTTGTGGACAGGTCATACTCTGTTTCTTCATCGTCAGAAGAATCAATGTCGGCGTAGGCTTCCGCTGTCCACTGCTGGCGAAGCTTACAACGAGTCGCACCCTGGTACCAAGCTTGGTACCGCCTATAGTCACTGTTGTTGTGCAACTCATCGTTGGAATATACATTCTCAGCACCCGATTCCCATTCATTTATAAATATCAGATGATGTTGACGAAAATCTGTTATCTTCTTTTGCTTCCGCCCGTCAAATCTACACACAAAGCATATCATATAAAGAACACAAAGTTACGAATGATTGATGTTATAAATTGCAAACTGGATTTATAGATTGCAAACTTACTTGTGTAGCTCCTTAGAAGTAGGAATATCTTCAACCGGCCATAGCTGGTTCCTACCAAACTGTCTCTGAACCCTGTGAGGTAGGTGCCACTCAACACACCAGAAACAGATCAAAGGACATTGCATCATATAGAGTTCATCTTCACTGCTGCATACATCACTAAAGATCATCCCAGCATACTCATGTGCGTTGTATGGCTGCCATGTGACCTGAAATAAAAATGAAGCAATCTATGTTAAGTATAATAAAACAAATTTCATAATGATAAGATATACATGTTGAGTACTTACGCTTGAGGCAGAAAGCGTGTCAAACTCGTTAACATACTCCATGTATGCCCTCTTAGCTCTGGCAAAAGGAGCTGCCACTTGGTCCCAAATATAAGCATACGTCGGTCGAAGACGTTCATTTCCATAAATCATCCATGGCCAGGGTCTAGGCTGGAAAACACGTGGTCGACCAACTGGTATGCGAAACCTACAAAATGAAATTAATGTTAGTAAGTAATATAGCCTTATTAAATAAAATTCTGAAGATGTACCACATCCATATCTGCAGGAGGTAGACGCAACCTCCTATAGACGAAGAGGAGGACGTACGACGACAAGCCTCACAAAGCTGTCGGTACAAAAAAGAAAGCACAACGGAGCCCCAACTGTAGTGTCCAGCTGTATCCCAGTCGGTTAGACATGGGATGTACATCCATAACGCGCAGTCTCCTGTGGCGTCTGGGAAGAGGACACAACCAAACATGTGCAGGATCCAAGCTCGACAATAGAACTGGACTGTACCCTCATCAGCATCAGCAGGGCACACACCAAAAGACTGACGGAGCCATGTGATGCCTACTCCAGCAGTCCTTTCAACGCCCTCAGCAGGAAGCTCTCTACCAAGAAAGGCCTCAACTCTAGCCCTCCAACCGTAAGAGTCACATTGGCCTATCACTGCTCTGCCACCAACATCGAGTCCAAGTATCTTCTGTGTATCCTCTAATGTGATTGTCATCTCACCAAAAGGAAGATGAAAACTATGTGTCTCTGGCCGCCACCTACATAATTAAAAAAATTAGTGTAAACGAGCTCAATGATTCAAGAATAATTTTACAAAATCCTAACAATACCTGTCCACAAGTGCAGTAATGGCCGCCGAGTCAATAGTAGGCAACCCGCGTCGTAACTGGTACGATATTACATCTAGACCTGCTCGTCTGAGGTAATTAGTGTACCTGTTGTCGAACACCATGTCTAGGAACCCATTGTGTGTCCTAGAACGAAGCGTTGCTAGGTCCTACACGGAAAAATATTATATTAGCAACACCATTTGTACAACTACAATTCTACAAAAAAATTTTACAATTCAATACCTGGCCTTCCGACAGAAGGCGCCCCCGGTGGCTCTCGTCGTAGAACGGGTCGAGGAGGTGGAACTGTGCCATCCTACAAAATGAAATTAATGTTAGTAAGTAATATAGTCTTATTAAATAAAATTAAGGTAGTATCATTAAACTAAACAATACAAACCTCGCTAATCTGCCAACGACAAGTGCATGAATTATGACCAAGTCTACCGCACTTGCCACACTCATACTGCTCGGGGTCGGTAAGAAATGGTGTTCTCCTTCCCCTTCTACTCCTACCACCAACCTGATCCATAACCATCTTGTGCCTCGTCCTCTTCCTGGATCCACGCTTGGTCCAATGACTGCTTGGATCGGCGACATACTTCGGGCCATCGTACGGAGGCCACTCACCAGCGTCACGATAAGGAATAAATCTTGGACTCCAAGTCAACACTAGTTTATCAATAGTAAACTCTTGAGGTATCCTCCTCTCTAAGTCAAAGTTGCGAGCTCGAGCAGCTGCGATTAGATGAGAACATGGAAAATGGTACTGCCTGGGTGCGCCACAAGTACATGACAAGTCATTAAGGACAACCACATGCTTCCTCGACTCTTGTGACTCGCCGTCGGAAGTAGTACCAGCTTGAAGGAATACCTCATATGTCCCTGACTGTAAGTCAAAACAATCAACAGTGTGTGTGTTTGCCCTTTCCTTTGCCTTCTCTAGAAAGGTCTTAGGTTTTGGAGCCCATCTCTCTCCCTCATTCTGCAATCCAACTGCATGGGTGTGTCTATCATTAAGCCATGCCACAAGCTTGTAAAAGGTAAATGTTACTATAGCAGTGACCGGCATACCACGTATGCCCAACAATAATTTGTTGAATGACTCGGCCATGTTACTACACTGGAACTCATATCTCCATCCACCTAAGTCGTGAGCTCTCGTCCACTTCTCCAAATCCGGCATCAATCCATTCAACCATTCTCTGCCTTCGGAATTTGTTGCAACTTTGAGCTTTTATAACTTTTCTCTAAAGAACTTGTCTTCCAGCTGGAGACATGTCTCCTGGAAAAGCTCAAAGTTATCCTTGACACCATCCTTACGCAGAAGATTCTCAGCAAGGTGTCGAGTACACCACCTATGATGCAAAGGAGGGTACCCATCGATCTGCTCACGGACCGCGTTGAGTATTCCCTAGTGCCGATCTGATATTACACTAACTTCCCGTCCTGGGCCAACCACATGTATCCGGACCAGTCGCAGGAACCACCCCAACTGTCTTTGTTCTCTTTCTCAACCAGAGCAAATGCTAGGGGAACTAGCTTGTTGTTTGCATCAACGGATATGGCAATTAAAAGAGTGCCCTGGTACTTGCCAAGAAGAAACGTGCCGTCAATTGAAAAGACAGGACGACAATGCCGGAAGGCATCCACACACTGGGGAAAGCACCAGAAAGCACGGAAGAATATATGTCTCCCATCAAGCCATGCATTTGGTTTAGGGATGTACTCATAATGCATGCCTGGATTGACCGCCTTCATTGCATTTAAAAGAACAGGTAGCTGCTCGTACCCAGACTCCCAGTCCCCAAATATCATCTTCCACGCACACTGCTTAGCCCTCCAAGCTTTACCGTATGTTATCTTGTACCCATCAAACACATTCTCCAAGATCCTCATGATTGTCCTAACCTTCATATTTGGTTCCGACTGCAGTATTCCCATAAGTCGCTCCAATGAGGGTTGATGTCAATTGACGATGTTTCATCGTTAACTCATGTTCAGCACATGTGTGTGGCCCCACTACTTTTGTTATCTTCCACTTTGCGGTGATCTTTTGTATACTAGCACAAACCCTCCATGCACAGTTGTCCTTGTCGCATACAACCGTGTAACGACGTTTCTCGTACGAATGAAGTACTCTATACGGCCTCTTACGTAAGACTGCGTAATGCTGCAGCCACCTCTTCAAGGCAGTTAGGTCCTTGAAGACCCTACCCTTTTCAATCATCATGCTAGGTCCGGCCTCAGGAGCATCTAGCAACTCATCATCCCTTCCTTCTGCATTTGCCTGATGAGAAAGACTAAGATCGCTGAACTCATGCACTCTAGGATCCCGACCGTCTGGAAAAACACGTTGCAACATCTCAATGTCACTCTCTGTGAGTTCACCAACCGGGCGATCATCATCTGAATCGGCAGCCATAGCAAAGGCGTATGGCTCCTCTTCATTCCTAAACTCAGGACTGTTGGAGGCAATAAAACCGTCACCGAAGCAGCCACGTGCCTCGGCCTGAGGATCAACCACAAGAGTAGGGGTCTCTCCTGCAACATATACAAGATGATCAGTCCCACGTCAAATGGAATGAGCAAACACTACTAGAGATATGCTTATTTAAGACGCACATTTTAAGACGGATATTAGTGTATTTTATAGAAGTGTCTTTTATCATATGGTGATGAGTAAAGTAAGACGGTTTGTTAGAGATCCGTCTTTAATAAAGAAGTATTTTGAGACAGTTACATCGTAAGAAATGTCTTATATTGATTTAAGACGGATTGTTATTGAAAACCGCCTAAAATAAATATACCTTTTGAGTCATTAAGATTGCAAGAATTGTCTTAGATTTTGGTTAGTATATTAGACACATCTATATATGAAACCATCTCAAATAAAGATAATATTAGAGTCACGTAGACTATAAGGACTGTCTTAAATGTTAGTAAGTATACTAGACACTTCTAAATATGAAACCTTCTTTGTATGATATTTCTAATAAGACGTATTATGACAAAACGTAGTGAATAGTGAATTCAGCTTAGTTTGTGACAATATTGCACGACAATGCATATATGTCATAGACATATGATGTTGTACATATTTTTAAAAAACATTACTATCTATGTTAGTTCACGTGACACACCATTAAGGATAGGTCCCTCTGCTACTTCTCTTCTGTACTGTATAAAGCATAAGTTTTCATGTTTTCTACGGTCCATGATTTCCATCGTCGTCTACTTTAAAAAACTTCACTTCTATCTTTATGTCTAGTATATAATGCACCAGTTTTTTTTATGATTGCACTATCAAGCTTTCTATCATCGTTTAGTAACGTTCTTTTTGTTGACTTAATCCAGGTGAGAAACGGAAAGGCAGGATAGTCATGACTAGAGGCAAAGGGCCTAGTATGACTAGATATGGACCACACCTTAGCTTAGTTTGGCCCAATAACACACCATAGCCCACACGCCTGGACACCTAACCCTTCGGCCTTCGTTGCGGACCCGCTACTCACCGCTACTCTCGACCGCATCTCTTCTCCGCGCCGCCGCTCGCCTGCACTTCTACGTGTGAAACGCGTCCGCGCCTATGGCCTGCCCGTGCCCAGCTGCCCCCTCTCCACGCGAGCCTCTCTAGGCGTCAAGCGTGCCATTAAGCAACCGTGGCCCCCACCCCTCCTCGGCTCTCTGCGTGAGCACAAGCACGTCTCTGTAGCCCATGTTCAACGGAAGCGAAAGGTAAAACAAATCCATTCACATTCCATCTTGGGTTTCCACACATCTGATCTATGTATTCCTAGTTCTAGGTGTCAGTGCTAGAGGATTTGGAAAGGCGCTGTTTGATAAGAAGACAAACCCGTGTCCTGGCAAGTGGATACCTGTAGCCCGTATGGACCAGTTTCTTTTATCATTTTACCTTGTCTCTCCATGTATTACTCAATTTGGATACTGCAGAGAGAACACGAGAGAAACTGTTGTTGAGGAGATCTGCAATTTTGATATATCTTTATATGTTATCTCTAGTCTAGTGATAGTACAAATCTCATCTTAAATGAAGCTTGTTTGACGGTCTGAGTGAAGTCAATGTATATAGCAATATAAAGTTTGCTATATTGAGAAAAATATTTAAAAGCATTATGGGAAACAAGTGAAAGAATGTGGGTATTATTAAGTATGCCGGGGCCGACATACTTATTTTGAATAAGTATGCCAATTTTCAGCCCCTGGCGTACTTAATTTTAAGAACATCTGTTAAGCTTATACCCACATACTTCTCATATTGAGCTGTATGTCAGATTAGTCAAAATTATGGAATTGTAATCCTCTGCTCTTAATCTTCTAGTACTATTTGGGATCAATTTGTTGCAAGCTAGCAAACATTTACTGTCTACTATGATATAGTAATAAAGTATACGCCATTACTGTGTTGCAGTGCTGCTTTTTTGGGACATATTTACTGTACTTGCTATTAAATTTATTGAGAGTGCATGCCCAATAGTAGTTTGTTTTTACACCGTACACAATTTATTCTTGTTTTATACGAACGACAAATTTGGTGCTGTCTTAATCCTGAGTCTTTTGTGTCTTGAAAAACATTAAGTTATACCTATGGAAGCTCTTATTGGCTAATAAATTATGTTCAGTTATCATGCAAGCCTTTTCTTAAGTTTTAGCTTGGACAACATCAAGGATTGAAGGTGGATTCTACGCTTGCTGTGCAGAATCAAAAACTTCATATTGCCATAACAGTTCACTTAACTTCTTTTAATTAAATTTGATCCATGAGCTAGCACTCCATAGGATGTTTCCCTAAGAGTGTGGTACTAATCCTTGCTTAGGTATTATGCTATCAGTTAGCATGTATTTATGAATGGAGAATATGAAATTGTAATTCTCTGCCTAAAACTTCTAGTAGTTCTATCTGGGATCTTTTTGAAATGTATTTGTTGCTATTTTCTTTTCTAAAACTATATTCTAAATTTTATTTTCAGGAAACAGGTCACCCATCACATTCGTCATGTGCAATTCTCTCATGCCGTGCAGCCCATTAATTCCACTGAAGAAAACATAGAATGTGCATCATAATGTCACAGAAGGCCTAAAATGTTATAGTGTGCGGCCATTGCTCACGAGGAGGCAGAGTGCCGTGTTGCCGAGGTTTGCACTACAGCTTGGTTTCTGATGGAGTTGTACCAGATTTTTTTGTTCAAACTAGCAGTTGACGCATTGTTGGAACTTTAGCAGTCTATAAAGGATTTTTTTTCTTAAAGTAAGTTCACAGTTACCTAGGGTACATTGTGGTGTTGTTGCATGAGTAATCCTACATATCATTTCATATATGGATTAACCGGATGGTCTCACTCTTGAAACTGTGGGAGACACCGCTATATATGGAATATTCTTTTTGTTGAATATCCCCTGAATTCTGCTTCAGTTATATGTGTATATTATTTAATTCACCAGAATTTTTCTTCACGCATTTCTGGTTGTGTTACAAATATTCATGCAGTATGGATTACAATTGTTTACCATGTTAAGTAGTTATGATTGCATCATATATGATCTTCTGAGGATCAGAATTAACCCTTCTATTTTTCTTTTATACAGTGCCGCTGGACCACATACGATTGTTGATGGTAAAGAAGTTGTGAACTTTGCATCAGCAAACTACCTCGGTTTAATTGGCAACGAAAAGATTATTGTAAGAGACAATTCTATTGCTTGACAATATTTCAATCTATGTATTTTTTGGAATATCTAAACAAAGCGAATGACTTTCAGGATTCTTGCATTAGTTCATTGGAGAAATATGGTGTTGGTTCTTGTGGTCCACGTGGCTTTTATGGAACAATTGGTCTGTATTATCATCCTCAGACAATGACTTTGGTTGAAAGTATAGAGGAACTTAACTTTCTAATGTGTTCTTGCAGATGTCCATCTTGACTGTGAGTCAAAGATAGCTAAATTTTTGGGGACTCCAGACTCCATTCTTTATTCATATGGGATTTCTACAATATTCAGTGTGATACCTGCCTTCTGTAAGAAAGAAGATATCATAGTCGCGTAAGTTCACCTAAGTTCACCGTATTAAAAAATTATGAAATTCACAAGTATTATTGGAACCTTGACTTGTTTGGTGTATCGAGGTCTGCATGCTTGGCCTTTTAGACATAATATGGATTTATCCAGCTCAACTTTAGGCTTTAGCACAACATTGTTATCTCTTTCTTGTGTCTATTCATGAGTTGTTTTTCCTCTGTCAGTTAACTGTACATGGGTAGTTTGATGCGATTGCAGTGACGAGGGTGTTGACTGTTTGGTGAAATGCTTGGGACAAAGTGGCCAGCAAGAATGGAGTCATGGAACATCGACAGGAGGGGTGCAGCAGCGGCAACCGATGTATCCCTTGGACAGTCTGGTTTTGACATGATGCAAATCAATCTGATGTACACTGTATTCCGCACTTGCACAGATTGTTTGGTTAATTACAAGATTATCTCAGTGTTTTGGTTTGGATTTAGAGTACACTTATGTATGAAATATTGATTGGTACTCATTTATATTATATTAATTATATTATTATTAAATATATGTGTGTGTATTTCTCTTTCAAATTATTATAATGTGGTATCTCAAATGAATATAAATTGAAGAATATATTGTTATTTAAGTCAATTTGTTTAAATCTTATTAAGACGGTTCTAAAAATATCCAATATCGGTCTTCTAAATAAGATGATTTCCAAAACGTCCAATATCAGTCACCTAAATAAGACGGTTTTTATATTGCAAGCGCTTATTAATATAGAACATTTTAGACAGTTTACTAAATAACTTGTGACTTAAAATGTTCACATACTCGACGGTTGTTTTGAAAAAGTGTATTAAATAAACATAATTTAAGACAGGTTATTGGACAAAATGACTTAAACAAATACCTTTTTTGGACGGTTATAAACTAACAACGCCTTATGTAATACCTTTTTAAGACGGTTTGCAACCATCTTAAATGTGGGACATCTTTTACGACTCCATCAAATTTGGACACTTGAGAAACGTCTTAATAAGTGAAAATTAACCGTCTCATATAATAGGATCTGTAGTAGTGAAAGTGCTCATGGCCCAAAATGAAGATGTAATGCCAATAAGACTTACTGCAATTGGTTTGTGCCAAAGGGATACACGCAGCTAAATCTGTCTGCAGACCATCTCCTGGCTGACTTAATGGGATTAAATTGGGGCCAGATTGAGCATCAGGAACAGTTGGCACGTCATCGATAGCACGATCAAAGTCTTCAGGGGGACGGTCTACGACAACCGGACGCACCACAACCTCCATGAGTTGCAAATGGGTCTTCATAGCCAAAGTAATATAATTATCCCAATCCAGTTGACAATCAATTGGGATGACTCGTCTTATGACATTTGGTGGATGACCAATATTAAGCACTCCGTCAACCGCAATGTCATCATGTTCATGGTAACCTAGCTTTTGTTTAGCCTTTGTAAACAAATCACTCAAGGAGGGTCTACCATCGAATAGTACCGGCACGTGTCGCTTGTCAATGAACTTGGCATTTCCATACGGATCTTGTTCCACATTGCCTCCATGATATAAGCTCAAAAAATTGTCCATCTATTTGAAACACCAATTAAACATTCAATATAAACCGTGGATGGTTATTACCTAACCACAAACCACTAATTACTAGCTACATAACTATAAATATAACCACAACCCACTAATATACTAACCACCTTATAAATTACTCCTATATAATAATTGAAAATTTTGACAGCACCTCCCCTACACGGGGAGGATAAAAAACATGCACATTTGACTCACTTTCATAATATTCAATCAAATTAGCATTTATCACAATAACTAACATTCATCACATTCAAAAAAGAACAAATTATAGCAAAACAATCTAACATATTTAACACAAAATGGTTACACAATAACAAAAATAATATAAAATTTACCTAGACGGTCGGGGTCGGGGTCGGGGATGGACGACGACGACGCGGGCGAGGAGCGGGCACCGGGGCGGGGCGGCGTGTCGACGGCCGGTGGCGGGCCGCTGGCGCCGGGAGGGGACGGGGCTAGGCGGGGTTGGCCAGAACGGGGCGCGGCCATGGGACGGGCGAGGCCGGGAGTGGGCGGCGGCGCTTGTGGGGCGGCGGCGCTTGCGGGGCGGCGCGGGTGGGGTCGGCCGTGGGCGGGGCGGCGCGGGCGGGGTGTCGTGGGCTCCGGCGGCGCGGTGGGAGGGCGGCGGTGCGGCGAGGCCGGCCGGGGGCGGTGCGGCGAGGGCGGGGCTCCGGTGGCGCGAGGGAGGGCGGCGCGGGCTCCGGCGGCGCGGACGGGCGGCGCAGGCAAACAGGGGGTGCGTGGCTTTTGGCAAACAGAGCGTGGCGCGCGGGTCAAAATCAGGGGGTCGGCGCCAAGATCTATGGCGCCGACCTCCTGACACGTGGACTGCCGCGGCCAGAGGGGTCGGCGCCATAGATCTTGGCGCCGACCCCCTGACACGTCACGGCCAGCCGGGCATCCACGTTAGGCAGACAGGCGCCAAAACTGTTGGCGCCGGCACACACTAGCTAGGCGCCAATGATGATGGCGCCGAGCATAGGGTCCATTTTTTGAAATGAAACTGCCAGGGGCATAATTATGCAAAAAAAACCCGAAAAGGACCAATTTGCAAAAAAGTTGGTTCCCACGGATCCTCCACCACATCAACAGGTCCGCGCCACCAGAGAGCACACCATCCCTTTTAGGCGGTCCTTTACCAGGAGGGTACGTGCCACTCTCGCCATCTCTCCACTCACAGTGCGCGATTGTCTTTTCATGTATGGAATAGCCGGGTTCAGGCTTACCCATGACGAGGTATGTGGCCAGATAAAAGGTCCTAGATCATGTAACACCCCGGGATCCACAAACACCCCAGAATGCTACTTTACTACACATCTAACATTCATATATAAAATTTCGACAACATCTCCTTTGAAAATTGCATAAACGGGGAAGCAACAAAATATAAATAGATATCATGATAAGAAAACATAACAAACATTAATAATCTGCTAGCAATGGGAAGACAACCATAACGACATGAACTAAATTAACCAGTGCGCACAACTAGTTAGAAACAAACATCCTTTGACAAGAAGTTTCTAATTAAATCATGACTGTGCCTAAGCAGCGTTCTTATGAGAGTGAAGGTGGATGTGCTGCTACTTCCCACTTCCCTTGATGAGCAACAAGCACCTGCATTGAGTAATGCAAGAGTGAGATGAAACATCTCAGCAAGCGAATTGTTTTGACGAGATATTTAAACCACAAATTGAATTAATCAACATTTTAAAAGAATCACAATTAAGATCAGAAATACTTGTAGATATAGAACTAAGTAGTCCCAATATAACCAATACCATCTCATTTCCTCGAACAACCACAATAGGTTGTATAACACTTCCCTGCGTCAACAATACCTGCAAATATCACTTCAATGTATGCATAGGAATGCAATGTGTAGGTACTTTGTCTTCATACCTCTGAGGGTATAAAACCACATCATCTGCAAATATCACTTCAATGAATGCATATGTCCTCTGCCTTCATACCTCTAAGGGTATGAAGCCGCATCGTACCCCTCCTTGGGCAACGTACGATGCTAAGTTGTACTGGTACGGTCACGACCCAACTTCAGATGCAAGTGAATCATGCAATGTATATGGCATGCTGCATTTATCAATATACTTCACTTCCTTCACATACCATACAACCTAAAATAATACTTTGTTTACCTTCGGATACAATACAAACCACAAAGAATACTTCATTTACCTTCAGGGGTGTGAATTAATCTCATGAGTCATACTCGAATCATAATCATCATCAATATATGATTGAGCATCAGTATAATGCAAGCAAGTAAAGCATCACCATAGAGTCCAATTATGAAAGAATCCAATACTTCTGAATATTTGAGTGTAGGCGATAGAAATAACAGGTCAGAACGGAAGCAACCACCGCTACATTCACTTGCCTTCATCGAAGAAGAAGAAATGTACTAGGCATGATCTGGAGTGTTGCCACCTGCTAGCGGGCATAAAACTTAGTACAAATATTTTACAAACATTTGCCAACAATCAACAAATCGCTCCTACACTTGAAACCAAGACATGGTGGAAAGCCTCCCACCCTGAACCACATGCCATACAGCAGCAGCGCTGTTTGTTAATTTTGTATCTTTAAAATTATAACAGTGGTGATATCAAACAAATAATCCAGGAGTATCTAGACAAAATACTATACAACTTCGGTATTCAATGGATAATTAAATTATGTCATCTATAAGTTCTAAAACATCTAACAAGATAAATGACTGAATCTGTTTCAGACAGCAACGTAGTTAACTTCAAAATTCGATATCTCACAAACTACTCAACCACAAATCATGAAATTCTACTGGCAGTAAGAACTTTTATCCTTCTACAGAAGTCTCCATAGTTGGAAGAGCCAATTTGGCCATTTACCTGATGAAACCTACCGGTGAACAGACCCGCTCATTCTTGTCAGGCAAATAGGAACAGCGACAGTAAAACAAACATAACTGGAGTTTCATAATTCATATGAATGCACTCTTTAACAATCTGGAAACCTTATGAAATTATCTACAACATTTATTACAAACCCAAGGTTTAATTCTGTTGATAAAATTGCCTAAATCTTAAGAGAACAGATTCTACACATAATTATGAGACTGAAAACTGCTATAATCAAACTGCAATAATTTTCCGATCTGATGTCCAATTGAGGTGTTCTTCACGGCCACGGAAATATCTACAAATTATCTACGACTCATATATAGACTTTTTATTTTTTTGAGGCTACTAAGACCACAAAAAACTAGAATGAACAGAAACTATCGAATCTGCCATTCTACAGAAAACTAAATTCGAGATCAAAACCTAACCCCACATCTAATCCAACCTCTAATCCTTTAATACCCATGATACACAACCTCCAAAAGCATATAATTATAGGGAGGAACAAGGATCCCATCCATACCTAGGGTTTCCCTAAGAAAATCTGCAAGAAGAGATGGGGAAGAACATCTCCTTGATCCTCTCTTCCTCTTCAATTCAACGTGCTCCTCCTCTTCTCGATCCTTGCTGCGTGGGGGAAGATCTAGGGAGGAGGAAGCAATGGAGAGTGGCTGCCATGGGAGGAGAGGGCGGCCAGCCAAGGGGAAAGGGGGAGGGGCGGCCAAGTGTGTGGGGGGGGGGGGAAGGGGGGTGGGCGGCCAAGAAGGGCAAAAGGGGGAAAGGGCGACCACTAGGGTTTCTTTGCAGGAGAAACGAAATGACGCCACATATGACTCTGACTTAGCATCCAACAGCCCACAACCCTTTTCCCATATCCACGCACCGAAGATCAACCTTTGGCAACATTTTTTTGGGATATTACAGATCAATAGACCAACAATCGGTACGGTCCTTAATCGACACAGACGGAGACACTACACCGAGACTCCTTTCTTGTGCAAGTCACCCGCCCGGTCTCAGCTTTATTATTTAACCCAAAGTTTGGTACCTGGCAGAGGTACATCTTTTCCGATGTTGAATCCATCAAGGCCCTGATGGATCCACCATCACAAGTTTTTCTTTCTAAAAATTCCCATCCCCTGTGAAGCATCACTTTTTGTTTAAAACAGAACATTTTGTTTTTCTAAAGCAAGGCTAAGCATCATAAAAATCCTTTTCAAAAAGGGTATCAAGGAAGGGTAATCAATTTTCCAAGGAAGGAAATGCATCAACTGTTAAGCACACAACTCCTATCACCTAATGCATCATATAAGGTGATAAAGATTTTAAAATAGCAAGGAGGTGGCAAATGCACTGGGGCTTGCTTGAGTAACACTAGGTTAGTGTTGTTAGACGACGTCCACTTGACGATCATCCTTGTCCTAGCACTTGATCAGGCAGGTTCGTCCATCAGCATTATCCTGCGGATTAGCCCGCGCTTGGGGTCGACTTGGCTTGTCTTCCGCATCATGTGATCAACAAACGTACCTAAATGATTTGCATAATGCACATGAATGCATATAAACGAGAATAGTACGAGACTAAATATTACTACATGTCCGTGAATTAAACACCTAGCTCGAGGCGTTGTACTATTTTATACGGAAACATTAGTTATCGACATACGACTACGCACAATAATTACACTTCTCTAGATTAACCGAATCTAACACAAACATTACGAAACAACCAACTATTCATACTAGGTACCTATAACTCATTAAGCGCAACGGTCACACTCCCCCTAGCTTAACCGGATGATACAGAAAAGAGAATCAAATACGTAGCGACAAGACATCGACACAATCCTACGTAAGCACTAGACACCTATAACTCACTGAACACAACAATCACGATTTTCTAGTTTTACCAGATTTAACTCAAACATCAAGGAACAAAACAACTTAACTAACTATTTAAACCACTTAGACTCATTATTTTGGAACACGAAACTCGAAGTATAGACCGAAACAACTTAACTAACTATTTAAACCACTCTTTTGAATTAATCCTTAAAATATCCTAACTAATAAAACATCACACTATACTTAATCTATCACTAGCTGAGTGCCCGTGCGTTGCAACGGTAATATATAATACCAGTATACTACGATAACTTATATACAAAATGTGTGTTATATTGTTATGAAAAAATGTTTCATAATCAATTTGTGATCCTAGCCATACATAAATTTTGTTATTTTAATCTAGTTATTTCACCACAATATTGCAGCCATCAGTATCATGCAGACTTCGATATATGCCATGATTTGTATGGTCTCATCATTGGAGAGCACGTTCCACACATGCTGGAAGAAATTTCCTCGTACATTGTTAGTCATCAGACACGCACCACCATACGCTCTTGCTTAAACAAAAAAGGTAAGTGTGTGTGTTTGCGAAGAGAATTAAAGACAGGCCGGCACAAAAGCTACCCTGACGGTGGCGAGGATGACGAATTGGTCACTGTTGTCGATCCTCCTCTACGTCACCTTCGACGCCAAGATGACGCCACAATCCTCGATATAGTAGTCATCGAACGCGCGCGACATGACGAGTACCGATGACTCTTGGTTGGGCTGCCAAACAAAGTGCACCTCGGGCTCATCAGCGAGGTAGTACCCCTGGCCGTTGCATCACCAGATGCGCTACTCTACTATATACATCATGTTCGAGGACACTCACACAACGTCAGCAACGTCCATCGTCCCAGCGCACAAGAATTCATGTCCGATCAGTAGCGACTTACGTGGTAGGTTGGGCTTCAGGTGGACGATGAGCTAGACGGCGTGATGGCGTCGTCGTCGGATGCGGTGTCCAGAACAACCCGAGAGTCGTCGACGTTGGCGACAACCATGAGGCCCCCCTACTTAACGATGGACAGCGCAGTGCAGCTGCTCTGGACCGCGTCCAAGTGGTGGCTTCACGGGAGCTTGTCATACACAGCGGCGCATGCGACCACGTAGGACTGCTTCTAGAGGTCGAACTGACAGTCGCCAAGCTTTTTCTTGTTATCGATGAGCGACGCCAACGCGAGTGCCTCCTGCTCATGGTGTTTGTTCGGGGTTTCAAGTAAGAAACATGGATTCATGCTTGGCGTTGGTTTATGAAAATGACTCACAAGTCTGATCTATGGAAAAATATTATGAAGAAAAATGTCACGCATGCAAAAAAGGGAATTTAAGTATAATACATTATTCAAACAAAATAAATTGCATGCAAAGCTCTTCTTTAAATAATATTACCTCCATCCAAAAATATAATTCAAGAATCTCGGTGATACTTATCTACTACTACGCATTGTGCAATGGTAGCAAGTGAGTTTGGTGATAGATGTAGTAGATGTGTTTCCTGTCATAGATGTAGACATAAACACACATATGGTGTAGTGGTAGCTACTCTTGGCCTTTGCTTGAGAGGTCACGGGTTCAAATCCTCTTGAGGACATGTGTCTTTTTTAATTTTAGCTAGACGTAGGCTGTACGGGGGAATGGAAATGGGAATGAGCTTTTTGTGAGAGGGGGGAATGAGAAAGACAGAACAAAGAATGAGAATGACATGGAAATGGGAACGGTGGCAGAACACGATAATGGCAGACTACTTTTGCAGCCTTAATAGTAGTAGAGAAGTAGAGCATCATCACACCACATATATTAATAAAACATTACATTTTTTAACACCTACAATCCCGCAAGCACCGGGACCTATTGCGACCTCTTTCTCCACCCGACATCGACCAAATCACTATAGATGACTTGGGCATCCTAATAAATAGTATACCTACAGTTTCCTTCATCGAACTAATAACCGAATTAGCAATCCGACTCACCCCAGAATTATCACGATTAATATACCTCATCAGATCATTCATCAATCAACTAGCACAAATAACAAATTTGCTTGCCCTGACTAATTCGTTGAGATAGTCGGAAGCACGACGATTCCCATACGACGAAGAAGACGGAGTAGCCACTCCTAAATCAAGCTTCTTGTCGAGCGTCTGACGAGTGTCGCACGAGCCTTGCTGTTACACCATCGGATCTGACCGAAGACAGACCTACCCTCCATCTCCTAGCCACGTGACGCCATGACGAATTCTTAACACTGGATCATACCCGATTCTGCAACCCACGCGCTGAGAGGTCGAGAGCAAAACAGGGTCCATCAGAGTACTATAATCGCAGGAAGAGTAAATCACAAACTGAACAACTAGCCAAACCAAACTCTGGCTCGCGCATGTGCTGTCCACAGGCTTAGGACTTTCGTCAAACAAACGAGCACGAAGCACGGCATCGACAACGAGCGGATTTTGTGACATCGCGCAAAGGACTGCGCTGATCCGACGAGCGGCTGAACATTCCATCGTGCAGATAGCTTGCCGCAGTGGCTAGGCTTTCGCTGCAAGGACAGGATGGAGGGGCTCGGCAGGGAGCACGGCTGCGCGCAGAGAAATATCACGACACAGGGAATCCGGTCAGGAATGGGCTGGAGGAACAAGGAGCAGGGGCAGTCCGAGCTGGGCAGAGGGAGCTCCAAGCCGAGCGCACACTGGGGAGCTAGGCGCGGGAGAAAGATGGGGCGCACGCTATGGAAACGAGCAGGGGGAGCAGAGAAGGGAGCGGCTGAGCAGGAAGTGCGCGCAGGGAGGGATCGAGCTAGAGTAGGAGCATCCTCGGCGAGCTCGCCATGGGAGTGAGAATCAAGGGGCGCGCCGTGGGGAAGAGAAACCACGACCCCGGAAGATAAAGCTCGAAGGAGCTACAGCCGGCCATGGAGATGGAACTCCGAGCAGAGGAAACTGGGGAGGTGGGGAGGGAGGAGGAGCGCGCCACGCAGAGAGGGAAGTGAGCTGAGGAAGAGAGAGGAGACACGCTGAGGAAGGAGGTAGCCGTGTTGCACAGGGGAAAAAATCAGGCACGACAGGGAAGAAGCAGGAGACCGCGGCGTGTGCAGAGAGAAAAGATCAGGGCGCTGTGCGGTGTCCGTGGTCAATAAAGATGGAAGAAAAATATCAAGCCTACGATGGAAGAGGATGAGGATCCTGGATATATTTTTTTAAAAGAAATTCGCAGATATTTCAAAATCGGATAACTCATCTGCTTTTGTCTCAAAAATTTGATGTGGTGGATATTTTGTAGTCAGATGAACCTTTACCAGGTATTTATATCCGAAGATTTAAAGCTGGCAAGAAATCTACAGACCGAATTAAATAGATTTCGGCTTCGATATTTTAATCTGTACATGATTCAGTTGACTTCAGACAAATTCCGCTCGCTACTCGACACTCAACTAGATAACAATTTAATTAAAAATCCGTAGACGCAATGTCACGGATAACAAAAAGGGGATTAAATTATTTTACAATGAAAGCTTAGTCGTCGAGTTCAAACTAATTTGCCCAAGATAAAAATCACCCAGTGGGTCGAGCTTCCGAATTCGTATTCGCGCGAGCGATGAATTTTAAATAATCACTAGACACACCGATTTTCGGAACAACTATGTTCCGAACATCACGAAAATTTTGGAAGAGCCTGGATAGATAAAAAACGATGTCGAACTCATGACAGACAAAACAGATGCGATATTAAAATCACGGTAGGCGAAGATGATTAAAATTTAGCATCCGTTTTATTCACTAATATTACATGCTTAAATCCATACTCATTGTCGAGCGGAATATAAACACCTGGGGTGTTACAAGATCCACGACCAACAACAGATCACGAACCAATATGCAATGTTAGTCGTCGGATCTGCGATCTACGGCACCTGGTTTAATTATGGCGCGATCGGTTATTGACCACACATCCGATGATTTACGGTCGAGATGAACCCAGGTGAAACGGTGCATCGATCTAATCTGAGTCGGTCCACACTGAGTCAACGACCCAGATCACCCCATCTCGAAAGGGTACCTCACATCTAATCGCGATCGCCCAAACTGAATCGGACGGCGCAAACCAGCCTTCACTCCTCCCACCAACCCGACGATGAACCCAACGGCCAGGGACACCGGCGTCCAGTGCCCACGGCGGAGGCCATGGCCAGGCCACACCATCCCACGAACCCTAGCCCTAAACATGGATCTGAGGTATGGTACACGTAGAGGAGACATTGGTGAACTGGATGAGGGGCTCCTTACCAGTTTCTATGCTGCGCATAAGTCTGCCCATGGTACAGGCGGCTTCCACGATGGAGCACGCGCGCGACGAGTACACCTGGAAGCACCAGCCCCCAAAATCCTAGGGCGAGGGCATTACAACCTCCCTGGGACGCGTTGAAGCTCCTAGATCCCGACCGAGGACACGGCAAAGGCTCCGACCCATGTAGCTTGTGGCGACTCTACTCTCTCTCTCTAACCCTCTCTCACCATGGCGACGAGCTATATAGAGGTGGGGTCCATGGGCGAAGTGGTGGATTCGGCCAGCCGTTACGCCCCCCAATAACCGCACCACAACCCGGGCAGGAGAGAGGCTTCCACGATCTGAGTCCGATTGAAGGTCGCACGATTCCTGGCGCGGATGAGGGAGTCTGTTGAGAGCATGGGGATGATTATGACAGTCGGGCCCCACATGGCGGTGAGGAAGTTTGCGCGCACAGGCATCGCGCAGACTCTAGTTGAGGCCGCTGACCCGAGGGTCCCACGTGGAAGTGGCGAGGAGGGCATGAGGTGGGCTCGCGGGTGAAGGCACGAGCTGGGCCGGTTGTAAGGTTTTCAGTGGGCTGCGAAATTCGAAATCCGGCCCAGACACACTGTTATCATTTTTTCTTTCTTTTCTGGTTTCTATTTTCTATTTAATTTACATGTTCAAACCAAATTCAGATCCAGTTTTAAACTCCAAATCTAAACTAAATGCACAACCCAAAAGATCAGCATGAATGAACACATATTTATGATAACTTATTTACTCACTATTATATTCATTTAAGTAAGTGCTCCAAAAACATATAATAAAGAATAATTCACATGTTATTCGTTTTATGAAAATATCATTTTTTTGAATGTGTGATCAATTAAAAGTTAATTAAAAATGATAGTTTGTTTCTCACTTATTTTAAGAAAAATAAGATATTGTATACTTTCTATTAAGGGTTACTCGAGTATATGAAAAGTATTTATAGTTTATGAGGAGAACAAATCAATAGAGCATCTTACTACTATTTATTTTCTACGTTAATCCTTGGTTTCAAAATTCAGTCTTCAAAATTCAAAGGTCTGGTATAATTTGAGATATCTCACTTTTACTATTTTATTTCTTTATTATATATTTTTTTCTACCAATTTTGGGTCTTACAAATCCTACCCCCTTAACAGAAATCTCGTCCTCGAGATTTGTAAGAAAAGGGATACATAAGGATGGGTTGGTAATTCGGCTTTTAGTCTATAATTGATTCAAAAATCCAGAGCCTCACTCTTTTTTTATAGTCAATAGTGGGTGATTAGGAGAGTATAGGTATCTAGCTACTTATTATGTAGAATATAAGCTGGACAGGTTGAGGTAAGAAAAATTATGAGAAGGAAAAGAATTTATCCGAAATGTTTAAGTCTTGATTCATTTCAAGATTTGCTTTGACTTTTATATCCTTCCTTGTCTATGTTGATCTTTTCTTCTTCGGTCTTGGTTTCATTGATTTGAGGTCAGTGTATATCATCGGAGTTGGAGGAATATGGTTAAGATAGATATGGATGAGATAGACTACATGATGTAGGTCAAAAGTTTGTTTGATGTTAGGTGGGGATAGACAGATTATTCAATCCATCATGACTATTGGTTGGGTTAGCTCTTATGCTCGTGGTTGAGTTGGCCTAATGTGCTAAGTTAAGCTAACACCTGGCTAGTAGGGTCTAATATCTTCTACCAGCATCACTAATCTGTTTAAGTGGGCCACATCAGATTAGATCATACTAGATTCTATAATCCTATTTAAGGGTATTATTTAGTTAAGCATATCAAGCTGACTTTATCTTTATGAAATTCCAGTATATATATTTAAGTGGAACTTCCAATTAGTATTTGTTTACACACCTAAAATTTTTCATGCCATTAGAGGTGTGGCATAGAAAACAAGGGTACATTAGGTTTTAGATATTAGGTGAGGGTAGAGAAGATTTTGGGGTAAAAGAAAGTTAGGTAAGGGAGACTTTTTATTCCGGGTGGTGGATCTTGATTCATCTGAAGATCTGTTTCTACTCATATCCTTCATCGTCGAGGTTAACCTTCTTATTGGGTCTAATTTAGGGAACATTGATCGTGGCGTTAGATGCCATCATCTGAGTTGGGATAACAATTGCGAGTACATGGGGTAGGTGGAGCAAACAGAGTTTTGCTTTGCTTTTGGGATGATTGGGTTGGGCAACCTATAACATAGGCTAGGTCGTGATTTTATGGACGAGGTGGTTTAAGACACCAATTTTAGGTTTTGAAATCGCATTTATCGGAATATGGTCTAATCTATGTTACCAGTATTAATTGACTTATCTAAGTAACTTCCTTTAGATTAGAACATGTCAGATTAGGTAAGGTCTAGGTTAGATTGGATATAACTAGATTAGATTAGTTTAAGTTAGGGAGATCTACCAGGGTAGGATATATATTATTAGTATGTGTTAGAATCTTTTGAGATAGGATGGATTATATGGTGTAGGTAGATCAGAATCTCTATTAGGTTAAAACAGAGGGGTTATGCAACCATCGAATGGGTAGGGTAGTTGTATAAGGCCGAGTTGGTCTGTTATACCTTTATGCGGGAGGGGTTTTTGCCACCCAAGTCTGTAATAATAATATTCTATGCACTCTTATAACCTGGTAATATAATAATAACACTCTCTCTATATTTTGATGAATGTAAATTAAGTTATTGTAATTCGCTTCCGCTTATTCGTTCCTCCGGTGTGATGTAATATCTGCGTGACGGGTGAAGCGCTATTGGGCGAGGAAATAAGGATACAGATACCGAGTTTGTCAAGTAATTATGCGCATCTATAGGGTTGTCTAAGGTCCATTGGACAAAGACAACTGTAAGTGGGCTTAATAACTTGGAAGGTTCTGTCACATCCTCTTCACCAATGTCGGCCACAAGTGTCTCATGGCTAAGGACAACAAAAAGAAGAAGGTACATTCTAGAGATATCCCCAAATACACTATATCTGATGATGAGGGTAACTCTAGTAATGATAATGATGATTTAATTTCTCTCTTTGCCAACCTTACCATGGACCAAAATAAAAAATTAAATGAATTAATAGAAACCTTTAATGAGAAGGATGATCTCTTGGAATGCCAAGAGGACTTGCTCGTTAAGGAAAATAAAAAAATTGTTAAATTGAAAAATGCTTATGCTCTAGAAGTAGAAAAATGTGAAAACTTATCTAAGGAGCTTAGCATTTGCAATGATTCAATTTCCTGTCTTAGAGATGAGAATACTAGTTTAAATGCTAAGATAGAAGAATTGAATGTTTGCAAACCATCTACATCTATTATTAAACATGTCACTATTTGCACTAGATGTAGAGATGTTAATATTGAAGGTATTGATGATCACCTTGCCATAATTAAAGAACAAAATGATCACATAGCTAAATTAACTGCTAAAATTGTCGAGCATGAGTTAGAGAATGAAAAATTTAAATTTGCTCGTAGCATGCTTTATAATGGGAGACGCCCTGACATTAAGGATGGTATTGGCTTCCAACAAGGGAGCCAAAGCAACACCAAACTTAATGCCCCTAAGAAACTATTTAATTTTGTTAAGGGTAAGGCTCCCATGGTTCAGGATAGAGAGGGTTACATTTTATATCCTAAGAACTATCCTAAGCATAAGATCAGAAAGATTCATGCTAGAAAACCTCATAATATTTCTCATCATGCTTTTATGTATAGAAATGAGGCTTCTAGCTCTAGTCATTCCACTCATATCAAAATGCCTAAAAAGAAAATTGTCAATGCATCAAATGAGCATAACATTTCATTCAAAACTTTTGATGCATCTTATGTGCTTACTAACAAATCAGGCAAAGTAGTTGCCAAATATGTTGGGGGCAAACACAAGAGTCCCAAGACTTGTGTTTGGGTACCCAAGGTGCTTGTTTCTAATGTCAAAGGACCCAAGACCGTTTGGGTACCTAAGAACAAGGCCTAAATTTGTTTTGTAGGTTTATGCATCCGATGGATCAAGTTGGATAATCGATAGCGGGTGCACAAACCACATGATAGGGGAAAAAAGGATGTTCTCCTCATATGAGAAAAATGAAGATCCCCACAGAGCTATTACATTCGGGGATGGAAATCAAGGTTTGGTCAAAGGTTTGGGTAAAATTGCTATATACCTAACCATTCCATTTCTAATGTTTTTCTTGTAGATTCTTTAGATTACAACTTGCTTTCAGTTTCTCAATTATGTAAAATGGGCTACAACTGTCTCTTTTCTGATGTAGGTGTTACTGTCTTTGGAAGAAGTGATGATTCAATAGCATTTAAGGGAGTGTTAGATGGTTAGCTATATTTAGTTGATTTTAATAATGATAATGCTGAACTAGACACTTGCTTAATTGCTAAGACCAATATGGGCTGGCTCTGGCATCACCGACTTGCCCATGTTGGGATGAAGAATCTTCACAAACTTCTAAAGGGAGAACACATTTTAGGACTAACAAATGTTCATTTTGAGAAATACAGGATTTGTAGCACATGTCAAGCAGGGAAGCAGATTGGAGTTCATCATCCACACAAGAACATCATGACGACCGACAAGCCGCTTGAGCTACTCTACATGGACCTATTTGGCCCGATCGCTTACATAAGCATCGACGGGAGTAAGTACTGTCTTGTTATTGTGGATGACTATTCTCGCTTCACTTGGGTATTCTTTTTGCAAGAAAAATCTCAAACCTAAGAGACTTTAAAGAGATTCTTGAGACGAGCTCAAAATGAGTTCGGATTGAGAATCAAGAAGATTAGAAGCGACAATGGAACAGAGTTCAAGAATTCACAAATTGAAGGATTTCTTGAGGAGGAGGGCATCAAGCATGAGTTCTCTTCTCCCTACACACCTCAACAAAATGGTGTAGTGGAGAGGAAGAATAGAACTCTATTGGACATGGCAAGGACCATGCTTGATGAGTACAAGACACCGGACCAGTTTTGGGCGGAGGCGATTAACACCGCTTGCTACTCCATCAACCGGTTATATCTTCACCGAATCCTCAAGAAAACATCATATGAACTCCTCACTGGTAAAAGCCCATTGTTTCTTATTTTAGAGTTTTTGGGAGCAAATACTTTATTCTCATTAAAAGAGGTAGAAATTCTAAATTTGCTCCTAAAGCAGTAGAAGGCTTTTTACTTGGTTATGACTCAAACACAAGGGCATATAGAGTCTTCAACAAGTCCACTGGATTAGTTGAAGTTTCTTGTGACATTGTGTTTGATGAGACTAATGGCTCCCAAGTGGAGCAAGTTGATCTTGATGAACTAGATGATGAAGAGGCTCCATGCGTCGCGCTAACGAACATGTCCATTGGGGATGTGTGTCCAAAGGAATCCGAAGAGCTTCCACAAACACAAGATCAACCTTCATCTTCCGTACAAGCATCTCCACCAACTCAAGATGAGGAAATGACTCAAGAAGAAGAGGATGAAGATCAAGACGATGAGCCACCTCAAGAGGAGGACATTGATCAAGGGGGAGATGAAGATAATGATGACAAGGAAGATGATCAAGAGATTCGGGATCGAAGACCACCTCACCCGAGAGTCCACCAAGCAATTCAAAGAGATCACCCCGTCAACTCCATACTTGGTGATATCCACAAGGGGTAACCACTAGATCTCGCTTGCTCATTTTTGTGAACATTACTCTTTTGTGTCCTCTATTGAGCCATATAGGATAGAGGATGCACTAAGAGATCCGGATTGGGTGGTGGCAATGCAAGAGGAGCTCAACAACTTCACGAGGAATGAGGTATGGCATTTAGTTCAACTTCCTAATCAAAATGTTGTAGGTACCAAGTGGGTATTCCGCAACAAGCAAGATGAGCATGGTGTGGTGACAAGGAACAAAGCTCGACTTGTTGCTAAAGGATATTCACAAGTCAAAGGTTAGGATTTTGATGAAACCTATGCACCCGTAGCTAGGCTTGAGTCAATTCGCATATTACTTGCCTATGCTACTTACCATGGCTTTAAGCTATATCAAATGGGCGTAAAGAGTTCTTTCCTCAATGGCCCTATCAAGTAAGAAGTCTATGTTGAGCAACCTCCTAGCTTTGAAGATAGTGAGTATCCTAACCATGTTTATAAGCTCTCAAAGTCGCTTTATGGGCTCAAGCAAGCCCCAAGAGCATGGTATGAATGCCTACGAGACTTTCTTATCACTAATGGCTTCAAAGTTGGAAAAGCCGACCCTACTCTCTTCACTAAAACAATTGCTAAAGACTTGTTTATATGCCAAATTTATGTTGATGATATTATATTTGGGTCTACTAACAAGTCATCTTGTGAAGAATTTAGTAAGATCATGATACAGAAATTTGAGATGTCTATGATGGGGGAGTTGAAGTATTTTCTTGGATTTCAAATCAAGCAACTCCAAGAGGGCACTTTCATCAACCAAACTAAGTACATTCAAGACATACTTAAGAAGTTTGGAATGAAGAATGGCAAACCCATCAAGACTCCCATGGGAACAAATGGGCATCTCGACCTCGACACGGGAGGTAAATCCATAGATCAAAAGGTATTACCGGTCGATGATAGGTTCTTTACACTATTTATGTGCTTCATGACTAGACATTATGCTTTCTGTATGCATGTGTGCAAGGTTCCAAGCAAATCCTAAGTAAGTTCACCTTAGGGCCGTGAAAAGAATCATGAGATATTTAGTTTACACTCCTAAGTTTGGGCTGTGGTACCCCAAGGGATCTACCTTTGATTTAATTAGGTACTTCGATGCCGATTATACTGGATGTAAAATTGATAGGAAGAGCACATCAGGGACTTGTCAGTTTCTGGGAAGATCCCTGGTGTCTTGGGCTTCAAAGAAACAAAACTCAGTAGCTCTTTCCACCATCGAAGTCGAGTACATTGTCGCATGTCATTGTTCTGCGCAATTACTTTGGATGAAGCAAACCCTTAGGGACTATGTCTACAAGTTGAGCAAAGTCCCTCTCCTATGTGATAATGAGAGTGCAATCCGCATGGCGGATAATCTCATTGAACACAGCCGCACTAAGCACATAGACATCCGGTATCACTTTCTGAGAGATCACCAACAAAAGGGGGATATCGAAATAGCTTATGTTAGCACCTACAACCAATTAGCCGATATCTTTACCAAGCCACTAGATGAGAAGACCTTTAGCAAACTTAGAAATGAGCTAAATATACTTGATTCTCGGAACTTTGATTGAAACATTGCACATATAGCTAATTTATATACCTTTGATCATGTCTCTTTCATTTGGTACAAATGCATATTTCTTATTCTTCTTGTGCCAAGGCTAAGACTAATGTGTTTTCAAGTGTATTTCCATGCTTAGTCTTAAAATTGAAAGGGAAATGGAGTATTCGGCAAAGACAAGGCTTCCACTCCAACTTTGACGGTATCATTTATCCTTTGCCGTTACTCAGGAAACTCTCAATTGGTATAACCCTTCACTCATATTTCTTTTACCAATGGGGGAGCAAGTATTAGGCCCCACAGGGAAAGAATTCTAAGGGCTCCCAAGTTCTCTGTTTTTGGCGATTCATGCCAAAGGGGGAGAAAGTATTAAGCCCAAAGCAAAAGGACCGCACCACCATTCACCACCATTTTAAAATTTTCAAAAACTAAAGAGAGAAAGAAATTATTTCATTTGGTATCTCGTTAGTCTCAAAATTTTCAATTGGTATATAATTTGATTTCAAAAATTTTAATTAGTATAAAGAATTTCAATTAGTATAATTTCATTTGGTATCTGTTTCAAAAAGAGAAAAATCATTTCAAAAACCCTCTTGAAAGCTAAGGGAAATTTTCTTCAGGGGGAGCTTTTGTTTAGTCAAAGGAAGAGCATTTGAAATAGGGGGAGAAATTTCAAATCTTAAAATGCTTCTTGAGATCATATTCTTATACCTTTGGCTAGTTGCAAAAGAATTTAAAAATATTCTTCCAAAGATTTGTAAAAACAAACATGTGGTGCAAATGTGGTCCAAAATGTTAAATAGAAGAAAGCAATCACGTTTATTCCTAGACATATGTATAAAGTCTTTCAATTGGTTTAATTCTAAGTAACCTATGCACAACTATCACAATTGCAAACTAGTTACATTTTTACACTCTATATTTGATGTGGTTTGTGTTGGCATCATTCACCAAAATGGGGGAGATTGAAAGCAAATGGACTTAATCATTTTCTATAATGAATTTTGGTGGTTGACATCCAACACAAACTACATGAACTAATTAGTTTGCCTAGATGTCTTGTAACTCAGGTGCATAAGGTTCAACACAAACCAAGAAAGAAATTCAGTTGGGGACTCAAATAAATTCTAAGCAAAGGACTTGAGAGAGTTCTGCAAATGGCGCACCGGACAGTGCCCGGTGTGCACCGGACAGTGCTCCACTCGAACAGCTCACTCTCGGGAATTTCTAAAGGCCGCTCAGCTATAATTCACCGGACATGTCCGGTGTGCACCGGACATGTTAGGTGAGCCAACGGAGCAACGGTAACCTGGAGCCAACGGTCGACTGCAAAAGTGAACAGTTGTGAACAGTGCGTGACAGAAGTCAGAGCACACCGGACATGTCCGGTGTGGCACCAGACTATCCGGGGCAGCTACAGGACAGAAGACTCCAACGGTCAATAGCTCCAAACCCCAACGGGCGTGCTGACGTGGCGCGCACCGGATAGTGAATAGTACCTGTCTAGTGCACCACCAGAATGTCCGGTGTGCCTATCGACAGCAAACTCAGCCAACGGCTAGGAAGTTGTTGGAGGCTATAAATACCCCCAACCACCTCCTTCAATGGTATCCAAGTTTTCTGAAGTTCCTATTCAATACAAGAGCAATAGCATTCACTCCCAGACACATTCCAAAGATCAAATCCTCTCCAAGTCCCAAAGAATCAACTCAACCACTTAGTGACTTGAGAGAGAGAGAGAGTTTTGTGTTCATTTGTTGCTCTTGTTGCTTGGATTGCTTTCTCCTTCCCATTCTTATTTCTCCAAGTTCTTTGTAAAGCTAGCAAGAGACACCTAAGTGTGTGGTGGTCCTTGCGGGGTCTTAGTGACCCAAGTGATTAATGAGAATGCTCATCCGGTTTAACTGACCGTTTGAGAGAGGGAAAGGGTTGAAATAGACCCGGCCTTTGTGGCCTCCTCAACGGGGATGAGGTTCTTTGGAACTGGACCTCGGTAAAACAAATCACCGTGTTCACTTATGTTGATTTCCATTTGATTGTTTTCTCTCTTTCCTCTCTCTAAAGTTCCCTTACTCATATAAATTTGAGTTTGCTCCCAAACGTTATCCGCATTGATTGAGCAACTCTAAGCAAGGAGAACAATCTTTCTAATGCTAACCCCAGACTTAGTGCAAGTTTAAGTTTATAAACTTCAGGTTTCATCTATTCACCCCCCTCTAGACGACTTTTAGGTACATTTGATGAAGAAGGCCTGTCGATATTTTGCACCTCTTCTTCATCTTCTTTTGGTTTGATGGCTCTAATTGGCATGTTCTTCATAGCTTCCCTAAGTGGTTCATCACCTACATCATCAAGATTTTCAAGTGCTCCTTGGGAGCCATTAGTCTCATCAAATTCCACATCTTATGTTTCTTCCACCACGCCAGTGGCATGATTGAATACTCGATATGCTTTGGAATTTGATGAATAACCAAGTAAGAAACCAATATCACAACATCTTTGAAACTTCCCTAGGTGATGGCATTTCTTGTAGATGTAATATTTGCATCCAAACACCCAAAAGAAGGAGACGTCTGACTTTTTCCCATTTAGCAGTTCATAGGGAGTCTTCTCAAGTAGCCGGTGAGGAAATAGTCTGTTTGATGCATAGCATGCTGTGTTGACAGCTTCAACCCAAAATCTCTTCGGTGTGTTATACTCATCATTCATTGTTATTGCAAGGGTGATAAAGGTACTATTATTTCTTTCAACAACTCCATTTTGTTGAGGTGTGTATGTTGCAGAAACTTCATGCTTGATCCCAATTTCATCACAGTACTCATGAATGTTGGTGTTGTCAAATTCCTTTCCGTTGTCACTCCTTATTTTCTTGATTTTGCAGTCAATTCATTTTGAGCCTTCTTGGCAAACTTCTTGAAAATTGATGCAACCTCAGACTTGTCATGAAGAAAGAACACCCTAGTATATCTTGAAAAATCATCAACAATTACCAGACAATTGAGGTTGCCACCAGCACTAGCATAAGTTTTGGTCCAAATAGATCCATATAAAGTAACTCTAGTGACCTTGATGTTGACATAAAAGCTTTTGTAGGATGAGTGTTAGCAACTTGCTTTCTAGCCTGACATGCACTACAAAGCTTATCTTTTTCAAATACAACATCCTTCAGTTCTCTAACCATGTCTTTCTTTAGAACCTTCTTGAGTGTGCTCATTCCAACATGTACAAGCCTTCTATGCCATAGCCATCCAAGCGATGCTTTGGTAAAGAGGTAAGTCCTTAGGTTTGCATCTTCAGAGGAGAAATCCACTAAGTATAGGTTGTTGTATCTAAATCCTTTGAAGACCACTGACTCATCATCCATTTTAGACACAACAACCTCTATAGGAGTGAATAAGCATTGAAGGCCAAGATCACAAAGTTGACCCACTGATACAAGTTGAAGCTTAATGGTGCAACCAAGAGAACATTTGAAATTGAAAGATCATTTGAAATTGCCATCTTGCCAAGCCCTTGAACTTTTCCTTTTGAATTATCCCCAAAAGTGATTTTATCTTTGTTGGGACTATGCTTCGTCGCCGAAGGTCTTGGAGGAATAAGCGGTTTTCAGCTGAAGCTGTTTGTATGAGTTGGCCGAAGGTTCCTCTTCATGAAGCTTCGGTATTACAAACCGACTTAAAGATAGAATGACCTTTTAGTCCATAAAGGTCTGAGTCAATGTTGTAAACTTTTATGAGGGGCATAATTGTAATTCTTCACAGGCTGTGTCCTGTGTCTATAAATAGATGAACAGTACCCCCGTACTGTTCACGCTGACTTGTACTCGCTCGTGCGTCACGCTTGTATTTTTGCCTTCTATCAAGCCGAAGGTACAAATGTGATTCAATATTGTTTTTATTCTTCCATGATTATATAATAAGGACATGTAATAATGTTATGTGATCATTCATGTTATTCTCTCATGTTTCATATGCTTCTCTTTTTATCAATATAAACTGTGATGATGAAGGTATGTCCTTCATGACCTTCGTCTGAAGATCGTTATATCCTAAGGGAAATAATGCTTCGAAGGACGAAGGGCATTAACCATTAACTTCTTTCTGTGTTGCCTTGTTCTTAATTCATAGCATTTGAGAACAAGTCTCCAACATTGGCGCCCACCTCCGGTGAACTCACTTCCATTTTTTTTGAGCTGATGGCTTCGTTCAACGATCAAGCTGGACCTGCTTCGGCTCCGAAGCTGCTACTCCCGATAACAGGCGGTTCATGTTCAGAGCCAGCCAACAAGAAGCAGAAGAAGGAAGCACAGAGAAGGGTACAGCATGTTGGGGTGCAAGGACCCTTCATCAAGTCGAGATGGTCTCAAATTCCTATTACCTTCTCCCAAGAGGACCTTCAACTCAAGGATTACCCACACAACGATGCCATGGTTATCTCTTGTGTTATCAAAGGATTTCTGGTCCACAATGTCTTGGTTGATACAGGCAGTGCAGCTGATATCATATTTGCTAAGGCCTTCAGGCAAATGCAAGAGCCAGAAGATAAGATTCATGATGCTACGCACCCTCTCTGTGGCTTCGGAGGAAGACAGATTGTAGCACTGGGCAAGATCACCATGTCAGTGACCTTCGGGTTCATCAACAACACTAGAACTGAGCAAGTTGTGTTTGACATTGTTGACATGGAATACCCTTACAATGCAATTATTGGTCGTGGCACCCTCAATGCTTTCGAAGCAATTCTTCATCCTGCCTATCTTTACATGAAGATACCTTCGGATCAAGGACCCATCGCTATTCATGGAAGTCAGGAAGCTGCCAGAAGGGCCGAAGGAAACTGGACTGACTCAAAAGCAATCCATAACATAGATGGAGCTGAAGCTTGTGAACAGTACAAATTCAGAAGGGAGAAAGCAGCTTCAGCAGATCAGCCGAAGCCCATGCTCTTATGTGAGGACATAGCAGAGCAGAAGGTGCTGTTGGGTTCTCAATTATCCGAAGAGCAGGAGAAAACCTTGATAAGGTTTTTGTTCAACAACAAAGATGTTTTTGCATGGTCAGCCAATGACCTCTGCGGAGTAAATAGGGATGTTATTGAACACTCGCTCAATGTTGACCCATCCTTCAGACCCAGAAAGCAGAGGCTTCGGAAAATGTCTGATGATAAGGCCGAAGGTGCTCGTAATGAAGTCAAAAGACTCCTCAGTGCAGGAGTTATTAGAGAAGTAAAGTACCCAGAATGGCTAGCTAACACTGTTATGGTAAAAAAGGCCAATGGCAAGTGGCGAATGTGTATCGATTTTACAGATCTCAACAAGGCTTGTCCGAAGGACGAATTCCCATTGCCAAGGATAGACTCTTTAGTTGATGCAGCAGCTTCTTCAGAGCTCATGAGTCTGCTAGACTGTTACTCAGGCTATCACCAAATCTGGATGAAGAAGGAAGATGAGCCGAAGACTAGCTTCATAACCCCAAGTGGCACATATTGCTATCTTCGGATGCCTGAGGGGCTCAAAAACGCTGGAGGAAGTTTCAGCAGAATGACTGCGAAGGTTCTCCAGTCTCAGATAGGCAGAAATGTGCTAACTTATGTTGATGACATCATTGTAAAAAGCACGAAACAGGAAAATCATATTGCTGATTTGCAGGAGACCTTCGCCAGTTTCAGACAAGCTGGCTTAAAGTTGAATCCAGAAAAATGTGTCTTCGGAGTAAAGAAGCGGAAATTTCTTGGATGCTTGGTTTCAACAAAGGGAATTGAAGCTAATCCAAGTAAAATTGAAGCTATACTTCGAATGGAGCCACCAACTACAAAAAAGGGGGCCCAAAGATTAACAGGGAGGTTGGCATCTCTTAATAGATTTATATCCAGATCAGCAGAAAGAAATTTACCATTCTTCGAAGTGCTGAAATCAGCCGAAGTCTTTCAATGGGACCAAGCCAACAAAAAGCCTTCGAGGAACTGAAGCAATATCTGATAGATTTAACAACATTAACTCCACCAACGCCAGGGGCTCCTTTGTTATTATATGTGGCAGCTTCGCACTCAGCGGTAAGTGCATCACTTGTCCAAGAGAAGCTTGATGGCCAAGTCAAGAAGCAGGTCCCAGTGTATTTTGTATCTGAAGTTCTTAGTATATCAAAGAAAAACTATACAGAATTAGAGAAGGTGTTATATGCTGTTTTGATGGCATCCAGGAAGCTTCGGCACTACTTTCAAGCATACAATATTGTTGTTCCTTCTTCGCAGCCGTTGAAGGATATTATGAGAAATAGAGAAGCTACTGGGCGAATTGGAAAATGGGCTGCAGAGCTCAATGAATTTTGCATTGATTATGTGCATAGATCCTCGATCCAGTCCCAGACGTTAGCAGACTTCATTGCTGACTGGACGCCAGGGGCTTAGGATGAAGAAACAAATAAAGATGCCGAAGTTTGGACAGTGTTTTGCGATGGGTCTTGGGGAACCTTCGGGGCAGGAGCAGCTGCTGTGTTGGTCTCGCCATCCAAAGTTAAAACTTGTTGTGCGGCAAGACTCGATTTCAGTTGTACAAACAATATTACTGAGTACGAAGCCTTGCTTTTGGGTCTTCGGAAGCTAAAAGCAATGGGAATCAGAAGGGCCATTCTTAAAACTGATTCTCAAGTTGTTTCGGGTCATATCGACAAGAGTTGCAAGGCTAAAGATCCGAAGCTTGAAAGATATCTAGACATGGTTCGAAGAGTCGAAGCTTCTTTCGAAGGATTTTCTGTCAAAAATATCCCTCGAGGACAAAATGAGCATGCTGATTTGCTAGCTAAGTCAGCAGCACAGGGGCTGCCTTTACCTTCGGATGTTTTCTTCGAAACAATAAAGGCACCTTCAGTGGAACTCCTTGAAAGAGCAGTCCTCAATATATCTCCTGTTTATAGCGAAGATTGGAGAACTGAGATCATCTCTTACCTTCAGGGTAAGTTCCTTTCAGATGACGAAGCTTATAACAGGAGGATAGAGGCAAGAGCTCGTCCATATGTCATGATAGAAGGGGAGTTGTACAAGCATGGAGTTTGCGCTCCGCTACTCAAGTGTTTATCTAGAACCGAAGGTATAGAGTTGATGAAAGAAATACATGCAGGCCTGTGTGGATCTCACATTGGATCTAGGCCGTTACTTGGAAAAGTTTTCCGCCAAGGGTTTTATTGGCCGAAGGCAGCTTCGGATGCAGCGGAATTAGTTCAAAAGTGCGAAGGCTGTCAGAAATGTGCAAGAGATCAAAAACAACCTTCGTCCTTAACACAGCTCATACAACCCATCTGGCCATTGCAAAGGTGGGGCCTTGACTTGTTAGGTCCATTACCACCGGCCCAAGGGAACTTAAGATATGTTGTAGTGGCTGTGGAATATTTTTCTAAATGGATTGAGGCAAAGCCTTTAGCCACAATAACTTCGGCCACTGTCCAAAAGTTTTTCTGGCAGAATATTGTTTGTCGTTTCGGGGTACCAAAGGCCATCACTGTAGATAATGGAACACAATTCGACTCCGAAGCTTTCAGAGATTTCTGTGATCAAATTGGTACGAAGATCCATTTTGCATCAGTCAGGCATCCGGAGTCAAATGGGCTCGTTGAAAGAGCCAATGGCATTATAATGACAGGAATAATGAAGTTAATCTTCAATCAACCCAGGGGAAAGTGGCCAGATCAGTTAACCAAAGTGGTGTGGAGCCACAATACAACAACATCAAGGTCTACAGGCTTTACTCCATTCAAGTTATTATTCGGTGACGAAGCAATAACTCCGGAAGAAGCTAAAACTGGATCAATAAGAGTAGTAGCTTCGGCAGAATCAGGTCCTGAAGATGCTTGTTCTGTGGAAAAAGATGCTTTAGAAGGGATCAGGCTTCAAGCTGTGGAGAATATCAATAAATACCAAGCCGAAACAGTCAAATGGCGAGATAGAAAAGTTCGGCTAAAGAATATTGAGTCAGGACATTTGGTGCTTCGGAGAGTGGCCAACCCAGACACAGTGGGCAAGTTACAGTTGAAATGGGAGGGACCTTTCTTAGAAGCATCTTCGTCAAGACCCGGTTCATACAGATTGAAGGATATGGACGGCAACGACATTCCTAGATCTTGGAATGCGGATGAGCTTCGGCGATATTATGTGTAACTTGATGTAACTTTTTATGTCTTTTCTTTTTCATGGCACCCTTTTCCTTTCTAAAGGGGGAGAAAGGTTTTTAATGGGGCCATCATATGTAATTTCCTTTTTTAGTTCTATAAGAGCAAAATCCCCCAAGGAATGTAAATGTAAAAGCTGAGAACGCACCATTGAGTGCCGAAAAGTAAAAAGCGAAGAAGCTCCAAAGTCGTTCCTAAGGGAATGCAGAGCTTACAGCGAAAAGTCAACGCTGATTCCGCCAAAAGTAAAAGGCGAAGAAGCTCCAAAGTCATTCCTAAGGGAATGCAGAGCTTACAGCGAAAAGTCAACGCTGATTCCGCCAAAAGTAAAAGGCGAAGAAGCTCCAAAGTCGTTCCTAAGGGAATGCAGAGCTTACAGCGAAAAGTCAACGCTGATTACGCCGAAAGTAAAAGGCGAAGAAGCTCCAAAGTCGTTCCTAAGGGAATGCAGAGCTGATGTGTGATTGTTTCTAAGGAAATAATGGCTGAGGGTATGGCTTCGGATATGTGTTTGGACATTCATTCGCATATCACATTACATCATAGCATTTGCATTCATAAACATTCATTCAGGCATATGTAGGATAATCATCATCATGGCATAAGTGGTTGCTTCGGCATAAGAGAAGAGCTTCTTCGCGTACAAAAAGGAGAGCTTCGGAAGAAAGGGAAATGTTGTTTTCTATGCTTCGCTGTGTACGAAAAGAAGGGAAGGTGTTTTTTCGCCTTCGGCTCAAAAAAGATAATTTCGTCCACAACAAAGCACTTCACATACATTAATAGAAGGGTAAGAGCATAATACAAGGTATGAACAGAACTCATTAAAGACAAGTTTAGTTACATTTACACAAGTTATCTCAAAAGTTTCCTGAGTTTGTCTACAATCTACTCCTACTTAATCTTCGAGGGATTTTAGCTTCGGCGTCACTCTTTTTAATCATCGACTTCGGCTTCGTCATCCTACATGAATTAAGTTGTTGTAAATCAAAATCGAGCTTGAAGGAAGAGGTAAGCACAAGGTATGATTTCTTACTGGTTCAAGATGACTCCGGGCTTCATCTCCAGCCTTTTCTCGCCCGCCTTTTGTCCATATCATTTTTATAAATCTATTGGAAATACTTCGGGCGAGATCAGGGATGTTATCTAGGATTGATGGTGATAAAGTGAAATTGGGCCTATTGACAATCTTTCCATGGTCGCAGCCAGCTTTTAGGAAAGCTGCAGCAGTGCCCCGAGAAGCTACCCAGGCACAGAAGTCACCGTGCCCAGCTATAACTTCGTCGAGCTCGTCAATTTCACCCTCAATATGTTCGAAGGTCTTCGGTAAATCTTCAGCTGAGGGGGTGAATTTCTCACTGCTGGCTCCAACTGAGTGAAAAATTTTTCTTAGTCGTTGAATGCATTTGTTGCTAAATTCCAAACATTTTTCCTGAAGGTCCGCCAATAGTTTTTTCAAATCTGAATTTTGTTGAGCTTCGGCTTCAAGTTTTGCCTTAAGTTCTTGCTTTTCTTGTTCAAACTACTTAGATTGGCAGAGAAGCTTCGTGTTCAGTTCTGTTATTTTTGCTTCGGCTTCCGCCAATAAACCTTCAGTTGCCTGGAGCTCAAAGTTTTTCTTCTCAATAGCAGCTGATTGCTCCTTTATTTTGTTTTCTAAATTTTCAATTATAACTTCGTGTTTCTTGTCTTCAAAATCTTGCTGCATTTTCAAGGCTTTGCTCAACAGCATACTCTGCACGAAAACAACCTTCGTTAGACATGTTTTCATTATTAAAAACAATATAAGTTAAGGGAAAAGTAGTTCACCTTGAAATTGGAATAAAATAAACTACCAACGATATGTTGTCGTCGGTAGCGGCTAATGTCCGTTTCTAGCTTCGGAAAACCGATATTCTTTGACAGAGTACTGATAACTTTGGCTCCAGTTTGGTTTCGGATACAATCTAATTTTTCATCATCAATACCTCTGAAGAGGAGTGCTCCTGGTTTGTACCCGCAAGATTTGGCATACTCTTTAAGCTCTTCTATTTCGGGTTTTGACAATTTTTCTCCAACTAAATTTTGAAACATGAAGGCTTCGTTCTCTGAAGCTTCGTCAGCAATTTCCTTTCCTTTCCCCGACGCTGCGGCCGCGGCCTCTTCGGCGGCAGTGGTAGCTTCTTCTGTGGCCATGTCTAGCAGTATTTTGTCGATGTGTTCGATTGTGCTTTCCAGGTTCACATCTTCAATTGAGGCAGCTTCGGCAGCCGCGACCTCCGAAGGTGTGATTTCAATATCTGTTCTTTCCTCAGCCGCTGGTGTCTTCTGAGCCGAAGCTCTTGGTGGTGTCTTGTCAATGACCTCTGTCACAGTGATAATTCTTTGTCTCTTTGCTTTAGTCGTCTTCTTCGTTTTTTCGGGCTCCTTTTCCTTCTGAAAAAACTTTGTCAGTTGAGGCCCCAATGGACTTAGCTTCGCAGGCAGGGATTCAGTCATTACCTTCAAAATTTCCTCCACGTCAGTGGCAGAGGGTGATGCGGGGGTTTCTTCTTCGTCAGATATTTTTTTGCTTCGGAGAAGACGCTTTCCTCTTCTTCGGAATTCTCTTCTTTGATGGTTCTTTCTCATCTTCATTTAAGGCTTCAGTTGTCCTTTTCCTTTTCTGGCCCCCGACACCTTTGTTCAGATTTTCATAGTCAGGGTATTCAAAACCCAGGGCGTCCAGCACTCGATTCAGTCTTCGCTTCGGACGGGTGCCGAAGGCCGCAGTCATCAATTGATCTTCTTTTTTGGAGTAATTGCCAAGTATTTCATTGCACATTACTTCAATTGTATCCAGCCACTCTTGACAAGGTGTTTTAAAGTATTTCTTAAACTTGAAATAGTAAGGTAAACGCACAAGTTCACCTTCTTTCTTCTCCTCCTTTAGCTTCGGCATTTCCCATTCTTTTAAACTAGGAAAAACCTTGAAAGCCAAAAACTCCTGAACCAGGTCTCTTGTACTGATATGCTCTGCAATAATTCTGAATTCATCCAATGCCTGTTGTGTTGGACCTTCTGGTGTCATGTTGCAGCGAGGTCGGGTTTCTCCGAAGATTAGTTCGAGTGGACTTTGCACAAGCTTCTCCTTGTCGTCATCAACCTTGACATAGAACCACTCCGACTTCCAGCCTGCTGCCCATTTGCTCCGGTAGCTGATTACAGGAAACTTTGTGGTTTTCCAATAAGCAAAATTATAGCAACCAAAATTGGCATGCAATCCATCTTTTCTAGCCTTCGTCTGATAGTGCAGTTCGTGAACTCGACAAAAGCTGTCTGCAAACGGCTCCACCGCTTGGCTTCGGAGGGCCCAGATATAAACGCTAAGCCTAACGATAGCGTTAGGAGTTAACTGATGAAAGTAGATACCAAACCTCTTCAGTACCTCTGCAATAATCTCATGTAGGGGGAATCTTAATCCAGCCTTTAGAAAGCTCTTGAAAATGACAATTTCATCCTTCTCCGGCTTTGGGGTAGTCTCTTCTCCCCCGAAGCGTAATAGCTTCTTCTGATTCTCATTGAAAAAGCCCGACTTTACCATTTTGGAGAGATCAGCCTTCGAAACAGTAGACTTTCCGAAGTCCAAGTGGCTGGGCTTGCTTGGCATGGCAATACGATAATCGTCTTCGGGATCAGTTTCCTCAATATCTTCTTCTTCTGCTTCGGCAATTGCTTGTTCTGCCTGTTCTGCATCATCACTGGGGATCTTTTCCGAAGTTACCAGTCCGGACCTTTGCATCGCTTCGGAGATGGGAACAGTCTCCGAACCTTCAACTTCGCCCCCCTCACGCTCAACCCTAGCGGTAGATCGCACTCTGGCCATTTAATTCTGAGTTTGTGGAAATTAAATACTTTTTTCTTCCGAAGTTTGTCCTTTTGACGAAGCAGGCTTCAAGTTGGAGCTTCGTTCGATTCCGAGAGTCAAGCTTCGGCGATGGTTAAAAATTTTGGCAGCAAAACATTGCAAATAGCAATGAATGCTGTGGTAACTTCACACCTACTCGTCTGTTTATATAGTACTGCAGGTAAGAAGGCGAACCGCCAGGATTTTTACACCAGGCGGACACCCTCTTGCACTCGCTGCGTGGTGGACCGCAGAGACAAACAGCAACTCTGCAAGGTGGGACCGACACGCGCTGGGAAACTGAATCGTTTCTCGACAACGAGCTCGGGGAAGGTGTTTTTTCGGACCTTCGGCTCCCCGAAGCTTAAGAGACTTTTTTCACGGATCAAGCTCGTTACGAAAAACGATCTAGCACCGCGAAAGGGGCTACTGTTGGGACTATGCTTCGTCGCCGAAGGTCTTGGAGGATGTAACACCCGGTTTTAAAGGACAAAGCCGGGTGCATCTCATACATGCGCCAAGAAGACAACATATATAATAACAGAGTGTATAGAGATAAATGTCACCATAAAATCAGAGTACATATTACATAGCGGAAGACTTACAAAAATAATAAAAGATAAATATAACACGAACTAAGGATCGTCGGCGCCAATGTCGACTGGGAAACGCCACCTAGATCAGATCAAACTCCTCGATACTTGACTCCACTTGAAACCACCTGTTCTTCTCCTGTGGGGGGGGGGTGTGAGACAGCAAGAGTGAGCTCACATACGATCATAGCTCAACAAGTCGTGGGGAATAATGTGGCATGAACTCACCAAAGGTGGGAGTTCATGAAGTGTAAGGCTGATCAATGAAATAAAGGCTAAGGCTGAGCATTGCTTTTATAAGTTGGTCAAAATTTTATTAGCAATTACTAAGTGTAATTAAATACCAAACCTTAATAATAATAAGTAAAGGTAATAACAAAATAAGCCCAGATGCAATGAAATGACAGGTTAAGTTTAAGTTCCATAAATTAATCATGTGAGGGTCCGAGCCGCTCTTGACCGTGAGCACGGCTAGTATACTAGTTTTACACTCTGCAGAGGTTGCGCATCTTTACCCACAAGTCATGTTACCCATCTGCCAAGAGATGGCCAATCCCATACACCTCTACCGAGGAGGCGAGGCAGGGTAACACTACGAGGCCTTTACAAAGTTCCACTAGCTTCAGACTACCCGCTACAGTTTATGGGAAGATCCAGTAAAGGGTTCCTGGCTGATAGCCATCGCAGCAAAATCAACCAGGGACCTCCCCGCACTGACCTCTCCCCTACTGCCCTTGCCCCTTTCGGGTAAGGTAGCCCTCCCCTAGCTTTCCTAGTTAATCAGCCAAGGGCGTCCCATTCCACCCTTGTGGTAGCACTGTTTTCCCGGGTGGTCGCTCCATGTTCCCATTAACATAATGATCTTAACATGAACAAGGAATTAAAACAGATAACAATAAATAGTATAACAATGAGTGATGAATATCTTTATACCCAAATCCACATAAAGCAATAGCATGAACTACCCAAAACTTTAGTAGTAAAACCAGTGGTGAAGCAAGGTATAAAGATAGTCAAATCTAGGGTATCCTATTGGGTCCCAGCAAAATTATCCTATGCAGATCATTATGAATAATAAGAACATGAATGGGTAAAAGAAGTGATCAAGGGCACAACTTGCCTGGCACTTGAGATTCCAGGTACCAACTTGCTTTTCAGATGACACGTGTCCTCGCGCTAGACGTAGCAATACAAGCAAACATGGTATATACAAAATTAACATCACACCAAACATAATAATATACTGCATAATAATGATCTACACGTTGCTACGAGACTAACGCAACTTGAACGGATCAAATCGGAGTTAAAACGGAGGAGATACGAATTTCCTAAGGTTTAATGTGATTAGAGTAGGATTAAATGAGAAATTAATCTTCTAACTGCGTTCATGTCAAAACAGTGATACTAAATGATAAATAATATTATTACAAAATTTTAGAAATTGGAATGGTTCAATTTGGATTTAAAATGAATTAGATATGAATTTTCCAAGTTCTAGCATTTGTTTTTGTATTAAAATTGCATTTACTAATTCATTTACTCATTTTAAATACGCTCTGGACTGGGCCTCATTAACAGAGAAGCGCAGGGGCTTAAGCGCAAAAGATCCTGAGACTCAGAACACTATGCAGTAGGACGGCGGGTTCTATTTCGAATAAACAGAGGGGTTCAAGTGTAAATCGCGCAGCCGAAGGGGTATGGACAGATCTAAGCCGTCCGATCGTGGACCGAAGGCTCAGATTAGATTAGGACTTATAATGATTCGGGATGAAACCGAGACCGACCGATCTCAAATGAACGGCCCGGATTAATTTTAACATATAGCGAACCGGTATGCTACCAGAACCACAGGATCCAGATCCCACGGCCCATGATTGATCCGCAAACATAAACATGAGGATACGATCTCACCCGTTCACGCACCGATCAACGGCTCCGGTTAACCAGCGCGAAAAGGGTATCTCACTTCTAATCTGGAGCCTTCATTTTGGATCCTACGGCTGACCCGCATCCAACCCAATCCCCCCATCGCCCAGAGGACCGCCGGAGACGACATCGGCCACGGCGGTGTGCTCATCGGAGTTCACAATACCGAGACCCTGGGGTTGTATTTCACCTAAGGACAAGCGCTATACCAACTACGGAACCAGGCGAGATGGCTAGGATACACCATACCAGCGTTGGAGCGCCCTGACGAGCTGGCCACGACGCACTGCGGGGCCGCGGCGGCGCTAGGTCGACGACGAGAAATTGAGGGCCAGCCCGGCCACCACCGCACGATTCGGCGAGCACGCAACGATGCCCAGATTCCGCCAGAGCCCCAGGGGCGACGATCCCGGCCGTGGCACTCGCAAAAACGTGGATTTGCTGGCGGCGGCACACTCAGTCACCGTGCGGGGATCTCAGAGCGTGGAACACATCGGTGTGGTTCAGGATGGGGGCGTGGCTAGGATGGGCGGCTAGGGTTATGGGCGCCGCGCTTTATAGTAGCCACGGCGATTGGTTGAGGCGCCTGCGCGGATTCCGCGCCCATGGCGCACCCCGCCATTCTCGCGAGATCTGTTGGAAGGGGAGGGAGCTGACCCGGGGGGTCCACCAGCCAGCGGCAGAGGGCGTGAGCTCGCGTGAAGCCGAGCCGTTGACAAGCGGGCCCCATTTGCCAGAGCCGTGCGCGCAGTGGAGGTGATTTTGGGCCGCGCGGAGGGATTGGCCACATGGGCCGAATAGGTGGTAGCTGGCCCATTCTGGAATAGTTCTGTTTTTCTTTTTTTTTTTCCTGTTTTCTTTAATTGTTTTGAATTCAAATTTGAATTTGAATGTGAATTTATCCTTTGAGTCCATTATACAAATTCACACTCTAATGTTGGAATAGTATATTTTCATTTACTTATTTTTATCCTCACCATTTTTTTTTTATTATTACTTTCTCTTTTCTGGATTCTAGAATCTCTTTTAGATTTTAAATTCCCATTTGGGTATTAATATAATTCTTTTCTCATTATTTTATGTTACCACAAAATGCACAAAATAAAATCCGGCATGATGCATAATTTAGTGGTATATCCTTTTTATCATTTATTTGTTGTTTGAATATGGTATTCACATGTGATGATAAGTAAATTCTACACACACAAAGATTATGGGAGAATGACTTTTCTCCCCTTTTATTATATATTACAAAGTGAGTATTACAAATCCTACCCCCCTTAAAAATAATCTCGTCCTCGAGATTTAGGAAGTTCTAGGGAAAAGATGGGGAAAATCTATGCGAAGCTCTTCTTCTCTTTCCCAAGTTGCTTCATCTTCTCCGTGGTGGCTCCATTGCACTTTGCACATCTTTATAACCTTATTCCTCGTAACTCAAGTCAAAATATCCAAAATCTTGATGGGGGTACTCAGCATAAGTCAAATCCTCTTGAACACTAAGGTCCTCCATTGGTAACTGCTCCTCAGGTACCCTGAGGCATTTCTTCAGCTGAGATACATGAAAGACATCATTAACATCCGCAAGATGATCCGGTAACTCCAATTGATCTGCAACTTCTCCAACTCGCTTTAAGATTAAGAGAGGTCCAATAAGGCGAGGGGACAATTTGCCCTTGACTTTAAATCTCCTCATTCCACGAAGTGGTGACACCTGGAGGTATACATGATCACTTTCCTCAATTCCAGTGGTCTTCTTCTATTATCAGTGCAGCTCTTTTGCCTGGTCCGAGCTACCTTCAAATTATCTCGAATGATACGGACTTGTTCTTCTGCCACTTGGATATGTTTAGGCCCAAAAGAACTGTCTTCCTCTAGTCTGATCCAATATAAAGGAGTCCTGCATTTCCTGCCATACAAAGTCTCGAACAGTGACATCTTCAGACTGGCCCAGTAACTATTATTATATGAGAACTCAGCATAAGGTAGGCTCTTGTCCCAACTACTACCATGCTGAAAGGTCCAAGCTCTCAACATGTCTTCCAATACTTGATTAGTCCTTTCAGCCTGTCCATCAGTCTAAGGTAGTCCGAACTAAAATTCAACTTCGCATCCATATTCTCATGAAAACTTTTCCGAAATCTGGGGGTAAACTGTGGTCCTCAATCCAAAATGATCTTCCTTGGTACATTGCGTAGAGACTTAATCCGAGACATGTATAACTTAGCCAATTGTGATCCATTATAAGTAGTCTTGATCGGAATGAAATGAGCCACTTTGGTCAATCTATCCACAATCACCCATATATCATCATATCCTTTCTGGGTGCGAGGCAATCCAGTAATGAAATCCATATCAATCCCTTCTTACTTCCACTTGGACATCTTTGGTGGGTGTAATAGTCCAGCTAGTTTTTGGTGTTCAACCTTAACTCTTTGGCACACATCACACATACCCACATGTGCAGCCATATCTCTCTCCAGTCCATATCACCAGCACCTCTGCTTTAAATCCTGATACATCTTGGTACTACCAGGATGAATAGAATAATCCAAGTCATGGGCTTCCTTCAAAACAGTCACACGAAGGCTTTCAATCTCGGAAACTCATATCCGATCCTTGAACCATATTGTTCCTTGCCCATCGTCCGTGAATTCCGGGACTCGATCTTCAGTAATCAGATCCTTAGTCTCTTGTATCTTAGCATCACTCATTTGTCCTTTGCGGATCTCTTGCTCCAAGTAGGTTCCACATCAATAGTTACTCCTTCAGTGTGAACAACTATCCCCAGGTTAAGTCTCCTGAAACTCTCAACAATCTCATCGAGTAGCTGGGCAACAACAGCTAAATGAACATGCTCCTTTCGACTCAAGGCATCTGTAACCGAATTTGCCTTGCCCGGGTGATAGTGAATTTCCAAATCATAATCCTTAATAAGCTCCAACCAACGGCGTTGCCTAAGGTTAAGATCCTTCTATGTGAATATATACTTCAAACTCTTATGATCCGTATATACTTGGCACTTCTCGTCCCACTTGAATTCTCTTTCCTTCACCAAAAGTGAGGTCATAGGCTTAGCAATCTTAGAAAATCCTTCGATAAATTTCCGATAATATCCTGCAAGTCTCAAGAAACTCCGACTCTCCGTAACGGTAGTGGGTATGCTCCACGCCACTATCTCCTTGACTTTAGCAGGGTCCACTGATATCCCTCTCTTAGAAATGATATGTCCAAGAAATGGCACCTCGCCAATCCAAAACTCGCATTTACCATACTTGGCGTGGAGTTGATCATCTCGTAACTTCTGTAGCACCAACCTTAGATGTCCTTCATGGTCACTCTCATTCTTAGAATAGATAAGAATATCGTCGATGAACACCACGACGAATCTGTCCAAATACTCCAAAAACATCTTATTCATCAAATCCTTAAAATAAGCTGGTGCATTAATTAATCCAAACGACATAACGATGATCTCATATAATCCATATCGAGTCGAGAAAGTCGTCTTAGGAATATCTGATGGTCCAGTCTTCATCTGATGGTATCCCGATCGGAGGTCGATCTTCGAGAGTACCCTGGCTCCTCTCATCCGATTAAATAAATCCTTAATGCGGGGCAACCGAAATTTGTTCTTCACAGTGACATCATTAAGAGATCTATAATCCACACACATCTGTTGCGATCCATGCTTCTTCTGTACAAACAAAACTGGTGCTCTCCACGGTGAAGACTCGGACGAATGTACTCAACCTCTTGTGACTCCGTTAAGTGCTTCTTGAGTTCTTTTAACTCTTCTACAGACATTCTATACTGCTTGGCTCCAATATTATAGTAGTAACTCCAAATTCTCTACCCATAATGGTCAATGTCAATCTACGTGTCATTTGATTCGCCACAACAGGTCCTTTAGGTGTAATTACTCCCATGGGCTTTCTCATATTGTCCAACACGTATGCCCAAACCAAAATCTCAGCATGACGCATAATTTTATTAACAACACATGGGGTCAAATAGACTTTTTATTCCTCCTAAAATAGTATCATACCAAACACTAACTAAAGGAACATGTAGATCTTACAAATAGTAGTAATTTATATATATGTTTATGTAGCTTGGTGGAGCCGGTGGTGGTGGAGATGGTGGTTGCTCTTGTTGTTGTGGTGGTGGGGATGGTGGTTGCTCTTGTTGTTGTCTCTCCAACCGTGATTGCCTTATTTCTTGCTGTATCTCCAGACGGGCCTGACGTATTTCCTCGCGTTCTTGTCTTATCTGGTTTTGCATTTCGGTCATCATGTCTGTCAATTGCTGTATCACCAGCCTTTGGGTTGCGATCACTTGCTCGGTTTCAACAGGTGGAGGATTTGGAGGATTCATTTCTGCTTGCTGTTGCGTGATAATCTTTCCTTTCCTAGTATTGACCATCTGAGTTAGATACATAAGGTAAGAAAGAGCAGTAGACAAGGCAGTAATTACAATCATGTTACTTTGGGGGACTTATTAGCTAAGTAGATTAGTGTGTCACCTACTAAAGCTAATTCATTACCTTATGGTGGTACATGCGAAGATGCCCGTCTATAATATTTCAATCAATCAAAGAAGCAAATCAGACATTGATCATCAGAACAATCAACCAACATTTTTAATAGGGAAAATAGTTTTAATTTTTTTGTCTTAGGTTCCCTATCTCTTAGAAATGTCATCGGGGTAGGGATTCCAAGGTGTGAAATCCATCTTGTCTCAGAGTAGAAAAGATAAGAATGATCAGAGTAGAACAGTAGAAGGTGAGACAGGATTAAGATGAGTGTAGAAAGAATCAGAGTAAGGTGAGTAGGTAATGGTTTTGTCCATTTCTATCTAGGTTTCGTCCTACAGTCAACATTTGCTCTGATACCACTTCTGTAACACCCGGTTTTAAAGGACAAAGCCGGGTGCATCTCATACATGCGCCAAGAAGACAACATATATAATAACAGAGTGTATAGAGATAAATGTCACCATAAAATCAGAGTACATATTACATAGCGGAAGACTTACAAAAATAATAAAAGATAAATATAACACGAACTAAGGATCGTCGGCGCCAATGTCGACTGGGAAACGCCACCTAGATCAGATCAAACTCCTCGATACTTGACTCCACTTGAAACCACCTGTTCTTCTCCTGTGGGGGGGGGGGGTGTGAGACAGCAAGAGTGAGCTCACATACGATCATAGCTCAACAAGTCGTGGGGAATAATGTGGCATGAACTCACCAAAGGTGGGAGTTCATGAAGTGTAAGGCTGATCAATGAAATAAAGGCTAAGGCTGAGCATTGCTTTTATAAGTTGGTCAAAATTTTATTAGCAATTACTAAGTGTAATTAAATACCAAACCTTAATAATAATAAGTAAAGGTAATAACAAAATAAGCCCAGATGCAATGAAATGACAGGTTAAGTTTAAGTTCCATAAATTAATCATGTGAGGGTCCGAGCCGCTCTTGACCGTGAGCACGGCTAGTATACTAGTTTTACACTCTGCAGAGGTTGCGCATCTTTACCCACAAGTCATGTTACCCATCTGCCAAGAGATGGCCAATCCCATACACCTCTACCGAGGAGGCGAGGCAGGGTAACACTACGAGGCCTTTACAAAGTTCCACTAGCTTCAGACTACCCGCTACAGTTTATGGGAAGATCCAGTAAAGGGTTCCTGGCTGATAGCCATCGCAGCAAAATCAACCAGGGACCTCCCCGCACTGACCTCTCCCCTACTGCCCTTGCCCCTTTCGGGTAAGGTAGCCCTCCCCTAGCTTTCCTAGTTAATCAGCCAAGGGCGTCCCATTCCACCCTTGTGGTAGCACTGTTTTCCCGGGTGGTCGCTCCATGTTCCCATTAACATAATGATCTTAACATGAACAAGGAATTAAAACAGATAACAATAAATAGTATAACAATGAGTGATGAATATCTTTATACCCAAATCCACATAAAGCAATAGCATGAACTACCCAAAACTTTAGTAGTAAAACCAGTGGTGAAGCAAGGTATAAAGATAGTCAAATCTAGGGTATCCTATTGGGTCCCAGCAAAATTATCCTATGCAGATCATTATGAATAATAAGAACATGAATGGGTAAAAGAAGTGATCAAGGGCACAACTTGCCTGGCACTTGAGATTCCAGGTACCAACTTGCTTTTCAGATGACACGTGTCCTCGCGCTAGACGTAGCAATACAAGCAAACATGGTATATACAAAATTAACATCACACCAAACATAATAATATACTGCATAATAATGATCTACACGTTGCTACGAGACTAACGCAACTTGAACGGATCAAATCGGAGTTAAAACGGAGGAGATACGAATTTCCTAAGGTTTAATGTGATTAGAGTAGGATTAAATGAGAAATTAATCTTCTAACTGCGTTCATGTCAAAACAGTGATACTAAATGATAAATAATATTATTACAAAATTTTAGAAATTGGAATGGTTCAATTTGGATTTAAAATGAATTAGATATGAATTTTCCAAGTTCTAGCATTTGTTTTTGTATTAAAATTGCATTTACTAATTCATTTACTCATTTTAAATACGCTCTGGACTGGGCCTCATTAACAGAGAAGCGCAGGGGCTTAAGCGCAAAAGATCCTGAGACTCAGAACACTATGCAGTAGGACGGCGGGTTCTATTTCGAATAAACAGAGGGGTTCAAGTGTAAATCGCGCAGCCGAAGGGGTATGGACAGATCTAAGCCGTCCGATCGTGGACCGAAGGCTCAGATTAGATTAGGACTTATAATGATTCGGGATGAAACCAAGACCGACCGATCTCAAATGAACGGCCCGGATTAATTTTAACATATAGCGAACCGGTATGCTACCAGAACCACAGGATCCAGATCCCACGGCCCATGATTGATCCGCAAACATAAACATGAGGATACGATCTCACCCGTTCACGCACCGATCAACGGCTCCGGTTAACCAGCGCGAAAAGGGTATCTCACTTCTAATCTGGAGCCTTCATTTTGGATCCTACGGCTGACCCGCATCCAACCCAATCCCCCCATCGCCCAGAGGACCGCCGGAGACGACATCGGCCACGGCGGTGTGCTCATCGGAGTTCACAATACCGAGACCCTGGGGTTGTATTTCACCTAAGGACAAGCGCTATACCAACTACGGAACCAGGCGAGATGGCTAGGATACACCATACCAGCGTTGGAGCGCCCTGACGAGCTGGCCACGACGCACTGCGGGGCCGCGGCGGCGCTAGGTCGACGACGAGAAATTGAGGGCCAGCCCGGCCACCACCGCACGATTCGGCGAGCACGCAACGATGCCCAGATTCCGCCAGAGCCCCAGGGGCGACGATCCCGGCCGTGGCACTCGCAAAAACGTGGATTTGCTGGCGGCGGCACACTCAGTCACCGTGCGGGGATCTCAGAGCGTGGAACACATCGGTGTGGTTCAGGATGGGGGCGTGGCTAGGATGGGCGGCTAGGGTTATGGGCGCCGCGCTTTATAGTAGCCACGGCGATTGGTTGAGGCGCCTGCGCGGATTCCGCGCCCATGGCGCACCCCGCCATTCTCGCGAGATCTGTTGGAAGGGGAGGGAGCTGACCCGGGGGGTCCACCAGCCAGCGGCAGAGGGCGTGAGCTCGCGTGAAGCCGAGCCGTTGACAAGCGGGCCCCATTTGCCAGAGCCGTGCGCGCAGTGGAGGTGATTTTGGGCCGCGCGGAGGGATTGGCCACATGGGCCGAATAGGTGGTAGCTGGCCCATTCTGGAATAGTTCTGTTTTTCTTTTTTTTTTCCTGTTTTCTTTAATTGTTTTGAATTCAAATTTGAATTTGAATGTGAATTTATCCTTTGAGTCCATTATACAAATTCACACTCTAATGTTGGAATAGTATATTTTCATTTACTTATTTTTATCCTCACCATTTTTTTTTTATTATTACTTTCTCTTTTCTGGATTCTAGAATCTCTTTTAGATTTTAAATTCCCATTTGGGTATTAATATAATTCTTTTCTCATTATTTTATGTTACCACAAAATGCACAAAATAAAATCCGGCATGATGCATAATTTAGTGGTATATCCTTTTTATCATTTATTTGTTGTTTGAATATGGTATTCACATGTGATGATAAGTAAATTCTACACACACAAAGATTATGGGAGAATGACTTTTCTCCCCTTTTATTATATATTACAAAGTGAGTATTACAGAGGAATAAGCGGTTTTCAGCTGAAGCTGTTTGTATGAGTTGGCCGAAGGTTCCTCTTCATGAAGCTTCGGTATTACAAACCGACTTAAAGATAGAATGACCTTTTAGTCCATAAAGGTCTGAGTCAATGTTGTAAACTTTTATGAGGGGCATAATTGTAATTCTTCACAGGCTGTGTCCTGTGTCTATAAATAGATGAACAGTACCCCCGTACTGTTCACGCTGACTTGTACTCGCTCGTGCGTCACGCTTGTATTTTTGCCTTCTATCAAGCCGAAGGTACAAATGTGATTCAATATTGTTTTTATTCTTCCATGATTATATAATAAGGACATGTAATAATGTTATGTGATCATTCATGTTATTCTCTCATGTTTCATATGCTTCTCTTTTTATCAATATAAACTGTGATGATGAAGGTATGTCCTTCATGACCTTCGTCTGAAGATCGTTATATCCTAAGGGAAATAATGCTTCGAAGGACGAAGGGCATTAACCATTAACTTCTTTCTGTGTTGCCTTGTTCTTAATTCATAGCATTTGAGAACAAGTCTCCAACAATCTTGTTCATCAACATTTTCATTAAGTGAGGTGAACATCCGTGGGTTGCCAGTCATATGTTGAGTGCATCCACTATCAATTACCCAATGGCTCTCATCGGTCTTGTAGTTCACCTACATGAACAAATAAATCAAGCTTCAATTTTGAGGGCCCTATTTTGCATAGGACCAGTAACTTTCTCAATCAAGGACTTTGCAACCCAAATTTGTCTAGGTCTACTCTTGCTTGGTGGACCTAGGAATGTTAATTTGACATTTCCATTTGCTACTTTTCTTAGTACATAATGAGCATTTAAGGCAAATGGTCTTGAGTGCTTCGGCAAGGGAGTTGGTGGTGTGGCTTTGCAGTTGTGGGCAAAATGTCCTTCTTTTCCACACTCAAAGCACTTGATTGGCTTAGGAGTCTTTTTGCCTTGTATTGACTTGTTGCTTTCTTTTGCACAAAAGAATTGTATCCAATACCACCCTTATTATTTTTCATAACCGGTGTTCATGAGTAACTCATTTTGAAGGTATTGGCCTTTGTTGAACTTTTGTACACTTGTGGCAAGATGTTCTTTCTCAATCTTAAGTTTCTTGACTTCATCTCTAAGCCTTTCATTGTCCACTGCCAACACATTATTAATATCATTGCTTTCTATGGAAACTTTTCCTCTAGTGGTTGCATCTGTCAAGTACTTCTTCAATTTCTGGTTCTCTAGTGTCATGACTTCAACTTTTTCAATCAATTTATCATGAAGGCTAGACTGATCAACTTGGCTTAAATCATCACATGAGGTTGCTACATCAATCTTAACAACAGGGTTAATAGCCTCATGTGTATTACAAGATAAAAGCTCATTTGCAATAAAAAGATTATCATAGTCAATTTTAATTTTTGTATAATCTTCCTTACTTTGATAAGTCTATCTTTCAACTCCCTATTTGCTTCACTTAATTTTTCACATTTATCCTTGGCATCTTTAAGGGAGGTTTTGAGCTCATTTTTAATGGACGACATAGTTTTATTTTCTTCCTTCACTTCTTCACTAGCTTTAACAACTATGTCATACTTGGCAGTTAAGAACTCATTTTCACCCTTTAAATTGTCACATTTAGCTTTTGACTTTCTAATGATTTGAGTGTACTCTTTAAGTAAGTCAGCTAATTCATCATAGGAAGCAGAAGCATACTCGTCATCCCTATCACTATCACAATCATCAATAATATCATTTTTAGGTTGTACCTTCCGTTCACCTTTAGCCATGAGGCATAGGTGAGAAGTGGATGAGGGTGATGGTGGTGGTGAAGAGAAATCCCCAGCGATGGCAACAACTTTTCATCATTCTCTTCTTCACTTGAAGAAGACCCGCTTGAGGATTCAATGTCAGTGTGCCAGTCACCAACAATATATGCTTTTCCATTTTTCTTTTTATGAAATCTCTTGTGCTTACCTTCCTTCCTCTTGAAGAATTTCTTTTCCTTCTTCTCATCGTAACTGTCATCATCTTTCTTGCCCTTGAACTTGTTTTTCTTAGGCTTGTTGCATTGATGAGCAAGATGACCGAGTTCTCCATAATTATAGCAGCCCATCTCAGAGATGGGCTTTCTTTTGCTGGAGAAGAACTTATTATTTCTTGAATCAAACTTGATACCTTCTCGATTGAGTTTCTTCAACATTTTGGTGGTCTTTCTCACCATCAAGGCAATGTTTGCATCAAGATCATCATCACTTGAGGATTCTTCCTCAACTTGCATTTTGGCCTTCCTTTCTTTTCTTGGTTAGCTTTGAGAGCCAAGTCTTTTCTCTTGGAAGAAGACCCATCCTTGTCATTTATGTGCATATACATTTCATGAGCGTTGATCTTTCCCAATATTTGAGTTGGAGTAGTAATTGAAAGATCCATTTGATGTAGCACAGTGACAATGTGTCCATATTTGTCAATTGGCAGGACACTGAGAATCTTCCTCACAACATCCGGTTGTGAAATTTGGGTGAGCCCCAAGCCATTGACTTCCTCTACAAGAATGTTAAGTCATGAGTACATATCATTAGCATTCTCATTGCAAGCATTTCAAAAGAATTTATTTTTTTTCAATGCAATATGATATCTCTCCTCATGCTCACTTTTAGTTCCTTCATGTAGAGCACAAATATCCATCCACAAATCATGAGCATTTCTATGATTTCTTACTCTATTAAAAACATATTTGCAAAGGCCCCTAAAGAGAGTGTTTTTGGCCTTAGCATTCCACTTTTCATAATTATACTCATCACCTACAAGATTTGTGGGATCTCTTGGTTCGGGAAACCCTTGAGTGGCGGCTTTGTAGACACCAATGTCTATAGCCTCTATGTAAGCTTCCATACGAATTTTCCAATAAGGAAAATTGTCACCATAAAAAACGGGAGGAGGTCCATCCTCGCTGGACATTGCTACTCTAGCGGTTAAGCTAATCTAGGAGCAACAAGGCTCTGACACCAATTGAAATGATCACGATGCCCAAGAGGGGGGGGGTGAATTGGGCTTTTCTAAAAATTCAACAAATATTAAACCCTAAGCAAGAGCCCAACTTCACCCAACTACTAGCAATAAGTAAATACTACTAGAAAATCAACAACCCTAAGGCATTACTTCAAATACTTGCTAAGCAATTGAACAAAGTGAAATGCTCAAATTAAATGTGGAATGTAAAGCATGGTTAAGAAGACTCCTTCAATTTTTTGCCGAGTTATCGAAGAGTCGGCACTCTTCCCTAGTCCTCGTTGGAGCATCCGTGCAAGGGTATCGCTCCCGCTTGGTCTTCGCAAGAACCAAGTGCTCACTATGAGGTGATCCTTTACCACTCCAGCGCGTGGATCCCTCACGACCGCATACAAACTTGAGCCGGGTCACCAACAAATCCTCCTGGGTGATCATCGCGCTCCAATCGCCACCAAGCCGTCTAGGTGATACTGATCACTAAGAGTAACAAGCCATAGACATTCACTTGACCAAGAGAAGCCTAATACATGTGGTGTGTGCTCTAGGTGGCTCTCACTTGCACTAATGAGGTCCTAACACAGGATTAAGATTTTCTAATCACCTCACTAGGCTTTATGGTGCTTGCAATGCTCTAGCAATGAGTGGGCTTTAATGTGGGCAGCAAGACACTCAATGAGGTAGGTGAAGGGGGGTATAAATAGCCCCACCCACCAAACTCATTGCTAAACTGTTCTGCACATGGGCACACCGGACAGCCCGGTGCGTCACCGGCGCGCTAATGGTCGGCTTCAATGGCTAGTTCTGACAGGTAGCCGTTGGGCTGACGGTGCATGAGACAGTGAACAGTAGCTGTCCGGTGCACACCGGACAGTCCGGTGTGGCAGCTAAAATTCAATTCTCAAACTTGTTGCTCTCGTGTTTTCTCGGGGGCAATGGCGCTGCCCTCGGGGCTAGGTGGCCCCATTGTCAGAGGGCGCACCGGACAGTCCGGTGACCCTAAGACAGCAACCCTAATTTCTTTTCCTTTTGTTTTTCTATACCGTTTTCGTTCTAACTTGTAAGTGTGTTATAGAGTGACACATAGCACTAGATGTGAGTGTGAATATGCACAAACACTACACTAGAAATCTTTTGGTCAAACTACTCATCCGCAACCCCTCTTTATAGTACAACTAAAATAAAAATAGAAGACCTAATACTATACCAAGTGTTCGCAACTCCTTCGACACTCGAAATATGAAGACCTTCATCTTTTGATTCATCTTTTCAGTCATCGCTTCAAGTTCTCATCTGAGGGATTGTTTTCACTGTTGTAACGCAACACATTTGCTCTGCAAAACACACGTTAGTCACATATAATCTTATGTTTTCATTAACCACTAAAACCAACCAGGGGCCTAGATGCTTTCAAGGTCATTTGCCACAATTCATAAATCTCGCGTATGCCAATCTATTTTCTTTCAATGCATATTCTTGTCATCCTAAATTTGTGTACATGCAATAGGAAACCGATTTTTTACACGGTGTACCACATTGCATAAATATCTATATCGTGTAATATAATTAGTATCAATATATGTCATAAACTGGTTCCAACATGACTAGCTACATGGCTGTTGTAGAGATCCTATTTTTATGGACGAAATAAAGCATTTAAATCAGATTTTTTGTTTTCATTCATGCCAATCCATTTCCTTTCGACGCACATTCTTGCCATCCTAAATTTGTGTGCATACAGCAGGAAACAGATTTTTTATGTGGTGTACCACACTACATAAATATATACATTGTGTACCATAATTAGTATTAGTATATATTATAAACTGGTTCCCACGAGTCTAGCTACATTATTGTTAGAGATATCCTATATGGGGAAATAAAGCATTTAAATTAGATTTTTCGTTTACATGTATGTCAATCCATTTTCTCTCAACGCACATTCTTGTCATCCTAAATTTGTACACATGCATGAGGAAACTGATTTTTTACGTAGTGTAACATATTGCATAAATACCTACATAATGTAGCATAATTAGTATTAGTATATATCATAAAATATTTCTAATGAGTATAGCTACATGGCTGTTATAGAGATGCTATATTTATAGACGGAATAAAGCATTCAAATCAGATTTTTTGTTTCCATTTCGTAAATTTGTGCCCATGCCTTACAAAATTTTTGCGCCTGTAAATGGAAACAAATGCGCATGCAGGGGTGGAGGAGGCCGGGTCTGAGGGGATGTTTCACCTGCTGCATGGCGGAGGACGCACCAGACCACATGCACCTAGTTGTTAGGTGCGGTCCAGAGGGTGGCTAGAGCTTGCTGTAACTATTGGAAGCCCTAGGCTCCCAATATCCTCTCCCTCCCTATATATATATAATTACATGAAGTACTATAAAATACTCATGTTCCAATGAAAGTATTAAGTATTAAGGAACCCAATACAATAACACAAACTCTAATAATTTGTTAGTAGAAAGAGGTACATACCCTATTGGTTTATGCAGAAAGACTTACGGTTTTAGACATCAACCCAATTTTTGTCTTATGATGAATATCAGAAAATGTGATATGCAATATGCTTCTATTATTGATAACTTTCTCTCTTACACCATATGCTTCTTGCATGCTAATCATTCAAAAATGACCATTGGCACTATAATGCTTCTAGAGGAACATCTGAAATGGCTCCCATGAGAAAATGAAATGTGTAAAAGTAAAGAGAAAGGCATAATAAATGACGTTTGATGTATGCATTTTACATATATGTGAATTGCGAAATAGATCAAGTGACACAACAGGAATACAAGTAATTCTCATCGGCCAAGAACCAACAGGAATTAGCCTTATACCGACCGGAATAACTCCCATTGGTTCTTGGCCAATAGCAATCCCTGGGTGAGACTTAGTTAATTCCCATCGGCCGCTAATGGGAATTATCTAATTTTCGTTGGCAACGACAGCAGACGAGGATTAAATAATTCTCGTCTGCCATGTAATTCCCGTCGGCTTGGCCCGACCCATGTGAATTAATGCCATAATTATGGTCGGCCATTAATTCCTGTTGGCTTGGATTCTGGCCCATGCGAATTAATCAGATAACTCCCATCGACCGATAATTCCCGTCGGCTTCGACAACGGTCCATGGGAGTTAATCGGATAATTTTCGTCGGCCCATACTTTGGCCGACGGGAATTAATGGCTTTATCCACGTTGGTTTGCCTATATGGCCAATGGGAATTAATTGGTAATTCCTGTAGACCCTGTTCCTGGCCGATGGGAATTAATGCCTCGACCCGTTCTCTAATAACTCCCATCAGCTATGGTCAAAGCGACGGGAATTTACCTTTCCTGCTGAAACCGGCACCATTTTAACATCAAAATTCCCATCCAATTTTTACACAACAACACATATACAATACATATCACCAACAGCTCACAAACATCACACACCTCACAAACTTCTCACATCTCCAATACAACTCACAAAACCATTTCAAACCACAAGTTCTCATAACCATTTTAAACCATAAGTTTAGAAACAAAGTTAAGAAACAAATTAAGTGTTTTGTTCACCAACACAAATATCATCCAAAGTTTAAAACAAACTACTCCATGGACATCGTCATCCACAAGTTAAGAAACTAAGGCGACCAAAAGCACCATATTCAGGGATAACCACCACTTGGATGGTTTGAGCTTTGTCCACCGCTGCCACCAGGAGGAGGGTACACAAAGAGGGACTCAACAAATCCAATTCCTGCGGGTTTAGACCCACTACCACCCGCTTCAGGCGTAGCCTATTCAAGAATGGAAATATGAACAAGTTAAATGTAAATATCAACAAGTTAAGTATACAAATGTAGAAAATCTTCGAGAGTTATCAAATGTACCCTATCTCCAGGTGCAGGTATATGTGTGGGGGGTGCTGAACTGTTGAGTCTCCGATCCCTATTTAATGGATATTTGACTAAGTTTAGATACAGTTCATATTTTGCTACTACATTAACTAGATGAATGTTATAAAAGAATTTGTTAAGATTAACATACTAGAGCTGGTGTGGTTGCAAACTGGCTCCATTGTGGCGGTAGTGGAATGTTTGGTGTCATGCCCTGTAGCTGCATTGACTGTTGAACATATGTGTTACTATTGAAGATGTTGTATTGCAATATTAGAATTTAGAGTTCGCATTATCTATACTTACTTGATACATCACTTTTTATGTTGTATACAGGCCTGCATAAATTCTCATTGTTGTCTCATCTCCTCACGCAACCTCATAATCTCCAACTCCTGCTCGTTCGGTCGATGAGAGCACGAGCTACGGGAGGACGAACCCGTCCTCTGAGATCTCACCAACGACGAGTCAATGAATCAGTTGAAGAGTGAGTATCTACAAGTGATTAAAAAATTGTGATTAGTGCATGATCAATTTAGTAACAACCATGTAATTTCATAAGTTAGAACTAACCGTTCATGCGCTTTCCCCCACCACTTGCGTATACCACCGAGGGATCCACCGGTTCATGTCGCCCTCGAAGTCAGGGCCATGACGCCGAACCATCTCCTCCCCATGTGTCACCTATACATTATTCATAAAATTACAAATGTAGAAATTTCTATACTTTGAACATTTATAATTTTGGGCCAAAACTCACCAGTCGATCTGTGGTTGTCTGGCTACAGAGCTGGTTGGGGTTGTTAGGGTCATCCTTTGTGGCCCTCCTAATACGCCTCAATGTTACTAGGCTTTTGGCCATGCGTAGCTTCTTGTATAAACAAAAAACATTCATAAACAATCATACTAATCGGTGATCGACATAGCTAGATTAAACTTACCATTCTTTTGGCTTTTTGGAGCATGTCGTCGCCACCAAACTTGTGGTTAGGATTGGTGCCTCGACATTGCCTGTGATGTGCCAACGCTTTCAGGAAGCCTTTAGAAGCCTAGTGTTGGCACCAAGCATAGTACGCATCAGACACGGGCACCATCCATGGAACCATCACCTGCACACACAAGATTACATATTAAATCAATCACAACAATTAAAAAAGAGTAAAATAAATTGAATACTAACCTCACGATATTGATCCTCAGTCAAATATTTCTTTGAGGGCCCTTCATTTTTGTTCAAGGGGCCTGCTTCTTCCGGATGATTTCGAAAATACAGATTTGTAGCATGAATTCTCGCATAGTATATGGCATCCATCACTAGCTTCTTTGTATTGTTTTAGAACACACGTTCAGTGTGCCCCATGTAATCCTCTCTGTCAGGCAACTGGTAGCGAAGCTACAACATAAATAATACAAATATAAGGTTATAAGTCATAGAATAAAAATATTAAGAAACAAAACAAACAATAGAGAATTCATACGCACCAGTCCCTATCTGTTGGTGTGGTCCTGTTCCTTTTTAACTTGTACTCGTCCTGGTTACTAAGGAGCACATCCTTCACGCTATCTCCATCTGACACAGTCACTAAACCAGGGTAGTGAAGGTGTCAAAGAGAACCCAATGTAAGGTTAATCTGAGTGTGGTGTACCTTGCCTTCAAAGGACAGATCCTCCTAATCCCTGCATTACACAAAAAAAGATTAACAATGCACATAATAATTATATGAGACAAGTTATTTATATTACACTCATCGATCTCCATGAGGCATGATTAAGATTCTATCAGCCTCTCGCTCTATCACGGGATGAGGCTTTACTGAGTGGCTATTCCTAGAGCGACTTGTACGTGTCGCTAAAGAGCCTCCTGAAGCATCATCCATCGGGTTGTCAGCCGGCTAGGCCTACTGGGCCCACTGGCCCCATAACTGTTGCTGCTTTCTCTAGTGGTCCCACTGATCCTAGGGCTGGTGCTGTTGCACAGCCTGGTCCCATGCAACATGCTGCACCTCCTCATTATGCTGCTCTTCCTGGTACATCCAACTCAAGATTTAGATAAAGGTAAATATTTAAACAAATTTCTTAGGACGAAATATGTTACCTTGTCTCCATGTGTAGCATTCAATAGCTCTCGACGTCTGATGTTGCTCAAAGAACTGCCTTGAAATAGGCCCAGGCCCTTGAACAACCCCTTCACTAACTTCTTCGACTTTGATTTAGCGACATCCTGCATCAAAACAAGAAAGTTTTCATTAATGCAATGTTTAAATAATAACAAATGAATAAAATATAAATGACATAATCTTTAAAAAATAAAAAAGAGTAACAAAATACTTTACTTGTCAAATATCATCAAAATTAGGATCTATTTGTCCTCTTCTGTGCAGAGGTTGCCATGTAACTTTTCTCCTAACAAGTTGTCTTCTCCTTCCCTCGGCAAAATTAAGTCATTTGAGGACATGAGATATTTGAGGACATAAACTAATTCACGTATGAATAATTTAAGGAAATAAACTCTTACACGATGTATTTCTCCACCTCAGGCATATTTGTGAACATGTAGAGTAAAGCAGACTTTTGTTCTTCTATAGTGAGGTTAATGATCCAAGGCTCTGAGCGAACGGATCTTCGCAATCACTACACCACTGCTCTGTTGGTTATCATCTATGACATACGAGTGACTTCGCCACGAAGCCTAATACCTACAAGCGCATTCAAGAACACAACCAAGAACAGGAAGAACACAATCAAAATTGCATTGATCACGAGGTGGGGTTCACAAATCGATGAACGACGACATTGTTCGATGATAGATATGATCTAAGCAAAACCAAAACCCTAATGTGGCGGCTGCTGCTATTAAAATAGAGGTTAGCTGCGTGCACAACCTCTGGAGGTATCCCTAATGGGCTCCAACATGATACACGGCCCCACGGCCTAATAGACGGTGTCGCAGCACCAAAACAGAATATTAGCACTAACTTGTTTCGATGATTCCCATTGACTCCGGATGAATTTTAGGGTGGAACCAGTTGGGTTGGTTAGATAATATTCTTATCTTTCTAACCTTGTCAAGTTCATTGAAATCAGAGTCCATTTTAGTGCATACTAGTCCTGGAACCCGAGATGGAATTGCAACTGAGTCGGACTTGATCTCCTTCCTATTGTGGACGCCCTTGCTGCTCCTTGGTGCCTAGGCCTTTTTCAAGTCCTTGATGGTCCTCTCCAAAGTTCTTAATCATTAAAACATCCATGGCATCAAGCATAAGCTCTAAAATACAATTGACTAGGTTAGGACGAACCTAGAGATTCAGCTTTCATGCACGTGATCGTGTTGTCGGTCCATGTATTATTTGTATGGGAGTGATGTCCTCATTATTCTCCTCCACTTGAATTGGAGTCGTCCTCAACTCAGGTGGTGGCTAAGGGGGTGGCCGAGCAACCCTAGGATGTACAAGGCCTTTAGGCTAAAAACAGGCGCTGCTAATTTGTGGCAGATTCTGGATATCATCTTGCTATGACGATTTTGATCATCTCCAACCGTATATTGATGTGGGACTAGTTGGGTTGGAAATCTTATCTCCTTATCTTTCCAACGGTATCTAGAACGTCGAAAACAAAGTCTGTATGTAGCATGGGCGTCCGTTTTTGCTAGACCCACTCCTGCAGTCGGAACCGGATTCACGAATAAACTGAACTTCAACTCCCCTTAAGCTTGGAATTGTATGAATGATTGGGCCTTGATCATATATTTGACATCCATGTACTTATCATTCTCCCCTTCTTGGTTTTGAGTTGTCCTCGACTCAAAGTCGTTGGTGCCTGCAAAAGGTGTCGATGTAGTGCTTGATGTTATCCAACCTTGCCCCCCTTCTTTAAGTTGACCCTGTTGTTGTAAAACATATAAAGAAGGACAAGTGGAACTTGACGTGATATGGTTAGCTTTAACAAATCCCTCTAATTGATCATATTGTTTCATGACAAAAGAAGATTTCATATTTGAACAAAATATATACTTGATGTACCATATATTCACACTTCCAATTATATCTTCCAATAACATGATATGTATGTTTAGATAACCATGGCAAATCAGCACGAAAAGAAAGTTTCTCCTCTAAATTATGTAGATTACATATAACATCAAATTCAATATAGCCCAAAGTATTTAAAGAAGATAACAATTTCAGCTTATAATGCACACTAGTTATAGGATTGAAAGTTCTAATTTCAGCATAATTAACATGATTGGAAGAAACAATATCAAGTTTGTGCTCAAGTTGTCGCATATAAGTAATATAAGAATCATCACACAACTCTTTTTTATCACAAGAATTATTAGTACAATCTTCATATAATAAAGGTAACTCAAGTTTATTCAAAGGCATGACATCGTTGGAAGAAACAAATCGTTTTGTCATAAGCATTTTCATATTTGCCCAAGTTTGTGGTTTATTAGATGGAGTTAAGGACTCCCACAAAGATAAAGCATAATGGGTCAAAACACTAGTTTCCTTTTTGATCTTTTTCTGTTCACACAAAATATTTTGCAAAAAGACAATCTATCTTAGTTTCCCACTCAATATATTTTTCAGCATCTATATCATCATAGGATGGAAAAGCACGAATAGAATCACCTATGGAAGAAGTTGTAGGTTGTGGTAGACGAGCCTCCATCTGTTCAACAAGTCCTAAAACTCTCTTCAACCTTTCTGTGTTCATGTTGAGTGCATCACACATATCTCTCATCATGTCATGGAGCTTCAGATGAAATGTTCCTGTCATTGTTAGTACAAAACAAAAACAAAGCAACAAGCAAGATGTGTGAATTCTACAACTACTGTCAATGATGGTGGTAGAACACAAGTTATGAAGCGTCTTACCGCGCTCTTACAAGATTCTTACCAGCACTGCAGGTGGCAATCGGTGGTCGGTGTGATAACCCAAAGAGCATGGTGTGATTGCAAAGAAGTATTTGTTCTACTCGAGAGAAAGGTGAAGCTTTGGGAAGGCTCACTAATATATGTTTGTGGCACACAAGTCAGTAACAGATAGTAATGCTGAATAAGTGTCCAAAGTACTCGTCCTAGCTGCTGGCCTAGGGAATTTATTAAAACAGTTGGAGGAAGACATAAAGGATGTAACAAGGATCAAGGTACAACAAGGAAACAAGATGGAAATAAGATGAATCATAGAGGTGCACAGATCAATGGTGTTCCTACTTATGCGCACACTTTTTATCTTTTTTCTGATTTTTTCTTTGTTTTGTGCACTTTACTTTTATATTCTTTTTTTCACAAAAAGTGCCGCAAAAACAAGATACAACTCAAGAGTATCAAAAAAAATTCTCATATGTTTGTTACAAATTTTCAGCTCTAACTTCAATAGACTGTTTGACAAATTTAGCGATCTCAAACGCAAAAACTCACAACACAAAAGGTATAGATATCTTTTTCTCTTTCTTTTAGATATATGGATTGCCTATTTTGGATAACGGAAGTGGGAGATAATGACATCAAAATAGACTGGTCCGAAATTTTAGTATCCCAAATAGATTTAATTCCAGTACAAATAACTCCTTAATAATGACATTTCTGGAAAACTCATAAATAAGCAAGTTGTAGATAATTTTCTAAGATTTTTAGAAAGTACAAGAACACTAAATTTCGAGTTTGTATGCGAGATTGATGCTCAAAATACCAAACTGGACAAAAACTACTCTGATAAGGGCGTGATGATGAGATAAAATATGATCGGTTTTGTAGATGGGATCTGTTTTGGAGATCGATTTTGTAGGATGGAAGCGGATGGAAAGGATCAAACTAAACTAAAACAAATCTAAACCAGCAACCAAACTCAACCTAAGACACAAACTCAGAACTGCGGACTCCCAAACTGAATTGTGCAAAGGCTAAGGCGATGGTTTTAGGTTGAGATGAACTGATCGTAATTTATTTGGCTTTTTGTGGACTATGGGACAAAACAAAATGAATCTAAAGGTAGGATTATAACTCATGGGCAACCTGAATCTTGATAGCACTTGATAGAGGTGAAGGCCCTATCTTCCATGAGGTACGATAACTTAATTGGGCGGAGATTTCGACGTTGATGATCCAAGGCTCCGAGCGAATAGATCATCACAATCACTACACCACTGCTCCGTTGGTCATCACCCGTGACACATGAGTGACCTCGCCACAAAGGCTAATACCTATAGGCAAACAAGAACACAAGCAAGAACTGGAAGAACACAATCAAAACTGCATTGATGCATTGATCACGAGGTGGGGTCTCACAAACCGATGAACGATGATGTTGTTCGATGACAGATATGATCTAAGGAAAACCCAAACCCTAATGTCGTGGAGGCTACTATTAAAATAGAGGTTAGGGGTGTGCACAACTACTGGAGGTACCCCTGATGGGCTCCAACACAATATACGGCCCAACGCCCCAACAGACGGTGTCTCAACACCAAAATAGAATCTGACCGCTAACTTGTTTCGATGATTCTCATTGACTCCTGATGAATTTAAAGGTGGGACCGATTGAGTTGGTTATATAATCTTCTAATCTTTCCAACCATATAAAGACTGTCACAATCGAAGTCCGGATTCGTTATGGGCGTCCATTTTAGTGCAAACTGGTCCTGGAACCCGAGATGGAATCGCAGCCAAGTCGAACTTGATCTCCTTCCTGTTATGGACGCCCTTGCTGCTCCTCCCCGAGACCTTGGCCTTTCCCAAGTTCTTGATAGTCCTCTCCAAAGTTCCTAATCATTAAAAGATCTATGACATCAAGTGTAAGCTCTAAAACACAATTGGCTAGGTTAGAACGAACCTGGAGATTCAGCTTTTGTGCACGTACTCGTGTTGTCGGTCCATGCATTATTTGTATGGAAGTGATGTCCACATCAGAGGTGATATGCCTTGGGTGAAACAATGACTTTGCCGTTTATTTGAAAAATCGAAAGATCACTACACGAAGACATCTCTGGTTCGTCATCATGGTACCTCTTCTTTCGAGCAAATACATTAGGCTCTTCTACAAAGTAATAACTTGTGAAGTGTGTTATCTCCTTCAGTATAAATTGTTCCGCAATACATCCTTCAATCTTGCCTTATTGTCCACCATTGCTTTAAGCTTCTTTAATGTTCTTTCTAAAAACTACATGGTTACATATCTGATCTTGATGCGGGCACAATTTACAAGTTACAACATTTGTTGGTACTATATGTTTTAGAATGTTTTACATAACATGCATCTGATAGCAGTCATGTAAGTATTTTTCAATCAAATGGTAGCTATTCAACCTATGCAATTGTTCTTTAAATAGAGGCACATTGAGTAGTTCTATGCTTTTGTCTCAGTTCTATTAGCTCATACAAAAGATAATCAAGAATATCATAGCTACCAGATTTTAGTTTCAGAGCTACAACGATGAATCCACACTTGATTCAATTTCCTTTTTCAATTTCAAAGCTGCAAGATTTCTATAGAATTTGAAGACTATGCTAACAAAAAAAAGCTTTCATAATTTACCTAGGATGAAGTTCAGTATTGTTTAGGATGAGTCATATGTTTATATCTTTGTCTCTAGAAATATTTGTATGTGCATGAAGTGGTGATTATTTTAAGTTGTGCTACTCTGTATATTGACTATTTTATTTCAATGAGAAATGGTTTGCCCATTGTAATCGTTTTTATGCCTGGGATGAACTGGAGCTTCTCATTTTACTAATGGCAAATGTTGCTGTATATTAATTTTTATTCAATAAATGGTTTATTTCTTGCAACACATATATGTGCTCTCACAAATCCATTCTAAATGTTGCCATTGTTATACGGTTCAACAACATCGCAACACATAAATGTGTTGCCATAAATCTAAGCAAAATGTTGCCAAATCCAATACGGGTCAACTCGTCTTTGCTGGTACAAACACATGTAAGTGTTGCAATAGGGAATAAATATCCGTTGCGGCACAGCAACGCTTATAGCCATGGCTTACCAATATTTATATAAGTGTAGCAGTATACCTTAGCAACGACAGCATAGGAAACACATAATTATGTGTTGGTATAAGTTTTAGCAACACTTATTTCAACTTCTAGCAACACATAAATGTGTTGCAACATGGGGTATTTTTGTAGTGGCCTCTGGTCCAACCCCGTGGCACCGAGCTCGGGGTTAGGTGTGGCGGAGCCTAACAAGGGAGGACGTGCGTGTCAAAAGGGAACCGCTCAAGTGGATCCCGCGCCCGCCTCGGACTGGCCTGCCATAAATAACTAGCTAGCCTCATTAACCATGCCTGGCGCAGAGCCATAACGTGGGCGACGGTCTGCTTCCCATTCATTACCTACGGACCCCTTGGGCTGCATAGCAATCATGACCTACGAGCCCCCGGACCGTGACACATTAATGACCCACGCGCCCCTCGGTCTGCGACACACTCATGGCCTATCGAGGTAGGTTTGAGTGCGCAGACCTTCCGTAGGGCACTACACGATGGACTACACTAAGCACCAGGCTACAGAAGCTAGGGGTGGGTGTAGCCGGAATGATGGCGTCTGAGACCATCGACGCCCCCGCGCCATCTACTAATAAATACGCGACAACCAGGCAGCCCTGGGTCCCACAAATACTCATGGCCTCACCTGGGGTAAAACGCTGGTTTTACCTCTGCCTTATGACTCCTTCCTAGAGAAGCCACTGCTGGCTGACCCCTCTCCTAGCCTATAAAAGGGAGATGGCCGCCTTAGGGCAAACAGACAAAGAGATGAGATCGACCAATCAAGAAATAGAAGTACGGACTGAGGGACGACCAGACACCTTCAGATGGAGACGAGCCCACAAGGACAAATAGGAGGAGGAGGAGCGCCGACGAGGAGGCTGAAGCCCCACCAAGCCAAGACTTAGCCAGAACTCCACCTTACAGCTTTTAAGCTTCACTTCCACCCCGATAAGATATCTGGCAGCCTCTCCTCCCTCTCTCGACTACTTGTAACCGCGACTGTGGTGGTTGGATCATCAGAGAGAAATTCCAGACGCTCCAATAGTTCCCACGTCGAATCGGGGCTAGCAGAAGAACCCACATGTGTTGGTGATGCCCTCTGACCAATTCCTCTAGTACCAAGTTGTGCTTCGACCCAAAATTGACAGCGACGGTGACAGCGACTTATCTCTTCTCCCTTGGTTTCTCTCCTCAGGGTGGCTCGATGGAACGAGAGAGGGGCATCTACTTGTAACCCCTACTACGAGTTTGATCATCAATGGTGCTGGTAGCGCAAGCCACCGATGACTGGATGTAGGGACGTTCTGCCTGAACCAGTATATATAAATCTTGCGCTCTCCATGCACACAATAAATTTACTTGTCGGAGCGAGGTATGAAACACCGACAGACGTGCTACAAAATATCTGGCTTAATACAATTCAGAGCACAAAGCAAAAAGGGAGAAAGATATGGTCATGTTGTGCCTAAGGCTATCTCTAGCAGCCTCCATTTCTCACTCATGTATTACTCCCCATTTCAAACTCTACTATGTAAACAGTATAGTTTACAGTGCAAAATAATATTTTGTACATATCCATATACACACTCCGCTGTAGATGCTCTAAGAGACTATTTTGAGCAGACTCTCTATCATACTCCTTATCTTACTCTTTATTTCAAACTCCACTCCGTAAGCAGTACAATCTATAATATAAAACAACATTTTACATAATATATTAGGTCTTGTTCGGTTATTCCCAATAAATATGGATTGGATGGAATTGAAAAAAATTAAGAAGTTTGACTTGTTTGGGATTCAAACCTATCCAACGTCACTCAATCCACATGGATTAAGAGCTAACCGAACAAGCCCTTACATGGCCCGTTGGAGATGACCTAAGCGACGCAGACAACCTCTAAACCCAGCTAGGCCGAGTGCCCAATGTTGACTTAGCCGATCAAATCCGGCCAGGTCAGGTACCCTGTTACTGGAAAAAAAAAGACCTAACCGACTTTGAAACTCACCTAGGCCAACTTTTTCAGATTTTGAATCGTTTTGTGTTTTGAACTTGTTTTGGAGATGTTCTCTAGTAAATTTTAATGTTTATATATAAGCATACGAGAAAGCAAGAATAATTTCAACATAAATTACTAGTTGATGTTATAGAAAGTACTCCGTACACTCCACTATGTGAATAATGTTATCAGTATTTTATACGACTATATACTTCTGCTGTACATAGCCTGATGAGAGGGGTGGCAACGTGAGACTTGTTTTTTCTCTCTTGCACACATGCATGCACAGATCACTAGCTCATCATTAGCACATATATATCTAGACACATCCGAATGATTAAGCTTATATATCCGCAAATAGTATGATGTGATTAAATACTAGATTAGTGCTTAGCTATTGTTACCACAATTGCACGGATATGATGATGGAGAGGAGTAGTCTACGAACCTATCTTAATTAGATACATAACAATAGTTGAATTATTATCCAGAGAATTGATTGCATTGCATGCATATATAAAACTATTCAGATGACAAACTAACATATGATCGAAATTATGCATGACGAGCTTTGCGACGTTGAAACTGCGTGCTCCAATAGTCCCTCTTCGATGCAGCATGTGACAGTCCTCCCAATTGATCGCAGTTAATCTGCAGCAAAGAAAAGCTTAATTATCAGCGAGATTTAATTATATATAGGATTAAAACTCTTGACACGTGCGCACAGAATATAATAAACTATATATGTATGCATACGTGTATATATATAGTTGTAAACAAGTATACACACCTGATGAGTGAGATCAGATGTGTGCACATGTCTGGCTGGGGCTAGCTTACCACAGCTGCAGGCCGTGGCCATGGAGGCCGGCGCACGGCGCCGCCGGGTCCTGCAGGTTGGGCTGCGTCGGCTGTAGCCGGAACCCGAGGTCGTCGGCGTGCAGCTGCGGCGCCGCCGACATCAGCTGCAGCGCCGTGCCCGACGACGACGACTCCCCGCCGTAGTAGGCGGTGGCGGAGTGCGCGAACGCCGGCGGTGGCTGCAGCATCGCCAGCGGCGTCATCTCCCCCAGCTTCACCTCGCCGGTCAACGCGGCCTGCTGGTTCTCGTTGATCTGATGACGAAGAAATCAGTAAGGCCCGCGCGTACACGTCGATCATGGTTCATGAATCATGCATGCTTGTATAGATCGAGAACAGCAGCAGTCAAGCTTGAAGATTTAACATTTTCTTGAGTATGTATGGTATGTATGTATTACCATACGGTACAGGAAGGTGTTCTGGTCTTCCAAGATTTGTTCCTGTCAGCCATTGGTCAGTTGTGTTCAGAACCACACGATCGTGCACGCGTCTATTGCATTGGATTGTCAGCAGTTCCATGCATACCTTGCGACGCAGGTTGTCAAGCTGTTGATTCAGGAGCTGATGCTGCAAGAGTAGTACAGTAACCAGATGACATTAGATGCCATTGCTGTTCTAATAAGCTCCTGATAATGCAGCACAATACAGGTAACTGCAAGAGTTGGACTAGGACTATATAGCAAGCAATGTACCTTCCTTGCACGGACTTTGGAGACGGAGTACTCGAGTTGCTGCTCGAGGTCGCTGACGTCGTCGAGGGTGAGGGAGGAGAGGTCGTCGCCGGTGTACCTCCTGATGCCCGTCTCCAGCTTCTCCATCTCGTTCTTCATCCTTGTCATCTCCAGCAGTATTTGCTGCACAAACTCCGCCGAGACTGACACTTAGCTTGCGAGCGTACACTATTATGCATGCGTATATACATAAATATATATAAACGGCAGTTAATTAAATTTATCTGTGCTCAAGCCAGTGTTGCATGCACCTGATCATGGTTTATCTCCTCGAAGTGGCTGTTGGTAGCATGCTGATACTGCTCAATAAGCTCCCTCAAGCTGAATTTGCCAGACATCATAACAGACACATCCATGCATACACGTCAGGGAATTAGTACAACTCTTATCGTCATCGCTAAGCACCTGTTGCTCTTCTAAGAGTTAATGAACCTCTCCAAGATATATACAGAGGATCGAAAATTACTCAGTTGAGGAATTTCGTTTTTGCTTTCCTTGGTGGTTTTAGCAGCTAGCATCAACATGGATCTGGGATTTCAGGTTTTTATGGCTTAGAAAGATGTTGGATTCCATAGGCTACTTTATTATTTCACAAGCCAAGAAACTAGAGTTTCTCAGTGCCGGTATATGTTTGCAATACCATGTCGTTGATAAACCACTGTACTTCACTCATAATGTAACTGGAATAGTTTCCTAGATTGCTACTTAAGGACATAGGATCATGATGCGTGCAGATCTTTATTTTTTATCCCCAAATTATTCTCGGCTAAAACTTAAAAGAAGAGCTCCACGATTCTTAGAGGGGGGAAGAGAAGTGCACAAGTACTTCTCAAGAAACTACAACCAACAGAAGGGGATGCACGATGTATCGTCAGTCTAATAACTAAACCTGTGCCTATTTCGGCCACGGATTCTTTGCAACTCAGCAAAGAAGATTTGGGGATATATTTTGTACATACTAAGCACTAAAGAAAAGAAGGGAAAACCATGCTAAAATCGATTTGCACACTAGTTTGGAAACATATATCCCCTCCGGATTTTCAGAGATCAAGGAAAAAATTAGATTAGTTTTCTCCTCAATCTCTGAGAATCCCGAAGGGGTTTAAGTTTCCAAACTAGTTCTAGTGAACCCTTGAGCCAGAAAAAACAAGGGAAAAAAATCCAAAAGGTCAGTAACTGATTGTTTCTGCAAAGCCCTAAAACAAGGTAGAAGAAAAGCCTGGGGAAACAAAAGGACAAAGAAGACACGGATCGATCGGCAGTTTCATCGGGATCAAGATCAAGAATCATGCACGCATGAGCGAGCTAGCAACACTGATAATATAAGATCTGGTCGATGGGGACTGGCCGGGCAGAACGCAGATCGAACAGAAGCAGGATCATGAGCCATCAGTTGAAGCTAGCTAGCGCCTAGCTAGCTAGCTAGCGTAACCAACCTGCAGGCAGGGCTGCAGTACTCGAACATCTTGCCGGTGCTGGAGAAGATGACGACGCCGACGCGCGCGTCGCACAGCACGGCGAGCTCGTTGGCCTTCTTGAGCAGCCCGCCCCGGCGCTTGGAGAAGGTGACCTGCCGGTTCGTCGAGTTCTCGATCCGCTTGATCTCGATCTTCCCGCGTCCCATGGCGACCACCCCGGCCGGTCGGTCGATCCAAGCAAGCAACGCGCCGATCTCTTGCTGTAGCTGGCTGGCTAGCTAGCTGCTAGGAGATCAGGAAAGGCTCGCTTTTCCTACATGATCGAGGAGTGAAGCAAACAAAACAAACAAAAGGGTTAACGCGCGCTAGTGGGTGGACAACTTGAATCTTGATTGGAATTATTGTTAGCATGGGGCATATATGCGCATGAGCTCGAAATGAACCTAGCACTAGCAGTCACATAAAGAAAACCTAATAAAAGGTCACACGATCAGAAGTAGAAAAACTATCTAATCGCATTGCCATGGATGAAGAACTGGAAAAGGCTACCTTTTTTCTTGAAATAATCACAGAGGAGTAGATGGAGATGATGGAGGTAGCTAGAGAGAGGGCTAAGCTATGTGTGCATACCTTGTGAGGCGCTTGCTTGAAAGGCAAAGTCAGGAGGGGCAGAAGGAGAGACATATATAGAAGGAGAGTAAGTAGTGGCCAAGTGCTGGACTGCTGGTGGCGTGTGTGTGGCCGGCCTGCCTAGCCAGTGTTACTTCTCGCCAGCGGTAACACTTTATCTTTTAACTGTGAGGCCGCTCACGCATGCCAGTTTTTTTTAGAGAAATGTTATACTCTACAAGATTTGAGTGTTCCAACGCTCAACTTTTCTCTTCTCCTCTCTTCTCTTTCAATCCATCTTCGATGGGTTTAGAAAGGAGCCGGGGAAGGCAAGCAGGTCCAAGGGTAGACGGTAGAGACGCGGGAGGGAAAGACACCAGTACACCACTAGAGCGCGGGCGACGGACGAGGTGTTCGAGCAAGATTAAAACGAGACAACCATAACCATAGTAGTGGCGAAAGAGGGGAAGAAGAGGTCGCCCCGGATGTGATGTCTCGTCGGAGCTCTAGGCCGAGCTCCGAACCTCCGACCGACAGACCTCGGCTGGGCTGTGCTCTCCCCATAGCCTAGTGAGAGGCCGGTAGATACTCCCTTCTTACATGTAACTAATACAATGCTCGGGCATTGTGATTAGTGCTGGGATTTGGATCGGCTCCGGTCGGCCCAGTCTAAGCCTATATCGCCTATCGTACTTTGGGTCAAATAGTCTCGTGACAAGGTCTAAAAACTTTTAGGTCATGCTTTGTTAGAACAAAGTGTAGAAATAGTGGTGGTCAAATCCAACCCTAAAACACATTGTATATTCGTTGGGTCGCGTCGGCCCAATTCTGGCTCATATATTCGAAACATATAAAATTCAAATATTACAACCATATAAAGTACATAGTTTATTAAATAAATATATTAAACAATGTGAATAGCATTTGACCACGTAACATCCAAATATTACAACCACATTAAATCTATACCTTACTAAATTAAAGAAATAAAACAATATGGGCTTTATTTGACCATGTCGAACCAAGTCCGGCCCAAGTGTGCGTGCCGTGCTGGGCCGATGGGCCGGAATTTTAGGCTCGGCCCAGTCATGCCTTCGGGTAGTGCTAGCCCGGTCCATATTATTTCGTGTCGGACCGTGCTTTGGGCTCTTTTTTGGATCGTGCTCGTACTAGCCTAAAAAGACTAATGACTAACCTATATTCCGAGCACTAATTGTGATGACACACAAGAATAAATATTACACTTTATTTTAGTCAAAAGGTCTGTAAAGTTATGAGTTGAAAACAACTCCGGCCTTTTTATAGCTCATTTGGTCGCTCGTCCTCCTACAACTAGTGAGATGGTACTATACGTTATGGTTTCCTGTCGTGTTGGACTTGAGTGGTTTCTCATGATCCATTTATGAGGTAACGATCCACTAACACGTGTTTGGGTAGTTTTCACGGCCTATATATGGGGTAACGACTCAGCGAGTGCTAAAGAGGGGAATAGATCTACATACTTAGTGTGTGACATAGAAGGACCGTTGAATTGAAACTAATGCTTTCTATATATCGTATGGGCAGACCTAGTTAAATGAGATGTTTATTTAAACACAATTATTTTGTTTTTATTTTCAAATTATTTATTTATATATGTATGTTTAGTATCTCTCCTTATATAACACAAATACAAGTGAGTTATAGTGTTAGAAGCCAAGCGCTTTATAAAGGGAGTGAAATCCTTCATCGCCGCGCTCGCTTGAGGACGCGAAGCACGCTACTTAATATATGACTTAGTTGTTAAGGCTTTTCATATGTATTTTAGAATTTATTTATCAAGTTACTAATATAAAGTAGCTAGTAAGATATCTCCAAAAAACGCATAGTTATCTCTTTTTTATTGTATCATGTAGAGTTAATTTTTTTATAAAAAGGTTCATTTTTTTCATTCTTATTATATTCGTGGCTAGGGATGACAATGAGATATTCCCCGTTAGATTTTAGCTCTACATCTCCGTCCCCGCGATGAAAAAGTTTCTCGTGGAGATCTCCATGAACTCTTGAGGGCAATTTCTTTCGCATCCCCGTTCCCCGCGAGGACAAAATCCCCGCCGAGATCCTTGTCAACGGTTAAATTATAATCAGGACATAATTTCTTTGTTGTTAATACAAAGCATTGTCACTTATATACATTGTCAGATGTAAGAAATCATTATATATACACCAAAATGAAACATTTGTACAATAAGTGATCTCTTGACAAGATAATTATTTATTTATCATATTAAATATTACATGCAAACATCATTATATATAAATTTAACGGGTCCTGCAAGAATTGGGAATGCTTTCCTATTTTCATTCCCGTTTATCCGTCGGGGAGAATTTTTCCTCGTTTACATCCCTGTGAAGGGAGAATCTTTATCATCCTCATCCCTAATGGAAGAATTCCCGGCACAGAATCGGGCCCAACCCATTGTCATCTCGTGGCGCTTGCACTTAATTTTTTTTCTAAAAACAATATTGAAGTTTTGCTTTAGTTAATTTATTAGAAGAAAAATAGAGAAACCCAAAACAAATCACCCTTGCACATTGCACACTATAAAAACGAAACAAAACAACAACAAAAAGAGGACAAAAGCCTACTACTATCTGGATCGGAGGGCGCATTATGGAGCTACTGTTTGTCAATACTTGCTCCAAGAAATGAGTTTTACAGAAAAACTGCTACACCTGGAATTTCATTGCCATACAGAGGCTATATGAGAGCATCTCTAAGAGACTCTTCATTTTTTGTTCTCTATTTAACTATCTATTTATGTTTTCATAAAAACTACACTCTATATATAGCATCTCAGTCCAACAGACTATCTATCTAGTTTGGCTAGTCAGGTGGCTAGCCAACACTACCGGAATCGCGTTTTTTGCCGAGTGTCTAAGACACTCGGCAAAGGCTATTTTATACTCGGCAAAGCCTGGCAAAGAACACTCGGCAATTATATACATTGTCAGATGTAAGAAATCATTATATATACACCAAAATGAAACATTTGTACAATAAGTGATCTCTTGACAAGATAATTATTTATTTATCATATTAAATATTACATGCAAACATCATTATATATAAATTTAACGGGTCCCGCAAGAATTGGGAATGCTTTCCTATTTCCATTCCCGTTTATCCGTCGGGGAGAATTTTTCCTCGTTTACATCCCTGTGGAGGGAGAATCTTCATCATCCTCATCCCTAATGGAAGAATTCCCGGCACAGAATCGGGCCCAGCCCATTGTCATCTCGTGGCGCTTGCACTTAATTTTTTTTCTAAAAACAATAGCTGAAGTTTTGCTTTAGTTAATTTATTAGAAGAAAAATAGAGAAACCCAAAACAAATCACCCTTGCACATTGCACACTATAAAAACGAAACAAAACAACAACAAAAAGAGGACAAAAGCCTACTACTATCTGGATCGGAGGGCGCATTATGGAGCTACTGTTTGTCAATACTTGCTCCAAGAAATGAGTTTTACAGAAAAACCGCTACACCTGGAATTTCATTGCCATACAGAGGCTATATGAGAGCATCTCTAAGAGACTCTTCATTTTTTGTTCTCTATTTAACTATCTATTTATGTTTTCATAAAGACTACACTCTATATATAGCATCTCAGTCCAACAGACTATCTATCTAGTTTGGCTAGTCAGGTAGCTAGCCAACACTACCGGAATCACGTTCTTTGCCGAGTGTCTAAGACACTCGGCAAAGGCTATTTTATACTCGACAAAGCCTTTGCTGAGTGTAACACTCGGCAAAGAACACTCGGCAAATATTTCATCGGCAAAGGGTTCTTTGCCGAGTGCTTTTTTTCGGACACTCGGCAAAGACTTTGCCGAGTGTCAAAAAGCACTCGGCAAAAAAAACACTCGGCAAATTAAGAATCGAAAAAATTAAAAAAAAACAGCAAAACATTTTTTTAAATTCTAGGAACAACTCTCCAACCCTACCTATTACCTTACCCGTTGCCCTATCATTTTCACTATTATTTTGAATCAAACTTATATGTTTTGTAAATGGTGAGATTCGAACTCGCAACCTCTCTCTCGTGCATACCCTCCTATACCACTACACTACTACACCAATTATATCTATATTACGTTTTCATTCCCCATGTACTATAACAAATTGAGAGTAATTTGATTATTTAAGGCACTAAATGAGTTCATTTGAAAACGTGACCAACTATAAAGTTGCATAACTTTTTGAGATCTACAAGTTTTATTTTAATAGTTTCTACATCCGAGACCGTTTACAAAATTTGAATTTTAAATTTGAAAACTTTACACGAATTTTTCAATGATAAGATGATTTCAAATCAAAAAATTGTTAACTACAAAGTTTCATTACATTTCTAGACCTACAACTTTTATTTTGGTGGTTTTTCCATCCGAGACAGTTTGAAAAATTCAAATTTCAAAATTCAAACATAGTTTTGCATAACAAGATGATTTCAAACCAAAACATTGTACTACAAAGTTTCATAACTCTTCAATACCTACAACTTTTATGTTGGTGGTTTTTTCTTTCGAAGTCGTTTTCAAAATTCAAATTTTAAAATTTTTAAATTCAGACGTAGTTTTCGTTGACAATATGACTTCAAATGAAAAAGTTGTCAACTATAAACTTCTATAACTTCTCAAGATCTACAAAGTTTATTTTGGTTGTTTGGTCATTTGTTTACCTTACATGATGGTTCTAACAATATGCACAAATTTTATACGTCTCTCTCGTAGTTTCATAAACTACGAGACAGATAAAGGTTTCATGAACAAATTTATTTTTATTTTGTCATATGAAAAAATGTTCAATATATAAATTGTACATCATGATGAGTTATACAAATTTGTAGATGAAAACTTTTTCATTTGAATTAATTTACTACTTTAAAATGTGATTTTTAAATTGTCTTTGCCTAGTGTTGAAGAAAAAACACTTGACAAAGAGCTCTTTGCCGAGTGTTGTATTTGTGACACTCGGCAAAGAGCCCTTTGCCGAGTGTCAAAAATAAAATACTCGACAAAGAGCTTCTTCGCCGAGTGTTTTATTTTACCGAGGGTTTTTTGCGTGGCACTCGGCAAAGAGCTTCTTTGCCGAGTGCCCGAAATAAAACACTCGGCAAAGAATATAGCACTCGGCAAAGAGCCAAATTCCGGTAGTGCAAATTTAGCTAGTGAGAGACAATTTACAGAGTCAGATAGCTTGCGAGTCAGATAGCTAGTCTGTTGGAGATTTAATTTACTATTAAGTAGCTAAAATTTGGCTTGGCGAGTTATTTAGCTAGTCTCTTGGAGATGCTCTGACTCTCGCCAATGGATTCATTGGCTAAAGCATCTAGTGTAGATTTTTTTCTAAATTTTGTTCTCTAAATTATTATTTAGATAGTTATTTGCATAAAATTGTTTTCTATATCTTTTCGATCTTCAATAGCCTTTTTATATACTGTTTAGACAATCATTCCTGTTTTCTATATATATTTGGCTAGCGATAAACTCAGAATAGAAGATAATTATATTTAGATAGCCATTTAGGTAACCTGTTGGAGATATTTTTTTATAAAAATATCTATTTATATAGATTAGGATGAGCTATTGTTTTCTGGCCCTTCTTTTATTTTTCCACTCCAATATCATGTGATTGTGCATGTGCCTAGTCCAAAATAAGGGTAGGGTAGCCTTCAGTTTCCTCCCAGTGATTTCAATTTCTGTACAAAACCACTATCCAAAAAATAATGAAAATCCCTAAAAATCATAATAGATGTCTAAATACATTTAAAAAACTTTTCACAGCAAAAAGCATAGTATGCAATCAGCATGAATGCCAACATACAATAATTCTAGTTGCATTCTAGTTGGTTGCATCTCTTTTAAAAAAACCTTTTCAAAATATATGTTTAGACTTTGATTATACTGTGTTTTAAATTTCTCTAGATTTTTTATATAGTTTTCCTATTTTTCTAGAGCACTCTCAAACTAATTTTTGGAAGCTTCTAGAGATAATTTCACAAGTTACAAATGTTTATTTGGGTGTATCTTGTACCTCTAGAGATTTTTCTTAGATCCATTTGGATACTTAAATAAATTTTCCGTGTTGTTTACAAAAAGTTTTATAGTGCTTACCAGGATTTTTTTTGGAATTTCAAAAGGACTGCAAAACTATTTTTAGCTATTGTAGGGGGTGATTTGTCATGCACTAGTAGAAAATAGCTCTAAACCTGTGGTGGGGTTTAATTTTTACAGGCGGCTTCAGTTATCAAGTGCCACTGTTATTTCTAGTTACGGTTTATTAAGAAAACCACCGCCACTAGAAATCCATAATTTCTACAGGCGGTTTTCTTAAGAAACCACCACTAAAAATCATTTTATCATGATTTTTTTGAGTTTTTCAAAAGACCTCGTATGAAAAAAAATCATTAACATAAATTTGTAGAGCTCTTAAAGTTATGAAACTTTGTATTAGACAACGTTTTTTATTTGAAATCATTTTAGCTCTCAAAAAATACATTCAAATTTGTCAAATTTTAAATGCATATTTTGCAAATGACCTCGGATGAGAAAAGTACTAAAATAAAAGTTGTAGAACTTCAAAACTTATGAAACTTTGTAGTTAACAACTTTTTCGTTTGAATTCGTTTACAGGCTCAAATAGTCAATTTATACTCGGGTTGTTTTAATATGTGGGCAACAAAACTGCAATATAAACATGAAGTAAGTGATAGATGCAGTGGTAGAGGTGGCTAGATGTGTGGGCGAGGTCGGGGTTCGGTTCTCATCGGCCGTCTAGCACGCGAAAAATGCTGCGACTTTTGCGACTTCAACTACCTCTCCTAACTTTTTTGCTATTAAACTCATTTTATGTTTCCTAGAAAAGATTTTCATTAACAGTAATTATCTCGACCGCATGTTGTCGGTGTTTCGAAACCCGGGGGGTCCCTGGACCGACGAGTGAATCGTCGCCGCGTGCCCCAGCCCAGATGGGTCGACGCGAGGCGGAACGCGAAGGGGGGAAAGGAAGTAGCCGGAGGGAGGTAGGCGTGAGAGAGTGGATCCCGCGGCCTTCGTGTTAGCCCCGCGCCTGAGTCGGGTGCGCTTGCAGTAGGGGGATACAAGCGTCCACGCGGGAGTGGGAGCGAGCGGCCTTGCGCGAGCGCCGTCCCGTCCCTCCTCGCGCGGGCCAACCAACCCTCTATAAGAGGGCCCTGGTCCTCCCTTTTATAGGCGTAAGGAGAGGATCCAGGTGTACAATGGGGAGTGTAGCAGTGTGCTAACGTGTCTAGCGGTGGAGAGCTAGCGCCCTAAGTACATGCCATCGTGGCAGCCGGAGAGGTCTTGGCACCCAGTTCGCGTGGTGTCGTGGCTGCCGGAGGAGTGCTGGAGCCTGGCGGGAGGACAACTGTTGGGGCTGTCGAGTCCTTGCTAATGTCCTCTTGCTTCCGTAAGGGGGCTGAGAGCCGCTGTTGTCACAGGGCATGCGGGGCGCCATCATTACTCGCATGGTGGAGCGAGCCAGATGGGACGCCGGTCTGGTTCCCCGTAGCCCGAGTCAGCTCGGGGTAGGGTAATGATGGCGCTTCCTGTTGACGTGGTCGGTCCATGCCCTAGGCTGGGCGAGGTGGAGGCTCCTCCGATGTCTATGTCGAGGTCGAGCCCCCGGGTCGGGCGAGGCGGAGTTCGTCGTCTTCCGGGGCTGAGCCCATGTCCGAGCCCTAGGGTCGGGCGAGGCGGAGTTTGCCGTCTTCCGGGGCTGAGCCCGAGTCCGAGCCCTGGGTCGGGCGGAGCGGAGTTCGCCGTCTTCCGGGGATGAGCCCGAGTCCGAGCCCTGGGTCGGGCGAGGCGGAGTTTCCTATGACGCCCGAGGCCGGCCTTGGCTGCTGTCAGCCTCACTCTGTCGGGTGGCTCAGCAGTCGGAGCGGCGCAGGCGGTGCTGTCCTCTTGTCAGACCGGTCAGTAGAGCGGCGAAGTGACTGCAGTCACTTCGGCTCCGTCGACTGGTGGGCGTGCGTCAGGATAAAGGTGTCAGGCCACCTTTGCATTAAATGCCCCTGCGATTTGGTCGGTCGGTGTGGCGATGTGGCCAAGGTTGCTTCTCGGTGAAGACTGGGCCTCGGGCGAGCTGACAGTGTACCCGTTGCTGGAGGGGGGTCCTCGGGCGAGACGTAGGTTCTCCGGGGTCGGCTTCCCTTGCCCGAGGCTAGGCTTGGGCGAGGCACGATCGTGTCCCTTGAATGGACCGATCCTTGACTTAATCGCACCCATCAGGCCTTTGCAGGTTTGTGCTGATGGGGGTTACCAGCTGAGATTTAGGGGTCTTGAGGGTACCCCTAATTATGGTCCCCGACAGTAGCCCCCAAGCCTCCAAGGGAGTACTAATACTCGCTTGGAGGCTTTTGCCGCACTTTTTTGCAAGGGGACCAGCCTTTTTCGGTTGCATTCTGTTCCGGTGGGTGCGCGCGAGCGCACCCGCCGGGTGTAGCCCCCGAGGCCTCGGAGGAGTAGTTTTACTCCTTCGAGGTCTTAGTGCGTTTCGCAACACTTCGGTTGGTCTAGTTGTTCCCTCATGCGAGCTGGCCGTAGCCCGAGTGCACGGTCGGGTCCCAAGTTCTCGGGCTGGTATGTTGACGCTGTCAACGGTCTGGCCGGAGCCGGGTTTGCGAGAGCAGCCCCCGAGCCTCTGCACAGGGCGAGAGGACGGTCAAGGACAGACTCGTCTTTTTTACATACGCCCCTGTGTCGCCTTTCCACAAGGAGGAGGGGGGGGGGGCAAGCGCCATGTTGCCCTCGGAGGGCGCCGAACATGGTGTTTCCGGTGAGCTGCTAGCGGGTAATCCGAGCGGACGCCCGTGCCCCATTTGCTAGGGGTCGGCTAGAGGCCCGGAGGCGCGCTCCAAAAGTACCTGCGGGTGATCTGCCGGACCCGGTCCCCTTTGACGGGGTCCGAGGGCTCGATGCCTCCCTGTGATGGGATTCCGTTACAAGATCGCTCCCGCTGGTCTCGGAAATGTCCTAGGGTACCTCGGGAGCGTAGCCCGAGCCTTGGTTATGTATCGAACGTACCCAGGGTCATCCCTCGCTCTGTGTCTGAGGCGACTGTGAACCCTTCGAAGGCCAGCCTACGAACCCCTGATCAGTAATGGACGCGGAGCCCAAGTGGCCTGAGGCGGCCGTTGAACCCTTCGAGGGGCTGGCCATCGAACCTCTGACCAGTAGTGGGCGCAGAACCCAATCGATCTGAGGCGACCGTTGAACCCCCCGAGGGGCCAGCCTTCGAACCTCTGATCAGTAGGGAGGATCAGAGCCTGTTTCCTTCACGGAGAAGGGTCCTTTTCGGGGTATCCCCCTTTCCCGGTCCCTATTGTAAGAGAGAGAAAGAGGAAAAGGAAAAGGATATGAAGTCGAATGACGTGGCGTACCTCTTTTGACGCGGTCATTATGGTGAGGGCGAAGCGTCGTTTGCTTCTCCCGCCTGAGGCGCCGCCTATCCCGCCGCGGAGTTAATGCGACGGGGCGAGTGGTTCGCGAGGCGGTCGTTGCGCGCGTGCGCGCCGTTCGAGGAACGGATCACGGGCGCGCCGTCTTCACGCCGTGAGAGAGGGCTCCCTCGCTGCCCCCGGATGGGACGTGAGCTTGGCTGACGACGTGACCGCTGCTGCTGCCCGCCTGTCACCGCCATTACTGCTGGCCCATTTTTGACCGCATTTGACCGTCGCGCTTGGCTGGCACTGCAGGGTTGCCTCGAGTCGCGGTATTGACTCCGCAGTCGAGGAGACGCAGTAGTGGCGTGAGTGGCGGTGCAGTTGCTCACACGTAGCAACCGGCGCGCCGGTTGCATGACGCGTGGGCCTGGACCTCCATGCTAGACTCGTTGGAGTCGAAGGGGCGCACCCACTTGGCATGGTTGCATGCCGCCTGCATGGTTGTCCACCCTTTCACCCGCTGGTCTGGGCGAAAGTGGAGGAGTGCTTGTAACCGCCGGGTGGTTGCATGCACCGCGCGCGCGTGGCGGTTTGGCTTCTTCTCCCCTGGACCGGCTTGCATGACGTGTGGGACCCAGCCCCCGCGCCGTGGGGGGGGGAGAATCTTGGAGCGTGTTGGAGAAGACTCAACCCGCAACAGTTGAGGGCGCAAGTGGGGAGAGTCGCCTTTAAAAGGGGGGCGACCCCCTTGGAGGGCAACCATGTCTTCGCGCTCCCCTCATGCATCGTGTCTTCCCACCTTCCGAGCCCCCGGGCGGGGGACGTCCGGAATCCTTCCGTCTTGTCGTCGGAGGAACGCAACTTCGTGGAAGTTGGTACCTTTCAGCCATCGTTCGGCTTCAAGGATTTTCATCATGCAGCCCGGCTGCATCCCCTCGCCGGTGGTCACCCAAGATGGTGACCACCGGCTTGATGGCGGGGAGAAGCGAGCCGGGCTGCGGCCTCTGCCCCTCCCTCAGCTTCAAGGATGTTCATCATCAGTGCTGGGGAGGGGAGTGTGCTGAGTTGGGGTCGGTCCCTGTGCGGGCGGCGGCCCGCTCCTTCCCTCAGTGACCGGGGGGAAGGGCGTCTGCCGTTCGTGGCATGGGCAGCTGCCGCATGCCCGGCTCTCTGAGCCGAGCGGCTTCGGAGCCGCTCCCGGTGCCGCCTTCCGCCACGGCAGCTGGAAGAGGTTCCGCCGCCGACGAGCTAGCCGACGCCACCCATGGACTGACCTCCAACTCTACGGCCTTCTGCCTGTCCTTGCCTCTCGAGTTGGGGGCATGGGCGAGGGCCTCATGGCAGCAGCATCCGCCCCGAGGTCATCGCTGCTGCTGTTGGGCCCTCCGGAGCAGAAGTCGTCGTCGTTGCCGCTGCCGGGGCGGGCGACGACGAGTCGTTCGTCGGTCTTCTATTGCTCCGCAGGCCCCCCCCAATCGCGTGGGGTTGTTCGTACCTGCGGAGGTGGAACCGGAGTTCCGTTTGTGATGGCACCTTGAGCGCCGGTGTTTTGTTCATTGCGGCTGTCGAGGCCTGAACGTGTATGTATTTTCGGTGCGGAGCCGTGTTTTTTCTTCATTTCGAGCACTAAGACTCGCATGTTGGTTATCTGAACCGCTTCACCAAGTGTGAGTCGCCTCGTGCGAAGGAGACGAGTGAGGTATCCGTATCCCGGAGGCGTAGGAGTCCCTCGGCTCGGTCGGCCTTGCTGTCCGAGGCCCCTCTTGCTCAGTTAAAGGAACCCCTCGGCCGCCCTTCGATGAGCCGAAGCCGGAGGTAGCGGTGTCAGCACGGGCGGAGGCAGAGTTGGCTTCGAAAAGGAGGTGTGGTTGGCCAGAGCCTGGCCGGGTCGTCCACTGGTGGAACCGACGCCGGGGTTGAGCTGCCGAGGCCACAAGCCGAGCTGATGTCTTTGGGGGACAGCTGTTCGAGGCCTCGGGGTGGCCGGCCGAGCCGCCTGCTCGGGCCGGATTCTCGAAGAAGACCCTGGCGGCGATGGCCCGGGTGTGGTGCTGATGTCGTCCTTCAGAGCGGGGGACCTCCGACCGCGTCGCCGTCCGAGGCTAGGTCAGACCCCGCCGAAGGTGTAGTTGATTCCGAGGGTGCTGCTGCCCCCTTCGGTTGTCGACGTCCGAGCCTGCAGGATCAGGTTGTCTCGTAGTGTGTGTATGTCTTCTGCAGCCGCCGAGGCCTAAACACGCCATCGTCGTGTTGTAAAGCTGCGTTCCTTTTCCTATTGTTTCGAGTATCTGGACTCATTTGTCGGTAACAGAATTGTTTGTGCGGGCGAGAGTTGCTTTTCACGGAAGGCGATGAGTGAGGTATCCGTATCGCGGAGGCGTAGGAATCCCTCGGCTCGGTCGGCCTTGCCGCTTACGCGTGCTCTTACTCGTCCATAGGGTTCTGTTACCGACGCAGTCGAGAAGGCCCGAAAAATCATTTCGGCAGAGGAGCTCTCGAGCATGAAGACTTGTTCGGTCCGTGGAGTCACTTATCCGAGCGTGAGTTACTTATCGCAGAAGGTGATGAGTGAGGTATCCGTATCCCGGAGGCGTAGGATTCCCTCGGCTCGGTCAGCCTTGGCTGCTTACGTGTACTCCGTCGTTTTCAGGATCCACTTTTGAAGTAGTCGAAGAGCACGAAAGGCATTCTGGCAGAAAAGATTTTTTTCTTTTTTCGAGGAAAATTTTGACGCAGAGGGGGTTGCCCCCTTCTAGCCCCCGAGGGAGGGTCGGGCTTTGCCGAGACAAGGCTGACCCTTCCATGACGACCAGACTTGGTGTGTGAACGAGGTATACGAGCAACTTGAAAGCATCTTAAGGATAGAAGCGACGTAGCTGTTGGATGTTCCAAGCATTGCCGTAGACCTCGCCTTGACTGTTGGCCAGCTTGTATGTTCCGGGCTTCAGAACCTTGGCGATGACGAACGGCCCTTCCCAGGGAGGCGTGAGTTTGTGCCGCCCTCGGGCATCTTGCTGCAGCCGAAGCACCAGGTCGCCCACCTGGAGGTCTCGGGACCGAACTCCTCGGGCGTGGTAGCGTCATAGGGACTGCTGGTACCACGCCGAGTGTAGTAAGGCCATGTCCCGAGCCTCCTCCAGCTGGTCCAGTGAGTCTTCTCGGTTGGCTCGGTTGCTTTGGTCGGTGTAGGCCCTCGCCCTCGGGGAACCGTATTCTAGGTCTGTGGGCAAGATGGCCTTGGCCCCATAGACTAGAAAGAACGGTGTGAAGCCCGTGGCTCGGCTCGGCGTCGTCCTCAGACTCCAGACCACCGAGGGGAGTTCCTTCATCCACCGCTTGCCGAACTTGTTGAGGTCGTTGTAGATCCGAGGCTTGAGTCCTTGCAGGATCATGCCGTTGGCCCACTCCACTTGCCCATTCGTCTGGGGGTGTGCCACGGCAGCCCAGTCCACCCGGATGTGGTGATCCTCGCAGAAGTCCAGGAACTTTCTGCCGGTGAACTGGGTACCGTTATCGGTGATGACGGAGTTCGGGACCCCAAAGCGATGGATGATGTTGGTGAAGAACGCCACCGCCTGTTCGGACCTAATGCTGTTTAGGGGTCGGACCTCGATCCACTTGGAGAATTTGTTGATGGCGACCAACAGGTGTGTGTAGCCCCCGGGTGCCTTCTGCAAGGGGCCAACGAGGTCCAGACCCCACACAGCAAACAGCCAGGTGATGGGTATGGTCTGCAGAGCCTGAGCGGGCAGGTGGGTCTGCCTCGCGTAGAACTGACACCCTTCGCAGGTGCGGACAATTCTAGTAGCGTCGGCCACCGCCGTCGGCCAGTAGAATCCTTGTCGGAAGGCATTTCCAACGAGGGTTCGAGGTGCTGCGTGATGGCCGCAAGCCCCCGAGTGTATCTCTTGCAAGAGCTCCTGGCCTTCGGCGATGGGAATGCATCGCTGGAGGATGCCTGAGGGGCTACGGTGGTAGAGCTCCTTCCCGTCTCCCAGCAAGATGAAAGACTTGGTGCGCCGCGCCAACCGCCGAGCTTCGGCTTGGTCGAGGGGCAGCTCTCCTCGGTGGAGATATTGCAGGTACGGGGTCTGCCAGCTTTGATTAGGCGTGACCTCGCTCGGTTCCCCTCAACGCGCAGTGCCTCACCCTCGAGGGCTGAGGGTACCTCGGGCTGAGCCGAGGGTACCTCGGATCGTGTCGAGGGTACCTTGGACTGAGTCGAGGGTGCCTTAGGCGGAGCCGAAGGTGCCTCGGGCGGAGCCGAAGGTGCCTCGGGCTCGGGCGTGTCCTCGGTCTTGACGGAGGGTTGATGCAGGTCTCGGGAGAATACGTCCGGGGGAACTGTTGTTCGTCCCGAGGCTATTTTAGCCAGCTCGTCCGCAGTCTCGTTGTAGCGTCGGGCGATGTGGTTGAGGTCGAGCCCGTAGAACTTGTCTTCCAAGCGTCGAACCTCATCGCAGTAGGCTTCCATCTTCGGGTCGCGGCAGTGGGAGTTCTTCATGACTTGGTCGATGACGAGCTGCGAGTCACCGCGAGCGTCGAGGCGTCGGGCCCCTAGCTCGATGGCGATTCGCAACCCGTTTACCAGAGCCTCGTACTCAGCCACGTTGTTGGACGCCGGGAAGTGGAGGCGTAGCACGTAGCGTAGGTGCATCCCGAGGGGCGAGACGAAGAGGAGGCCTGCGCCGGCCCCCGTCTTCATCAGTGACCCGTCGAAAAACATGGTCCAGAGCTCCGGTTGGATCGGAGCCGTCGGGAGCTGGGTGTCGGCCCATTCAGCCACGAAGTCCGCCAAGACCTGGGACTTGATGGCCTTCCGAGGGGCGAACGAGATCGTCTCGCCCATGATCTCCACCGCCCACTTCGCAATCCTACCCAAGGCCTCTCGGGACTGGATGATCTCTCCCAGGGGGAAGGATGACACCACAGTCACCGGATGAGACTCGAAGTAGTGTCGCAACTTCCGCCGTGTCAGGATCACCGTGTATAGCAGCTTCTGGATTTGTGGGTAGCGGATCTTGGTCTCGGACAGTACCTCACTGATGAAGTAGACTGGCCTCTGGACGGGCAATGCATGCCCTTCTTCTCGTGTCTCAACCACGATCGCGGCACTAACCACCTGGGTGGTTGTGGCGACGTAGATCAAGAGGGCTTCTCCGGCAGCGGGGGGCACCAAGATGGGCGCGTTCGTGAGGAGTGCCTTCAGGTTCTCGAGGGCTTCCTCGGCCTCGGGAGTCCAAGCGAAGCACTCAGCCTTCCTTAAGAGGCGGTACAGAGGCAGACCTCTTTCGCCGAGGCGGGAGATGAAGCGGCTCAGAGCCGCGAGACATCCCATGACCCTCTGTACGCCTTTCAAGTCCTTGATTGGCCCCATGCTGGTGATGGCTGCGATCTTCTCCGGGTTGGCTTCGATGCCCCGCTCGGAGACGATGAACCCCAAGAGCATGCCTCGGGGGACCCCGAAGACACACTTTTCGGGATTAAGCTTCACGCCTTTCGCCTTGAGACATCGGAATGTCGCTTCAAGGTTGGAAAGGAGGTCGGAGGCCTTCTTCGTCTTGACTACGATATCATCGACATAGGCCTCGACCGTTCGGCCGATGTGTTCGCCAAACACATGGTTCATGCATCGCTGGTACGTTGCCCCCGCATTCCTCAAACCAAACGGCATTGTAACATAGCAGTACATGCCGAAGGGTGTGATGAAAGAAGTCGTGAGCTGGTCGGACTCTTTCATCCTGATCTGATGATACCCTGAGTAGGCATCGAGGAAAGACAGGGTTTCGCACCCGGCAGTGGAATCCACGATCTAATCGATGCGAGGCAGAGGGTAGGGAACCTTCGGACATGCTTTGTTTAGACCAGTGTAGTCTACACACATCCTCCATTTCCCCCCTTTCTTTCTCACAAGCACAGGGTTGGCAAGCCATTCGGGATGGAATACCTCTTTGATGAACCCTACCGCCAGTAGCTTGTGGATCTCCTCGCCTATGGCTCTGCGCTTTTCTTCGTCGAATCGGCGCAGAGGTTGCTTCATGGGTCGGGCCCTGGCTCGAATATCCAGAGAGTGCTCAGCGACTTCCCTCGGTATGCCGGGCATGTCCGAGGGACTCCACACGAAAACGTCGGTGTTTGCGCGGAGAAAGTCGACGAGCACTGCTTCCTATTTGGGGTCGAGCTCGGAACCGATCCGGATCTGCTTGGAGGCGTCGTTGCAGGGGTCAAGAGGGACAGACTTGACCGTCTCCGCTGGTTCGAAGTTGCCAGCGTGGCGCTTCACGTCGGGCGCCTCCCTAGAGAGGCTCTCCAGGTCAGCGATGAGGGCCTCGGATTCGGCGAGGGCCTCGGCGTACTCCACGCACTCCACATCGCATTCGTACGCATGTCGGTACGTGGGCCCGACGGTGATGACCCCGTTGGTGCTCGACATCTTGAGCTTGAGGTAGGTGTAGTTGGGGACGGCCATGAACTTGGTGTAGCATGGCCTCCCCAGCACTGCGTGGTAGGTTCCTCGAAACCCGACCACTTCGAACGTGAGGGTCTCCTTTCGAAAGTTGGAGGGCGTCCCGAAGCAGACGGGTAGGTCGAGTTGTCCGAGGGGTTGAATGCGCTTCCCAGGGACGATCCCGTGGAAAGGCGCAGCGCCCGTCCGGACCGAGGACAGATCGATCCACAGGAGCCCGAGGGTCTCGGCGTAGATGATGTTGAGGCCGCTGCCTCCGTCCATGAGGACCTTGGTGAGCCTGACGTTGCCGATGATGGGGTTGACAATGAGTGGGTATCTCCCCAGGCTCGGCACGTAGTCTGGATGGTCGGCCCGGTCGAAGGTGATGGGCTTGTCGGACCAGTCTAAGTAGACTGGCGCCGCCACCTTTACCGAGCAGACCTCCCGACGCTCTTGCTTGCCCTACCGAGCCGAGGCGTTTGCCACTTGCCCGCCATAGATCATGAAGCAGTCGCGGACCTCGGGGAGCCCTCCTGCCTTGTGATCTTCTTCCTTTGCGTCGTTGAGGGCCTTGCCACCCTCCGCGGGTGGCCCAGCCTTGTGGAAGTGTCGCCGAAGCATGGCACACTCCTCAAGGGTGTGCTTGACGAGCCCCTGATGATAGGGGCACAGCTCCTTGAGCATCTTGTCGAAGAGGTTGCCACCTCCGGGAGGTTTCCGAGGGTTCTTGTGCTCGGCGGCGGCGACAAGGTCCGCGTCGGTGGCGTCGCGTTTCGCTTGCGACTTCTTCTTGCCCTTCTTCTTGGCGCCGCGCTGAGTTGACGCCTCGGGAGCGTCTTCCGGTGGGCGGCCCTGGGGCTGCTTGTCCTTCCAGAAAATGGCCTCAACCGCCTCCTGGCCAGAGGCGTACTTGGTGGCGATATCCATCAGCTCGCTCGCCCTGGTGGGGGTCTTGCGACCCAGCTTGCTCACCAGGTCGCGGCAGGTGGTGCCGGCGAGGAATGCGCCGATGACATCTGAATCGGTGACGTTGGGCAGCTCTGTGTGCTGCTTCGAGAATCGCCGGATGTAGTCCCGGAGAGACTCTCCCGGCTGCTGGCGGTAGCTTCGGAGATCCCAGGAGTTTCCAGGGCGCACGTACGTGCCCTGGAAATTGCCGACGAAGGCTTGGAACAGGTCGTCCCAGTTGGAGATCTACCCCGGGGGCAGGTGCTCCAGCCAGGCTCGAGCGGTGTCGGAGAGGAACAGGGGGAGGTTGCGGATGATGAGGTTGTCGTCGTCCGTTCCACCCAGTTGGCAGGCCAGCCGATAGTCCGCGAGCCACAGTTTCGGTCTCGTTTCCCCCGAGTACTTTGTGATAGTAGTCGGGGTTCGGAACCGGGTCGGGAATGGAGCCCGTCGTATGGCGCGGCTGAAAGCCTGCGGACTGGGTGGTTCGGGCGAAGGACTCCGATCCTCCCCGCTGTCGTAGCGTCCCCCACGCCTAGGGTGGTAGCCTCGGCGCGCCCTGTCGTCGAGGTGGGCCCGACGGCTGTGATGATGGCGCTCGTTGCCGAGGCGACCCGGGGCCGCAGGCGCTGTGTTGCGCGTGCGCCCGGAGTGGACCGAGGCTTCCCGCATGAATCGGGAAGTCGCAGCGCGATGTTCCAAGGGGAACCCCTGCCTTCGGGAGGCAGAGCTTTCGGCCCGTCGGACCGCGGCGTCCTCCAGGAGATTCTTGAGCTCTCCCTGGATACGCCGCCCCTCGGTGGTTGATGGCTCCGGCATCGCGCGGAGGAGTATTGCCGCTACAGCCAGGTTCTGGCCGACTCCGCTGGAATCCGGTGGCAGCCTCACCCTGACGTCGTCGGCGATGCAGTGCTGGATGTCCTGGGGGAGATGACGCGCTTCTCCGGCCGGGGGTTGGACCGCCCATTCCTGCCCGATGTCCCGGCGGATCGGCACAAGCGTTCCTGCCCCCTCGTCGAGCCTGGCCTGCCTCTCGTGGATATGCTCGAGCTGTGGGTCAGGACCCCCCGCCGGGACGGGGACCACAGCTAGCTCCCGAAGGATGTCAACGCGAGGAACAGGCCTAGGGGGATCACCGTTTTCCGGCATACCAAGATGGTTGCCTTCGCCGGGTCCCCCTAGATCGACGTGGAAACATTCATGACTTGGGCCACGGTCCTCGTTGTCGAGGCCGCGGCTGCCGTCGGAACAGTCGGAAAGGCAGTTGTCACATGCGGTCATGAAGTCCCGCACGGCACTGGGGTTGCCAATTCCGGAGAAATCCCAACAGAGGTCGGGCTCGCCATCTTCCTCGGACCTCGAGGGCTCATAGGTCGAGTCGGCCGTCAGTCGGTCCCAGGGTGACCGCACACGATACCCCAGAGGGTTTGGACTCGTCTCTATGAGAGTGCTCACCGAAGCGGGGTCGCTTGGTGGGTCGAGGCCGAATCCAAAAGACACGAGATGGGAATCGGTCGGTACCTTTTGGTCGACGGGCGGTGACGAGGTCGCGTCTGGGACTGACTGCACCGTTGTCTCAGGTACGAGGGTGACGCCCAGCAAGTCCTTCGCGAGCGTGCTGGCGTCGTGCGTTTGCTTGAGATTGGCGTGTTGCGGAGAGGCGGCGCTCGTCTTCGTCTCAGATGCGAGATCGATGCCCGACGTGCCCTCCATTGGGGCGCCGACGCCGTCGACTCGCTTGACAGCCAACGAGGTGCCGCTTCCCGCTTGGCCTTGGTTGCCCCATCTCCTCCTCCGTCGACGGGGGAGGGGACGGGACAAGCCCGAATGTCGTCCTTCCACCACGTGGGGAAGGCGTCGTCGATTTCCCCGCCGGCGAGCGGGTTGTCGACCGCCATTGTCGCTGTCGCACGGCGGGGGAAGGAGTATCATGTCGTAGCTGCCGTCGAGGGACATGAACTCAAGATTCCCGAAACGGAGCACCGTCTCGGGCCGGAAAGGTTGCTGGAGACTACCCATCTGGAGCTTGATGGGAAGCTGTTCGTCAACACGCAGCAGGCCCCTACCTGGTGCGCCAACTGTCGGTGTTTCGAAACCCGGGGGGTCCCTGGACTGACGAGTGAATCGTCGCCGCGTGCCCCAGCCCAGATGGGTCGACGCGAGGCAGAACGCGAAGGGGGGAAAGGAAGCAGCCGGAGGGAGGCAGGTGTGAGAGAGTGGATCCCGCGGCCTTCGTGTTAGCCCCGCGCCTGAGTCAGGTGCGCTTGCAGTAGGGGGATACAAGCGTCCACGCGGGAGTGGGAGCGAGCGGCCGTGCGCGAGCGCTGTCCCGTCCCTCCCCGCGCGGGCCAACCAACCCTCTGTAAGAGGGCCCTGGTCCTCCCTTTTATAGGCGTAAGGAGAGGATCCAGGTGTACAATGGGGAGTGTAGCAGTGTGCTAACGTGTCTAGCGGTGGAGAGCTAGCGCCCTAAGTACATGCCATCGTGGCAGCCGGAGAGGTCTTGGCACCTAGTTCGCGTGGTGTCGTAGCTGCCGGAGGAGTGCTGGAGCCTGGCGGGAGGACAGCTGTTGGGGCTGTCGAGTCCTTGCTGACGTCCTCTTGCTTCCGTAAGGGGGCTGAGAGCCGCTGTCGTCACAGGGCATGCGGGGCGCCATCATTACTCGCATGGTGGAGCGAGCCAGATGGGACGCCGGTCTGGTTCCCCGTAGCCCGAGTCAGCTCGGGGTAGGGTAATGATGGCGCTTCCTGTTGACGTGGTCGGTCCATGCCCTAGGCTGGGCGAGGTGGAGGCTCCTCCGAGGTCGAGGTCGAGGTCGAGCCCCCGGGTCGGGCGAGGCGGAGTTCGTCGTCTTCCGGGGCTGAGCCCATGTCCGAGCACTGGGGTCGGGCGAGGCAGAGTTTGCCGTCTTCCGGGGCTGAGCCCGAGTCCGAGCCCTGGGTCGGGCGGAGCGGAGTTCACCGTCTTCCGGGGCTGAGCCCGAGTCCGAGCCCTGGGTCGGGCGAGGCGGAGTTTCCTATGACGCCCGAGGCCGGCCTTGGCTGCTGTCAGCCTCACTCTATTGGGTGGCTCAGCAGTCGGAGCGGCGCAGGCGGTGCTGTCCTCTTGTCAGACCTGTCAGTAGAGCGGCGAAGTGACTGCGGTCACTTCGGCTCTGTCGACTGGTGGGCGTGCGTCAGGATAAAGGTGTCAGGCCACCTTTGCATTAAATGCCCCTGCGATTTGGTCGGTCGGCGTGGCGATGTGGCCAAGGTTGCTTCTCGGTGAAGACTGGGCCTCGGGCGAGCTGACAGTGTACCCGTTGCTGGAGGGGGGTCCTCGGGCGAGACGTAGGTTCTCCGGGGTCGGCTTCCCTTGCCCGAGGCTAGGCTCGGGCGAGGCACGATCGTGTCCCTTGAATGGACCGATCCTTGACTTAATCGCACCCATCAGGCCTTTGCAGCTTTGTGCTGATGGGGGTTACCAGCTGAGATTTAGGGGCCTTGAGGGTACCCCTAATTATGGTCCCCGACACATGTGGAAATCGATTTCCACTAGTGATTTTTTAGCTGGTTCTCAATTACCCTCCAGTACAAATAATTGATTCTATTGACCTCTAGCACTAGCGGTTCTAAAAAACGCCAATGAAAATAGGTTAACTAACAATAATTATCTCGATCGCATGTGGAAATCGATTTTCATTGACGGTTTTCTTAGCCGGTTCTCACTTACTCACCTGTATAAATAATTAATTCTATTGATTCTATTGACCAAAAATTGTATAAGGGAAAATAAAAAAATAAATAAATAAATAAAATAGTAAATTCAGATATCTCAAATTATACTTGAGCTTTGAATTTTGAGGACTGAATTTCAAAATCAAGAATTAATTTATAAAAGAAGTAATAGAAAGGTTTTCTATTCAACTAAATAATTATTCATTTCATTAAATGATACACTATAAGAATTTATTTAAATGAGTATTGATATATAAGGATAGTATTAAATTTAGATGACTCAAATCTAGACGAGGCTTTCAAAATTAATTTTTAAACTCAGAAAAATAAATAAATTGGAGGATTTTCTATTTATTTGAGTAAATACCCCTTCATCAATATTATATTTAGTGGCATTAATTAAAGTAAGTATTAAATAAAGAAGTAAAAGAAACTTTGCACCCATGATGAGATTTTGGTTGTGCATTTAAATTGGCTTAAAGATTGAATTACATTAATAGGCAATTCAAAATTCGAATTCAACCCTCATTTGAAATTAGGAAAGAGAAAATAGAAAATAAAATACAAAACAGAAAAGAGAAAAGGAAAATAAAAGAAAAAAGAGGAGAAGAAGCCTTACCTGCCTTCGACCCAACCGAATGCATTGGCCCACCTTACCCAAGCACGCGCCACGGAACTGGGTCCCTCTCGGGTGGGACCCGCGTGTCGAGCCATGCTCATCACGCGCGCACTCTCGGGTTTGGCCCGCCGACGCGTGGGCCCAATTGGGCAGTGACTCCCACTCGTGCTCGCGAACTCCTTTCATAGCCATGTGGGGCCTGGCTGTCATAACCTTCCCCTTGCTTGGGGTTCGCCTTAACCGAATCCGTTGTTCCCGCGTGGGCACATAACAAACGTCACCTGGAATCCAGGGTCGTTGCTGAGCCCCAGACCTCACCTCGGGGCTACTTAAGACTGTAATCCGCAGAGCCCTCCCCCTCCCTTATCCATCCTGGCGAACCTCTGCGCCGAGCAGAGAGTGACGGAAGGGGAATGTGGAGGCCGCCACGGTAGACCTGCATACTCCGGTCCACTTTGCTTCAACCACGGGCCTGGATGTGTCGCTGGAGTGCCTTAGAGTTGCCTGCAGCTCAATCATGGGAAAGGGGGGACCTGGTGGTCGGGAATTGCTCAACGGAGCAATGGTCGCCGTCGTGGTCCACACTTCACCGTGGGCGGGGCTTGGTGTGCCGCGATTCAAGGTATGAAGCCCCCCATGCTGTTCGTCCTTCTTCTCTCAACGTATTGCGAGCGCTAGAGGTCGGTTTGAGTACAGGGGCACTAGGTTGGGTGTTCGCCGGCGAGGAACGCCGCTGCCGGTATCCGGGAGAGAGGAGTGGGGTCCGTTGGATGGCTCATCGATAGATGAGATTAGATATAAGGGCGATTACCTCGTGGCCGCCAGATTCCGATGGACGCTGCCGATTAAACGATGCATACCCCTTCGCTCTTTTGATCCGAGTCATTGATCAGCTATTCAATGGGTTAGATCGGATCGTGCCTTAATAAAATCCGGGTCGTAGGGTGCCCTGTGGACGACTGTGTTTAAAAGGCAGATACCCTTTCAGTTAAGTGGATTTTGGGCCTTCGGATTGGGATCGGACAGTCCATGTCGCGAACCCGTTCGGATTAATGCAGATCTAATCGTAGCCACTGATAGAAGATCAGGCGGTTCAGGATGCTGGTACCCCTTCGGCCAACACTACTTGCATAAGAGCCCTCGGGATTTTGATATACCAGCCCGCAGTCCATCCCTATTTATAGATCATTACATATTGGTCCATGAATTTGTAAAAATAAACTTGCTCTCTTAGTAAATAGCAGCAGAGGTCCGATGGTAGAAATAAAATTAATGAAATAAATATTGAGAATGATTTTTAGTATAAAAATAAATATTATGAACTTAGAAAATTCATAACTTATTTGTTTTAACTCTGATTTAAGCCGTTTAAGTTGTGTTAGCTTCATAATAAAATTGTCTACACACTAAAAACATTGTTTTATCGGATCACTTATTTTTATAAATAGGTACTTATTTATCCCGTGTTTAGTAGATTTATCTTACTAATCAAGGTTATAACCTATAATCAAGTTATAACTCAAATTAGAAATATAATTAATTATTCTTTGTAATATTTTCTCACATGATTCATATTAATCAACATATAATATAATTTTATTAATTAATTACCTAAGATTTCGGAAAATCATATCTTTCTAACTATAACTCCGAATTTAGTGGTTCTCGAACCCACGATCTCGTAGCACCGCGTAGAATATTCTTACGTTGTTTGATCTTATGTTTGGTGTGAAGTTAATTTTTCCTATACCATGTTTGTTTGTATTGCTACGAATAGCAATTAGGTCACAAGAATCTGAAGATTATCCTGGTACCTGGAATCTCGAGTCTTAGGCAAGTTGTGCCCTTGATCACTTTTTCTTTACCCAATAATGTTCCTGTTAATCACTGTGACATGCTCAGGTTAATCTGATGGGACCTAATCGGTTTCCCTAGACTTGTTTATCTCACACCTTGTTTACCGCTGAACTTTTGGGTAGTTATGTTATTGTTCTATCTGGTTTTGGGATTATTATTACATTATGATCATGTTCCAATTATACTCTTGTTTTAATTATTGTTCATGACAAGATCATTATGTTAATTGGAACAAGGAGCTTAACTTGAGAAACATGTGCTACCACAAGGGTGGAATGGGACGTCCTTGGCTGACTAATTAGGAAAGCTAGTGGAGGACTACCTTACCCGAAAGGGGCAAGGGCAGTAGGGGAGTTGCGTATAGGGAGGTTCTCGGGTCGATCATGCTGCGATTGCTTTTCGGACGAGGGATTCCTATATTGCCCTTCCTAGAAACTGTAGCGGGTTTTGTGAAGCTAGTGGAACTTTGTAAATGCCTCGTAGTGGATCCCTAGCCATTCACCTCGGAAGTGTCTAAGGGTCTAGCTAACCCTGGCTAAGGTGGGAACGAAGGTCAAGCATGATCCTGAGTCGAAGAATAAAAGACTAGTTAATCCATGGTGATTTATGTTACGATTATGAGTACATATTAAGGTCATATATGTATTTTTACTCGAGCTACGTCTCGTGCCTATAAATAGGTGAACAGTACTGGATTGTGATTGCTCTCGCGTCAACACCTTCAAACAAGCCGAAGGTATCAATGTAATATAAATTTTGTTAATGTTCATATTTATATCATGAAATAAATATATGTGAAAGTCGCCTAGAGGGGGGGTGGATAGGCGAAACCTGAAAATTAAAACTTTATCCCCCAACTAGATCCCTCGATTAGTGGTTAGAACAAGATATACAATTATCAGAGTATAAAAAACTAAGTCCTTGCTTGTAAAGATTATTGCTTTCAAATAATGCAGAAGTGATTAATTAATACAACTAATAAGTCTATGATAATAAAGCAAGAAGGCTTAGATGAGAAGAGTAACGACTTAAGTTCTTTCTTGCGAAGTGTTGCTTCACAAAATGAGAATTTATCTTAAAGCAACACCAAATGGGTTAGCAAAGAATAGTGCAAGAAAAACTTAGAGTGAAGGAAAACAAGCAAATCACAAGCAATAAACACAATGGACACGGGTGATTTGTTTTACCGAGGTTCGGCCCTCGAAGGCCTAGTCCCCGTTGAGGAGTCCACTAAGGACGGGTCTTTTTCAACCCTTTCCCTCTCTCCACTGATCACTCAAGACCGGCGAGCTCTTCTTCTTCTCAAGGATCACTCTCGATCCCGCAAGGACCACCACACTCTTTGGTGTCTCTTGCTAGCTTTTACAAGCCTCCAAAACTTTGGAGGAAGTTCAATGGGAGTCAAAACTCCACGCGCAAATGAACACAAAGATGTAGTACACACTATCTCTCAATGAATCTCACAAGGCACTAGAGCTAAATCACACGAGAGGCTTTCTTTTGCTTGCTCTCGCTTTTGTGGCACTTGTGTGGGTTGTAGTGGTCTAAATCTTGTGTATAGGATGGACCAATGAATATATGTGGTTGGGAGGGCTTGAGTATGTCAACTAGATGACTTGGAATGTTGCTTGGGCTCCCTCTCTTTGAAGTGGCCGGTTGGGGTGGTATTTATAGCCACCAACCAAAATGTAGCCGTTTGAAAAGACTGCTGGCGATGGGCGCACCGGACAGTCCGGTGCGCCACCGGACAGTGTCCGGTGCGCCGCCACGTCATCCGGCCGTTGGGTTCCGACCGTTGGAGCTCTGTCTTGTGGGCCCGCCTGGCTGTCCGGTGGTGCACCGGATAGGCCCTGTAGGCTGTCCGGTGTGCCACCCGCGCGTGCATTGCTCCTCTGCGCGCGCAGGCGCGCTTTTAATGTGTTGCAGTCGACCGTTGCGCGCGAAGTAGCCGTTGCTCCGCTGTCACACCGGACAGTCCGGTGTGCACCGGACAGTCCGGTGAATTATAGCGGATCGGATTCCCGAAGCTGGCGAGTTCAGAGTTGCTCTCCCTTGGGGCACCGGACACTGTCCGGTGGTACACCGGACAGTCCGGTGAATTATAGCAAAGCGCCTATGAGATTTTCCAAAGGTGAAGAGTTCAGCTTGGAGTTCCCTGATGCACCGGACACTGTCTGGTGCGCCAGACCAGGGCAGCCTTCGGTTGTCCCTTGCTCTCTTGTTTGAACCCTTTTCTTGGTCTTTTTATTGGCTTATTGTGAACCTTTGGCACCTATAGAACTTATAGACTAGAGCAAACTAGTTAGTCCAATTATTTGTGTTGGGCAATTCAACCACCAAAATCAATTAGGAAATAGGTGTAAGCCTAATTCCCTTTCAATCTCCCCCTTTTTGGTGATTGATGCCAACCCAAACCAAAGCAAGTATAGAAGTGCATAATTAAACTAGTTTGCATATTTGTAAGTGCAAAGGTTACTTAGAATTGAGCCAATAGAAATTCATAAGATAGCATGGATTGTTTCTTTATAATTTTAACATTTTGGACCACGCTTGCACCACATGTTTTGTTTTTGCAAATTCTTTTGTAAAATCTTTTCAAAGATATTTTGCAACTAGTCAAAGGTAAATGAATAAGATTTTTGAGAAGCATTTATAAGATTTGAAAATTTCTCCCTTGTTTCAAATGCTTTTCCTTTGACTAAACAAAACTGCCTCTCAATAAAATCCTCCTCTTAGTGTTCAAGAGGGTTTTAAGACATTAATTTTGAAAATACTACTTTCTCCCCCTTTTGAACACAATGAGATACCAATTTGAAAATCATAAGTTTTAAAATTTGGTGGTGGTGCGGTCCTTTTGCTTTGGGCCAATACTTTCTCCCCCTTTGGCATGAATCGCCAAAAACGGATACTTTGAGAGAAATATAAGCCCTTTGAACTACTTTCTCCCCCTTTGGCAAAAATAATATGAGTGAAGATTATACCAAAGTTGGAGAGACAGTGTGGAGTGATGGAGAAGGGTAGATGATACCGATAGAGTTGAGTGGAAGCCTTGTCTTCGCCGAAGACTCCATTTCCCTTTCAATCTACGACTTAGCATAGAGATCACTTGAAAGCACATTAGTCATAGACATAAAGAGATATGATCAAGAGATATGTCAATTAAGAATGATCATTGTTCTATACAATATAGATTGCTCCCCCTAAATATGTGCCTTGATAGGAATACATATTTGGGCCTTGAAATGCCAATTGCACATAATGAGGTTAATGAGAACATATCTATACCATACAGAATGTGAAGTGCATTGTGTCATAGAATAAGTGTGATGCTCATGTCAGTTTACGTACTTATGAAAGCATGTTAATATCTTAAGCATTTTCCCTTAAGGATTTCAAAGAGGCTTAAGGACCATCCACCTTTGGGACAAAGGCAGCTTATCCTCGTTACAAGGTTAAGCTTTAAGCTCTTTGGCAATAAAATTACTTCACCTAGTTTTAACAAAGATGCATAAATGCAGGAATGAAATATTTGAGAGGTCAAACTAGGTATGAAGCAGGGAAAAATGCAAAGGACATGCTTTCTCTTCCTTTTATATAAGATATGCAAAGAATGCTTATAAGAGGAAGATTTAGGTACATGTTTGAATGAAAGGAAGTAGTTTTACCCTTTTTGTACCTTTACTTGGAAACGCTCTCTTCATTGTGCTTTGTCCTTAGTCTTGTTTGCTTAAGACCTATACTCAATGACAATGAATGAAAATATTTTGCACAAGAGAGAGTTCTTACAACTAGTGATCCTTTTCTAATTCATGGTTAGCATATAACAAGTGGATCACCAATTGTATAAATGAATCATGAATTCTCCTTTTAACTTAGTGCATATCAAGAGAGATATTGATTGAAAGAATATGAAGCACTAAGAGGCATATGCATAAATTGATGTTATTCAATGATCAAACAAACAACAGATGTGATCAAGAAAACAACATATGCATTAGATTATCAAAAGCTTTATAGGAGAACCCAGCAAATATGCTACTTTAGAGTGAAAGATAAGAATTGAAGAAATAGTAGCATACTTCATGAGAAACTTAATCTTATGCAAGAGACTATATGAAATAACTAAGATAAAGTGATAGTCTCAACGTAATCAAGATATAGACAGAGACTCCCCCTAAAGATATGCATCAAGTATTTGAATGAGTTGAATGGATGCATTTACTTTAAAGACAAGTAGAGGGAAGCATTATACATCTTGATCAAGGCTCATTAAATTTGCAATAAACAACTTGAGACTAGTATTCTTATTATGAAAGGATTTAGAATACTCACACCCACACAATTGATTGTTTCGTAGAAGTAGGTGGTGTTGTTCTTGATGTCCTCCTCTTTCATTTGAGAGTCCTCCCTTTGCAGTGGCTTCTTTTTCCTTTCAAACTTATTGAAAATACTCAAGAAGGATGTTAGTAACACAAGGGAGTATATAATGAAGGATGATTTCTTTTAGATAGGAAATAAGCACAATTCATCATCCATAAGTCACACAGACATGAAGAAAAATCCTTAGCATTAGTGCATTTCATTTGAGATGGAGGAATATGCACTTTTAGCTGATTTAGGTCCAATAAAGAATCTATTCCTCACATGGGTAGGATATGATGATTTAGATTAAATAGCCATTGAGATGGGAACTAAATTTGATTAAGAAGATGAGTTCCCATACCTTTGCTTCTACCTTTCTTCTTTTGGGTGAAGAGCAACCCATGAGGCTTGTGCACTTTCTCTTTTGTAGATATTCATAAGTAGGCTCAAGAGATACTTGGTTAGTAACACAAGCACTAGTTTCCATTTTTGTAATCATTTTTGATAAGGAATGAAAAGCTAGATTACTAAAACATGGAAACTTCATAGCATGAACTAGATTATCCATAGATGATGTTATGCTTAATTTTAACTCATAAAATAAGCACAAATAATCCTTTAAGATTACGGGTATAAATCTAATTCATGATGTGGAAAGCGATAAATGTGTAAGAATCAAATCCAATTTAAGCAAGTAGAAACACATCATAAATCATTGGATTGATTTTTCTTTTCATGTTAGATTACACATTTCCAAAGAGAAACTTATTCTCTATAAATGAGACTACTTAGGTTACTTAGATAAAATCATTAGTCTCACTATTCTAGTTATAGAGAGAGTTTTCCTTTTATAAGTGTCCTAAGGATTTGAATTCCTTACATGACACCTTATTCTTTTAAGAACTTGAAATATCTCCCTATATCTAGAAACATGGCAATAATAGAATGACTAGCGAAAAACATGCCATTAGACTTGCAATAATTTAAAGCATGTAGATTGCCATAGGATGGAAATGATGAGTATGCAATCTACCATATGAGAGGAAATTCTTCAAAGAATGGTAATATAAATTTAAAGACATTTGAAGTGCTACACATTTCTATGTGACTACACAAGACACCTAAGAAATGATAATTTAAAATACTTGCACTTAAAAGCATAGAATTTACCATCCTTTGACTTTCCTCCATGTTGTAGGCCTTGATTTTTCACACATGATAATTCTTTTATTTCCTACAACATCAATGTCTTCCTCGAGATGATATGAGTTTAAGACATAGTAATTTAAAGAATAACCTTGGGTCAATCATGGATATAGATCATTGAAGATTGATAGTTTGAGTTGATAAGAATTGAATGGACTCTCTTAAGCACCCCAAAGCTTCATATCATCTCTTTCTCCTGCAAAGCTTGTCAAGCATATTTTGGTACCCATCGCTTTCTAGCACAAGTTGCAATTTTGGGTTGCCTAGTTACATGAGAATTAATTGACAAGCTAGGAGTGGGAGTGTTACCAATGGGACAATCTTTGCATTGATGTCCCTTCTTTCGGCATATGTAGCATAGGCGATCTTCAAGCCTTGAAGATTTCTTCCTTCCTTGTTTCTTGCTTGCTACATGGTTAGTGAATATTTTCTTTTCTAACCTTATGCCTTTTTGTTTTAAATGGGGACAAGATCTAAATAAGTGTCCCTTCTTTGAGCATTTAAAACAAAGTCTATCATCCTTGTTAATAATCAAGCCATTTTTAATGTAGGGACATGACCTAATCAAGTGTCCCTCTTCAAAGCATTCACTACACTTCTTATTTTTCTTAGTGTGAAGTGTGGCTTGATCATTACCTTGGATGTTACCTTGTACGGAGGCATGGTTGAGGCTTTTGGAAGAGGTATTAATTTTCTTCTTTTGTTTCCTCTTCTTGGCAATCCTCAAGTCCTTGACATTTTCTTCAAGGGATTTAGTGCATGCTTCGGTTGTTTCATTCTCAAGCTTCTTCACCATGTGGTCATGGTTATCTTGAGAAGGTTGAGCAACACATTTCCCTTTAAGTTGTGTCAAGCTCATCTTTAGCCTCTCATTCTCTTCTTTGAGCTTTTGTTATGTATCATCTTTTGTTCCTGCAAATTCTAGCTCAAAAGAAGATTTGCTTGTCGACGGACAACAGGCATTAGCACATGATAATATAGTATCAATTTGAATACATGTGCATGAGTGAGGTTGTTGGGATTTTAAGTTTTCTATCACAACCTCATGAGCAATATTCAATATGATATGATCATCCATAAGATTTTCATGAGAACATAGAAGCATATCATATTTTTCTTGAAAAGCTAGATTTTCATTTTTTAGCTTTTCTACTTGGTCCTTAAGCAAGGTATTCTTATTTACTAATTGAGCGATACAATGTAAAGCGTTATCTTGCTCAATTGAAATAGTTTCATACCTTTGGACCAAATCAACATGAGAGCACTTTAGCTCCTCATGTTCTTTAGTCAACTCGTCAAAGCATTGCATCTTTATGGAGAGAATATTTTTCTAGCCTTTGACGAGCTTCGCCTTGCTCTCTCGCTCTTTCTAGAAGTTTGAGCATGACCGCCTTATCTTCTTGGCTTAGGCGAGCGTAGAGTTGCATGAAGCTTCTTTCTTCCTCCTCATCCTCATTTGTGCTTCCGCTATCATTTTCATTAGCCATACAACATATGTGGGAATCAAAATGGGAAGACAAACCTCTTGGAGAGGTGGATTCATCGTTTGGTCTCCATCGTTCATTTTCTTCTTCTTCCTTGCAAGGGTTAGTATCACAAAGACCAAAGGAAGTAGAAACACACAATGAACTATCATGTTTGGACTTATCAAATTTGATTTTAATTCTAGTCCAAATATCATGCGCATCATGAATGGATTCATTATAATTTGATATGAAGGCACGATAATCTTCATTGCTAAGAGAATTACTTAAGATGTCATAAGCTAGGTAGTTTAAGCGAAAACATCTTTGATCTTCCTCGGAAATGATTTTTCTATTATAATTAGAGGGGAATATACTCTTGTCTATAATTTGTTCTAATTGAGGATCTATGGTCCTAAAAGCATTTATTACCCTAGTGGACCAAGAATCATAATTAGAACAATAAGGAAGTAATATCTCAAGAGTTACCTCCTTGTTCTCCTGGGTCTTCTTATTCTTTTGGGATCTTCTACGAGCCATCACTTCGAGTTGTTAGACTCAAGATGAAGTGCCTAGTTCTGATACCAATTGAAAGTCTCCTAGAGGGGGTGGATAGGCGAAACCTGAAAATTAAAACTTTATCCCCCAACTAGATCCCTCGATTAGTGGTTAGAACAAGATATACAATTATCGGAGTATAAAAAACTAAGTCCTTGCTTGTAAAGAGTATTGCTTTCAAATAATGCGGAAGTGATTAATTAATACAACTAATAAGTCTATGATAATAAAGCAAGAAGGCTTAGATGAGAAGAGTAACGACTTAAGTTCTTTCTTGCGAAGTGTTGCTTCACTAAATGAGAATTTATCTTAAAGCAACACCAAATGGGTTAGCAAAGAATAGTGCAAGAAAAACTTAGAGTGAAGGATAACAAGCAAATCACAACCAATAAACACAATGGACACAGATGATTTGTTTTATCGAGGTTCGGCCCTCGAAGGCCTAGTCCCCATTGAGGAGTCCACTAAGGATGGGTCTTTTTCAACCCTTTCCCTCTCTCCACCGATCACTCAAGATCGGCGAGCTCTTCTTCTTCTCAAGGATCACTCTCGATCCCGCAAGGACCACCACACTCTTTGGTGTCTCTTGCTAGCTTTTACAAGCCTCCAAAACTTTGGAGGAAGTTCAATGGGAGTCAAAACTCCACGCGCAAATGAACACAAAGATGTAGTACACACTATCTCTCAATGAATCTCACAAGGCACTAAAGCTAAATCACACGAGAGGCTTTCTTTTGCTTGCTCTCGCTTTTGTGGCACTTGTGTGGGTTGTAGTGGTCTAAATCTTGTGTATAGGATGGATCAATGAATATATGTGGTTGGAGGGCTTGAGTATGTCAACTAGATGACTTGGAATGTTGCTTGGGCTCCCTCTCTTTGAAGTGGCCGGTTGGGGTGGTATTTACAGCCACCAACCAAAATGTAGCCGTTTGAAAAGACTGCTGGCGATGGGCGCACCGGACAGTCCGGTGCGCCACCGGACAGTGTCCGGTGTGCTGCCACATCATCTGGCCGTTGGGTTCCGACTGTTGGAGCTCTGTCTTGTGGGCCCGCCTGGCTGTCCGGTGGTGCACCGGACAGGCCCTATAGGCTGTCCGGTGTGCCACCCGCGCGTGCACTGCTCCTCTGCGCGCGCAGGCGCGCATTTAATGCGTTGCAGTCGACCGTTGCGCGCGAAGTAGTCGTTGCTCCGCTGTCACACCGGACAGTCCGGTGACTCACCGGACAGTCCGGTGAATTATAGCGGAGCGGATTCCCAAAGCTGGCGAGTTCAGAGTTGCTCTCCCTTGGGGCACCGGACACTGTCCGGTGGTACACCGGAAAGTCTAGTGAATAATAGCAAAGCGTCTCTGAGATTTCCCGAAGGTGAAGAGTTCCGCTTGGAGTCCCCTGATGCACTGGACACTGTCCGGTGGTGCACCGGACACTGTCTGGTGGCACACCGGACAGTCCGGTGCGCCAGACCAGGGCAGCCTTCGGTTGTCCGTTGCTCTCTTGTTTGAACCCTTTTCTTGGTCTTTTTATTGGCTTATTGTGAACCTTTGGCACCTGTAGAACTTATAGACTAGAGCAAACTAGTTAGTCCAATTATTTGTGTTGGGCAATTCAACCACCAAAATCAATTAGGAAATAGGTGTAAGCCTAATTCCCTTTCAATATGAATGAATGAAGATATAACATATGTTATCTCTATGGATTCTTATTGCCAAAAATGATGAAGGTGTGTCCTTCATGACCTTCGTCTGAAGATCATTATATCTGAAAGGAGATAATGCTTTGAAGGACGAAGGTCCTTAATCCTTAATAATTGTGTTGCCATGTTCTTGATTCACATCATTTGAGAACAAGTTACCAGCATTGGCGCCCACTTCTGGTGAACTCAAACGACCACCTTCGACACCAGGAGCTTGAGCAACCACCTTTGTCATGCCTCCGAAGAAGGCAATAGCGCCAGGGGCTGCCCTTGCACCACTGTACATCAACCAAGAAGTGCTTCCTCTGAGAGAAACATGAAACCAGAAATGGAAGGCCATTAGCCCAACACCAGAGTATGAGGAGCTAGATCAAGAGATCAGAGATCTAGAGGCCATCCACCAACAAGTGGAGAAAAGAAGGAAGAAAATGCTTCGGCTAGCTGAACTCCAGAAGAAGATTGATGAAGCTGCCGAAGAGATGTCCCATATCACACAAGACAACAAGCAAGGACGAAGGCCACAATAGAGAGAGCTTCGTCAAGGAAGCCCAAGCTATGATGATGAATGGTATGACGATTTCAATCATGGTAACTTTGCTTTTTATGATGCTTCTCCCCTAACAACAGAGTTGCAGGCTACCCTATGGCCACCTTCGTACAAACTGCCACAACTTCCCACGTATGACAGACATTCTGACCTGAAGCAGTTCTTCATGAGCTACGAAGCAACCATATCATCATATGGGGGCAACACTGTCGTCATGGCGAAGTCCTTCGTCAAGGCAGTCAGGAGTGTGGCTCAAACATGGTATTCTTCTCTTCGGCCAGGAACAATAACGTGGTATGTCCGAAGGTTTCTGCGTCTCAGAGCTTAGGCGCCAATGGTGCCAAATGAGATTGTTATTGAAGCTATGATCAAGGGGCTTCGACCCGGACCAACAGCACAGTATTTCGCCAGGAAGCTCCCACAAACTCTGGAGAAGCTTCTACATAAGATGGACGAGTACATCAAAGCCAACAATAACTTTCAGCAGATAAGGGAAGAAGCCTACAGATAGTTCGAGATGACTAGGGGCTTCGGAGGAAGACTCCACCCTAGGCATGTCAGAAAAATCCATAATCCTAGCTCAGGCGACGACAGGGGAAATCATACTCAAGGGCATCAGCACAGCTCCCAATCACCAGGGACACAGCAAAGCTCCTTCAGGCCACCAGCTCCAAGAGGTAGAGGAGGTAGAAGCTTCAGAGGAAGATTCAGCTCGCAACCAAGAAGGTTGTTTTGCCTATTCTGTGGAGAAGATAAGGGGCATACAACAAGGACATGCCAAGTCACGATACAGAAGCAAAAGGAAATAGCTGAGGCCGAAGCATGGTAGAATCAGCTGAAGCAGGTCCTGCATACTACTTTGTGCTATTCTCCATACATTCTCTAGTATGTGGGCACTGACAACCCAAACTATCAGTGGCTTTGGCAAGCCACAACCCAGCTGCATGGGCTCTGCCACCACCGCCACCACTCATGGCTCCAACTTCGTCTCACAACCAATAGCTAGAAGGGCACCGCCAAGTTCAACAACAACGTGACGCACGCGATGAGTTCGAAGCTCGTACAGTAAACAACACTATATGAGAATCGAGACACATTTACTAAAGCAGCAGAGGGGCTCAATCAAAAAACTTTCATACACACTCAATGTAATTTTTATTTCTCTAGCATTTATGTCTCTACCCTAAAGACAATTTGAGAATGTACAACCTTCGGTCTGTTGTAAAAACCTGGAGTTACACCTTCGAGTGTAACAAGAAAAGTGATGAAGCTCCAAAGTCGTTCCTACGGGGATGCAGAACTAAAATGCCACCTAAGTAAAAGGTGAAGAAGCTCCAAAGACATTCCTGCGGGGATGCAGAGCTAAAATGCCACTTCAGTAAACAGTGAAGAAGCTCCAAAGTCGTTCCTAAGGGGATGCAAAGCTTAGCTCTAAAGTCCTTCCTACAGGGATGTAGAGCTAAAATACCACCTAAGTTAAAGGTGAAGAAGCTCCAAAGTCTTTCCTAAGGGGATGCAGAGCTTAGACTCCAAAGTCGTTCCTGAGGGGATGCAGAGTCTTACTTTTATGAAGCGTTTATGCATTAACATTTGTTGCATCATATCATCACATCATACTGCACAACATCGCATCATTCATCATCTTGCATCATCCGAAGCAGTGGAAAAAAGAAGGGAGATTTCTACTTCAAAACATATTGGCTAACTCATGAGGTCAAGCCTATATTTTACAAGGAATTATGAAATGATGTTCCAACAATGGTATTCTTATGCAAAGATCCACGGCTTCGTCAACATGTATTTTTTATACAAAGTCTATAGCAAGATCTTCAAAGTTTAATAATGATGCTTCAGCCAAAAAGAGGATTTTTCTTTATGAAGCGTGAAAAGAAGTGAAGGTGTTTTTTCGCCCGTCGGCTCCAAAATGACACGTATGAAGATTTCACGCTACACAAAGAAATATATTACAACATGAGATATAAAATTGACAATTGTTTTTTACATAGTAGAGTAGTGCACAAAAATCTATAAGAGTTTTTAAATATAAAATCTATTCATCCTCTTTCAAAAAAAAATCAGCAACTTCGTTCAAGAGTCTATTGATAGCTTCATCAATAGCCTCATTTGCTATCCTAGTCACATCAAGAGCGCCCTTCAAGGCTGGATCGGCCTCTGGGTCGTATGGCTCTGGAGGAGGAGAAAGTTCCGCTACATAAAATATAGTTTTGTTAGATAAGAAGCTAGAGCACTTACGAAGATAGAGTGCGACACAAACATACCTATACGCCTTTCTCGCTCTGCAGCTTCTGCAACTCTCCTCGTTTCCTCTGAAGCTTGGTGGGTTTCTTCTTCATTTTGTCTGATAGCTTCATTTGCTATCTCCCTTGCACCGTTCATCCACACTTCAGAGTAAAATTTCCCACCAAGGGCAGTAGCTTCGGCTGAAGGTTCCTTAATATCATTCACTGAGACTGAGAATTTTGGCTGAATTACAGCCTTTGCATGCTCGCAGCCAGCTTTTTCGATGAGTGAGTCGGCTCATCGGGCACCGGTGAAGGCACAAAAATCTCCTCTATCACTAAGAATTTCTTCAAAAGCTTCGGCTTCACCATCGATCCATCGGATAACCCTGTCAGGATCACCACGGATAAAGTTCTGTTCCGCAGAGAATGCACTAACTTTAGTGAAACTATTTTTAAACTTATTGCAACATTCCATAGCAACATTGTAGCATTCCTCTTTTGTCTGACGAAGCTCTTCAACATTTTTCTGAACTCTTAACCGTTGTGTCAGATATCTCGCGTTTTGCTTGTTCGACATTAAAATTTTAGTGATCATCGAGCTTCTTCTCCAGTCCTTGCACTTTGGATCTGTGCAATCCCACTTGAAAAGATAGAGCATATTCTAAATCAGCGATACGCTATGCATATGCTTCTTTCTTCTTTTCAAACTTCTCCATTTTATGTTCAACTTCAGAAAGGCTAGCCAGTCTAGCTTCACTAGACTTTAACCTGTCAACTAAAGAAATTAGGATTTTGTCCTTCTCAAGGGCTTCATTCCAAAGCATTATGACTTCTGAGCGCAGGTTCCCGAAGACAATCCGAGTGCTTTCATCTTCAGCATATTTCTGGGACTTCAAAGCCTTGCTAAGGATAAGACCCTGACAAACAAGTACACAAACAATAATGATAAGCATTACCACAAACCGATCACCGAAAACCTATCTAACAAAAATCAATAAATACAAAAAATGCAAACATTTAAGCTGTTATAAGCAAGGTTGTCTGCAAGTTGATCCTTCATCATTGCAGATAGTCCAAGTTCAAGCTTCGGATAACCCATGTTATCCATCATTTCTCGACAAACATTTATCTCCTTGTTGTCTGGTAGACAGTAAAGGAAGTCATCTTCGTCACTTCCACCATACACTAAGGATCCCCGAGGATATTTCAGGTCCTTTGCATAGTATTGCACTTCGGTAATTTGCTCTTCTGATAATCGTTTCCCTAAAGCATGGCAAACAATATATCCCAAATCGTCTTGAGAAGATGCTTCAGGTGTAGGCGATGTTGGCTTCTACAGAAGATCTTCCTTTTCTTGATCCACTGCCTTAATTCCTGAAGGCTCGGCCTCAGCGTAGGCGGGAGAAGCACTTGCAGCAATGGCTCCTCCCAACTCCTCAGTTTTGTCTTCGGAAGTCCTAGTAGAAGCAGGAGTTGGCACCTTCGAAGATTTCAGAACAGCGTCCAGAACGCTGGCCATTCTCCTTCCTTTTATAGGAGTTGCTGCTGGAGCAGATGCTAATTTTGACAACCCCGACATGCTCGGGGGACTCTACAGCTTTGGATACTCCTCTATCTTTGAAGTCTTTGCCTCTGCTTTTTCTGCTGGAGCGACAGTAGCTTCGGCGGTCACAGCAGGAATTATCTCCGAAGCAAGGGGGTGGCTTCGGCATATTCAAAAATTTCTATCTTCTCTACGGCAGACTCTACATTAGTCTTCTCTAAAGAGTATAGCTTCGGCCTACGCGTCAAAACCTTAGCGCTCTTTGGTTTTGATGCGACGAAAGAGGACGTAGTCGCAATTTTCCTTTTCGACCCTTGTTTTCGAGTGGGAAAACAGTAGTCGGGATAAAAATCCAATCACATCAAAAACTCTATTCAGTCTCCTTTTGCCTCGAGCGCCGAAGGCAGTGTTCATGGCTTCGTCCTCTGCCTTCGAATAAGCCCCTAGTAGCTCATCATTGGTTGCCTCAATGGCTTCAAGCCAATCATCATTTGGCTCATCAAACTAACTTCTGTAGTGATAGGTGCATCTCAGATAAACCAGGCCACCTTCGCTGGAGCCAGCAGCAGTCTCCTTCGACATCTCCCAGTTATTAACAAGCGGTCATACCTTATAAGAAATGTGCTCCTAAACCAAATCTCTAGTGCCAATGTGTTGAAGGCCATCAAACATGTTTGTACTTCGTTTCCACTTGCAATCGAAGGTCTTTTGATGTCGAAGCGTGATCGTATATGGCGCTGGATTATGCCCCTCACATCCTCCCTCTTAATCAGATCATTCTTGACTTAAAACCATTGCTTCATCCAAGAGCCCAACCATTTTTTCCGAAACGTTGGCACAAGACACCTCACATTAGACTGGTACACAAAGTTGTAGCATTCGAAGTTGTTATGATATTGCTCTTTCCCAACTAACTTTGTCTGGTAGGACAACCCGTGAATATTGCAGAAGCAGTTGGCATCTGGCTCCAGCCCTTGGCTCCTCATAGCCTAAATGAAAACTCCAACTTTAATCAGAGCTTCGAGAGTAAGCTGATGAAGGTATATCTCAAATGTTTTCATCACTTCGACTAACATCTTATGCAGGGGAAACCGAAGCCCGGCCTCCATAAAAATTTTGAATACCACTACTTCATCTACTTCAGGAAGAGTAACAGTACTCTCTCCCCCAGCCCTCACTATGAATATATCACGAAAATATTTGCCCTTCATCGCTTCAATTTGCCCTTGCTTAATAGTGGATTTTCTGAAAACAACATGACTTGGCTTCCATGGACGATCTTCGACATCTTCGTTCTCACTCTCAACATCAAAACTCTCGCTGCCGCTGGAATCCCTAGACAACCCACACTACAGCCAGCCAACGTTTCATCAGTGATTTTCTTAACGTTGGTCCTCTCTATGGCTTCGTAGAAACCAGCAAGCGCGGGGTCCATGCTTTTCTTATCTTCGGCCATCTCAGTGATGATTACAACAGAAAGCTGAAGCTCAAAAAACAATTGCAGTCACAAAGATAGAAAACTAAAATGAGAAACACATCATAAAGCTTGATAGCACGAAAAATATTTTTAGCATAAGCTCGTGTATATACACAAAGCACCACTGAGTGGCGGGGCCCACAGTACAAAATGTTTCGCTGTTCTAGCGAAGGGAAGGTGTTTTTTCGGACCTTCAGCTAAAGGCCTTCATTCTTTTCGCAGTCTGAATTTGTTACAAAGAAATAAACTAATACTACGAGGGGCTACCATTTGTTTTTAGCTTGCTACTGAATATTACATGAGCTTTGTTGGGGGCCTTTGGCTTCTGAAGGTCCTCAAAAACATGATTTAACAATGTTTCTGGAAGTATAATGCATGAACCGGTACCTTCGGACTTGAGTTGAAACCACAGCGTGAAGAAGCACGAGAAGGAGTACGAAGGATAACGCGAAGCCGAAGCTGTGCGCAGGAGAGCTTCGGCATGATAGCAGAAAAGGGAAACCGACTTAAAGATGAAAAGGCTATTTAGACCTCAATGGACTACTATAGAGTTATTAGCAAATGTAAAGCATGAGTGTAATTTTACATGGGCTGCGTCCCGTGCCTATAAATAGATGAACAGTAACTCCGTACTGTTCACGTTGACTTGGCATTGATCCTTGCGTCACGCTGGTACTTTTAATTTCTTTCAAGTCGAAGGTACACTTGTAATTTCATATTATTTCTATTTTTCCATAGTAATAAAATAAAAATGAGATAATGTCACACCCGTTTCCCAAGGGCAGAGCCGGGTGCATAGCATATGTGTGCCAGGATCTATTTCCACACATATGTTGACGTCACAAGTGTAATATATCAAAAGAACAATGCATAAAAGCGTAAATAACGACTTTATTAACATATTACACTTCAAACAGACATAATGTCTTAACCTTTATTCATCAAAGTACAGCGAACATGGACATCCATCCACAGGAAGATGACCGGGGGTATCACTAGACTAGCATCCATGGAGTTCAGGGCGTCGCTCGGTCGGTTGGGCGGGGTCCTCGGAGCAGGGTCGGTGCAGCGCCTGGGAGAGAGAGCAGGGGAGAAGAGAGCGCGTGAGAGAGACCATGGGGGCGGCGGCTATGCAGGGGAGTGGCGGCTAGGTCAGCGAGAGGAGGCGGCTGGGAAATGTTGGGCCCTGGTGGGCCGAATTCGTTAGGGTTTAGGTTTTTTTTTCCTTTTGTAAATTCGAGTTATATTTTTAAGTAACTCTAAATTTCATAATAATCACAATAAAATTATAAATACAATATTTTATTTTTGGACTAATAGTTATTATATTATTTATGTGAATTATCATTTAAGAAGAAATGATATTCAATATTCAAAATCAATCATGAGCATTCAAAAATCATTCCAAAGGCAAATAAATAATGAACACTTAAGAGAAAATTAATTACCATAAATATCATTATTAACTAATTGTATTATTTTTATTTAATTATTTTTATAGTGTCACAGATAATGATGATATATGACCTCTTATATTATTTTTTATGCTTTATATGATTCTTTCTTCATCTTTATATGTTATGTTGACGAAGGTATGTCCTTCGTTACCTTCGTCCGAAAATCATTATATCCTAAGGGAAATAATGCTTCAAAGGACGAAGGGCTTTAATGTTTAACGTTTTCTATGTTGCCTTGTTCTTAACTCATAGCACTTGAGAACAAGTCCCCAACATTGGTGCCCACCTCCGGTGAACCCTATTTCGACCACCTTCAGCAAGCATCGACCTTCGTCATGCCACCAAAGAAAGCTTCGGCAACAGGGGCTGCCGTTCTGCAGCCGCTGGACCCGAACCAGGAGACCCTTTCTCTTCAGGAAGCTCGAAGCCAGAAGAGGAAGGCCACTAGTCCAACACCACAAGAGGATGAGTTGGACCAGGAAATCAGGAATATGGAGATGCTTCATCAACAGGTCCAGAAGAAGAAGGAGAAGATGGCTCGGTTAGCTGACCTGCAAAGGCAGATTGACGAAGCTACCGAAGAAGTGCGTCATCTTGCTCAAGATGAGCAGAATCGAAGGCCATACCACAGAGAATTGCACCAAGAGGGCTTCTTCAACGAGGATGACTGGTATGAGGATTTCCATCATGGAAATTTTGCTTTTGATGATGCTTCTCCTCTGTCAGCAGAACTGCAGGCTACGCCTTGGCCCCCGTCTTACAAGCCACCCCAGCTCCCCATGTATGACGGACACTCAGATCCGAAGCAGTTTCTGATGAGCTACGAAGCAACTATATCTTCGTATGGTGGCAACACTGCTATCATGGCAAAATCCTTCATCATGGCAGTCAAAAATGTTGCACAAACTTGGTATTCCTCTCTTCGGCCAGGAACAATCACATCATGGCAGAAGCTGAAGGACATGCTGATCACCAGTTTTCAAGGGTTTCAGACGAAGCCGGTTACCGCTCAAGCCTTGTTCCAGTGCACGTAAGACCAAGAGGAATACCTCTAGGCGTATGTCCGAAGGTTCTTGCGCCTGAGAGCACAAGCGCCAACAGTGCCTAATGAAATTGTCATTGAGGCCATGATTAAAGGGCTTCGGCCAGGACCTTCAGCCCAGTACTTCGCCAGGAAACCCCCTCAAACCCTGGAGAAACTGCTTCAGAAAATGGATGAATACATCCATGCTGACAATGATTTTCGACAGAGAAGGGAGGAAGCTTACAGGTTCTCCGAAATGGCCAGGGGCTTCAGAGGGAGGATCCACCCTAGGCACGTCAGATCAATTCATTCCACTCAGAATGACGACAGGGGAAGTCAACAATAGAGGCTGCAATATTCTTCCCAGGCTTCGGGGCAGCAACAGAGCTATCCTTGGCCCCCAGCTCCAAGGGGCAGAGGCGCCAGGGGCTTCGGAGGAAGGTTTGGGGATCAGCGCAGGAAAATTTATTGTCTATTCTGCAGTGAGGACAAGAGCCACACTACCAGGATGTGCCACGTCACCATCTAGAAACAGAAAGCGATAGCAGAAGCTGCAGCCCAACAGAGCCAGCCGAAGCAAGTCATGCATACTGCTTCGTACCACTCGCCGTACATTCCAGAGTAAGTGGGTAACCATCCTGCAGCCTCTGTTGCTTCGGCAAGCCAACCTCAGGCATCTTGGCAACAGCCTCCACCCCCACCACCATTGCAACGAGGCCAGCAGCCAGAAGGGAGCTAGCACATTCATCAGCAACGAGACTTCAGAGAGGAGTCCGAAGCTCGCACAGTCAATAGTACTGTGCCAGAATCGAAGCACATCTACTAGAAGATATCCTAGTTCTGAAATAGTTCTGGCATTCGTTATCATTTTTCTTTTTTAATAGAGAACAATCATTAAAGGCTTAAATTTTTTCCTGTCGTTTTCAATTCCTTGTAATAGCTTCGTTTTGGTCATAGTGGAAATATATCTCTTTTACAGATTCATGAAATCCAAAAAATTAGCGAAGCACGAAAGTTGCTCTCAAGGGGGAGCGGGGTTCATAATCACATTACAAGTTTTGCCGAAACAATAGAAAGTCGTTCTAAGGAATGCAGTGTAAGTCTCCCGAAGCAACAAAAAGTCGTTCCTAAGGGAGCGCAGTGTAAGTTTTCTGCTCAAAAGTCGTTCCAAAGGGAATGCAGAGCTTACAGCGAAAAATAAACGCTGATTCCACCGAAGTAAAAGGCGAAGTGCGAAAAGTCAACGCGAATACCGCTGAAGTAAAAGGTGAAGAAGCTCCTAAGGGAGGCTTACAGCGAAAAATAAACGCTGATTCCGCTGAAGTAAAAGGCGAAGAAGCTCCTAAGGGAGGCTTACAGCAAAAAGTCAGCGCTGATACACCGAAAAATAAGCGGTGAAGCCAAAAAATAAACGGCAAAAAGATTGTGTGCTTCATTAAAGGAATGGGTGTGTATCTTCGGCACAAATACCATTTTGCATAGCATAACATCATTACATCATTTTGCATAGCATAACATCATACATCATCTTGCATCAATGGCGCGAGAAGGGGATTCAATGTTGATCTTCGGGGATTGATTCGAAAAAGCAGTGCCAAGGCACAACATAAGTATTGAAAAAGTATAGCTTCGTCAAACTCTAAAATGAAAAGGTGATCTATTGCTTACAAAGCATAATGATTTTATGAAGATCGGATGTTTTTACGAAATATGGATGTTCTTCACAACGCATGAAAAGAAGGGAAGGTGTTTTTTCGCCGAAGGCTCAAAACGATATGTACGTAAGGTTTCATGCATCGTAAAGAATTTAGTTATAAGCAGCTTAAACATTGCATTCAAAATTATAAAAATATTGCACACTTTGTTCAGCAAATATTACATTACAAATGTTTTTACAATAGAAGCTATTCTTCTTTTAAAACTGCTTCTGCAGCTTCGTTCAGCAGTCGATTAACAGCTTCGTCCAGAATAGCTTCGGCCACTTTAGTAGCTTCATCTTCTTTTTCTGCTTCTGGGTTGGCCGTCAACTCGAGGAACTCCGGAGGAGTAGATAGTTCAGCTGCGATATAAGATGTAAATAAGTCCGAAGTCGCAAAATTAGTAAATAAAGTTAAAAAGTTATTAAGTAATACCTATTCGTCTCTCAAGTTTCGACGCTTTCTCAGCTGCCTTTGTCACTTCTCTTGAATCATGGGAATCTTTTTCACTATTTTTTATCATCTCGTGCGCCATCCCTCGGCCGCCATTCTCCCAGATATCAGTAAAGAATTTTCCGCCAATTAAGCTTGCTTCGGCCGAGGGATCTTTTGTATCTTCAATAGATAAAGTAGCTTCGGCTTGAGCCAAAGCTTTCACATGGTCGCATCCTGATTTTTCTAAAATAGCCGCGATTCCCCTGGCACCCGAGAAAGCGCAGATATCCCCGCGACCACTCAAAACTTCTTCAAAAGCTTCAGCTTCGTTATTGATCCAATCAATTGGCCCTTCAGGATCACCCCTTACGAAGTTGTCCTCGTTAGAAAATGCGCCAACATTGGCAAAACTAGTTTTTATTTTCTTAACACACTCTATAGACTTTTCATAGCACCTCTCCTTGGATGCACGAAGTTCATCAACTGTTTTTTGTAAGTGGTTCCTCCAATATACACTAATGTCTCGTTCAGCCTCTGCAACACCGCATTTTTCTTTGGCTTTGAATAGCTGTTTCCGAAGATCTTCGATTTCGTATTTTTGAGCTTCAGCTTGGGCTTTGGAAGCAACTTCGTCTTCTCTTATTTTGTTCAACAATGAGTGCAATATTTTATCTTTTTCAAGACCTTCGTTCCTTAGTTCAATCACTTCAGAATGAAGGTTGTTCAAGGCTATGGTATACCCTTCATCTTCGGCACTTTTTTGTGCCCTGAGGGCGTTGCAAAGAATAAGGCCCTACAAAAAATGCGGTATTAAGTGTAAGCAAATGGAAAATTTTGTTTTTAAATACAAAAATCTAATTTTCTCACTTTTAAACTATTGTATGCTAAGCTGTCGGCCAACTCATCTTTTGATAACACTGAGAGCCCATCTTCTAGTATAGGGAAACCGAAGCTCTTGCCCATCTCTCGGCAGACAGAAATCTTTTTGCTGTCTGGGAGACAATACAAGAAGTCTTCTTCCCCGCTGCCGTTGAATACCAGAGCCCCCTTTGGATATTTCAATCTTTGAGCATAGAATTGAGCATCTTGCTTTTCTTTTTCAGATAATCTTTTTCCCGAAGCATGACGTATAATATAATCAGGAGCTTCAGATGATGCTTCGGGAATAGGAATGGCGGTTTTTCCAGTCAGAATTACTTCTGCAGCTTCCTTCTCCATCTTTTCTCCGATCTCCAAGGATTTCTCCTTGGCGGGCTCTGAAGGCCTAGCTTCGGTCTCGACTTGGACCTTGGCAGCTTCGGCCTAAATGTGTGTTTCTGAAGCTTCGGCAGCTTTCTTCGGAGTAGAGCTTGAAGTTTTTATTGTTTCTAGCACATCTAATACGTTGACCATTCTCTTCCTCTTGGGGGTCGTCGAAAGATTCTTTTGTGCCTTCGGCATTGTCACCTCTGCCGAAGGACTTATTACTTCCAATATTCTCGTTTTCTCAACCTTCACCTCTTCAATGTTAATGGCCTTCGGCTCATCTGGTTTGGCTGATGATGCCTTTGGCGTTACAGACGGTTCAATTTTCTGCGTAATCGCAGGTTTCTTACCTTCGGTCACCGAAGAGGTCTCATCGCCAAATTCAAGCACTATGGCCGGTTCAATATAGCGTGGTCGATGAGTAAGGACCTTCACCCTTTTCCTCTTCGGCGTGGGCTCGCTCGGAGCAGCTGAAGCATCATCTCTACTGGAACCTCCACTTTTTCTTTTTTGCCCTCGGGGCGGGTAACAGTAGTCAGGATACATGAACCCAAGAGCATCAAAAACTATGTTTAGTCTCTTCTTTTTCCGGTTCCCAAAGGCCGCAGATAATGTGTTATCTTGTGCTCTGGAGTATAGCCCAAGCAGATCATCGCTTGTAGCTTCGACGCTTTTCAGCTAGTCGTCGTCTGGCTCGATAAACTGGTCTCTAAACCTGAAGGTATATTTTAGTCGAACCAAACCACCTTCGTGGGGATTGCTGATGGATTCTTTTGGCATCTCCCAGTCGGCTAACAATGGCCATATCCTGTAGGCCACGTGCTCTTGAACTAAGTCCCTTGTCCCGATGAAAGAGCAGACTAAGCCGAAGGCCTTGCGACATTCTTCGGCCGCTTCGTCAATTTCCACCTTTGATTTCCAGAGCCCGAAGCGTTGCCAGATAGGGCGCATGATTATATCTTTAATATCTTCTCATTCCTTTAAATCATTTTTACATAAAACCATTCTTTCGTCCAGTCTCCGGGCCATCTCTTCCGAAAAGTCGGTACTGTGGAGCTTGAGCCAGAACGAGCAATGAAGCTATAGCAGCCGAAATTGTTATGGTACTGTTCTTTACCCCAGGGCTTCGTCTCATATAACAGTTCATGCATACTGCAGAAACTTTTTGCATTTGGCTCCAAGCCCTGACTCCTTAAAGCCCACACGAAGATTCCCATTCTTATAATAGCTTCGGGGGTAACCTAGTGAAGGTAAATCTGAAATATCTTCAAAACCTCAACTACGAAACTGCTCAGAGGAAGTCGAAGCCCAGCCTTCAAAAAGCTTCGGAAGATCACGACTTCATTCTCCTCTGGAGTAGGACAAGTCTTCTCTTCATCGTCAGCCCTCACAACAGACATATCCCAAAAGTATCTTCCCCTCATGTTGTCAAGATGGCTTTGTTTAATAGTTGATTTTCCAAAAACTACATGGCTCGGTCGCCAGGGTCGATCTTCGGAGTCTTCCCCGCCGCTCTCCACATCATAGCTGTCACTATCACTAGTGTCTTCAGACAAACCCTCTAAAGTTTCCCTAGCAATCTTCTCTGCATTTGTCCTTGCTATTGATTCAATAAAGCAAGATTCATCTCCTCAGAAAGGCTCAGCTTCGGTTCAGCGATAGCTTTCTTATCCTCAGACATCTTCGAAAGTGCTAAGAAAAGTACTCTCAAAGCCGAAGCTTAAAAATTTAAAAAAGCTAAGCAAGTGTTGATGCGCAAGAGCTAAAAATTGAGTAAGCAAGAGCAGATGGCAAGAAAGCGTGCCAAATGAGCTCGTGGTGTGCTCTTATTTATACGCCTGGTGCGTTGCGTGCTGGAGGGCCCGCTTGTCAGTGGCTGTTGCTATTCTAGCAAAGGGAAGATGTTTTTTTGGACCTTCGGCTCAGGGCCTTCGTCCTTATCGCAATCTGAATTTATCATTCTAATAAATTAATATTGCGAGGGGCTACTGTTGGGGGCCTTCGGCTTCCGAAGGTCCTCAAAAACATGATTTAACAATGTTTCTGGAAGTATAATGCATGAACAGGTACCTTCGGACTTGAGTTGAAACCACAGCGTGAAGAAGCATGAGAAGGAGTACGAAGGATAACGCGAAGTCGAAGCTGTGCGCAGGAGAGCTTCGGCATGATAGCAGAAAAGGGAAACCGACTTAAAGATGAAAAGGCTATTTAGACCTCAATGGACTACTATAGAGTTATTAGCAAATGTAAAGGGCATGAGTGTAATTTTACATGGGCTGCGTCCCGTGCCTATAAATAGATGAACAGTAACTCCGTACTGTTCACGTTGACTTGGCATTGATCCTTGCGTCACGTTGGTACTTTTAATTTCTTTCAAGTCGAAGGTACACTTGTAATTTGATATTATTTCTATTTTTCCATAGTAATAAAATAAAAATGAGATAATGATGATATATGACCTCTTATATTATTTTTTATGCTTTATATGATTCTTTCTTCATCTTTATATGTTATGTTGATGAAGGTATGTACTTCGTTACCTTCATTCAAAAATCATTATATCTTAAGGAAATAATGCTTCAAAGGACGAAGGGCTTTAATGTTTAACGTTTTCTGTGTTGCTTTGTTCTTAACTCGTAGCACTTGAGAACAAGTCCCCAACAAGCTTCATCATCAGAAAAGCTTCGTGTTGGGAATCTTTTTCTCCGCCGAAGGTCATCGAGACGAAGACATTGTCTGAAAGCGACAACAACGAGTGCCGAAGAGCGACAGCTTCGGCTTAAGGTGGCAACGAAGGTCAAGCATGATGCCAAGTCGAAGAAGAAAATACTAGTTAACCTCTGATGATTTATGTTACGATTATGAGTACATGTTAAGGTTATAAATGTATTTTTACTCGGGCTGCGTCCCGTGCCTATAAATAGGTGAACAGAAGCCCCGTACTGTTCACGCTGGATTGTGATTGCTCTTGCGTCAACACCTTCAAACAAGTCGAAAGTATCAATGTAATATAAATTATGTTAATGTTCATATTTGTATCATGAAATAAATATATGAATGAATGAAGAGATAACATATATGGATTCTTATTGCCAAAAATGATGAAGGTGGTGTACTTCATGACCTTAGTCTGAAGATCATTATATCCGAAAGGAGATAATGCTTCAGATGACGAAGATTCTTAATCTTTAACAATTGTGTTGTCTTGTTCTTGATTTCACAACATTTGAGAACAAGTGACCAACAACTGGCGATTCTGAAAAACTCCAGTGGAAATAGTTTCACAACCTCCTCTATAGAGCTTCTCTGTACTTCGTAATATTTCCAAAGTTGAGAATCTACTAATAAAAGTAGGATTTCTAGTCTTCGAGTTGGGGTAGGGTTTTGAGACTCACAGACAAGATAGTCCATCTAAAGTTCTAAACTGCGTATTATAGCAACCAATCGTTTCCTTGAAACTACCAGTGCAGCCTGCGATGCATGTGTGTTAACAAGCTGGAGGGAGTTGTGAGTTTTGAGCCACCAACAAGCAGCGAGTCAAAGCGCGTAAGGAAAACACCAGAATGATATGATCGATGACGATGAGCATGACCACCTCCACCAGTCCAGGCTACCTCAGGGCATATGCACATGCATGTATCGTATGTATATGCTTCTCTCACTTCTCTGCAGACTGCAGCATGTATATATAGATGTCTTCAGTCTTGAAGCCATGATTCGTTCCTGCACAGATGCACGAGCGCCGGGCCCTGTGGCGCATACAGAACATACGATGCAAGCAGGGGCTAGCTAATTCTTCAGATCGAGGCTAGCTCATGGAACGGTCATGGATGGCTCATGTGCATGCATGGGATAGGACCGGATCAGTACTGATGGATGCATGCACACCTGCACTGCACAATTAATCATGCATACACAGGCCTCTTGCAGCAGCCTGCTGTACGTGCAGCGAGAGGGGAGGGGCTAGCTGAGGTGCGTGCGTGAGCTCTCGCGCGCGCGCGGCAAGCATCGATCTGCATGGCCCACACAAGGCAAGGCAAAGGCGCCATGGAAAGCAACGTCGTCGAGCTAGCTACTAGCCAGCGCGAGCTCTCGCCCGCCTCTCAGTCGACGTCGACGTCGACGTCGTCCATGCGCGCGCGCATGTGGACTGGTAACCACTCTCTGACGGCGTGGCCCCGCCCGGTCCCCTCCGCGTTGCCGATCTCGGCAGGTTCTCACGGGCTGGCCGGGAGCCACCACGAGGAGGCAGACACGGCGACGCTTCCCGCTTGTGGCAAGCTGACACCGAGAAAACCCTAGCTGCTCTACATATACCGCATTGAACTGCTTGCTTGCTTGTCTTGATGGGGACTCCATGGCACCTTTGCTTTGTTCCATCAGTTGCATATGGGCGGGTGGTGGGGTTGGCCAGCACTGCTCCTGTTTTGGCAGTGAGGAAATTTCCTAGCTAGTTAGAATAATTTTGGCAGGAATGAACATTTTTTTCCTTTCTTTTATTTCTTGTCCAAGAATCATTTGGGTGACCTCTGGCTCTGGCATCGATCCAAATGATGGCCGGCACACCTAGTTAGCCTCCATATTCACTATACACGTGTCATTTCTTAGGCCTCCCTATCTCACTTTTGTCTCACTCCCTATTTCAAACCCAACTCACTATCTCACTTTTATCTCACTCTTTATTTCAAACCCAACTCTATAAACAGTGCAGTCTCCCTGTTTGACTTTATTTTAGTGTTGAATAATCTTAGCGTGAGTGTGATATTGTGCAACATGTCTCTTGCTTGTGGTGAGCAGGGTGTAGAGCACAAAAGTAGTGACCGACAATGAATATGAAGGTCAAGTGGATTCATGTAGGTAAACTAGGAGCTATGAAGGAAGAACACCGAGGTTTAGAATGAGGGACTATAAAAGTCAAAGGACCGACTTGTGGGTGACTGACAGTTGAAGTCGCTGACAAGTGCAAGTGTACATGGAGGAGTGGACCATGTAGACCAAGTCAATATGGTGGTCGATCAAGTCAAAGCAGAGGCACTAGAGGACACTTAGTAATGGGGTGATCAAGGACTAAAGATGACATATGCCAAGATCATGAAGGGGGCATAGATGACACGCTACTTTGAAGTGTCTTGGTAGTTTGGATGTCAAACCCACTTGACGGATGATTTCTCGAGATTGAGTCTTAAAATCATGGCGAAGTTCTAGCGGGAATTATAGGTAACATGTGGCTTCATCATAAAGCTTGCATCAATGCGAAGCAAAGTCATGAAGACATGTGATCGTTAGATCTGCATATTACGAGTTGGACCATAATGCTCATAAGGCTAAGGTTTCGCTCTAATTACATAAGGAAAAGTTGGGAATACATAATGACCCTATAAATAAGGGTGAGGCTGATCCAACCAGCCTCATCTCTCCAACACTTCATTTATTATAATCCTTGTTAGATTTTTTCCTTTATATAGTCTGTTATTGAGATCCACAAATGTTTAAGCTTTACATAATCCTTCATCTATGTTATGAGACCTTGTAACAAGTTGAATCTCGTGGGAATGGAGGCCCTAACCTCCTAGGTTCATGGTGGCTAAAGGTTGTGTCTTGTTTGTTGTGTTTTGTACCGTTCTTTGATCTCCTGGTCTCTTGTTCTTTGGATTTTTGTGAGATCTGTTGAATCTATGTTTTTAGAAAAGTTTTGGTTGGAACAACTTGAGCAATAAAACATGTGGAGCACTTCTATGGAGTGATTTTGTCTATCTTTTCACTATCTCAAAGATTTGGTGTCCTTGAGAAAACCCACATTTTTATCTTTGATGCTCTGATCTTTGGTGCTGTGGGAAGTTCTAGGTGATGATCTTTAGTGTATATCTCTTATACACCCTTGAGAACCCCCTACCAAATTTGGACTTCAAGTTGCTCTAATTTCCTCTTTTGATGGGCTATTTTCGTGGGTGTTGGTTGTTTGTGAGGGTCATCAAACTGTTCGACGATGTCTTCCACCACCAAAGAAACATAGGGCGTCAGACTATCCTTCATGTCCCACCCACCTGCCCAACGATCATTGGACCAAGAGTCACCAATTGGTCTAGTGCTCTGCAAAAGTTGTTTTTTCTTATGTGCTTTGCCCTGATTGATTCTTCTTGGTGTGTAGTGTTGTTTTGAGTTCATACTTGTTCTAGTTAGCTAATGTGAGCTTCTTGTGGTGTTATTTATGATTGGGGGTTGAAGTTGCGACAACGGTCAAGTTTCCAAGAGAAAACTTTTGGCTCCCATTCACCCCTCTAGTTGCCTATTTTGGGCCTTTAATTAATATCAGAGCAGATTAAGGATGATTTCACATTAACCTGTTCTTGATCCACATAGGAGATAATGGATCGAAGTAGTGGTAAATCACCCTCTTTTATAGGACAAACTACACTTGCTAGAAAATATGCATGTTGTGTACCTCTGGAGCATTGTCTAATGGGTCTAGGAGATTTGTGACGATGTGACTTATGTGATACCTGATGTTTGGGCCAATCAAGAACATATTGAGCATCATGATGTAAACCTGAAAGTCGCCTAGAGGGGGGTGGATAGGCAAAACCTGAAAATTATAACTTTACACCCCAACTAGATCCCTTGATTAGTGGTTAGAACAAGATACACAATTATCGGAGTACAAAAACTAAGTCCTTTGCTTGTAAAGAGTATTGCTTTCAAATAATGCGGAATTGATAAATCAATACAACTATTAGGTCTATGAGAATAAAGCAAGAGGGCTTAGATAAGAAGAGCAATAACACAAGTTCTTTCTTGCAGGTGTTGCTTCACTAAATGAGAATTTAACTTGAAGCAACACCAAATAATATTAGCAAAGAGTAGCGCAAGAGAACTTAGAAAAGGAGAGAACAAACAAATCACAAGCAAATAAACATAAGAGACACGGGTGATTTGTTTTACCGAGGTTCGGCTCTCGAGGGACTAGTCCCCGTTGAGGAGTCCACTAAGGACCGGTATTTTTCAACCCTTTCTCTCTCTCTCTCCACCGATCACCAAAGACCGACGAGCTCTTCTTCTTCTCAAGGATCACTTAAGACCCCGCAAGGATCACCACACTCTTTGGTGTCTCTTGCTAGCTTTACAAGCCTCCAAAACTTTGGAGGAAGTTCAATGGGAGTCAAAACTCCACGCACAAATGAACACAAGATGTAGCACACACTTTCTCTCAATGAATCTCACAAGGCACTAGTGCTAAACTCAAACGAGTAGCTCTCTCTTGCTTGCTCTCTCTTTTTTGGCACTTGTGTTGGTTGTAGTGGTCTAAATCTAGTGTATAGGATGGATCAATGAATAGAGGTGGTTGGGAGGGCTTGAATATGTCAACTATATGACTTGGAATGTTGCTTGGGCTCCCACACCTTGAAGTGGCCGGTTGGGGTGGTATTTATAGCCACCATCCAAATTGTAGCCGTTGGAGAAGGCTGCTGGTGATGGGCGCACCGGACAGTCCGGTGCGTCACCGGACAGCGTCCGGTGCGTGGCCATGTCATCCTCCCGTTAGGGCTTGGAGCTGGTCGACCGTTGGAGGCTTTGTCCTCATGCGGCATCGGACAGTCCGGTGCTACACCGTACAGTTCGGTGCCCCTCTGACCTTCTGCTCTGACATCTGAATTGCACTGTTCACTTTGCAGAGTCGACCGTTGCTCGTAGACAGCCGTTGCTCTGTTGGTGTACCGGACAGTCCGGTGGCACACCGGACAGTCCGGTGAATTATAGCGGAGCTGCGCCTGAGAAACCCGAAGCTACAGAGTTCGAAGTGAACGGTCCCTAGTGCACCGGACACTGTCCGGTGGTGCACCGGATAGCCCGGTGCGCCAGACTAGGGCACACTTCGGTTTCCTTTGCTCCTTTGTTTTGAACCCTTTCTTTTAACTTTGTATTGGTTTGTTGTGAACCTTTGACACCTGTGGAACATATATTCTAGAGCAAACTAGTTAGTCCAATTATTTGTGTTGGGCAATTCAACCACCAAAATTATTTAGGAAAAGGTTTGACCCTATTTCCCTTTCAAAACCACAAGGACAGAAATGCTCGTTTCTTTTGTCTTTCACTTTGTTGGTTCGAGTGGGTTTCTCAGCTCAATATCACTCATAAGATATGATCAATCCTTCAGAAATATATGGAGAGATCCTCTCATGTCAAAACTAGACCTTTTGAGATGCATCGATGTGAGTATGAGAACTTTGTCTTGTTGGCTAGAGAGTCTATCAATTTGTTGATTTCTTGTTCGTAGTTTATTATGAAAAAGATGTGAGCAAACAAGCCAAAACTTTGTTTATTTTTATTCTTGTTAGGGTTTCCTTCCTCTAGTATACTGTTGAGATCCATAGATATTTTATGGTTTGTATGTTCTTTCATCTATGTAATGAGACCTTGTAACCAATTCGAACTTGTGGAAATGGAGGCCCTAATATCCTATGTTAATGGTGTCTCAAGGTTGTGTCTTGTTCATTGTGTTTGTAACACCCGGGCTTTAAGGGACAAAGCCGGGTGCATCTCATACATGCGCCAAGAAGACATCATATATAATAACATAGTGTATAGAGATAAATGTCACAATAACATCAGAGTATTATTACATAGTGGAAGTATTATTACAAAATAAAAGATAAATATAAAACGAACTAAGGATCATCCTTGGCACGAAAGTCAACTGGGGAAACGTCACCTAGATTAGATCAAACTCCTCGCTTTGTGGCTCCTCCTGAACCACCTGTTCTTCTCCTGTGGGGGGTGTGAGACAGCAAGGGTGAGCTCACACATGATCATAGCTCAACAAGTTGTGGGGAAACTAGTGGCATGAACTCACCAAAGGTGGGAGTTCATGTGATGTGTAAGGCTAATCAACAACAGGGGTTAAAGCTGAGTGTTGCTTTTAATTAGTTGGTCAAAATTTTATTAGCAGTTACTAAATGTAAGTAAATACCAAACCTTAAATAAAGTAAGAGAGCAAAATTAATAATAATCCCATGCAATGCAAATGACAAATTAAATTTAAGTTCCATAAATTAATCATTGGAGAGTCCTGAGCTGCTCATGACAGCGAGCACGGCTAGTATACCAGTTTTACACGCTGTAGAGGTTGTACCTTGTACCCACAAGTCGTGTATCCCATGTCGCCAGGGTTAGCTAGACCCTTAGACACTACCGAGGTGAATGGCTAGGGATCCACTACGAGGCCTTTACAAAGTTCCACTAGCTTCCGAAAACCCGCTACAGTTTATGGGAAGAGCACTTGCAAGAATCCCCCGTCTGTCCGCCATCACAGCAAAATCAACCCGAGAACCTCCTTGCCCCTTTCGGGTAAGGTAGTCTTCCACTAGCTTTCCTAATTAGTCAACCAAGGGTGTCCCATTAAACCCTTGTGGTGGCACGTGTTTCTCAAGTTAAGCTCTATGTTCCAATTAACATTAATGATCTTGACATGAACATAAATAGAATAATAAAAGAATTGGAACATAGATATAATAAATTATTATCCTAAAACCATATAAAGCAATAGCAAACTACACAAGTGATTCAGGGGTAAACAAGGTAATGAGATAAATAATCTAGGTGACCTATCGGGTCCCATCAAAATTAAACCTATGCATGGTAAATGATTATAAAGAACATTATTGGGTAACAAAAGTGAATCAAGGGCACAACTTGTCTGGCACTTGAGAATCCAGTTATCTGGGTGATTCTTCAAATCCTCGTGACCGCACTGCTAGTCATAGCAATACAAACAAATATGGTATAGACAAAATTAACATCACACCAAACATAAGTACAAACTGAATAATAATGATCTACGCGAAGCTACGAGATCGTGGGATCGAGAACTACTAAGATCGGAGTTATGGTTATAAAGGTATGCTTTTTCCGATGTTTCATGTGCTTAAATAATAAAACTATATTTCATTAATATAAGTTATATGAAAAAATATATAACTATCTTCGCTCAACTTTAATCTAAGTGATTACTTGATTATGGGTTATGTTTTAGTCAAACTATATCTGTAAGATTAGAATATTATATTAATATTAGAGAGGCTAATGCAATGAACATATATTAATCAAACTAGTTTCCTAATTATAAAAGTATGTGATACAACAAAACTGAGGCTATCACCGCGTAGGCATTTTTATTATGAGACTATCGCAACTTGAACGGAGTAATTCGGAGCTAAAACGGATGAGATATGGATTAAACAAGGTTCTAGGTATTTTACTATTAAATTTATACCTAAATAATACTTCCAGGGGCCCTTCTGCTAATTCCAGGGACACAACTGTGAACTATTCTTACGATCGAGGGATGGTGGGTTAGTTTTTTAAGTTCTACAGGGTTTCTTTTGCAATTTGACCACGGCTAAAGGGTATTGGTCGCCTAGAGTCATCCGATCCGGATCCGAGGGCCCAGATTTGCCCCAGCCATCGAGTGAACCAGCAAGCGATGTGGACTGTAGGATTCAATATCAAGGGCCAAGATTTAATGTGTATGCGATCTATTCCCACCCCTGCATCCACGATCCAACGGTCGAGCATCTCTCACCCCGAACCGGTAGCTTTGACCAGATCCACACCGCCCCTCTCAGATCAATCGGTCACTGATTCAACCCAAGACATCTTCTCCCACTAGCCCCAAGCACAGAGGAGCCGCCGCCAGGCTCACACGGTGGAGCACGCGGGTGCGACAGCGATCGGCCAACTCCGATGTAGGGTCTACACGATGCTTATGCTATTGCGAACATAGGTGTAGGGTACTCACCGATAATCGGGTAGCGCAGCCCCCCAATCCACGGCGCGGGGCGGGTCCATGTTGCCCCAATGTCTCCGGCAAGAAATCACCGCTCTTCAGCTAACCAAACCCGCTCGAAGAGACCATGTAATACCCAATTTGTAATAGATAATAAAAGAGGAGGAAAGTTATTTTTTTATGTTTTATGTGTATATTGAATCTACCTATCATCACATGTGACTGATCATGTTCAAAAATGAGTAGAACATTACTAAGACACAAATAAACCATTGCATCATATTGGAGTTTTGTTTGTGCATTTAATCCAATAATAATAAAATGAATAAAAATATAATATAAAATTATATCTCTAAAACTGGTACTTTTATTTGTTCATATGACCTGTGTGAAATCTGCAAATCAAATTTGAATTCAAATATCAGATTTGAAATTAGTAAAGGGAATTCAAATAAAACAAAAATCAAAATGGGAAAGGAACCTAACCTATATGGGCCTGCGGTTTTCCATTCGGCCCACGTGTGCAAACATCTTGCCTCGGCCCATTTAATCGTTGCACCGTGCGCCGACCGGTGGGCCCCCTAGGGCAGCCTCACGACGCATGTGCTGCGCTACTCCGATGCGTGTATGGCATGTGGGCCCCGCTTGCTAGCCATTGTGCCACGCCCGCATCGGCTTCTTTGGCCACCAATCCGTGGGTCCCATCCGTCAGGATCTTCATCCCCCCTCTCTGCGCGCTCTGTGAACAGAATCCCGCGCATGGCGGCGGTACTGCCTCACCGGCCGTGCGAAATCACTGGGAGAATCGGCTCTTGGTTTCCGATCTCGTCCCCGCCACTCGACTATATAACGCATCCTTGATAGCACCGGGCCACCTCGTCGCCATGGCCGGAGAGTGGGCAGAGACCGTGAGAGGGAGAGAGAGACAGGAAGCGCCGCCGCCACCATCGTCACGCTATCTGGGGGCCATTCGGTGTCCAGTGTGGGTATAGGATTGATCGCCGAGTCTTGGGGAAGCTTTCTCCACCACCAATTTGAGGAACGGCCGGGCGGAACTCAAGCAATCGTGCACCAGACCTTGGTGCCTGCGTTCTCCCGTGGGCAGGGCTTTGTGCGGAGTGATTCACGGTGAGTACCTCCTCTGGTGAATTGTTGTTGCCTCCGCTTTGCGTCGTACTACTCAGGCCTGGGAGTGGGGCACGGTGGGTTGGAATCCGGTGCTCCGGCATGCGTCGCCGTGACCTCCGCGTGCGGTCATGGGTTGCCGTGACCTGGTAAATAGCGGAAGGTAGGAGAAGCACTGATAGCCATCGATAGTGAGTGGATGGCGCAGATTAGATCTTAGGTACCCCCCTTCGTGTCGTTAAAGCTGTGACGTTGATCTCTGCGTGTGCGGCCGAGATTAGATCTTAGCTGACCGATTCAATTGGTCAATCTGAGCGCTTGATTTTAGATCCCTCGGTCAATAGCGTTCACCGTTTCACATGGAGCCCGATCTAATCTGGGCTGTCGGATCATGATCGGATGGCTCACTGCGTCCGATACCCCTTCGGATGTGTAGTTATTCAAAAGAGCCCCCGTCTTCAGTTTAAATCAACCCGCCGTCCACCCTGACTGTACTCAGAGTCTTAGGAATTTTTACGCGCCAGCCCCTGCACTTTCCAGAAAATGGTGCCCAGTCCAGAGTATTATAAAACAGAGAAAATAATTTATAAATGGATTTTTAATAGATAAAATAAATGCTAGAACTTGTTTAAATCATAGAAAATCCATTTTTAGTCCAAATTAATCCATTCCACTTTCTAAAATTTTGTAATTTTATTCTCTACCACCTAGAGCCTCTGTTTTGTCATGAAAACAATTAGAAATTTAATCTCTCACTTAATCCATTTTAAACACATAAAACCTTTGGAAATTCATAACTTAAAATCTACAACTCCAAAATTAATGATTCTTGTTCCTATGATCTTATTTTAATATGTAGATTATTAATATATATATTTAGTTCTTATGTTTGGTGTGATGTTAATTTTGCCTATACCATGTATGTCTCTATTGTTGCGTTTAGCGGTGAGGTCACGAGTCACCTGAGGATCATCCTGGTACCTGGAATCTCAAGTCCCAGGCAAGTTGTGCCCTTGATCACTTCTTTTTACCCACTCATGTTCTAATTAATCATAATGATCTGCATAGGTTAATTTTGATGGGACCCAGTAGGTTACCCTAGTTTGACTATCTTTATACCTTGTTCACCACTGAATCTTTGGGTAGTACTTGCTATCGCTTTATGTGGTTTTGGGTATAGAGATACACATTACTATTCATGATTATACTTTTATTGTCAGTTGTTATTTACTGTTCATGTTAAGATCATTATGTTAATTGGAACATGGAGAACCACCCGGGAAAACAGTGCTACCACAAGGGAGGAATGGGACCCCTTGGCTGATTAATTAGGAAAGCTAGTGGAAGACTACCTTACCCGAAAGGGGCAAGGGCAGTAGGGGAGTGGTCAGTGTAGGGAGGCCCTCGGGAGGATTTTGCTGCGATGGCGGTCCTGCAAGGGATTCCTGCATTGGAACTTCCTATAAACTGTAGCGGGTTTTCGGAAGCTAGTGGAACTTTGTAAAGGCCTCGTAGTGGATCCCTAGCCATTCACCTCGGTAGTGTCTAAGGGCCTTGCAAACCCTGGCGACATGGGATACACGACTTGTGGGTAAAGATGCGCAACCTCTGCAGAGTGTAAAACTGGTATACTAGCCGTGCTCACGGTCATGAGCAGCTCGGACACTCACATGATTAAATTATGGAACTTAAACTCAATTTGTCATATGCATTGCATCGCAGGTGAAGTTGTTACTTTTGTTCTACTATTTGAATTGGGCTGGTATTTACTTATACTTAGTAACTGCTAATAAAATTTTGACCAACTTTAAAAGCAATGCTCAGCTCTAACCATCTTCTTTGGTAAGCCTTACACTTCACGTGAGCTCCCACCTTTGGCGAGTTCATGCACATTATTCCCCACAACTTGTTGAGCGATGAACGTATGTGAGCTCACTCTTGCTGTCTCACACCCCCACAGGTCAAGAACAGGTACCACAGGATGAGGCGCTTGGAGGATGCTGCAATGTGTTCGTGAGAGGTCTAGGCCGTCGTCTCCCAGTCAACTTTGGGTTGCTGGACCGTTGTCTCCTTATAATGTAATTATTTATTTTGTATAGAACTCCTGTTATATATAAAGATGTGACATTCGATCCTGTGCCATGATTCATCATATGTGTGAGACTTGGTCCCAGCACACCTGGTGATTATGTTCGCGCCTGGGTTTTGGACCCCTAAAATCCGGGTGTGACAGAAGTGGTATCAGAGGAATGTTGTCTGTAGGACGAAACCTAGATAGAACTGGACAACCATTGTCTACTTACCTTTGCCACTCTGATTCTTTCTAAACTCTTCTTAATCTATTCTCATCTATTTCCGCTTTACTCTGATTATTCTTACCTTTTTCCTTCTAAAGACTAATGGGGATTTCACACTTTGAAATCCTGTGCCTAAAGTGACTTTAGGAATAGGAGACCTAATCCTAGGAACAAAAACAAAACTATTTTTATAAGTGTCTATGTATTTGAATGTTTGTTCTTATGATATCTGTCTGATTTGGATCTTTGATTGAGTGTGATGAGTTGTGGAGTAATGTCCACAATTACATCTGCATATACGTATAGGCATAAATAGAATTCATAAGAAAACTACGCAACTTAGATTATCCTCCATTAAAATGTATCTATCTCATAGAGATCCCTCTAATTTTTTTTTAAAAAAAAACTCTCCCACATCTTATTAGATTCATCATATCTTATAAGATTCTCTCTTATCATACTAGATCCACCTCATCTTAAAAGATTCTATCTTACACTCATAGATCCATCTTATCTTAAAAGAATACTCATCTTATCTTGAAAAGATCTTATGTCACCCTAATAGATCTAACTGACCTCAAAAGATTCTACCTTATCCTTATGGATTTATCTTGTTCTAATTAGCATACCTATCCCACTCTACAGTAACAACCATGACCTAGCCTAAAATAAATAGATCTTATCTAGTTATACCAATCTGATCTAGACCCCACCTAATCTAACATGATTTAATCCAAATTGAGTTACTTAAACAAGTTAGTTAATATTGGTAACATAGATGGGTACTGAACCTAAATTGGTGTCCTAGACCAACTCGTCTGTGGAACCACCACAACCTAGCCTATGTTATAGGTTGCCCAACCCATTTATCCCAAAAGCAAAGTAAACCTTGTTGGGCCTACCCAGCCCAAGCACCCGACAACTATCTTAACCATATGTCCATAACACGGATGGAAACTCTAAGGATGAAGGCCAAAGAAGACCAACCATGTTAAAGGAGGATAAGCATCAACTCAAGTATTCAAAGATCAAGTTGAGTCGCCAGAAGAATCAAGGTCCAGAGGTTAGGATGAAGTCTTTCCTTATTATACCCTTGCAACAACCTCTACTTGCCATAACCGTACCACAACTAACCTAATAAATGGCTAGACATACAATATTCATATTTTCCAAATCATCTACTAACTATTATGTAAAGACTTGAACAAAACTCTGATTCCCGAAACCAAATGAGAAACTAAAATTCTAGACCAAACCTATTTTATCCTTTTTTTTCTTACAAATCTCGAGGACGAGATTATTTTTAAGGGGGGTAGGATTTGTAATACCCAATTTGTAATAGATAATAAAAGAGGAGGAAAGTTATTTTTTTTTATGTTTTATGTGTATATTGAATCTACCTATCATCACATGTGACTGATCATGTTCAAAAATGAGTAGAACATTACTAAGACACAAATAAACCATTGCATCATATTGGAGTTTTGTTTGTGCATTTAATCCAATAATAATAAAATGAATAAAAATATAATATAAAATTATATCTCTAAAACTGGTACTTTTATTTGTTCATATGACCTGTGTGAAATCTGCAAATCAAATTTGAATTCAAATATCAGATTTGAAATTAGTAAAGGGAATTCAAATAAAACAAAAATCAAAATGGGAAAGGAACCTAACCTATATGGGCCTGCGGTTTTCCATTCGGCCCACGTGTGCAAACATCTTGCCTCGGCCCATTTAATCGTTGCACCGTGCGCCGACCGGTGGGCCCCCTAGGGCAGCCTCACGACGCATGTGCTGCGCTACTCCGATGCGTGTATGGCATGTGGGCCCCGCTTGCTAGCCATTGTGCCGCGCCCGCATCGGCTTCTTTGGCCACCAATCCGTGGGTCCCATCCGTCAGGATCTTCATCCCCCCTCTCTGCGCGCTCCGTGAACAGAATCCCGCGCATGGCGGCGGTACTGCCTCACCGGCCGTGCGAAATCACTGGGAGAATCGGCTCTCGGTTTCCGATCTCGTCCCCGCCACTCGACTATATAACGCATCCTTGATAGCACCGGGCCACCTCGTCGCCATGGCCGGAGAGTGGGCAGAGACCGTGAGAGGGAGAGAGAGACAGGAAGCGCCGCCGCCACCATCGTCACGCTATCTGGGGGCCATTCGGTGTCCAGTGTGGGTATAGGATTGATCGCCGAGTCTTGGGGAAGCTTTCTCCACCACCAATTTGAGGAACGGCCGGGCGGAACTCAAGCAATCGTGCACCAGACCTTGGTGCCTGCGTTCTCCCATGGGCAGGGCTTTGTGCGGAGTGATTCACGGTGAGTACCTCCTCTGGTGAATTGTTGTTGCCTCCGCTTTGCGTCGTACTACTCAGGCCTGGGAGTGGGGCACGGTGGGTTGGAATCCGGTGCTCCGGCATGCGTCGCCGTGACCTCCGCGTGCGGTCATGGGTTGCCGTGACCTGGTAAATAGCGGAAGGTAGGAGAAGCACTAATAGCCGTCGATAGTGAGTGGATGGCGCAGATTAGATCTTAGGTACCCCCCTTCGTGTCGTTAAAGCTGTGACGTTGATCTCTGCGTGTGCGGCCGAGATTAGATCTTAGCTGACCGATTCAATTGGTCAATCTGAGCGCTTGATTTTAGATCCCTCGGTCAATAGCGTTCACCGTTTCACATGGAGCCCGATCTAATCTGGGCTATCGGATCATGATCGGATGGCTCACTGCGTCCGATACCCCTTCGGATGTGTAGTTATTCAAAAGAGCCCCCGTCTTCAGTTTAAATCAACCCGCCGTCCACCCTGACTGTACTCAGAGTCTTAGGAATTTTTACGCGCCAGCCCCTGCACTTTCCAGAAAATGGTGCCCAGTCCAGAGTATTATAAAACAGAGAAAATAATTTATAAATGGATTTTTAATAGATAAAATAAATGCTAGAACTTGTTTAAATCATAGAAAATCCATTTTTAGTCCAAATTAATCCATTCCACTTTCTAAAATTTTGTAATTTTATTCTCTACCACCTAGAGCCTCTGTTTTGTCATGAAAACAATTAGAAATTTAATCTCTCACTTAATCCATTTTAAACACATAAAACCTTTGGAAATTCATAACTTAAAATCTACAACTCCAAAATTAATGATTCTTGTTCCTATGATCTTATTTTAATATGTAGATTATTAATATATATATTTAGTTCTTATGTTTGGTGTGATGTTAATTTTGCCTATACCATGTATGTCTCTATTGTTGCGTTTAGCGGTGAGGTCACGAGTCACCTGAGGATCATCCTGGTACCTGGAATCTCAAGTCCCAGGCAAGTTGTGCCCTTGATCACTTCTTTTTACCCACTCATGTTCTAATTAATCATAATGATCTGCATAGGTTAATTTTGATGGGACCTAGTAGGTTACCCTAGTTTGACTATCTTTATACCTTGTTCACCACTGAATCTTTGGGTAGTACTTGCTATCGCTTTATGTGGTTTTGGGTATAGAGATACACATTACTATTCATGATTATACTTTTATTGTCAGTTGTTATTTACTGTTCATGTTAAGATCATTATGTTAATTGGAACATGGAGAACCACCCGGGAAAACAGTGCTACCACAAGGGAGGAATGGGACCCCTTGGCTGATTAATTAGGAAAGCTAGTGGAAGACTACCTTACCCGAAAGGGGCAAGGGCAGTAGGGGAGTGGTCAGTGTAGGGAGGCCCTCGGGAGGATTTTGCTGCGATGGCGGTCCTGCAAGGGATTCCTGCATTGGAACTTCCTATAAACTGTAGCGGATTTTCGGAAGCTAGTGGAACTTTGTAAAGGCCTCGTAGTGGATCCCTAGCCATTCACCTCGGTAGTGTCTAAGGGCCTTGCAAACCCTGGCGACATGGGATACACGACTTGTGGGTAAAGATGCGCAACCTCTGCAGAGTGTAAAACTGGTATACTAGCCGTGCTCACGGTCATGAGCAGCTCGGACACTCACATGATTAAATTATGGAACTTAAACTCAATTTGTCATATGCATTGCATCGCAGGTGAAGTTGTTACTTTTGTTCTACTATTTGAATTGGGCTGGTATTTACTTATACTTAGTAACTGCTAATAAAATTTTGACCAACTTTAAAAGCAATGCTCAGCTCTAACCATCTTCTTTGGTAAGCCTTACACTTCACGTGAGCTCCCACCTTTGGCGAGTTCATGCACATTATTCCCCACAACTTGTTGAGCGATGAACGTATGTGAGCTCACTCTTGCTGTCTCACACCCCCACAGGTCAAGAACAGGTACCACAGGATGAGGCGCTTGGAGGATGCTGCAATGTGTTCGTGAGAGGTCTAGGCCGTCGTCTCCCAGTCAACTTTGGGTTGCTGGACCGTTGTCTCCTTATAATGTAATTATTTATTTTGTATAGAACTCCTGTTATATATAAAGATGTGACATTCGATCCTGTGCCATGATTCATCATATGTGTGAGACTTGGTCCCAGCACACCTGGTGATTATGTTCGCGCCCGGGTTTTGGACCCCTAAAATCCGGGTGTGACAGACCACCCACACCATCCTCATGCACTAGAGATCATCCAGCGCCTAACCCTAGCCCCAAAGCGCCCGCATAGCACCATGACCGATGCGGCAGTCGTTCATACCGCGACGGTGGCGCTCACCTCCCTGATGGTGTGCACAGTGTTCTGCCAGCCTAGGTTCATAGGGTGAGGAAAGAGGAAGGTAGCCAGGTTATATATAGGGCCAAGGAGTCGCGTCGGGGCGGTGGAGTTGTTACGCCGGTAGAGATCGCGTAGGATCTCAACAACCTGCGCGCGACTTCAGCGGAGAAGACAGGACTGACAACGGGGACTAGCCTGTCATCAGCAGCCGGTGCGACTGATCAGTGGCTCCACCCGCCAGTGACTCCCGGCATAAGAAAAAGAAAAGAACGGGGCGCTAGTGGGCCGGTGGGGTGCTTTTCAGCCCTATTGGCAAAATGAAGGCGCGGGGATGAGCAGAGCTGGGCCGCCAGTAAGGGCTTTAGGCCCGAGAGCCAGGGAGGAGTTCTTCTCTCTTTTTTTATTCTATTTCTTTTCCTTTTATTTTTGAATATCTATTTTGAATCCAAATTTTTCTGTGAACTTTGTACCTAGATCCAAATGTACAAATTGAACAAACATGTTATGGAAGGATTTTATCTATTTTCTTTTCTTTTTTTACTCTAATTTGCAAATTAGGGTTAAATTCCCAAATTTGGATATTAATATATTTCTTTTTTTATTACTTTTATATTGTCACACAGTGCACACCAAAATAAAGTCCAGCATGATGCATAATTTAGTGGCATATCTCTACTACTATTAAGATGCTACTGTAGGCGTCCACATATTAATTTGGTGCACGGTTCTGCCCACCAAGCGCCCCCTCTGCTCGCCGCCATCAACGCAACGCCGAGCGCCATCAACGCCGAGCCTGCGATCCGGGGCCCTAGCAGCGCGGCCGCCATCAACGCAAGAGATCCTCGATCTGCCATCTACGCTCCCCGCCATCAACGCTCCTCGATCTCTGCTCCCCGCCATCAACGCGGCCACCCCGCTCACCTTCCATCGACGGGGCCACCCCGCTCACCTTCCATTGATGGGGCCGCCCCACCCACCGCCATCCCTGCTCCCCGCCATCAAATCAACGCCGATGGTGGTAGCCCGGATGGTGCGGCCGCCCCGCTCACCTTCCGTCGACAGGCGCTAAACCCAGATCCCCTTCCACCGATCTCGTGCTCACCTTCCATGTTCGCGGCCGTCCCGCTCCCCTTCCGTGCTCATTCTCACGCCCCGATCTATCGATGGAAGTGCTGATGGTCCGTGGCCGCCGACGCAATCAACGCTATGGTGGATGGCAGGATCGGCTTGAGGTCGACGCGGGATTTGGACAAGGCGCTGCTGCGTTGGGAGCACAACCAGAAACTAGCGGAAGCGTCGTCATCAGCAATTCAGCATCGGCGCCACTGCTGTCCGCCGCATGGGTGCTCGGTACGCTCCCCGACCGCGTCCGCCTCGCCACCATCCCCAACGTCATCCCCTCCGAGAGGGTCCGCGGCGCCGACTTCGCAGGCTTCGTCGAGGTCGTGCATATCAAGATGGTGGCGCCCGTCGAGTGACTGCTGGACCGACTGTCCCTAGAGCGGAAGTCGGACGCCATTGTGGCCGACACCTTCCTGGCTTGGGGCATTGGGGTTGGATCTGCGCGGGGGATACCGATGTGCTCGCTGTGGACGCAACTGGCCACGTTCTTCTTGGCGCTCTGGCACCTAGGCCGATGGCCGCCAGTGGATGGTCAAGCCGTCCGCCTTGCCACCATCCCCAACGTCATCCCCTCTGAGAGGGTCCACGGCGCTGACTTCTCAGGCTTCGTAGAGGTCGTGCATATCAAGATGGTGGCGCCCGTCGAGCGGCTGCTGGACCAGCTGTCCTGGAGCGGAAGCCGGACGCCATCGTGGTCGACACCTTCCTGGCTTGGGGCATTGGGGTTGGATTTGCGCGGGGGATACCAGTGTGCTCGCTGTGGACGCAACCGGCCACGTTCATCTTGGCGCTCTGGCACCTGGACCGATGGCCGCCGGTGGATGGCCAGGTCGTCCGCCTCGCCACCATCCCCAACGTCATCCCCTCCGAGAGGGTCCGCGGCACCGACTTCGCAGGCTTCGTCGAGGCCGTGCATATCAAGATGGTGGCGCCCGTCGAGCAGCCGTTGGACTGGTTGCCCCTGGAGCAGAAGCCGGACGCCATCGTGTCTGACACCTTCCTGGCTTGGGGCATTGGGGTTGGATCTGCGCGGGGGATACCGGTGTGCTCGCTGTGGACGCAACCGGCCACGTTCTTCTTAGCGCTCTGGCACCTGGACCGATGGCCGACAGTGGATGGTCAGGCTGTATGTTTCTTTGGGGAAAATACTGCTTTTGCTTGCAGCTCATGGGCAATAAAGAAATGCATGTCCTCATAAATCATGAATGGTAATTAACCACAGATTTCTTGATGTTAAACATGATGACCATGTTTTTTTCACTTCCTGTAATCTTGCTCTTTGTAGGTGGATCAAGTGCATCATGCCTTAGGGGAAGCCCCTTGGAGGCTTGGACAAGCCTCGGCGGGCGCGGCACGCTCTTCTTTGTTCATCATGGACACTGAGGCTACGCCAATGGATTCGAGAAGGTCAAGCACCGGAAACCAATGGCGAAGGTAGTGCTTGGTGTATAGTAGGGGCGAAACAAGAGCGCATTATGAATAAAGAAAATCAATAGATTATTTTCGGTTCTATTTTCTGTTATTATCGTTCGATAGTTTGTTGCATTTGATTTTAACCATGTTTGTACTTATCTGCGATAAATTAATTGTTATAGTTAACCAAATTACCTAATGTTTTCATGATTATCGTTGCCTCCTGATTACAGGACAAGCTTGCAAATAACATCACTACACAGCAGGGGAAGACGTTGAAAGATGCTTGGGGTGACGTGTTCTGGAGCCTAGGTTACTTCCCAGATTATTGAAAGCACACACTTTGTTTTCTTATCTGCATAGACAACTAGAGTAATTATCTTAAAGTTTCTGTATCGCCCAAAAGAAAATTTCAATCATCACTTTAATTCAGACCTTAGTTTTGCAACAATAGGCACATAAACTTTGCTTTCTCATATATGCTCATAATTATTTGTGTAGCTTTACATGTGGTCTCATGATTTCCATATATAGATTCCATGAGATGTCAATATTACTGATGAATTATTTATTTTAGCCCCCAATACTCTGCTCATATGCTCCAAATGTTGACCTTTTTCTGTGATAGAACTCTTTCTTATGTTGATCAATTATTGTACCACTTTGGTTTTGAACTCCATATCATACAGAGGTGGAGCATGCTTGTGGAATGGGAACATTGCAAATGGGCGAATATGAATCAAATGTTTCTAATGGGAACGACACCTTCAGCATTAGGGAGCCACTTGGTGTTTGCGCTGGGACATGCCCATTTAATTTTCCTGCTATGATTCCGCTATGGGTATGCCTAAACTAACCTTTTCTTCCCAGTCAGTTTGTTTGTAATAGAAGCCTTGGCACCAATGGTCATTTGAACTATGTGACAGTTATACCATTGCATTCTTACTTCAACATGACCTGTGCTGTTTTCATGAGCATAATATTCTAGACACTTTCATTATTTCTGCTGCTATTTTCCATTGAAAATTTTCAGCTAGGGAGAATATATTTGGTCACTTTGAATGATTCTTATTTCCAATGGTCAACATATTTCTATAGCAGTTACGTGTGGCAACATTAGCATCTACAATACCAAATAAATGCACTTGACATGTGGGTGGCTTTAAATATTGTGGGCTCTTTTCTAATAACATGGCCTACACTTGCTTATGACCACTCTTGCTTTTCTATTTGTTTTTTTCTACCTAATAAATTTCACTTAATTTGCTTTTCCACATTTGAGTATGATTTCATCTGTTTTCTAGCTAATATAAACTGTAGAAGTTTATTATCCATTTCATCTGTTTCTATAGCTTGAAGCTAGCATGAGGAAGCTGAATAATGAATATATTATCCAGGTCATAAAATAGTGACAGTATAATGGGGTCGATGTTAATATATGTATTGTTGTTTTTATGTGATCGTTGTATGCTAATATTTTATCACACATCAATATTTTATTTTATATTTGGACCAATAGACATGAGTTCATGATTTTCTATTTATACTATTTTAGTATAAATAAGACACACCTTTTTTATTTAGTAGATTCTGCACACCTTTTTATTTGAGACATTCTGCACTTAATTTCATTTTCCTATTTCCTGATTCTATATTAATGTTTTTATTTTGAAGAGTATAGACATCAAAGAAGCTGATATTTTACTTGTTCAATTGTGCAGAACCCACCCAACTGGCAGAAAATTCTTACATACTTCCATGGGTCTGAACTTTAGAACTACTTCACATGCATATTGGGAGATAACCTGAAGGTCATGTTTTTGCACTTCGGTTTCTCTGTTTGTACTTCATGCAGAGTGTGTTAGCATGTAGTCTGTAATTGCTAGAACGTGATTTCTTGTTGACTGCCACTATGCTCTGGCTTTTTCATATGCTCTCTTTAGTCTTGCCTGTTTGCTATCCCTACAACATGTGCAATGATTTACATATTTTTATAATGTTTGTATTACATCTAAAGTTGCAAGCAATAGATGATTACAACACTATAAAGATAAGAATGGTTGTCGCTTCATAAATTTGACCAGTCATACATATTTGCACTAAGACTGTTACTAATGGATCTACTTGCTAGAATAGAAAGGGAGACAACCATTGTTGCAACTACTTCACCCTCTTTGATCAAGTTATCTTTCTCTAGATGATCTTAAATTATTTTTTGTAACCTTCCATCTCAAATTATTTTCTGCAAAGTTTCTACGTACATAGTTTTTTTTTGCTTTTGCTTTGTACCCAGAAAAGTCAAAAGACTTATACTTTGAAATAAAGGAAGGAGAATAATATTTTATTCTTAAAAGTACTTGCCTTGCAAACTGAATGAACCATGTTTCTTCGCTTCAAAATGAGTGCAAATTGAAGTAACTCCACCAGGTCATTTCCTTAGCGCTGACGTGAGCTACAATGCCTGCTGTAATGTTGCTTGTGTTTGGTGTTTCTTGTGATGCCCACGAGCTGTATTATAGCCTTAGGTGGTGCTTTGGCTAACATTATAGAGTTCCAGAAAATTGCAGAGGTGGTAGGTGATTGGTACTTCGAAAGAGGAGCTGCCGTGGAGATTGACCGCGCCTATCCCTGTGATTCAACTTGTTGCAACTTTATACCAATTGATAAGGTTAGTTGCTTCCGTGAAAAGAGGTTAACTGTTTTGGCAAAATAAATCTACTGGTTAGTAACACTTCAACCAAAAATGGAACTGAAAAAAAATCATCATTTGACATAGGAACTGAGGATTTATTAGGAGTTCGGCAGACGATTATACTCAACTAGGAGTTCCCTGTATCTACCAAATCCTGCATCTATATTGGGTTATTAGCAAATGGTTTCTCTTAAAAGGACTTGGAACATTTTTTTGTTAGGTTTGCTTGGAAATGCTGAGCTTTGCTAATTACCCTGGAGACGCTGATAGCAAAATTGTTCGAGAAGTTTGGGCTAGACTCCTTGATCAGGCACTTACTAAAGGGGGTGTTGCAGAAGCTTGTTCTGTTGTGAAAAGAGTAGGCTCGAAACTTGATCCTGCAGATGGAGCTTGTTTACCTTTAGATATCATATGCCTTCACCTTGAGAAGGCTGCAGTGGTAATGTGTATTTTCTGTACTTTCCGTACATGCATACTTGAGACTACCTGTGAGAGCATTCCACTTTGGTACTCATTATCCTGCTCTTATCTACAGGATAGATTAAGTTCAGGAGAAGAATTAGTTGGTGATGATGATGTTGCAAGAGCTCTTCTTGGTGCCTGTAAAGGTCTTCCTGGACCTGTACTTGTTGTGTATGACCACCTGTTATCGAACGGTGCAATCATACCCTCACTAAATCTGAAGTTGCGCCTGCTGCGATCAGTTCTAGCAATCCTCCGTGAGTGGGGGATATCTGTCATTGCACACAGGCTAGGCACCACAAGTGCTGGGGCTTCATTCTTTCTTGATGGAACATTCTCATTGAACCAAACAGGGACTGCGAATCAAGGTGCTCGAGATAAAATAATTAGTTTGGCGAATAGGTAAGTCTATACATTAATGACACCTATGTTTATGATTCTCTTTTATCTGGACTATTTCATACAAATGTATTTTTATCAATTGTTTGAACGTTGTTAATTTCTTAAAAAACCATTGCATTATTCCACTACTTGTCTGTTAAATTCTTAAAAAAATCATTGTATTATTCCACTACTTGACCTGCTTTTATTTTGTTACGTGAACCATGCTACCACTTCATACATCACCAGACCATTCTCTTACATTGTATTACAACTTCAGGTACATGACTGAGGTGAGGCGATTAAACCTTCCATAGAACCAAACGGAGAATGTCTACCGTGGTTTCCATGAACTTGAGGAGAAATTACTATCTTCTTATTAGGCAATTTGCAGTCATTACTGCATGAGCTGCTTGCCCATAGGAGCCCAATGCCAATGTGCAGCTTCCAGATTGAACTCTACATTTTTTCTTGCAAACTCATGAAACCATTTTTCATTTTCATTCTTTAGTACTTAGGCTTTAGGTTAGTTTACTTGGTAGCTGAAGTTTAGGCTGCGCTTGGGGCCTTTGTCAAACCGTGCCCTAGGGCGTGGCAAACAAACTGGTCATGTTTTGGCAGAGATGTGCTGCAATATATGTACATCAACCAATCATGCCCACAACTATATTCTACTTCAAACTGAAAACTAACTAATGCAAAAGCAATCAGCTATATTCTACTTCAAGCTTGAGAGATGCACATACATAGAACATAGTACAAGTATAACACACAATGGCTCAATTTAACTGGTTTCAAAGATGGTCATTACATCGAGAACCTTTTGTTTTGTGGCATTGTCATTAGAGATTCATCCGTATCAATGTTTCATACAAATTTTGTACTTTCGTCGCAACACACGGGCACATACATATAACAATATAACACACATACGAACATAAGTTATCGTGTTATTATACAGTTCCGTTGCAACGCACGGGTACTCAACTAGTCATTTATTAATTATCTATTTTTAAATATGGTGTTCACATGTGATGGTAAATAGATACAACCCACACATATAAATAAAGGAAATATTTTTTTCTCCTTTTATATTCTCCCTTACAAATTGGGTATTACAAACCCTACCCCCTTAAAAATAATCTCGTCCTCGAGATTTAAGAAGATCTAGGGAAAAGATGGGAAAAATCTATGCGAAGCTCTTCTTCTCTTTCCCAAGTAGCTTAATCTTCTCCATGATGGCTCCATTGCACTTTACACATCTTTATAACCTTATTTCTTGTAACTCGAGCCAAGGTGTCAAGAATCTTGTTAGGGTACTCCGTGTAAATCGGACCACCCTGAACACTGAGCTCTTCCATTGGTAACTGTTCCTTAGGAACACGGAGACACTTCTTAAGTTGAGACACATTGAATACATTATGCACATCCGATAGACTAGCAGGTAGCTCGAGTTGGTAGGCCATCTCTCCAACTCGCCTAAAAACTCTGAATGGTCCAATAAAGCGAGGGGACAATTTGCCCTTGACTTTGAATCTCCTCATTCCATGAAGTGGTGACATCTTGAGGTACACATGATCACCTTCCTCAAATTCTAGTGGTCTTCTTCTATTATCAGCGTAGCTCTTTTACCTGGTCTGAGCTACCCTCAAATTCTCCCTGATTATACAGGCTTGTTCTTCTGCCTCTTGAATAAGTTCAGGTCCAAAGAATTGTCTTCCTCTAGTCTGGTCCAAAAATAGAGGAGTCCTACATTTCCTATCATATAGAGTCTCGAACGGTGACATCTTCAGACTAGCCTGGTAACTATTATTATATGAGAACTCAGCATAAGGTAGACTCTTGTCCCAACTACTACCATGCTGAAGGGCACAAGCTCTCAACATGTCTTCCAATACTTGATTAGTCCTTTCAGTCTGAGGTAGGCTGAACTAAAATTCAACTTCGCATCCATATTCTCATGAAAACTTTTCCAAAATCCGAGGGTAAACTGTGATCCTCTATCCAAAATGATCTTCTTCGGTACACCGTGTAGAGACACAATCCGAGCCATATATATCTCTGCCAATTGAGAAACCTTATAAGTAGTCTTGACCGGAATGAAATGAGCCACTTTGGCCAGTCTATCCACAATCACCCATATAGACTCATATCCTTTCGGGGTGTGAGGCAATCCAGTAAATAAATACATACCAATCTCTTCCCACTTCCACTCGGGTATCTTAAGCGGGTGCAATAGTCCAGCTGGCCTCTGGTGTTCAACCTTAACTCTTTGGCATACATCGCACATAGCCACATGTGCAGCCACATCTCTCTTCAATCCATACCACCAATACTTCTGCTTCAAATCCTGATACATCTTGGTACTACCAGGATGAATAGAATAATCCGAGCCATGGGCCTCCCTTAAAATAGTCTCACGAAGGCTTTCAATATCAGGAACACATATCCTGTCCTTGAACCATACGGTGCCTTGCTCATCCTCTGTGAATTCTGGACCTCGACCTTCAGTAATCAGATCCTTAGTCTCTTGTATTTTAGCATCACCAATTTGTCCTTTGTGGATTTCTTGCTCCAAAGTATATTCCACATCAATAGTAACTCCTTCAGTGTGAGCAACTATCCCCAGGTTAAGTCTCCTAAAATCCTCAACAATCTCATCAGGTAGCTAGGCAACAACAGCTGAATGAACATGCTCCTTTCGACTCAAGGCATCTGCAACCAAATTTTCCTTGCCTGGGTGATAGTGAATCTCCAAATCATAATCCTTAATAAGCTCCAACCAACGGCGTTGCCTAAGGTTGAGATCCTTCTGAGTGAATATATACTTCAAACTCTTATGATCCGTATACACTTGACACTTGGTTCCCATAATATAATGTCTCCAAATCTTAAGCGCGTGCACAACGGCTGCCAGTTCTAAGTCATGAGTGGGGTAGTTCAATTCATGTTTCCGTAACTGACGAGACGCATAGGCAATCACATGTCCTTCTTGCATGAGCACACATCCCAAGCCTTGGCCACATGCATCACAATAAATGTCAAATCCCTTCTGTAGGTCTGGCATAACCAACACTGATGGTGACATCAATCTCTTCTTTAATTGATCAAAACTATCTTGGCACTTCTCGTCCCACTTAAACTATCTTCCCTTCTCCAGAAGCGAGGTCATAGGCTTGGCAATCTTAGAAAATCCTTCAATAAATCTCCGATAATATCTTGCAAGTCCCAAGAAACTCCGAATCTCCGTAACTATAGTGGGTACACTCCACTCCATTATCTCCTTGACCTTAACAGGATCCACTGATATTCTGCCATTAGAAATGATGTGTCCAAGGAATGGCACCTCACCAATACAAAACTCGCAATTGCTAAACTTGGCATAGAGTTGATTATCTCGTAGCTTCTGTAGCACCAATCTCAGATGTTCTTCATGATCACTTTCACTCTTAGAATAGATAAGAATATCGTCGATGAACACTATGACGAATCTATCCAAATACTCCATAAACACCTTATTCATCAAATTCATAAAATACGCTGGCGCATTAGTTAGTCCAAATGACATAACGGTGAACTCATATAATCCATATCGAGTCGAGAAAGTTGTCTTGGGAATATCCGATGGCCTAATCCTCATCTGATGGTATCCCGATCGGAGATCAATCTTTGAGAATACTCTAGCACCTCTCATCTGATCAAACAAATCCTCAATACGGGGTAACAGATACTTGTTCTTCACAGTAACATCATTAAGGGACCTATAATCCTCGCACATCCCTTGTGATCCTTCTTTCTTCTGTCCAAATAGAACTAGCGCTCCACAAGGTGAATAATTCGAACGAATGTACCCAGCCTCTTGTAACTCTGTTAACTGCTTCTTAAGTTCTTTTAACTCCTCTACGGACATCCTGTATGGCCGTTTAGAAATAGGGGCAGTTCCAGGTAGAAGGTCAATGACAAACTCAACTTCCCTATCAGGTGGCATCCCTGGCAACTCCTCTAGAAAGACATCCAGAAAATCTCTAACCACACGGATGTTGTCACCAACAAACTCCTCAGGTATAAAGAACATCGCACGTTTGGATGAGGTGGTTACTGCAATTTGAACTTGAAACTTTTTTTCTTCTTTGGAACTGGTGAGTTCTACAGTTCCCTTAGCACAGTGTATATACTGCCTTTGCCTTTCTTAACCATGACATACCAAGGATCACGTCTATAGTGCTCTCTTCTAACACTATAGGGGTAGCCCATCTGGGTTAGAAACACAGGGTAAGAAAGGAAGAATTGTAGACAAGACGAGTAATTACGAGGAATATTACTGCGGGGGATTTATTAGTTAAGTAGATTAGTGTGTCACCTACTAAAGCTAATACATTACCTTATGGTGGTACATGCTAAGATGCCCAACTATAATGTTTCAATCAATCAAAGAAGCAAATCAAGCATTTATCATCAGAACAATCAACCAACATTTTTTAATAGAGAAAATAGTTTTAGTTTTTTTTGTCTTAGGTCTCCTATCTCTTAAAAGTTCATAAATGTAGGATTCCAAGGTATGAAATCCATCTTGTCTTAGAACAGAAAAGATAAGAGTAATCAGAGTATGACAGCAAAAGGTGAGACAGGATCAAGATAAGATAAGTATAGAATGACTCAGAGTAAGGTAAGTAGGTAAGGGTTTTGTCCATTTCTATCTAGGTTTCGTCCTACAGTCAACATTTCCTCTGATACCACTTCTGTAACACTCGGGCTTTAAGGGACAAAGCCGGGTGCATCTCATACATGCGCCAAGAAGACAACATATATAATAACAGAGTGTATAGAGATAAATGTCACAATAACATCAGAGTATTATTACATGGCGGAAGTCTTATTACAAAATAAAAGATAAATATAAAACGAACTAAGGATCATCCTAGGCGCAAAAGTCAACTGGGGAAACGTCACCTAGATCAGATCAAACTCCTTGCTTTGTGGCTCCTCCTGAACCACCTGTTCTTCTCCTGTGGGGGGGTGTGACACAGCAAGGGTGAGCTCACACATGATCATAGCTCAACAAGTTGTGGGGAAACCAGTGGCATGAACTCACCAAAGGTGGGAGTTCATGTGATGTGTAAGGCTAATCAACAACAGGGGTTAAAGATGAGCATTGCTTTTAATTAGTTGGTCAAAATTTTATTAGTAGTTACTAAATGTAAGTAAATACCAAACCTTAAATAAAGTAAGAGAACAAAATTAATAATAGTCCCATGTAATGCAAATGACAAATTAAATTTAAGTTCCATAAATTAATCATCAGAGAGTCCTGAGCTGCTCATGACCGCGAGCATGGCTAGTATACCAGTTTTACACTCTGTAGAGGTTGTACCCTGTACCCACAAGTCGTGTATTCCATGTCGCCAGGGTTAGCTAGACCCTTAGACACTACCAAGGTGAATGGCTAGGGATCCACTACGAGGCCTTTACAAAGTTCCACTAGCTTCCGAAAACCCGCTATAGTTTATGGGAAGAGCACTTGCAAGAATCCCCCGTCTGACAGCCATCGCAGCAAAATCAACCCGAGAACCTCCGTGCATGCAATCCCCTACTGCCCTTGCCCCTTTCGGGTAAGATAGTCTTCCACTAGCTTTCTTAATTAGTCAGCCAATGGCGTCCCATTAAACCCTTGTGGTGGCACGTGTTTCTCAAGTTAAGCTATATGTTCCAATTAACATTAATGATCTTGACATGAACATAAATAGAATAACAAAAGAATTGGAACATAGATATAATAAATGATTATCCCAAAACCATATAAAGCAATAGCAAACTACCTAAGTGATTCAGGGGTAAACAAGGTAATGAGATAAACAATCTAGGTGACCTATCAGGTCCCATCAAAATTAAACCTATGCATGGTAAATGATTATAAAGAACATTATTGGGTAACAAAAGTGAATCAAGGGCACAACTTGCCTGGCACTTGAGATTCCAGTTACCAGGGTGATTCTTCAAATCCTCATGACCGCACTGCTAGTCGTAGCAATTCAAACAAACATGGTGTAGACAAAATTAACATCACACCAAACATAAGTACAAACTAAATAATAATGATCTACGCGAAGCTACGAGATCGTGGGATCGAGAACTACTAAGATCGGAGTTATGGTTATAAAGGTATGCTTTTTCCGATGTTTCATGTGCTTAAATAATAAAACTATATTTCATTAATATAAGTTATATGAGAAAATATATAACTATCTTCGCTCAACTTTAATCTAAGTGATTACTCGATTATGGGTTATGTTTTAGTCAAACTATATCTGTAAGATTAGAATATTATATTAATATTAGAGAGGCTAATGCAATGAACATATATTAATCAAACTAGTTTCCTAATTATAAAAGTATGTGATACAACAAAACTGAGGCTATCACCGTGTAGGCATTTTTATTATGAGACTATCGCAACTTGAACGGAGTAATTCGGAGCTAAAACGGATGAGATATGGATTAAACAAGGTTCTAGGTATTTTACTATTAAATTTATACCTAAATAATACTTCCAGGGCCCTTCTGCTAATTCCAGGGACACAACTGTGAAAAATTCTTACGATCAAGGGATGGCGGGTTAGTTTTTTAAGTTCTATAGGGTTTCTTTTGCAATTTGACCATGCCTAAAGGGTATTGGTCACCTAGAGTCATCCGAACCGGATCCGAGGGCCCAGATTTGCCCCAGCCATTGAGTGAACCAGCAAGCGATGTGGACTGTAGGATTCAATATCAAGGGCCAAGATTTAATGTGTATGCGATCTATTCCCACCCCTGCATCCATGATCCAACGGTCGAGCATCTCTCACCCCGAACCGGTAGCTTTGACTAGATCCACATCGTCCCTCTCATATCAATCGGTCACTGATTCAACCCAAGACATCTTCTCCCACCATCCCCGAGCACAGAGGCGCCGCTGCCAGGCTCACACGGTGGAGCACGTGGGTGCGACGGCGATCAGCCAACTCCGAGCGACAAAACCAAATTGGATAGGTCTACACGATGCTTATGCTATTGCGAACACAGGTGTAGGATACTCACCCGTAATCGGGTAGCGCAGCCCCCCAATCCACGGCGCGAGGCGGGTCCATGTTGCCCCAATGTCTCCGGCGAGAACTCACCGCTCTTCGGCTAACCAAACCCGCCTGAAGAGACCACCCACACCATCCTCACGCACTAGAGATCATCCAGCGCCTAACCCTAGCCCCAAAGCGCCCGCATAGCTCCACGACCGATGCGGCGGTCGTTCATACCGCGACGGTGGCGCTCACCTCCCTGATGGTGTGCACGGTGTCCTGCTAGTCTGGGTTCATAGGGTGAGGAAAGAGGAAGGCGACCAGGTTATATATAGGGCCAAGGAGTCGCGTCAGGGCGGTGGAGTTGTTACGCCGGTAGAGATCGCGTAGGATCTCAACAATCTGCGCGCGACTTCAGCGGAGAAGACAGGACTGACAACAGGGACCGGCCTGTCATCAGCATCCGATGCGACTGATCAGTGGCTCCACCCGCCCGTGACTCCCGGCATAAGAAAAAGAAAAGAACGAGGCGCTAGTGGGCCGGTGGGGTGCTTTTCAGCCCTATTGGCAAAATGAAGGCGCGGGGATGAGCAGAGCTAGGCCGCCAGCAAGGGCTTTAGGCCCGAGAGCCAGGGAGGAGTTCTTCTCTCTTTTTTTATTCTATTTCTTTTTCCTTTTATTTTTGAATATCTATTTTGAATCCAAATTTTTTTGTGAACTTTGTACCTAGATCCGAATGTACAAATTGAACAAACATGTTATCGAAGGATTTTATCTATTTTCTTTTCTTTTTTTACTCTAATTTGCAAATTAGGGTTAAATTCCCAAATTTGGATATTAATATATTTCTTTTTTTATTACTTTTATATTGTCACAAAATGCACACCAAAATAAAGTCCAGCATGATGCATAATTTAGTGGCATATCAGTTATTAATTATCTATTTTTAAATATGGTGTTCACATGTGATGGTAAATAGATACAACCCACACATATAAATAAAGGAAATATTTTTTTCTCCTTTTATATTCTCCCTTACAAATTGGGTATTACAGTGTTCCACATTGTTATTTCCTCTTCTAGTCTCTTGTTCTTTATTTTTTCATGAGATGTTTTGAATCTAAGTTTTAGGGGAAGTTTATGATTGGATCCACTTGAGAAAGGACACCTAAGGATCAATTCTATGGATGATCTTGTCCATCTCTTTATGTGCTCAAAGACCTTATCAATATTTTGTTCTTGAGAAAACCATTGTTCTTCTATTTGATTCTCAAATCCCTAGTGCTATGAGAATTTGAAAACATCTAGCTCCAATCTAGGTTTTGGTGATTAATGACAACACTACAATATTATGACCAATGTGTGTTTTATAGAGACAATATAAGTTGGGTCATAATTACGGTGATAGATTTGGGTGTATATTGATTTCATGCCCTATCAATTCTATTCATGTTTTATCTTCAAAGGATGAGAGAGAAAGTTATGGATTAACTAGTTCTAAGTATCAATGGAGTTGTTGGACACAAATATAATGATAGGATTTTTTCTTTTTCTTTGTCCATATTATAAAGTGGCCATGGATGAGTAGCTTGTCCTAGGTAAGTCTAGTGATAAGTGGTGATGCATACTTGTGAAATCTAGTACTAGGTATCTCTATGGAATCCCAAGATAAGTTTTAGATCAAAACCATCTTAGACAGTGTTTGATATAAATGAGTTGGTGGTGCTACAAGTGCATCGAACATGTCTAGTGTGCATCTGTGGGGGATAGATATCCCCCGGGTCCACTAAAAGAGTAAAGGACCTCACGAAAGGCCCAAGGGCCCAATAAATCATAAGGTCATTCTTTCGTGGGCCTGGGGAGAAACAACCAGCAAAACAGGACGACATGAGGCCGGATTGGTGTAAGCCCGGACGGCCCACAGCATCGAGCGAATGACCGCAACAGAGATCCGACTCTCCCGCGCTGGAGCCTCCATGCAACGAAGCCATGCGAGGATAAGTCGGCGAGGGTTACGTAGGGATAATCTCAAGAGGTTCACTATCTTTTAGCTACTTGTTGTTATCTTATCCACGTGTACTGCCCCACGGTCGAGTATATAAGGCCTAGGGGGCACCCCTTCAGAACGATCGACCCTTTACTTAGCCACCCGCATCAACTCTCTGTATTCTCAATCCAGAGAGCTCTCTTGTAACCACATTCACCAAGCAAACTTACCAGGACATAGGGTGTTACGCACTTCCAAGCGGCCCGAACCTGTAAACCTTGTCCACTGTCCCTCGTGCGATCTGCACGAACCATTTTGCTACAGTTGTCGACACCGTCCTACTCTTAAAACACCTTGAGGGGCAACCCCGGGTGTGCGGTCGGACCCAAAACACCGACAGCTGGCGCGCCAGGTAGGGGGTGTGTTGACAATCCAAGCTAGCTCAATGGCCGTCACCCTCTACAGCAAGATCACCCTGCGCCCCGGATCCGTGTTCTGCTTCGGAACAATCTCATTTGTAGCAGATGAAGAGGGAATTCTGCACCGTATCGTGGATCCGCCGGAAAAGAAGTCTCCCCCAACGAACTCCGAAAATACCGGAGAAGCTCAACCTCCAACTCTCCGGATGAGGATCGTCTCCGGAAAGCCGGGGGCCGAGGGCTCGCTGACCCGGAGAACTCCACTGCCTACTTTTCCGGCGAAAGGGTGGACACGGATCGCAAGGAAGAAGGTCACCACAACAGCAGCACCCTTCTACCCCGACGTCCTCTTCATCAGGAGAGCGGAGTCGCCTATCGTCTCCGACGACGAGCCGACTGTACCCGGGGAGGAACCGCCTCAACGAGAGTCCCGTCGACGGAGGAACCGGCGCAGGAACGTTCGACGACATCATGCCGCCGGGGAGCGGAATCCGGAACAGCCTGTCTCGCGAGACAAGGTCTCGGAGGTAGGAGAGACCCCGGAAGAACGCGTCTTCAGAGAACGAAGGAACTCCCGACGACGTGATCACCGACGAGCTCAGGAACAGGCTGAACAAGATACAAGGCAGCGTCGGGAGAATCCATTCTTCGGGCGCAACCTGAACCCCGACTTCGCCCGAGCTATGAACACGCCGAGCGAAGTCGGAGGGGTACTGGCTCGGATAGCTGAGGGACTTCCTCGGACTCCTGACGCCGATGGCTACCGACGACTGCTCACCCAGGCGGCCAACCATCTTCTACCGCTTGCTCACCCGCCGAACGATCTACGACACGCCATCAACAGTCGTCGAGACGCACGAAGCTCCATCAATGCTTCACGCGAGCGGCGGCATGAGAACGAGATTCGCCGTCGGGAGGAGTATGACAGGGATCACGGCATCCCGACCCAGAGCCAAGCTACCAGAACTGAGTCAGCAACGGCCTCAACTAGCGGAACCACCCGGGGACGGTCGAGGAACCACAATCACAACTCCCCTCCCCGGGACAGACATCGTCCCCGACGACAGGAGGACACATGCGGAGTGTCCGCTCTTACTCCGCGCCTTAGGGCCATCCAATGGCCTCCCAATTTCAAGGTATCCAATGTTGACAAATATGAACCTAAGCAGGATCCATGGGGTTGGCTAGCCGTCTACACCACCGCTGCTCGAGCTGCTGGGGCGTCCGAAGACGTGATGACCGCGTACTTACCCATTGTCCTTGGGCAAGCCGCGCTGCAATGGCTGCGACATCTACCCCGACACTGCATCGACGTCTGGGGCGACTTCAGTCGACGCTTCACCGCCAACTTCCAGTCCCTCTCCGACAAGCCGGCACAACCGTGGGACCTCAAATCCATCAAGCGCCGGGGAGACGAGACTCTCCGGTCGTACCTCAAAAGGTTCCAGACCATGAGAAATCGTATCCCCGAGGTCACGGAGGCGGCCGTGATCGAGGACTTCTACAGAGGCTCCAATGACTCGGTTTTCGTCCGAGCCATACTACAGAAGGCACCGACTACCTCCGAGGAGCTGTTCCGGGAAGCCGACCTCTACATCACCGCCGACGAGCGAACCCAGGACCTCATCGGAGGAGCAAGGCCCGCACCGGCAGCACCACGACGCGACACGAACCAGCAACCCGACAAACGATGGGAGAAGAGGCCTCGCGAAGAAGTGCACGCCGCCGGACCCCCTGCCTCTCGTGCCCGAGGAGGACCTCGTGGAGGCGAACGCACGTTGGACGACATCCTCGACGCCCAGTGCCCGTACCACAAGGACATGCGTCACACTCTTCGTAACTGCCGAGACTTCAAGCATTCCGTCGGACACGGCCGACCCTTCCAACCTCTACCTCCTCCTCCACCGAGGGGAAGACCGGATGAACCACGACAACCCCATCAGCAGGAGGAGGGAGGAGGAGGAGCTTTCCCACGCGTTGATAGGGAGGTCAACGTCATCTTCGGCGGACACGGGTCGTAGGAAAGCAGAAGACAGCAAAAGCTCAACGATCGCCAGATACTGATGGTGGCCACCAGCCCTCCCGCCCCATACCGGTGGTCAGAGCACCCGATCACCTTCACTCGGGCAGATCAATGGCTCAACTTCGACCATCCGGGCAAATACCCGCTTCTCGTCGATCCGGTGATCCGAGAGAGCCGGGTGAAGAAGGTGTTAGTGGACGGGGGGAGCAGCATCAACGTCACCTTCCCCCGGACACTCCAAGGCTTGGGAGTTCACCTCAAAGAGCTCCACGAGTCGGACACTCCTTTCTTCGGCATCGTGCCGACGGAAGGGGAATACCCGCTGGGCCACATCTACATGTCAGTCACCTTCGGAACTCCGGAGAATTACAGAACCGAGTTCCTGAGGTTTGAAGTGGCGAACTTCGACTGCGGGTACAACGCGATCATCGGGAGGCCGGGATTGGCCAAGTTCATGGCCATTCCGCATTACACATACATGATACTGAAGATGCCAGGACCGCAAGGGATCATAACCGTGCGCGCCGACTTCCAAGGCGTCGCAGAGTGTTTCCGAGTGGCTATCCAAGCAGCCCTCACCGCCAAGCCGTCGACGGCTCCCTCCACACTGGCGAACTCTAAGCCTGAGGAGGACCATGCAGTACCGGCAAGCGAAGCTCAGACCGCGACCTCTATGCAGCCGACTGAAGAAACCAAGAGAATCAACCTGGGGTTCACTGATGAGCGCAAGACAGCTATCATCAGCTCCAGCTTGGATGACAAATAGGAAAGCGCGCTCGTCCGGTTTCTGCAAGATAACCGAGATGTATTCGCATGGCAACCTGCGGATATGCCGGGAGTCCCAAGAGAACTGGCCGAGCACAAATTGAAGGTTTATCCCCAGGCAAGGCTGATTCGGCAAAAATTACGTCGTTTCACGCCTGACAAGAGAGAAGCCATTCGCACTGAGCTAGCTCGCTTGGTTGCAGCTGGATTCATTAGAGAAGTGTTACATCCCGAGTGGTTAGCCAACCCCGTTCTTGTACTCAAAAAGAATAAAGTGGATTGGCGCATGTGTGTTGATTATACTGATCTCAACAGACACTGTCCGAAGGATCCTTTCGGGCTCCCGAGGGTAGATCAGGTGGCGGACTCCACCGCTGGATGTTCTATGTTGTCTTTCCTGGATTGCTATTCTGGATATCATCAGATTAGTCTGGCAAAGGAAGATGAAGAAAAAACGGCATTCATTACTCCGTTTGGTGCTTTCTGTTATACCTCCATGCCGTTTGGCCTCAAAAACGCTGGAGCAACTTACCAGAGAGCCATTCAAACATGCTTAGCCGATCACTGGGGCAAGCGTGTGGAAGCCTACGTGGATGATGTGGTAATCAAAACACAGGACTCAAAAGACTTCATCGAAGATTTGCAACTGGTTTTCAACAGTCTGAGGCGGTATAGATGGAAGCTTAATCCCGAAAAATGTGTCTTCGGGGTACCAGCCGGAAAGTTGCTCGGGTTTATTGTCAGCCACCGGGGAATTGAGGCTAATCCAGATAAGATTGAAGCTATCATGAAGATGGAAGCACCTCGATCGCAGAAGAAGGTTCAACGACTTACTGGATGTATGGCAGCTCTAAGCAGATTTATATCCAGGCTGGGAGAAAAAGGTCTGCCATTTTACAAGTTACTCAAAAAGGTGGATAAGTTTCAATGGACTTCAGAAGCGCAAGAAGCTCTAGATGCTCTGAAAAAATTCTTGACAACACCACCAGTACTGAAACCACCTCGGCGAGCCACGTCAACTCAACCAGCTGAAGATTTGCTACTGTACATCTCTTGCACGACTCACGTGGTAAGCACCGCGTTAGTAGTCGAGCGAGTAGAAGAAGGACATGCCTATCCAGTACAACATCCTGTCTACTTCATTAGTGAAGTCCTAGGCCCCTCGAAGAAAAAGTACCCTCAAGTTCAGAAGCTATTGTACGCAGTACTTCTAACTGCCCGCAAGCTGCGTCACTACTTTGACGACCACAAAGTTATAGTAGTTACAAGTTTTCCAATAGGGGATATTCTTCACAACAAGGAAGCCATCAGTCGAATAGCCAAGTGGGCTTGTGAGCTGGGATCTCATGACATCGAGTTCCGACCTCGCACTGCCATCAAAACTCAAGCACTGGTTGACTTCGTATCGGAGTGGACTGAACAACAAGTACCAGACAACCCGGAGACTGCAGAAGTATGGCGAATGTATTTTGATGGCTCACTGAAGCTGCAGGGAGCAGGAGCAGGGATTCTCTTCACTGCGCCTGGAGGCGAACACCTCAAGTACGCCCTCTAGTTTCTATTCCCAGCCTCCAACAATGCAGCCGAGTATGAAGCTTTGATCCATGGATTGAACATTGCCATATCGTTGGGCGTCAAAAGATTAATGGTATACGGAGACTCTCTGGTAGTCATCAGCCAGATAAACAAGGAGTGGGATTGCTCAAGCGATTCAATGGGAAAATACTGCACTGCCGTCCGAAAGCTGGAAGATAAATTCGAGGGTCTGGAATTTCATCATATAGAAAGAGATCGGAACACAGCAGCTGATGTACTGTCCAAACTAGGGTCCGGTCGAACTCAGGTCCCACCCGGGGTTTTCGTGCAAGAAATTCTGCGGCCAAGTATCTCAATGGATCAGACAGAAGAATGCAACATCATAGATCAACCCGAGTCAGACCCTGATGACTGGAGGAGGCCGATCATTAAGTATATAAAGAATGAAGAGGAACCAGACGACAAAAATTTGGCAGAGCGCATTGCAAGACAGTCGGCTCACTATACACTTATTGGGGAGACATTATACAGAAGGGGTGCATCAGGCGTCTTCATGAAGTGCATTCTCCCATCCACTGGGAAACAACTTCTGGAGGAAGTCCATGCTGGGCAATGTGGAATACATGCAGCCTCCAGAACACTAGTCGGGAAGGTCTTCAGATCAGGATTTTATTGGCCAACAGCAAAGAACGATGCAGCCGAGTTAGTTCGAAGGTGCGAAGCCTGCCAACACTTGTCAAGGCAACAACACATGCCGGCACAGCAACTGCAGACCATACCAGTAACTTGGCCTTTCGCATGGTGGGGACTGGATATGATTGGACCTTTCAAGAAAGCTCAAGGGGGATACACTCATGTATTGGTAGCAATTGACAAGTTCACTAAATGGATAGAATAAAAGCCCATTGCCTCTTTAACCTCTGCTAAGGCCGTGGAATTCATACAAGACATAATATTCAGATTCGGGATACCAAACAGCATCATAACTGATTTAGGATCCAACTTCACAAGTTCAGAATTCTTTGACTTCTGCGAGCAAAAGAGCATTCAGATCAAGTATGCATCTGTAGCCCATCCAAGAGCCAACGGACAAGTTGAGCGAGCCAACGGGATGATATTGGATGCACTCAGGAAAAAGATCTTCGATAAGAATGAAAAATTCGCAGGAAAGTGGATAAGGGAATTACCCTATGTTGTTTGGAGCCTAAGAACCCAACCTAGCCGAGCTTTGCATGGAAACACTCCTTTCTTCATGGTCTATGGGTCGGAGGCAGTGCTACCTGCTGATCTCAAGTTTGGGGCGCCAAGGCTGATCTTTGAAAACATAGCAGAAGCTGAGACCACCAGGCTGGAGGACATAGATATACTTGAGGAAGAACGGTTAAACGCAGTGATCCAATCAGCAAGGTACCAGCAGACTCTAAGGCGCTATCACGACAAGGCTGTGCGACAACGATTCTTCTCAGTAGGAGATCTCGTCCTCCGCCGAATTCTAACGGGGGAGGGACGACACAAGTTATCACCCTTATGGGAAGGACCCTTCGTGGTAGCAGAAGTCACTCGGCCCGGATCGTATCGCCTCACTCAGATGGATGGCACAGAAGTTGGGAACTCCTGGAACATAGAACACCTCAGAAAATTTTATCCCTAGCTGTACCTCAAAACTGCTGGGATGATGATGACTCTGTAAAGTGGAAATATGTCATCAATAAAAAAGAGGTTTCAAGGATACTCAATTCATTTACGATTGACTTGCATTCTTACTCAACTCAGGGTGACCACTATGCCCTGCTAACAGAGCAATCGACTTAAGTCGGCAACGACTTAAGGCGGTGCAACATGCTCACGCTTACTTAACTCAGGGTGACCACTATGCCCTGCTAACGGAGCAATCGACTTAAGTCGGCAACGACTTAAGGCGGTGCAACATGCTCACGCTTACTTAACTCAGGGTGACCACTATGCCCTGCTAACGGAGCAATCGACTTAAGTCGGCAACGACTTAAGGCGGTGCAACATGCTCACGCTTATTTAACTCAGGGTGACCACTATGCCCTACAAGCGGAGCGATCGACTTAAGTTGGCAACAACTTAAGATCGGTGCAACATGCTCGCACCTATATAATTCAGGGGATGACTTCCATATCCCGCAAACAAATTTCATAATCATCATGCGTCATTACTGCCAACCCATTAGCTAATAAATTCTGATACAATGAGAGAGTAATTATGTCATTCGAATGATAAACTGATGTCCTCTAACAAATACTCGATCATGCTAACCGCGCGCTTGGAGCACGCAAAATGTTTTTCTATTTTACAATGTCTTTCTCAGGAGCGACTGACGAAGAAGGGCGACTCGAGGAATCAGGGGCGGCGTTCACGTCAGCCCTTATGTCTTCAGGAACAACCACGCCGGGTCTCCTCATCAAGATTCGTCCCGCCCGAATAGCCTTGTCCAGGGCTTTGTCGCGTTGGGCCTTGAGAGTAACAGAAGTTTCTTCAGCAGCCTTAGCAGCCAGTCGAGCGCTCTCTAACTCCTGGACAATGGATTTTTTGGAAGCTCGGAGTCCTTTGATAGTAGCATCCTTCGCTGATATCAACTGCTTAAGCCGGGTTACCTCATCCATGGATTCCTGCAGCTTACAACGTTGGAGGTCTAATTCTTCCATGATGAAGCGATGACTTCTCTCCAGGATAGTTAGCGAATTGCTAGAATCACGATACAACCTGTCAAGATTGTCACGAGAAGCAGCAAGGATACGCTTTTCTTCCTGCGAGCAAAAGTCAGCTCCTTCAAAAACCAAGCATGTAACAGGAGCACAGCAAGGCAAGGCACAGTTTTGTATGATACCTTTTCAGAATCAAGCTGAGAATGAAGGGAAGAATTCAGGGCATTGGCGTCGTCTAAAGCAGCAGAAACTTGACCCAGTTCAATTTGGCCCAGAGAGTACTTCTCCTCAAAGTCAGTGCACCGCTGAGCCAATCCAGCCAGATCTTGGGAGTGTTTTTCCTCAAGAAGTGAAATCTGCCGAGTCACTCCTAGCGAGAGATAATCAAACAAAATGGGGTCAGAAAGTAAGGCAGTCCACAGCGAAGGCAGAGAGAAGTAAAAAAGCACTAACCAGCATTGGTTGCCTCTAATTCAGAAATGCGACGTTGAAGCGACACTGGGTTCCAACGTGCAAGAGATGAAGCTACCTCTGGGGTGGAAGCACCCTGAAGCCTCAGCTGGCCGGCCATTCCATCCACCAAAGCCTGATGAGGAAAACAGACAAGTGTGACGATAGCAGCTCAGGCAATATAAAAGTCAAATTAAAATACATCACAGTACCTGAAGGTTGGAGAAGAACGAAGGGATCCCCAAATCAGGAGAAATCAGTTGATAAGCAGATGTAAAACCACCACCCGGAGCAGTTTGCAACGAATCAGCGGAGATCAATTCAGTACCTTCAGCAGAGCCCAACACTCGGTCAGCAGGGGCGCTGCCCTCTAAAGCGATTCCCTGATCCAAATTCTAGGGTTACCACCATACAGCCAGAGTGTGGAGGAGACCCCGCGTGAACGTCCATGGAGGTACAGGAAGGAGACCCTGCTCGGGCATCCTCGGGGGCTGGGTCATAGTTGGCACTGCCCATTTGAGCCGGATCATCCCCGGCAGTACCCTCGGGGGCTGGGCAGTGGCTCACACTCTCCACCCGAGCTAAGTCATCCCTGGTGGCACCCTCGGGGGCTGGGCATATGACAGCACCACTCTTGAGGTCCAAGCTCTCTGCGATAACCACTTCTAAGATTGATGGGCCCTCATCTACCTCCAAAGGACCAGGACGATTCAAATCAGTCTCCCGGCCCTCAAGATCGTGCTCTAAGGTCGACGAGGCACGGGATGACCTAAACCCAGCATCGGGCATGTCAGCACAAGCATCCATTGCACCATCATCCACTGGCTCCAATAACAAGTCTTCTGGGACCATATCCTCAAGAGTTTGATCAAAGTTGGCCAGAGACAATTCTTGTAGACCAATGAGGGCAGACAAAGCAGGAGAGGGAACTCCACTACTTTCACCACTGGCGATGAATTGCCGGCTGTTCTTTCGAGTCAAAGGAACCTCATTCTCCTCCCCCTCGTCATCTACAACGACAACACAAGCAGCACACCCATTGGGATCCGCAACAGGTGGAGCATCCACATTAGGATCGGTAGCAGTTTGGGTACACCCATTGGGGTTAGTTTCATTAAGTCCAGTCGCAGGCATAACTTCAACAGCAGGAACTGAGGTACCAGCGTCTTCATTAAAACTGGATACTCGCCGGACGCGTCTTCTTTTCTTCTTTTGCTCGTCAGCAGAAGGCAAAGGCTGATTGGTTCGGCTAAGGCGCCTCGGGCGAGTACTGACAGGTTTCTGAACATCCGAAGTTGTATCAACCTCTGGGAGGGGCACTACTGCTATTGTACCAGCAGGAGCAGCGTCGGAGGAATCCTCAGTTAGCAGATCAAGCATGGCATTTATATCTGCATCACTATGGTTCAGGGGCACCTCAAAATGGACTTGTCGTTCGTCATCAGGAATCTCCCCAAGCGAGGCAACCAAAGCACTGACTTCTTCATTAGAGGGTCGCATTCTAAGGCCCAAATTGCCATCAGACGCAGGTGGATTTGACACGAAAAGAGTGAATACTTTGGCAGGAGGCAAATTCCAGGCCGAGTACGCCACCGGAGCACCAACATTGGACACCTTACCCCTGAGAATCATTTCCAGTCGGCTCACCAAGTCTGCAGAAGGGATTTTCCTGTTGGTAACCCGAGTTGAGTCGGCTAGCCCTCGATATAGATAAGCTGGGTATACCCTATCTTTCAGTGGTTGAATGTTCTTGAAAACGAAGTCAGCGACCACAGCTTCAGCAGTTAGACCTCTCTCTTTCAGCAGTCCAACTTCAGCTAGCAATGCACCCGCTTCAGCTACCTCCTCATCTGTGGGAGACTCGGTCCAGCTTGGGGTGCGAACGTCTGGCTGCCTTCCCGACCGGGAAGGGAGAGAATTTCCATAATTATCGACTATGAACCACTCTAGACGCCATCCCTTAATACTATCTTTAAGGGGAATCTCAAGGTATTCAGTCTTCCGTCCACGGCGCATCTCCAAACTGGCACCTCCGACCAACTGATGTTGTCCCCCGGCCATCCCAGGGCGACAATGATACAGGTATTTCCATAAGCCGAAATGCGGCAGCACGCCAAGAAAGGCTTCGCATAAGTGAACAAAGATGGAGATTTGCAGAATTGAGTTAGGGTTCAAATGGGTCAGGTTAATGTGGTAGAAATCAAGGAGACCGCGGAAAAAAGGAGAGATGGGAAGGCCAAGGCCGTGGAGAAGAAAAGGAGCGTAAACTACAAACTCGTGGGTATCCTCTGTCGGGACAGTAGTCCCGTGGCAAATCCGCCAAGAACAGAGTTCCCGCGGAGGCAGAACCCCGATGGACACGAGGTGGAGGAGTTCAGCTTCGGAAATGATGGACATGTGGTTACCTGCAAAAGGCAACTGGCTATTGGGATCGATTGGAGGAATCACCGCAGCGGACGAGCTCACGGTTTTCCTCTTGGGCGCCATCTCGATTCTACCAGCGAGCAGAGTGGAGGCGAGCAGCAGAGAGGATTCGGAAGCGGGAATGCAAGAACTAGGGCACGGAAAGCAAAGGCGGCTAAAAGCGCAGCTCTTATGGGATATTCTCGAGCCAGATACCGTTTCAAAAAGTGCCCAGTCATCACCCGGCGGCTATTTCCAAAACCAGCGTGCTACATGGTCACCCGGCAGTTATCCCCAGAACATCAATGCGCCACCTCATCACTCGGCCACCATCCTCAAAGTGGCTCGGGCGGCCTGCCGTCACTCGGCGTTGCTTCTAAAACGCTGATTTCGTATTCAGTTGCTCGGCATTACCTCTAAAATGCCGACGCCGACCTCCCGTCACTCGGCGTTGTTTCTAAAACGCTGATTTCGTATTCAGTTGCCCGGCATTACCTCTAAAATGCCGACACCGACCTGCCGTCACTCGGCGTTACTTCTAAAACGCTGATTTCGTATTCAGTTGCTCGGCATTACCTCTAAAATGCCGACGCCGACCTCCCGTCACTCGGCGTTGCTTCTAAAACGCTGATTTCGTATTCAGTTGCTCGGCATTACCTCTAAAATGCCGACGCCGACCTCCCGTCACTCGGCATTGTTTCTAAAACGCTGATTTCGTATTCAGTTGCCCGGCATTACCTCTAAAATGCCGACACCGACCTGCCGTCACTCGGCGTTACTTCTAAAACGCTGATTTCGTATTCAGTTGCTCGGCATTACCTCTAAAATGCCGACGCCGACCTCCCGTCACTCAACGCAATCTTCAGTTACTCGGCAGTTACTTCTACAAGCCGCCGGCGCCACCCGCAAAGTTACTCGGCAACCATTTCAGAAAACATCAGTTCAATGCTTGAGTATTTCGCTTACTCTTTCAAAGGAACTACACTCACAAGCAAACAGGAAAGTCATCAAAGAGAAGCCAAACGTCATTCTTTCATTCAAAGGGAAGTTAATAAACTTACAAATCAACTCTTCGCGAGTTGATACTCCCCTACTATTACTACATTACATTACTACTACTACACTACGCTATACTACTCTACATTACTACTACATTATTCTAACTATACTATACTATACTAATATCTAAGAAGACCAGTGGCGTCTAGCCACTGGCCCTGCCCCTGCTGCCGCCGCCGTCACCATTCCTGCCGCCGTCGCCGCTGCCCCTGCCGCTGCCGCTGCCGTCGCCGTCGCCACCGTCGTCGTCGTCGCCGTCGTCGTTGTCGTCGTCCTCGTCCTCGCCGCCGCCGTCCGAGTCCTCCTCATCCGAGGAGTACTCCGACTCATCCGAACCCTCGAGCCCGGAGCGCTCGACGGCCCGGATGTATGTCCAGACTTCTGCGGCTATCCCCTGGGAGTCGTCCGAGTCATCGGACGACGCCGGGGGAGAGACGGGAGCCGGAGATCCCTCGGACTCGGAGGAGAACTCCTCCTCCGAGTATTCCGAGTCACCGAAATCCTCCGACGGAGGAGTCGGTTCGCGCTTGCGCTTGTTGCTCTTGCCCATGGCGGAAGCAGACAGGAGAGAAGAGAAGGAAGCAGTAAAAAACAGCGAAGAGGTGTGAAAAAACCAGAGGGGCAACAACGTTATTTATAGAAGAGAAAGGCAACCGCTCACCTCCAACCGTGGTCACTGAACAGTCGCAAAGCATTCAATAAGCACTTCCACCCGTCTGGAGACACGTCAGGCGGCTGACGCCGTTTCATGCAACACTACACCCATTGGGACTCCAGTCAATAGCGCAAAGGATATGATTACACTCGCCGTCCCATCACATTACTACTCAGAAGCAGCCGGCTAAAACACTCAGCGTACCAAGCCGTCCCTCGCCCACACCCATTGGGGGGGGACGCCCAGGAATTATCAGTATATTTTTTCAAAATGGTCACATCTGTGCAGAGCACGCAGTGAATGCCTCAAGACAAAAATGAGATATCAGCGAGAGTTAGAGGGAAGCCAAATATAGCCAGTAGAGTGCAAAATATGGTCGACAGACACGACTTGAAGACTAGACAGAGAACGTCCATCAAATGTCCAATCAGTCACAGGGCAAATAAATTACACTACCTAGCAAGATACGGATGGATTGCGAACTAGGCTGCAAAAGACAAAATACATGCTGACCTCTGAAGCATAATATTGATGACATAGCGCGGATGACATCATGCCAACTTTTTTACAGGCAGAAAGGATAATCTTCAGCAAAAGGACATAAAAAGAAGACCTTCGAGTGAATTATTCTCAAAAATCCACTCGAAGCTCGGGGGCTACACCCATTGGGTGCACCTCCGGTGCACCCCATGGATTATCATTCCAAATCGAGATAGAGCCGACTTCTAAAGCGTGGGACTAGATTAAAGAAGCCAACCCTCAACCAAAATGAAGGAACACAAATGGAAATAATCCATACTGGAGACCTTCGAGTAGATTATTTTCTAAAATCTACTCGAAGCTCGGGGGCTACACCCATTGGGTGCACCTCTGGTGCACTCAATGAAGTTCAGAATCCTACAAATTGGAATGCCAACCTCTAAGGCACAGACACGAAACTAGGCTTTGGTCAACGAGTGATCGGAGCAGGAGAAGACAACAGGAAGCCATCTTTCTTCAAATCACCCGCAAGCTGGACCTGGGATCTTCGGGTTAATTACCTCTAAATTAACCCAAAGATCGGGGGCTTGTGGGGGATAGATATCCCCCGGGTCCACTAAAAGAGTAAAGGACCTCACGAAAGGCCCAAGGGCCCAATAAATCGTAAGGTCATTCTTTCGTGGGCCTGGGGAGAAACAACCAGCAAAACAGGACGACATGAGGCCGGATTGGTGTAAGCCCGGACGGCCCACAGCATCGAGCGAATGATCGCAACAGAGATCCGACTCTCCCGCGCTGGAGCCTCCATGCAACGAAGCCATGCGAGGATAAGTCGGCGAGGGTTACGTAGGGATAATCTCAAGAGGTTCACTATCTTTTAGCTACTTGTTGTTATCTTATCCACGTGTACTGCCCCACGGTCGAGTATATAAGGCCTAGGGGGCACCCCTTCAGAACGATCGACCCTTTACTTAGCCACCCGCATCAACTCTCTGTATTCTCAATCCAGAGAGCTCTCTTGTAACCACATTCACCAAGCAAACTCACCAGGACGTAGGGTGTTACGCACTTCCAAGCGGCCCGAACCTGTAAACCTTGTCCACTGTCCCTCGTGCGATCTGCATGAACCATTTTGCTACAGTTGTCGACACCGTCCTACTCTTAAAACACCTTGAGGGGCAACCCCGGGTGTGCCGTCGGACCCAAAACACCGACAGCATCAGATATGGTGCACTGGATAGGTCACCTACAAATGACTATAGACTAGTGTGAGAGATAGTATACTCACTAGACGTGTTCGATGATGCACCGAGCATGATTGTCAGATAGGGTACTCAAAGAGGTTTTCAACTATGCATTTTGAGGCGTTACACTCACCAGACATGTACCGTTTATGGAGTGTCCCCATCCTTAGGGACTCAAATGTGATACAAATATTAGTCCCAAGAGGCTAGTATACACATTTGTATATATCATATGGTTCTAGATCTTCTTAAACGATATAAACCTATACAAGTGGCGATCAATTTTAAGAGTTGATCCACAACTCAAGACAGTATTATCAGAGTGGGACTCGAGTAGTCCAATATACGTAGCACGGTAGCAGAGCAAATCATTGGTAAAACAACCCTAGGCATTGTTGGGAAATAGGCATAACTCTTACACAATCAACAGTCTCCTCCTTCGAAAACAACAAATAATCAAGAGTGAGTACTTATGTACTCAGTGACCCACCTTCACCCTTGGAATGGGGATTCATATATACATGCATTGAGTAAGTGGATCTCAAAGTATTTTGGAGAAAAACCATTTTAATAAAGGGCTATTTTGTAAAACATTTTACCTTTTCAAAACGCATTCTCTCCCAAAGGAGGAAAAAGATATCCATTATCAAGACAAATCCCATGTACTAAACCATACAGGAATCTCAGTAGTTTTCCATCGGTTTCTTTTTTAAAACCAAAAGCAGCTACTGGACTTCTCGTCCACGATAGCTCATGGCTCAACTGCCTGACCTATTTAGACCATTTTCAAAGCATTTTAGAAAACAAACACTAATTGTCAAAACCAAGTCATAACTCATCCATACCAGTGGATATGAACTATTCGAATAGAGTTTTAACTCTGCACAAAGGAGTACACTTTACCAACTAGTTCGGTTTCTGCAATCCCACCATCGTGAGATCCGAGTACCGAAAGTCATCCTCCCATGTATGCATGGCTTCACCTTGATGATTATAACGAAAGAAACAATGCCACCATCTCGTCCAAACTAGGTTGGCAACGTTTCTCTTCCTTTTCCTTCCTGTGATCCCCAACCACCGATAACCTTGGGGTGCATCCCATGCAAGAACGTATTGAGTGATTGCCCACACAGTCTCAAGTGATTGTACTTGTTGAGAGTTTAGGTAAGGAGTAATGACAAACCGGTTCTTATGTGAGATGGGACAGTCCACCATGCTCACGCCTGACCCAGCTGAGCCAACTTCATTCTGGGTCCTCCCAAGTCTAGGTGACGGTGATAACCGTTCACTTTATTTTTTAAAAATCAATTTTCTTTTGCAAAACTCACACCTTTTGTCAAATCACTTTATAACATAAATTATAAAGTATATGGATGATTCATGGCGATGTTCTAAGGCTGGGTGGCTATATCATCATGTCTCTTACTAGCAAAATAATATAATGCATATATAAAAATAGGCTAAGAGATTGTGTTTGAAATATAGGTGCATCAAAAGGATCCAGTGAGCTTGTTGTTGCTTTAACCGACGATAGGGTGAGAGCTCGCAAAACTGGCTCCTAACTTCATCGACTGGTGTAGACTCACAGATTGGCCTTCATGGGACGTCATGAACTCTCTGATAACTCCGTGGCAAGAACAAGCAAATACACAAACTAGCAAGTATATCAAAAAATATTCATTACATTGGTCAAGAATGGTGGTGGATTGGTGAACAGAGTGTGTTGACAGGGTTGAGACGCTTACCCAAAGGGTATATCAGAGGTGAACCAACATCAGAGGCGTAGTCGATAGAGCAGAGTAACTGAGTGTGCTGGAGTTTTCCTTGGCTTACAATGTTGAGTGTGTGGTGAGGGAGAGAATAGTCCTTCGAATGTATTTATAGCTAGGGTGCATATGCCTTAGTATGGTAGAGCTCGTAATTTATGAGAACAGTGGCAAAGCAATCGGTTTGGACAGGGAATTATAGGTGGTACATGGGGCAAATTTTTTGAGTTTTCTAGATATGAACCATGCTTAGAGAGTGACATGGTTGGGTAGAGGATAATTTGATAGGAATTTAGAAACAAGAATTGTCAAAATCTATGTTTGGGTGGAGGAGTTTTGGATTTTATATTCATAGGAATTAGAAAAATAAAAGAAAAAATGAATATTCCTAAAATGTTCTCATTTCAAATATTTGGGCATATTTGAAAAATCAAAAATATGAATCTGTGTTTTGAGTAGAGTAACCAGAAATATTTCTAGATTGTTCACAAGCAGAGGTTTATGTTGGTGGTAACTGTTCCTGCCTACTGTGTAAAATGAGACAAGGCAGCTATGCGAGACCTAGATAACTGGAATACTATGATATCCTGGTCCGGGTGGGTTGTGGTATCTTGGTCCAGGTTTTAATAGGATTGATAGCTAAAAGTTTCCTATGCTCGGGAATAGGATCTGGATGTCGCCTAGAGGGGGGTGAATAGGCAAATAATAATTATCACTATAAAAATTAGAAATTCTTACTCTACTCGAAGGCTGGATCGCAGTGGAATGAAAGACCCTTCGAATAGGTTGCAGCAGAATTGAAGTTCCTGTCTTAAAATACCCTGCACTTCGATGATAGCTTGTACCACATATAAGTATTGAAGTGCAAGTACAAAAAGCAAATAAGACAGAGAAATAGCACACAGCACAGAGCAGAGCACACAGACACATGGATTTATCCCGAGGTTCGGCCAAGCCTGAAATGCTTGCCTAGTCCTCGTTGGAGTTAGCCACACCTTGGCTTGGAGTCTATTTCAACTCCTTCCTCCGTTTGCTCAGATCTGTCAATGCGACAGATAGAGCCTTCCACTATGTTGATATCAGTTACAACGATGTCGTGGCTGCTTACAATCTTCTCGACAACACTCCGACAGAGTAACAAGGCACCCAAGATTTTGCTCTAGCTCTCAGCAGCACTTCCCCTCTCTCTAAAGGCTTATAACTTCGCCTCTACACAAACTAGAGAGATACAGAAGATAGGGAGAGAAAGAATTGATCCAAATGATGTATGGACTTGTTGGCTGCTCTTGTGTCCTTGTTGGAGGCGCCTAGGGTCCCTTTTATAGTCCCAAAGGGCCTAGGAGCCATTGTAGCTTCATTTGGAAGCTCCCAGCCTTCCCTAGTTGCGGGTGCACCGGACTGTCCGGTGCGCCACCGGACAGTGAACAGTAACGGATCTGATTGACAGTTTCCTCATCTGGAAGAGCTAGCCATTGGTGCACTGAACAGGTTACTATTCACTAGCCTATGCACCGGACAGGTTACTATTCACTATCCTATGCACCGGATAGGGTACTATTCACTGTCATGTGCACTGGACAGAGTAACTATTCACTGTCCTGTGCACCGGATAGAGTAACTATTCACTGTCCTGTGCACCAGATATGTTACTATTCACTGTCCTGTGCACTGGACACGTTACTATTCACTATCATGTGCACCAGACAGTTACTATTCACTGTCCTGTGCACCAGCCAATAGCATACTAAGTGCTTTTTCCTCCATTCTTTCTCCGTTTGACTTCAACTTTTGGGAGGATTTTCCTTAGACTTAATCAAACACATTTAGAGTATAATCCAATTGATTTATTCCTAGAAACTTACCTCTTTCTTGTTATTCTCCTAGCTTTTCTGTTTCTCCTCAAGCAGAGATCAGAATGACACTTTCTCTATAGAAAGAGTTAGAGAGCAAACCAAAGCACCAAACTTGTAATAAGAGGTGTATGCAAAATGGTTGAACACTCAAACCTTACATACTTAACCTTTTTCATCGTTTTACCCAATTTGGCATGTTTGAGGTCGATGTTGGCCTCTAAACCATCAAGTCAACTTGACTTGATCTAGATTGACATATCTGAGCTCCAACCCCCTTGTTCACTTCCGAGCTTGATCTTAAGCCTTATGACTTACACCACATAACTGTAGATGTTACCTCATTGGTTGTAAGTCATGTCATTATGTAGTGATCCTTGATGCATCATAACTCTTCTTAACTCGATCAACCTTGACTTTGCAAGTCTTCTTCTTCACCCCTGGCTTTGGGATCCTGGTCTCCTTGACCTTCTCCCATGCACTCAGTACCTTGAAGCTCTTCTTGCCTCCATCCTTGGCTTGATTGGTTGTCTATGAGTTACGCACACCGAGTCTCACTTAAGCAATGTCCATCTTACTTGTGATGTCCATTATCTATAGATAATCCAGTCTTTGGACCATCACACTTGTTCACTTGTGTTGAACCCTGTTAACTTTGCATTAAGCACCTGTTCAACACTTAGCACACTTGTTAGTCCTTTAATTGGTTGTCATCCAAACACCAAAACCCACAAGAGAGCTTTCAATAGTGTACCCATACAAACAAGGTTCCCCTTTCTTTTTGGAAGCCTACCACAAAAAAACCTCTACGTTAAGCGTGCTTAACTTGGAGAAATTCTAGAATGGGTGACCAACCGGAAAGTTTTTACTGGAAGAAAAATCACAGCTATCGGAGTTTGTATGATTGAGATATTGGTCTGACGGGTTTTAGGTGAGCTGAACAGCATGACTGGTGAGTAATGAATAATTGGGCGATCGGACAAACGATGAATAGTTGGAAGAACGATCGGATGAACAATGAATAATTTCATGAACGAACGATGAACAAACGGACGAATGATGAATAGTTGGGTGAACGATCGGACGAACGATGAATAGTTGGTATAAACGAACGATGAACAATGAATAGTTGTAATGAACGAACTATAAACGATAAATAGTTGGTCTGAATGATGAATAGTTAATGTGAACAAATGATGAACGATGAATAATTGGTATGAACCAACAATGAACGAATAGACGAATGATGAATAGTTGGTATGAACAAACAATGAACGATGAATAGTTTGTATGAAGAAACGATAATGATAAATAGTTAGTATGAACGATGAATAGTTGGTATGAACAAACGATGAATGATGAATTGTTGGTATGAATGAACGATGAATGATGAATAATTCGTACGAATAAACGATGAATATACGGTATGAACGAACGATGAATGATGAATAGTTGGTATGAATGAGCGATGAATGATGAATATTTGGAATGAACGAACAATGAACGAAAGCAAGAACGATGAATAGTTGGATGAAAAATGATCAATCGGACGAACAAACAATGTGCTCGTGTTGTGCTTATGTGGGAGTGGGAGGGGTGAGTGAGTTGCCATGAAATAGCTTGGGATGACTTGGGTGGGGTTGACCCTTGCCCCTCTATTTATAGGCAAGGTGGAGGATTAGTGGGAGGGGTCCGAGGATTAGTGGGAGATAAACATGTGATTAGCTGAGAATAACTGAAATTAGCTTGTAGTGATCATTGTATGACACCGAAGGCGTATGTATGCGTATGAGCATTAGTGGTGCATGGGAAATTATAAGAAAATAATTGTAGGGACGTTAAAAATAATCCAATGGTACTTCTCAGGAAGAAAAAAATATTTGGAGAAGTATTAGTAGAATATTTAGGCAATATTTCTGGAAATGATTTGAAGAGAATCACTTGAGAAATATATGTACAATATTTTGGGAGACTTTTGGAAAGAATATAGACCACTATATTTTCTTTGTTGAGATCAACTCACATACAGACTTTTGAAACAAAAATTTTAAAAATCATTTTGAATTTAGAACAAGTTCAAGAAAATTTTCTATATTGAATTTTCGAAGTGCTACGCGTTAGCACTGGATACCAGTACATGGATGGCTAATTTCTGAACTAGCCTTTAAAATATCCATTGTATGTGTACGGTGTAGTAGGTTAGCGTGCACCGGATATGTTTGGTGCCCCGTGAAAGTTGAGTGGATGGGCAATTACTAGTTCCTTATTTTGGAGGAGCTATAAATATTCATCCATCTTATTTATTTGAGGTTGCTTTTTCATTTGTTCTGAATAAACACAATGGAGATAAAAAGAGAGCCCTTGTCTAGTGAGGCATTTCAGGTTTAATAATCATGAGATTAGGGATCTCATTGGTGGATGAGTAGCAAATGTTCATCCACCATTCTTATTAGGCTTGGTCAGGTCAAGTGAGATTTATGCTTACTCTGGTGATTGACATCACCATATGGCACCATGCCGGAGTGGTGAAAAATCACCCATAGAAAGCACTTGATCTTTGCGTGAATCTAAGGGGGCATACCCTTGTGTGGATGCTCCAACAAGGAATAGTGAAGAGTGTTGCACTATTTGTCCTGTGCCATCTGACTGTGTGAAGGTCATCGCACGGGTCACCAGTTGGTTTGGTACTTGCTTTGCCCTCAGTTGATTTTTTTCTTGCCTCGAGTGGTGTGTAGTGTTGTTTTGAACTCATATAGCTACTAGTTAGCTTGTGTTAGCACCTTGTGATCTTGGTGCTTGTGATTGAAGTTGGGACAACCGTCAAATTTTCAAAAGATTTTTTTCTCCTATTCACCTCCTATATATCCCTTATTTTTTTTACTTCATATGCCCATATGTGTTGAGTTTTGTGAGTTTTAAGTAGATTGACGTGCTATATAAAAAACTAGCTACACATGAAAAGGACATATATCACATGATTCTTGCATCTATGATGTGATCTAGTTTTTATTTGTACACTCTATGTATATATGCTTCCCTCTGTCCCTTAATAAATAACTTTTAGAGTAGTTCTAAGTTAAACAATTTTCGGTCCTATCTATACCACTATATAATCCAACAGGTTAAACTTTGCAAAGCCCATCCGTATACTCATAATCTTCACTAAATCCACCAAACAAATTGTAACCAGACTTAACACATCATCAAAACCAACGGTTCAGATCGCTGGATAACCCCTCTCACTTACTAACTCAAACCAATGGACAATATTATTTAGATTATCTCACATCCCTCCCCCTCCTCTCGCGTCGTCGCCGCCGACCCCTCCCCTCCCATCTGCGGGGTCGTACTGTCAGCACGAGCTATAAGTTATTATAAAATAATACATCTATTTCATGTTATATTTGTAATAAATATTAGTCTTCTTTAAAATTTATTGAATCTTGTAAAATATTATTAAAATAGCTTTAGTCGTTAATTTATTCAGAGATAGGGGAATATGTTATTTATGTGTGATTTAACTTCTGTGTTCCCATCGTAGGTGTGTTGGCATCGATCTGGACGCCAAACACAGGAAAGGGCCGCCTAGCGAGGCTCTCTGCGGAGGCACGGACGGTCCGCGACACAGGGCCGAACGATCCGTGACCTGGGCGTAGGAGCGACTCCTCTGCGTACGCCTAGATGGTCCGTGTCTAGGGCTCAGACGGTCCACGATGGCGTAGAGCGTCGTCTTGTTCGCAGTAGATCTAGATCTCGCCTCCCGGGAGGGACCCCGTCGGGAAAGAGAGATCCTAGGGTGTCTTAGCATCTGCAAACCACCCAAGACGCCTCTAGTCGACGTAGAGCTGAAAAGAGGTGAAGATTTGAGGTATAGAGAGGCTAAACTAGAGCTACTCCTAATGCATAAGGTAAAAATGATAAGTAGATTTGATTAGATCGATTGTGGGGGTTCAATCGGTCGTAGCCCTTCATCTATATAAAGGGAGATCTGGACCCGTTACAAGTCGGTTGATGAGTTAATCCTACAAAATATCTGAAACCCTAACTGATTCTGCGCACGCGCAGACGGTCTGTGCCGCTACAGCGGATAGTCTGGACCGCGGACCATCTGGTGTTAGGGCCAGATCGTCCGCAAGGACATTTTTTTGTGTCCAACAAGGTGCATCCATATATATGTATTCCTGAGCCATGCAGCTGCGAACTAATAATTGTGCATTTTTTCTTCCCAAAAATAAGAATGGAAAGGAAAGAACATTATCTATTGGTTTGAAATACCTTTTTCATCATATTTTGAGAAACCAACCACAGGAGTGCATGAAGTCTTTCCAAGGCTAACCCATTCGTCACTACCGGAAACGAGTGCTTTGCCGAGTGTGACACTCGGCAAAGTAGGCTCGACAAACAGTGCATCGGCAAAGCCTTCTTTGCCGAGTACTTTTTCTCGGGCACTCGGCAAATAGGTTTGCCGAGTTCCAGGGAGCACTCGGCAAAGAAAAGCGGCCGTTACGGCGACGGGTGACAGAGACGGCGTCTTTGTCGAGTGTCGCGGATGACACTCAGCAAAGGTGTTACCTTTGCCGAGTGTTTGCCCAGAAGCACTCGGCAAAGAACCCGCCAGGGAGGGTCCTCATGCCAGGTTCTTTGTCGAGTGCTACGTGCGGCACTCGGCAAAGCGTGCCTCTTTGCCGAGTGCCAGAGACATTACACTCGGCAAAGAACCTATACCGGTGCCCAGGTCTTGGTTCTTTGCCGAGTGCTATGGTCTTGACACTCGGCAAAGTGACCAGTATGCACCTTTTTTATTTGTTTTTTGTATTCCATCCACACAAACAAAAGATATCACATATATATCACATATATACATCACAGATATCATCACAAACATAAATAGCCAACACAAACATAAATATGCATCACAAACATAAGTGTTCAACATAAGTACCCAACACAAACATGTCTCATACGTCTCAAGCTCTGACATAAGTATCCAACACAAACATAAGTGACTAATACAAGTTTTGAAGTCTTCAAACACACAGACATAAGTATTCAACACTGAAAACATAAAACTCATGGAGGTGGGCGGTTGGTCTGGTGCTGCGTTGGGCTGAACCCTTCAGGAGGGTTGTTGGATGCGGCACCAGATTGACCCTGCACAGAGAAGAGATTGCATGTGTTATACCAGATGCATTACCAACATCTAACTATAATTGTCGGCGTTCCGAGACCGGGGGGTCCTCGAGCCGACGAGTGAGAGTGCCGCGTGCCCCAGCCCAGATGGGTCGAGCGCGTGGAGCGAGCGCAAAGGGGGGAACGGAGTGAGAGAGAGGTCGGTGGCCGGAGCCGGATCGCGAGGGAGTCGGAGAAATTCCCACGGCCTTCGTGTTCGTCCCGCGCCCAGGTCGGGTGCGCTTGCAGTAGGGGGTTACAAGCGTCCGCACGAGGTGAAGGGAGAGGGCGGCCCCGAGAGAGCGCCTGCCCCTGCCTTTCGTCCCCGCGAGGCCAACCTCTTTTAAGAAGGCCCTGGCCCTTCCTTTTATAGTCGTAAGGAGAGGGTCCAGGTGTACAAGATGGGGGTGTAGCAAGGTGCTACGTGTCTAGCGAGGGAGAGCTAGCGCCCTATGTACATGCCCAGGTGGCAGCCAGAGAGATCGTGGCACCCTGTTGGAGTGGCGTCGTGGCTGTTGGAGGAGTAACGGAGCCGGACGGGGGGACAGCTGTCGAGGTGGCTGGGTCCTTGCTGACGTTCTCCTGCTTTCGTAAGGGAGCTGGGGGCCGCCGTCGTCATGATCTAGCGGGGCGCCATCATGGCCTATCTGGCATAGCTGGCCAGATGGGATGCCGGTCTTGTTCTCTGCGACCCAAGTCGGCTTAGGGCAGGGTGATGATGACGCTTCCTGTTGACGTGGCGGTCTCGTATCCTAGGTCGGGTGTCGTGGAGGCTCCTCCGAGGCTGTGGCCGAGTCCGTCCTGCAAGACAGAGACAGAGTCCGAGCCCTGGTCGGGCGAGGCGGAGATTATTCGGCAGAGGCCGAGGCGGAGTCCGAGCCCTGGGTCGGGCGAGGCGGAGGTCGCCGTCTTCCGAGGCCTTAGCCTGAGTCCGAGCCCTGGGTCGGGCGGAGCGGAGTTCGCCGTCTTCCGAGGCCTTAGCCTGAGTCCGAGCCCTGGGTCGGGCGGAGCGGAGTTCGCCGTCTTCCGAGGCCTTAGCCTGAGTCCGAGCCCTGGGTCGGGCGGAGCGGAGTTCGCCGTCTTCCGAGGCCTTAGCCTGAGTCCGAGCCCTGGGTCGGGCGGAGTTTCCTATGGCACCACTGGCGAAGTCTGGCCGCCCGTCGGTCTTACCTTTTGCGTTAAACGCCCTGGTGACTCGGTCGGTTGGTGCGGTGATTTAGTCAGGGTTTCTCCTTATCGGAGGCGGGGCCTAGGGCGAGCCGGGGATGCGCCTGCCGTGAAAGAGGAGACCTCAGGCGAGACGGAGTCATCTTAGGGTCGGCTGCCCTCGCCCGAGGCTAGGCTCGGGCGTGGCGTGGTCAAGTCACTCGTGTGGACTGATCCCTGACTTAATCAAACCCATCAGGCCTTTGCAGCTTTATGCTGATGGGGGTTACCAGCTGAGAATTAGGCGTCTTGAGGGTACCCCTAATTATGGTCCCCGACAGTAGCCCCCGAGCCTCGAAGAGAGTGTTAACACTCGCTTGGAGGCTTGCATCGCACTTTTTTGCAAGGGGACCAGCCTTTCTCGGAGGTACCTTGTTCCGGTGGGTGCGCGCGAGCGCACCCGCCGGGTGTAGCCCCCGAGGCCTCGGAGGAGTGGTTTCACTCCTTCGAGGTCTTAATGCCTCGCGCAATGCTTCGGCGTGACTAGCGGTTCCCTCATGCGAGCAGGGCGTAACCCAGGTGCACTGTCGGGGCCCAAGTTCTCGGGCTGGTATGTTGACGCTGTCAACGGTTCGGCCGGAGCCGGGTTTGCGAGAGCAGCCCCCGAGCCTTCGCACGGAGCGAGAGGACGATCAGGGACAGACTCGACTTTTTGTATACGCCCCTACGTCGCCTTTCCGCAAGGAGGAGGGGGGGAGTGCGCCATGTTACCCTCGATGGGCACCGAACATGGTGTCTCCGGTGAGCTGCGATCGGGTAATCCGAGTGGACGTCCGTGCCCCGTTCGTTAGGGGTCGGCTAGGGGCCCGGAGGCACGCCCAAAAGTACCTGCGGGTGATCTGCCGGACCCGGTCCCCTAGCGACGGGGTCCGAGGGCTCGTTGCCTCCCTCCGATGGGATTCCGTTACAGAGTCGTTCCCGCTGGTCTCGGAAATGTCCTAGGGTACCTCGGGAGCGCAGCCCGAGCCTTGGTTATGTATCGAACGTACCCCTGGTCATCCCTCGCTCGGCGTCTGAGGCGGCTGTGAACCCTTCGACAGGCCAGCCTTCGAACCCCTGATCAGTAGGGGGCACGGAGCCCTAGTAGCCTGAGGCGGTCATGGAACCTTTCGGGGGCCGACCTTCGAACCCCTGACCAGTAGTGGGTGTCGGGCCCACGCGATCTGAGGCGGCTGTTGAACCCTTCGGGGGGCCAGCCTTCGAACCCCTGATCAGTAGGGAGGCTCGGGGCCTAGTTCCTTCACGGGGAAGGATCCCTTTGGGGTTATCCCCCTTCTCGGTCCCTGTTGCAAGAGATAGAGAAAGAAGGAAAAGGGAAAAAGGGATTCGAAATTGAACTTCGTGGCGTACCTTTCTCGGTGTGGCCGTTTTTTGGCGGAGGCGAAGCGCCGCCAGCTGCCCCTGCCAGAAACGTCGCCTATTTCGCCGTGGAGTTAATGCGCTGGGGTGAGTAGTTGGCGAGGTCGCCGTTGTGCGCGCGCGGGCCGTTCGAGGTACGGGTCACGGACGCGTCGTCTTCACGCCGTGAGAAGGGTTCTCTTGCCGCCCCCGGATGGGACGTGAGCCTGGCCGATGGCGTAACCGCTGCCTTCGCACGCCTGCCACCGTCATTACTGCCGGCCCATTTTTGACCGCGTTTGACCGCTGCGCCAGGCTGGCGCCGCTGGATCGCAGGCTGGGCGGCCTCGAGTCGCGGTATCGGTTCCGCAATCGAGGAGGTGCGGTGGTGGAGCGAGAGGCGCAGCGGTTCGCATGCAGCGCCTGGCGCGCCAGTTGAACGACGCGTGGTCTTGAGCCGTCGCGCCGGCCTGTCAGGAGTCGGGGAGGCGCGTCCACTTGGCGTGGTTGCATGCCGCTTGCATTGCCGCTCGCCCCCTTTGCCCGTTGGTCTGGGCAAAAGTGGAGGGTTACTTGTAACCGCTGGGCGGTTGCGTGCGTCGTGCGCGGCGATTTGGCTCCCTCTGCTTGGAGCTGGTCTTCATGACAGGCGGGCCCCAGCCCCCGCGCCGCGGGGAAGGGCCTTGGAGGCGTGTTGGAGAAGACTCAGCCCATGACGGTCGAGGGCGCTAGCAGGGGGAGTTGCCTTTAAAAGGAGGGCGACCCCCTTCGTGAGGCGACCATGTCTCCTTTCTCCCTTATGCATTATGTCTCTCCATCTTCCAGGCCCCCGGTTGGGGGAGAACCGCCGTCTTTTCGCTTCATCGTTGGAGGAACGCAACCCCGTGGGAGTTGGTACCTTTCAGCCATCGTTCGGCTTCAAGGATTTTCATCAGGCAGCCCGGTTGCCCCCCTCGGCTGGGGGTCACCCGAGACGGTGACCTCCAGCCCCTGGGTGGGGAGGAACAAACCGGGCTGCGATCTTGGTCCCACCCTCAGCTTCAAGGATGTTCATCATCCTCGCTGGGGTGGGTGCCGGACTGAGCCGGCGCTCCTCCTCCCGCACGGGTCCGTGGGTCATCCCCTCCCTCGACATTCGAGGGAGAAGGCGCTCCCTGGCCCTGCGGGCGGCGCGGACTTCGTCGACGCGGGATGGATCGGCGGCGAACGCCGTCACCTCCGGCGTGTCGGGTCCGCTAGCTCGGCTCCGGCGGGCCCCTCTGTCGGGGGGGGCTGCCGCGCCGTGTACACGGGGGGTCCACCCTAGACACCGCACGCTGCTAGGGCGGCGCTCGTGTTCTGGGGTGGGCCTGCTTTTGCACCAGGGCGGCGGCTTTGCGCGGGGGCCGGTGCCCCACTCATCGGGGAGGATTTGAGTGGGGATCTGGCGGTAAGCAGGCGGTTCCTGGCGTCGGTGCCGAGGGGGAGGCGGCTCGAGAAGTCCCCGTCAGCGACGGGATCGCCGCCACCATCGGCGCTTTGGGCCTTCGGCTCTTTGTACTTGTCCTCGCCCCTCGGGTGGCGTTATGGGCGAGGGCAAGACAGCAGCTGTGCCTTCCCCTGAGGTCTGCGCCGCCGCAGAGGGAGGAGCCGGAGTTCCGCCTGCAGTGGCACTCTGAGTGCCGGGTTTTTTGTTCATTTCGGCTTTCGGGGCCTGAACATGTATGTAACTCCGGCACAGAGCCGTGTTTTTTCCTCATTTCTGAGCAATAAGACTTGCCTATCGATTGTCTGAATCGCTTCACCAAGCATGAGTCGCCCCGTGTCCAGGTGACGAGTGAGGTATCCGTATCCCGGAGGCGTAGGAATCCCTCGGCTCGGTCGGACCTGTTGTCCGAGGCTCCTCTAGCTTAGTTAAAAAGACCCCTCGGTCGCTCTTCGACGAGCCGAGGCCAGGGGTAGCGATATCAGCACAAGCAGAGGCGTTGTTGGCTCGGAAATGGAACCTGGTTGGCCGGAGCCCAGCTGGGTCGTCTGCTGGCAGGCTCGGCGCCGGAGTTGATTGGCCGAGGCCTCGGACCGAGCTGGCGCCCTCGGAAGGGGTCGGCCGAGGCCCCGGAGGTGGCCGGCCGAGCCGTCCGCTTGGGCCGGATTCTCGGGGAAGCCTCTGGCGGAGATTGCTCGAGCGCGGTGTCGACGTCGTCCTTTGGAGCGAAGGCCTTCGGACCGCGTGGCCACCCGAGGCCAGGTCGGGTCTTGCCGAAGGTGCTGCTGATGCCGAGGGTGTCGCCACCCTCTTCCAGTACCAAGGTCCGCGCCTGCAGGGTCAAGTCGTTCTGTAGCGTGGGCCTTGTGCGGCCGTTGAGGCCAGAACACACACCCTTGTCGCGTCATAAAGCTGTGTCTCTTTTCCTCTTGCTTCGAGTGTCTGGACTTTTTGTCGGTAGCAGGGATGTTAGTGCGAGCAAGAGTTGCTTCTCGCGGGAGGTGATGAGTGAGGTATCCGTATCCCGGAGGCGTGGGAGTCCCTCGGCTCGGTCGGCCTCGCCGCTTACGCATACTTTTACCCATCCATGAGGCCCTGTCACCGACTCGGTCGAGAAGGCTCGAAGAACCTGCTTCAACAGAAGAGCCTCCGTACGTAAAGACTCATTCGATCCGCGGAGTCACCTTATCCGAACGTGAGTTACTTATCACAGGAGGTGACGAGTGAGGTATCCGTATCCCGGAGGCGTAGGAGTCCCTCGGCTCGGTCGGCCTTGGCTGCTTACGTGTACCCCGTCGTTTCTAGGACCCACTTTTCGAAGTAGTCAAAAAGCACGAAAGATGTTCTGGTAAAAGAGGTTTTTTGTTCGAGGAAAATTTTGACGCAGAGGGGGTTAACCCCCTTTTAGCCCCCGAGGGAGGGTCGGGCTCCGCTGAGGCGAGGCCGACCCTTCCTTGTTGACTAAACTTCGCGTGGGTACGGGGTATAAGAATAACTTGGAAACATCTCTAAGGATAGAAGCGACGTAGCTGTTTGATGTTTCAAGCGTTGCCGTAGACCTCGCCTTGACTGTTGGCCAGCTTGTAAGTTCCGGGCTTCAGAACTTTGGCGATGATGAACGGCCCCTCCCAGGGGGGCGTTAGCTTATGCCTCCCTCGGGCGTCCTGCCGCAGCCGAAGCACCAGATCGCCCACCTGGAGATCTCGGGGTCGGACCCCTCGGGCGTGGTAGCGTCGCAGGGACTGCTGATACCGCGCTGAGTGTAGTAGGGCCCTGTCCCGAGCCTCGTCCAGCTGGTCCAGCGAGTCTTCTCGGCTGGCTTGGTTGCTTTCTTCGTCGTAAGCCCTCGTCCTCGGGGAACCGTATTCCAGGTCCGTGGGCAGGATTGCCTCGGCCCCGTAGACCAGGAAGAACGGCGTGAAACCCGTGGCTCGGCTTGGAGTCGTCCTCAGGCTCCAGACCACCGAGGGGAGTTCCTTCATCCATCGCTTGCCGAACTTGTTGAGACTGTTATAAATCCGAGGCTTAAGCCCTCGTAGAATCATGCCATTGGCACGTTCCACTTGCCCATTCGACATGGGGTGAGCTACGGCGGCCCAGTCCACCCGGATGTTGTGATCGTCGCAAAAATCCAAGAATTTTTTGCCGGTGAACTGGGTGCCGTTGTCGGTGATGATGGAGTTCGGGACCCCGAAGCGATGGATGATGTTGGTGAAGAATGCCACCGCCTGCTCGGACCTGATGCTGCTTAGGGGTCGGACCTCGATCCACTTGGAGAATTTGTCGATGGCGACCAACAGGTGCGTGTAGCCCCCGGGTGCCTTCTGCAGTGGGCCGACGAGGTCCAGACCCCACACAGCGAAGGGCCAGGTGATGGGTATCGTCTGCAGAGCCTGAGCGGGCAGGTGGGTCTGCTTCGCATAGAATTGGCACCCTTCGCAGGCGCGGACAATTCTAGTGGCGTCAGCCACCGCCGTTGGCCAGTAGAAGCCTTGGCGGAAAGCATTCCCGACGAGGGTTCGAGGTGCTGCATGATGACCGCAAGCCCCCGAGTGTATTTCCTGCAGGAGGTCCTGACCCTTGGCGATGGTGATGCATCGCTGGAGGATGCCCGAGGGGCTGCGGTGGTAGAGCTCCTTCTCGTCGCCCAGCAGGACGAACGATTTTGCTCGTCGCGTTACCCGCCGAGCCTCGGTTTGGTCGAGGGGCAGCTCTCCTCGGCGGAGATATTGCAGGTACGGGGTCCTCCAATCTTGATCTGGCACGACCCCGTTCCGCTCCTCCTCGACGTGCAGCGCTTCGCGCTCGGGCCCCGAGGGTTCCTCGGATTGAGCCGAGGACGGCTCGGGCTGAGCCGAGGTTACCTCGGACGAGGCCGAGGGTGCCTCGGGTTCGGGCGCGTCGCCTATCTTGACTGAGGGTTGGTGCAGATCCCGGGCGAAGACGTCCGGGGGAACCGTTGTCCGCCCCGAGGCTATCTTCGCCAGCTCGTCCGCAGTCTCGTTATAGCGTCGGGCGATGTGGTTAAGTTCGAGCCCGTAGAACTTGTCCTCCAGGCGTCGAACCTCTTCGCAGTAGGCCTCCATCTTCGGGTCGCGGCAGAGGGAATTCTCAATGACTTGGTCGATGACGAGCTGCGAGTCGCCGCGTGCATCGAGGCGTCGAACCCCTAGCTCGATGGCGATTCGCAACCCGTTGATCAGAGCCTCGTACTCAGCTACATTGTTAGACGCCGGGAAATGGAGGCGAAGCACGTAGCGCAGGTGTTTTCCAAGGGGCGAGACGAAAAGCAGGCCCGCGCCAGCTCCCGTCTTCATCAGCGACCCGTCGAAAAACATGGTCCAGAGTTCTGGTTGGATCGGAGCCGTTGGTAACTGGGTATCGACCCATTCGGCTACGAAATCCGCCAGTGCCTGGGACTTGATGGCCTTCCGAGGGGCGAACGAGATCGCCTCGCCCATGATTTCCACCGCCCACTTTGCGATCCGTCCCGAGGCTTCCCGGCACTGGATGATCTCCCCCAGGGGGAAGGATGACACCACAGTCACCGGATGGGACTCGAAGTAATGTCGCAACTTTCGCCTCGTCAGGACCACAGCGTATAGCAGCTTCTGGACTTGTGGGTAGCGGGTCTTGGTCTCGGACAGCACTTCGCTGACGAAGTAAACTGGCCTCTGAATGGGCAAAGCATGCCCTTCTTCCTGCCTTTCGACCACGATCGCGGCGCTGACCACCTGAGTGGTTGCGGCGACGTAGACCAGGAGGGTCTCTCCATCAGTTGGGGGTACCAAGATGGGCGCCTGTGTGAGGAGTGCCTTCAGGCTCCCGAGGGCTTCCTCGGCCTCGGGAGTCCAAGTGAAGCATTCGGCCTTCCTTAAGAGGCGGTACAGGGGCAGGCCTCTTTCGCCGAGGCGCGAGATGAAGCGGCTCAAGGCCGCGAGGCATCCCATGACCCTCTGTACGCCTTTTAAGTCCTTGATAGGTCCCATGTTTGTGATTGCTGCGATCTTCTCCGGATTGGCTTCGATGCCCCGCTCGGAGACGATGAACCCCAAGAGCATGCCCCGGGGCACCCCGAAGACGCACTTCTCGGGATTGAGCTTGACGCCCTTCGCCTTGAGACACCGGAATGTCAGTCCGAGGTCGGAGAAAAGGTCGGAGGCTTTCCTCGTCTTGACCACGATGTCGTCGACGTAGGCCTCGACCGTGCGACCAATGTGTTCGCCGAACACATGGTTCATGCACCGCTGGTACGTTGCACCCGCGTTCCTCAACCCGAACGGCATTGTGACATAACAGTACATGCCGAAGGGCGTGATGAAAGAAGTCGCGAGCTGGTCGGACTCTTTCATCTTGATTTGATGATACCCTGAGTAGGCATCGAGAAAAGACAGGGTTTCGCACCCTGCTGTGGAGTCCACAATTTGGTCGATGCGAGGTAGAGGGTAGGGGACCTTTGGACATGCTTTGTTGAGGCCAGTGTAGTCTACACACATCCGCCACTTCCCCCCTTTTTTCCTCACAAGTACAGGGTTGGCAAGCCATTCGGGATGGAATACCTCTTTAATGAATCCTGCTGCCATCAGCTTGTGGACCTCCTCGCCTATCACTCTGCGCCTTTCCTCGTCGAATCGGCGCAGAGGCTGTCTGACCGGTCGGGCCCCGGCCCGAATATCCAGCGAGTGCTCGGCGACTTCCCTCGGTATGCCGGGCATGTCCGAGGGACTCCACGCGAAAACGTCGGCGTTTGCGCGGAGAAAGTCGACGAGCACTGCCTCCTATTTGGGGTCGAGCCCCGAACCGATCCGGATCTGCTTGGAGGCGTCGCCACTGGGGTCGAGAGGGACGGCCTTAACCGTCTCTGCTGGCTCGAAGTTGCCGGCATGCCGCTTCACATCCGGCACCTCTCGGGAGAGGCTTTCTAGGTCGGCAATGAGGGCCTCGGACTCGGCGAGGGCCTCGGCGTACTCCACGCACTCCACATCGCACTCGAATGCGTGTTTGTACGTGGGGCCGACGGTGATGACCCCGTTGGGGCCCGGCATCTTGAGCTTCAGGTAGGTGTAATTGGGGATGGCCATGAACTTCGCGTAGCATGGCCTTCCCAACACCGCGTGGTAGGTCCCTCGGAACCCGACCACCTCGAACGTCAAAGTCTCCCTTCGGAAGTTGGAGGGTGTTCCGAAGCAGACAGGGAGGTCGAGCTGTCCGAGGGGCTGGACACGCTTCCCGGGAATGATCCCGTGGAAGGGCGCAGCGCCTGCTCGGACAGACGACAAGTCGACGCGCAGGAGCTTGAGAGTCTCGGCGTAGATGATGTTGAGGCAGCTGCCCCCATCCATCAGGACCTTGGTGAGCCTGACGTCGCCAATGACAGGATCGACGACGAGCGGGTACTTCCCTGGGCTCGGCACGTGGTCGGGGTGGTCGTCCTGGTCGAAGGTGATGGGCTTGTCGGACCAGTCTAGGTAGACTGGCGCCGCCACCTTCACCGAGCAGACCTCCCGACGCTCTTGCTTACGATGCCGAGCCGAGGCATTTGCCACATGCCCTCCGTAGATCATGAAACAGTCGCGGACCTCGGGGAACTCTCCTGCTTGGTGATCCTCCCTTTTGTCGTCGTCGTGAGCCTTGCCACCCTCGGCGGGTGGCCCGGCCCGATGGAAGTGACGCCGAAGCATGACGCACTCTTCGAGGGTGTGTTTGACGGGCCCCTGATGGTAGGGGCACGTCTCCTTGAGTGCCTTGTCGAAGAGGTTCGCACCTCCGGGGGGTTTCCGAGGGTTCTTGCGCTCGGCGGCGGCGACAAGGTCAGCATCGGGAACGTCGCGTTTCGCTTGCGACTTCCTCCTGCCTTTCTTCTTGGCGCCGCGCGGAGCAGACGCCTCGGGAGCATCTTCCGACGGGCGGCCCTGGGGCTGCTTGTCCTTTCGGAAGATGGCCTCTACCGCCTCCTGGCCGGAGGCGAACTTGGTAGCGATGTCCATCAGCTCGCTCGCCCTGGTGGGGGTTTTGCGACCCAACTTGCTCACCAGGTCGCGGCAGGTGGTGCCAGCGAGGAACGCGCCGATGACATCGGAGTCGGTGATGTTGGGCAGCTCGGTGCGCTGCTTCGAGAACCGCCGGATGTAGTCCCGAAGGGACTCTCCTGGCAATTGCCGACAGCTTCGGAGGTCCCAGGAATTCCCGGGGCGCACGTACGTGCCCTGGAAGTTCCCGGCGAAGGCCTGGACCAGATCCTCCCAGTTGGAAATCTGCCCCGGGGGCAGGTGCTCCAACCAGGCACGAGCGGTGTCGGAGAGAAATAGGGGGAGGTTTCGGATGATGAGGTTGTCATCGTCCGTCCCACCCAGCTGGCAGGCCAGGCGGTAGTCTGCAAGCCACAATTCCGGTCTCGTCTCCCTCGAGTACTTCGTGATAGTAGTCGGGGGTCGGAATCGGAGCGGAAACGGCGCCCGCCGAATGGCTCGGCTAAAGACCTGCGGACCGGGTGGTTCGGGCGAGGGACTTCGATCCTCCCCACTGTCATAACGTCCCCCACGCCTGGGGTGGTAGCCTCGGCGCACCCTTTCGTCGAGGCGTGCCCGACGGTCACGATGAGGGTGCTCGTCGCCGAGGTGGCCCGGGGCCGCAGGCGCGGTGTTGCGCGTGCGCCCGGTGAAGACCGAGGCTTCCCGCGTGAGTCGGGAAGTCGCGGCACGAGGATCCGGGGTGTATCCCCGCCTTCGAGAGGCAGAGCTCTCTGCCCGTCGGGCCGCAGCGCCTTCCAGGAGATGCCTGAGTTCTCCCTGGATCCGCCGTCCCTCGGTGGTTGATGACTCCGGCATCGCGCGGAGGAGCATTGCTGCAGCGACCAGGTCCTGGCCAGTCCCGCCGGATGCGGGTGGCGGTTTGTCCCTGGCATCGTTGGCGATGCGGTGCTGGAGACCTTGGGGCAAGTGACGTATTCCTCCGGCCGGGGGTTGGCTCGCCCATACCTGCCCGATGTTCTGACAGATTGCCTCGAGCGCTCCTGCTCCTTCATCGAACCCGGCCTGCGCCCCGCGGACTTGCTCGAGCTGTGGGTCGTGACCTCCCGCCGAAGCGGGGACCACAGCTAGCTCCCGCGGGATGTCAGCGCGAGGCGCTGGCCTAGGGGGATCACCATCCTCCGGCATGCCGAGACAGCCGCCTCCGGAGGGATCCCCTAGCTCGATGTGGAAACATTCGCGACTCAGGCCGCAGTCCTTGTCGCCAAGGCTGCGGCTGCCGTCGGAGCAGTCGGAGAGGCAGTAGTCACATGCGGTCATGAAGTCCCGCATGGCACTAGGGTTGCCAGATCCGGAGAAATCCCAGCAGATGCTGGGGTCGTCGTCTTCCTCGGACCCAGAGGGTCCGTAGGTCGAGACACCCGTCAATCGGTCCCAAGGCGACCGCACAGGAAACCCCAGAGAGGTTGCACTCGCCTCAATGTGAGCGCCCGCCAAAGCGAGATCGCCAGGCGGGCTGAGGCCGAGTCGAAATAACGAAAGATGGGTAGCAGTCGATACCTTTTTGTCGACGAGGAGCGATGAAGTCGCGTCGGGGGCTGACCGCGTCGTCGTCTTGGGCCCGAGGGCGACGTCCTGCAGGCCTTCCGTGAGCGTGCTGGCGTCGTCCACTTGCTCGGAGTCGACGTGTTGCGGGGGGATGGCGCTCGCGTCTGCCTTGAACGCGAGGGCGACGCTTGGCGTGTCCTCCGTCGAGGCGCCGGGGATGTCGATTTGCCCGACAGCCGTCGGAGCGCGGCCTCCCGCTCGGCCCTGGTTGCCCCGCCTCCTCCTCCTCCGATGGCGAGGGAGAGGATGGGGCGAGCTCGAAAGTTGTCCTTCCCCTACGCGGGAAAGACGTCGTCGATTCCGCCGCCAGCGGGCGGGCTGTCCGCCATCAATGTCGTCGTCGCGCGGCGGTGGAAGGAGTATCATGTCGTAGTCGCTGTCGAGAGACATGAACTCGAGGTTCCCGAAACGGAGCACCGTCCCGGGTTGAAGAGGTTGTTGAAGACTGCCCATCTGGAGCTTGACGGGAAATCGAACGTCAACACGCAGCGCGCCCCCTACCTGGCGCGCCAACTGTCGGCGTTCCGAGACCGGGGGGTCCTCGAGCCGACGAGTGAGAGTGCCGCGTGCCCCAGCCCAGATGGGTCGAGCGCGTGGAGCGAGCGCAAAGGGGGGAACGGAGTGAGAGAGAGGTCGGTGGCCGGAGCCGGATCGCGAGGGAGTCGGAGAAATTCCCACGGCCTTCGTGTTCGTCCCGCGCCCAGGTCGGGTGCGCTTGCAGTAGGGGGTTACAAGCGTCCGCACGAGGTGAAGGGAGAGGGCGGCCCCGAGAGAGCGCCTGCCCCTGCCTTTCGTCCCCGCGAGGCCAACCTCTTTTAAGAAGGCCCTGGCCCTTCCTTTTATAGTCGTAAGGAGAGGGTCCAGGTGTACAAGATGGGGGTGTAGCAAGGTGCTACGTGTCTAGCGAGGGAGAGCTAGCGCCCTATGTACATGCCCAGGTGGCAGCCAGAGAGATCGTGGCACCCTGTTGGAGTGGCGTCGTGGCTGTTGGAGGAGTAACGGAGCCGGACAGGGGGACAGCTGTCGAGGTGGCTGGGTCCTTGCTGACGTTCTCCTGCTTTCGTAAGGGAGCTGGGGGCCGCCGTCGTCATGATCTAGCGGGGCGCCATCATGGCCTATCTGGCATAGCTGGCCAGATGGGATGCCAGTCTTGTTCTCTGCGACCCAAGTCGGCTTAGGGCAGGGTGATGATGACGCTTCCTGTTGACGTGGCGGTCTCGTATCCTAGGTCGGGTGTCGTGGAGGCTCCTCCGAGGCTGTGGCCGAGTCCGTCCTGCAAGACAGAGACAGAGTCCGAGCCCTGGTCGGGCGAGGCGGAGATTATTCGGCAGAGGCCGAGGCGGAGTCCGAGCCCTGGGTCGGGCGAGGCGGAGGTCGCCGTCTTCCGAGGCCTTAGCCTGAGTCCGAGCCCTGGGTCGGGCGGAGCGGAGTTCGCCGTCTTCCGAGGCCTTAGCCTGAGTCCGAGCCCTGGGTCGGGCGGAGCGGAGTTCGCCGTCTTCCGAGGCCTTAGCCTGAGTCCGAGCCCTGGGTCGGGCGGAGCGGAGTTCGCCGTCTTCCGAGGCCTTAGCCTGAGTCCGAGCCCTGGGTCGGGCGGAGTTTCCTATGGCACCACTGGCGAAGTCTGGCCGCCCGTCGGTCTTACCTTTTGCGTTAAACGCCCTGGTGACTCGGTCGGTTGGTGCGGTGATTTAGTCAGGGTTTCTCCTTATCGGAGGCGGGGCCTAGGGCGAGCCGGGGATGCGCCTGCCGTGAAAGAGGAGACCTCAGGCGAGACGGAGTCATCTTAGGGTCGGCTGCCCTCGCCCGAGGCTAGGCTCGGGCGTGGCGTGGTCAAGTCACTCGTGTGGACTGATCCCTGACTTAATCAAACCCATCAGGCCTTTGCAGCTTTATGCTGATGGGGGTTACCAGCTGAGAATTAGGCGTCTTGAGGGTACCCCTAATTATGGTCCCCGACAATAATTTTGATACTCACAGGAGTATGGAACACAGTAGGGTCAACTACAGGGAACAATGGAGGTGGTGGAGCGAAACCTTATGCCGCGCTAAGGCTCTGCATGTACTGGAACATATCTGCCATCCTCTGATCAGTCGCCGCCCGCTCCGCCATTATCCTCGCCTGCATCTCTTCTAGTTGGGTCTGTAACATTACAAGCCAACGTTATAGTAACTCAAAGAGAAGGTATAAAACTCAAGGAAGGACGAGTTACAGAAGCACTAACCTCAAGTTGCTGTATGCGCTGCTGTGAGCTGTCGTGCCGAGGTCGTATGGCTGGACTCGAGCCCATGCTCCTTGCTCTCACCTGAGACAGAGTGGGAGTGGAGGACGAGTCGATTGCCCCATCGGCAATCCAGTACCGCCCATGTCTCTTGCCTCCTCCGACCCTCATGAGCACATCGGGGTCGATCGGCTCGGTGCTCGGATCATAGTCTGGGCCATGGACCTCCTGCGCCATGGCAGTGTAGTCATGAAGGCGGCTGTAGACGGCGGGGTTGGTGTAGGCCTCGGGCCCGTCATCCGGGTTGTAGGTGACGTCGGACGTCGCCTTGCCCTTATGGGCCATAGCATAGGCCGAGAAGGTGGAGCAAGGTCAGCCACCATGTGACGCCGACTGCAAGAAAACTAACGAGATAGTTAGAAATAATATCTAATCAAGTGCTATATACCTAAATAAAAAAGAGGGCGTACCCATGCTTCGGCATATTGGCCCAGGCTCCGGCTGCCTTGGTGGTGGGAGGGACCTTGCATCATCATACGTCGTTCCCCGCTAGCGGTGTGCGCCTCGTCCCACTCAACCGAACACCACCTATCCACCATCTGCTCCCAGCATAAAGGATGTGCAGCGCACCAATGTGGAATCATCTACAAAGTAAACACGTAAAGTGCATATCAGAAGATAAAATAAAATTCATGCATGGATTACTGGTACCAAACATGCATGACTTTACCTGCAGGTACTAGTCCCTGGTCAACGACATGGTTCGGGCTTGAGTTTTGGTCACCCTCTCCCCAAGGACGGAGCCATGGTAGGTGACGATGGCCTGGATTCGGGCCTCATAGTGCATGTCCACGATGAGCTTCTTACAGCTCGTGGTGGCCACCACATCCGCCCTAGCCTCGTATCCAGCCTCGCATCTAAAGAAATCCTGCATACAAAAATGATGTATCCATACATTATTTCAAGAATTTGCAACGATAGTGACATATTTTACATTATACTAAGACTTACCCATAGCTCTTGCTTCACCCGCTCCGCCTTGTTATTGAATTCCCGGTCGTCCCGGTCTACTGCATCAGGGGCGACGGCGTAGTGGTCGAATGTGAAGGCTGGGCCCATCACTCCGGCGTACTCCACCAGTCCAGGGAAGTGTTCCCTGCACAGCAGGCCGAGGATGCCATTAGGGGGGCGATGATGACCCCCAGCATAATCCACAACCGTCCAAGACCTGTCCAAGTGATAAATAAAAAGTACTAGTTTATATTATGATTTTGAACACATATTATGAACAAAAATGAAGAACATAAAGTTACATACCTCTCCCCTTCCGGCCGAATCAGCGGTCGCCTGTCCTAAAGTATGGGACGCTGAGGAAGACTCGCGGGACCTCGTAGGTAGATGCCCCTCGAACCTGAGGCGTCCTGCTCCTGGTCGTCGTCGTCCTGCTGCTGGTCGTCGTCGACCTGAGGCGCCGCCTGCTGCTGGACAAGGTCGTCCTGCTGCGCCGCCTGCTGCTGGTCTGCCTCGTCCGCCGTCCTACTCCTCCTCCCCCTCCTCCTCCTACTCAGCCAATTACCGCCGACCATATTTGTCCAAAAACCTGCAATTAAGAGTAAACAAATAAGCACATATAAAAAGATGTATTTAAAAATAGGTGCCAAATAAAAAGTCATATAGCATTACATCGATTAAAAATAATCTTCATATGTGTCGGGGTTAGCCGGATCATAACTCTCATCATCACTATCAACCATTTCAATCTCAACACCATCGGAAGACGCAACCTCGTCATTAATGTCATTGCCTTCAAGGATTACTAAGTCATTATCATTTTGCACCTCATCATCCTCCTCATCAACAACCATTTCAATATCTACGTCCACTCCGATAGCTTCGGTTAAATCTATCTCAAATCACCCTTCTAGCCCATCTTCTTGGAAGAACTCTCCATCATATGTGTCCGGGTCTAAGTTGTAATCTTCATCGTTAGGAACAGGTAACCTCCCATGCGGCGATACCTTATACACAACATCCCAACCCTTAAGATGTTCTTTCGTTTGGCATGCATATGGGAGATAATACACTTGTGTGGCCTGTTGGGCCACGATATAGACATCGTCTCCTGGTAAGGTGGAATCTTGTCGAATTTCGACTATCCCAAGATTAGAATGTGTCTGTCTCGTCACTTGAGGGTCAAACCAATGACATTTGAATATCACTGGAGTAAGAGGTTTGGAACCATAAAAATTGAGCTCATATATTTCTTCGATTCGTCCAAAATAATCGACATTGTCAACGCCGGGCGTAAAGACTCCAGAACACGTTGTTTTCCGATTGGGCCAACTTTTGTCGTAGTTTGTTGTGCGAAAACGGTATCCATTGACGTCATACCCAGAATATTTCTTGACCCTATAAGCAAAGCCGTTGGCTACTTGTCTCAACTCGGCACTCATAGACGGATCTCTTTGGCCCTGCAAGTATTCGCAAGTTAAAAGACGCTAAATTGAGTTCAAAAACGTATGTCTTTTACAAACTAAGCACGTACCTTATGTTTGAACCAGGAAATGAAATCGGGCAACCCATTTCTCGCACCCTTTCTAAGAAGAGTGTCATATTTCTGTGGAGTGGAGTCCCTTGATCGACGCTAGAATTCATGAAGGAATTGTTCCATGTATGAAAGAATCGCATAGTAGATAAGTTCACCCCGCTACTCAGGTTAGCTGCATACCCATCAGGGAACATCAACATCCTGATCCACTGAAATACTTCCTTCCTCTAGGCCCTGCTTAGGACGAAATCGGCCTTAGGCCTTCTCCACGTCTTTCCGCCACTTGGCAGCTTCATCTCTAGGTTTGGTCTATCACATAACGCTGCCAGATCCACTCTTGCCTTCACGTTATCCTTTGACTTATCAGGAATGTCCATAATTGTTGCCCACAGTGCCTCGGCAACATTCTTTTCAGTGTGCATCACGTCAATGTTGTGTGGAAGGAGCAGGTCGTCATAATAGGGGAGCCAAGTCAAGGCAGACTTATGTGTCCACATATGCTGCTCACCATATCCCACAAAACCACCTTCTGTATTGGCCACGAGCCCATCTATTTATTGACGAATTTCGGCACTAGTCATCATTGCAGGTTGGTGGTCTGTCACTACGACACCTTTCGTAAAGTTCTTGATGTCTAGGCGGAATGGATGGTCAGCAGGAAGAAATTGTCGATGTTTATCGAAGGACGAATATTTTCCACCCTTTTTCAACCAAATGAACCCGAGAGCTTCCTTGCAAACTGGGCATGGGAACTTACCGTGAACACACCACGCACAGAATATCCCATACGCCGGTAAGTCATGCATGGAGTACTGGTACCAAACATGCATTCTGAAGTTTGTCTTCGTAGCTCGGTCATACGTCCATACCCCTTCCTCCCAGGCATGTACCAATTCATCGATCAAAGGCTCCATGTACACGCCCATTTTATTCCCCGGGTGTCCTGGAATTATCAACGACACGAATATATTCTGCCTTTGAAAGCACACACCAGGGGGGAGATTGATTGGGATCACAAACACGGGCCAACATGTGTACGGGGCAGCGCTCATTCCATAGGGATTGAACCCATCTGTGGCCAACGCAACACGTACATTACGAGCCTCTTCGGCCTTCTCACGGTGAATGGCATCAAAGTGTTTCCATGCTTCACCATCGGATGCATGCACCATCTTGTCAGGATTGTATCGTTTTCCATTTTGTGCCATGTCATCTGTTTCGCTGATTCTCTGTCATGTACAGACGCTGGATCCTCGGTATGAACGGAAGGTGCCGTAGGATTGTCAAGGGGATGTCGAGCTGCCTCTTCTGTCCATCACCAGAGTCTACCTCCATGAACCTAGACGATGTACACTTGGGACAGTACTTTGCCTCTGCGTATTCTTTCCTAAATAGCACGCAGCCCTTCGGACAAGCATGAATCTGCTCATACGTCATCTTGAGTGCACGAAAGAGTTTCTGTGCCTCGTACATGCTCTTTGGCAGAACGTGATCATCCGGAAGCAGGCTACCAATAACCGTCAACAAGCCATCGAATGCGTCTCTACAAATGCTGTACTGCGACTTGAACGCCATTACACGCCCAATGGCATCCAGTTGAGAAACCTTTGTCTAGCCATGAAGGGGCTTCTGTGCCGCGTCGAACATATCGTAGAACGCCTTTGCAGTCGGCTCTGGCTCGTCATCCATACATCCTCCCGTGTACTGTGCCTCCTGATAGTCGTTCAACGTATCCACTACCCCCGCATCCACGTCATAATCCTCGACTACCCCCGCATCCGCGTCATAATCCTCGACATATTGTCTTAGCACCTCCTCTCTCGTACGATGCGCTTCACCATGAAATATCCACCGAGTATAGCCCGACGTAAATCCATTCTTCCAAATATGTTCTACCATGGCCTTCTTTGGTTTTCTTTTCCGGTTGGCACATTTGCTGCAAGGGCATGGGACTAGACTCGCTCTTTTAGCAGCTTTGCCATATGCCCGTTCCACGAAATCATCGGTCTTTCTAATCCATTCAGTGGTGACATCGTTCCTTCCTCTATGGCCCGTGTACATCCACTCACGGTCCTCCATCCTATAACATATATAACTGACTATAGTTTAATATAACATGTAAGACATTTGCAAACAAAATAACTCAAGCCTATCAACAAAAAATTCGGCAGCACCTCCCCTGTACGGGGATGTTTACAAAACCTGCAAATAAAACTAGCAGCACGATGGCTGACATCCACAAATATATCTAATTGACACACATAGTATAAACTCCCTAAATTCAATAAACATGTAGTATAAATTTAATAAACACATATACTAAATTCAATAAACACATAAAATTCATTATAAAAACAAAATATAAACACGTAGTATAAACTCACTAAATTCAATAAACATGTATTATAAATTTAATACAACACATAATACGACAATAAACACATATAAATTTAATAAATTAAATCACCGGCGTGGAGGGCGCGGGCAACGGCGGCGGCGTTCCGGGCGCGTGGGGCGGGCGGCGGCGTGGGCGCGGCCGGTGGCGGCTTGCCGGGCGCGTGGGGGCGGGCGGGCGGCGGCCGGGCGCGGGCGGCAGCCGCGCGTCGGCGGCGTGCGTGGGCGCGTGGGCGAGGCACGGCCGCGCGCGGCGGCCGGCGGTGGAGGACGCGGCGGCCGGCGGTGGAGGGCGAGGCGGCGACGACGCGGCGCGGCGAGTGAGAAGAGAGTGAGAGAGTGAGAAAGAAAAGACTGACAGTTGCTATGTACGTATGCTAGCATACCGAGTGCCCGTGATCTGCCACTCGGCAAAGATTTTTTTATTTTTAAAATATGCTTTGCCGAGTGCCAGATCGGGGACACTCGGCAAAGTAGTCTTTGCGGAGTGTCACCTAGGCGACACTCGGTAAAGATTAATTTACACTTCTTTGCCGAGTGTCACCCAACTGGCACTCGGCAAAGCATACTTTGCCAAGTGTCAACCAGCTGACACTCGGCAAAGTACATTTGTATTTTTTGGCCACCAAACTTTTTGTGGTATGTTCCTACACTATGTAGACCTACATGTACCATTTGGGGACAATTATAACTGTGTTTTCAATATCTAGTAGATTTAGTTTGTTTATTTACATTTCTTCGGAAAATTCAGATTTGAACTGCAGGTCACTCGAAACTTGGAAAACCGTGCATGCAAAAATGATATCCATGTTACTTAGCACAAGTTACGACCGATTTCAGGAGCGAACCGGAAACTTCGAGCACCATGCTCACTGAACATGGCCGTGAACTTGCCATCCAGGTATTTAAAAATTGTATAAAACACAAACAAACTCAGAAAATCATGAAACCTGTCCACGTGCCATGATATCATATGTAGAGGCTGTGATAAAAAATTTAGAATGTTTGGAGAAAGTTGTGAGACAGTATGTGTAGAAACCTAAGAGAACTACACATGAAATCATCGAGTTTCAATGTGGATCTCTTAGGTTTGTACACATAGTGCGTCACAGGTTTCTTGAAATTTTTTCAATTTTTTATCACAGCCTCTACATATGATATCATGACACGTGGACAGGTTTCATGATTTTCTGACTTTGTTTGCGTTTTATACAATTTTTAAACACCTGGATGGCAAGTTCACGGCCATATTAAGTGAGCATGGTGCTCGAAGTTTCCGGTCCGCTCCTGAAATCGGTCGTAACTTGTGCTAAGTAGCATGAATATCATTTTTTTCATGCACTGTTTTCCAAGTTTCGAGTGACCTGCAGTTCAAATCTGAATTTTCCGAAAAAATTCAAATAAACAAACTAAATCTACTAGCTATTGCAAACACTGTTATAATTGTCTCAAAATGCTACATGTAGGTCTATATAGTGTAGAAATATACCACAAAATGTTTGGTGGCCAAAATGTAAAAAACAAAAATATGGTTTGCCGAGTGTCTATAGAAGACCTTCTTTACCGAGTGCCAAATACTAGGCACTCGGCAAAGATTGACGGCCGTCAGCTTTAGGACGGTCGCTGACGGCCCTTTGCCGAGCGCTTTTTTTGCCGAGTGTTTGACACTCGGCAAACAGGTCTTTGCCGAGTGCAGTTCTGTGCCGAGTGTCCTGCGCTCGATAAAGAGTGTCGTTACCGAGAGCCGAAGTTTGCCGAGTGCGGCTCTCGACAAAGCCTTCTTTGCCGAGTGCCCGATAAAAAGCACTCGGCAAAGAGTCCAACACTCGGCAAAGCCTCATATTCGAGTAGTGCGTGGTCTAAGAGAAGAAAAAGAACTAGTAATTGCTAACTAGTTAGATGTCTTGACGTACGTATCTTCAGCGGGGCAGTTACCACTGTGGGAGATAATATGTCTCAACTAGCAATGCTAAAGTAATTTTGGGGAAAAATATAAATGCACTTTCATAATTGCCAATTCATGTTTGAAGTGTTCCTGAACACATATAGCACACAAAGAGCAAGCACTGAAACATATGGGCAAGCACAAAAACTTGGGTTCATCAGAACTGAGTAAACATGCTAGTTGGTTTTTAGAAAATATTGCAGTGACCAAAAGTAAATCTTAGTTGGTTTTTATGATCGGCCACCTGCTCATTCCACACACCCAAACACGAATTTATATCTGTGTACTCATGACTGCCTGCAGCTCTGCATTGCTGTGCATATAGATAGAAAGGTGATGGCTTCCATTTATGCACTGATGATAGTGAAAAGAAACTGCCTCTTCATATAGCTGGCCGCTGGCGCATGGAAGTGGTGTAGAGCAGCTGACCACAGAGTTGAAGTGTTCAACAACTTTTCCCTTTCTTTGGTTTGGTTGCTGATGACAAGTTCGTCGAGATTCTTTCTCCTGTCTAGCATCATTTGGTACAGATTCATTCAGAGAGTAAAAAGTTCTGAAGTTTATAACCAACGCACCCGAATGATTTGTAGTTCAGATTAACTAGTGAAGAAAATACTGCTTCGTCTATTATTGCACGCTGGTCGATCTAGATTGTTTATCGAGTGGTTTATATATATTGAAACACAAAACAAAGTAGCGGAGGCACATGGTAACAAGGTTTCAGAACTTGATCATGAGCACATGAGACATTCAGATTGAATGATTAGCCTTCTGATAAGCTTTCTGTTGTGGTTAGGTGACATGACATATGCGTGGACATGCCATTTGTTGTCCAGCGGCGTGCCGGCGTGAAATGAAACGGGCAAGGCAACCGTGAAGTTGTCAAGTGTGATGAAGGCTCAAAGTGTCAGTAACTCATTCCAATTAAAACTTGCAATATGTTGCATCGAGCTGAGTCCTTGTCTAAGCACCAAAGTGGCGGACGGTCCGGTCATTGGGTCCGAACAGTCCGCAGGCTCCACGATCAAATTAAACCGGGCGATTATCCTTATCTCGTGAGTGGTTATCCATCTAATCACGTGAAATCTGTTGGTTATCGCCTAGGAACATATCCAAACCTCTTTCCCTATCAATATAAAGGGGTACGACCGATTGAGAACCCTCGAACACATTTCAGTCGAACATATCTACTTTATTTATCTTTCCTGCTCTAGGAGTATATGTAACATAACTTTAGTAGTAGTCTTCCACATATCCATCTTCACTCATATTTGACTCTATGTCGTCTAGATCTGTCCTGGTGTGGTTTGATGGTACCAAGACGACCCTATAATCTTACCCCTCATGAGGACAAGATCTACTTCGTCTAGTTTACTCAAGATCTCTTCCTCAAATTAATCTATTAATTCCTAGGCAACTCTACGTCATATGGAGACGTCCTGAGTGACCTGCTGACCCGAAGCACCCTAAGATCTCTTTCCTAAGGGGCGAGATCTAAGTCCTACGAGGAGAAGAAGACGACCCTGCGTCATGGCGGATCGTCCGACCCAGTGCGCGGACCGTTCGGACAGCATGCATGAAAGAAGTCGCTTCTATTGCCAGGTCGTGGACCGTCCGTGTCGCCGAAGTGAGCATCGCCAGGTGACCCGATGATCTGTGGCGGACCACCGCCACCGTTATCTCATGGAGCCGAACCCAGGTATTGCTCATCATGAGAATGCCTTAGAATTCGTTGTTGTTTGATCCTAAATAAGTGGTGGTCCTCATAGAGATGACTCAGTGTTCTAAAGATCTTTAACTTTATTCAACCTTACATCATCTAAATGTATCAAATACCGTCAGACGATTCATTATAGTGTTTGATAACTAAATCGGCGCAAACACTAGCGAACAAATACTGCTACGTCTGTTGCACGCTGGTCGATCTAGATTGTTTATCGAGTGGTTTATATATATTGAAACACAAAACAATGTAACAGAGGTACATGGCAGAACTTGATCATGAGCACATGAGACGTTCAGATCGGATGATTAACCTTCTGGTAAGCTTTCTGACGTGCCATTTGTCGTCCAGCGGCGTGAAATAAAACGGACAAGACAACGCTGAAGTTGTCAAGTGTGATGAAGGCTCAAAGTGTCAGTAACCCATTCCAATTAAAACTGGGAATTTGTTGGTATGGGCCGACGTCCATGCAGCCATGCAGGCCGGGCTAACGTATAGGGAAAGACAAGGAGACGGGCTTGTCGATACACAGGCTGCTTTGCCGCTGCCGGCCCACGAGTCAAAGGGCGTTGCTGATGTGGCTGACGTCCGATTTATCTCCATCATTGCGCCTGCGGCAGTGCGGCTACATCAGGCTGGCTAGCCGCAACCGCAAACCATCGTTGCTGATGTGGCGCTAAATAAGACGTCTGACATGACGTGACTAATTTTTAGTCTCTTATTTTTTTATTTTAAACCATATATTGTCAAATAAAGAAATTAAAATAGAGTTTTAATTTCTGTACTTAATAATTTAGGGACTAAATGGAATAAGTTTATAGAAACTAAATACCCTCTATGTACATGCTTAATTTTGTACATATGCTCCTACCCGTCGATTGGTTTTCTTATGTATACGCATTAGTTCGGACATTTTATTATAAACGCATGAGGTCTTTTTCCTGATGATGAGAAAGAGAATAATTTGTTCTATGCCAGTATGCCACCATGCTTGCTGCCATGGAATAATTTGTATCCATACTGTTAGTCACTAAAAATATCTAGCGGACGGTCCGGCCCTGAGGCCGGACGGTCCGCGGTCCGGACAGTCCGCAGTGGTGACGCGGACGGTCCGCGCGTGCGCAGAGTCAGTTAGGGTTCCTAGTTTCTCGCGGGATTTGTTACCTAAAATCGTGGGATTAACTCGGGAAACAGTTGGAAGCGGATCCAGACCTCCCCTTTATATAGATGAAGGGCTACGGCCGATTGAACCCCCCAACAATCGATCAAATCAAGTCTATTACTCGTTTTTACCTTATGCATTAGGAGTAGTTCTAGTCTAGTTCTAGTTTAGCCCTAGTTTAGTATTCCAAATCCTAAATTCTCCGCTTCTCTTCGACTTTACGTCGATTAGAGGAGTCTAGGTCGGCCTGCCGAGCCTAGACAACCCCTGGAATCTCTCCTCCCCGACGGGGTCCCTCATCGGAGAGAGATTCAGGCGCCGTCGGCGACCTTCGCCGCCCCTGCGCACGCGCGGACCGTCCGGCCTGTAGGCGCGGACCGTCCAGCCGTCAGGCAGAGAACGCCAGCCCCTGCGCCAGGTCGCGGACCGTCCGGCCCCGGACCGTCCGCGTCTGTGCAGAGAGCACCGCCGCCGGTTCTTGGTGAGTGTTTGGCGCCCAAAAAAGCTGTCAACATACTTTTGGCGACTCCGCTGGGGACTAGGTGTATAGACCTGCTAAAAATCGGCCCATAGATGGCCGGTTCTAAGGATCACACCAAAATCTCCACCACCAACATCATTAAGCCGGCCATGGAGGCGCTCCCGACTGATGACCAAAGACCCTTTGAAGACCTCGTAATGCGAGATGAGAAGGAGGTGATGCGGCAATGGAACGAACAACGCGACAAGGAAGAGGCGGAACTGCTACATAAACTCTCCGAACGGTGCAAGGAGGCGGTAGAAAAGTACTTGTCACACTTCACGGTGGATCACCACCAGAAGATCATCCGTCAAGGGGAGATCGATATGGAATCTCTCCTGCCTCCACTTCAGGGTCCCGCTGTAAGTACTCCAGATCTATCTCTTATGACTTTCATGGATCAACGAGGAGATCAGTTAAAGCAATATGTAGATGAATCTGTTAAAATGCATCTACACGCATACGAGAAATCAGCTGCTCCTAGCTTTCCATCGCGAGAGTCTAATACAGAGCCACCCGCGTCAAACACATCGGCTATAAACGGGTCACCCTTGACCCAGCCATCATATGGTATGCCGATGCACGCTTTTTTGTCACCATCATAGCCGCAACCACTAGGCACGCGACAGGTACTAGACGCGATCGGACTGTCCGAGCATCATCTTAGATAGTCCGGTTATACCGCGGACCGTCCGGCGTATTTCGCCGGACCGTCCGACCAGATGCAGGCCTGCACACAAAACACTCAGGTCGCACCGTACATGGCCGGACCACCAGGGTACAACCCCGAACAATTCGGCCCCATCACGGACCGTCCGGTGCATCACGCAGGACCATCTAGATATGTTGCGGACCGTCCGCCATCTTACGTCGGACCGTCCGGATATGGCATGAACCGGCCGACGTATTACGTCGGACCATCCGACTCTACACGAGTCCACGCGCAGACTGCCCAAGTCGTGCCATATATGACCGATCCGTCCGAGTATAGCCCTGGATCATTCGGCCCAATCGCGGACCGTCTAGTTCTTTACGACAGACGGTCTAGGTACGAGACTACCCACGTAGCACCATATACGGCTAGACAATACGGATATACCTTCGGACCGTTTGGCCAGGTCGTGGACCATCCGGCCTCTTACGTTGGACCGTCCGGATATGCATACGTAGAGCCGAGAGCTGCGCAATACACACAGTTCCCACATTCATCGCAGCAACAGTATGGTGCCCCACCAGCAACACATTATAATCATACCATACCACCTCATGGACATAGGGCTAAATATTGTTCGGCCACAAGAGAGCCTGAGAGGTATAGGGCAGGAGCTGGTGACATTAATAGGACACCTAGTACACACTTCAAACATCCCTGAGAGGAAAGCCAACAGAGTGATGTCAGGCAACCTGAGATTTCCACCCACAAACTCAATGGATGGTCGCTAGACATGGCGGAGAGGATTAGAGACGAGGTAGCCGAGATGTTTAGGGACAAACTCGGTGTTAGTGTGTCAGGTACAGGTGAAAGTTCCCTTTGCCTGGGAACAGGATCTGGATGTCACCTAGAGGGGGGTGAATAGGCGGATAAAAATTTTCACTATAAAACTAAAACGCTTACTCTACTCGAAGGCTGGATCGCAGTGGAATGAAAGACCCTTCGAGTAGGTTGCAGCGGAATAGAAGATCCTGTCTCAAAATGTCCTGCACTTCAAATATAACTTGTACCACAGATAAGTATTGAAGTGCAGATATAAAGAGTAGATACGACAGAGAGACAGCACACAATACAGAGCGAAGCACACAGACACAGGGATTTATCCCGAGGTTCGGCCAAGCCTGAAATGCTTGCCTAGTCCTCGTTGGAGTTAGCCACACCTGGGCTTGGAGTCTATTTCAACTCCTTCCTCCGTTTGCTCAGATCTGTCAGTATGATAGATAGAGCCTTCCACTATGTTGAGTTGGTTACAATGAAGCCGCGGCTGCTTACAATCTTCTTGGCAGCACTCCGGCAGAGTAACAATATGCTCAAGACCTTGCTCTAGCTCGTAGCAGCACTTCTCCACTCTCTAAAGGCTTATAGCTTTGCCTTCTACACAACTAGAGAGATTCACACAAGAGGGAGAGAGAGAATTGATCCGAGTGATGTCTACACTTGTTGGCTGCACTTATATTTAGTTTGAGGCGCCTAGAGGTCCCTTTTATAGGCCCAAGGGGCCTAGGAGCCGTTGGAAGCAATCCAGGAAGGCAATTCTTGCCTTCTGTCGGGTGGCGCACCGGACAGTCCGGTGCACCACCGAACATCCACTGTTCACTGTCCGGTGCGGATCTCCTTCCTAAATTGGCGCAGTTGACCGTTGCAGACTTGGAGCCGTTGGCGCACCGGACACTGTCCGGTGCACACCAGACAGTTCGGTGCACCCATCAGACCGTTGGCTCGTCCACGTGTCACGCGTGGATTGCGCGGCCAACCGTTGGCGCGGCCGACCGTTGGCTCATCGGACAGTCCGGTGCACCACCGGACGGTCCGGTGAATTTTAGTCGTACACTGTCGATGAATTCCAGAGAGCGGCCAGTTGATCAGGCGCCAGCCTGGCGCACCGGACACTGTCCGGTGCACCACCGTGCACTGTCCGGTGTACCACCGGACAGTCCGGTGCACCCAGACTGCGCAGAGTCTTGGCTGCTCCAGCCAAGTCTTTTTCCTTTTGTATTTTCTCTTCTTTTCTTCTTCTTTCTGTTTCCAACACTTAGACAAATATGTTAGTACACAAAAACCAATGTACTAAGTCTAGAAACATACCTTCTCTTTGATTTTTACTTCTTTAGCATTTGGCATGGCTGTGATTGATGTTGGACTCATAAATCATCAAGTCAGCTTGACTTGATCTAGATTGTCATTTCTGAGCTCCAACATCCTACAAAGGTCACATAGAACATCTCCAAACAAAGGAACAACCCAAACTAAAGGTCAAGGTGCACTTAGCTCTTTTGGGCTGCTTCCGGTTCTGATTTTGACATTTGTTCTCCTTCTAGTGACCTTGTTCCCTTTTGAGCTTAGTCTTGAGCCTTATGACTTACACCACATAACTGTAGATGTTACCTCATTGGTTGTAATTCATGTTCTTATGTAGTGTTCCTTGATGAACCATAACTCTTCTTAACTCGATCAACCCTGATTCCGCAAGTCTCCTTCTTCACCCCTGGCTTTGGGTTCCTGGTCTCCTTGACTTTCTCCCATGCACTCGGTACCTCGAAGCTCTTCTTGCTTACATCCTTGGTTTGATCAGTTATCTCCAAGTTATGCACATCAAGTCTCACTTAAGCATTGTCCACCTTTCCTATGATGTCCATTATCTATAGATAATTCCGTCTTTGGACCATCACACCTGTTTACTTGTGTTGAACCCTGTTAGCTTTGCATTCAGCACCTGTTCAACACTTAACACACTTGTTAGTCTTTTAATTGGGTTGTCATCCCAAACACCAAAACCCACAAGAGAGCTTTCAACAGGGAAATCGTATCGGAAGCCTTATAGCCACCGATTCGACACCGTGCCATATCCACAGGGAACTAGAATACCAGACTTCTCTAAGTTTTCTGGTGAAGGTGGGAAAAGCACACACGAACATATTAGCCAATTCATAGCACACTTAGGAGAATTGGCTGATGGGGAAGCCTACCGCGTTCGTTTATTATCGTTGTCCCTTACTGATACTGCATTCGCATGGTACGCAGCCTTGCCACCAAACTCTATTAACTCTTGGGAAGAACTAGAGCGGAAATTTCATGAACACTTCTTCTCAGGAGAACATGAATTAGAATTGGCTGACTTAGCCTCAGTCTGACAGGGGCCTGAAGAATCGGTTAATGACTATATCCGGAAGTTCCAGGACACTAGAAACCGATGCTTTCAAATCCATGTCATAGAAAAACAACTAACAGGGCTGGCTTTCAATGGGTTGCGACCCTACTTAAAAGAAAAATTAGATGGCACCCATTTCTTTTCACTAGTGCACTTGCACCAGCGGGCTATGACCTGTGAAAGCCAAAGTAAGGAAACATCTAAATCGGCTAGCCATAAGATGCATCTAGTGGGATACGATAATTCAGACGATGAATCCACGGATGTATACACTGCCAAACTGGTTTGGCCAGGACAGGCTAAACCTTCCGCATGTTCTGCTTTACAGTCGATTCGAAAGAATCGACAAGAAGAAGTTAAGTTTACTTTTAATTTTGCCAAATGCGATAAAATATTTGATGAGTTACTAAAAACGGCAACATTAAATTAACTCATACTATTCCTCCTCCTGATGAATTAAAAAGGCGTGCTTATTGTAAGTGGCATAATTCTTTTTCTCATGCCACCAATGATTGTAATGTTTTTCATCGACAAATGCAATTGGCCATAAATGAGGGTCGATTGGCTTTTCAGGAGATGCAAGTAGACACACAACCTTTTCCTGTTAATACAATAGAACTCACATGCAAAAAGGTCTTGGTTCGGCCCGTAATGGCCAATAAAGGTAAAGGCAAGGGCATCGTCATTGACGAGCTCCCATGTCAATCATATCACAAAAGGAGATTGCTCGAAAGGCTTCGAACGAGGAGGCTAAAAAGTCCAAATACGCCGGGGGGCAGGCACAATTAATGAACCAAACACATCAGCCTGGCCCGAGCATCGCAGATGGTCCTGCACCTACATGCGGACGGTCCGGTGCTCAGACAAACGGTCCGGCTAACTCAGCCGGACAGTCCAGCTATGACCAAAGGCGTCGTCCTTTACACGAGGCAAGGAAAAAGTTGCAAGGGCAAAGCACATATAGTCGGCTGATCAAAGCCGACCCTACTTTTGATCAGTTGCTCTCCAAAAATGCTAGCAAAAAGACTGTTCCATGTGATCGATCAACGAAGAAACCCAGGTCACCTGCTAAATCGAAACGGTCGAACAAAATGGCCCAAAAGGCGACGCGACAAGCATCGCCTGTTCATCCTATAAGACCAGGGTACTTTCAACCCGTTTATTCATCGTCGGTATATTGTCCTACTCAAATGTGGAATGGCGCGACGATGAATCCATGGTACATTTATAGTCCCTTTGTCTATCCAGGCTGGGGGCACCTCCATTCTATTCATTTTGATCCAGTGATCAAATGGTCATGGCCGAGAAAGATACAATCCAAACGGTCTTTATACATTGGTGCTTTATTGTATGATCTCCATATTGAAAAGTCGGTGACTTACATCAGGTTTAGTTCATATGCTTTTGGTTCATCAACCTTCACCAAAAGGCAGGGGGGCATATGTTAGGCACCAAAAATACCTAGCGGATGGTCCGGCCCTGAGGCCGGACGGTCCGCGGTCTGGACAGTCCGCGGTGGTGGCGCGGACGGTCCGCGCTTGCGCAGAGTCAGTTAGGGTTCCTAGTTTCTCACGGGATTTGTTACCTAAAACCGCGGGATTAACTCGGGAAACAGTTGGAAGCGGATCTAGACCTCCCCTTTATATAGATGAAGGGCTACGGCCGATTGAACCCCCCAACAATCGATCAAATCAAGTCTATTACTCGTTTTTACCTTATGCATTAGGAGTAGTTCTAGTTTAGCCCTAGTTTAGTATTCCAATCCCCAAATTTTCCGCTTCTCTTCGACTCTACATCGATTAGAGGAGTCTAGGTCGGCCTGCCGAGCCTAGACAACCCCTAGGATCTCTCCTCCCCAACGGGGTCCCTCCCGGGACCGAGATCCAGGCGCCGTCGGCGACCTTCGCCGCCCCTGCGCACGTGCGGACCATCCAGCCTGTAGGCGTGGACCGTCCGGCCGTCAGGCAGGGAACGCCAGCCCCTGCGCTAGGTCGTGGATCGTTCGGTTCCTGGTCGTGGACCGTCCGCGCCTGTGCAGAGAGCACCACCGCTGGTTCTTGATGAGTGTTTGGCGCTCGAAATGGTGTCAACACATACATTTTCTTTTGTCGTGCAACGACTAATGGAATATATATAGATGAGCTAATGGAAGAGCAGGTCTTCCATTAGTATGAGAAACCCCAACCAATTATACTCTTACGCCTGTATGCGCGTGGGTTCTGCCTTAGACGAATTTTAGCATAAAACGTGAACTAAAATAGCATAAATAAGTATGAATTTTACCGTAAATCGAAGAGTTGTTTCGTAACAGTGATGGGGCCTGAAATTATAGTATGAAAATCGCGCACGTCCATTTATGCGCGGGTTCTGGCTCAGTCGGATTTCAACGTAAAACATGAACCAAAACAACGTAAATGGGTAAAAATTTTAGCACAAATCACGATCTTTTTCGTAACGACTTGGGTTGGCTCGAATTATGGCATGAAAATCGCGTGCATCTGATCGTACATGGGTTCTGTCTTGGGTGAATGTGAACCAAAACAGCGTAAATGAGTGTGAATTTAGCGTAAATCGTCAATTCATTTCGTAACGATGAATGGTGCCTAAAATTACGGCTTGGAAATCGTACGCAGGTTATGACTCGAGCGGATTTCAGCGTAACGTGAACCAAAACATCATAAATATATACGAATTTTATAGTAAATCATCGACCTGTTTCATAACAGCGAATGGTGCCTAAAATTACAGCAAATCGCACATATCCGATTGTGCCCTTTTTCTGGCCCGTACGGATTTCAGTGTAAAACATGAACCAAAACAGCATAAATGTGTAGAATTTTAGCATAAATCAGTCTTTGTAGTATGTATTTAAGGCTGGTGGCAAAAATGTTTAGTAAAATTGACCCAGATGGTGACACAGAATCCTTATCAGAGGAAACTCAGGATACACCAATAAAAAAAGATCTAATTGGCCTATTCTAATTCTTGCATTCCTCGAGTGAACTCTGATAAAAGTATTCTTGATGCACAAACTTGAAAGAAAAACAGGTTGTTAGGAAAATTAATGTAACAATGTTTTGTGCCCAAAAGACACGTATAAAAAATGAAGCATTCAATATTCTATAAACTAGTAGAGCTAAGGACTTAATGTGCTTCCAATCAACTAGCTGTGAGCGCAAAAAAGTCCCTATACATTTCTAGCAGAAAGATTTCCCATTTTCCAATAACTATTTAAGCATTTGCCATTATACTTGGGAATCAGAAATTCAAATCCATCAAGCCAATTACTAACAAAAGCACGAAATTCCAATGGATATAGTGTAGTTGCACGGATTTCCAATGTTATAATAGTTGGATGCATAAATGGTTCCATGGCTAGTTATAACAGTTGCAAAGGGATGCATATATGGTGCGATGATATGTACATCTAAAAAGCATAGTCAGACTAGGAAAAAAATCAAAAGCATAGATAATGTAGTTGTATGTGTAAATGGTACCATAGGTAGACATAACAGTTGCAAAAAAGGATGCATAGAGGTAAACACGTAGATGATTGTTAGTTACCTCAACTAGAGCACAATATCTCATGTCGAGCTTCGATGTCAAGTGAACGGTCTCGAAGTTTAACTGAGAATTCTCGCTAACAAAAATTAGGGTTCTACACTGTAGCTGCTTTAGATGTTTAGTCAAGTCATATCTCCTGAAAAATCAATTCAAAGCAATTAAGTATGGTAACAGGTAACTTCCACTCAGCTCAATATCAAGTTTTTCCCGCTGCATAATCATTCTAATATATAGAAGTGAAATAATTATCTGTATAAAGCGCCATATGTTCATGCTCTCTCGCTAGTCTAGCAACTACATGATGTAATAGAAGAGGTTAATGCTTAACAATATATTATAATAAAACCAGAACAAGTGTAATAATCACATGTGCCCAGGTCGATGAAAATTGCAGCAACCTAAAGGGTTGTCTTTATTTTCTCATAGACCAACAATGGTGTTATGAAAAATGTCTTGAGTTGTACCAAGACAATCAACAACTAATATGAAGTCTACTAGCAAACAATGTCTTGAGCTGGTAGATACCAGCTTATCTTTTGTGCAGTCAGCACAAATAAAAAGGTTTGTTGAAATATCATAACTAGTAAGAAAGCAAAATCATCAGCATAAACTACTAAAGCATTTAGAGCCTATGGAAAATGATGTCTTGTCAATATATCTACCTGTCAAGATTCATGCATGCATCTGAGGGCTAAAAAGGTGTAAACGTAGGAACAAATCTAATGTAAATTGCTGACATGCTAAACATAGGAACAAAATCTAAAGTACAATAGTTCCCTTATCAAACCTTTTGCATAAGTAAAAATAGTTTCATGTCACTCTATGGAACACCATAAGCGAGGTAAGCTTGTAAATGGATGAATAAAATGTCACAAATGTTCAACGTGTGCTCTCCTACACATCGGGGAAAAAGAGAGAAATAATACCACACATTCAGCTACCCAAAATCCAGCAGGGGCCAATCATTAAATAACAAGGCTAACTTTTAGTTTTTATTAAGCAAAATGGCTGCAAACTATGTAGTTTACACAGGTTCATGGGTGGTCGTGCTCCTTTCATCCTATGAGAAGCTCTGCGACTGCTAGTACTTTCGCATCTTGTTATGACACTTCAAGTTTTTTGGAGACATACAACAGGAGTGTAGGACCACCAAAAAACACATGCATCTAATAAAAGAATGACTTTATTTATGCAATTATGGATAAAACTGTGGCACCTTTTGTTCCCCTTTTGATGTACTAGTATCTACTGATATTCTAAGGCCTGGCACCTGGTTCATTTTCAAGCATAAGTTATGAGGTCCACAATCCTTTCATACAGAGAGGTTGAAGTTGGGGGTATAAGATTGTCCTCATTGCTTATAATCTTATTGAAAGAAACAGGTGACGCCTAAGAGGAGTGAATTAGGACTTCTAAAATTTTCTCTAAACTAGGCCACAAATAAATCCGTAGAGCAAACCTATGTAATTAATCAAACTAATGTGCAAACTAGGTTTTGTCTAAGTGTTTGCTATCTCTACCGCAATGGGTAAGTTTTAATCTACAACAATTTAAGTATAAAGACAAGATTGAAACTTAAATGCATAATATAAATGTGGAAGGTAAGGAGCGAGGTAGAGATGCAAACTCTCGTGGATGACGCTGGTATTTTTACCGAGGTATCCAGAACCACGCAAGGTCCCGACTAATCCTCATTGGTTCCCCTATGCAAAGGGAAGCCCACGCGACAGCCAAGCACCTTGGTCGAGTAACTCTGTAGAGAGCCACGGGCCTTCTCCACACACAAGTGGTGCTCCGCTTCTAGCTCCTCTCAGACGCTCCCCGCCGTCTCCACTATCGAGCTTCCGGCCGAAATGCCGCGGGCCTCGTTCCCTCCGCTACACGGTGGCGGCCGTGACACAAACGCGGTTGTCATAGTCTCGCAAGACTCTCACCCCACTCAGTACAGTTACAACGGCTCGCGCAAGAGCCGAGGGGTTGTGTGGTTTTACAAAACTCACTCAACTAACTAGGGTTCACCTAGAGCAAGCGCTAAAGTGGTCTAACTAACCTAAGCACTTCGCAAAGAATCTACGCTAATCACTAAGTGATTCTATTAAGCACTTGGGTGTATGAGCACTTGGAAATGTCTACTATATGCCTTGGTATGTTGCTTGGGCTCCCACACCATGGAATGGCCAGTTTGGGGTGTATTTATAGCCCCCAACACAAAACTAGTCATTGGAGAAAAGTTGTGCTCTCTGCAGCACACCGGACAGTCCGGTGGTGCATCGGACAGTGCACTGCTCACTGTCCGGTGCGCCTAGCTGTTGTTCTAACACTACAGCCGACCGTTGGCGCGTAGGCTTTTTACACCGGACACCGCGGATGTCACACCGGACAGTCCAGTGGTCTTCTCTCCATAGTTCCACCTAGAACCAGCCATTAGGGCTACTGTTCCTGGTGCACCTGACAATCCGGTGCTCCAGACCAGACAGTCTGCAGGCAACACTTCCTTTGTTTCTTGAACTTCACTTGATCTTCATAATGTCTTCTTTTGAGGTGTTGCTTTCCTCAATGTCTTGGTCCAAGTAACTTTAGCATCCTGTGAACTACAAACACAAACACTAGCAAACTCATTAGTCCACGGGTTATGTTGATCATCAAACACCAAAACCTATTTAGCCAAATGGCCTGGGGTCCATTTTCCTTATAGTCTCCCCTTTTTTGGTGATTGATGACAACACAACCAAAGCAAGCAAATATAATAAACATTTGAATGAAAATATGCAATCTACTTGCTAGGATGCATGTTTGTCCCCACAATGTGATATTATGGACTTAAGCCTCCCCCTAACTCCATAATTCACTTACTTCTTATTTTAGACCAAAGAGCCAAAACCACTTAAAGGATCAAAATTTTTAATTTGGCGGTGTTTGGTGTTTGATACATTTAACACCCCTGGTGTTACTGCAACTAAAACTTGAGCATGACATCATAAACATTGGCATTGCATATGTTTGACACACCTAGAGTGCATCTACTAGGTAAAAATTTCAAACAAGTTGTATTGTTATAGCATTTTGCAAATAGAACCCTGGATAGGAAATTTAACCCTAAATAGGGATTAAAGGGGTAAAACCTAACCCAAATTGAGAAAACCTAAAGCTTTAGGGAAATAGTCATGAAATATTCCCAAAAATAAAGTTGAATTGTATTTATACCCCTGGGGTACCAAAAACCCTAATTGGAACCCTGGAAAACCCTAAGTCCAAACCCTAGGGGCCTATGTGCAAAAATTGTGCACATTTGGACTAAAGTGTAAAAACTACTATGTTAAACCATATAAAGTCACATGGTTCACATTTGGGAAGATTTACAAGCCAAACCCTAAGTTTTGGATTAAATTGCAAAAAGGACCCCAATTGAGATTTCACTCTAAGTCTGAATTTCAGATTTGTGAGCTCAACTTTTGAGCTTTGTAACTTTCAAACTATAGGGTTTTTGCCCTATGTCACCACATCAAAATTGAAGATCAATCATTGGAGAACAACTTTGCTTAAGGGTGTGAGCATAGTTGTTAAGTAAAGTTGGGAGATAATTAAGTCCAAAGTTGGACTGTCATGTCACTGGGTCTGAATTTTTAGACCAACAGTGCAACCACTGAGACTTTGAGCATGGATTCAACTATGATCCAGCATGAATCTGCCCATGGCATTTATGACAAATTGTAGCTAGTTAGTAGCTCTATAACTTTGCTGCAGAGTTTGGTATGTGTTGCCATACAGGTTTGGGAGAAAATCATGTTCAAAAATGGTCAATCAGGTCGACTGCATACACTCTATCAGGTAACTGTAATGGATGAGATCACCAGCGCACTGTCCTCACCGTCGATGACTCCCTCCGCCGTGATTCGTGTCACCGGCGTTGGGATTCGTGTTTGAGCGGATGGATAGCATCGCGGGGTAAGGGGATCTTCGCCGCCGGTGGGCTGGACGCCACTCCGGCCAGCCATAATCCCTCCCCCTTGCTCACGTCCCGTGGATAAGGTTCTCACCGTCGTCAAACCTTCGTCGTTGCCCGCCGCGTGTCTCTGTCCATCTACCGCATCACCGTGACTCACCCTTGCTCTCCGTTGATCACCGGAGCCATCGCCACGACGGTAGACGCAAGTTCATGCGCGCCAGTAGCTCCCTGCCCCTCCGACCGCCGCGCGTCACCGTTAAAATTCCCGGCCGCCGCTCTTACTTCCTATAAATTGAGCCCTCCACCAGCTCCGCAAGGTCATCATCCACCCCGCCACCAAGAATCATTAGCAACCGTGCATCCGAGAGCTAGAATTTTGGTTTCGCCCCAAATCAGTTCTCCACCACTGCGAAAATAACCTCACCGCGGCCAGCCCCAATCCGGTCAGCTCATCCCTCTCTCTCCCTCGTTTGAGCACTCTCATAGCTCTGTGATGCTTACCGTGTCACCAATTCGAACCGAGAGACCACCAACCATCGGGAACGCGATCAAATGCTCATGGCCTTCGCGGTTCTCGTGGGCAGGATAGAATAGGCCACCATTTGCACAATTAAGTTAGGGGAAATACTCTCTAGGCCATGGATTTGCTGTAGTCCGAAGCTGGGCACCAGTCTTGGTCTTCCCCGGCCAGTCTAGCTCGCCGGAGTTGGGCTCCCCGCGCGCAACGCCGTCGAGGACTTGGCCGTGCGAAGGAATAGAAACCAGAGGGCTTATGTGTAATCTGTCAGCGACACAAGAAACAGTAAAGGAACTCGTTTACAGTTAGCCTGAAACCCGAGGGCCCCTGTGCAAAGTCGCCAGAGCGCGCGGGCGCGCGCGCGCTTTCCCCTTTGGGTTGGGCCGACTGGGCTAGAACTGGCCCAGTCCTGTTCAATCTTTTTCCTTTTCTTTTTCAGTAAAACTTTAGAAATCCATAGAAAATTGTAAAAAAATCATAAAATTGTCAAACCAATTTTCCTAGACTTCTTATTTTCCATAGTATTTAATAAAAATAGTTTCATGATTTTTAGGTTAAATAAGGAATTTTAAGGCATTTAAAGTAGTTTAAAGTATTAGTTCTGGATTTTTAGAGAACATATGGTAATTCCAAAATTGTCCAAACTTTTTATATGAGTTCTATACATTATTTAGAAGCCTTGGGTAGAGTTTGGATTGATTTGGACCTTGTTTGATAACTAGAACCCAAAACCCCACCCCTGCCTTGTGAACTCCTTTACTAACTCCGGAAACCCTAAGTTCTCGGAGTTCCGTGAAGGAAAATTGTATTCAAGACCTTAGATAATAAATTCTTATTATCTTTGCACTCCCGTGAGCATTACATGGCATTCATTCTTATATACGTATATGTGGTTATGTTTAGAAAACGAAGAAGAGATCGAAGTGACTGAAGAGAAGGCACCACCACCTTTGGAATCTCATGCAGGGTCTTGTCTCTACTTTGACATCTACGGGCCTGAGCCTGACTCACCTACTAACGAAGGCAAGCCCCGGTGCATTTGCCACCTTCCTTGATGAATTTAAAATCTTTCTCACTTGATTGATGCATTAGGTGATAGGAGTTGAATGCTTAAACAATTCCTGCATTACCTTCCTTGATCTTTGATTACCTTCCTTGATACCCTGTTTTACAAAAGGTTTTTATTATGCTTAGTATTGCTCTAGCCAAACAAAAGGTTTTGTTTTACAAAATGATGATTGGCAAAGTGGGAGGGATGTTTTGAAAATAAAACTTGATGATGGATCCATTATGGCCGTAATGGGTTCAACATCGGAAAAGATGTACCTCTGTCAGATACCAAGCTTTGGGTTTTGAAATGATTAAGCTGAGACCGGGCGGGTGACTTGCACGAGAAGAGAGTCTTGGTGTAGTGTCTCCGTCTGAGTCGATTAAGGACCATGTCGATGTAGGCTTGATGACCGAGGACCCTTTAACTGGTCACATGCCTCGTCATGGGTAAGCCTTGCCTCGGGCAGACTAAGGCCAGAATAAGATAACACGAAATGGGTGCGGAGCGGTGGCGAGAGTAGCGTGTACCCTCCGTAGCAAGAGGCTGGACGGTGGTGTATCTGTGCTCTCGGTTTGCGTGAACCTGATCTGGTCTTAAGAAACCCGGTGGCGGGTTGACATATGCAAGGGTTAAGTGCTACATATGTCGTGTGATCGGAGATCCTCAGCTGAGTATAATCGATTCGGATCACCGTACCTTCGCGGTTATGAAGACTTGGTCACTGCCCTATACGTAGAACTCCAGTAAAGATGAAGGACTTGTTAAGAAACTGGCTAGTGCAGAACAAGTGTTTGAACTAGGGTAGAGAGAACTCTAGATGTAGGTAATTTTACCTAACCGGAAAATAAAATTGGATTTTTAAGGATCTATTCTTAGTAAGCATTTGTGCAAAACAGAGTCTTTGATCTTGAAATACCTTACCTTGACTCCCTTATAACCAGCATACGCTTGAGAGTCTTTTCTTTAGTCGGGTAAGACTTGCTGAGTAATTCCATACTCAGGGTTTATTCTCTCATTGTTTTTAGGTGAGGAAGCAGCAAATTTTTGTTGCTTTTGTACCAAGGTGGTTCCAAGTGAAGAAAAACAAGAGTGAAGCTACGGGAGGACCTGGTCCTCCATAAGAAACTTTTATGTAAAAACTTATCGGGAGGAGTTTTGCCTCCCTGGGTATTGTAATAATATTACTCAGCACTCGTTTTATAACTCTGGTCTGTAATAAGTAACTTGATCTTACTTTTTAAATAAATGTAAATTTATGTAATCACTTCCGCATTTCGATATCTCCGATGTTCTGTAATGTCTGCAAGACGGGTGAAACGTTCCTGGAAAGGTAAGAGAAGATACCGAACTTGTCAAGTGATTCAGGAACATCTACATGGTTGTCTGATGTTTGTTGGACAAGGACAACTGTAGGTGGGCCTAATGACTTGGGAGGTTCCGTCACAGCTGGTATCAGAGCGAAGCCCTTCTTTGCAGATATTATGAGGCATCTTCAAAAGGATTTTCTAAAAACTCACCTAGAAAGATTTCTTCCATTCTTATCCCTCATATCTGAAGAATCTATATGAAAGACCAGATAGGAGGAGTGCAATGTATAGAAGGTATGAATCAACTAAGGTTGATTCTGTAATTACACATGCATCATGCTAAGAATTATACTAATAAAATTTCCCCCTTAGAGAAATGCCACCGCGCACGAGGAAGACCGCGCATAAGTCAACTGGCCCAATTGGAGTACCTCGTCATCAACTTGCCCCACGGGATGAGGATAGTAGTAGCGGAAGCAACGATCCAATTGGGGATCTCGAAGCCCGCGTGAATCAGCTTCAAACGGAACTGCAACGCAGGACCAGCATGTGGGTCGCGGATGGCGACAGAATAAACGAATTGAGGAGTTACATCCGCCGTCTGCAGGATCAGCTTGCTAATCGGGATTTAGCGCTCGACTGGGCGGTACAGTCTCGTTCAGTGGCTTGGGCTAAGGCAGCAAAGGCTCGAGCCCGAGTCAAAGAACTTAGCTCTGCCATTGATAACCTGCAGGCGTATTGCAATACCCTACATAAGGAAGTCCATGTACTGTATTCGCAACTACATCCCAGTGCACCTATGGATCCTGTCGGGTCGGAAGCCGGACCCTCGCAAGTTGCGGGAGAAGCACTTGGTGGTGAGCTAGACCTTTTTAAACCCCCTCCTTCTATGAGGTTGGTCGATGAATGGTCTCCCACACCCGACGACGAGGCTGCCAGGAGCAACCAAAAGCAGGAATAGTGGTGTAGTAATAGAAGTAGTGTATTGTAGGTTGTACTATTGTATAATAGGTAGTGCTATTGTATACTGGGTAATGTATCCTGTTGTATAAAATCGAGTCTGTAACATTACTCTTTATGGTAATGTAAATTGGATGGTTTTGTCTTTGGCATATTATATTTGCTTTCAAATGTATGTTGCCACAGATGCCGTCCAAGACCCGATCACAGGATGCAGCTGGAACCTCCAGTGGGAGGGAGTCTACCCCAAATCCACCCCCTGTCCCTCCCACCCTGGCCAAGGCGATTGCCGCCTTACTGAATGCGACCGCTGATAATACCCGTTTTCTGAGAGAGATGGTGGGTCAACAGTTTCAGCAACAAGGCGGGCGGGGTTATCAACAGGGCCCCCGCGAAACTTCTTACTTGGACTTCTCAGAGACACGTCCGCCCTTGTTTATTAAAGCCGAAGACCCGTTAGAAGCCGACGAATGGATTCGGGTTATTGAGCAAAAATTTAGACTTCTGCGCTGTTCGGAGACCCAGAAGCCTTTATTCGCAGCCCAGCAACTGCGGGGCCCTGCCAGCACCTGGTGGGGAAATTTCATGGCCGTTCAACCGGCCAATCATCAGGTAACATGGGAAGAATTCAAGGTGGCCTTCCGCGAACATTATATACCCGAGGGTGTTCTTCACATGAAGCAAGAAGAATTTATGAAGCTAAAGCAAGGAGGGGATACTGTTAATCAGTATCTCAATAAGTTCAATCATCTGTCGCAGTATGCAATCGATCAAGTGAACACTGATCTGAAAAAGAAGAATTGTTTTATGAGAGGTCTAAATGATCGACTGCAAAGAAAGATGGCAACCTGCATAGATCTTACTTATGGAAGAGCTGTCAGTACAACATTGGCTGTGGAAGCGAAGTATGCAGGCGTTGGAAAATCTAAGGGATTTGGAGGTGACAGGCCTAGCCAGGGCCCGGTGAAAAGGCAACGGTTTGTTCTCTGGCCTTCCAACCAGAATCGCTCTCGTGCACCCTCCTTCCCTTTTATGCAGCCAATAATTATTCGTCCCAATAATGCCCCCACTGCCCCAAGTCAGCCGGGTGCCCCAGGTACTCGATTCCCTGCTTTGCCTAGCTCGTCGACTGGATGTTTCAATTGTGGCAAATCTGGACATTTCATCAAAGATTGCCCCTATCCAAAGCAAAACCAGTCAAATAATCAGCAAGAATCTGGGAATTCATCTCAAGTCAAGGGAAATACTTTGGGCAAAAATACCAAGAAGACAGGACGCATATATTATACGCAAGTGGCCACTACACCGGACGGAGAGCCGGTAATGATGGGTACGTTCCTCGTGGCCAATCATCCTGCAGTCATTCTCTTTGATTCTGGTGCTTCGCATACATTCATTAGAAAGAAATTTGTGGAGCAACATCACATTTCATGCCATGAATCAAAAGAGGGGTTTAAAATTCACTCACCTGGGGGACCAATCTTTACTAGAGAAGTGGCCTATCAAGTGCCCGTAACCTTGGCCGGACGGGACTTTCCTACTAATATGATCGTTCTGAAAGGCCAAGACATAGATGTCATTTTGGGTATGAATTGGTTGGCCAAGCATAAAGCAACCCTCAACACTGATCAAAGAACTATCAGGTTGAGTCATAATCAAGAAGAAATTCTTTTGCATATCCCCATTCCAACTAAAGTTGCTGGCAGAGTGTATGAAGCCATCGTACCGAAAATCAAGGATATTCCGGTAGTATGAGAGTTTCTCGATGTCTTTCCAGAGGATTTGCCTGGATTGCCACCTGAAAGGGATGTAGAGTTTGTAATTGAGCTGAAGCCCGGTACGGCTCCCATTTCTCGAAGATCGTACCGTATGCCTCCGAATGAGTTGGCAGAGTTGAAGATTCAATTACAAGATTTACTTGAGAAAGGATTCATCCGGCCAAGCTCGTCGCCATGGGGTTGTCCAGCCATATTTGTCAAGAAGAAGGATCAAACTTTACGGATGTGTGTGGATTATCGACCCCTGAATGAGGTCACTATCAAGAACAAGTACCCTCTTCCGAGGATTGACATTTTATTTGATCAACTGACTGGGGCGAGGGTATTCTCCAAGATTGATCTTAGATCGGGATATCACCAGATCCGTATTCGGCCTGAGGATATACCAAAGACCGCATTCACTACGCGGTATGGGTTATTTGAATATCTGGTAATGTCTTTCGGATTGACAAATGCTCCGGCCCACTTCACGTATTTGATGAACTCGGTATTCATGCCCGAGTTGGACAAGTTTGTGGTGGTCTTCATTGACGATATTCTAATATATTCCAAGAATGAAGAGGAGCATGCTCAGCATTTACGGATCGTGTTAACGCGCTTGAGGGAACATCAGTTATATGCCAAGTTCAGCAAATGCGCGTTTTGGCTGGAGGAAATTCAGTTTCTGGGACATGTTCTATCTGCTAGGGGGATTGCGGTAGATCCCAGCAAAGTCAAGGACATTTTGGAGTGGAAACCCCCAACCACTGTTCATCAAGTCCGAAGTTTCCTTGGACTAGCGGGATATTACCACAGATTCATACCAGATTTTTCTAAGCTTGTGAAGCCAATCACAAGTTTATTGAAGAATGATATTAAATTCAATTGGTCTTCCAAGTGTAATGAAGCTTTTGAACAATTGAAGACATTATTGACCACTGCTCCGGTATTGGCTCAACCGGACATCACCAAGCCCATTTATGTGTATTGTGATGCATCAGGCAGTGGACTCGGCTGTGTGTTAATGCAAGAAGGCTGAGTAATTGCATATGCTTCAAGGCAGTTGCGCCGACATGAGGAGCATTATCCAACTCATGATCTGGAGCTAGCTGCTGTGGTTCATGCCCTGAAGATCTGGCGTCATTATCTGCTGGGTAATATCTGTCACATTTATACAGATCATAAAAGCTTGAAGTATATCTTCACCTAGTCAGAATTGAATATGAGGCAAAGACGATGGCTTGAGCTTATTAAGGATTATGAACTGGAAATTCATTATCACCTAGGCAAGGCCAACGTGGTGGCAGATGCACTTAGCCATAAGGTTTCCTGTCACTGTCTTATGGTGAAGACCTCTGATAATACATTATGTCAGGAGATGGAGAAGCTAAACCTGGGAATGGTCCAACAAGGAACCCTAAGTCAGCTAAAGCTTGAGTCAGTCCTCTTGCAAAGGATAATTGATGCTCAAAGGGATAATGAGGGTATGAAACACATTCGTGAGAAGATAAGGGCTGGAAAAGCCAAATGTTTCAAAGAAGATGATCAAGGTATTTTATGGTTTGATAACCGCATAGTGGTGCCGAAGAATGAAGAGGTCCACTAGCAAATTCTTGATGAAGCACATCTTAGTCGCTATTCTATTCATCCCGGAAGCACTAAGATGTACCAAGACTTGAAGCAACATTATTGGTGGACAAAAATGAAGATCGAGATTGCACGCTATGTGGCTAGATGTGACACCTGCAGATGTGTCAAGGCCATACATTTGAAAGCTACCGGTCCATTACAGTCTCTACCAATACCGACATGGAAATGGGAAGACATAGGTATGGACTTTATTGTGGGATTGCCCAGAACCACAAAAGGGTATGACTCTATTTGGGTTATCATTGATCGACTTACCAAAATCGCCCACTTCCTTCCGGTTAAAGTAAAATATCCTGTCATCACCTATGCGGAATTATACATTGCTCGCATTCTCAGTTTGCACGGTGTTCCAAAGACTATAGTGTCGGATCGTGGATCCCAATTCGTATCCAAATTTTGGGAAGAACTTCATAAATCCCTGGGTACTAAGCTGCTCCACAGTTCGGCCTATCACCCTCAAACAAGTGGACAGACTGAGAGAGTTAATCAAATACTCGAAGATATGTTGCGGGCGTGTGTTCTGGACTTCTCACAGAAATGGGATGAATGTTTGCCTTTAGTGGAGTTTTCATATAATAATAGCTATCAGGAAAGTATCAAGATGGCACCCTTCGAAGCTTTATATGGACGACGTTGTCGCACTCCGCTAAATTGGTCTAAACCTGGAGAAAGGTACTTCTTTAGGCCTGATATGGTGAAAGAGGCCGAAAAAAAGGTTCAGAAAATAATTCATAATATGAAGAAAGCCCAAGCTCGTTAGAAGGGTTATGCAGACAAACGGCGAATGCCCTTGTATTTTCTTGAAGGGGACTATGTCTACCTGAAGGTTTCACCAATGAAGGGAGTATCGCGTTTTGGGGTTAAAGGGAAGCTTGCACCCAGGTACATTGGTCCATTCCCTGTACTTGAGCAATGTGGACCAGTGGCGTATCGACTGCAGCTCCCCGAAACTTTGTCTGCTATACATAATGTGTTCCATGTGTCACAATTGAAGAAGTGTCTTCGGGTTCCCGATCGAACCATTGAAGTAACAGATGTTGTCCTTGAACCGGACTTGACATATTCTGAGCACCCTATTCGAGTCTTGGATCAAAAGGACAGGGTTACCCGGAGAAAAACTCTCAAGTTCTATAAGATATAGTGGAACCAACATTCTGAAGAAGAGGCTACGTGGGAAACTCAAGACTTTTTAGATAAGAATTTCCCAGGCTTTTTAGCCTCATGTAATTTGTAAAGTGTGTATAGTTGTTGTAATAAAGAGTGAACCCCACACCACCCCCTGCCTTGTACCAGAAATAAGGAAATAAAAATGTGACACATTTCCTTTTCCATTACTCACCCTAGGACTTTTAATCTCGGGACGAGATTCTTTTATGGGGGGAAGGATGTAACACCCCTGGTGTTACTGCAACTAAAACTTGAGCATGGCATCATAAACATTGACATTGCATATGTTTGACACACCTAGAGTGCATCTACTAGGTAAAAATTTCAAACAAGTTGTATTGTTATAGCATTTTGCAAATAGAACCCTGGATAGGAAATTTAACCCTAAATAGGGATTAAAGGGGTAGAACCTAACCCAAGTTGAGAAAACCTAAAAGCTTTAGGGAAATAGTCATGAAATATTCCCAAAAATAAAGTTGAATTGCATTTATACCCCTGGGGTACCAAAAACCCTAATTGGAACCCTGGAAAACCCTAAGTCCAAACCCTAGGGGCCTATGTGCAAAAATTATGCACATTTGGACTAAAGTGTAAAAACTACTATGTTAAACCATATAAAGTCACAGGGTTCACATTTGGGAAGATTTACAATCCAAACCCTAAGTTTTGGATTAAATTGCAAAAAGGACCCCAATTGAGATTTCACTCTAAGTCTGAATTTCAGATTTGTGAGCTCAACTTTTGAGCTTTGTAACTTTCAAACTATAGAGTTTTTGCCCTATGTCACCACATCAAAATTGAAGATCAATCATTGGAGAACAACTTTGCTTAAGGGTGTGAGCATAGTTGTTAAGTAAAGTTGGGAGATAATTAAGTCCAAAGTTGGACTGTTAGGTCACTGGGTCTGAATTTTTAGACCAACAGTGCAACCACTGAGACTTTGAGCATGGATTCAACTATGATCCAGCATGAATCTGCCCATGGCATCTATGACAAATTGTAGCTGGTTAGTAGCTCTATAACTTTGCTGCAGAGTTTGGTATGTGTTGCCATACAGGTTTGGGAGAAAATCATGTTCAAAAATGGTCTGTTAGTTCGACTGCATACACTCTGCGATGGTACAGTAACTGTAATGGATGAGATCACCAGCGCACTGTCCTCACCGTCGACGACTCCCTCCACCGTGATTCGTGTCACCGGCGTTGGGATTCGTGTCTGAGCGGATGGATAGCATCGCGGGGTAAGGGGATCTTCGCCGTCGGTGAGCTGGACGCCACTCCGGCCAGCCATAATCCCTCCCCCCTTGCTCACGTCCCGTGGATAAGGTTCTCACCATCGTCAAACCTTTGCCGTTGCCCGCCGCGTGTCTCTGACCATCTACCGCATCACCGTGACTCACCCTTGTTCTCCGTTGATCACCGGAGCCATTGCCACGACGGTAGACGCAAGTTCATGCGCGCCAGTAGCTCCGTGCCCCTCCGACCGCCGCGCGTCACCGTTAAAATTCCTGGCCGCCGCTCTTACTTCCTATAAATTGAGCCCTCCACCAGCTCTGAAAGGTCATCATCCACCCCACCACCAAGAATCGTTAGCAACCGTGCATCCAAGAGCTAGAATTTTGGTTTTGCCCCAAATCAGTTCTCCGCCACTGCGAAACTAACCTCACCGCGGCCAGCCCCAATCCGATCAGCTCATCCCTCTCTCTCCCTCGTTTGAGCACTCTCATAGCTCTGTGATGCTTACCGAGTCACCAATTCGAACCGAGAGACCACCAATCATCGGGAACGCGATCAAATGCTCATGGCCTTCGCGGTTCTCGTGGGCAGGATAGAATAGGCCACCATTTGCACAATTAAGTTAGGGGAAATACTCTCTAGGCCATGGATTTGGTGTAGTCAGAAGATGGGCACCAGTCTTGGTCTTCCCCGACCAGTCTAGCTCGCCGGAGTTGGGCTCCCCGCGCGCAACGCCGTCGAGGACTTGGCCGTGCGAAGTAATAGAAACCGGAGGGCTTATGTGTAATCTGTCAGCGACACAAGAAACAGTAAAGGAACTCGTTTACAGTTAGCCTAAAACCCGAGGGCCCCTATGCAAAGTCACCAGAGCGCGCGGGCGCGCGCTCGCTTTCCCCTCTGGGTTGGGCCGACTGGGCTAGAACTAGCCCAGTCCTGTTCAATCTTTTTCCTTTTCTTTTTTAGTAAAACTTCAGAAATCCATAGAAAATTGTAGAAAAATCATAAAATTGTCAAACCAATTTTCCTAGACTTCTTATTTTCTATAGTATTTAATAAAAATAGTTTCATGATTTTTAGGTTAAATAAGAAATTTTAAGGCATTTAAAGTAGTTTAAAGTATTAGTTCTGGATTTTTAGAGAACATATGGTAATTCCAAAATTTTCCAAACTTTTTATATGAGTTCTATACATTATTTAGAAGCCTTGGGTAGAGTTTGGATTGATTTAGACCTTATTTGATAACTAGAACCCAAAACCCCACCCCCTGCCCTGTGAACTCCTTTACTCACTCCGGAAACCCTAAGTTCTCGGAGTTCCGTGAAGGAAAATTGTATTCAAGACCTTAGATAATAAATTCTTATTATCTTTGCACTCTCATGAGCATTACATGGCATTCATTCTTATATACATATATGTGGTTATGTTTAGAAAACGAAGAAGAGATTAAAGTGACTGAAGAGAAGGCACCACCACCTTTGGAATCTCAGGCAGGGTCTTGTCTCTACTTTGACATCTGCGGGCCTGAGCCTGACTCACCTACTAACGAAGGCAAGCCCCGGTGCATTTGCCACCTTCCTTGATGAATTTAAAATCTTTCTCACTTGATTGATGCATTACGTGATAGGAGTTGAATGCTTAAACAATTCCTGCATTACCTTCCTTGATCTTTGATTACCTTCCTTGATACCCTGTTTTACAAAAGGTTTTTATTATGCTTAGTATTGCTCTAGCCAAACAAAAGGTTTTGTTTTACAAAATGATGATTGGCAAAGTGGGAGGGATGTTTTGAAAATAAAACTTGATGATGGATCCATTATGGCCGTAATGTGTTCAACATCGGAAAAGATGTACCTCTGTCAGGTACCAAGCTTTGGGTTTTGAAATGATTAAGCTGAGACCGGGCGGGTAACTTGCACGAGAAGAGAGTCTCGGTGTAGTGTCTCCGTCTGAGTCGATTAAGGACCGTGTCGATGTAGGCTTGATGACCGAGGACCCTTTAACTGGTCACATGCCTCGTCATGGGTAAGCCTTGCCTCAGGCAGACTAAGGCCAGAATAAGATAACACGAAATGGGCGTGGAGCAGTAGCGAGAGTAGCGTGTACCCTCCATAGCAAGGGGCTGGACGGTGGTGTATCTGTGCTCTCGGTTTGCGTGAACCTGATCTGGTCTTAAGAAACTCGGTGGCGGGTTGACATATGCAAGGGTTAAGTGCTACATATGTCGTGTGATCGGAGATCCTCAGCTGAGTATAATCGATTCAGATCGCCGTACCTTCGCGGTTATGAAGACTTGGTCACTGCCCTATACGTAGAACTCCAGTAAAGATGAAGGACTTGTTAAGAAACTGGCTAGTGCAGGACAAGTGTTTGAACTAGGGTAGAGAGAACTCTAGATGTAGGTAAGTTTACCTAACCGGAAAATAAAATTGGATTTTTAAGGATCCGCTCTTAGTAAGCATTTGTGCAAAACAGATTCTTTGATCTTGAAATACATTACCTTGACTCCCTTATAACCAGCATACCCTTGAGAGTCTTTTCTTTAGTCGAGTAAGACTTGCTGAGTAATTCCATACTCAGGGTTTATTCCCTCGTTGTTTTTAGGTGAGGAAGCAGCAAATTTTTGTTGCTTTTGTACCAAGGTGGTTCCAAGTGAAGAAAAACAAGAGTGAAGCTACGGGAGGACCTGGTCCTCCATAAGAAACTATTATGTAAAAACTTATCGGGAGGAGTTTTGCCTCCCTGGGTATTGTAATAATATTACTCAGCACTCGTTTTATAACTCTGGTCTGTAATAAGTAACTTGATCTTACTTTTTAAATAAATGTAAATTTATGTAATCACTTCCGCATTTTGATATCTCCGATGTTCTGTAATGTCTGCAAGACGGGTGAAACATTCCTGGAAAGGTAAGAGAAGATACCGAACTTGTCAAGTGATTCAGGAACATCTACAGGGTTGTCTGATGTCTGTTGGACAAGGACAACTGTAGGTGGGCCTAATGACTTGGGAGGACCCATCACAGCTGGTATCAGAGCGAAGCCCTTCTTTGCAGATATTATGAGGCATCTTCAAAAGGATTTTCTAAAAACTCACCTAGAAAGATTTCTTCCATTCTTATCCCTCATATCTGAAGAATCTATATGAAAGACCAGATAGGAGGAGTGCAATGTATAGAAGGTATGAATCAACTAAGGTTGATTCTGTAATTACACATGCATCATGCTAAGAATTATACTAATAAAATTTCCCCCTTAGAGAAATGCCGCCGCGCACGAGGAAGACCGCGCGTAAGTCAACTGGCCCAATTGGAGTACCTCGTCATCAACTTGCCCCACGGGATGAGGATAGTAGTAGCGGAAGCAACGATCCAATTGGGGATCTCGAAGCCCGCGTGAATCAGCTTCAAACGGAACTGCAACGCAGGACCAACATGTGGGTCGCGGATGGCGACAGAATAAACGAATTGAGGAGTTACATCCGCCGTCTGCAGGATCAGCTTGCTGATCGGGATTTAGCGCTCGGCTGGGCGGTACAGTCTCGTTCAGTGGCTTGGGCTAAGGCAGCAAAGGCTCGAGCCCGAGTCGAAGAACTTAGCTCTACCATTGATAACCTGTAGGCGTATTGCAATACCCTACATGAGGAAGTCCATGTACTGTATTCGCAACTACATCCCAGTGCACCTATGGATCCTGTCGGGTCGGAAGCCGGACCCTCGCACGTTGCGGGAGAAGCACTTGGTGGTGAGCTAGACCTTTTTAAACCCCCTCCTTCTATGAGGCTGGTCGATGAATGGTCTCCCACACCCAACGACGAGGCTGCCAGGAGCAACCAAAAGCAGGAATAGTGGTGTAGTAATAGAAGTAGTGTATTGTAGGTTGTACTATTGTATAATAGGTAGTGCTATTGTATACTGGGTAATGTATCCTATTGTATAAAATCGAGTCTGTAACATTACTCTTTATGGTAATGTAAATTGGATGGTTTTGTCTTTGGCATATTATATTTGCTTTCAAATGTTTGTTGCCACAGATGCCGTCCAAGACCCGATCACAGGATGCAGCTGGAACCTCCAGTGGGAGGGAGTCTACCCCAAATCCATCCCCTGTCCCTCCCACCCTGGCCGAGGCGATTGCCGCCTTAGTGAATGCGACCGCTGATAATACCCGTTTTCTGAGAGAGATGGCGGGTCAACAGTTTCAGCAACAAGGCAGGCGGGGTTATCAACATGGCCCCCGCGAAACTTCTTACTTGGACTTCTCAGAGACACGTCCACCCTTGTTTGTTAAAGCCGAAGACCCGTTAGAAGCCGACGAATGGATTCGGGTTATTGAGCAAAAATTCGGACTTCTGCGTTGTTCGGAGACCCAGTGTAACACCCGGTTTTAAAGGACAAAGCCGGGTGCATCTCATACATGCGCCAAAGAAGACAACATATATAATAACAGAGTGTATAGAGATAAATGTCACAAAACATCAGAGTACTTATTACATAGCGGAAGACTTATTACAAAGTAAAAGAATAAATATAAAACGAACTAAGGATCATCGACGCCAATGTCAACTGAGAAACGCCACCTAGATCAAGTCGAATGCCTCAGTGTTAGGCGGCTCCTCTTCGACCACCTGTTCTTCTCCTGTGGGGGGTGTGAGACAGCAAGAGTGAGCTCACATACGTTCATAGCTCAACAAGTCATGGGGAATAATGTGGCATGAACTCACCAAAGGTGGGAGTTCATGTAGTGTAAGGCTGGTCAATGAAATAAAGGATGAAGCTGAGCATTGCTTTTATAAGTTGGTCAAAATTTTATTAGCAATTACTAAGTGTAAGTAAATATCAAACCTTAATAATAATAAAGAAAAGTAGTAGTAAAATAATCCCAAATGCGATGCAAATGTCAAATTAAATTTAAGTTCCATAATTAATCATGTGAGGGTCCGAGCCGCTCATGACCGTGAGCACGGCTAGTATACTAGTTTTACACTCTGCAGAGGTTGCGCATCTTTACCCACAAGTCATGTTACCCATCTGCAAGAGACGGCCAATCCCATACACCTCTACCGAGGAGGCGAGGCAGGGTAACACTACGAGGCCTTTACAAAGTTCCACTAGCTTCAGAAATCCCGCTACAATTTATAGGAAGCTCCAGTGCAGGGTTCTTGCCTGACCGCCATCGCAGCAAAATCAACCAAGGACCTCCCTACACTGACCACTCCCCTACTGCCCTTGCCCCTTTTGGGTAAGGAAGAACTCCACTAGCTTTCCTAGTTAATCAGCCAAGGGCGTCCCATTAAACCCTTGTGGTAGCACTGTTTTCCCGGGTGGTCGCTCCATGTTCCCATTAATTTAATGATCTTAACATGAACAGTAATAATAACAAGATAATAACAGAATAATCATGAGTAGTGTATCTCCATACCCAATCCACATAAAGCAATAGCAAGTACTACCCAAAAGTATTTCAGGGGTGAACAAGGTATAAAGATAACCAAAACTGGGGTAACCTAAAGGATCCCATCAAAATTAACCTATGCAGATCATTAAAATTAATAAGAACATGGCTGGGAAAAGTAAGTGATCAAGGGCACAACTTGCCTGGCACTTGAGAATCCAGGTACCAACTTGCTTTTCAGATGACACGCGTCCACGCGCTAGTCGTTGCAATACAAACAAACATGGTATAGACAAAATTAACATCACACCAAACATAAGTACAAACTGAATAATAATGATCTACACGTTGCTACGAGACTAACCCAACTTGAACGGATCAAATCGGAGTTAAAACGGAGGAGATACGAATTTCCTAAGGTTTTATGTATTTGATATGAGATTAATTAGGAGATCAATTTTATTATTGTTTTCATGTCAAAACAGTGGTACTAGATGATAGACAATAATATTACAAAATTATAGGATTTGGAATGGATTAATTTGGGATTAATATGAATTTTCTATGAATTACCCAAGGTTTACAATTATTTTTTTATACTCAAAATCAATTTCTAAATCTATTTTCCGGTTTTATTTAATTCCTGGACTGGGCCACAATTCCCAGAGAAGGTAGGGGTTATTCTACAAATATTCCCGAGACTCAGAGCGTTGTTGCTCTGGATTGCGGGTTGTTATCTTAAAAACATAAGGGCTTTTCTGTGAAGTGGGCAGCTGAAGCGGTACTGGCATGTCCTGGCCGTTGGATCTGATTCAAGGGCTTGGATTATATCACTCATTAACCGAACCGGTACCACATTATAGCCGTCGGATGATCGATCCATGGCCCCTATATAATAGCGTGATGGGATATACTTAATCCGATCGCATCCGTTCGTTCTCGGATCCACGGCTCACGTTGAACCGAACCCCGACTCCTAATCTGGGTCACCTATTTCTCATCCAACGGCCGACAAACATCTTCTATTATCAGCCACCCATCTAGATCTAACGGCGCAACGCGTTTCTTCAACCTTACGCCGCCACCTAGGGCAGCGCGCACGCGAACGCGGTGGCGCTCTCACCGGCGCAGCGCTGCCGAGGAGTTCTTTGCCCTAGCTCTACCGTCAACTATGGCCACGCAACGTGAAGGTCACTCTGAACACGGTGGTGGTCTCAAATCGTTGAAAGGACCATCCCCTTGGTCCAGCCACGGTGCCAGCAGATTTCATGGCGACCCCCAAGCCGAGGAACAATTGCTAGAACTCGATCCCCCCCGAAACTAGTACGCCATGAAATGGTATACACGGGAACAGAGATTAGCATGGAAATAGAAGTTTCTAACCGGTTGGCGTAGAGGTTCCGACACTGGCAGTCGCGGCACTACGATACGAGGCGAGGTCTGGCGAGTAATTGGCGCCCGAGCACGAATCAGATTTTTTCCCATCGAAGACCCGCACGCAATCAGGGCACCCGCGCAAACCCAGCTCGGTCTCCAACGGATTATCAGCCGCAGACGCGAGATTCCGCCGCAGTGAGTTGGGTCACCTCCACCCGACAATGGCCCGTTCACGGCAGTGCGGCATTGGCTCACACCTATGGTTGGGGAAGAAGGAAGTGCGCAGGCGACATACTTGTATCCCACGGAGCCACGGCTTTTAATCCCCGAGCGCAGAGGAGGGCGACCCGGTCCTCCCGGCGTCATGGCGCGGTCACTGCAACGAACAGAGCCCGTGATCCTCCCGGGGAAGACCTATAGGACGGACTACCACGTGGGCCCGACGGTCAACGATCCGAGACGTGGGCGCGCTTCAATTTGTGGATGCGCCAACACCTGTTATCCCCGAGCGGCGACCCAGGCCGCGCAAATCTTGCCGCAGCCAACAATGGTTCCAATTTAGCCGGTATGGTGGGGAAGAAGGCCATCTGACGGGGTGGCCCCACCACCAGTGAGAAGGGAGCGCAAAGAGAGGTGGAAACATGGGCTGCGCGGTGGAAGAAGGTTGAGCGGGCCGACAGGAAATGGACCCAGGTGCCATTTTCTTTTTTTTTCTTTCTATTTTCCATTTTCCTCCCTTTCTTTCCAAATTCAAATTTCTGCTTCAAATTTGAATTTAAATACTGTAGTGATCTTGTACCCAAATTATAGGTACATAATAATCACAACGGTATAAAAGGGTTTAATTATTTATATATTTATTTTTTTATTATTATTTTTATTTAGTACTCTTCCTTCTTTTTTTCAAATTCTTAATTTTCCAATTTAAATAATTGTCCATTTCACCGTTTGCACATTTCTATTATCACTATCTTTAGGAGTGAATGCACAAACATATAAACTCCAGCATGATGCATAAGTTTATGTTTTTATGTGGTATTTATTTAAAATAAACTATGTCACATGAATAATTCTCATAAGCAAAAGTTTTTTTTCATGTTATAATGAGTAGAGGGCAAAACATATATTGAGATCAACTCTTTCTTTTTATTTACAAATTGGGTATTACACCCAGAAGCCTTTATTCGCAGCCCAACAACTGCGCGGCCCTGCCAGCACCTGGTGGGGAAATTTCATGGCTGTTCAACCGACCAATCATCAGGTAATATGGGAAGAATTCAAGGTGGCCTTCTGCGAACATTATATACCCGAGGGTGTTCTTCACATGAAGCAAGAAGAATTTATGAAGCTAAAGCAAGGAGGGGATACTGTTAATCAGTATCTCAATAAGTTCAATCATCTGTCGCAGTATGCAATCGATCAAGTGAACACTGATCTGAAAAAGAAGAATTGTTTTATGAGAGGTCTAAATGATCGACTGCAAAGAAAGATGGCAACCTGCATAGATCTTACTTATGGAAGAGCTGTCAGTACAACATTGGTTGTGGAAGCGAAGTATGCAGGCGTTGGAAAATCTAAGGGATTTGGAGGTGACAGGCCTAGCCAGGGCCCAGTGAAAAGGCAACGGTTTGTTCTCTGGCCTTCCAACCAGAATCGCTCTCGTGCACCCTCCTTCCCTTTTAAGCAGCCAATAATTATTCGTCCCAATAATGCCCCCACTGCCCCAAGTCAGCCGGGTGCCCCAGGTACTCGATTCCCTGCTTTGCCCAGCTCATCGACTGGATGTTTCAATTGTGGCAAATCTGGACATTTCATCAAAGATTGCCCCTATCCAAAGCAAAACCAGTCAAATAATCAGCAAGGATCTGGGAATTCATCTCAAGTCAAGGGAAATACTTTGGGCAAAAATACCAAGAAGACAGGACGCATATATTATACGCAAGTGGCCACTACACCGGACAGAGAGCCGGTAATGATGGGTACGTTCCTCGTGGCCAATCATCCTGCAGTCATTCTCTTTGATTCTGGTGCTTCGCATACATTCATTAGCAAGAAATTTGTGGAGCAACATCACATTTCATGCCATGAATCAAAAGAGGGGTTTAAAATTCACTCACCTGGGGGACAAATCTTTACTAGAGAAGTGGCCTATCAAGTGCCCGTAACCTTGGCCGGACGGGACTTTCCTACTAATATGATCGTTCTGAAAGGCCAAGACATAGATGTCATTTTGGGTATGAATTGGTTGGCCAAGCATAAAGCAACCCTCAACACTGATCAAAGAACTATCAGGTTGAGTCATAATCAAGAAGAAATTCTTTTGCCTATCCCCATTCCAACTAAAGTTGCTGGCAGAGTGTATGAAGCCATCGTACCGGAAATCAAGGATATTCCGGTAGTATGCGAGTTTCTCGATGTCTTTCCAGAGGATTTGCCTGGATTGCCACCTGAAAGGGATGTAGAGTTTGTAATTGAGCTGAAGCCCGGTACGGCTCCCATTTCTCGAAGATCGTACCGTATGCCTCCGAATGAGTTGGCAGAGTTGAAGATTCAATTACAAGATTTACTTGAGAAAGGATTCATCCGGCCAAGCTCGTCGCCATGGGGTTGTCCAGCCATATTCGTCAAGAAGAAGGATCAAACTTTACGGATGTGTGTGGATTATCGACCCCTGAATGAGGTCACTATCAAGAACAAGTACCCTCTTCCGAGGATTGACATTTTATTTGATCAACTGACCGGGGCGAGGGTGTTCTCCAAGATTGATCTCAGATCGGGCTATCACCAGATCCGTATTCGGTCCGAGGATATACCAAAGACCGCATTCACTACGCGGTATGGGTTATTTGAATATCTGGTAATGTCTTTTGGATTGACAAATGCTCCGGCCCACTTCACGTATTTGATGAACTCGGTATTCATGCCTGAGTTGGACAAGTTTGTGCTGGTCTTCATTGACGATATTCTAATATATTCCAAGAATGAAGAGGAGCATGCTCAGCATTTATGGATCGTGTTAACGCGCCTGAGGGAACATCAGTTATATGCCAAGTTCAGCAAATGCGCGTTTTGGCTGGAGGAAATTCAGTTTCTGGGACATGTTCTATCTGCCAGGGGGATTGCGGTAGATCCCAGCAAAGTCAAGGACATTTTGGAGTGGAAACCCCCAACCACTGTTCATCAAGTCCGAAGTTTCCTTGGACTGGCGGGATATTACCGCAGATTCATACCAGATTTTTCTAAGCTTGTGAAGCCAATCACAAGTTTATTGAAGAATGATATTAAATTCAATTGGTCTTCCAAGTGTAATGAAGCTTTTGAACAATTGAAGACATTATTAACCACTGCTCCGGTATTGGCTCAACCGGACATCACCAAGCCCTTTGATGTGTATTGTGATGCATCAGGCAGTGGACTCGGCTGTGTGTTAATGCAAGAAGGCCGAGTAATTGCGTATGCTTCAAGGCAGTTGCGCCGACATGAGGAGCATTATCCAACTCATAATCTGGAGCTAGCTGCTATGGTTCATGCCCTGAAGATCTGGCGTCATTATCTACTGGGTAATATCTGTCACATTTATACAGATCATAAAAGCTTGAAGTATATCTTCACCCAGTCAGAATTGAATATGAGGCAAAGACGATGGCTTGAGCTTATTAAGGATTATGAACTGGAAATTCATTATCACCCAGGCAAGGCCAACGTGGTGGCAGATGCACTTAGCTGTAAGGTTTCCTGTCACTGTCTTATGGTGAAGACTTCTGACAATACATTATGTCAGGAGATGGAGAAGCTAAACCTGGGAATGGTCCAACAAGGAACCCTAAGTCAGCTAAAGCTTGAGTCAGTCCTCTTGCAAAGGATAATTGATGCTCAAAGGGATAATGAGGGTATGAAACACATTCGTGAGAAGATAAGGGCTGGAAAAGCCAAATGTTTCAAAGAAGATGATCAAGGTATTGTATGGTTTGATAACCGCATAGTGGTGCCGAAGAATGAAGAGGTCCGCCAGCAAATTCTTGATGAAGCACATCTTAGTCGCTATTCTATTCATCCCGGAAGCACTAAGATGTACCAAGACTTGAAGCAACATTATTGGTGGACAAAAATGAAGATCGAGATTGCACGCTATGTGGCTAGATGTGACACCTGCAGACGTGTCAAGGTCATACATTTGAAAGCTGCCGGTCCATTACAGTCTCTACCAATACCGACATGGAAATGGGAAGACATAGGTATGGACTTTATTGTGGGATTGCCCAGAACCGCAAAAGGGTATGACTCTATTTGGGTTATCATTGATCGACTTACCAAGATCGCCCACTTCCTTCCGGTTAAAGTAAAATATCCTGTCATCACCTATGCGGAATTATACATTGCTCGCATTCTCGGTTTGCACGGTGTTCCAAAGACTATAGTGTCGGATCGTGGATCCCAATTCGTAACCAAATTTTGGGAAGAACTTCATAAATCCCTGGGTACTAAGCTGCTCCACAGTTCGGCCTATCACCCTCAAACAAGTGGACAGACTGAGAGAGTTAATCAAATACTCGAAGATATGCTGCGGGCGTGTGTTCTGGACTTCTCACAGAAATGGGATGAATGTTTGCCTTTAGTGGAGTTTTCATATAATAATAGCTATCAGGAAAGTATCAAGATGGCACCCTTCGAAGCTTTATATGGACGACGTTGTCGCACTCCGCTAAATTGGTCTAAACCTGGAGAAAGGTACTTCTTTAGGCCTGATATGGTGAAAGAGGCCGAAGAAAAGGTTCAGAAAATAATTCATAATATGAAGAAAGCCCAAGCTCGTCAAAAGGGTTATGCAGACAAACGGCGAATGCCCTTGTATTTTCTTGAAGGGGACTATGTCTACCTGAAGGTTTCACCAATGAAGGGAGTATCACGTTTCGGGGTTAAAGGGAAGCTTGCACCCAGGTACATTGGTCCATTCCCTGTACTTGAGCAATGTGGACCAGTGGCGTATCGACTGCAGCTCCCCGAAACTTTGTCTGCTATACATAATGTGTTCCATGTGTCACAATTGAAGAAGTGTCTTCGGGTTCCTGATCGAACCATTGAAGTAACAGATGTTGTCCTTGAACCGGACTTGACATATTCTGAGCACCCTATTTGAGTCTTGGATCAAAAGGATAGGGTTACCCGGAGAAAAACTCTCAAGTTCTATAAGATACAGTGGAACCAACATTCTGAAGAAGAGGCTATGTGGGAAACTCAAGACTTTTTAGATAAGAATTTCCCAGGCTTTTTAGCCTCATGTAATTTGTAAAGTGTGTATAGTTGTTGTAATAAAGAGTGAACCCCACACCACCCCCTGCCTTGTACCAGAAATAAGGAAATAAAAATGTGACACATTTCCTTTTCCATTACTCACCCTAGGATTTTTAATCTCGGGACGAGATTCTTTTATGGGGGGAAGGATGTAACACCCCTGGTGTTACTGCAACTAAAACTTGAGCATGGCATCATAAACATTGGCATTGCATATGTTTGACACACCTAGAGTGCATCTACTAGGTAAAAATTTCAAACAAGTTGTATTGTTATAGCATTTTGCAAATAGAACCCTGGATACGAAATTTAACCCTAAATAAGGATTAAAGGGGTAAAACCTAACCAAAATTGAGAAAACCTAAAAGATTTAGGGAAATAGTCATGAAATATTCCCAAAAATAAAGTTGAATTGCATTTATACCCCATGGGGTACCAAAAACCCTAATTGGAACCCTGGAAAACCCTAAGTCCAAACCCTAGGGGCCTATGTGCAAAAATTGTGCACATTTGGACTAAAGTGTAAAAACTACTATGTTAAACCATATAAAGTCACATGGTTCACATTTGGGAAGATTTACAAGCCAAACCCTAAGTTTTGGATTAAATTGCAAAAAGGACCCCAATTGAGATTTCACTCTAAGTCTGAATTTCAGATTTGTGAGCTCAACTTTTGAGCTTTGTAACTTTCAAACTATAGCGTTTTTGCCCTATGTCACCACATCAAAATTGAAGATCAATCATTGGAGAACAACTTTGCTTAAGGGTGTGAGCATAGTTGTTAAGTAAAGTTGGGAGATAATTAAGTCCAAAGTTGGACTGTCAGGTCACTGGGTCTGAATTTTTAGACCAACAGTGCAACCACTGAGACTTTGAGCATGGATTCAACTATGATCCAGCATGAATCTGCCCATGGCATCTATGACAAATTGTAGCTGGTTAGTAGCTCTATAACTTTGCTGCAGAGTTTGGTATGTGTTGCCATACAGGTTTGGGAGAAAATCATGTTCAAAAATGGTCTGTCAGGTCGACTGCATACACTCTGCGATGGTACAGTAACTGTAATGGATGATATCACCAGCGCACTGTCCTCACCGTCGACGACTCCCTCCGCCATGATTCGTGTCACCGGCATTGGGATTCGTGTCTGAGCGGATGGATAGCATCGCGGGGTAAGGGGATCTTCGCCGCCGGTGGGCTGGACGCCACTCCGGCCAGCCATAATCCCTCCCCCCTTGCTCACCGCCCGTGGATAAGGTTCTCACCGTTGTCAAACCTTCGCTGTTGCCTGCCGCGTGTCTCTGTCCATCTACCGCATCACCATGACACACCCTTGCTCTCTGTTGATCACCGGAGCCATCGCCACGACGGTAGACGCAAGTTCATGCGCGCCAGTAGCTCCCTGCCCCTCCGACCGCCGCGCGTCACCTTAAAATTCCCGGCCGCCGCTCTTACTTCCTATAAATTGAGCCCTCCACCAGCTCCGCAAGGTCATCATCCACCCCGCCACCAAGAATCGTTAGCAACCATGCATCTGAGAGCTAGAATTTTGGTTTCGCCCCAAATCAGTTCTCCGCCACTGCGAAACTAACCTCACCGCGGCCAGCCCCAATCTGGTTAGCTCATCCCTCTCTCTCCCTTGTTTGAGCACTCTCATAGCTCTGTGATTCTTACCAAGTCACCAATTCGAACCGAGAGACCACCAATCATCGGGAACGCGATCAAATGCTCATGGCCTTCGCGGTTCTCGTGGGCAGGATAGAATAGGCCACCATTTGCACAATTAAGTTAGGGGAAATACTCTCTGGGCCATGGATTTGGTGTAGTCCGAAGCTAGGCACCAATCTTGGTCTTCCCCGGCCAGTCTAGCTCGCCGGAGTTGGGCTCCCCGCGCGCAACGCCGTCGAGGACTTGGCCGTGCGAAGGAATAGAAACCGGAGGGCTTAGGTGTAATCTGTCAGCGACACAAGAAACAGTAAAGGAACTCATTTACAGTTAGCCTAAAACTCGAGGGCCCCTGTGCAAAGTTGCCAGAGCGCGCGGGCGCGCGCGCGCTTTCCCCTCTGGGTTGGGCCGAATGGGCTAGAACTGGCCCAGTCCTGTTCAATCTTTTTCCTTTTCTTTTTCAGTAAAACTTCAGAAATCCATAGAAAATTGTAGAAAAATCATAAAATTGCAAACCAATTTTCCTAGACTTCTTATTTTCCATAGTATTTAATAAAAATAGTTTCATGATTTTTAGGTTAAATAAGGAATTTTAAGGCATTTAAATTAGTTTAAAGTATTAGTTCTGGATTTTTAGAGAACATATGGTAATTCCAAAATTTTCCAAACTTTTTATATGAGTTCGATACATTATTTAGAAGCCTTGGGTAGAGTTTGGATTGATTTGGACCTTGTTTTATAACTAGAACCCAAAACCCCACCCCCTGCCCTGTGAACTCCTTTACTGACTCCGGAAACCCTAAGTTCTCGGAGTTCCGTGAAGGAAAATTGTATTCAAGACCTTAGATAATAAATTCTTATTATCTTTGCACTCTCATGAGCATTACATGGCATTCATTCTTATATACGTATATGTGGTTATGTTTAGAAAACGAAGAAGAGATCGAAGTGACTGAAGAGAAGGCACCACCACCTTTGGAATCTCAGGCAGGGTCTTGTCTCTACTTTGACATCTACGGGCCTGAGCCTGACTCACCTACTAACGAAGGCAAGCCCCAGTGCATTTGCCACCTTCCTTGATGAATTTAAAATCTTTCTCACTTGATTGATGCATTAGGTGATAGGAGTTGAATGCTTAAACAATTCCTGCATTACCTTCCTTGATCTTTGATTACCTTCCTTGATACCCTGTTTTACAAAAGGTTTTTATTATGCTTAGTATTGCTCTAGCCAAACAAAAGGTTTTGTTTTACAAAATGATGATTGGCAAAGTGGGAGGGATGTTTTGAAAATAAAACTTGATGATGGATCCATTATGGCCGTAATGGGTTCAACATCGGAAAAGATGTACCTCTGTCAGGTACCAAGCTTTGGGTTTTGAAATGATTAAGTTGAGACCGGACGGGTGACTTGCACGAGAAGAGAGTCTCGGTGTAGTGTCTCCGTCTGAGTCGATTAAGGACCGTGTCGATGTAGGCTTGATGACCGAGGACCCTTTAACTGGTCACATGCCTCGTCATGGGTAAGCCTTGCCTCAGGTAGACTAAGGCCAGAATAAGATAACACGAAATGGGCGTGGAGCGGTGGCGAGAGTAGCGTGTACCCTCCATAGCAAGGGGCTGGACGGTGGTGTATCTGTGCTCTCGGTTTGCGTGAACCTGATCTGGTCTTAAGAAACCCGGTGGCGGGTTGATATATGCAAGGGTTAAGTGCTACATATGTCGTGTGATCGGAGATCCTCAGCTGAGTATAATCGATTCGGATTGCCGTACCTTCGCGGTTATGAAGACTTGGTCACTGCCCTATACGTAGAACTCCAGTAAAGATGAAGGACTTGTTAAGAAACTGGCTAGTGCAGGACAAGTGTTTGAACTAGGGTAGAGAGAACTCTAGATGTAGGTAAGTTTACCTAACCGGAAAATAAAATTGGATTTTTAAGGATCCACTCTTAGTAAGCATTTGTGCAAAACAGAGTCTTTGATCTTGAAATACCTTACCTTGACTCCCTTATAACCAGCATACCCTTGAGAGTCTTTTCTTTAGTCGGGTAAGACTTGCTGAGTAATTCCATACTCAGGGTTTATTCCCTCGTTGTTTTTAGGTGACGAAGCAGCAAATTTTTGTTGCTTTTGTACCAAGGTGGTTCCAAGTGAAGAAAAACAAGAGTGAAGCTACGGGAGGACCTGGTCCTCCATAAGAAACTTTTATGTAAAAACTTATCGGGAGGAGTTTTTCCTCCCTGGGTATTGTAATAATATTACTCAACACTCGTTTTATAACTCTGGTCTGTAATAAGTAACTTGATCTTACTTTTTAAATAAATGTAAATTTATGTAATCACTTCCGCATTTCGATCTCTCTGATGTTCTGTAATTTCTGCAAGACGGGTGAAACGTTCCTGGAAAGGTAAGAGAAGATACCGAACTTGTCAAGTGATTCAGAAACATCTACAGGGTTGTCTGATGTCTGTTGGACAAGGACAACTGTAGGTGGGCCTAATAACTTGGGAGGTTCCGTCACAATATATTTTTTAATTTGGTGGTGTTTGGTGTTTGATACATTTTTCATTGCTTTGGTCCCTAAACTTCTCCCCTTTGGCATCAACCACCGAAAAGGAAGACATTAAAATCATGTAGGAAGCAAATAAGGACTTTCCCTCATAAAAGATTAAAACCAATTGAAGAACTTGAAATTATAACTCCCCCTAAATGAGTGTTCTTCTTTAGAAAGAATTTTCTCCCCCATTAGAGACGAAGAAATACTCCCCCTGATAGAGATCTTCTACTTAGGAAAAAGCATGTGAAAATAGAGGTGCAAGACATGATTTGATTAGACTAACTCCCTTATGTATAGGTAACGGAATATGATTTAACTACTTATGCATGTATAGCAACATGGGAAGTATAAGGTATGAAATATAGTCTAACCAAATATTGGAGAAGACATGTAAATGATGCCAAATGTAGTCTCAAAGTTACCAATTGAAAATCAATGGCGTACCATTTGAAGACAAATGGTAGGCTTGTGAGACATAAGAATTCTTGCATATTTGTAGTGGAAGCTTGTTGTCTTTGTCCGAGGACTTCATTTTCCTTATAATGAGACTACTACATGAAATACACTCGAAAAAGGTATTAGTCTCAAAGTCTTAGATTATAGAGTAACCTCCCCCTGAAAGTGTGCATACAAGTTTTGAATACTTGTAGGAGACATGCACTTTGATTTGATATCAAGAGGGAAAAATTATCTATAATTCGAGCTTTGGCACATATAAGTTAAATGAAACCAATTGTAGGATATAAGCTTTTGAAGCATTAGTGTCATTTACTTAGGAATGTTAAATAAGCTATGTGGCATGCTTTAATTAAACATTTTAAACCATGTAGGTTTGCTCAAGATTATGAATTGAAAACAAGCAATCCTACCATGTGATTTACCTAGTATGCATGCATTGTTAAAAATAAGTTCCAAATGAAATACTAGGCATGAAAGGTAAAACTAGATACAAGAAAATAGATACACATATCTAAAAATAAGGAATACAATAAATCTAGTTACCTTAGTCATGGGTGGGGAAATTTGGGTCTAAAATATTCACTAACCCACTTGGCAATAAACTTGATCCAATATGATGTATCCCATGATATACATCCCAAAATTTGCCAAGTCTCCAAATTCCCCGAATGTCTTTCGGACTCCTCACTTCCCTTTCGGGATCCAAACCTTCTTGGTGCTTTTCATGGTTGAAATTATTTTCTTTGGCACCCAGATGAGTTTGGCCCCTTTTCTTTGTTGGCTTGCTTGTTGGCCTTGATTGCTATCATCTTTTCATTCTTTTTCTTTTTGATCAAATATGGTGTAGCAGCCTTTTTATCCACATTTATTATGTAGGTGTTGGAGGTTTTGCTTGTTGGCTTTTGCTTTAGCTTTTGCTTTTGCTTTTGCTTATTCTCGGTCTTCGCCTTGCATTGGAAAGACTTGTGGCCTTCTTTGTGACATAGCCTACAAATCACAGTTTCGCCCTCCACAGGCTTGTTCACTCCCGCAGTGGTATTATCCTGTGGCGGTTGGATTTGTTTGGCTTTGCCTTTCTTGTCGTACAAGGCCTTCCCAAGGCGAGCCACTTCTTGCCTTAATTGCTTATTTTCCTTTGCAATCTCATCTGAACATGTTTCTACAACAATATTCTCAACAAGAACTTGGTTGCAGGGGTTAGAATCACCAATTAAATCAAGGAAGGAAGTAGAAGCATTTTTCTTAATAATTTCATGAATTTTAACTAAAGATGCCCATGGGGTGCTACCAATGTTTTCTAGCTTAATAGTTAGCTCATTATTGTGTATGCTAAGAATTTCCATTTTCCCTAGCAAGTTTTCAATAGCTTCTTGGGAGCTAGCTAACTTAGCCTTAAGTTTTTCATTCTTTTTAATAAGGCCATCATCGGTAGCAGTGGATGAAGCACTAGACTCTAATAGCTCAATTTTAGTTGATAGCTCACCATTTAAGTTTGCAAATGTTTCAAATTTTTCTAGCAAACTTTCATAATCATTTTGAGAGTTAATCAACTTATTTTTCAAAGTTTTAAGTTGAGCTTTTTGTTTAGTGCATACATCATGAAAAAATTTGACGGCTTCCGCAAGCTCATCTACGGAGGGCTTTCCCTCACCTTCATCATAGTTTTGACACTTGTTAGCGCCTTGCCTTTGCTCCTCTCCTTTTTGTGTTCGGCCATAGTTAGATAGTTGTCCCTGAAGTGGCCTTCTCCCCGCATGCGAAGCATTCTCTCTTTCTTTGCTTTTTCTTGTCAATGTTAAAGAGAAGATCCTCTACCTGCAGGGGCACACCCATAAGATTAATCTTGCAGATCATCCCCATTACCTTTCCGATGCGTCAGATTGTTTCTTCATCCTTGGAGGATGATGTTGATGGTTGATTATCTTCTTCATCATCACTTTCTTCTTCCTCCTCTTCTTCACTTGAGGAACTTGGAGTGGGAGCCTTTTTACCATTTATTTCATCACATGCAAAAGCATATGGCCTTGAGGAAGCTGGCTCCTCTCCCTGACACATTTTTCACGACATCTCAAAGGCCGCGATTTTTCCAATCATGATGGTCGGGGTCATTGTACTCATGTCCTCCATGTTGTGAAGAATGGTGATGATGCACCCATATCTTTGTTGTGGTAGCAGGGAGACAATCTTCCTCATAATGTCCGCATCACCTAGCTTATTGATGACAATATAATTAAGCTCATTGATGATTAGATTCAAACGAGAATACATATCTCTAACAAGCTCATTATCTTTCATAGCCAGCCCCGGTCCTATGATTTTGAGGGCCCCCGCGAACTAATCATGGTGGGCCCTCTATACTATAAAAAAAATCTATATTATGCACCAGAGCATATTAATACTTTGTAAATAAATGATGATGTGTATTAAAATTAGTTTTTTAAACAATCTAAGAAGCTAGATAATATACATCGGTACAAATTAGCACTTCACAGGTTGAAAAATAGGAACGACGATCGCCGAATAACCCAAATTCTGATTGCTCGACCATGCGTGTCTGGAGGCTAGCGCAGTGGTGCCTAGCTCCGTGGAATCCTGAAGGGTTGGATCGGCGAGATGGCGAACGACGATCACATGGAGGGTATGGTCTCATAAACGCTCGAGGATGTGAGCGTGACGACTAGGCAGTGGGCAACGCGTGCCACATTGTTCGTGTGCACCGGACGTCAGTGTGCCTAGCCCTCCCGCCCTGTTGGCTACCTATACTATTTTACTACTAGCATATAACCTGTGCTAACGCTACGTTCCTATGAAGAGGAGGAGAGGGGTGGACGATGACGGTGGTGGCGCGAGGGGAGGGATTAATGGCGGTGGGGACACGGGGAGGGGAGGGCTAAAGGATGATTAAATAATATTGTTTGTTAGATTTGAGTGAGCAAAATAGATGATGTTATTCAATGATCTAAACCGTTAATTTTGATGTTATGTTAAATATGGTTGCAATTTGTTTGATGGATTTCGTAAATATTATAGGTGTGTGAGTTATTTGGTTAGATGAGTTTTGTAAAGTGTAAACTGATATATTATATAGTGTTATAGATACTAAATATTGGGCCCTTAAGAATTTTGGGCCCCCGGCCGTCGCCTCTCTAGCATAGGCTTAGGGCCGGCCCTGTTCATAGCAAAAGAATTATACTCATTTAAGACTAGGCAATGTTTTTGCTCACGAACATTGAATGTGCCGTCATGGAGCTCATATAATTTTAGCCAAATCTCATTAGCAGTTTCAATTTAAAAACTTGATTAAAAATATCCATGCTAAGATATTCATAAAAGAAATTTTTCAATCTAGCATTTAAATGAATTTCTTTTTCCTCACTCGTGGTGGGTTTCTCGGGATTTTTGAGTGGTTTCATCCCGTCACGAGTAACTATCCAAACACCTAGATCAACGGCCTCTAGGTAACAAGCCAACTAGCACTATAATACGGGAAGTTAGTGCCGTTGAAGTGTGGTGGCCTATGGGTATTGAAAGGGAAATAGGGTTTAACCTTTTCCTAAATATAATTTTGGTGGTTGAATGCCCAACACAAATATTTGGACTAACTAGTTTGCTCTAGATTATATGTTCTACAGGTGCTAAAGGTTCAACACAAACCAATAAAAAGATCAAGTTAGGGTTCAAAAGAAAGGAGCAAAAAGAAACCGAAGAGCTCCCTGGTCTGGCGCACCGGACTGTCCGACGTGCCACCGGACAATGTCCGGTGCACCACCGGATAGTGTCTGGTGCACCAGGGGAGATCGACTTCAAACTCTTCACCTTCGGTTTTTTGGGACCACGCTCCGCTATAATTCACCGGAATATCCGGTGTGCCACCGGAGCAACGGCTCTAGCGCAACGGTCGACTGCAACGGACACCTGCAAAAGTGCTACAGTGCGCGGACAGTTCGCACAGAGTCAGACCAGCCGCCAGAAGGCGCACCGGACAGTGAACAGTGCCTATCCGGTGCAGCACCAGACTGTCCGGTGCCCCAAGAAGTCAGAGCTCCAATGGTCGAAACCGTCAGAACCCTAACGATTGGGTGACGTGGCTGGCGCACCGGATAGTGTCCGGTGGCGCACCGGACTGTCTGGTGCGCCCATCGACATATAGCCTTCCCAACGGTTGAATTGGTGGTTGAGGCTATAAATACCCCCCAACCACCACCACTCCAAGTATCCAAGCATTCACAACAGTGCATTCAATACAAGAGCAAAACACAACACTCCAAGACACAAATCAAAGCCTCCGTTCCAATCAAAGTCCCCAAATCAATTCTAGTGCTCTAGGACTTGTGAGAGGATCGCTTGTGTTTCTTTGTTGCTCTCGTTGGTTGGTTGGCTTTCTTCTTCCTCATTCTTGTTCTCAAGACACTTGTAATCAAAGCAAGAGACACCAATTGTGTGGTGGTCCTTGTAGGGGTCTAAGTGACCCATTTGATTAAGGAGAAAGCTCACTCGGTCTAAATGACCGATTGAGAGAGGGAAAGGGTTGAAAGAGACCTGGTCTTTGTGACCACCTCAATGGGGACAAGGTTTGCAAGAACCAAACCTCGGTAAAACAAATCATCGTGGCACTCGCTTTATTTCTTGATTGATTTGTTTTCACCCTCTCTCTCGGACTTGGATTTCATTCTAACGCTAACCCCAACTTTTAGTTGTGCTTGAAGTTTATAATTTTCAGATTCCGCCTATTCACCCCCCTCTAGGCGACTTTCAATTGGTATCAAAGCCTGGTACTTCATTAGAGTCTAACCACTCAAAGTGATGTCGAGAGATCATGCCAAGAGGGAGATCGTAACTGGCAACAAGCCCACCGCAAGCCACGGGAAGGCTCCATCGAGGGAGTCCGGTAACAAGCTAAAGGAGAGATCACCTCCTCACAAGTCGCATCGGAGCGGCGACAAGAAAAAGAAGATGAAGAACGTGGTCTACTACGAGACCGACTCTTCGTTAGGGATGAAAACGGGTAGGGTACCCGAAACGGGTACCGGATACGGGTACTGATTCGGGACCATTTTTCGGATACGGATACGGGTATTTTTATATTCGGGACGGATACGGGTAATACCCGGATAGTATAGCTTCGGATTTGGATCAGATACGGAACGAGTACTACCCGGTAAATACCCGGATAGTCGGGTCGCATACGGGTACCCGGAATTCGGGTACCCGTTTTTTCTTTTTCTGCATAATAATATAGTTATAAAATCATAACTTTTACATATGAAATCGGATGAAGATAAAGTTTATATGAAAATTATAGAGCTCGAAGAGATCTATAACTTTGTAGTACAACACATTTTTGTTTAAACATATCTTTAGGCCAAAATCATTAAAATAATGTCTAGATTTATATCAAAATAATGGACTTTATCATTTTCATGTGGGGACTTAAGATTATCTCCATGTGGGAACTTAGGATTATCTTTTTATAAACTTTTTATTAATATTGGTAACTTATTTGCAATTTTCGGTCGACGCTACAATATTTTTATGAATTTAATTGTATTTTGATGATTTTCTACAACAAGAAATTAATACTACACCAAATAGCCTAAAAATTCATGAATTTTTACGGGGACACAACATATATCCACATATAGTTCTCAAAAACATTTGAACTATAAAATCCACAAGATGTTGGTGTTTCTTCCATTCCACTCCAACTTATTGCGTGAGTTACACGTGAAATCATTTTATGTATCGAAGTTTCAACATAATTAATATTTCACTTATCATTTTCATGTGGCGACTTGAGGTTTTATTTGAATAGAATGTTTATTTGTTTTGGTAAGCTTTTTGCAATTTTGGGTCAAAACTAGTGTATTTATGATTTTTAATTATATTTTGATGGTTTTATGTAGAAAGAAATTAATAATGTACAAATAGCCTCGGAAATCTATAAAATTATACGAAGGTACAACATATGGCCACATATAGTCATAAAAAATAATGGGACCATAAAATCCACATGATGTCAATGTTTCTTCTATTTTATTTCCACTTATTGCGTGAGTTGCACGTGAAATCACTCTAAGTATCCAAGTTTCAACATAATCAATACTTCACTTTACCATTTTTATATGGGAACTTGAGATTATCTTATATTAAATGTTTATTAGTACTAATTTACTTGCAATTTCGTGGTCGATTAAGAATATTTTATGATAACCAATTAATGCATTATCCGATAAGTATCCGATATCCAATCAAATAATATCCGTATCCGTCACTTATCCACCCGGATAAATATCCGGTCCCTGTATCCGTATCCGTCCCGTTTCCAACTATCTGTATCCGGTCCTGAATCTGTTTTAAATATATTAGGGTAGGATACAGGATGAGCTACTATCCGTTCGTATCCACCCGTTTTCACCCCTACTCTTCGTCGCCATCCACCTTCGGCTCCGACGCGCCGTCCGTCACTTCTAAGCGTCATGAACGCAAGAAGTATAGTAAGATGCCACTTCGTTATCCCTGTATTTCTAGACGCACTCCTTTACTTTCCGTCCCACTAGGCAAACCACCGGTTTTTTATGGTGAAGATTATAATATGTGGAGTGATAAAATGAGGCATCACCTAACCTCACTCCACGCTAGCATATGGGACATTATTGAATTTGGAGTGCAGGTACCATCGCCGGGGGACGAGGACTACGATTCGGACGAAGTCGCCCAAATCCAGCACTTCAACTTCCAAGCCACTACTATACTCCTCGCTACTCTATGTCGAGAGGAGTATAACAAAGTGCAAGGGTTGAAGAGCGCCAAGGAAATTTGGGACGTGCTCAAGACCGCGCACGAAGGGGATGAGGTGACAAAGATCACCAAGCGGGAGACAATCAAGGGGGAGCTCAGTCGATTCATCCTCAACCAAGGGGAGGAGCCACAAGTCATGTACAACCGGCTCAAGACCTTGGTGAATCAAGTGCGCAACCTCGGGAGCACAAAATGGGATGACCATGAAATGGTCAAGGTTATTCTAAGATCACTTGTTTTTCGTAATCCTATGCAAGTTCAATTAATTCGTTGTGATCCTAGATACAAGCTAATGTCTCCCGAGGAGGTTATAGGAAAGTTTGTGAGCTTTGAATTGATGATCAAAGGCTCCAAACAAATTATCAACTTGAAGCAAGGCGGCACCTCCACACCTGAGGTGCAACCCGTCGCGTTCAAGGCGACGGAGGAGAAGAAAGAAGAGTCTACATCAAGTAGGCTCCCCATCGACGCCTCCAAGCTTGACAATGAGGAGATGGCGCTCATCATCAAGAGCTTCCGCCAAATCCTCAAACAAAGGAAGGGGAAGGACTACAAGACCCGCTCCAAGAGGGTGTGCTACAAATGTGGTAAGCCCAGTCATTTTATCGCTAAATGTCCTATGTCTAGTGATAGTGACAGGGGCGATGACAAGAGAGGAAAGAAGAAGGAGAAGAAGAGATACTACAAGAAGGGTGGCGATGCCCACGTATGTCGGGAATGGGACTCCGACATGAGCTCCACCGACTCCTCCTCCGACGAGGACGCCGCCAACATCGCCATCAACAAGGGACTTCTCTTCCCCAACGTCGGCCACAAATGTTTCATGGCAAAGGATGGCAAGAAAAAGAAGGTACAAGCTAGAACCACCCCCAAGAATACTACATCTAGTGATGAGGGTAGTTCTAGTGATGATGAAGAAAACTTGCTTAGTCTTTTTGCTAACCTTAACATGCAATAAAAGGAAAAATTAAATGAATTAATAGGTGCTATTCATGAGAAGGATGAACTCTTGGATAGCCAAGAGGAATTCCTTATTAAGGAAAATAAGAAGCATGTTAAGGTGAAGAATGCCTATGCTCAGGAAGTAGAAAAATGTGAAAATTTGTCTAATGAGCTTAGGATTTGCCATGATTCAATTTCCACCCTTAAAACTGAGAATGCCAATTTATTTGCTAAGGTTGAGAAGTTAAATGCTTGTGATGATTCAATTACCAATCTTAGAAATGATAATGCTAGTTTAATTGCTAAGATTGATAAATTGAATGAGACTATTTCCTGCCTTAAAGCTGAGAATGATAAATTAATTTCTAAGGCTAAAGATTTGAATGTTTGCAATGTTTCTATTTCCAATCTTAGAAATTAGAATGCCATGTTACATGCTAAGATTGATGAATTAAATGCTTGCAAACCCTCTACATCCACTGTTGATCATGTCACTATTTGTACTAAATGTAGAGATGTTAATGTTGATGCTATAAATGATCACCTTGCTTTAATTAAACAACAAAATGATCACATAGCTCAACTAACTTCTAAGATTAATGAGCATGAGATAGAAAATGAAAATTTAAATTTGCTAGGAGCATGCTCTATAATGGGAGACGCTCTGCATTAAGGATGGCATTGGCTTCCAATAGGGAGGCAATGTCAAGCTTAATGCCCCAAAGAAATTGTCTAACTTTGTTAAGGGCAAGGCTCCCATGCCTCAGGATAATGAGGGTTACATTTTATATCCTGCTGGTTATCCTGAGCATAAGATTAGGAGAATTCATGCTACGAAATCTCATTCTAGTTCTCATCATGCTTTTATGTATAAGAATGAGGCTTCTAGCTCTAGGCAATCAACCCATGTTAAATTGCCTAAAAAGAAATCTCCTACTGCATCAAATAAGCCTATTATTTCATTTAAGACTTTTGATGCTTCTTGTGTTTTAACTAACAAATCAGGCAAAGTAGTTGCCAAATATGTTGGGGCCAAACACAAGGGCTCAAAGACTTGTGTTTGGGTACACAAGGTGCTTGTTTCTAATGTGAAAGGACCCAAGACCGTTTGGGTACCTAAGAACAAGGCCTAAATTGTTTTGCAGGTTTATGCATCCGGGGGCTCAAACTGGATAATTGATAGCGGATGCACAAACCACATGACAGGGGAGAAAAGGATGTTCTCCTCCTATGAGAAAAACCAAGATCCCCAAAGAGCTATCACATTCGGGGATGGAAATCAAGGTTTGGTCAAAGAACTTGGTAAAATTGCTATATCACCTGACCATTCTATTTTAAATGTTTTTCTTGTAGATTCTTTAGATTACAATTTGCTTTCTGTTTCTCAATTGTGCAATATAGGCTACAACTGTCTATTTACAGATGTAAGTGCTACTGTCTTTAGAAGAAGTGATGATTCAGTAGCATTTAAGGGAGTGTTAGAGGGTCAGCTATACTTAGTTGATTTTAATAGAGCTAAACTTGACACTTGCTTGATTGCTAAGACTAACATGGGTTGGCTCTAGCATCGCCGACTAGCCCATGTTGGGATGAAGAATCTTCACAAACTTCTAAAGGGAGAACATATTTTGGGACTAACAAATGTTCATTTTGAGAAAGATAGGGTTTGTAGCGCACGTCAAGCAGGAAAGCAAGTTGGCGCCCACCATCCACACAAAAACATCATGACAACGGACAGGCCACTGGAGTTACTCCACATGGATTTATTCGGCCCGATCGCTTACATAAGCATCGGCGGGAGTAAGTACTGTCTAGTAATTGTGGATGACTATTGTTGCTTCACTTGGGTGTTCTTTTTGCAGGATAAATCACAAACCCAAGAGGCATTAAAAGGATTCTTGAGACGAGCTCAAAATGAGTTCTGCCTAAGGATCAAAAAGATTAGAAGCGACAATGGGAGGAAGTTCAAGAATTCACAAATTGAAGGCTTCCTTGAGGAGGAGGGCATCAAGCATGAGTTCTCTTCTCCCTACACACCTCAACAAAATGGTGTAGTGGAGAGGAAGAATAGAACTCTACTTGACATGGCGAGGACCATGCTTGATGAGTACAAGACACTAGGTTGGTTTTGGGTTGAGGCAATTAACACCGCCTGCTACTCCATCAACCGGCTCTACCTACACTGAATCCTCAAGAAGACATCATATGAACTCCTCACCGGTAAAAAGCCCAATGTTTCATATTTTAGAGTCTTTAGTAACAAATGTTTTATTCTTGTTAAAAGATGTAGAAAATCCAAATTTGCTCCTAAGGCTGTAGAAGGCTTTTTACTAGGATATGATTCAAACACAAGGGCATATAGAGTCTTTAACAAGTCCACTGGACTAGTTGAAGTTTCTTGTGACATTGTGTTTGATGAGACTAATGGCTCCCAAGTGGAGCAAGTTGGTCTTGATGAACTAGATGATGAAGAGGCTCCATGCGTTGTGCTAAGGAACATGTCCATTGGGGATGTGTGTCCTAAGGAATCCGAAGAGCCTCCTCAAGCATAGGATCAACCATCATCTTCCAACCAGGCATCTCTACCAACTCAAGATGAGGAACAGGCTCAAGATGATGAAGAAGAAGATCAAGAAGATGAGCCACCTCAAGAGGAGGACAAGGATCAAGGGGGAGATGATGATGATAAAGAAAGGAAGATGAACAAGAAGTACAGGGTCAAAGACCGCCACACCCAACAGTCCACCAGGCGATTCAAAGAGATCACCCCGTGAACTCCATTCTTGGTGATATCCATAAGGGGGTAACTACTCGATCTCGAGTCGCTCATTTTTGTGAACACTACTCTTTTGTCTCCTCTATTGAGCCATACAGGATAGAGGATGCCCTAAGAGATTCGGATTGGGTGCTGGCAATGCAAGAAAAGCTCAACAACTTCACGAGGAATGAAGTATGGCATTTAGTTACACGACCTAACCAAAATGTTGTAGGAACCAAGTGGGTATTCCGCAACAAGCAAGATGAGCATGGTGTGGTGATAAGAAACAAAGCCCGACTTATGGCCAAGGGGTATTCACAAGTCGAAGGTTTGGATTTCGATGAAACTTATGCACCCGTAGCTAGGCTTGAGTCAATTCGCATATTACTTTCCTATGCTACTTACCATGGCTTCAAGCTCTATCAAATGGACGTGAAGAGTGCCTTCCTCAATGGACCAATCAAGGAAGAGGTCTATGTTGAGCAACCTCCCGGCTTTGAAGATAGTGAGTATCCTAACCATGTCTATAAGCTCTCAAAGGCGATTTATGGGCCCAAGAGCATGGTATGAATGCTTGCGAGATTTTCTTATTACTAATGGCTTCAAAGTCGGCAAAGCCGATCCTACACTCTTTACTAAAACTATTGCAAATGATTTGTTTGTATGCCAAATTTATGTTTATGATATCATATTTGGGTCTACTAACAAATCTACTTGTGAAGAGTTTAGTAGGATCATGGTACATAAATTCGAGATGTCTATGATGGGGGAGTTAAGATACTTCTTAGGATTCCAAATCAAGCAACTCCAAGAGGGCACCTTCATCAGCCAAACCAAGTATATTCAAGACATTCTTAAGAAGTTTGGAATGAAGGATGCCAAATCCATCAAGACACCCATGGAAACAAATGGGCATCTCGACCTCGACATAGGAGGTAAATCCGTAGATCAAAAGGTATACCGGTCGATGATAGGATCTTTACTCTATTTATGTGCATCTTGACTGGATATTATGCTTTCCGTATGCATGTGTGCAAGGTTCCAAGTCGATCCTAAGGAAGTTCAACTTAGGGTCGTGAAAAGAATCATGAGATATTTAGTTTACACTCCTAAGTTTGGGTTTTGGTACCCCAGGGGATCAACCTTTGATTTGATAGGATATTCCGATGCCGATTGGGCAGGGTGTAAAATTGACAGGAAGAGCACATCATGGACTTGTTAGTTTCTAGGGAGATCCCTGGTGTCTTGGGCTTCAAAGAAACAAAATTCAGTAGACCTATCAACCGCCGAAGCCGAGTATATTGCCATAGGTCATTGTTGTGCGCAATTACTTTGGATGAGGCAAACCCTCAGGGACTATGGATACAAATTGAGCAAAGTCCCTCTCCTATGTGACAATAAGAGTGCTATCCACATGGCGGAGAATCCCGTTGAACACAGCCGCACTAAGCACATAGACATTCGGTATCACTTTTTGAGAGATCACCAACAAAGGGGGGATATCGAGATTGCTTATGTTAGCACCAAAGAACAACTAGCTGATATATTTACCAAACCATTAGATGAGAAAACCTTTACCAAACTTAGGAATGAGCTAAATATACTTGATTCTCGGAACTTTGATTGACACTTTGCACACATTGCTCATTTATATACCTTTGATCATATCACTTTCTTTTGCTATGACTAATGTGTTTTCAAGTGTGTCCTTATGCTAAGTCATAGATTGAAAGGGAAATGGAGTACATCGACGAAGAGAAGGCTTCCACTCCACTCTATCGGTATCATCCTTCGTCGCTACTCCACATCACTCTCACATTGGTATAATCTTTTCACTCATATTTATTTGTACCAATGGGGGAGAAATTAAAGGGCTCACAAAAGTCTCCGTTTTTGGCGATTAATGCCAAAGGGGGAGAAATATTAAGCCCAAAGCAAAAGGACCGCACCACCACCAAATTTTTTAATTGTGTTTTGAAAATTTTTATTAGTATATTTCAAATTGGTATTTTCAAATGGGATCTATCAAAACCCTCTTGAAAACTAAGAGAAGAATTCCAATTCAGGGGAAGTTTTGTTTAAAGTCAAAGGAAAAGCATTTGAAACAGGGGGAGAAATTTCAAATCATGAAAATGCTTCTTACAATCTTATTCATATACCTTTGACTATTTGCAAAAGGATTTTTGAAAAGACTTTTCCAAAAGAATTTGCTAAAACAAAACAAGTGGTGCAAGCGTGGTCCAAAATGTTAAATAAAAGAAAGCAACCATGCATATCCATTGAAATTATTAAATTGGTTTAACTCCAAGGAACTTATGCACTTACATTATGCAAACTAGTTCAATTCTGCACATATATATTTGATTTGGTTTGTGTTGGCATCAATCACCAAAAAGGGGGAGATTGAAAGGGAAATAGGGTTTAACCTTTTCCTAAATATAATTTTGGTGGTTGAATGCCCAACACAAATATTTCGACTAACTAGTTTGCTCTAGATTATATGTTCTACAGGTGCTAAAGGTTCAACACAAACCAATAAAAAGATCAAGTTAGGGTTCAAAAGAAAGGAGCAAAAAGAAACCGAAGAGCTCCCTGGTCTGGCGCACCGGACTGTCCGGTGTGCCACCGGACAGTGTCCGGTGCACCAGGGGAGATCGACTTCAAACTCTTCACCTTTGGTTTTTTGGGACCGCGCTCCACTATAATTCACTGGACTGTCCGGTGTGCCAGCGAAGCAACAGCTACAGCGCAATGGTCGACTACAATGGACACCTGCAAAAGTGCTACAGTGCACGGACAGTTCGCACAGAGTCAGAGCAGCCGCCAGAAGGCGCACCGGACAGTGAATAGTGCCTGTCCGATGCGGCACCGGACTGTCCGGTGTCCCCAAGAAGTTAGAGCTTCAATGGTCAAAACCGTTAGAACCCTAACGGTTGGGTGACATGGCTGGCACACGGGACAGTGTCCGGTGGCGCACCAGACTGTCCGGTTTGCCCATCGACAGACAACCTTCCCAACGGTTGAATTGGTGGTTGGGGCTATAAATACCCCCAACCACCACCACTCCAAGTATCCAAGCATTCACAACAGTGCATTCAATACAAGAGCAAAACACAACACTCCAAGACACAAATTAAAGCCTCTAATCAAATCAAAGTTCCCAAATCAATTCTAGTGCTCTAGGACTTGTGAGAGGAACGCTTGTGTTTCTTTGTTGTTGTTGTTGCTTGGTTGGCTTTCTTCTTCCTCATTCTTGTTCTCAAGGCACTTGTAATCAAAGCAAGAGACACCAATTGTGTGGTGGTCCTTGTAGGGGTCTAAGTGACCCATTTGATTAAGGAGAAAGCTCACTCGGTCTAAGTGATCGATTGAGAGAGGGAAAGGGTTGAAAGAGACCCGGTCTTTGTGACCACCTCAACGGGGACTAGGTTTGCAAGAACCGAACCTTGGTAAAACAAATCACTGTGTCACTCACTTTATTTCTTGATTGATTTGTTTTCACCCTCTCTCTCAGACTCGGATTTCATTCTAACGCTAACCCCGGCTTGTAGTTGTGCTTGAAGTTTATAATTTTCGGATTCCGCCTATTCACCCCCCCCCCTCTAGGTGACTTTCAGGTATCCATCCTTTCCTCCAAAAAGTGTCAGCTCTTTTAGCGGTGAAGCTAAACTGTTTCAACTGAGCCAAACCAGGCTCTGATACCAATTGAAAGAAACAGGTGACGCCTAAGAGGGGGTGAATTAAGACTTCTAAAACTTTCTCTAAACTAGGCCACAAATAAATCCCTAGAGCAAACCTATGCAATTAATCAAACCAGAATGTGCAAACTAGGTTTTGTCTAAGTGTTTGCTATCTCTGCCGCAATGGCTAAGTTTCAATCTACAATAATATAAGTATAAAGACAAGATTGAAAATTAAATGCTTAATATAAATGCGGAAGGTAAAGAGCGAGGTAGAGATACAAACTCTCGTGGATGACGTCAGTATTTTTACTGAGGTATCTGGAACCACGCAAGGTCCCGACTAATCCTCGTTGGTGCCCCTACGCAAAGGGAAGCCCACGCGAGGGCCAAGCACCTTGGTCGAGTAACTCCGTAGAGAGTCACGGGCCTTCTCCAAGCGCAAGTGGTGCTTCGCTTCTGGCTCCTCTTGGACGCTCCCCACCATCTCCACTATCGAGCTTCCGGCCGAAACGCCACAGGCCTCGTTCCCTCCGGTACACGGTGGCGGCCGTGACACAAATGCGGTTGTCACTGTCTTGCGAGACTCTCGTCCCACTCGGTACAATTACAATGGCTCGCGCAAGAGTCGAGGGGTTGTGTGGTTTTACAAAACTCACTCAACTAACTAGGGTTCACCTAGAGCAAGCGCTAAAGCAGTCTAACTAACCTAAGCACTTCGCAAAGCACCTATGCTAGTCACTGAGTGATTCTATTAAGCACTTGGGTGTATGAGCACTTGAGAATGTCTACTATATGCCTTGGTGTGTTGCTTGGGCTCCCACACCTTGGAATGGCCAGTTGGGGTGTATTTATAGCTCCCAACACAAAACTAGCCGTTGGAGAAAAACTGTGCTCTCTGCGGCACACCGGACAGTCCAGTGGTGCACCGGATAGTGCACTGTTCACTGTCCGGTGCGCCTAGCCATTGGTCTGACACTGCAGCCGACCGTTGGCGCGCAAGCTTTTTACACCGGACACTCCTGATGTCACACTGGATAGTTCGGTGGTCTTCTCTCCATAGTTTCACCTAGAACTAGCCGTCGAGGCTACTTTTCCTGGTGCACCAGACAGTCCGTTGTGCCACCGAACAGTCCAGTGCTCTAGACTAGACAGTCTGTAGGCAACACTTCCTTTATTTCTTGGACTTCACTTGATCTTCATAATGTCTTCTTTTGAGGTGTTGCTTTCCTTAATGTCTTGGTCCAAGTATCTTTAGCGTCCTATGAACTACAAACACAAACACTAGCAAACTCATTAGTCCACAAGTTGTGTTGATCATCAAACACCAAAACCTATTTAGCCAAATGGCTCGGGGTCCATTTTCCTTACACTTATCTAGGTTTATGAGCAGAGTGTGCATAAAGTACTTTATTATTTTAAGTTCTACAAATTAGATTAGGGTTGGAGCGGTTCAGAGTGCCTGGGATGCCTTGGAGGTCCACTAGCAGGTAGCGGGCGTGGGACAGGTCATCTGCGCATGTATACAACACAAGCATAAATGTTTGTATACGGATCATAAAATCTGCTAACATCGTGTTGGATGGACCGATGGTGCGTATAGATCACCTAGTCGACAGGTCAAGCGAGGTGTCCAGGGCTTCTCCGATTAGATAGAGCCCAGGGCTCTTAATATATAAACTATATATGTGTGTGTGTGTGAAATGTTTTGTGTATCATAAGTTTTTTTAGAGTTTTACAAGGCATCCATGTGACATATGGGGCTCATTAGTAATTTCACAAGGTAAACCACTATTGGTTGCTCAACAATACATTCTAAGTTAAAGTACAATGCTCAGTGCTCTCGAATTCTAGGCATAATAGACTTTTATATTTATTCTGTTGTAGCAAAGCACGGGCACCTTGCTAGTGAAACAATAATCAAACAACGAGAAAATTTGATGACTCCTTTCGGCTAGAAATTAGAAAATTGTCATCAGTTTTGCGCATGAGCCCCTCTAGACTTAAAAACGAGATAGATACAAACAGGTAGTAGGTCATCATGTATCCTATTCTAATGTATTTCAATCAAGATTGGAATCAAATATGGATAGTTAGAAATAGGATGTATACGCATACAGCAGACGGATAAGTGACGGATACATATATTATTTGGTCGGATACATGTGGATACTAGATATTTGTCGAATAATACATGAATTGCTTATTATTCAACAGAAACCAGTTCGCACGTAAGATAGTTATATCGTGAGCATTGCATAGACCATATATTAACATGACACTATATCAATAAGTCGAGACTATAAAATAGTCCAACACAATAGTTCGAATATAATGACAAGATTCGAATCACATAGAAGTCTAATACAATAAATGATAGTTTGCAAATGACATAAGATAGTCCAATATGATACAAGATAGTCCAACACATGTGATATATAGTCTATTAATAAGCTATGGAGTATTGGAGTTACACATATGATGTTTAGTCTGTTACTTTGATATAAATTTGGACATTATTTCAATAATTTTGACATAAATTTATGTTCAAATAAAAATGTGATGTATTACAAAGTTGTAGATCTCTTCGAGCTATCTGATTTTTTATAAACTTTACCTCATCCGAGTTTATAAAAATAGTATAAAAAGCGAGTATAAGAAACTCGGATACTCGTTTTCGATCTAAATATTAAGGTATTGTTCTCGCTCTAAATTTAATCTGAATCCAAAGTTTTATTGTTCAAGTATTGTATATGTCCCAAATATAAAAAGTACACGAACCTGTATCCAAAAACAGGTATTTATATTATACTAGTCGGTTGCACGTGTGTTGCGATGGCTTACAACAATACATATATAAACCATCCATCAAAAAAATTCAAGATTTTTTATTGATTGTCTCCGCTCTCCGTATAATATTTTTTGATTTTGCTAACTGATGTTATTGTTTACTCCATCCAATATGTCTTGGTACAACACGACCAATGAAGTGAGCGATTAGAAGAGAGTTCATAACGACTGACTGAACGAACAGAGATTATAAAATGATATAATTCCACCATACAGAGACCAAATAAGAGAAAGTTTGTGAGCTCAAGTTTCTAAAATAAATCACATGAACTCAAACTTATAAAAAGATAGATCAAAATATGTGTTAAGTAACCCTAGTTAGGGTTATGTGGGTGTTGGGGGCCTTTGGCTTCCGAAGGTCCTCAAAAGTATGATTTAACAATGTTTCTGGAAGTACAGTACATGAACAGGTACCTTCGGACTTGAGTTGAAACCACAGCGTGGAGGAGCACGAGAAGGAGTACGAAGGATAGCGCAAAGCCAAAGCTGTGCGCAGGAGAGCTTCGGCATGATAACAGAAAAAGGAAACCGACTTAAAGATGAAAAGGCTATTTAAACCTCGATGGACTACTATAGAGTTATTAGCAAATGTAAAGGGCATGAGTGTAATTCCACATGGGCTGCGTCCCGTGCCTATAAATAGATGAACAGTAACTCTGTACTGTTCACGTTGACTTGACATTGATCCTTGTGTCACGCTGGTACTTTCACCTTCTCTCAAGTCGAAGGTACACTTGTAATCTAATATTATTTCTATTTTTCCATATTAATGAAATAAAAATGAGATAGTGATAGTATATGACTATTTATATTATTTTTTATGGTTTACATGATTCTTTCTTCATCTTCATATGTTATGTTAACGAAAGTAAGTCCTTCATTACCTTCGTCCGAAAATCATTATATCCTAAGGGAAATAATGCTTCGAAGGACGAAGGGCTTTAATGTATAACGTTTACTGTGTTGCCTTGTTCTTAATTCATAGCACTTGAGAACAAGGACCAACATTGGCGCCCACCTCCGGTGAACCCTTTTTCGACCACCTTCAGCAAGCATCGACCTTCGTCATGCCACCAAAGAAAGCTTCAGCAACAGGGGCTGTCGTTCTGCAGTCGCTAGATCCGAACCAGGAGACTCTTTCTCTTCGGGAAGCCTAAAACCAGAAGAGGAAGGCTACTAGTCCAACACCACAAGAGGATGAGTTGGACCAGGAAATCAGGAATATGGAGATGCTTCATCAGCAGGTCTAGAAGAAGAAGGAGAAGATGGCTCGGTTAGCTGACCTGCAAAGGCAGATTGACGAAGCTACTGAAGAAGTGTGTCATCTCACTCAAGATGAGCATAATCGAAGGCCATACCACAGGGAATTGCACCAAGAGGGCTTCTTCAACAAGGATGATTGTTATGAGGATTTCCATCACGGAAATTTTGCTTTTGATGATGCTTCTCCTCTATCAGCAGAACTGCAGGCTACGCCCTGGCCCCCGTCTTACAAGCCACCCCAGCTCCCCATGTATGACGAACACTCAGATCCAAAGCAGTTTCTGATGAGCTACGAAGCAACTATATCTTCGTATGGTGGCAACACTGCTGTCATGGCAAAATCCTTTGTCATGGCAGTCAAAAATGTTGCACAAACTTGGTATTCCTCTCTTCGGCCAGGAACAATCACATCATGGCAGAAGCTGAAGGACATGTTGATCACCAGTTTTCAAGGGTTTCAGACGAAGCCAGTTACCGCTCAAGCCTTGTTCCAGTGCACGCAAGACCGAGAGGAATACCTCCAGGCGTATGTCCGAAGATTCTTGCGTCTGAGGGCACAAGCGCCAACAGTGCCCAATGAAATTGTCATTGAGGCCATGATTAAGGGGCTTCGGCCATGACCTTCAGCCCAGTACTTCACCAGGAAACCCCCTCAAACCCTGGAGAAACTGCTTCAGAAAATGGATGAATACATCCGTGCTAACAATGATTTTCGACAAAGAAGGGAGGAAGCTTATAGGTTCTCCGAAATGGCCAGGGGCTTCGGAGGGAGGATCCACCCTAGGCACGTCAGATCAATCCATTCCACTCAGAATGACGACAGGGGAAGTCAACAACAGAGGCCGCAATATTCTTCCCAGGCTTTGGGGCAGCAACAGAGCTATCCTCGGCCATCAGCTCCAAGGGGCAGAGGCGCCAGGGGCTTCGGAGGAAGGTTTGGGGATCAACCCAGGAAGATTTATTGTCTATTCTGCGGTGAGGGCAAGGGCCACACTACCAGGATGTGCCACGTCACCATCTAGAAACAGAAAGAGATAGCGGAAGTTGCAGCCCAACAGAGTCAGCCGAAGTAGGTTATGCATACTGCTTCGTATCACTCGCCATACATTCCAGAGTACGTGGGTAACCATCCTGCAGCCTCTGTTGCTTTGGCAAGCCAATCTCAGGCATCTTGGCAGCAGCCTCCACCCCCACCACCATTGCAACAAGGCCAGCAGCCAGAAGGGAGCCAGCACATTCATCAGCAACGGGACTTCAGAGAGGAGTCCGAAGCTCGCACAGTCAACAGCACTGTGCCAGAATCGAAGCACATCTACTAGAAGATATCCTACTTCTGAAATAGTTCTGGCATTCATTATCATTTTTTCTTTTCTAATAGAGAATTCAATTTCTTGTAATAGCTTCGTCTTGGTCATAGTGGAAATATATCTCTTTTACAGACTCATGAAATCCAAAAAAATGGCGAAAGCACGAAAGTTGCCCTCAAGAGGGAGCGGGGTTCATAATCACATTACAAGTTTTGCCGAGGCAATAAAAAGTCATTCTAAGGAACGCAGTATACGTTTCCTGAAGCAACAAAAAGTCGTTCCTAAGGGAGCGCAATGTAAGTTTTCTGCTAAAAAGTCGTTCCAAAGGGAATGCAGAGCTTACAGCGAAAAATAAACGTTGATTCCGCCGAAGTAAAAGGCGAAGCGCGAAAAGTCAACGCGAATACCGCTGAAGTAAAAGGCGAAGAAGCTCCTAAGGGAGGCTTACAGCGAAAAGTCAGCGCTGATACACCGAAAAATAAGCGGTGAAGCCAAAAAGTAAACGGCAAAAAGATTGTGTGCTTCATTGAAGAGAATGGGTGTGTATTTTCGGCACAAATAACATTTGCATAGCATAACATCATTACATCATTTTGCATAACATAACATCATACATCATCTTGCATCAATGGCGCGAGAAGGGGATTCAATGTTGATCTTCGGGGAATGATTTGAAAAAGTAGTGCCAAGGCACAGCATAAGTATTGAGGAAGTATAGCTTCGTCAAACTCTAAGATGAAAAGGTGATCTATTGCTTACAAAGCATAATGATTTTACGAAGATCGGATGTTTTTTACGAAATATGGATGTTCTTCACCACGCATGAAAAGAAGGGAAGGTGTTTTTTCGCCGAAGGCTCAAAAACGGTATGTATGTAAGGTTTCATGCGTCGTAAAGAATACAATTGCAAGCAGCTTAAATATTGCATTCAAAATTATAAAAATACTATGCACTTTGTTTAGCAAATATTATATTACAAATGTTTTTACAATAGAAGCTATTCTTCTTTTAAAACTGCTTCTGCAGCTTCTTTCAGCAGTCGATTAACAGCTTCGTCCAGAATAGCTTCGGCCACTTTAGTAACTTCATCTTCTTTTTCTGCTTCGGGGTTGGCCGTCAATTCGAGGGGCTCTGGAGGAGGAGATAGTTCAGCTGCGATATAAAACGTAAATAAGTCTGAAGTCACAAAATTAGTAAAGTTAAAAAGTTATTAAGTAATACCTTTTCGCCTCTCAAGTTCCGCTGCTTTCTCAGCTGCCTTCGTCGCTTCTTTTGAATCATGGGAATCTTTTTCACTCTTTTTTATCATTTCATGCGCCATCCCCCGGCCGCCATTCTCCCAGATGTCAGTAAAGAACTTTCTGCCAATTAAGCTTGCTTCGACCGAGGGATCTTTTGTATCTTCAATAGATAAAGCGGCTTCGGCTTGAGACAAAGTTTTCACATGGTCGCAGCCTAATTTCTCTAAAATAGCTGCGATTCCTCTAGCACCCGAGAAAGCACAGATATCCCCGCGACCACTCAAAACTTCTTCAAAAGCTTCAGCTTCGTTATTGATCCAATCAATTGGTCCTTCAGGATCACCCCTTACGAAGTTGTCGTCGTTAGAAAATGCGCCAACGTTGGCGAAACTAGTTTTTATTTTCTTAACACACTCTATAGATTTTTCATAGCACCTCTCCTTGGATGCACGAAGTTCATCAACTATTTTTTGTAAGTGGTTCCTCCAATATATACTAATATCTCGTTCAGCCTCTGCAACATCGCATCTTTCTTTAGCTTCGAATAGCTGTTTCCGAAGATCTTCGATTTTGTATTTTTGAGCTTCAGCTTGGGCTTTGGAAGCAGTTTCGTCTTCCCTTATTTTGTTCAACAATGAGTGTAATATTTTGTCTTTTTCAAGACCTTCGTTCCTTAGTTCAATCACTTCGGAATGAAGGTTGTTCAAGGCTATGGTATACCCTTCATCTTCCGCACTTTTTTGCGCCCTGAGGGCGTTGCTAAGAATAAGGCCCTGCAAAAATGCGGTATTAAGTGTAAGTAAATGGAAGATTTTGTCTTTAAATACAAAAATCTAACTTTCTCACTTTTAAGTTATTGTATGCTAAGCTGTCGGCCAGCTCATCTTTTGATAACACTGAGAGCCCACCTTCTAGTGTAGGGAAACCGAAGCTCTTGCTCATCTCTCGGCAGACAGAAATCTCTTTACTGTCTGGGAGACAATACAGGAAGTCTTCTTCCCCGCTGCCGTTGAATACCAGGGCCCCCTTTGGATATTTCAATCTTTGAGCATAAAATTGAGCCTCTTGCTTTTCTTTTTCAGATAATCTTTTTCCTGATGCATGTCATATAATATAATTAGTAGCTTCAGATGATGTTTCAGGAATAGGAATGGCGGTTTTTCCAGTTAGAATTGCTTCTGCAGCTTCTTTCTCTATCTTGTCTCCGATTTCCAAGGATTTCTCCTTGGCGGGCTCTGAAGGCCCAGCTTCGGTTTCGACTTGGACCTTGGAAGTTTCGGCCTCAATGTGTGTTTCCGAAGCTTCGACAGCTTTTTTGGAGTAGAGCTTGAAGTTTTTATTGTTTCTAGCACATCTAATACGTTGACCATTCTCTTTCTCTTGGGGGTTCGAGAAATCTTTTTGTGCCTTCGGCATTGCCACCTCCACCGAAGGACTTTTTACTTCCAATATTCTCGATTTCTCAACTTTCATCTCTTCAATATTAATGGCCTTCGGCTCATCTGATTTGGCTGATGATGCCTTCGGCGATACAGCCGGTTCAATTTTCTGCGTAATCATAGGTTTTTTGCCTTCGGTCACCGAAGAGGTCTCATCGCCAAATTCAGGCACTATGGCCGGTTCAATATAGCATGGTCGATGAGTAAGGACCTTCACCCTTTTCCTCTTTGGCGCGGGCTCGCTCGGAGCAGCTGAAGCATCATCTCTCCCGGAATCTCCACTTTTTCTTTTTTGCCCCCGAGGCGGGTAACGGTAGTCAGGATACATGAACCCAATGGCATCAAAAACTCTGTTTAGTCTCTTCTTTTTCCGGTTCCCGAAGGCCGCAGATAATGCGTTATCTTCTGCTCTGGAGTACAGCCCAAGCAGATCATCGCTTATAGCTTCGATGCTTTTCAGCCAGTCGTCGTCTGGCTCGATAAACTGGTATCTAAATCTGAAGGTATATTTTAGTCGAACCAGACCACCTTCGTGGGGATTGCTGATGGATTCTTTTGGCACCTCCCAGTCGGATAACAATGGCCATATCCTGTAGGCCACATGCTCTTGAACTAAGTCCCTTGTCCCGATGAAAGAGCAGACTAAGCCGAAAGCCTTGCGACATTCTTCGGCCACTTCGTCAATTTCTACCTTCGGTTTCCGGAGCCCGAAGCATTGCTAGATAGGACGCATGATTATATCTTTAATGTCTTCTCGTGCCTTTAAATCATTCTTTACATAAAACCATTCTTTTGTCTAGTCTCCGGGCCATCTCTTCCGAAAAGTCGGTACTGGGGAGCTTGAACCAGAACGAGCAACGAAGCTATAGCAGCCGAAATTATTATGATACTTTTCTTTACCCCAGGGCTTCGTCTCATATAACAATTCATGCATGCTGTAGAAACTTTTTGCATTTGGCTCCAAGCCTTGACTCCTTAAAGCCCACACGAAGATTCCCATTCTTATAATAGCTTTAGGGGTAATCTGGTGAAGGTAAATCTGAAATATCTTCAAAACCTCGACTACGAAGCTGCTCAGAGGAAGCCGAAGCCCAGCCTTCAAAAAGCTTCGGAAGATCATGACTTCATTCTCCTCTGGAGTAGGGCAAGTTTTCTCTCCATCGTCAGCCCTCACAACAGACATATCCCGAAAGTATTTCCCCCTCATGTTGTCAAGATGGCTTTGTTTAATAGTTGATTTTCCAAAAACTGCATGGCTCGGTCGCCAGGGTCGATCTTCGGAGTCTTCCCCGCCGCTCTCCACATCATAGCTGTCACTATCACTAGTGTCTTCAGACAAACCTCCAAAGTTTCTCTAGCAATCTTCTCTGCATTTGTCCTTGCTATCGATTCAATAAAGCCAAGATTCATCTCCTCAGAAAGGCTCAGCTTTGGTTCAGCGATAGCTTTCTTATCCTCAGACATCTTTGAAAGCGCTGAGAGAAGTGCTCTCAAAGTCGAAGCTTAAAATTTTAAAAAAATCTAGGCAAGTGTTGATGCGCAAGAGCTAAAAATTGAGTAAGTAAGAGCAGATGGCAAGAGAGCATGCCAAATGAGCTCGTGGTGCGCTCTTATTTATACGCCTGGTGCGTTGCATGCTGGAGGGCCCGCTTATCAGTGGCTGTTGCTATTCTAGCAAAGGAAAGGTGTTTTTTCGGACCTTCGGCTCAGGGCCTTCATCCTTGTCGCAATCTAAATTTATCATTCTAACAAATTAATATTGCGAGGGGCTACTGTTGGGGGCCTTTGGCTTCTGAAGGTCCTCAAAAGTATGATTTCACAATGTTTCTGGAAGTACAGTACATGAACAGGTACCTTCGGACTTGAATTGAAACCACAGCATGGAGGAGCACGAGAAGGAGTACGAAGGATAGCGCAAAGCCGAAGTTGTGCGCAGGAGAGCTTCGGCATGATAAAAGAAAAAGGAAACCGACTTAAAGATGAAAAGGCTATTTAAACCTCGATGGACTACTATAGAGTTATTAGCAAATGTAAAGGGCATGAGTGTAATTCCACATGGGCTGTGTCCCGTGCCTATAAATAGATGAACAGTAACTCCGTACTGTTCACGTTGACTTGACATTGATCCTTGCATCACGCTGGTACTTTCACCTTCTCTCAAGTCGAAGGTACACTTGTAATCTAATATTATTTCTATTTTTCCATAGTAATGAAATAAAAATGAGATAGTGATAGTATATGACTATTTATATTATTTTTTATGGTTTACATGATTCTTTCTTCATCTTCATATGTTATGTTAACGAAAGTAAATCCTTCATTACCTTCGTCCGAAAATCATTATATCCTAAGGGAAATAATGCTTCGAAGGACGAAGGGCTTTAATGTATAACGTTTACTGTGTTGCCTTGTTCTTAATTCATAGCACTTGAGAACAAGGACCAACAGTGGGCAAATAACTGCTTTGCCCCTGAGGGGTCTCACATCTCTATATAAGGAATTTGTACAACCCCTCATAATAGATGGAAGAGAAAGAGGCAAGAGGCCCAACCCTACATATTGTGTCTCGTGTGTTTCTCTGTCGTGCTTCTGGTTAGGGAGACGGGTTTTCTACAACTTCTCGTGCCTCTACTGCTGACGGGAGGGAAGGGAGCGGATCTGGTGATCCGTGGTGACATAGTTCTCAACATGTTATCACCACGCTCTACCTCGACGTTGCTGCAATATCAGATCTGCATCAACTCTCCATCAAGCCGGTTGGTCTTCGGCCTAGCCGAACTGTCCTATGCGATAGGCTTCGATTCCCTCTACGCAATTGTGTGGTATGCTTAAATTGGATATACTATTCTTGATTTGCCGATGTGCGTGCGCTGTGATCCATGCACCAAGAACTTGTTGTGCTGTGTTCGCTCTGGGCCACGCCCACAACAGAAGCGTCTACGTTGGAACCTCGCCGGGAGACGCGCCTACGCCATAGTCACACCTGGTCGAAATCGTCCCTGGCCGGAGGGACTGTGCCAGCACCCGGGGCAAGCATCGTGGTTGTGCTGGAAGCTGCTGCTCCGTGCCACGTTGTTGGCCGACTGGCCTGTAGCCTGCTGGGTCGTGTGCTCCACTGCTCCTCCCGCCAAATCGAGAGAGGTTGAGAGCAGTTGAATCCTTGGTCTTTGCATCCTTGCCTGCAAAAGCTGATCCATTTTTCCAGGAGAAAAATGGAAACAGATCACATACTCGCATGCAACGTGAATGTGGTGTTTCCCCTGTGGCCAAATAAACGGATCACCGCATGGGGCTCCTGTACCCGGTCAAAACAGTTTTGGGTCATGTGCCTCGCATGCAAATGGAGATATTTTTGGCTGATACACTACTTACCGTCAATAATGGCATATGGATGTTATGGCTAATATCCATGCATGACCTGCATGCACCATCTCGTCCATTAACGAAGACGTTATGGCTAATATCCATGCATGACCTGCATGCATCATCTCGTCCATTAACAAAAAAATATAGTTGTAACTAATGGGATAATTTTTTCCCATAAATTCATGTTGAATTAATCAACTTTAGTACATTTTTTTGCATGCTCTATGTTATTTATACTATTTATTTCCTGTTGCAAATAGCAGTTAGAATAAAGCATATTTAAAGTTATAGTTTATATATTAATTAATTATTTCCTACAGTAAATAATTAGTAGAAAAAATACATGCTTCAGAATGAGGAAATACCTTTTGCACTCGATGTATTTATGTTAGTGTATTAATTTCAGTATTATTTTCTGCTTTATTTTCTGTAGTAAATAGCAGAAAATTATTTGAAATACATGTGAAGGTTATACTATGCATAATAAAATCGCTCTAAATATTTGTGTCGCTTTGAGCTTTCGGACTCATGTCGAGCGATTAGATTGTATAATGGGTACTCGGACACGCCGATCAGGCTACATTGTTAATCGACTGAGTTATAACATTGGCTGAGCATTGGCGGCGCCCTAGCAACATGACGCAGTATTTGTGTCATACGAACTTGGCTGCGTCATGTGATTTCTATGTCGCACTCTCGTTTAATCGGACCGCTACCGTTGAGTCGGACCATCATCGCCGAGTCGCGTATTTTTTGTATGCCCTGTAGGCACTGTTCATCTGTCATGATCATCGAGCCACAATTGCGCTATTACGCATGTTGCGTGGACTTGTTTTGTACCCTGACTATCAAGTCACAACTGCGCCTGTTGCACTTGTTATGAAGGCTTGTTGTGTTGTCGTAGCCCTGATGGCTGCACACGCATTGACGCCGGATACGCTTGAGCTTGTATTCGCGTGGATTGTGGTGGGTTGTTCATGCCCCTGAAGTCACATTGTGCACAACCTTCGTAAACAATTTTGTTTGATTCTATATTTTATTTGATTGTGTTGTGTGGCATCATATATTTATATATATCGCCAAGGGGCCATAACAACTATATCAAGCTCTATATTGCTTGAAAATCTGGGAAATTAAACTAAAATACAATAAAACACAGATAAGTTAATTCTCTGCTCTCATCTCATGCATAAAGATTAACCTGAAGTAACCCGAAGATATATAATAAAATGCATGAAAGTCTTTTTGGCATAAAAGACATCACAACTTGGGATTCTGTTAGTAGGCAAAGAGACCTTACCAGATGAATAAAGGCTAGAAATCTTAGTCATACATTGCTCAACCAGATGTTGGCACATTGTTATTTGTCGCTGAACGACATGAAGTGAATTTTGAGATTAATGACCAGTACCCTAGCAACACGAAGTTGCGAGTACATCAAAAGGTTACTATGAGAAAATTTTCACTATGTTGGTGTGGAAAACCATTGTGTGTTCCCGTCGAACCACTTTACTCGTCCTGTCTAGGACCTCTATGCTTGTGTTACAAACATCTCTTAGAATTGTAAATACTTATAGTCACTGAATTGACTTGGGATAGTTCTTTGACTGGTATGGTATATACTATAAGCCAAATGGTAAAGGTCGGTTCTGAATGGACATATACCTAGAGTTTATGTAGCAGAACTACATTGGATTCCACACTTTAAAATGCTTACTGTAATCTCTCTCTGATTTATCAATAGTAAGAAGAGTAGAAAATAGCCATGAAATCCCACATCACCACAAAGCTTGAAGCGAAATTGGGCATTAATCTGTCATTAGTCCTTGGCGCCGGAAGATCCATAATTCTTGACCACTAAGCTATTGGTGATGGTAATTTGTGATAGAAATATGAAGATCTTATCGAGATGTTATATTCTCCCTAGTCCTGATGACTTCTTCATATGAGAGTAGTACTATCTGTTGTTGAAGCCTGCTCCTAGATGGATATCGGTCTTGTTTCGCTCTTGCCAAGCAGTTATCACCATTTGCTTAATTGAAAGCTTCACAATCATGTGGTTTTTCCCAGATAAAACGAATTCTTGGCCTTGTATGTTCTATTCCAAAGCTTCTCTTTTTTGCTGAACAATGAAGAGATCGACATAATGCTATATAGACAATTTGGTATATAATATAAGGAGAAATGTTTGCCCTGCTGGCAACACCACAAATTATTATCTATTGTTATAAGTTCTCTCCCAAAATTATAATACCTAAAAATGTTGCATAAATTGATACCCAATTTCAGAATAGTATGAGCAATTGGGTAAACCATGGGCAATAATAAAACGAGTTGGACTATACATCTCTACATATAGAAGTCTTTGCTTGGCAGCATTGGCCTGATGTCATGCACTTTACTACCAATATAAACACACATTTTTCCTATGTGCCTGAAAGCACAATGCAACCAGTGAATGTCCTTGTGAGCGCTAGACCCTGATGGTCATTTTACTTGTTGATCTGAAGTCAACTAATGACATGCATGAGCCCCTAAAGGATCCTTATGGATAAAATAGTGTTGTGCATATTAGTCTAAATCTTAATGATTGACTGTGCATTTGGTAATAATAACAGTAAGTTGGCAGAATTGTAACCACGAAGCAACTTGTTGTTGTGTGTCTTGCTGGATGTTGAGACTAACCCTTCATGTTAAAGGACAAATATGTAGTATTCATGCCACTACATTAATCTAAGTCTAAAGCTCACTGCATAAAATCTCGATCTGTAATGTGCGTAAGATTTCCCAAATAAATCACCACAATAGCATACAATGGCCACAACTGGATGATTGTGGTTGGGGATATTATCTGTATGCTTTTAGAACATCTCGGCATTAGGGGGAGATAAATGTCCATCTAGTGTAATGCCTCAATATTCTATTAAACGCACAAAAGCTAAACTAAACCTGTCGTTCGGTGTGTACTCCTGTGTATATGGAGTCTGCCAGAAATCGTTGAGGAGTAACCATATTGGTTTAAATGCTTCTACCGGATGTAGATGTGGATATACCCGAGATTAATATCGTATCCACATTTGACTTATTGGTATTTGATCTATTCTCGGGGATGCTGTCGGTGTTTTGAGTCCGACTGTGCACCTAGGGTTACCCCTCGAGGTGCTTTTTGGAGTAGGACGGTGTTACCGACTGTAGCTCGATGGTTCGTGCTAGATGCACGAGAGACAGTGGACAATTTTGTACAGGTTCAGGCCGCTTTCAGATGCGTAATACCCTACATCCTGATGTGAGTACTTTGCGTGGTGGGTTACAAGGAGGTTCTTTAGTATCGAGGATGCTAGAGAACTAGGTGGATGGCTAAGTAGGGAGATATTCTTGAAGGGGTGCCCCCTAGGACTTATATATTCGATCATGGGACGTTACATGCGGATATGATAACCACGTGCTCCTAAGTAATAGTGAACCGACTAAGCCTATCTTCCTATAATTATGCCGACCTATCCCTGCTCTGTTCCGATGTATGAGGCCCCTGCGCAGGAAGGTCGGGTCCCTATTGTGGTTGCCGTTCAAACTCATCGGGCCGTCTGGGCCTGTGCCGATGTAATCTTGTGTCAATTCCCTTTTCCGGACGTGCCTCTCCAGGCCCACGAAGGGGTGACCTTGCGAATCATTGGGCCCGCAGTCCTTTCGCGAGGTCTTTTGGCCTTCTAGTGGACCCGGGGGATATCTGTCCCCCACAAGCCCCTAATCTTTGGGTTGATTTTGAAATAAACGGCCCAAAGATTCTAGGTCCAGCTTGCAGCTCTTGATTTTGATAAGGAATGCCTTGAAAACAAATTTGTTGAGTCGTTGCTTCTGAACTCCGAATGATTCGGAAAAAACGATCATCTGTTGCTTTCTTCTGCCACCATTCATCGGCCTTCGCTTTGTTCCTAAAAAATCGGTGCTCTGTCTTGGGTTTATGCTTTGGAGATCAGCATTCTGCTCTTTGGAATTCAAGACTCACTAGGTGCACCGAAGGTGCACCCAATGGGTGTAGCCCCCGAGCTTCGAGTGGATTTTTGAAAGTAATCCACTCGAAGGTCTTCATTTCAAGTCCTCTCAGAAATCATTTTTATCTCCAACTCGTGCTTTTAGAAGTCAGCATTGTCTTAGTTTCATCTTATGCTTTAGAGATCAGCATTCTGTCTTCTGGGGTCGACGATTCGTTGGGTGCACCGAAGGTGCACCCAATGGGTGTAGCCCCCAAGCTTTGAGTGGATTACTGAAAATAATCCACTCAAAGGTCTGTATCTCATGCTGTTTTTTAGAAATCATCCTTTCCTTTTCGTCGAATGCCTTAGAGATCAGCATTATATCACCAACTTTATGCCTTAGAGGTCAGCATATAGTTTTGCCTTTGAGATCGAGCATGCGATCTGCCCATATCTTGTTAGGTCTTCAAATTTATTTGATCTGCAGCAGATTGGAGATTCGGTAGATGGCCTTTGGCTAGTCTTCATATCACTTCGTGCTTCAATGCTTCTGTTGATTAGACTTGTACCTCATCGGCTATATTTGGCTTTCCTCTGATCTCTGTCGATATCTTCCATCTGTCTTGAGGTATTCATTGCGTATACTGTATGGATGTGACTGCTTGGGAAAATCTATTGAAAATTCCTGGACGTCCCCCCCAATGGGTGTGGGCAAGGGACGGCTTGGTGCACTGAGCGTTTAGCAAACTGCCTCTGAGTAGTAACATGATGTGACCGCGGGTGTAATCATATCGTCCAAGCAGTTGTCTTGAGTCCTAATGGGTGTCGTGTTACGTGAAACGGCGCCAGCCGCCTGACTTGTTTGTAGATGATTTGAATTGCTTATTGATTATTTGCGACTGTTCAGTGGTCGTGGTAGGAGGTGAGCGGTTGCCTTCTTCTTCTATAAATAGAGTGCTTGCTTCACTGGCGTCTTCACACATTTCTCTGCCGCTTGCTGCTTACTCTCTTCTCTTCTCTTCCACTCCACCATGGGCAAGAGCAAGAAAGGCAGAAGCTCCTCGCACCATTCCGGCGACAAACGCAAGCGAGAGCCGACTCCTCCCTCAGAGGACTTCGGTGATTCCGAGTACTCGGAGGAGGAGTTCTCCTCCGAGTCCGAGGGATCGCCAGTCCCTGCCTCTCCCCGGCATCGTCTGATGATTCAGACGATTCCCAGGGGATTGCTGCAGAAGTGTGGACCTACATCCGGGTCGTCGAGCGTGCTGGGCTCGAGGGCTCGGATGAGTCGGAGGTCTCCTCGGACGAGGAGGATGCCTCTAACTCGTCCGAGGAGGGGAGCGACGGCGACGACGGAGGCGAGGGCGACAGCGACGACGGGGGCGACAGCGATGGCGATGGCGACGGCAGCAGGGGCGACGGCGAGGGCGATGGCAGCGACGGCAGCGGCAAGGGCGACAGCGGCAGCGGCAGGGCCAGTGGCTAGGTGCCACTGGCTTAGATATTAGTATAGTAGTATTAGTAGAATAATGTAGTAGTAGTTAGTAGTATAGTGTAGTGAAATGTAATGTATTAGTGTAGTGAACTTGAACAATGGGAAGAAAAATCAACTCATAATGAGTTGGTTTTTAAGTTTGTGGAAATACTTCCCCTCCTTATATAATGCAGAAGATTTCTCCCCGTTTTGTGCAGGTTTCTTGCTTTTCCTCCGTTTCCTTTGCAATTAGCTGATCGACTATATTTGTGTTTAGAGTAACCGAGTCCTTTCGAGCCGCCTCGGCGTTTTAGATATAACAGCCGAGTGATTACGGGTGACATCGGTGTTTTAGAAATAACAGTTGAGTCATATTGAGCCATGTCAGCACTTTTAGGAATAACGCCGAGTGAAGACCAGTGACGTCAGCGTTTTAGAAATAACAGCTGAGTTATATTGAGCCACGTCGGCGTTTTAGAAGTAACAGTCGAGTGAAGACTGGTGACGTCAGCGTTTTAGAAATAACAGCTGAGTTATATCGAGCCACATCGGCATTTTAGAAGTAACAGCCGAGTGAAGACCGGTGACATCGGCGTTTTAGAAATAACAGCTGAGTTATATTGAGCCACGTCGGCGTTTTTTAGAAGTAATGCCAGGTGCTGACTGGGCACTTTTAGAATCGGTGCTTGGCCCGGGAAAACCCCATTCGTGCCGCGCGTCACATTGTGGCATCCTAAAAATTCAAATCTTGGAATTTTCTCAAACTCGCTCTAAATTCAAAATGAATTTCAAATTTCATTTCAAAATGTTGGTTTGCGAGTTGATATCAACAAATAAAATTATAGTGGTCTATATTCTATCTAAAATCCTCCTCAAAATATCCTACAAATATTTTCCCAGTGATCACCCTCAAACTCTTTCAGAAATACTGCCCAAATATTCCACCGATATATCTCTAAGTATTTTCTTCCTGAGAAATACCTTCAGAATCATTTTTTAAGTCCCTACAAATATTTTCTCCATAACTTTCCTCATGTTCATACGTATACATATGCCTCCGGTGTCATACGGTGAACTCTACAAGCTAATTACACTCATATAAGACAAATCCATGCTAATCTCCCACTAATCCTCTCATCCTCCCACTAATCCTCTCATCCCTCCCCCTAATCCCCCACCATAGCTATAAATAGAGGGGCAAGGGCCTCCTCTCATCCCACCCCAAGCCATTTCATGGCAACTCCCTCTCCCCCCCCCACACATGCCCACTACCACTCCACCTCCCACACAAGCACACACTAGCACAAGGATTGTTCGGTCGTTCTTCGATCGTTCGTCCACCTGTTCTTAGTTTGTTTGTTCGTTCGTTCGATCGTTCATGGTTCGTTCATCCGTTCGTCCGATCGTTCGATCGTTCGTCCAAATAATCTTTTTCCTGCCGTTATGCTGCCAAAATTCCGATCGTTCGTTCGTTCGATCATTCGATCGTTCGTCCGTTCGTTCATAATTCCTATTCACCATTCATCGTTCGTTCATCGTCACTATTCATCGTTCCTCGTTCGTTCATACGAACTATTCACCATCACTATTCATCGTTACTATTCACCGTTACTATTCATCGACACTATTCACCATTGTTACTATTCATCGCCACTATTCATCGATGATGCCTACGGTAACTTTTCCTGTCGTCACTATTCGTTGTTACTATTCATCATTACTATTCATCGATCATCTGATTACCCCGAATTTCAACTACTCATCTGTCATGTTGTCCAGTCCACCTAAGACCAGCCAGACCCATATTCTAGTCATACGAACTCCGGTGACTGTGATTTTCCTTCCAGTAGGGAACTTCCCATCTGGTCACCCATCCCAGATTTCTCCAAGTTGAGCACGCTTAACTTTGGAATTCTTTCAAGCCAGACTTCCAAAAAGAAAGGCGAACCATGGTTGTATGGATATGTCTTCAGTCCTATAAAACCTGGCCCAAGATACCACAGCCCACTCGGACCAAAATACCACAGCATTCCAGCTATTTGGGTCCCGCCTTACTGTTGTCTGATGTGACACAGTAGGTAGGAACAGTTTCTACCAACATAAACCTCTGCCCAAGAAAAGCCCAAAAATAATTCCTCGCACCCCGCTCAAAAGTACATTTGTATTTTTGATTTTCCAAACATCTCTAAATATTCAAATTCTAGAATATTCCTTTCCTTTTCTTTTTCTCCCTATGATTATAAAATCCAAAACTCCTCCATCCAAACTCAGATTTCAGTCATTCTTGTTTCTAAAATTCTTGTCAAACTAATCCCTATCCAACCATGTCATCCCTTAAGCATGGTTCATATTCCAGAAAACTCCCAAAATACTATTGTCCCATATTCTGCCTATAACTCTCCTGTCCATGCTAAGTCAGATGATTCTTTCATCACTATTCTCACCAATAGTGAACTTCACTGAGCTACACCACATACACCCAGCTATAAATACACCCAGCTACCCTCTCCCACTCCACACACTCAACACCCTCAGCCAAGGCAAACACCCCCACCCACTCAGCTACTCCGCTCTGCCGGCTACACGCACAGTGTCGCTTCGCCTCTAGTCCACCCTCCTGGTAAGCACCTCCACCACTAGTAGTACCTCAACACCACATGACACAGATTCTACTCAAGACTCTGCCCATCCATATATCGCTATTCTGACCACTATACTAAATATTTGTTGGTATACTTGCTGGTTTGTTGTATGCTTGTTCATGTTGCATAGTTATCGGAGCGTCCGTGTCGTCTCGTGGAGGCCAGATCTGCAAGTCTACGCCAGGCAGTGGAGCTAGAAGTCAGTTCCGCGAGCTCCCCTTCCCCCTTCGCCGGATAAGCACAGCAAGCTCACTGGATCCCTTTGATGCATAAATTACCTATGATTTTTCAACCACAACCCTCAGCCTGTTATTTTATGCATGATATGATTTTGAGACAAGTTATTATGGCCACCCAGCCGCTTGCCGCAATCAATCCCTGATATATTTGTTACAAATGATTTGAGGAAAGGTGTGAGTTTTCAAAAGAAAATGCTTTTCAAAATGTGTATGATGAAGGGTTTTCACCCTTATCACCTTTGAGTAGGGATGATCAGGGACTCCCTGGTTTAGGGGAGGGACTAAGGTGATGGCTCAGCTGGTTTAGGCGTGAGCAGAAGGATTGTCCCCTCATATAAGGACCAGTTTTTCATCCTTCACTACCTATACTCATGATAAGTACAACCACTCGAGACTGTGTGGGCAGTCACTCAATCTGAACTCGTATGGTTCAAACCCCAGGGTTATGAAGGCTGGGGAGCACCAGGAGGACAAGGAGGGGGAATGTTTTGTCCGGTTTGGGCATGGCGGTGGCCTGACTCCTTCTGGTATAACCGTTAAGGTAGGGACGTGCGAGGAAAGAAAGAGATTCGGATTCGGGTCTCACTAGCTATGAGATCGCAGAGCCGGACTAGTGGGTAAAGTGTACACCTCTGCGCAGAGTTTGAAAACCTATTCGAATAGTTTGTGTCCACAGGAATGGACGAGTCTGGTGTGGTATGGCAATTAATGTTTTTGTTTTCCAAAAAAATGATTTTGAGAAAAGTGGTTTTTAAAAGGACTGGCGGTTGAGCCGTGAGTTATGGTGGACGGGAAGTCCAGTAGCTGTTTTTGAAAATGACAACCAGTGGGAAACTGTTGAGATACCTGGATGGTTTAGTCCAGGGGATTTTGTTCTAATATTGAAAAACTTCCTGCTCCTTTAGGAGAGGATGCGCTTTGAAAAATACAAAATGTTTTACAAAACAACCCTGCATAAAATATTGTTGTTTCTGCAAAATATCCTGAGCTCCACATATTCCATGCATTATATCTGTTTCCCCCATTCCGCGGGTGAAGGTGGGCTGCTGAGTACATTTGTACTCACCCTTGCTTATTTGTTGTTTTTCAGAAAAAGGAGATCGGGTAAGAGTTACGCCTGTTCCCAACTTTGCTTGTGGCTGTTGGACCGCTGATTTGCTTCGCTGCGTATATCGGGCTGCTTCAGCCCCACTCTGATGATATGTCCCGAGTTGTGGACCAACTCTTAAAGTTGATCGCCACCTTTATAGGTTTGTCTCGTTTAAGCAGATCTGGAACCATCTGATGTATAAATGTGTTTACTAGCCTCCTGGGACTAGTAATTGTATCACATTTGAGACCCAGAGGATGGGGGCGCTTCAGGTGGTATCAGAGCTTTTAGGTTGGCCGCAGGACGTAACCCTTAGCCTGATCCAAAAGTTTTTGAGTCAAAACTATTTTCTAAAAAAATTCTTGCTCTCATCCCTTCATTTCAAAAATGCTTTCCCTGTTTCCTTCTATCAGAAGTCAGATGGAGGTTCGCTGCCAAACCAGCTTTTGCTAGAATGAAGATGGTTTTCCCAAGTTGCTGAAAGCATGCACAGTCCGCCTCGGAATCAGGAGCCAGCCAGAGTATGATGGTCATGAATTCATCGAGCATGGCACGGAGAAGTGTGTCGTGACTGTATACATTGGATCCAGTCCGCACCATGTGGAATGGAGTGTCACTGCTGCTGGGCACAGATTCAAAGACACCTGCCAAGTCGTCGCTCGCAAGGCATTGAGGGCCCTATGTCAAATCTATGAAGAAGTGGCCGACACACCGCTCAGATTCTTTCCACCCTTTCAGAGAGACCGTCCCGTTTGGATGGCCAGGATGCGTGCATTGGAAGGTCAGCAGCTGCTTGAGGACGACCCCTCAGTCGTGTACCTCACTGCCTACCTGCTCACCCTGGATGCATAGTATGATTTCTTGGCTCGGCACCACCGTCAGATGATTGCCCGAGCAGAAGATGCAGAGAAGCGCAACCGTTAGCTCCATGTGGATCTCACCTCAGCTCAAGCCCGTGTAGCTGCCTTGGAAAGTCGTGAAGCCATTGCTGTCGAAGCCCTGAAGAAAGCCAAGGATGAGCACGTCCAGAAGCTGATGGAGGCCTACTTGGTAACCCATAACCAACATAGAGCCCTGCGGATCCAAGAGCCCGCTTCATCCAACCCAGTTCAGTCCATGAGAGCTGAAGATCCCCAGATTCTTGAAGGTCACCCGGTCTCTATCAAAGGAGAAAAGAAGGCTTGGGAACTCCCGGAAGGAGCCATAGTCTTGGAAGGAATTCCAGTCTTCCCTCAGGCTATGGATAAGCAAGAGCACCCTGAATCCTCCCAAGATCCCCCGCCGGAGTTGTTTGAGCTCCTCACCATGAAGAAGATTCCAGCACCGTCCCATGAGATCAAGGAAGAAGCTGCAAGCACCCCGCTAGCACCACCGCCCTCTGAGGAGCTACAAAAGCCAGTCCAGCTTGAAGAAGAGTTCGACCCTATCTTGCCATCTCAGTCGCCGCCAGAAGAAGTCATCAACATCAGCTCCCCTTTGACCCATCCAGGAGATGTCTCAGATTGAAGTTGTGCGCTAGCCTTGCTAGAAGAGAAGCTGTCTGGTTTGAAGTTAGTTATGCCCAGTCCTCTGCATGCATTGGGTAGTGAAGTTTTTTCTTCACTTTGGCTAGAGCCCTGCATGTATGAGAGGTAATCGTGTAGACTCGTGTTTTGCAAAACTCTAATTGTGTGGCCCCCTAGGGCATTTCAAAATGAATTTCGCTCGATGTTTTCTTCCCTTTGAGTGCATATGTGATAGTTTAACGTTAGTGCTCATAAGTTGCATTTAGCATAGTTCTCAATTCAGGAGCCGAGCAATAGTAGTTATGCTTAGCCCCCGAATCTGAGTAGTCCGTGCTTTGGAAAAACTCTATTCTTCCCTTATTCAAAACATTTGATTTGTTTGTGCTTATCATTGCTGAGATTGTGTGTTTTCTTTCTTTTTAAGAAAGGTTTTCTCTAAAAACATAGATCACAAATTAGATCCAATCCTCACCTTATGCTCCCATTCTCATCTTAACCCATCTGAAGAGAAAAGCACCTTACCCAAGAAGATACCAGGAAGCTTACCCTTGAAGCCTGGAATAAGCTACAGAAGAAGCCTATTCAGCCGCTCAGTCAAAAGGACCGACTGTGATAATCAAAGCACTGCCCCTGAGTCAAAGTAAACAGGAAAAGAGGACAGAAGAAGTTATTACCAAACAGAGAGGCAAAGATTCTTAGAACCAGAGACCACAAACATCAGGGTCATTGACCCCACCACTCACCCGTGCCCCCTGCACGCGTACCCCGCCTCCATGCGCACTACCACCGCCCCACGCCCCCTTTGCAGCACACTACCGCCACCCCCCTTTTTGCAGCGCACCCACCGCCATTATCGTCGGCAACACCAAGTCCCCCCTCCATCGCGCTTGCTTCCATGTAGCACCTACTCCATCACCACCACTCCACACCCTTGCATACCACTCGCCTATAAAATCCCCCCCACCAGCTCCCTCAATCCCCATCTCGCTCAAAGCAAAACAGTACCGATAAAATCCCCTCTGCCAAATCGCAAGCAACTCCATTTTTCCACTCACTCGCCCCTAAGATCACAGTGCTTGGTGATTCTTGGGTTGAAGACTGTTGTACATGGTTCAACATCTTTGGTTTCCTCCTCTGTATGATGGTAATACTCTTTGATAGAATCCTCCAGTGGGAAGAGCAAAGAGAAATAAAGGGTCAGTGAGAAGAAGAAAGTGAAGAGAAGATAAGAAGAAGGTTCTCCCAGAATCAACCTTGTGTCAGTCATCTCTCCGCAGCCCGCTCAAGCAGCAACAGCAGAAGAAGGCCCCGTAACACCCTTGTTATGAGGTACTTCAAGGAGTTCAAATCCCCAAAAATTCAAGAGATCTACCCTCATTCTTTTTAAGTGGGGTAGTGTTCCGGCAAGGTTCCTGCTATGGAGAAGAAGAAGAAGAAGGCTTGTAGCAAGCTTGTGGAAGACCAGATCATCGAAGCTTATAAGTTTCTGGATGAGAAGTGGTCACCCAAGTTCCGTTGATGAAGCACCAGAAGACTAATCAAGGAAGGAATCCATGTGGGAGTTCGCAAGAGAAAGATTTGTGTGTTGGCATCGATGCTTCTTCAATAAGCTAGCTGCCAAGCAAAACCTAGAAGCCTGAAGACGATCTTGAGTAGCCAGAATCAGCGTTTGCAATCGGCAACCAGATGCTCCTCAAAGGCCAGATTTTGTTGAGGTTCCATCTCCTCGAAGAGCCTGTAAAGTGAAGATATGTAGCTGAAGTAAAGCTATACCCATAACCCTTCTAAACCGAATCTCGAGGACGAAATTCCTTTTAAGTGGGGTAGATTTGTAGCATCCCAAAAATTCAAATCTTGGAATTTTCTCAAACTCGCTCTCAATTCAAAATGAATTTCAAATTTCATTTCAAAATGTTGGTTTGCGAGTTGATATCAACAAATAAAATTATAGTGGTCTATATTCTCTCTAAAATCCTCCTCAAAATATCCTACAAATATTTCCCCAGTGATCACCCTCAAACTCTTTCAGAAATACCGCCCAAATATTCCACTGATATATCTCCAAGTATTTTCTTCCCGATAAGTACCTTCAGAATCATTTTTCAAGTCCCTACAAATATTTTCTCCATAATTTTCCTCATGCTCATACGTATACGTATGCCTTCGGTGTCATACGGTGAGCTCTACAAGCTAATTACACTCATATAAGACAAATCCATGCTAATCTCCCACTAATCCTCTCATCCTCCCACTAATCCTCTCATCCCTCCCCCTAATCCCCCACCATGGCTACAAATAGAGGGGCAAGGGCCTCCTCTCATCCCACCCCAAGCCATTTCATGGCAACTCCCTCTCCCCCCCACACTATGGCGGAACTGTCCGAATTATTCCAGCTTAAGTGCTTAAGCCCTGCCTAAGAGGCTAGACCACACTTAAATGGGAATAACCCGTCAATCCCTCGGATCTAGTCCGACACGGCCACTGACAGGATCAAGTACCACAATCTCACTCGATGGTGAGTCACAGAGCAAATACAATAAAGCATAAAACCATGCATGTGAGAGCCTTAGATTATTACACCATCATCATCGGAGTTTTTGCAAAAGTAACCATCATTGTTCGAAGTGCAGCGGAATAAAACTAACGGTAAATAAACAGAGAGATGGGGAAGCCTGTCCCATCACTCCTCATGCTCCTCCTCAGCCGAGGCGGGGTCCCACTCAACAGTCCAACCCGGTGGTAAGGTGGACGGCCAAGTCACTCCAGCAACCATGTCCTCCAGAGAACCTGTAAAATTATGCCACAAGCAAGGCTGAGTATACTAATACTCAGCTAGACTTACCCGGTGTGAGGAGTCTACTCCTCTACCTCTAGACATGCAGCTGTTTGGCTGTGGGGTTTGGTTGCCAAAAGCACTAGCTGAGCTTTCTAATCAAGTTTTTAACTTTGTCAAATTAAGTGTGACTCTCTTAAGGCTAAACATGTACTAACTACTCATACATAGTAGCAAACATTTTTAGCAATCAACATCTTGTATCATCTCAGCACAAGTTCACTTATTACTCAATGTAGCAGCATGGATCAAGCAGTCTCATTAGCTGCGAGAAGCAGACGATTCGAATCGAGTTTTTAAACCTTGCAAGGTAAACCTAAACACACGACGTGGCGAGGCACTCCGTCCCCACACACATCAACCGTCCCCATCGATTCCCTGGCAGCAGATCAAGGCTCACCGCCTTGGCGTACAATGCCTCACTGACCCCGACTGGCCGTCGTGCAGTGACCGCACTTGTACCCACCATAACCGGAATGGGAGACCACGTCTCAGGTCGCGTGAGGGGATATGTCCACTGGCAGGTTCAATCAGGTACTAGGCTTACCGATTTACCATATTTCTCGGCATGTGCTTAGTACGTTCAAACGCTTGACTCACGGTACCACACCTTAATCCTTATTCCAATTTCCGTCTTGTAGACAACCAATCCCCATGGATTGTTGTCCACAGACCAACATCATTATGATAATAAAGTGGAGACAATCAATTCTTGACCTCGCGCGAGTGCTAGAAAAATCACTCGACTTCTACCGAGATCCTATTTAATAAAGCAACTACTCGACCTAGCATACTAGTATTCATCTCAAAAGGAAACCTGAGTTCATGCAACTAAGGTTCCAAACAACTCCTACACTTAAGTGCACAGTACAAGCCTACAAACATTAAGTGTAGTAAAATAGCATATATAAACGGTTATGCATAAAACCGGGGCTTGCCTTCCAAAGCAGTGGCAGGCAGATCCTCTGGTGCAGACTCGGGTGCTGGATCCGGGGCTACCTCCTGAGCAGCTCCTTGCTCCGGCACGAGGACGTACTCTCCGTCAGCAAGGTTACAGTCTATCGAAATGCAATGAACATGTATGTCATGATTATGCAGGATTTAATAATATTATGCTAACTGAGTTAAGAAGTAACTTAGGGTTTCTTAGTCTTGCGGGGCTTCCAGTGGGTTAGGCTTATTACTCTTTAGGCTTGGGTTTTTAGTGAAGATAACATAGTGAATTGGTATTGTCTTGATACATTTTAGTGGACAGATTACAAAGGTTTTAGGATGACATTAATTTACATTATTCATTTTCCTTACTTTAACTCCCATTTAGGGTTTCTAGTGTAGGTTTGAACTACGACAGTGTTTTAATAATTTCCAAAAATTCTGTAAAAATTACAGTGGGTTGTCATTTGCTATTCTAGCTTGTTTTAAGAATTTGAGGCTTAAAGTACAAGGCTAGGCTTTAAACAAAAATAATAAGAGTGGTGTAAAATGGGCCACTTTACACTACATCTCCCCATTAGAGTTAAGTTCCTTCCTAAGGGTTATTTTTGTTGGAATCTAACAGTAATACTAAACCTCTATGCCAAAATTCACAGAAAGTTAATTGGTGGTCATTTGGTGGTGATTTTCTAAAGTTTTATGCCAAAAAGGTGCTTATAACTATCTTGTCATTTGAAAAATATCAAACAACAGATTTTGTATTTTTCCTCTGTTCATAATAACCAAATATTAGTTATCCTAAGGTTTGAGGGGTTTTCACCTTAGAGTTATTTTTGTAGGGTTTTTCTAAGTTATCCTTAGTTTATTCAAATAAAAGGTTTCCTACTTATTTTTTTACTAAACCAGGGTATGATATATTTTTCCAGTGAACTACATTAAACAAGTATCCTAACAAAAATAGAGGTGCTCTCTGGTTCATTGTTTAAATTACATTTTCTATTTTTCTTAATCTTAAGCATATTATAAAATAAGGGGTAAAAACTGACTTAGTGGAGTGGACAGAGGGATTCAACATTTTTACTTGGGTCAGTAGGTAGATATAAACTTCTCCAAATTTTTCTAACCCTAGTCAATTAGTATAACTATTTTTCTTTCTATTATTGAGCTTTTGGCCAAAAACTATAATTAAATCAGAGCTTTAAAGTTTTCTATAGTACATAGGGGGTTTTATATTTTTCTTAAGTAGGCTACATTATTTAGAGTCTGACAAAATTGGTTTGACCAAATTTGGATGAGTTAAACAGAAGTTATGGATTTTCAAAGTTTCTGTTCAATTTAAAAACAGATTTGATAAAGGTTTTCTGGAAAAACAGTTTACACCGAGGTCCCTGGGTTTAAACTAAATCAACCTTCGCAAATCTACCCTCGCGCCACTATTCCCCTGTGTCTCTGACATTTCACAAAACCCCCTGACCTTCTCTCCCTCTCACCCGCAGTCCCTCCCCTTACGCAAACAGTAACCGCGGGAAAGAAAAGGGTGGCGCGGCTTACCGGCGGCGAGGGAGGTCCGGCGAAGGGTGGGGTTGGCTCGGGGAGACTCTGGCGGTCACGGCGAGGTGCGGCTCGACGGCGGGGATGGCCGGAATCACTCTGTCCACGTGCGCAGGCGGGTGTTCTCGTCGGCGGCGAGTGTACCGGCCAAACCACGGCGAACTGGTTCAATCCGAGGGCATGGTGAGCTTTACGGGGTAACGTAGCGACTGTATGCACAAGGAATCGAAGGATGGTTGAGTGGATTACCCGGTCCACGTACTCCGGCGGGGTTGAGAGCTCCGGCGACCGTGGGCCAGCCTCTCCGGCGAAGCAAACTTCAATTCCTCGCTCGGGGAGCTTTACCGGGGTGTGCTCAGTCTTCTCCGAGGGCTGGCCGGGGTTGGGAAGGGGTCTACTGGCCGGTCTACGGTGGCAGGGGGATCGGGTGGCCGCGGACACGCTGCGCACGGGCAAACGGCGGCGAGCTGAGCTCCGGTGAAGTTTGAGTGTGCGCGGAAGAGTACAGTCGAAGTCTGGGAGGGTTTTATAGGCGCGGGCGTGGGCCATGGCGCTGGCTTGGCTCGGGCGCGGCGCTGGGCATGCGGGGGGGCGCGCGAGCGTGCTCTGGCGCGGGCAGAAGGCGTCAAACACGTGGAGGTGTGTTTCTTCCATTGTTCAAACGTCTCCAGAGATCGCAAACGTGCGAATCTTGCCATGAATCCGGCGCAGACCTCTTCCTGGCACCTAGGGCTATCTCTCATGTGTGAGTTCCAATGGAGGATACGCCCTAGATCAGGAGATAGACGGGCGCCAAATCTGGCTTGTCTCACTGCCCACACCGCGACAAAACTAATGCCAAATCCTATCAAACGTCCAAGTCTCGGTGTCCACTTTTTCCAGGGGGTGCCTTAGGTGGTATGCCACATTTTTGGTATAGATCCTAAGTGGTTTTGGTGCCATCTTCAAAGTGAACACGGTTGATCTTTAGATTAGGGTTAAAAATTGGACTTAGAGAGAAATAGAGAGCTCTAGCTCTCCCTCCACTTGGAGATTTGAATAGGGGTTTCTCCAGGGGTCTTTTTGCAATATTTCCCCCCCTAATTGATGGTTGTAAGGTTACTTAAGGTTTGGTTAACAATTACCCATGTTTTGCACATTTGCTCACTCTCTTTCCCCTTTTAACCATGGTTTTGGAAGATAGGGTTTAAGAGAGGTCTAGGGTTCTTCCCCCCTCTCCCTTCCAAGGTGGTAAGGGTATAAAGATTTGAGTAACAACTCTGAAGTCATTAACAAACTTTGATTAACACATGAGCTCCAAAGTTCTTATGTAGTTTCTTAAGTCTCTACCACATATGATCACAGCTCTTAATGCCAAGGTCGGTTCTAACCATGGTAACACCTGAGGTGTTACAGCCCTCCCCCCTTAAAGGAATCTCGTCCCGAGATTTTAGGTAGAGTCCCTTGGAGGGTGCTTGAAGGTGTGCTGGTGTTGTTTTCCCTTTATACTTAAGTTTCTCCCATTAACTGCTCTTCGAATGTCATCCTCTTTGCAACTTCAGAAGGAAGCCCTTCTTAAGTTAATTCCACAACTTAGACTATCCTTGTTATCTAAGTTTTTCTTATAATTGAATTCAAAGGGCAGGTGGGGTGGGGTTTTGGGGTTACGTACCGATTCCTTTGGGCAGAAAGTCGGGGAAGCGAGAGCGTAGAAAATCCTCAGTCTCTCATGTAGCTTCTTCTGCTGAATGGTGACTCCACTGAACTTTATACATTTTAATTGATCTTGCCCGAGTCGATCTTTCCTTTTGATCTAATATCTTGACGGGGTACTCCTGGTAGGACAAGTCTGGTTCTATCTCAATCTCTGGTTCCGGTAGCATTTCAGTGGGTAGGCGGACACATTTCCGCAGCTGAGATACATGGAACACATCATGAATGGCTGACATGCTGGGTGGCAACTTCAATTGATAGGCTACAGGTCCACAAGTCTCCTTGATCTCGTAGGGTCCAATGTAACGAGGAGCTAACTTGCCCTTGATCCCGAATCTCTGGACACCCTTGGTGGGTGACACCTTAAGGTAAACATGATCTCCCACTGCAAACTGGAGAGGTTTCCGCCTCTTATCATGATAGCTCTTTTGCCTGGCCTGAGCAGCTTCTAAGTTTTTCTTGATGATCCTGACCTTTGTCTCTGCTTCAAGTACCAAATCTGGCCCAAAAATTTTCCTCTCTCCCGCTTGAGACCAATTTAGCGGGGTCCTACACCTTCTCCCATATAATGCCTCAAAGGGTGCCATCTTCAGACTGGACTGATAGCTGTTATTATAAGAAAACTCTGCCAAGGAAAGACACTTGTCCCAATCCTTTCCGTAGTGTAGTGCACATGCTCTCAACATATCTTCCAAAATCTGATTCACCCTTTCAGTCTGGCCATCTGTTTGGGGATGGTATGCTGAGCTTCGTATGACATGGGTCCCAAGTGAATCGTGCATCTGTTCCCAAAATCGTGCCACAAACGGTGCTCCTCTGTCTGACACTATAGTCCTTGGTATCCCATGCAAACGAACTATCTAGTCAATGTAGGTTTCCGCATACTTCCGTCCTGTGGGTGGTATGTACGGGCAAGAAATGAGCGGTCTTGGTCAATCTGTCCACAATAAAGTCCATGCAAATGTCCTCCCATTTCCAAGATGGTATGGGAAGAGGTTGCAAAGGGCCTGCTGCCTTCAAATGACTGGCTTTGATTCTCTGGCAGGTGTCACACTCGGATATATACTTGGCAATTTCCCTCTTCATCCTAGTCCACCAATATAAAGATCTGAGATCATGGTACATCTTGTTGCTGCCCGGGTGCATAGAGAATTTGGAGAGGTGAGCTTCATCCAGTATCTTTTTTCTGAGCTCAGGGTCCTTGGGAACAACCAATCGATCTCCAAACCATAGAATTCCCTTGCTGTCCTGTCGGAAACACTTGTACTTTTCCACTTTCTGTTTGAGCATGTCTTTGATAACCTGTACACCCTTATCCCCAATCTGTGCCTGGATTATTTGTTCTTGCAATGTGGGCTCCACCGAGATATAACTTAACTCACCGGAGGGAACAACTTCCAGGTTCAGCTTACACAACTCATCGCACAAGGTGGTGACTCTTGCATCCATGTTCATACAATTGCACTGGGCCTTTCTACTCAAAGCATCTGCCACAACATTGGCCTTGCCCGGATGGTAATGTACTTCCAAATCATAATCCTTGATTAACTCTAACCATCTCCTTTGCCTCATGTTCAGGTCTGCTTGAGTGAAGATATATTTGAGACTCTTGTGGTCCGTGTAGATGTTACAGTGAGCTCCCATCAAGTAGTGCCTCCAAATCTTGAGAGCATGAACCACAGCTGCCAACTCCAGATCATGCGTAGGGTAGTTCTGCTCATGGGGCCTGAGTGCTCGGGAAGCATAAGCAATCACTCTGTTCTCTTGCATCAAGACACATCCCAATCCTGTACCAGAAGCATCACAATAAACTTCAAATGGCTTGGTGTTGTCAGGTTGAGCCAGCACTGGGGCTGTTGTCAAATGCTGCCTCAAGGTATGAAAGGCATCTTCACACTTTTGGTTCCAATCATACTTGACTCCCTTCTTCAACAGTTCAGTCATTGGTTTGGCAATTCTGGAGAAATCCGGAATAAATCGTCGATAATACCCTGCCAATCCCAGAAAACTCCAAATCTGCCTCACTGTTGTCGGGGGTTTCCAGCCCATCACCTCTTGTACCTTCTCAGGATCAACTGATATTCCTTCCTGAGAAATTGTGTGACCCAAGAATTTAATCTCCTTCAGCCAAAATTCACATTTAGACAACTTGGCATACAACCGATGGTCACGTAGCCTCCGAAGTACAGTATGCAAATGCTTGGCGTGTTCGGCTTCATTCTTGGAATAAACTAGGATATCATCGATGAAAACGACCACAAACTTGTCCAACTCTGGCATGAATACCGAGTTCATCAAGTACATGAACTAAGCCGGGGCATTGGTCAGCCCAAAAGACATCACCAAAAACTCGTAAAGCCCATATCTGGTTGAGAAGGCCGTCTTGGGAATGTCGCTGGCACGGATCTTGATCTGATGGTAACCTGAGCGAAGGTCTATCTTGGAAAATACCTTGGCTCTGTCACACCCGGTTTTTAGAAGGTAAACCGAATGCGAACCATGTACGTGCCAGGATCAGTTATTCACGTACACAGCAGTTACATAACATGGACATCATCACACAGTGCTCAAATAGTATTAAAAGGGGAAATAATAGTCGATTACATCATACGTCTGAGACGTCCATATAGTCCTTACAATAAATCAAAGTGCGGAAAAGAAACGTACATAACCGCGGCCTTCACAGGCAGTCGACTAGGGGTTGCCGCTAACCCACACCTAGAACTCGTCGTAGTCTTAGAACTCCTGGAAGTCTCCTTCCACAGCTTCATCTTCTCCTGAGCAGTGGTTGCAATGCTGACAACCTGGGGGGGTTTGGTGTGTAGAGCAAGAGTGAGTACACATCAACATACTCAGCAAGTATCCTGTTTGGCTGTAGTGGACTAGCTTTATGTGGGGATAAGTCAAGCAGTTGCTTTTAGTTGGTCAGTTTGTTATTTACTAGTAGAAAGCCAGGTTTTAGCATTAACCCAAGTTATTGACCCAAAGTACCCTTTCCAAACGGAAAGAATACCACTTACCATTACCATAAGCATAATCATAACCATCCTCATTGTCATCTGTAAACCAAAATGTCTCTGATCAAGTACCACTAATCACTGGAGCTCCCTTGGCCGCTCATAACCGTGAGCACGGCTGATATATCAGTTTTCAAACACTCTGCAGAGGTTGTGCACTTTACCCACAAGCCGTGATTCCCTTTCTGCCCGGAGATCATGACTCTCCATTGATCACTACCAAGGTGACCCAGCAGGGCATCACTACGTAGCCTTTACAAAGATTCCCCGGGACTGTAGTCGCCCGTTAGGTTTCCTAAATGTACCGCACTCCTCCCCAAAGGACAAATCAACCTTGGCAGAGCGAGCCGCATACACCGAGCCCCATTGATGGCACGACGGCTAAGCGAACTACACCCCGGTTCCTCTAATTATTCAGCTAAGGGCGTCCCATTCCACCCTCATGGTTGCACTGTTTTCCTAGGCGGTCATCCATAGAACAGGTCCTTACGGAGAGGCACTCGAGAAACCGCTCGAGCCCCCTTGAAAACCACAAGTATAACATCATAATAAGAGAGGGGAAAACAGCGTATCATATATAATCTCATCATGTTCATTGATTAGAGTTTGAGCAATAGCATGAAGCTAAACAATAATAAACCGACCCAAATAGGTAAACAAGGACATGGATAACAAAAGCTAGTCAATCCTTAGGTATAAATGTGTAATGCGGGAGGTGAATTAAAGAATGAATAGGACAGAGATAGGTCAAAGGACACTTGCCTCCACCAACCGACTGCTGCTCAGGGGCTTCTCCTGCGGGTTCTTCGGGCTCTTCGACCGGATCGTTCTCTATGCGAGCGCAAACATACATACATCCACATATTTAATACAAGAGAACAGTACACCATACAATAGAATGCAGTAAGTAAACAGACGTTCCACGCGGGCTCGCAACTATGGTTAAGAGAGAAAGAGAAAAAGACAGCCGAGAAACGATCACGTTACATGATTATAAATTAACCACTTGCTTAATGGAAGGAAATTTAACGTAGACACTATGTTTAGCGTAAAGTAAAGTCATGTTTCATGTCTAATCGTTATAAGCAGGTAGAGATAAATAAAAAGGATGGTCGCGCGGCGAGACGCGCGACATAGCACTCTAAAACAAATTAAGAAGTTAACGACTCGTCGCGCGACCGAGCACACAACGAGACACTTCGCCTTAGTTGTGAGGAGACGTTAAGCGTCGCGCGACGAAACGCACGACGGCATACGTCGACTAAACTGAGTCCAAAGTGGAACGTCGTGTGAATACACACGCGGCGTTACACCTTAAACAACCTGAAATTAAAATGAATCGTCGCGCGACGAAGCGCACGACGCAACACACAGATAGAATCTGAAATTAGACAAATCCGTCGCGCGGCGAAGCGCGCGACGCAGCACGCTAACTAACGGAGTTTGACGTTAACTACCAACCAAAAATAATCGCAGCGAGCGCGGGTGAGCGGGGACACGGTCGGGCGAGGCCGGGACGGGGCGGGGCGACCGGGCCGGGGCCGGGGCGGTTGAACCAGCCAGGGGGGCGGTTGAACCGGCCAGGGGCGGCCAGGGAGCCGGGCCGAGCGGGCGAGGCGGCCGAGCCGGGGCCGGGCGCGGCGAGGGCCGGCCGAGGCCGGGCGGTCGAGCCGAGCGACGGGGGCGGGGCGGAGCGGGCTCGCCGGGGGGGCGGGTTCGCCGGGGGCGAGGCGGGGCCGGCGCGGGACGGGCTCGCCGGAGCGGCCGAGCCGGGCGGCCGAGCTCGCCGGAGCCGGGCGCGGGGAGGGGCGAGGGCTGGGCGCGGCGGAGGCCGGCGCGGCGGGGCCGGCTGTAACACCCGGTTTTAAAGAACAAAGCCGGGTGCATCTCATACATGCGCCAAGAAGACAACACATATAATAACAGAGTGTATAGAGATAAATGTCATAATCATCAGAGTATTTATTACATAGCGGAAGTCTTATTACAAAATAAAGATAAATATAAAACGAACTAAGGATCGTCGGCGCCAATGTCGACTGAGAAACGCCACCTAGATCAGATCGAACTCCTCAGTGCTAGGCAGCTCCTCCTGAACCACCTGCTCTTCTCCTGTGGGGGGGGGGGGTGTGAGACAGCAAGAGTGAGCTCACATACGATCATAGCTCAACAAGTCGTGGGGAATAATGTGGCATGAACTCACCAAGGGTGGGAGTTCATGAAGTGTAAGGCTGATCAATGAAATAAAGGCTGAAGCTGAGCATTGCTTTTATAAGTTGGTCAAAATTTTTATTAGCAGTTACTAAGTGTAAGTAAATACCAAACCATAGTAATAATAAGTAAAATTAATAATAAAATAATCCCAAATGCAATGAAATGACAGGTTAAGTTTAAATTCCATAATTTAATCATGTGAGTGTCCGAGCCGCTCATGACCGTGAGCACGGCTAGTATACCAGTTTTACACTCTGCAGAGGTTGCGCATCTTTACCCACAAGTCGTGTTACCCATTTGCCACAGAGTTGATCAGACTCCATACACCTCTACCTAGGAAGCGAGGCAGGGTACCACTACGAGGCCTTTACAAAGTTCCACTAGCTTCAGACTACCCGCTACAGTTTATGGGAAGATCCAGTAAAGGGTTCCTGGCTGACCGCCATCGCAGCAAAATCAACCAGGGACCTCCCCGCACTGACCTCTCCCCTACTGCCCTTGCCCCTTTCGGGTAAGGTAGCCCTCCCCTAGCTTTCCTAGTTAATCAGCCAAGGGCGTCCCATTCCACCCTTGTGGTAGCACTGTTTTCCCGGGTGGTTCTCCATGTTCCCATTAACATAATGATCTTAACATGAACAAGGAATAATAAAACAGATAACAATAAAGAGTATAACAATGAGTGATGAATATCTCTATACCCAAATCCACATAAAGCAATAGCATGTACTACCCAAAACTTTAGTAGTAAAACCAGTGGTGAAGCAAGGTATAAAGATAGTCAAATCTAGGGTATCCTATTGGGTCCCAGCAAAATTATCCTATGCAGATCATTATGAATAATAAGAACATGAATGGGTAAAAGAAGTGATCAAGGGCACAACTTGCCTTCAATGAGCTCCTGCTCAGCTACTTCAACTTGTTGAAGCTCTGGTTCCACAGTGGGTTGCTCGTCTACTCGCATCAATACAATACATACATGGCATAGCATAAATTAACACCACATCAAACATGCAAATAAAATATACAGCAATAAACTAGACACTAAAATAAGATCACAGGAACTGGAATCATTAAATTTGGAGTTATATATTTTAAGTTATGGATTTTCTAAGGTTTTATGCATTTAATACAAGATTATGTGAAAGAATAATTTTAATGTGTTTGTCATGTCAGAACAGAGGCACTAATGGGTAGACAATATTATTACAAAAATTTAGGAACTGGAATGGATCAATTTGGAGTTCATATGCATTTACTATGAATTAAACAAGTTTTAACATTTATTTTTGCACTAAAAATTAATTTCTGATATTAATTTCTGATTTTTAAAGTTCTCTGGATCGGGCCTCAAATACAGGAAACTGCAGGGGCGCCTAGGTAAAAATCCCGAGACACAGGGAATAGTATAGGGTGGACGGCGGGTTGATTTAACAAAACCCTAGGGACTTCTTTGCATTAATGCTTGACTGAAGGGTTATCAGCGATCCCAGACCGTTGGATCCCAACCCGACCGCCCCGATTAGATCAGGACATCAGCGAAACGGTATGCGGCGCAGATCGTCCAAACCGCGATCAACGGCGCAGATTTAAATACTCCAAAGTCACTATGATCCGTTCGATCAGATCTCTACCGTCGAGATCTAACCGGTATGCGTGTTTTAATCTACCCGTCCAGTTGCCATCCGACGGCAGTCCGATCGCCCCCAATCGCGCTCCCCACGCGGCGGCGCCGCCCACGGCATGCGGCGGAGACACGCCGGCGCGCACGCAATTCGATGCACCAGTGCCCCAAGCCCAAAATTGACGGGTTCTATGCGTAAAGGAGATCAAGGCGAACAGGATGGCGTGCTTCTTACCGTGGATTGGTGTCCGGTTGATGCTGACCACGGCGAATGGCGGCACTGCGGCGGTGCAGTAAGGACGGCGAGAAATTCGCCGATGCCAGGTGATCGATTCCACCCCCAGATGCCACGGACGGCAAATACGGGTGTAGGCGCTCCTTCACAACCCAACCCCGAGGGCTGAAAACCAATGGTGCTAGGATTCACCGGCGGCGGCGCGGACGGGTCTCACTGCTATGGCGATGGCGCGCGGCCGCGGCTTTGGTTGGGTGCGAGTCGGGCTGAGGAGGGTTGGCAACAAACTCGACAGCTGGGTCCGCCCTTATAGCCACGGCGGGGTGAGCGGTTACGTGGGCCGAAGCTAGCGGGTGGCGCGCGGCGAGCTCGCCGCGGATCTCGCGTCGCTGGTTGACGGTCAGAGCGAAGGGATGACAGGTGGGCCCCAGTTGACAGCGGTGAGTGAGTGAATGGCGCAAGCTGGCCCACTTGTCGGTGTCCGCGGCCGAGACGAGCGCGCGAGGAGATCGGATCACTGCCGGAGGGGCCCGCATGCCAGCGAAAGGATGAGAGGGCGCGCGCGCGGGAGTGGAGTGAATGGCCAGTGGGCCCCATCCGTCAGACGGCTGTGCGCGCGGAATGGAACTGGGCCGCGCGGTGAAGGTTAGGGAGTGGGCCGAATGCAGGTTTCAGGGCCCAGGTAAGGTTTTCTTTTTTTCTTTTTATTTTTCTGTTTTCTTTCTTCATTTTCAAATCTAATTTGAGTTCAAGTTTAAATTCAAACTTTGTGAATAACTTGTCCTCAGTTTGAAATGTATAATTTAATAACATAAGTGTGAAGAGTGTTTATTCACATATTTATTTTATTTTATGTAGTATTTTTCTTAGTTCTTCCCTTCTCTTAATCCAAACCCTAATTTTCAAATTTAGGGTTTTAAATTCTACCTCTAGCAATTCTTATATTATTATCTTTTAACATTATTATTTTATTTAATGCACAAACATAAAAACTCCAACATATGCACTTTCTTTTATTTTAGAATCTTTGTTTTATTGGTCACACTCATTTACATAGGTGCTCTTTTTATGATGCATTTGAGACACACAAAAATGAGAATAACTCTCTATTATTCCTGGTATACAATTTGGAGTATTACAAATCCTACCCCCCTTAAAAATAATCTCGTCCTCGAGATTTAAGAAGAACTAGAGAAAAGGTGGGGAAAATCTATACGAAGTTCTTCTTCTCTTTCCCAAGTTGCTTCATCTTCACCGTGGTGGCTCCATTGAACTTTGCACATCTTTATCACCTTATTTCTTGTAACTCGAGTCAAAGTGTCCAAAATCTTGATAGGATACTCAGTATAAGTCAAATCCTCTTGAACACTAAGGTCTTCCAGTGGTAACTGCTCCTCAGGTACCCTGAGGCACTTCTTTAGCTGGGACACATGAAACACATCATGTACATCTGACAGATGATCGGGTAACTCCAGTTGATATGCAACTTCACCCACTCGCTTTAAGATCAAGAAAGGTCCAATGAAGCGAGGGGACAACTTTCCTTTAACTTTAAATCTTCTCATACCACGAAGTGGTGACACCTTCAAGTAGACATGATCACCCTCCTTAAACTCCAGTAATCTCCTTCTGTTATCTGCATAGCTCTTTTGCCTTGATTGTGCAATTCTCAAATTTTCTCTTATCATTCGAACTTGTTCTTCTGCCTCTTGTATAAGTTCAGGTCCAAAGAACTGTCTTTCTCCAGTTTGATCCCAATACAGGGGAGTCCTGCATTTTCTACCATACAAAGCCTCAAATGGTGACATCTGCAAACTAGCCTGGTAGCTATTATTATAAGAAAACTCAGCATATGGTAAACTCTTCTCCCAGCTGCCACCATGCTTAAGAGCACAAGCTCTTAACATATCCTCCAGCACTTGGTTAGTCCTTTCTGTCTGTCCATCAGTCTGGGGATGGTATGCTGAACTAAAATTCAACTTTGTATCCAAGCTCTCATGCAACTTCTTCCAAAATCGAGAAGTAAACTGTGATCCTCGATCAGACACGATCTTCTTAGGCACTCCATGTAGACAAACTATCCGAGTCATATACAATTCTGCTAGCTTGGCTCCCGTGTAATTAGTCCTCACAGGTATAAAATGAGCCACCTTCGTCAATCTGTCCACAATTACCCAAATAGAGTCATATCCTGCTGGAGTGCGGGGTAGTCCAACAATAAAATCCATACCAATTTCTTCCCATTTCCACTCGGGTATCTTCAATGGGTGCAACATTCCAGCGGGTCTTTGATGTTCAGCCTTAACTCTTTGACATACATCACACTTAGCCACATGAGCAGCCACATCTCTTTTCAGTCCATACCACCAATACTTTCGCTTCAAATCTTGATACATCTTAGTGCTTCCAGGGTGGATGGAATAATCAGAATCATGAGCTTCTTTCAATATAGTCTCCCGAAGGCTATCAATCTCCGGAACACATATCCGATCTTTGAACCATATGGTGCCTTGCTCATCCTCCGTGAATTCCGGAACTCTTCCTTCAGTAATAAGATCCTTGATCTCTTGAATCTTAGCATCACCAATCTGACCTTTACGAATCTCTTGTTCCAAGGTAGGTTCCAACTCAATGGTAACTCCTTCAGTGTGAGTAACAATTCCCAGGTTGAGCTTCTCAAAATCTTTTGCCAACTCATCAGGTAGCTGGACAACGAAAGCGGAGTGAACATGCTCCTTCCGACTCAAGGCATCTGCAACCAAATTTGCCTTGCCCGGATGATAGTGAATCTCCAAATCATAATCCTTGATGAGCTCCAACCAACGACGTTGTCTAAGGTTGAGATCCTTCTGAGTGAATATATACTTCAAACTCTTGTGATCCGTGTATACTTGGCACTTAGTTCCCATGATGTAGTGTCTCCAAATCTTCAGTGCATGCACAACTGCTGCCAATTCCAAGTCATGAGTGGGGTAGTTCAGTTCATGCTTCCGCAACTGACGAGATGCATAGGCAATCACATGTCCTTCTTGCATAAGCACACATCCAAGTCCTTGGCCACATGCATCACAATAAATGTCAAATCCCTTCTGCAGATCTGGCATAATCAATACTGGAGGTGACATCAATCTTTCCTTCAATTGATCAAAGCTCTCTTGACATTTCTCATCCCACTTAAATTCTTTTCCTTTCCCCAGAAGCGATGTCATAGGCTTAGCAATCTTGGAGAAACCTTCAATAAATCTCCGATAATATCCTGCGAGTCCCAAGAAACTCCGAATCTCAGTGACTGTAGTGGGCACTCTCCACTCCATAATCTCCTTGACTTTAGCAGGATCCACGGCTATTCCTCCATTAGAAATAATATGACCAAGGAATGGCACCTTGTCAATCCAAAACTCACACTTGCTAAACTTAGCGTAGAGCTCATTATCTCGCAACTTCTGTAGCACCAATCTTAGATGTTGTTCATGATCACCTTCATTCTTAGAATAGATAAGAATATCGTCGATGAATACCACGACGAACCTGTCCAAATACTCCATAAACACCTTATTCATCAAATTCATGAAATAAGCTGGTGCATTGGTTAGTCCAAACGACATAACAGTAAACTCATATAGTCCATATCGAGTCGAGAATGCTGTCTTCGGAATATCCGATGGTCTAATCTTCATCTGATGGTATCCCGATCGGAGATCAATCTTCGAGAATACCCTAGCACCACGCATCTGATCAAATAAATCCTCAATACGGGGCAACGGATACTTGTTCTTCACCGTAACATCATTAAGAGATCTATAATCCACACACATCCGTTGCGATCCGTCCTTCTTCTGCACAAATAACACCGGTGCTCCCCAAGGTGAGGAACTTGGACGAATGTAACCAGCCTCTTGTAACTCCGTCAACTGCTTCTTCAGTTCCTTCAACTCCTCTACGGACATTCTATATGGCCGTTTAGAAATAGGGGCGGTTCCAGGTAAGAGATCAATAACAAACTCAACTTCTCTATCAGGTGGCATCCCTGGTAACTCCTCTGGAAAGACATCCGGAAAATCTCTAACCACCCGGATGTTGTCACCAACAAACTCCTCAGGCATAAAGAACATTGCACGCATGGATGAGGAGGTTACTGCAATATTAACTTGAAGTCTTTCTCCTTTAGTGGTAGTAAGCTCTATGGTACCTCTACCACATGCTATAACAGCCTTTGCCTTCCTTAGCCATGACATACCAAGGATCAAATCTATACTGCTTGACTCTAATATTATAGCAGTAGCTCCAAACTCTCTACCCATAATGGTCAATGTCAATCTACGTGTCATTTGATTCGCCTCAACAGGCCCTTTAGGTGTAATAACTATCAGGGGTTTTCTCATATTTAGCAGTGGTATTTCATTTGTGTTGGCATATCTAGCAGACATGAATGAATGTGTTGCACCAGAATCAAACAATATTGTTGCAGGAATTGCATTAACATAAAACATACCAATTACGAGGTCCCCTCCATCCGGAGTATCATCAACGCTGACTTGATTCACCCTGGCTATAGAATATCCCTTGCCAGGGGTCTGTTGCTTGTTCGGGGCTGGAGTAGTAGCAATCCTCTGTGGGCAGACATTTGCATAATGACCAATCTTCCCACACTTGAAACATTGAGTGTCCGGACTCTGTCCTGCAAACTTCGTCGGGGTGCCAGTAGGGGTAGCCTGTCGAGTAGGTGTCCTCAGCGGCGATTGCTGAACTGGGCGCGGTCCTCCTGGTCGAGGCGGTGTACTCTGTGGTGAACTGTAGCGAGGACGAACACTGCTGCTACCTTGTCCTTGCGAGATAGCCTTCCTCTTCAAATCACCCAGTTGAACACGCTTGTGTTCAATAGCAAGAGCCTTATCCAACAGCCTCTGAAATGATGGAAATGTGTGTGCTACCAGTGCATACTGCAAGGGTCCATTAAGTCCTTCAATGAAGTGCTCCTGCTTCCTCTCATCCTCAGCGACTTCCTCTGGAGCATACCTCGACAACTGAATGAATTTGTCTCTGTACTCGCTGACTGACATGTTACCCTGCTTCAATGACAGAAACTCCTTCTTCTTGATCTTGATCATACCAGCTGGAATATGGTAGTTCCTGAATTGTGTACTGAACTCTGCCCAAGTAATATTATCCGCAGCATCATGGGCAGCAGTATAAGAATCCCACCAGTCAGCAGCAGGACCAGTCAGACGTCCAGAAGCATATAAGACCTTCTCCCGATCAGTGCATTGTGCAATATTCAGCATCTTCTCAATAGACTTCAACCAATCATCCGCGTCCAGTGGGTCAGGTGAGCTGGCGAATGTAGGTGGCTTATGACTCATAAACTCCCGGTGCTTATCTCGAGGGGGAACTGGTGGTGGTGGTGGAGGCAATGGTACTTGTTGCTGTTGCTGCTGCTGTTGAAGTTGTTATTGCAGCTGCTGTTGTTGCGCCCTCCTTTCTTGACGTATCTCATCTCTCTCCTGGCGCAATTCCTGGCGTATATCTTCTCTTTCTTGACGCATCTCCTGGTGTTCTTGCTGCATCTGGGCACGCATATCCGCCATAGTGTCTGCCATTTGCTGCATCATTGCCATCTGAGCAGCAACCAGTGGGTCAACTCCGCCTGGTGGAGGATTAGGAGGATTCATCCCTGCAGGCTGTGGCTGAGGTTGTCTTCGAGTGTGTTGGTTAGGAGGCAAGTCAATTCCACCACCCCTCCTGGTATTGACCATCTGAGTTAGATACATATGGTAAGAAAGAGCAGTAGACAAGGCAATACTTACAAATCAGGTTATTTTGGGGGATTTATTAGCTAAGCAGATTAATATTTCACCTACTATAGCTAATTCAATACCTTATGTTGGTACATGCTAAGATGCCCATCTATACTATTTCAATCAATCAAAGAAGCAAATCAGGCTCTGATCATCAGAACAATCAACCAATATTTTTAATAGAGAAAATAGTTTTAACTTTTGTTTTGGGTTCCCTAACTCTTAAGAATGTCATAGGGGTAGGGATTCCAAGGTGTGAAATCCATCTTGTCTTAGAGTAGAAAAGATAAGAATGATCAGAGTAGAACAGTAGAAGGTGAGACAGGATCAAGACAAGAAAGAACCAGAGTAAGGTAAGTATGGAATGAATCAGAATGAGATAAGTAGGTAAGGGTTTGTCCATTTCTATCTAGGTCTCGTCCTACAGTCAACATTTCCTCTGATACCACTTCTGTAACACCCGGTTTTAAAGAACAAAGCCGGGTGCATCTCATACATGCGCCAAGAAGACAACACATATAATAACAGAGTGTATAGAGATAAATGTCATAATCATCAGAGTATTTATTACATAGCGGAAGTCTTATTACAAAATAAAGATAAATATAAAACGAACTAAGGATCGTCGGCGCCAATGTCGACTGAGAAACGCCACCTAGATCAGATCGAACTCCTCAGTGCTAGGCAGCTCCTCCTGAACCACCTGCTCTTCTCCTGTGGGGGGGGTGTGAGACAGCAAGAGTGAGCTCACATACGATCATAGCTCAACAAGTCGTGGGGAATAATGTGGCATGAACTCACCAAGGGTGGGAGTTCATGAAGTGTAAGGCTGATCAATGAAATAAAGGCTGAAGCTGAGCATTGCTTTTATAAGTTGGTCAAAATTTTTATTAGCAGTTACTAAGTGTAAGTAAATACCAAACCATAGTAATAATAAGTAAAATTAATAATAAAATAATCCCAAATGCAATGAAATGACAGGTTAAGTTTAAATTCCATAATTTAATCATGTGAGTGTCCGAGCCGCTCATGACCGTGAGCACGGCTAGTATACCAGTTTTACACTCTGCAGAGGTTGCGCATCTTTACCCACAAGTCGTGTTACCCATTTGCCACAGAGTTGATCAGACTCCATACACCTCTACCTAGGAAGCGAGGCAGGGTACCACTACGAGGCCTTTACAAAGTTCCACTAGCTTCAGACTACCCGCTACAGTTTATGGGAAGATCCAGTAAAGGGTTCCTGGCTGACCGCCATCGCAGCAAAATCAACCAGGGACCTCCCCGCACTGACCTCTCCCCTACTGCCCTTGCCCCTTTCGGGTAAGGTAGCCCTCCCCTAGCTTTCCTAGTTAATCAGCCAAGGGCGTCCCATTCCACCCTTGTGGTAGCACTGTTTTCCCGGGTGGTTCTCCATGTTCCCATTAACATAATGATCTTAACATGAACAAGGAATAATAAAACAGATAACAATAAAGAGTATAACAATGAGTGATGAATATCTCTATACCCAAATCCACATAAAGCAATAGCATGTACTACCCAAAACTTTAGTAGTAAAACCAGTGGTGAAGCAAGGTATAAAGATAGTCAAATCTAGGGTATCCTATTGGGTCCCAGCAAAATTATCCTATGCAGATCATTATGAATAATAAGAACATGAATGGGTAAAAGAAGTGATCAAGGGCACAACTTGCCTTCAATGAGCTCCTGCTCAGCTACTTCAACTTGTTGAAGCTCTGGTTCCACAGTGGGTTGCTCGTCTACTCGCATCAATACAATACATACATGGCATAGCATAAATTAACACCACATCAAACATGCAAATAAAATATACAGCAATAAACTAGACACTAAAATAAGATCACAGGAACTGGAATCATTAAATTTGGAGTTATATATTTTAAGTTATGGATTTTCTAAGGTTTTATGCATTTAATACAAGATTATGTGAAAGAATAATTTTAATGTGTTTGTCATGTCAGAACAGAGGCACTAATGGGTAGACAATATTATTACAAAAATTTAGGAACTGGAATGGATCAATTTGGAGTTCATATGCATTTACTATGAATTAAACAAGTTTTAACATTTATTTTTGCACTAAAAATTAATTTCTGATATTAATTTCTGATTTTTAAAGTTCTCTGGATCGGGCCTCAAATACAGGAAACTGCAGGGGCGCCTAGGTAAAAATCCCGAGACACAGGGAATAGTATAGGGTGGACGGCGGGTTGATTTAACAAAACCCTAGGGACTTCTTTGCATTAATGCTTGACTGAAGGGTTATCAGCGATCCCAGACCGTTGGATCCCAACCCGACCGCCCCGATTAGATCAGGACATCAGCGAAACGGTATGCGGCGCAGATCGTCCAAACCGCGATCAACGGCGCAGATTTAAATACTCCAAAGTCACTATGATCCGTTCGATCAGATCTCTACCGTCGAGATCTAACCGGTATGCGTGTTTTAATCTACCCGTCCAGTTGCCATCCGACGGCAGTCCGATCGCCCCCAATCGCGCTCCCCACGCGGCGGCGCCGCCCACGGCATGCGGCGGAGACACGCCGGCGCGCACGCAATTCGATGCACCAGTGCCCCAAGCCCAAAATTGACGGGTTCTATGCGTAAAGGAGATCAAGGCGAACAGGATGGCGTGCTTCTTACCGTGGATTGGTGTCCGGTTGATGCTGACCACGGCGAATGGCGGCACTGCGGCGGTGCAGTAAGGACGGCGAGAAATTCGCCGATGCCAGGTGATCGATTCCACCCCCAGATGCCACGGACGGCAAATACGGGTGTAGGCGCTCCTTCACAACCCAACCCCGAGGGCTGAAAACCAATGGTGCTAGGATTCACCGGCGGCGGCGCGGACGGGTCTCACTGCTATGGCGATGGCGCGCGGCCGCGGCTTTGGTTGGGTGCGAGTCGGGCTGAGGAGGGTTGGCAACAAACTCGACAGCTGGGTCCGCCCTTATAGCCACGGCGGGGTGAGCGGTTACGTGGGCCGAAGCTAGCGGGTGGCGCGCGGCGAGCTCGCCGTGGATCTCGCGTCGCTGGTTGACGGTCAGAGCGAAGGGATGACAGGTGGGCCCCAGTTGACAGCGGTGAGTGAGTGAATGGCGCAAGCTGGCCCACTTGTCGGTGTCCGCGGCCGAGACGAGCGCGCGAGGAGATCGGATCACTGCCGGAGGGGCCCGCATGCCAGCGAAAGGATGAGAGGGCGCGCGCGCGGGAGTGGAGTGAATGGCCAGTGGGCCCCATCCGTCAGACGGCTGTGCGCGCGGAATGGAACTGGGCCGCGCGGTGAAGGTTAGGGAGTGGGCCGAATGCAGGTTTCAGGGCCCAGGTAAGGTTTTCTTTTTTTCTTTTTATTTTTCTGTTTTCTTTCTTCATTTTCAAATCTAATTTGAGTTCAAGTTTAAATTCAAACTTTGTGAATAACTTGTCCTCAGTTTGAAATGTATAATTTAATAACATAAGTGTGAAGAGTGTTTATTCACATATTTATTTTATTTTATGTAGTATTTTTCTTAGTTCTTCCCTTCTCTTAATCCAAACCCTAATTTTCAAATTTAGGGTTTTAAATTCTACCTCTAGCAATTCTTATATTATTATCTTTTAACATTATTATTTTATTTAATGCACAAACATAAAAACTCCAACATATGCACTTTCTTTTATTTTAGAATCTTTGTTTTATTGGTCACACTCATTTACATAGGTGCTCTTTTTATGATGCATTTGAGACACACAAAAATGAGAATAACTCTCTATTATTCCTGGTATACAATTTGGAGTATTACACCGGCCGAGGATGGCGCGGGGGCGGGACGGGCGCAGCCGAGGGCGGCCGGGGACGGCGCGAGGGCGGCCGGGCGTAGGGCGGTCGAGGCCGGCCGAGCCGAAGGCGGCCGGGGCCGGGGCGCGCGCCCACGGCGCGGGGGAGGGCGCCGACGGGGGGGGGAGGAGGGAGGGGGAGGAGAGGAGGGAGGAGGGGGCCTCATCGTGGGTGGGAACGGCGGAGGCGGCGCGCAGGGGCGGCGGCGCTAGGGCAAGGGGCGGCGGCGCTAGGGCAAGGGGCGGCGGCGCTAGGGTGAGGGAGGGAGAGAGAGAGAGATGACGGGCGGGGCCCGCGGGAGGATTTTTGGAAAAAAGAAAAAGGGTGGGGGTGGCTGGGCCAAAATGGGCCCAAAGCGGGGGGAAGGGGGCGCGCGGGTGGGCCGGCCGGGAGGCCCACGGGGGAGGGGAGGGAGGCGCGGCTAGGCCGGCCAGGAGGCCCGCGCGGGGGGGCTGGGCCGAAATGGGAAAGGGAGAGAGGGAGAGAAAAAGAAAAGGATTTTCTTTTTCTAAAATCTAATTTTCTTTGGATGAATGCTTTCACATTTTTAAACAATCAAAAGTATGCATGGTTCGGCATGGTGCATCACCCAAAATAAAGTATTTTAAGGTTTTGCTTTACACGGGGTCTAAAGCCAAAACCCGTCATAACTTTGGAAAAGATCAAGGTTCAGCGAGGGAACGAGAAAAAAAGAAAAGGGTAACGCCTGAATTTGGTGAGAGAAAAGAAGAAAAAATTCTACCCCCAAATTCAGGGCGTTACAAACCTATCCCCCTTAAAAGAATCTCGCCCTCGAGATTCAGGGTTGGCTAGCCAAGAGCTCAGGGTATTTAGCCATCAGATCATCTTCACGCTCCCAGGTTGCTTCTTCCTCAGAGTGATGATTCCATTTAACCTTGCACATTCTGATGGTCTTCCTTCGGGTGACTCGGTCTGCAACCTCAAGGATCTGCACTGGCTTCTCAACGTAGGTCAAGTCCTCCTGGACCTCAAGACCTTCCACTGGCAACTGCTCTTCTGGCACACGCAAGCACTTCTTCAACTGAGACACATGAAAGACATTATGCACAGCAGACAAATTCTCTGGCAGACTGAGCTGATAGGCCACTTCTCCACGCTTTGAGAGGATCTGGTACGGACCAATGTAGCGGGGTGCTAGCTTGCCTTTCACTCCGAATCTTCTGACTCCTCTGATCGGTGACACTTTCAGATAGACAAAGTCTCCGACTTCGAAACTCAGCTCTCTTCTTCTTGTGTCCGCATAGCTTCGCTGCCTCGATTGCGCTATCTTCAGATTCTCTCGGACCATCTTGATGTTCTCTTCGGCTTCAAGCAGAATGTCTGGCCCAAACACTTGCTTCTCTCCAGGCTGATCCCATTGCAACGGAGTTCTACAACTCCTTCCATAAAGCGCTTGAAATGGTGACATCTTCAAACTGGCCTGGTAACTGTTGTTATAGGAAAACTCTGCATAAGGAAATCTCTTATCCCATCCGGACTGATCTTGCAACGCACAGGCTCTCAACATATCTTCAAGAATTTGATTGGTTCTTTCAGTCTGACCATCTGTCTGCGGATGATAAGCTGAACTGAAATTCAGATGTGTGCCCAAGGCTTCATGCAACTGCTGCCAGAAATGAGAGGTGAACTGCGTTCCTCTGTCTGACACTATCTTCTTTGGCACACCATGAAGACAAACGATCCGAGACATATACAACTCTGCCAATACGGCACTGCTGTAGTTGGTCTTGACTGGTATGAAGTGGGCTGACTTGGTCAAATGGTCCACTACTACCCAAATGGAATCGTAGCCGGCTCGAGTGCGAGGCAATCCTACTATGAAATCCATACCGATTTCATCCCATTTCCACTGAGGAATTTGCAACGGTTGCAACAATCCAGCTGGTCTCTGGTGCTCTGCCTTAATTCTTCGGCAACTATCGCACATAGCCACATGCTCTGCGATTTCCCTCTTGCATCAACACGCATCCCAAACCTGTGTAACAAGCATCACAATACACCGAGAAGGGCTTGTGCACATCAGGCAAGACTAAGACAGGCGCTGTTGTCAACTTCCCTTTCAGCGCTTCAAAGGCCTCTTGACATTTCTGGGTCCACTTGAACTCAACCTTGTTGCCTAGCAACGCTGCCATTGGTTTCGCAACCTTCGAAAACCCTTCAATGAATCGCCAATAATATCCGGCCATTCCAATGAAGCTCTTGATTCCTCGAGCATCTGTTGGCGCTTTCCAGTTCAGAATGTCTGCCACTTTCTTCGGATCCACAGCCAATCCTTCTTTGTTGATTATGTGACCCAAGAACAGGACTTCACTGATCTAGAACTCACACTTGCTCAACTTTGCATACAACTGGTGCTCTCGCAATCTCTGCAATACCATCCTCAAATGATCTGCATGCTCCTCTTCGCTTTGAGAATAAACCAGAATGTCATCAATAAATACCACCACAAACTTGTCAAGATAATCCATGAATACACTGTTCATCAGATTCATGAAGAAGGCTGGTGCATTGGTCAAACCAAAAGACATCACTGTGAACTCATATAACCCATACTTGGTAATGAATGTCGTCTTCGGAATGTCCGAAGGTCGGATCCTGAGCTGATGATAACCTGACCTCAGATCAATCTTGGAGAACACACTGGCTCCTCTCAACTGGTCGAACAGATCTTCTATTCTGGGCAAAGGGTACTTGTTCTTGATCGTGACTTCATTCAAAGCTCGATAATCGATACACATCCTCTTGGTGCCATCTTTCTTTTCCACAAACAAGACAGGGGCGGCCCAAGGCGAGGTGCTTGGCCGGATGTAACCTTTCTCTGACAGCTCATCAATCTGCTTCTTAAGCTCAACCAACTCTGGTCCGGATATTCTGTAAGCTCTCTTAAAGATAGGGGCGGTTCCAGGAAGAAGCTCTATGGCAAACTCAACTTTCCGCTCTGGTGGCATACCCGGTAAGTCCTTTGGAAACACATCTGGGAATTCAGACACCACCTTGATACTCTCAATTGGGTCTGCTTCACTGCTATCGACAGCCATCTGATAACAACTTCCTTTCTTCGGCTCAGGCGGGACTAACTCGGTCACCACTTCCTCTCCTAGTGGGGACACCAACTTGATTGTCCTTTTATCACAACTGATAACTGCCTGATACTTATCTAGCCAATTCATCCCTAGGATGACATCTATTCCCTGAGTACCCATTACTATAAGGTTAGCGGGAAACGCTATCCCCCTTATTTCCACACATACATTCAAACAGATGCTATCAGCTCGAATTCTACCACCGGCTGAGTCAATTTGAATGGGGGTTGACATGGTAGTAATTGGAAGATTATGTGCTTCTACCCATGATGCAGTAATGAAAGAATGCGTTGCTCCAGTATCAAATAACACTTCTTCAATATGGGAGTCGACTGGGAACATACCTACTATCATGTCGGGAGTCTCCTGAACTGTTTCAGCCTCCAAGTGGTTCAGTCTCCCATGATTATAGCGCGGTTGAGAGCGGTTGCCTGCTCCAGGCTGAGACACATTCTGCTTTGCTGGGGCATTGGGGCCTGACTGCTGCTGGGCTGCCTTCTTCGGACATTGCATCACCCAGTGGCCTTGCTCTCCGCAGTGGAAACATGCTCTGTTTCCAACCTGAGCTGGTGCTGCCTGATTGTTCTGCTGGTTTGCTAGGGCAGGAAGACGAGGTGTCTGCTGATTCTGCCTCTGAAACTGACCTCCTGACTGATTGCTCTGACGGTTCTGGTACTGATGCTGAGGATACTGCCTTTGGAACTACTGATGCTGCTGAGGTGGACGCTGGTTCTGCCTGAACTGCTGAGGTTGATTGCCTGAGAAACGAGGGCGGTTGTTGCTTCCAGGCTGGGGTCCACTGATCTTGCGCTTACGATCCTCCATCTCCTTACGCTTCCTTTCTGTCATGATTGCTCTGTCAATCAGGTGCTGGAATGTCGGGAAGGTATGATTCATCAGTTGGTACTGAAGAGGGTCAACCAAGCCTCTCAAGAAACGGTACTGTCGCTTGGCGTCGGTGTTGACATCTTCAGGAGCATAGCGAGACAGCTGCAGAAACCTGTCCCGGTACTCACTGACAGATGATGACCCTTGCTTAAGGGCCAGGAACTCCTCCTTCTTCACTGTCATCAGACCTGCAGGCACATGGTACTGACGAAAGCTACCTCTGAACTCTTCCCAGGTGATGGCATCGGGGTTGGCATGGGTGGCGAGGTAAGACTCCCACCATGATTGGGCTGCTCCTCTCAACAGACGGGGACCATACAAGACTTTCTCCCTGTCGTCACACTGAGCGGTATGCAACTCCCGCTCCACAGTGCGCAGCCAATCTTCAGCATCCATGGGGTCAGAAGTGTGAGCGAACGTTGGGGGATGACCTCTCATGAATTCAGCACGCTTGTTTCTGGGCATCTGAGGCATCTGAGGCTGGGGTGGTGCTTGCTGCTGTTGCTGCTGCTGCTGCTGCTGAATGGCGGCCAGAGTCTGACCGATGGCCTGAACTTCCTGAGTCTGCATCAGAAACATCTGCTCGATCGACATCGGGGGCGGGGGTGGCAGGTGCTGCTGCTGAGGCACCTCATCCTGCGGAGCGGCTCGCTCCTGCTGAGCACGCCTTCCTCCTCTGCGCCTGTTCTCTGACATCTGCAGAATGCAACCACACATCAGAACTGATCTGGCAAATCTTGCAGCATAAGAAAAGAGTATAGAATTCTCCAACAGCACTGAACAGATGAGCATCTTCACTGATCTCCATCGCAGACCACACAGCTTCTCAGATAAAGAGGAAAGTAGAATAAAGGGTTTCCCAACTATATAACTAACTCCATTAACATAATAGGTAAGCCAAAATGCAGGGGATACCCACACTCTGGTGACAATCATTACAAAGATCCAAACCAAACATAGTTCATCATGACAAACATAAATGCACAGGATATAGCAAACTACCCTGTCTAACTAAGACTAACTAAGACTGAGATTAACGCTAAGACTGAAGCTTCTATGTATATATATTTCGTATTAATTACAAGATCCAACTCTAACGAGCTATGGTTCTAGATTTATCTTGGTCTTGCAGTCGGGATTGCCATAAGACTAGAGTCCACGCCGAGGTGAGCGGTACGGGTGCTGAGTCCCAACGGGGGCGGGGGAACCATCATCCAAGTGACGACGTTCCGCGCGCTCAGCCCGCAGCAGGGCGATCTCAGCACGAGCCCTACTCAGCTCGTCTAATGCATGGTCCAGCTCCGTGTTTAGCACGGCGGCTAGGTTGACTGTGAAGCTCAACCTAGGATTGTCCTCACCAGCAGGTGAAACAATCACGCCTCCTGTGCTGCCAGATGGACGGCGGGGGTAATACTTCAGGTCGAGACCGTCAGCTACCCCACCGAGAACCGAGCAGTAGTGCGAAAGCGCACGCCGTGCAGCATCCTGCATGGCTGCCTCAGCTGAGTCCCGCTCAGAGATAGAATAGTGCTCTGAGCAAGCCTCCGCGCCCTGGAGACTGTTCTTCGGACGGCGCACCAAACAGGTCGCCTCCCAGCGGTCTGGGTAGACCCCGCGACTATGCTGGTAGACCACACAGCGATACTCGATGGACCAAGTACGCCGGTCAAGTGCCCGACGTAGCAGGGTGTCGAGCGCGTCGTGGAAGTGACACCCGCGAGCAGCGTCGCGAGTGATGGGTCGAGCAACCCATCCTTCCGACTCATGGTCAGCAGGGAGGTCGGTGTCGTGGCTCGGGCTGTCGTCGCCACCTTCGTCGTCTGGGTCTCCTCCAGCAGCTACTCCAGAGGCTGGGGCGCCCAGTGGTGGTGTAGGGGGCGCCTCCAGGGGAAGCACAGGAGAGCAGCTCCTCACAGACTCTATCTCCTGCTGGAGCGAGAAAGAAGAGCCCTGCTGCTCCTGTCGTCGACGTTCCTGCTCCTCATGCAGGCGATGGTGCAGTCTCTCCAAGTGGCTGGACTATCCGGCCACGGGACGGCGAAGCGGACGCTCAGCAAGGCGGGAGGGTAAGAAGGGGATGACGGACTTTCGTGCAGTGTGTCTAAGTCGAGCCATCTACAAAAGACATCGCAAGCAAAAGGGTGAGAACAAAATCAATATGACCAGCAAGTAATGAATCATAAATAAATGAAGGATCAGAATAAAACATAATTTTCAGCAAGGTATAATATATAGTAGAACATAGGTTTGGTCGGTATGACCAACTTTTGAAGGGATATCAAAGTCAAGGCAGTGACAGAGGTCTATAATCCTTAGAACGACCATTCTACTCTAGGTTAGCGGTCCTACAGTCAGCACGGCTCTGATACCACTTATGTCACACCCGGTTTTTAGAAGGTAAACCGAATGCGAACCATGTACGTGCCAGGATCAGTTATTCACGTACACAGCAGTTACATAACATGGACATCATCACACAGTGCTCAAATAGTATTAAAAGGGGAAATAATAGTCGATTACATCATACGTCTGAGACGTCCATATAGTCCTTACAATAAATCAAAGTGCGGAAAAGAAACGTAGATAACCGCGGCCTTCACAGGCAGCCGACTGGGGGTTGCCGCTAACCCACACCTAGAACTCGTCGTAGTCTTGGAACTCCTGGAAGTCTCCTTCCACAGCTTCATCTTCTCCTGAGCAGTGGTTGCAATGCTGACAACCTGGGGGGTTTGGTGTGTAGAGCAAGAGTGAGTACACATCAACATACTCAGCAAGTATCCTGTTTGGCTGTAGTGGACTAGCTTTATGTGGGGATATGTCAAGCAGTTGCTTTTAGTTGGTCAGTTTGTTATTTACTAGTAGAAAGCCAGGTTTTAGCATTAACCCAAGTTATTGACCCAAAGTACCCTTTCCAAACGGAAAGAATACCACTTACCATTACCATAAGCATAATCATAACCATCCTCATTGTCATCTGTAAACCAAAATGTCTCTGATCAAGTACCACTAATCACTGGAGCTCCCTTGGCCGCTCATAACCGCGAGCACGGCTGATATATCAGTTTTCAAACACTCTGCAGAGGTTGTGCACTTTACCCACAAGCCGTGATTCCCTTTATGCCCGGAGATCATGACTCTCCATTGATCACTACCAAGGTGACCCAGCAGGGCATCACTACATAGCCTTTACAAAGATTCCCCGGGACTGTAGTCGCCCGTTAGGTTTCCTAAATGTACCGCACTCCTCCCCAAAGGACAAATCAACCTTAGCAGAGCGAGCCGCATACACCGAGCCCCATTGACGGCACGACGGCTAAGCGAACTACACCCCGGTTCCTCTAATTATTCAGCTAAGGGCGTCCCATTCCACCCTCATGGTTGCACTGTTTTCCCGGGCGGTCATCCATAGAACAGGTCCTTACGGAGAGGCACTCGAGAAACCGCTCGAGCCCCCTTGAAAACCACAAGTATAACATCATAATAAGAGAGGGGAAAACAGCGTATCATATATAATCTCATCATGTTCATTGATTAGAGTTTGAGCAATAGCATGAAGCTAAACAATAATAAACCGACCCAAATAGGTAAACAAGGACATGGATAACAAAAGCTAGTCAATCCTTAGGTATAAATGTGTAATGCGGGAGGTGAATTAAAGAATGAATAGGACAGAGATAGGTCAAAGGACACTTGCCTCCACCAACCGACTGCTGCTCAGGGGCTTCTCCTGCGGGTTCTTCGGGCTCTTCGACCGGATCGTTCTCTATGCGAGCGCAAACATACATACATCCACATATTTAATACAAGAGAACAGTACACCATACAATAGAATGCAATAAGTAAACAGACGTTCCACGCGGGCTCGCAACTACGGTTAAGAGAGAAAGAGAAAAAGACAGTCGAGAAACGATCACGTTACATGATTATAAATTAACCACTTGCTTAATGGAAGGAAATTTAACGTAGACACTATGTTTAGCGTAAAGTAAAGTCATGTTTCATGTCTAATCGTTATAAGCAGGTAGAGATAAATAAAAAGGATGGTCGCGCGGCGAGACGCGCGACATAGCACTCTAAAACAAATTAAGAAGTTAACGACTCGTCGCGCGACCGAGCACGCAACGAGACACTTCGCCTTAGTTGTGAGGAGACGTTAAGCGTCGCGCGATGAAACGCACAACGGCATATGTCGACTAAACTGAGTCCAAAGTGGAACGTCGTGTGAATACACACGCGGCGTTACACCTTAAACAACCTGAAATTAAAATGAATCGTCGCGCGACGAAGCGCACGACGCAACACACAGATAGAATCTGAAATTAGACAAATCCGTCGCGCGGCGAAGCGCACGACGCAGCACGCTAACTAACGGAGTTTGACGTTAACTACCAACCAAAAATAATCGCAGCGAGCGCGGGCGAGCGGGGACACGGTCGGGCGAGGCCGGGACGGGGCGGGGCGACCGGGCCGGGGCCGGGGCAGTTGAACCGGCCAGGGGGGCGGTTGAACCGGCCAGGGGCGGCCAGGGAGCCGGGCCGAGCGGGCGAGGCGGCCAAGCCGGGGCCGGGCGCGGCGAGGGCCGGCCGAGGCCGGGCGGCCGAGCCGAGCGACGGGGGCGGGGCGGAGCGGGCTCTCCGGGGGGGCGGGTTCGCCGGGGGCGAGGCGGGGCCGGCGCGGGACGGGCTCGCCGGAGCGGCCGAGCCGGGCGGCCGAGCTCGCCGGAGCCGGTCGCGGGGAGGGGCGAGGGCTGGGCGCGGCGGGGCCGGCCGAGGACGGCGCGGGGGCGGGACGGGCGCAGCCGAGGGCGGCCGGGGACGGCGCGAGGGCGGCCGAGGCCGGCCGAGCCGAAGGCGACCGGGGCCGGGGCCGGGGCGCGCGCCCACGGCGCGGGGGAGGGCGCCGACGGGGGGGGAAGGAGGGAGGGGGAGGAGAGGAGGGAGGAGGTGGCCTCACCGTGGGCGGGAACGGCGGAGGCGGCGCGCAGGGGCGGCGGCACTAGGGCAAGGGGCGGCGGCGCTAGGGTGAGGGAGGGAGAGAGAGAGAGATGACGGGCGGGGCCCGCGGGAGGATTTTTGGAAAAAAGAAAAAGGGTGGGGGTGGCTGGGCCAAAATGGGCCCAAAGCGGGGGGAAGGGGGCGCGCGGGTGGGCCGGCCGGGAGGCCCACGCGGGAGGGGAGGGGGGCGCGGCTGGGTCGGCCAGGAGGCCCGCGCGGGGGGGGTGGGCCGAAATGGGAAAGGGAGAGAGGGAGAGAAAAAGAAAAGGATTTTCTTTTTCTAAAATCTAATTTTCTTTGGATGAATGCTTTCACATTTTTAAACAATCAAAAGTATGCATGGTTCGGCATGGTGCATCACCCAAAATAAAGTATTTTAAGGTTTTGCTTTACACGGGGTCTAAAGCCAAAACCCGTCATAACTTTGGAAAAGATCAAGGTTCAGCGAGGGAATGAGAAAAAAAGAAAAGGGTAACGCCTGAATTTGGTGAGAGAAAAGAAGAAAAAATTCTACCCCCAAATTCAGGGCGTTACAGGCTCCTACCAACTGATCAAACAGAACATCAATGCGGGGCAGTGGGTACTTGTTCTTGACGGTCACCGCATTGAGAGGGCGGTAGTCAACACACATCCTCAAACTTTCATCCTTTTTCTTCACAAATAATGCTGGGCATCCCCATGGTGAAGTACTTGGGCGAATAAACCCCTTGTCCAACAGTTCTTGCAGTTGCTTCTTTAGTTCTGCCAGTTCCGCGGGAGGCATCCTATAGGGTCTCTTGGAGATAGGAGCAGTCCCGGGTTGCAATTCAATTGCAAACTCAATGTCTCTGTCAGGTGGCATTCCTGGCAATTCATCCGGAAAAACATCGGGGTAGTCACAGACTACTGGGATCTTTCTTACTGGGGATTCTGTCATGATATAGGCATAAGAACGGGTACAACCTTGATCGGGCAAATATAATGTGGTTTCACCACAGGTTGGTGAGTGCACTTCGATGGCCCTAGCTGCAATGTCAATCACTGCCTGATGTTTGGTCAACCAATCAGTTCCCAATATGATATCCACACTATCCAGTCCCAAGATAAGAAGGTTGGTTTTAATTATCAAACTACCAAACTTTATAGGCACATTCTTGTTGATTTTATTGGTGGCAATCCTGCCTCCTGGTGTTGAAATTGTGATACCCCCATGGGTGTGATGAAAAGGCAATTGACACTTGGCACTAAATTTGGCACTAATAAAGCTATGCGATGCACCAGAATCAAAAAGAGTGATAGCAGAATAATTTAAAACTGTAAAGATACCAGTCATGACGGGTGCTCCCTCTGGAATATCAGCCATGGTAGTGAAGTTTAGCCTGCCCTGCCTCACTTGCACCTTCTGCCTCTTGCCCTGGTTCTGGTTGACATTCTGCCCCTGCCTCTGCTGATTCCTAGGGCAATTTTTGGCATAATGCCCAGTGTTGCCACAGGTGAAACACCTGTTGTAATTAGCTTGGCGGTACTGCTGCTGCTGATTGTTCCTCTGAGCTGGAAACTGGGTGCGGTTGGATGCCTGCTGCTGCTGCTGTGGTGGTCTGATCACCCATCTCCCTTGCTGCTGCTGGGGTCCCCTGTTCTGCGTGTCGGACACAATCCTGAAGCGTTGTGGCTGAGCTGAGGGTCCTGCCACGGGGGTCTTCCTCTTCTTCTCTGCCTGTCAAGCTGTAATGCAGTCCTCCTGGGAGATAGCTATGTTGACCAACTCATTATAGCTGTTGGCCCTGACAGTGTTGAGACGATCACGGAGCTTAGTGCTGAGCCCCCGTCTGAACCTGTCCCTCTTCTTCTCGTCCGTGTCTGCATGGTACCCAGCATACTGGCACAAGTCATTAAAGGCCTGGGCATACTGCAACACTGTCCTGTTGCCCTGAGTGAGTGCCAGAAACTCGTTGAGCTTTCGGTCCATGATGCCTGCGGGTATATGATGTCCCCTGAAAGCTGCCTTAAACTCTCTCCATTCCACTTCATGGTCAGCCGGTTGCATAGCAAGATAGTGGTCCCACCATGTCCGCGCGGGTCCGCGAAGCTGCTGAGTGGCGAACCGGACCTTAGTGACTTCTGAGCAAGCTCCATGGAGTAGTGGGAATTTGGATTCCACTACTCGCAACCACACATCTGCATCAAGGGGATCCTCTGCCCTTGTGAACAATGGGGGCTGGGTGCTGAGGAACTCCTGATAGGTAGCCACCGCGGGGTGACGCTGATGGTCTCCACCACCATAGTGCTGAGGTGGTGGCTGACGCTGAGCCAGCTGCCTCAAGATCTCATTCTGCTGAGCCATGAGCTCCTGCAGAGTGGGAGGCGATGGCGGTGGAGGAACGTGCTCATTCTGGCCACGACGCTGCCTTCCGGCCATCTGAAAAAAAACCACATACATGCTTAACACCACATCTCCAAGTTCAAGATTTCATTTTGCGAAGGAAAAAGTTAAAACAACATGATAGACTCCGGCTTCAACAAAAGGATTTTAAAAGGCACAAATTCTTCCTTCCAAATTTAAACTGATGACAGCATCCACCAACAAGCTTTCAAGAGAGTTTAGCATGATTACATCAATTGTCCCAAAATGACTCAACTCTATCTAGCCTAGTACCCCAAGGGTGCAAAAGCTAAGCTAGCTGCGAGGAGTCCCACATCACCGATCTCTATTCCTACTCTGGCAACTAATGAGTGAAAGAGGCGACACTCGACTCGGGGGAAGGTGGCCTCCCTGAGCCAGCAGTGTCCACGCTGGAAGCAGGCTCCTCCCCTCCCTCAATGTCGACGTCCTCGTCAGCCTCCCCATCATGGATCTCCTGATGATGCATGTCTAGGTGCTCATTAGCCTCTGCGAGCTGCTGCTGGGTGTTGAGAAGCTGATCTTCGAGAACCTCGATGGTGTTCTCCCTTGTTCCCACCAATTCCTCCAACTCATGGATCTCATCAGACAGCTACTCCACTTGTAAATCTTTTTCTACCAACTCTTGGGACAAGTCAACCACGAGCTCCTCCCTGTTATCCAACGTAATCTTTGTTGCCTCCAGCAGTGCCATCAGATGGGACATCGCCTCACCGCGCATCACCTGCAGACGGTACAGAGCATTCATGCACCGTACGGTTAAGTGCGCGGTCTGTCCTGGGTAGATGGCCCAGATATCCTTGGCATGCTCCACCCGATCCTTCCACATTGGGTCGTCCTCCCTCTCAGCGGGGAACAAGCCAATGGGGTGGGTAGCCAGCTCCAAAGGATGGAATCCGCAGAAAGTAGTCAATCCATGCAGAGCGATCGCCTCGATCGTATCCTCCGCTCGGTATCCGAAAGACTCGGAGTCCAAAGAGCGCCAGCCTGGCTGCAGAGGATGAGGCTCCAAAGTCATCCTCACTCTACAGCGAGGCACTCGGTGCTTCTCGAACTGTTGCACCACGTACTGAGGGGGTGTCGTGTATCCGGCCCCCTGAAGTACCTCCCACAAAATACGGGGAAAGCCCTCTCGTGCAAGTCCGTCAGTGTGGGTCAGTCCATTTCCGTTATCGGAGGATCCGTGGGAAGTCATCTGTGTACGATTAAGCGTAAGTAAAAGAAAAAGATTAATAAAAAAAGCAAGGAAAAAATAAAACTCAGCCTTTCTCTAGTTAAATGAAAAGGCACTGGGGACCTAGTTGGTTGTTATCTTGTTTTTAAGTCCTTTTACTCAGTTATCCATTTACTTAATTAAGAATGCATGCATGCTCGTCCTGAACGACCTCACAAGAAAATAAAAGGAATAGGGAAGAACTCCCATCCTGTAAAAGTGGCCTGTAGGGACTAGTTACTTAGCCACCTAGCTACCCTTCTATCATCCTAAGGCTTCACGTCCTAGGTCTATCCTGCTCGTCCTACTATCTATCCAACATTGTTTCTATCAAATTTTACATGGAAAATTGATGGTATTTACATTTTATTGATTCCTCTGTGGTGGTACAAGCTCCGATACCAGCTGTGGCGGAACTGCCCGAATTATTCCAGCTTAAGTGCTTAAACCCTGCCTAAGAGGCTAGACCACACTTAAATGGGAATAACCCGTCAATCCCTCGGATCTAGTCCGACACGGCCACTGACAGGATCAAGTACCACAATCTCACTCGATGGTGAGTCACAGAGCAAATACAATAAAGCATAAAACCATGCATGTGAGAGCCTTAGATTATTACACCATCATCATCGGAGTTTTTGCAAAAGTAACCATCATTGTTCGAAGTGCAGCGGAATAAAACTAACGGTAAATAAACAGAGAGATGGGGAAGCCTGTCCCATCACTCCTCATGCTCCTCCTCAGCCGAGGCGGGGTCCCACTCAACAGTCCAACCCGGTGGTAAGGTGGACGGCCAAGTCACTCCAGCAACCATGTCCTCCAGAGAACCTGTAAAATTATGCCACAAGCAAGGCTGAGTATACTAATACTCAGCTAGACTTACCCGGTGTGAGGAGTCTACTCCTCTACCTCTAGACATGCAGCTGTTTGGCTGTGGGGTTTGGTTGCCAAAAGCACTAGCTGAGCTTTCTAATCAAGTTTTTAACTTTGTCAAATTAAGTGTGACTCTCTTAAGGCTAAACATGTACTAACTACTCATACATAGTAGCAAACATTTTTAGCAATCAACATCTTGTATCATCTCAGCACAAGTTCACTTATTACTCAATGTAGCAGCATGGATCAAGCAGTCTCATTAGCTGCGAGAAGCAGACGATTCGAATCGAGTTTTTAAACCTTGCAAGGTAAACCTAAACACACGACGTGGCGAGGCACTCCGTCCCCACACACATCAACTGTCCCCATCGATTCCCTGGCAGCAGATCAGGGCTCACCGCCTTGGCGTACAATGCCTCACTGACCCCGACTGGCCGTCGTGCAGTGACCGCACTTGTACCCACCATAACCGGAATGGGAGACCACGTCTCAGGTCGCGTGAGGGGATATGTCCGCTGGCAGGTTCAATCAGGTACTAGGCTTACCGATTTACCATATTTCTCGGCATGTGCTTAGTACGTTCAAACGCTTGACTCACGGTACCACACCTTAATCCTTATTCCAATTTCCGTCTTGTAGACAACCAATCCCCATGGATTGTTGTCCACAGACCAACATCATTATGATAATAAAGTGGAGACAATCAATTCTTGACCTCGCGCGAGTGCTAGAAAAATCACTCGACTTCTACCGAGATCCTATTTAATAAAGCAACTACTCGACCTAGCATACTAGTATTCATCTCAAAAGGAAACCTGAGTTCATGCAACTAAGGTTCCAAACAACTCCTACACTTAAGTGCACAGTACAAGCCTACAAACATTAAGTGTAGTAAAATAGCATATATAAACGGTTATGCATAAAACCGGGGCTTGCCTTCCAAAGCAGTGGCAGGCAGATCCTCTGGTGCAGACTCGGGTGCTGGATCCGGGGCTACCTCCTGAGCAGCTCCTTGCTCCGGCACGAGGACATACTCTCCGTCAGCAAGGTTACAGTCTATCGAAATGCAATGAACATGTATGTCATGATTATGCAGGATTTAATAATATTATGCTAACTGAGTTAAGAAGTAACTTAGGGTTTCTTAGTCTTGCGGGGCTTCCAGTGGGTTAGGCTTATTACTCTTTAGGCTTGGGTTTTTAGTGAAGATAACATAGTGAATTGGTATTGTCTTGATACATTTTAGTGGACAGATTACAAAGGTTTTAGGATGACATTAATTTACATTATTCATTTTCCTTACTTTAACTCCCATTTAGGGTTTCTAGTGTAGGTTTGAACTACGACAGTGTTTTAATAATTTCCAAAAATTCTGTAAAAATTACAGTGGGTTGTCATTTGCTATTCTAGCTTGTTTTAAGAATTTGAGGCTTAAAGTACAAGGCTAGGCTTTAAACAAAAATAATAAGAGTGGTGTAAAATGGGCCACTTTACACTACATCTCCCCATTAGAGTTAAGTTCCTTCCTAAGGGTTATTTTTGTTGGAATCTAACAGTAATACTAAACCTCTGTGCCAAAATTCACAGAAAGTTAATTGGTGGTCATTTGGTGGTGATTTTCTAAAGTTTTATGCCAAAAAGGTGCTTATAACTATCTTGTCATTTGAAAAATATCAAACAACAGATTTTGTATTTTTCCTCTGTTCATAATAACCAAATATTAGTTATCCTAAGGTTTGAGGGGTTTTCACCTTAGAGTTATTTTTGTAGGCTTTTTCTAAGTTATCCTTAGTTTATTCAAATAAAAGGTTTCCTACTTATTTTTTTACTAAACCAGGGTATGATATATTTTTCCAGTGAACTACATTAAACAAGTATCCTAACAAAAATAGAGGTGCTCTCTGGTTCATTGTTTAAATTACATTTTCTATTTTTCTTAATCTTAAGCATATTATAAAATAAGGGGTAAAAACTGACTTAGTGGAGTGGACAGAGGGATTCAACATTTTTACTTGGGTCAGTAGGTAGATATAAACTTCTCCAAATTTTTCTAACCCTAGTCAATTAGTATAACTATTTTTCTTTCTATTATTGAGCTTTTGGCCAAAACTATAATTAAATCAGAGCTTTAAAGTTTTCTATAGTACATAGGGGGTTTTATATTTTTCTTAAGTAGGCTACATTATTTAGAGTCTGACAAAATTGGTTTGACCAAATTTGGATGAGTTAAACAGAAGTTATGGATTTTCAAAGTTTCTGTTCAATTTAAAAACAGATTTGATAAAGGTTTTCTGGAAAAACAGTTTACACCGAGGTCCCTGGGTTTAAACTAAATCAACCTTCGCAAATCTACCCTCGCGCCACTATTCCCCTGTGTCTCTGACATTTCACAAAACCCCCTGACCTTCTCTCCCTCTCACCCGCAGTCCGTCCCCTTACGCAAACAGTAACCGCGGGAAAGAAAAGGGTGGCGCGGCTTACCGGCGGCGAGGGAGGTCCGGCGAAGGGTGGGGTTGGCTCGGGGAGACTCTGGCGGTCACGGCGAGGTGCGGCTCGACGGCGGGGATGGCCGGAATCACTCTGTCCACGTGCGCAGGCGGGTGTTCTCGTCGGCGGCGAGTGTACCGGCCAAACCACGGCGAACTGGTTCAATCCGAGGGCATGGTGAGCTTTACGGGGTAACGTAGCGACTGTATGCACAAGGAATCGAAGGATGGTTGAGTGGATTACCCGGTCCACGTACTCCGGCGGGGTTGAGAGCTCCGGCGACCGTGGGCCGGCCTCTCCGGCGAAGCAAACTTCAATTCCTCGCTCGGGGAGCTTTACCGGGGTGTGCTCAGTCTTCTCCGAGGGCTGGCCGGGGTTGGGAAGGGGTCTACTGGCCGGTCTACGGTGGCAGGGGGATCGGGCGGCCGCGGACACGCTGCGCACGGGCAAACGGCGGCGAGCTGAGCTCCGGTGAAGTTTGAGTGTGCGCGGAAGAGTACAGTCGAAGTCTGGGAGGGTTTTATAGGCGCGGGCGCGGGCCATGGCGCTGGCTTGGCTCGGGCGCGGCGCTGGGCATGCGGGGGCGCGCGCGAGCGTGCTCTGGCGCGGGCAGAAGGCGTCGAACACGTGGAGGTGTGTTTCTTCCATTGTTCAAACGTCTCCAGAGATCGCAAACGTGCGAATCTTGCCATGAATCCGGCGCAGACCTCTTCCTGGCACCTAGGGCTATCTCTCATGTGTGAGTTCCAATGGAGGATACGCCCTAGATCAGGAGATAGACGGGCGCCAAATCTGGCTTGTCTCACTGCCCACACCGCGACAAAACTGATGCCAAATCCTATCAAACGTCCAAGTCTCAGTGTCCACTTTTTCCAGGGGGTGCCTTAGGTGGTATGCCACATTTTTGGTATAGATCCTAAGTGGTTTTGGTGCCATCTTCAAAGTGAACACGGTTGATCTTTAGATTAGGGTTAAAAATTGGACTTAGAGAGAAATAGAGAGCTCTAGCTCTCCCTCCACTTGGAGATTTGAATATGGGTTTCTCCAGGGGTCTTTTTGCAATATTCCCCCCCTAATTGATGGTTGTAAGGTTACTTAAGGTTTGGTTAACAATTACCCATGTTTTGCACATTTGCTCACTCTCTTTCCCCTTTTAACCATGGTTTTGGAAGATAGGGTTTAAGAGAGGTCTAGGGTTCTTCCCCCCTCTCCCTTCCAAGGTGGTAAGGGTATAAAGATTTGAGTAACAACTCTGAAGTCATTAACAAACTTTGATTAACACATGAGCTCCAAAGTTCTTATGTAGTTTCTTAAGTCTCTACCACATATGATCACAGCTCTTAATGCCAAGGTGGGTTCTAACCATGGTAACACCTGAGGTGTTACACACACACGCCCATTCCCACTCCACCTCCCACACAAGCACACACTAGCACAAGGATCGTTCGATCGTTCTTCGATCGTTCATCCACCTGTTCTTAGTTTGTTCGTTCGTTCGTCCGATCGTTCATGGTTCGTTCGTCCAATCGTTCGATCGTTCGTCCGTTCGTTCGTCCAAATAATCTTTTTCCTGCTGTTATGCTGCCGAAATTCCAATCGTTCGATCATTCGATCGTTTGTCCGTTCGTTCATAGTTCCTATTCATCGTTCATCGTTCGTTCATCGTCACTATTCATCGTTCCTCGTTCGTTCATACGAACTATTCACCATCACTATTCACCGTTACTATTCATCATTACTATTCATCATCGTTACTATTCATCGACACTATTCACCATTGTTACTATTGATCGACACTATTCATCGATGATACCTACGTTAACTTTTTCCGTTGTTACTATTCATCGTTACTATTCATCGATCATCTGATTACCCCAAATTTCAACTACTCATCCGTCATGCTGTCCAGTCCACCAAAGACCAGCCAGACCTATATTCTAGTCATACGAACTCCGGTGACTGTGATTTTCCTTCCAGTAGGGAACTTCCCATCTGGTCACCCATCCCAGATTTCTCCAAGTTGAGCACGCTTAACTTTGGGATTCTTTCAAGCCAGACTTCCAAAAAGAAAAGCGAACCATGTTTGTATGGATATGTCTTCAGTCCTATAAAACCTGGCCCAAGATACCACAGCCCACTCGGACCAGAATACCACAACATTCCAGCTATTTGGGTCCCGCCTTACTGTTGTCTGATGTGACACAGTAGGTAGGAACAGTTTCCACCAACATAAACCTCTGCCCAAGAAAAACCTAAAAATAATTCCTCGCACCCCGCTCAAAAATACATTTCCAAATATCTCTAAATATTCAAATTCTAGAATATTCCTTTCCTTTTCTTTTTCTCCCTATGATTATAAAATCCAAAACTTCTCCATCCAAACTCAGATTTCAGTCATTCTTGTTTCTAAAATTCTTGTCAAACTAATCCCTATCCAACCATGTCATCCCTTAAGCAAGGTTCATATTCCAGAAAACTCCCAAAATACTCATCTCATATTCTGCCTATAACTCTCCTGTCCATGCTAAGTCAGATGATTCTTTCGTCACTATTCTCACCAATAGTGAACTTCACTGAGCTACACCACATACACCCAGCTATAAATACACCCAGCTAACCTCTCCCACTCCACACACTCAACACCCTCAGCCAAGGCAAACACCCCACCCACTCAGTTACTCTGCTCTGCCGGCTACACGCACAGTGTCGCTTCGCCTCCAGTCCACCCTCCTGGTAAGCACCTCCACCACTAGTAGTACCTCAACACCACATGACACAGATTCTACTCAAGACTCTACCCATCCATATATCGCTATTCTGACCACTATACTAAATATTTGTTGGTATACTTGCTGGTTTGTTGTATGCTTGTTCATGTTGCATAGTTATCGGAGCGTTCGTGCCATCTCGTGGAGGCCAGATCTGCAAGTCTACGCCAGGCAGTGGAGCTAGAAGCCAGTACCGTGAGCTCCCCTTCCCCCTTCGCCGGATAAGCACGGCAAGCTCACTGGATTCCTTTGATGCATAAATTACCTATGATTTTTCAACCACAACCCTCAGCATGTTATTTTATGCATGATATGATTTTGAGACAAGTTATTATGGCCACCCAGCTGCTTGCCGCAATCAATCCCTGATATATTTGTTATAAATGATTTGAGGAAAGGTGTGAGTTTTCAAAAGAAAATGCTTTTCAAAATGTGTATGATGAAGGGTTTTCACCCTTATCACCTTTGAGTAGGGATGATCAGTGACTCCTGGTTTAGGGGAGGGCCTAAGGTGATGGCTCAGCTGGTTTAGGCGTGAGCAGAAGGATTGTCCCCTCATATAAGGACTGGTTTGTCATCCTTCACTACCTGTACTCATGATAAGTACAACCACTCGAGACTGTGTGGGCAGTCACTCAGTCTGAACTCGTACGGTTCAAACCCCATGGTTATGAAGGCTAGGGAGCACCGGGAGGATAAGGAGGGGGAATGTTTTGTCCGGTTTGGGCATGGCGGTGGCCTGACTCCTTCCGGTATAACCGTTAAGGTAGGGACGTGCGAGGAAAGAAAGATATTCGGATTCGAGTCTCACTAGCTATAAGATCGCAGAGCCGGACTAGTGGGTAAAGTGTACACCTCTGCGCAGAGTTTGAAAACCTATTCGAATAGTCTGTGTCCACAGGAATGGACGAGTCTGGTGTGGTCTGGCAATTAATGTTTTGTTTTCCAAAAAAATGATTTTTAGAAAAGTGGTTTTTAAAAGGACCGGCGGTTGAGCCGTGAGCTATGGTGGACGGGAAGTCCAGTAGCTGTTTTTGAAAATGATAACCAGTGGGAAACTGCTGAGATACCTGGATGGTTTAGTCCAGGGGATTTTGTTCTAATATTGAAAAACTTCCTGCTCCTTTGGGAGAGGATGCGCTTTGAAAAATACAAAATATTTTACAAAACAACCCTGCATAAAATATTGTTGTTTCTGCAAAATATCCTGAGCTCCACATATTCCATGCATTATATCTGTTTCCCCATTCCGCGGGTGAAGGTGGGCTGCTGAGTACGTTTGCACTCACCCTTGCTTATTTGTTGTTTTTAAGAAAAAGGAGATCGGGTAAGAGTTACGCATGTTCCCAACCTTGCATGTGGCTGTTGGACTGCTGATTTGCTTCGCTGCGTATATCGGGCTGCTTCAGCCCCACTCTGATGATATGTCCCAAGTTGTGAACTAACTCTTAAAGTTGATTGCCACCTTTATAGGTTTGTCTCGTTTAAGCAGATCTGGAACCATCTAATGTATAAATGTGTTTACTAGCCTCCTGGGACTAGTAACTGTATCACATTTGAGTCCCAGAGGATTGGGGCGCTTCACGCATGCCTCTGCTTTCCAAGCCCTAGCCTCGCTTTCCGCTTCTAGACCTCCTCTGTTTCCCTTTGATCTTGCTTCCACTCAGTTCGCCGGCGAGATTGAGATGGCGCCCAAGCAAAAGAGTCAGAATTCTACCGCTGCGACTATTCCTCCCATCGATCCCAACAGTCAATTGCCTTTCACAGGTAATCACATGTCTGTTGTTTTCGAATCGGACCTTCTCCATCTTGTTTCTGTCGGAGTTCTTCCTCCGAAGGAGCTTTGCTCTTGGCAGATCTGTCGTGGGGTTACTGTCCCGACGGAGGACACCCATGAGTCCGTTATTTACATTGCTTTTCTCATCCACGGCCTTGCTCTTCCTATTTCTCCTTTCTTTCACGGTCTCCTTGATTTCTACCATCTGAATCTGACTCTTCTAAATCCCAACTCCATTCTGCAAGTTTCTGTCTTCGTTCATTTGTGTGAAGCCTATCTCAGAATTCTGCCTCATTTTGGCTTGTGGAAGCACTTATATCATTGTCGGCCTGGAATGGCCGGGGCAGCACCAGCTCGTGGGTGGTGCGAGTTTGGAGATGCGCCGTGGGAGGAAGTCAGAGTACCTCGACATCCCACTCAAGGACAGCATCAAAGGATGGCGCTTGGAGTGGTTTATTGTAGAGAATCATGGCCATTCCCTCCCCCCTCGGTCGGGGAGACAGTCGGATGTTCGTGCTCCAAGTTGGACTGAATCCCCCACAGACTTGGAGATAACTGAAGCTAGGGTTCTGCTTGCTGAAATTGGCTTGTTGAAGGAGAGAGGTCTGACTGCTGAAGCGGTAGTTGTAGACTTTGTTTTCAAGAATATTCAGCCACTGAAGGATAGGGCGTACCCGGCTTATTTGTATAGTGGTGTCACTGACTCAACTTGGGTTACCAATAAGAGGATTCCGTTGTGGATGTGGTAAGCCGGATGGAGATGGTCCTTAGAGGCAAAGTGTCTAATATTGGTGCTCCTGTTGCATATTCTGCCTGGAATCTGCCGCCTTCCAAGACTTTTTTTTAGTTTTGTGTCCAATCCTCCTGCTAGCGATAGTGGCCTGGGTCTTAGAGTGCGACCCTCTCTCGAAGAAGTCGAGGCTCTGGTTGATTAACTTGGTGATCTCTCCAACGATGAAAGGCAAGTTCACTTTGAGATGCCTGTAAACCCGAGTGATGCAGAGATAAGTGCTATGCTGGACATGTTGGCTGAGGATTCCTCTAACTCCATCCCTGCTGAAACCATAGCTATTGCAACTGTCCCCGAGCCTGAGAAGACCTTGACTACTCAGAAATCTGATGGTGCTCGCCCAAAGCGCCTTCACCCGGTCAGTCATCCGACTGCTCCTGCCGAGGGAAAGAAGGAGAAAAGGAGGAGGCTTCGACGAGTGTCATGTTTGAATCAGGATGCCGGCCCTTCTGCTCCTGCTGCTGAGGAAGTGCTAGTGGAACTTTTTACTAGAACTGATCCCAATGGGTGCAATCCGGCCAATGTTGATCCCAATGGGTGTGACCCTGCTGATGCTGACCCCAATGGGTGCAATCCGGCCAATGCTGATCCCAATGGGTGTGACTTTGATGATGCTGACGAGGATGAGGAAGAAGAAGAAGAAATCCCTCTAATTCGGAAAAGCAATCGGTGCTACCTGGTTAGTGGGGGTAGTAGCGATATTCCTTCTCCAGCCTTGTCTGCACTAGTTGGTCTGCAAGAGTTGTCCATAGCCAATTTTGATCAGGCTCTCGAGGATATGGTTCCTGAAGATCTGTTGTCCGAGCTGATAGATGGTGGTATGATGGACGTTTGCATTGACATTCCGGACGCGGGGTTAGAGTTATCCCAAGTAGCGTCTCGAGCCTCATCGACCTTGGAGTGCGGTCTTCAGAGTCAAGAAGCTGGTCTAGGTTGCCTTATTCCCATGGAGGTAATTGAGAATCCTTCAGCCTTAGAGGTGGTTGTTGCAGAGAACCCGATCCCCGAGGATGGCGCTAGCGATTACCCAGCCCCCGAGGGTGTTGCCGGCAATGAGCTAGCTCGGGTGGGTAGTGCGAGCTACAACCTAGCCCCCGAGGGTGCTGCCGGTGGTGATCCAGCTCTGATGGGCAATGTAGGCTGCGACCCAGCCCCCGAGGGTGTCCGAGAGGGCTCCCCTTCTCGTACCTCCATGGATGTCCACGTTGGGTCTTCTCCTCCACATTCTGATTGCATGGCAGCAGCATGTGCTTCAAATCGGGAAGTTGCCTTAGAGGCCGGCACACCCAACGCTAAAGTTTTGACTTCTGCCGGTGATGTTGAGTTAATCCCTGATGATGCTCTTCATGTTGCCTCAGCTAATATTCCCTCATCGAGTCACCAGCCGGTTTCTCATGATTTGGGGCTTCCTTCATTCTTCTCCAATCTTCAGGTAACTCAGTTTTTCCTGATATAGTTAAACTTTAGGCAAAATATTGTCTCTGCACTCACTTGTTTTTAATACCAGGCTTTGGTTGACGAGATGGCTAATCAGCTGAGATCACAGGGTGCTTCTGTCCCAAAAAGAGCTCTGTCTCTGATGCATTGGAATCCAGTGTTACTTCAGCGACGGGTATCTCAGTTGGAGTTGACAAATGCTGGTTAGTGCCTCTGTTTCCTTTTTGGCCACTTGATTAGTCTGATTTTTACTAAGTGCTCTTCTTCAACTATTTCTTGCTAGATATGGTCCAGCGGTACTCTGAGCTCGATGAGAAGTATTCTCAAGGTCAGGTGGACCTGGCTCGAGTTTCTGCTTCTTTAGACGATGCCAACTTACTGAATTCCTCTCTTAGTACTCAGCTTGACTCTGAAAGGGTGGCTAACGAGGTAAGTTTGCTTTGACTTTCTCTGATGTGTTCTTACTGTCTGCTGGGTATTTGAGGGCTGATTCTTGTATGCAGGAAGAAAAATGTGCCCTTACGGCTTCTCGTGATAACCTTGATAGGTTGTATTATGATGCCAACAATTCTTTGACCATCTTTGAGAGGAGCCATCGCTTTACCATGGCAGACTTGGATAATCATCGTTACAAGCTGCAAGAGTCCCTGGATGAACTTATTCGTGTTAGGCAATTGGTGTCAAGCAAAGACTCTGTCATCAAGGATATGCGCGCTTCCAAAAGATCAGTCGTCCAGGAGCTAGAAGCCGCTCGGCTGGCTGTTAAGGCTGCTGAAGACACTTCTACCACCTTGAAGGCTCAGCGCGACAAGGCTATGGACAAGGCCATTTGCGTGGGGCGGATCTTGATGAGAAGGTCGGGTGTGGTTGTTCCTGACGACATAATTGCTGCTGTCAACACTGCTCCTGACTCTTCGAGTCGTCCTTCTTCATCAGTTGCTCCTGAGAAAAACATTACTAAGTAGAAATACTCAATGCATGTATGTGGTCAATGTGCTCGGCTGTTCTGTTAGAAAATGTTCTGGGTACTGAACGCTACTATTATTTCTCTGTTGTTTGAATTCAACAGTTGTTATGATTGCAGAAGTAGGTGCAGCGTGATGGTTTTGAAATTTCTTCCTATTTTGCGGGGCTTAGAGATCGCCCTAAGATGAGCAATTGAGAACGTGCTTATGCAGAATCGAGTAGCCGCGAGCATGCCGTGCCGATTTAAGTCACTACCGACTTAAACCGACCGCTCTGTTGGTAGGGTCTAGTGGTCACCCTATGTTAAGCGATCGTGAGCATGTTGCACCACTTTAAGTCATTGCCGACTTAAGTCAATTGCTCCGTTAATAGGGTATAGTGGTCACCCCGTGTTAAGTAAGCGTGAGCATGCCACACCACCTTAAGTCATTGCCGACTTAAGTTGATTGCTCCGTTGTTAGGGCATAGAGGTCACCCCGGGTTAAGTAAGCGTGAGCATGTCACACTGCCTTAAGTCATTGCCGACTTAAGCCGTTTGCTCCGTTAGTAGGGTATAGTGGCCACCCTGTGTTAAGTAGATGTGCAGAAAACAGTTCGAGTGCCTTTGAGAATGAAGTCGTTTTATTGATGGTGTATCTCCCAATTACAGAATACAATGTCGTCCCAATAGCTTTTGAAATCTAGCTAGGGGTAAAACTTCCTGAGATGCTCTATATTCCATGAGTTCCCTATTTCCGTTCCATCCATTTGAGTAAGGCGATATGATCCGGACCGGGTGACTTCAGTTACTACAAATGGTCCTTCCCATAGTGGTGACAATTTGTGTCGTCGCTCCCTCGTTAGAATTCGGCGGAGGACAAGATCTCCCACTGCGAAGGATTGGTGCCGTATGGCCTTATCATGATAGCGCCTTAGAGTCTGTTGGTACCTGGCTGACTGAATTACTGTATTCAATCGTTCTTCTTCTAGTATATCAACATCCTCCAGTCTGGTAGCTTCAGCTTTAGCTATGTTTTCGAAGATCAATCTTGGTGCCTCAAACTTGAGATCAGCAGGTAGCACTGCCTCCGAGCCATAAACCATGAAGAAGGAAGTGTTTCCATGCAAGGCTCGGCTAGGTTGAGATCTTAAGCTCTAGACCACATACGGCAATTCTCTGATCCATTTTCCTACGAACTTTTCATTCTTGTCGAAGACTTTCTTTCTGAGTGCTTTTAATATCATTCTGTTGGCTCTTTCTACTTGCCTGTTGGCTCTTGGGTGTGGTACGGACGCATATTTGATCTGGATGCTCTTTTGTTCACAGAAATCAAAAAAATTTGAACTGGTGAAATTGGATCCTAGGTCAGTTATGATGTTGTTCGGTATCCCAAACATGAATATTATGTCCTGTATGAATTCCACTACCTTAGCTGAAGTTAAAGAAGCGATGGGCTTGAACTCTATCCACTTAGTGAATTTGTCGATAGCAACCAGTACATGGGTGTATCCTCCTTGAGCTTTCTTGAAGGGTCCAATCATATACAATCCCCAGCATGCAAACGACCATGTTACAGGTATGGTTTCCAGTTGCTGTGCTGGTAGATGTTGCTGTTTTGAGAAGTATTGACAAGCTTCACACCTCTGGACTAACTCGGCTGCATCATTCTTTGTCGTTGGCCAGTAGAAACCAGACCTGAAGACTTTCCCAACCAGAGTCCTGGATGCTGCACGTATCCCGCATTGTCTAGCGTGGACTTCCTCTAGCAGTTGCTTCCCAGTAGCCAAAAGAATGCATTTCATGAGGACTCCTGTCGTGCCCCTTCTGTATAGTGTTTCCCCAATGAGGGTGTAGTGAGCTGACTGCCTTGCAATGCGCTCTGCTGTATTTTTGTCATCCGACTCCTCCTCGTTCTTTATGTATCTGATGATTGGCTCCCTCCAGTCATCAGAATCTAACTCTAGTTGGCTCAGAATATTGCACTCTTCTACCCGATCTGATGAGATGCTCGGGCGCAACACTTCTTGGACAAAAACTCCAGGTGGGACCTGAGCCCGACTGGATTCTAGCTTTGACAATGCATCAGCTGCTGCGTTGCGATCCCTCTCCACATGATGAAATTCCAGCCCTTCAAAGTTGTCTTCTAACTTTCAGACGGTGGTGCAGTATTTCCCCATGGAGTCATTCGAGCAATCCCACTCTTTGTTTATCTGACTTATGACCACCAGTGAATCCCCATATACCATCAGCCTCTTGACGCCCAGTGATATGGCAATGTTCAGTCCATGAATCAAAGCTTCATATTCTGCCGCGTTATTGGATGCTGAGAACAGTAACCCAAGAGCATATTTGATCTGTTCACCTCCAGGTGCAATGAAAAGGATTCCTGCGCCTGCCCCCTACAGTTTCAACGAGCCATCGAAATACATCTTCCATACTTCTGCAGTCTCCGGGTTATCTGGCACTTGTTGCTCGGTCCATTCTGATATGAAGTCAACTAGTGCTTGGGTCTTGATTGCAGTACGAGGTCGAAACTCAATGTCGTGAGCCCCCAACTCGCAGGCCCACTTGGCTATTCTTCTGATGGCTTCTTTGTTGTGGAGAATATCCCCTATTGGAAATCTGGTGACTACTATGACTTTGTGATCGTCAAAGTAGTGACGGAGCATGATTGCAGTTAGAAGTACTGCATACAATAGTTTCTGAACTTGAGGATATTTCTTCTTCGAGGGACCCAGGACTTCACTGATGAAATAGACGGGATGTTGCACCGGGTACGCGTGTCCTTCTTCTGCTCGCTCGACTACTAACGCGGTGCTTACCACGTGAGTCGTGCAAGAGATGTACAACAGCAGATCTTCAGCCGGTTGACTCAGCGTGGCTCGACGCGGCGGTTTTAGCACTGGTGGTGTTGTCAGGAATTTCTTCAGTGCGTCTAGAGCTTCTTGAGCTTCTGAAGTCCACTAGAACTTCTCTACCTTCTTGAGCAACTTGTAGAACGGTAGGCCCTTTTCTCCAAGCCTTGATATGAATCTGCTCAGGGCTGCCATGCATCCAGTAAGTCTTTGTACTTTCTTCTGTGATCGCGGTGCCTCCATTCTCATGATAGCCTCGATCTTTTCCGGATTAGCCTCAATTCCCCGGTGGCTGACGATAAACCCGAGCAATTTCCCTGCTGGTACTCCAAAGACACACTTTTCAGGATTAAGCTTCCATTGATATCGCCGCAGACTGTTGAAGACCAACTGTAAATCTTCAATGAAATTTTCTGAGTTGTCTGTCTTGATCACCACATCATCCACATAAGCTTCAACACGCTTGCCCCAGTGGTCGGCTAAGCATGTCTGAATAGCCCTCTGGTAAGTCGCTCCAGGGTTTTTGAGGCCAAACGGCATGGAGGTATAGCAGAAAGCTCCAAACGGGGTGATGAATGCAGTTTTTTCTTCATCTTCTTTTGCCAAACTGATCTGATGATACCCAGAGTAGCAATCCAAGAAAGACAACATAGAGCACCCGACGGTTGAATTCACCACCTAGTCTATTCTAGGAAGTCCGAAGGGATCCTTCGGGCAGTGCTTGTTGAGATCTGTATAGTCGACGCACATGCGCCAATCCACTTTATTCTTTTTGAGTACAAGAACAGGATTTGCCAACCACTCGAGATGTAACACTTCTCTAATGAATCCGGCCGCGACCAAGCGAGCCAACTCTGCACGGATGGCTTCTCTCTTGTCGGGCATGAAACGACGTAATTTCTGTTGGATCGGCCTTGCCTGAGGGTAGACCTTCAGTTTGTGCTCGGTCAGTTCTCTCGGGACTCCCAGCATATCCGCAGGTCACCATGCGAATACGTCTCGGTTATCTTGCAGAAACTGGACGAGCGCGCCTTCTTATTTGTCATCCAAGCTAGAACTGATGATGGCAGTTTTGCGTTCATCGGTGAACCCAAGGTTGATTCTTTTGGTTTCTTCAGTCGGCCGCATAGAGGTCACGGCTTGAGCTTCATTCGCGGGTACCGCGAGGTCTTCCTCAGGCTTTGAGTTTGCCTGCGCAGAAGAAATCGCCGATGGTTTGGAGGTGAGGGCCGCCTGAATGGCCACTCGGAAACACTCTGTGGCACCTTGTAAGTCAGCGTGCATAGTTATGATTCCTTGTGGTCCTGGCATCTTCAATATCATGTATGTGTAGTGTGGAATGACCGTGAACTTCGCTAGTCCAGGCCTGCCGATGATGGCGTTGTATCCACAGTAGAAGTTCGCCACCTCAAACCTCAGGAACTCAGTTCTGTAGTTTTCCGGAGTTCCGAAGGTGACTGGCATGTAGATGTCCCAGTGGATATTCTCCTTCAGTCGGCACAATGCCGAAGAAAGGAGTGTCCGACTCGTGGAGCTCTTTGAGGGGAACTCCCAAGCCTTGAAGTGTTCAAGGGAAAGTGACGTTGATGTTGCTTCCCCCGTCCACTAACAACTTCTTTACCCTGCTTTCTCAGATCACCGGATCGACGAGGAGCGGGTATTTGCCCGGGTGGTCGAAGTTGAGCCACTGATCTGCTCGAGTGAAGGTGATCGGGTGTTCGGACCATCGATACGGGGTGGGAGGACCAGTGGTCGCCACCAGTATCTGATGGTCGTTGAGCTTTTGTTGCCTCTTGCTTTCTTGCGACCCATGTCCACCGAAGATGACGTTGACCTCTCCGTCGACACGCGGGAATGCTCTGCTTCCTCCCCCTCCTGCTGTTGGGGTTGTTGAGGTTATCCAGGTCCTCCTCGTGGTGGGGGAGGTGGCAGAGGTTGGAAGGGTCGGCCGTTCCCCACGTAGTGCTTGAAGTCTCTGCAGTTCTGGAGGGTGTGGCGCATGTCCTTGTGGTACGAGCACTGGGCGTCGAGGATGTCATCTAGTGTACGTTCGCCTCCACGAGGTCCTCCTCGAGCGCGAGAGGCGGGCGGTCTGGTGGTGTGGACTTCTTCACGAGGCCTCTTCTCCCAACGTTTGTCAGGTTGTTGGTTTGTGTCTCATCGTGGTGCCACCGGTGCAGGCTTTGCTCCTCCGATGAGGTCCTGAGCTCGTTCGTCGGCGGTGATGTAGAGGTCGGCTTCCCGTAACAGCTGCTTGGAGGTAGTCGGCGCCTTCTGCAGTATGGCTCGAACGAAGGCCGAGTCATTAAATCCTCGGTAGAAGTCCTCAATCACTGCTGCTTCCGCAACCTCAAGGATTCGATTCCTCATGGTCTGAAATATTTTGAGGTACTATCGAAGAGTCTCGTCCCCTCGGCGCTTGATGGTCTTGAGGTCCCATGGCTGTGCCGGCTTGTCGGAGAGGGATTGGAAGTTGGCGATGAAACGCCGACTGAAGTCGCCCCAGTCGTCGATGCAGTGTCGGGGTAGGTGTCGTAGCCACTACAGCGCATCCTGCCCGAGGACGATAGGCAAGTATGCGGACATCACATTTTTAGTCGCCCCAGTAGCTCGGGCGGCAGTGGTGTAGACGACCAACCAGCCTCCCGGATCTTGCTTAGGCTCGTACTTGTCGACGTTGGAGACCTTGAAGTTAGGGGGCATTGAATGGCCCTAAGACGTGGAGTGAGCGCCGATACCCCCACACGTGTCTTCCTGCCGACGATAATGATGCTAGTCCTGGGGAGGGGAGTCGCTGTCGTGGTGCCTCGACCGTCCCCGGGTTGTGTCGCCGATTGAAGCCGTTGCCGACTAAACTCTGGTGGCCTGACTCCACGCAGGGACACTGTGGTCCTGATCATATTCTTCTCGGCGCCGGATCTCGTTCCCGTGCCATCGTTCGCATGAGGCGTTGATGGAGCTCCTTGCATCTCGCTGACTGTTGATGGCGTGTCGTAGGTCACTCGGTGGATGAGCGAGAGGTAGAAGATGATTAGCCGCCCGAGTGAGCAGCCGCCGATAGCCCTCGGCGTCCGGAGTTCGGGGGAGACCGTCGGCTATCCGAGCCAACACTCCACCGACTTCACTCGGCATATTCAAGGCTCAGGCAAAGTCGGGGTTCAGGTTTCGTCCGAGAAGAGGGTTCTCCCGGCGTTGTCTTGCTTCATGCTCAGCTTGTTCTTGAGCTTGCCGACAGTCACGTCGTCGGGAATTCCTTCTCTCCCTGAAGACCCGTTCGTCCGGAGTTTCTCCTACCTTCGAGATTTCATCTCGCGATACGGGCTGTGCTGGATCGCGCTCTCCGGCTGCATGATGTCGTTGGATATTTCGGCACCGATTCCTACGTCGGCGGGCTTCTCGCTGAGGAGGTTCTTCCCCAGGCGCAGTTGGCTCATCGTCGGAGACGGGGGACGACTCTACTCTCCCGATGAAGAGGACGTCGGGGTAGAATGGAGTCGTTGTTGTGACGAGCTTCTTTCTGTTCTCCTTTGAGGGTGGAGGTTCCAGAAGAGCAGTCTGACGACCTTTTACCTCGTTCGCTTCCTTTCTCCTTGCGATCTGTGTCCATGTCTCTATGGAAGAAGTGGACAGCGGAGTTCTTCGGGTAAATGGACCCTCTGTTCCTGGTTTGCAGGAGGGAGTCTTTGTTCGGGGCACCGGAGGTTGCGCTTTTTCCTGCCCCACTCCGGCTTTTCCGGAGTTCGTTGAGGAAGGCTCTCTCTCCGGTGGATCCACGATGCGATGTAGAGTTCCTTCTTCATCTGTCGCGGATGAGATGGTTCCGAAGCAGAATGTGGACCCAGGGCGGAGGACGATCTTGTGCTAGAAAGTGATGGCCATTGAGCTAGCTTGGATTAGTGACACACCCCCTACCTGGCGCACCAGCTGTCGGTGTTTTGGGTCCGACCGTGCACCCAGGGTTGCCCCTCGAGGTGCTTTTTGGAGTAGGACGGTGTTACCGACTGTAGCTCGATGGTTCGTGCTAGATGCACGAGAGACAGTGGACAATTTTATACAGGTTCGGGCCGCTTTGAGATGCGTAATGCCCTACGTCCTGATGTGAGTACTTTGCGTGGTGGGTTACAAGGAGGTTCTTTAGTATCGAGGATGCTAGAGAACTGGGTGGATGGCTAAGTAGGGAGATATTCTTGAAGGGGTGCCCCCTAAGCCTTATATATTCGACCGTGGGACGTTACATGCGAATATGATAACCACGTGCTCCTAAGTAATAGTGAACCGACTGAGCCTATCTTCCTATAATTCTGCCGACCTATCCCCGCTCTGTTCCGATGTATGAGGCCCCTGCGCGGGAAGGTCGGGTCCCTGTTGTGGTTGTCGTTCAAACTCATCGGGCCGTCTGGGCCTGTGCCGATGTAATCTTGTGTCAATTCCCTTTTCCAGACGTGCCTCTCCAGGCCCACGAAGGGGTGACCTTGCGAATCATTGGGCCCGCAGGCCTTTCGCGAGGTCTTTTAGCCTTCTAGTGGACCTGGGGAAATCTGTCCCCCACAGACGCCTACGAATATGATCCACAGCCTTAGTCAAAGCATATGTTCTGATTGCAAATTCACGTGGTCTGTGATAACTCTCCTCCGATTAATTCACCCTAATGGTGATTTGCCTCACGAAGAGGTTCATCTTGATGATGAAATTCCTAGCAATGCGCGCAATATGATTGTGCTGGGAATACGGAACAATGAATCTTTCATTTTGGAAAATGACGGAGATCATTATTAAATGTGGGAGACAAATATGTCAACACTTATCTTGCCTCTCTAGATTGCAAAGGGATCCAAAACAAAGTCCTAGGCATGATTGCTTTAAGCTCTCTTATCGGGTCATTGATAAATGCAATCGAGGCTGAACCAATAATCGCAAAATGAAAGTCACGAGCTTGAAGTTCGAACATTTATGGGCACTGTTGAAATAATGTGTAGTGAATGTGATGGTTCAAGTGGTCTTGTGAGAGACCCATCCCACATATGTGTTGAATAAACATTGTTTCGCTATGTAATATATCTGGCAAAGCATGAATTAAAATATGCAGTTAATAGGATTCTGAAGATCCATCATGAGATCCTAGGAGGACTCATATCTTTGAATTATAAACATGCAACATATAAATCTCATACCGAATAATACATTCATGACGAATGAACACTCTCCTATGTAGAGAGAATATCTCCTAGATGAGATTATAGCTCCTTGATGGAACCTTTCTAGAAGAAATAAAGTCTGTGTTAAACACCAAAGTTTGATAATCCCGATATAGGGATAAAGACCCATACAGACTCGAAAAGGAATAAGATGAGGTACCAAAGGACTTGGATTTCACCAAATAAGCACATGTGCATTCCACGAGTTTTACTCATGGTATTTTCCACTTGATGTGGAATTACGGTATCCTCTAAAGCCCTGATGGCAGAAACCTATAAGGTTTAGGTGTTACTGGCAAAATATCCCCATTGTGCCAGAATGACAGACTATAACGATGTATCTGATCGATGAAAAATCCCTGATGGATTACAATCTTTGATGGACTTTTGTTACACCATCATAAATGTTGCAATGGATGAACGCCTGGAGCGATGTGTCATATTTAGAATATGTACTATTGCAACTATATTATCCCCTAAGTCCTATTGAAGGACATGTTATTTGCTTTGCACAACTATGTATAAATTGTGGTGTACAATAGAAAATGATAGTACCCCAACCTCATTCATTCTCGTTATTACAGATGAACAATGAGACATATATTTTAAAGAATATGCTTGAGTTATGAGGGATAACGACTTTGACAGATGTCATCGTCAGGGGGAGCGAATGCTTATATTGATCACAATCGTGAGACAATAAATGTCATATTCTATGCCCTGAAGGCGTGAGCTTGATGATCAATATGTGAACCTTTATGAAACTTTCTATCAAATATATAGATCCAGTCGATCGAACACCATCAGTCAAAGTGGCTTATTTATATTGATACGTGCACTTACCTCGTATATCATAGAAGTGAGTAGAGGTAAAGTTCCTGAAATAGTGTTCCTGAAATAGTCCTTGCAAGGATATGCAATCCGTTTGCTAAATCTTTATGTGCATATACTTCCAGAAGAAGATGTTTTGCCTTTTTGATACGGTTTTGCAAGGATCAGGGGAGCACATTTCTAAAGTTAGCTCTTGTAGAAGATTCAATAGAATCTAGATCCCAGAGGATCAAAATCTGTCCCGATGACAGCTGTTGTACTCTTTTTCCCTTGGTGAGTTTTCTTGAAGTTTCTCACATGAGGTTTTTAACGAGGCAACAAAGTGCAAATACAATTTGTATCACCATGCACTCTTTCTCCATATTTTTCCCACTGGGTTTTTCGGAGTTTTAATGAGGCATGTGTTGGTCGCGGTATTCGCCCAAGGGGGAGTGTTAAGTAACCCTAGTTAGGGTTATGTGGGCAAATACCTGCTTTGCCCCTGAGGGGTCTCACATCTCTAAATAAGGAATCTGTACAACCCCTCATAATAGATGGAAGAGAAAGAGGCAAGAGGCTCAACCCTACATATTGTGTCTCGTGTGTTTCTCTGTTGTGCTTCTGGGAAGGGAGACGGGTCCTCTACAACTTCTCGTGCCTCTACTGCTGACGGAAGGGAAGGGAGTGGATCTGGTGATCCATAGTGACGTAGTTCTCAACAATATGGAGTGATTGCTAAAGTTAGGCATCAATAAAAACTGGATGCGCTCCATATAAATTATGCTACTTCGTAGCAATTACTAACGTTTAAAACTAACAAATAACCTTTTATTTTACTGTTAGTGTGACAAATCATTGTTGCTCTATCCAATTCAACAACCTCAAACACCATTGAGTTCATTGTGCCAATGTGGTCTCAGAAACCTAATGCTTGCAAGAGCCAAGAACTTCGTGCCGTGCTTGGGCTGTAACCTCGGCATATAGTGCTGGCCTGACCTGACACGATTATATTTTTTTATTTTACAAAAAAACGTATATACATATATACAATTTATATTCAATATTAAAAATATCTGAGCATGATGTTCTACTGGTTAGATAGATTCACCTAGTAACTCCTGCCCTTCTTCCATCAGGGCATGGGTTCGAACCCCACACGCCGTTTTTTAACATTTTCTGTTGATTTAATCAAATGGACTGACGGGTTAACGGGCTGGCCCGGCACAGTCAGCAGGTCGACATGACGTGCCTGGGCCAGAGTTGTGGCTCGTAGGCGTCTGGCCCATGCTGGGCCGCCGCTTGGCCATCTATAGGTGTGCATCGGGTTAATTTGAAATATCTGTGAAGGGTTATTTGTAAAAAAAATAACGTGCGACGACTATTGAAACCAGTGGCGAAGCTAGAGCAAACTTGAGGGTGGTGCGATTGTCTTATAGGTGCATAGACATCATGTGATGGTGGTGCATATAAGATGAAAATTTGCTATTTATAACTAGTTCAGTATATTTTAGGGGGTGCATGTGCACCCCTAACTTATATATAGCTTTGCCCCTGATTGAAACTAGTGCTTTAAGTATAGTATAGAAGTATAGATTATTTGTATGCGGTACTCTGGGTAATCCAGTTTCAGCCTGGCTCCCGCAGTCCCGTGGGTCACTTTGCATACAAGCCCTCAAATGTTTCGGAATCACCAGTATCTGTATGCCCCTGATCAACAGACTTTGCGGGCCAAAAATACATGGGCTTTACACTTGGGCCCAACACGAGGCTCCCAGACTCCTCAATTCCTTCGCTCGTCTCTAACCCGGGGCGGCCGACGAGGCCGGGACCACCGACGGCGACGATGGGCGGCGGCGAGGGCAAGTCCAAGAAGCGCCGCTCTTCTACCTCCTCAGGTACCCAGCCACCCAGGGATACCTATCGTATCCCCTATTTCGTTGAATCCGTCGGTTCGTTTTGCTGCGGACCATTGATTTCTTTCTTCCTTGGTTCAGCGGAGGAAGAAGGGAGGGAACGGAAGAGGCGGGACAAGGAGAGCAAGAGGAGGAGCCGAGACGACAGGGAGGATGACGATGACAGACACAAGAAGAAGGGGAAACACATCGACAGGAACAAAGGAAAAGGTTGGGCTCCTAAATCGTTACAGCTTCCGGTTCTTTGATTTTGTCAACACTCCAAGGATGTTATGTAAAAAAACATTCCAAGAATGCTAAATCGTTACAGCTTAGGTTATCATTTTCTGAAGAAAAAAACCCCCCGCTTATTTCTGTGTTTTCGAGGCTCAGCATGTTAAGTGAATTTCTGCTCGCTCCATGTACACTAGGGTTATGTGAATAAAGCTTTGCTAGGTTGTGACTTTGATGTGTGTTTCTGTGTTGATAGAGAGAGATTCGAAGGATAGGCATTCCAAGGAGAAGAAGAGCAAGAGAAAAGACAAGGACGCTGTAAGTTCTCTAACGAGTAACGTTATATTCAGACTCAGTTTTGTTGGGCAGTGCCAAGTAAATAGTTAACATTGGCATATTCGGTTCCTTTGAATTACTGATATTTGGTACCTCTTTAGGGCTACGTTTTTTGACTTGGATAAATTGTTGCGGAACATTATGCTTGTCATGGGTCGATAATGGAATGGTGCTCTGAAATAGAAAATGTAGGAGTATTGGCTTGCCTTGCAAGTTCAAGTGTATAACCAAATTTGACACCTATTTCTTATTTTTGAGCATCTTGAAAGAATGAATCAAGGATAACATGTCGCAAATTTCTCCAATTGGCATAGCCATAATATGGTCCTTTATGCTGGTGTCAATGGAAACTTGCTAGAATCTATTTCTCATCTGGTGGCTGAGTAGGAGATCAAAACTTGCCAGAATTTGTTCTCTTATGAAGGCTGAATTGACAACATAGAAGTGATTGAAATATTAGTAATTTAGTATGCAAATCCCTGAAAGAAATCGATAAGGATGGTGTGCGTACATAGCTTATAATTCTAGTTGTATGACCTATATCATTTTTTGATCATGGGAGTTTTAGAAAAGCGGCCATGTGATATTTTTCTACAATTATCAATTAATATAATAGAAGTAACAGGTTGTTAAGAATAACAGAAATAGCTGTTTGACTGGACCAAATGTTCTGTATATTGTTCCAAGAGACAGTAGTGACTGGCATTAAGTGAATTCGGTGTCTTCTTTTCTTCATTGCCAAGCCTTCAATTATTTGTTTCTCATTCTTGCCACCTTCTGAAACAGGCCTTCAAAGAAATATCCAAGGATGACTACTTTGCAAAGAACAACGAGTTCGCTACCTGGTTGAAAGAGGAAAAGGGCAAATATTTCTCAGATTTATCTTCAGAGTCTGCTCGTGATCTTTTCTTGAAGTTTGTGAAACAATGGAACAAAGGCAAGCTGCCATCACAATACTATGAGGGGATTACGAGTGGCCCACGATCAGCGCACAATTGGAACATCAAAGCATGATACGTTTTCTGGTTAATCGGGCCCTTCGGCTTGAGATGTTTTTTGCTTTCCTGGCGAGATTTTTCTTATAGTTGCATCTAGCAACTGCTTTTAATATTCTGGGTTGTTGTATTTAAGCTGATGTTCAGAATGTCTTCTAAAGCAGGAGGGTAGATCGTGGGTCTCTCTAGTATCCAGTGTTTAACATCAACGCTACTTTTCCATTGATCACTACTGTTTGATCCTACAATGAGCAAACATACTGTTTCTGGAGAACTGCACATCTTTATATATAAAGGAAATAAGATAAATCCAAAGGGTTTTACAAGGTATAGATCCTGCCAAAAGAAAACAACACAAAAAAAAACAGAACAAGGTCAAGGGTCTAGATGGCTAAAGAACCGGCCACATTCAAAGCCTTCTAGATCCAAGGCCCTTAGCACCTGCCATAACGGCATAACCCAACAAACTAATTCATCAAGAAAGCTTCTCTGAATACTTCTCAGCGAAGGAGAATCCTTATCAAAGACCAACTTATTACGATGAAGCCAAATACACTGTGCCCCTAAGATAATGATACTGTTAAGCCTCTTTCTTGTGTTTTTGGGACATGACACTCCACCTGTTTCCACCAATTTGTGAAGGAAGGAGTATCAGTAGCCGCGTGAGATGACCCAAACCAAAAGGGGATAACAAGTTGAAGTTGTGCCAGAACTGACGAGCAAAGATGTAGTAGATTAGAAGGTGTTGGATTGTTTCTTCCTCTTGATCGCATAAGGGGCACACCACCGGGTGAGAAAGACCTCTCTTTTCCAATCTGTCAGCAGTACAATATCTATTTTTCATAGCCAACCAAAGAAAGAAAGTTGCATTCTGATGTTAAGTGCCAGCATATATCGTTTTCTTGCAATGTTGTTGATTGCTAGATGCTGTTTGGTTCACATTTGGAGCGTAAACGGTAACCGATAACGTTAAACCATGTTTGTTTAAATTCAACCGTAATCAGATACAACACTAGAAACTGATACCGTCATATTCAAACTTGTTATCGTTATTAATCGAGTACGATCATTACCATTACGTTATTTATAGGGATCTGATGTGAAGTTCTAAGTGTATCATAATTCAACAGACAAATTTGTAAAAATTCTTTCACAGTTCTAGATATTTTTCGTCTAACGTATCAGTTGAAGGTGGTGCAGTGCTGCAAATGGCATTGCTTGGATTTGCTTTCTGCTTGTTCAGAACTATCGACAATAAAAGTGCGCTTGGTTTAAATTTTGAAACCTTCTTCTTTGAAAAAACAGAAGCTAAACCAAAGAGGTTTAGCTTTTCTGCAACTATTTTAAACAAAACGGCTTTCCAAGTAGAGATGGCAATGGGTACCCCGCGACCCGATACCCGATGGGTATTTACTCCATTAGGGTATGTATGTGGGCTAAATATTCTACTCATGGGTCTGTTATTGGGCAAAAATCTTCACCAAATGGGTAAACGGGTATTAGAACGTTCCGCCTTCACTCATACCCGTTAACCCGTAGGTATAAAATACCCAATATAAACTTAGCCCAAGCATGAACTTGGACTTTAGTCATCCATTTTTTTTTACTATTTAACAACCTTTTGGACCATAATGTCATAGAAGACTTAACAATAATTTAATGACTATTAATGGAACATGTAATGTGATATGTAGTACTATCCTAGTGTTACTACTTTATCCAATTATCTTTGATGTGTGAATGGATGGTTAAATGATGCTAGAAATTTTGTAATGATATTTAGATGGATATACTTGACATTTGTATAATATAATATTTTGATAGATGTTTAATTTTTGTGGGCACGGGTGATCTGATGGGCAGGGGCGGACCTACGTTGGTTGGAGCGAGGGCACAGGCCCCCGCTCATTTTTCTCCCGCAAGTAGTAGAGCACAAATTTTCACCATTAGGTCCTCTGCTCAACCTAACATAGATGCCCTCACTTTATTATTTTGGTACTTGTTCTCACAAGTGTGCCCTCACTCCCGTTTTATCCTGGGTCCGCCCCTGTATGGGTATAGGGTAAATTTATATCCACCAGTGTATATGGATGACCCGATGAGATTATTTTTCTGTCGTGGGTATAGGTATGTTGTAGTAATATCCGATGGATATTTACACATTGTCATCTCTATTTCCAAGTACAAATTTTAAAAACAACTTAGACCTTATTTTTGCTGCTTATTCAAGTTTGTTATATAAATAAACAGAGATGTCAAATAGAAATTAAAATTAAATTTAAAAATAATTAAGTATTATAGTAAATGAAATAAAAATATTTTTAATAAAAAAAATAAAATGAAATCGTATAAGTATCAGGAACCTAAATGAGAAATCGATTTTAAAATTAGATATATTGATTAAGAGATATAGTTGAACAAAATACATATAAACAATATATAGTTTGTTTAAGTGGTAAATAGTTTGAACCAAACATTTGAGTAGCTTTTTTCATAGCAGACAACTCATATATGTAGCTTTTTTCACAGCAGACAACTCAACTGAATCAAACGCACCCTAAGGTTGAATTATCACATTCAAAAGATGTTCCAATCAATCAAGAATTGAATTGTCATAAGATTCACTAAACACTGTGTTCATTTATCAGTCAATGCATAATTTAAATATTCTTTTGGTCTTTGAATTCCGACTTGGAAGAGTTTGGTATTTCTCGCAAATTTTTTGACATTGGAAATACCTTTTTAGCGAATCAGGATCTCTGATGGTGCAATCTCTATATATAAACACATGAGTCCCATATTTGCTCACTGTGCGCGGTAATAATGCTGAAGAATCTGAACCATTCGCAAAAGGACCAAGAAATTTGCATAGCAAGGAATCAAAAAGAGTCCTTTTTTAAGAAAAAAGAAGGAATTCACGAGATCACAACTACAAAGAAATATCAAATTTGACCACGTCATTGACAACACAAACTTGGATTTCCCATGCCTTGTAGGATTGGCAAATCCTAACATTTATTCCTTGCGATGAACCTTGCCAATTTGCCACAGCTGGTCTCCAGACCATAAGTAGTGATAAAGCTTGAAAAACAGGTCCTGGTGTTCAGAAGACACTTTGATTTCTTCAATGGTTGTCTTCTTCTTCGCAGAATTTCGAGTACTTATCATCATCCATGAGCGAATTGAGGTCACCTGAATTGCTGAGCTTCACCTTGATAATCCATCCCTTCTCATATGGACTTGCATTCACCTAACCAGAAATGATAATCATCGACTAATCTACCCAAGGAAGTTTATTTTCAGATGAGTTCTGGCTAATATGAGTTGCAACACTTACCAATCCAGGCTCCTCACTTAGTTTCTCGTTCACTTCAACCACCTCTCCAGACACTGGTGAATTGATATCGCTGGTTGCCTTCACACTCTCAACAGCACCAAAGTTCTTTCCCTGGGATACACTGATGCCAACTTCTGGTAGCTCCACAAAAACAACATCACCCAAATGATCCTGGACACCAAAAGCAATAGACAAATTTTAAGCAATGCAAACCCTAATGTTGTATACTGGACAGACCTAGTGACGAGGGCTCCCAAATGAGTGGAGTCTAGGGAAGCGATAAACCGAGGCAAGCCTCACATATGTATACTGAAAAGAGGAGACCTAGTGCTGGTGGAGGCAACCTCCTGCACAAATGCAGAGAGGCCACTTGAAACCCGCGACTGGTGAGTCAGTAAGACAGCTCTCACCACTACACTAGGTCTGCCTTTCACTAACATATGTATACTGAACATGATATAATATATTAGAACTTGATGTCTTGGCAACAGATTGGATGCAGTATGCATATCAGTGTTGATAAGAACTACAGCACCAGACAACCTAACATATGGAGGGCCTAACACTAACACCTAGTATTGCCTCACACTCTAAACTCACAGCAATAGAAATATGTGAGCGTGTTAACCTGGGCATGGTCAGTAATCCCCACGGTTGCTGAATCACCCTCAACTTTCACCCATTCATGAGTGTCAGCATACTTCAGATCCTTCAGCACTGAAAAAAGGGGGTAACATGTGGAGCATCAGAGGTTGTATGCATTGGAGTGGCATTGTGGGGGCAACAATGCACACAGAAAGTACTACACCAACCCCAACCAGTGACTTTTTGAGACCACCATTTAGTCTATTTGATATAAAAATAAAAACAAATATGTACATCTCTTACAAAGAACCAGTCTTTTTTTTCTCAGCCACATTTTACTGTTGCGGAACAAACCACACAACAAAAAACTGTACTGAAGCACAGTTCTACCAAAGCCATCTAACATCCAACACAAATATAGAAATATTTGAGTATTCATATAAAAAATATTAATTTCAGTTCGTAACACATTGCCTCCCTCGTCCACATCTAATCTAACACAAATAAATATGGGGAAATCGATCTTCCAAACACATTAGCGCTGTAAATACAACTTTTTTTTTCTTCTCTTTCACATACACGCTGTTCACCACGAACGAACGAACCCCCCCCCCCCCCCCCCCGGGAAAGACAAAGCATTCATGATAAATAAGGAGCGGCGGCGGCTAAACCCCGTTGTAAACCCCCCAACCCTGAACGTATGCGCCGTCTGATGGAGCGCAGAGGCACGGCCCAAATCAGGAACAGTACCAACCGCGAGTCGGGATCTATACGCGCGCGAAACGACACAAGGTGGCGCCGTACCAACCGCGAGGAGCCGTGATCCGAGGAACCAGGGCGCCGGAGACAGGGGGGGCGTACCGGTTGAGAAGGCCCTGGGGAAGGTGGAGATCCTGAGGTAGGCGGCGGCGCGGGACGCCCAGAGCAGCCGGGAGGAGGCGGCCATGGCCATGGTCCGGGGAGACGGCGGCGGACGAGGAGAGGGGTTGGTTGCTCGGCGCCGCTTCCGCTCGGCGGTGAGCTGGTGGCCTCGTTTCTTCTTTTTTTTTCCCTGCGGGGTTGCCAAAATGGTGCAAGTTGGTGGCGCTGCGCCTCCGAATTCACAAAACTAACAGTAGGAATGGGCCCTCGTGGTGGGCCTTGGAGTACTTGCGCTTTCTGGTTTTGCAGTTTTTCCCTCGAGTTGTTGTGATATCTGGAAAACTCAGGATTGCTCTTCCGTTTCAGCAACGAAAGAAAGAGGCTCAGGCTTCGGATGCTCAGAAAACGGAAGCACCTCGTGGTATCAGGAATTGCATTGCATCGCCAACTTGACATCGAATCCCATGTCCAAATGGACGCCAATCTGGTCCTGATTTGAATCTCAATATACTAATCCAAATCGCGAAATTAAACTGATGCCTTTTTTTTTCCAAACCGAGAGGGGGGTCACCAAACCAACAACCCCGCAAGAGGAATCAACAACCACACGGGATGGGGTTGTTGGCATGCGTAAACAAATAATCCACCGAGGACACCGGTGCTCTCTGACACCGATCGGACTTCTCAACAGCGGTTGGTGGCTGATGCAGACTGCAATGCAAAGCAACTACTAGTAGAGCGCCAGTTGGTAAGGGGATCTGTTGCATCGCATTGTAATTATTAGCTGACAGAAGATATATTCCATATTTACTTAGGCAATATCCCTATATTAGAGGGCTGCGTTTCCTTAGTTCATGATTCACGGTATACTATTTGGAAGCTGTGATTCCTTCCTTTGTATAGCTAGACAACCTCTTGTACTACCTGATGTATCTTCTCTGCTATAAAACGAACCGGCCATGACCCATAGTGGTCATCGTGCATTGCCGATCAACATGGTACCAGAGCCAAGGCTATAATCGATCCATGAGCGAATTTTCTTCCGCCACCTCCCCTCTCTCCACCATTACAGAAGCTTCGTTGCCCACCATGTCTTCTTCCAACGCCATTCTCCTCCTCCACCATGTCGTAACTGTCAGGCTCTCCAAAGCCAATTTTCTTCTATGGCGCGCCCAACTGCTCCCGTATTTTCGGAGCAACAATTTGATGGGGTACATCAACGGCACCAAGGTTGTGCCGCCCATGAAGATCCCCATGTCAACCGCTCCTGGCGCCACGCTCATCGACAACCCAGACTACGTGGTCTGGAACAACACGGACCAGCAGCTCCTCAGCGGTCTCCTCTCCACCATGTCTGAGGAGGTCCTCCGTGATGTCATCACCGCCACAACGTCCCAAGAGGTGTGGGACTCTCTCCAGAAGAAGTTCTCCTCGTCGACTCGCGCGCGCACGGTTCAACTCCGTGTCGAGCTCGCCACTGCTCAGAAAAGAGATCTCTCGGCGACGGATTATTTCAGCAAAATCAAGAACCTTGCCACTGAGATGGCGGCGGCCAATGCAACCCTCAGTGATAATGAGATCCTCTCATATCTACTCGCCGGGCTCCCGTCTGAGTACGACCCGTACGTCACGTCAATGACGACCAAGGACTCCATCACGCTTGACGATGCCTATGCACATCTCGTCGCATTTGAAGCCCGCCAGTTGAAGCACCAAGCCGCACTCCAACTCAATGTTGGTTCCTCGGCCAACTACGCTGGGCGTGGCAGCGGCCAGAATAGGGGACGCGGTCGTCCTGACCGCGGGCGCGGGCGTTCTCGCGGCGGCGCGCCACCACGCTCCAACGGCAACCGACGTGGCTCATCTTACTCCCGCACCCCTTGCCAGATCTGTGGCAAAGAGGGCCACACCGCCGTGCGCTGCTGGTACAGGATGGATGACTCCTATAATGAAGATCCTCCATCGACGGCTCTCGCGTCTACATCCTACAAAGTTGACTCAGATTGGTACACAGACACGGGCGCCACTGACCACATCACGAGCGACCTCGACTGTCTTGCCCTTCGCGAGCGCTATCACGGCAACGACCAAGTTCAAGTTGGCAATGGCTCAGGTTTGCGTATTATGCATATTGGTCATTCCTCAATTAATACTGTTGATCGTCCACTTGCATCACGTAATATTTTGCATGTTCCTGACATTACTAAGCATCTCCTTTCGGTCCATAAATTTTCTCGTGATAATGACGTCTTCTTTGAATATCATCCTTGGTCCTTTTCTATTAAGGACCGACAGTCGAGACGAAGCCTGCTGGAAGGGCGATGTGAGTCGGGCCTCTATCCAATCAAGGCGCAAGCGCTTCCTGCCCTCAAGCGTGCTCTTGCAGCTAGATCCATTAGTTACTCCAAGTGGCATGCTCGTCTTGGTCATCCCTCCCCACAAATAGTTCGGTCTATTTTAAATCTCAATAAAATTCCATGTTCTAGAGAGTCATTGTCATCTATTTGTGACGCTTGTCAGCTTGCTAAGAGTCACCAATTACCTTTTTCTAGCTCGGTTCATCGTTCCTCGTCTCCTTTAGAACTCATTTTCTCTGATGTTTGGGGTCCTGCACCTTGTTCTATTGGTGGCTATAAATATTATATCAGCTTTATTGATGATTTTAGCAAGTTCTCCTGGCTTTATTTAATGCATGATCGTTCTGAAGCACCACACATCTTTATGCAATTTAAAAATCATGTGGAGCTTCTTCTTGACACCAACATTAAGTGTGTTCAATCTGATTGGGGAGGGGAATACCAGAAAATGCATAATACATTCTTTCGATCTCTTGGCATCGCTCATCATGTTTCATGTCCACACACGCATCAACAAAATGGGTCGGCAGAACGTAAACACCGGCACATTGTTGAGACTGGTCTTGCTCTTTTAGCTCATGCGCACGTGCCCATCAAATTTTGGGACGATGCTTTTCTCACCGCCACCTATTTAATCAATCGCATGCCTACTCGTGTCATTGACAACACAAGTCCTATAGAGCGTCTTCTTCATACACCACCAAATTATTCCATGCTACGTGTGTTTGGCTGTGCTTGTTGGCCTCACTTGCGTGCTTACAACAAAAACAAACTTTCCTTTCGTTCCAAAGAATGTGTTTTTCTCGGCTATAGTTCCTTGCATAAAGGGTATAAATGTCTTGATCGTCAATCTGGTAGGGTCTATGTTTCTAGAGATGTTATCTTTGATGAGAATGTTTTTCCCTTCCATCGTGACTCCCTTAATTCTGCCTCCCCTTCAAATTTACGTGACATGCATGTGGATAACAATAGTGTTAATCTGAGATATGATTGTATGCACGCTCCTTTGCCTGCTAATTTGTTGCCTGCAGAAAATACAGAACCATCATCTTCGAGATTGGTGTTGTCTGGGCAATCAACTCCGGCTGCTGAGCTCTCGGGCGACACCCTCCGAGCATGTCATCAATCAATAAACCAATCGGTGTCTGGTGTCTCTGCTCGATCTGCAACGATCGGTGGACACCACACTGACTCTCATGCACCAGATACATCTGAGTTAGCTGATTCGCCGGCCCTGGGTGTTGCACCTATCTCTGATGCTGATATTCTGGTGCATGCTACTCCTGTCTCGGATGTGCGTACTACTGATGGCCACCCCTACGGAACTCGGTTGAAAAATAACATTCGACAACCCAAGAAGCGGACAGATGGCACAGTCACCTATTCTGTGGTACGATCATCTGCTCCTGAACCTACATCTCATACTGTTGCTCTTAAAGATCCTCTCTGGCGCCAAGCAATGGAAGATAAATTCCGTGCATTACTGAAAAATGATACATGGCATCTTGTTCCTCCTCGTGCTGGACTTAATGTTATTGACTGCAAATGGGTTTTTAAAATCAAGCAAAAGCCGGATGGTTCTATTGATCGCTATAAAGCCCGTCTAGTGGCTAAAGGGTTCAAGCAGCAGTATGGCGTCGATTATGATGACACCTTCAGTCCCGTAGTCAAGCCTACTACTATTCGACTCTTATTATCACTAGCTGTCTCTCGTGGTTGGGCAATTCGCCAAATTGACATACAAAATGCCTTCCTTCATGGTTTTCTTGATGAAGAGGTATATATGAAGCAACCCCCTGGTTTTGTGAATTCTTCTCGTCCGGACTATATTTGCAAGCTGGATAAGTCTTTATATGGCCTCAAACAGGCACCTCGGGCATGGTTTGCCCGTCTCAGCACCAAATTGATACACTTGGGGTTCTTGGCATCTAAAGCTGACGTCTCACTTTTTCTCTTCAACAAGACTGGCATTCATATTTATATTCTCATTTATGTTGATGATATTATTATTATTAGCTCCTCGCCAGATGCTACTGATCGGTTACTTGGACAACTTCGAGATGATTTTGCTGTAAAGGACTTGGGGCCGTTGAGCTACTTCTTGGGGATTGAGGTGCGCCATCACCCTGATGGGCTCACATTAACACAACACAAGTATATCCATGATCTCTTATCCCGCACCAACATGCTCTCTGCTACTGGCGTTGCTACTCCTATGCTAGCCGCAGAAAAGATTACTTCCAAAGATGGTGACCCTCTCACTCCCGAAGATGCCTCAAAATATCGAAGTGTCGTTGGTGGTCTCCAGTACTTATCTTTGACTCGACCGGATATCTCATTCTCTGTTAACCGAGTGTGTCAATATATGTCTTCACCAACCACAGTTCATTGGGTTGCAGTGAAGCGTATTCTTCGCTATCTTCGGGACACCATTGATCTTGGTCTTCGATTTACAAAGTCCACCTCCATGCTCCTCAGTGCCTTCTCAGACGCTGACTGGGCTGGCAATGTCGATGATCGACGTAGTACGGGTGGCTATGCTATATTTTTTGGTGGCAATCTTATTTCCTGGAGTTCGCGAAAACAGGCTACTGTCTCCCGATCAAGCACAGAGGCTGAATACAAAGCTGTTGCTGATGCTACTGCTGAAGTGATATGGATTCAAGTTTTACTTCGAGAGCTTGGAATATCTTTGTCGCGATCACCTAGTTTATGGTGTGACAATATTGGTGCTACATATCTCACTGCCAATCCAATTTTCCATCGGCGCATGAAGCATGTAGAGGTTGATTATCACTTCGTCCGTGAGCGTGTTGCCATGAAACAGCTCGATGTACGGACTATATCTTCTAAGGATCAATTGGCAGATATCATGACAAAGGCGCTTCCACCTACTGCATTCAATTATCTACGGCGCAATCTGAACTTACTTGACCAGCGTCCAGATTGAGGGGGGGTATTAGCTGACAGAAGATATATTCCATATTTACTTAGGCAATATCCCTACATTAGGGGGCTGCGTTTCCTTAGTTCATGATTCACGGTATACTATTTGGAAGCTGTGATTCCTTCCTTTGTATAGCTAGACAGCCTCTTGTACTACCTGATGTATCTTCTCTGCTATAAAATGAACCGGCCATGACCCATAGTGGTCATCGTGCATTGCCGATCAACAGTAATAACCATAGCCGAATATACAAGACGACCCACACACACCCAGCAATGGTGTCGTTGTTCCTTTTTACACAATTCCTCATGCTTGCATTTCTTTTTTTTATTTATTACAAGGATCTTGAACTGACTTTACGTGGCTACAGAGCAGCTGCAGCGCAAAGTGTTATATCCAAAAATTTTTTTAAAAAAAAATTGAAACTAAATGCGAATTATACATATACCTAGGGATAGAATTTGTACAAACAGCAACGTACAAGGAAGGCAGTTTTACAGGGAAAAAAACGTATAAAACTTGCCGACAAAGAAAGCCGAGGAAGAAAAAAAATAAGTAGAGCGACAAATTGGTACGATGGACAGTGGTGCATAGTTTTCACGTCGAGCAGGAGCTCAAAAAAGCTAAATGCTAAATGTAACCCTCAAATTCAATCTTTTGGTGGATCTAAACTTTAGTGAAGCTCAGGCGTTTTTTTTGTTGATATTTTTTAAATTAGTAAAACTATTCTTACTAAATCAGGAGTTAACACAGCTGACTCTAAATATTGAGATCTTTTCTACGAACTTTGTTTAAGATTAAATAATTTGACTATAATTTCACCGGTAGATATTTTAGGTTTCTTTTGCTTCCATTAGTCCTAGGACTAAAGTTGTCTAGAACCTAAACTTAAGTCCATATAATGTGAAAGGGAAATGTGCATTTGAACTATTTTTATGTGTTTTGGTGCTGCTCAACACACTATTTTAAACTAAAACTCTTCATATTTGCATGAGCATATGTGTTTAGAAAGCAAATTGAAGCAATCAAGTCTAAAATTTGCTGGAAAATAAGAAAGGCACTTTTTGGGCTTGAGTTTTTATATATTACAAACCATTATGAAACAAAGTGATCAAGGTATATTTCTAAAAACTCGACCTGCAAAGGGTAAGATAGCCCTCGAGTATTAGATTAAGAAGAAGACATTCTCACATAGATCGAGAAAACCTCTGAATGTCTGCCCTATCCATACAGAGCGTCATCGAAGCCCATGTGAGAAAGACCACGACCGGAACTGAGCCTTAGACCTATGCTTTGGGGTGGGACGGACGAGGGTTTTTTTTAACCATAGTTTGAAATTAGCTTCGACATGGAGTCGAACCCAGGACCTTAGGAGTGCTACTCAGACCACCTAACCAACTCGGTTAGAGGCTCTTTCCTATAAAGGTATGTTTCTAGCACTTAGTCAATTGATTTAGTTTCTAACTATGTTCATCTAAGTGCTAGGAAACTCTTCAAGTCGAGCCAAAAAGAAGCAAAAAAGTTTGGCACAAAACAAGAGAAGTTGGGCCAGACTGGGCACCACCAGACAGTCTGATGTGCACTGGACATTTCCGGTGCTGGCCTAGTCGGCTCACCCAAACTAGCTTCTCTCGGGAAACGTCAAGGCTTGTTGGCTAAAAATCACCGGTCAGTCCGGTGTGCACCGGACATGTTCGGTGTGCCATACATGTCAGCACTGCAACGTGCGGGAGGGCCACCGGACGGTCAGGTGCAAGGCTAATCAGTCGAATTGGTAGTGGTTGCATAGGAGTTGTCTGGTGCGCGAGACGAACAACAGCTCTTTGCCCGCGCCAACGGTCGGCCAACGATCAACGCCGATCATGTCAGCGCTGCAGCGATCGGGGGGGTCACCAGACATATTCGGTATGCCACAGGACAGTCAGGTGCCCATCCAAAAAGGAAAACGACCAATCGGTAGATTTGGTAGCTATTGCACAGGAGCTGTCCGGTGCGCTACCGAACAGTCCGGTGCACCCGCAGACAGAAGGCAACCAAGGCCTTCCAAATGAGATTTCAACAGCTCCTAGGCCCCTTGGGGCTATAAAAGGGACCTCCAGGCGCATGAAGCAGAACACCCAAGCATACTTTGAGCACATTACAACTTCGAGACTCTGGGACCATGCCTCCGAAGTGTTTGAGAGATTTGAGCGCATTTTCTGAGTTGTTACTTCGTCACTTTTTTGTTATGCTCTCTTCTTTGCATTTGTGTGTGTTGTTTCTACGTTGTGTTCTTATGTGCGTATTCTACTCCCTCCCTTACTCTGATTTTGATATTAAGCACTTATGCAAGACGTGAGAAACTCCAAATTGTAGAGATTTCTCACAAACAAAAATTGATATAAGGAATAACATCGTGGCACTCAAGTTTGATCTTTGAATCACTTTAGGGGTTAAGTGCAACCGTTGACCAAAAAGAGGTCACCACAATGTGGAGTATGCTTTGGCCAAACCACGGGAAAAATTGATATCTCTTGTCCATTTACTTTACTATGATTTCTATCTTCCTTGAGCATAAGCTTCGCTTACATATTGCTCCTAGTTTAATACACATCTCAAGTGAGCAATTAAATGAAGAATCTTTCTTTCTCTCCTCTTCTCATCTGAACTTAGTTTTTAGTCACTCTAACCCATAAATTGGACCAAATTTGTGTTGTTTCAATCAAGTTTGTAGGATCAGCTATTCACCCCTTCTAGGTGCTCTCACCATGTTTGGTTCTAAGGACTAAATAGATTCTAAACACATTAAATGAAGTACACAAAGACTGAAATGCCTCTCTTCTTCTTGCATGTATAGGGTGCAGATTCTCTATACAATGGTAATTAGAGTAAATGATGTCCTTTAGTCCCCTTTAGCACCCATGTGAGGGACTAGAGACTTACAATTAAGGACTAAATGAGACTAAAAACTAGATATCTATATGTAACCAAACTGGGCCTTGTGACTTGTTAACCGGTATGCAAGCTAGGTGATTCTCGTCAAGGTTCGTATGTGATCATGCAGCAGGATCGGAATTTAGCCTGCGCGGATTTCACAATGCGAAGAGTGTCTTGGCGTCCTTGTGCATGGACCTGACAATGGCCGTGACCTGCTCCACCTGGCGCTCGTCGGAGCACGCGGCGAGCAGCACCTTGGCGGTGCCGGCGTCCGGGTAGCACCCGGCGTCCACCATCTCCTCGAAGACCCGCAGGCACTGCCTGTACTCCTTCTTCCTGGCGTACGCGCCGATGCGGGACGTCCACGTCACCACGTCGGCGGCGAGGCCCCGCGCCGCCAGGGAGCGGAACGCCGCCTCCATCCGGTCCAGGTACCCCGCGCGCCCGTACGCGTTCACCAGCACGTTGTACGTGCTGGTGTCCGGGGCGCCGGCGCTTGCGCCGTCGCCGCGCTCCATGGCCGCGAAGAGCCGCTCCATGTCGTCCAGCCGCCCGGCCCGGCCGTACGCGTTGAGCATGGCGTTGAGCGCGAAGGTGTCCGGGCGCAGCCCGGACTTGTGCAGCTGCGCCATCACCTCCTCGCACCTCGCCACGTTGCCGGACCTGGCGTGCGCCGACAGGAGCAGCATGTGCGACTTCATCGTCGGCCGTATGCCCTGCTGCTTCAGCTCTTGGAACGCTGCTTCCGCCTCTGGAACGTACAAACAGCCACAACAACAGCAACAAAAAAAGACACCAGTAAATCCAGCGAGTTCTTGAGCTCACCAACCAAACAAGACGAAAGCTAGCTTCTTGAGCGACGTAGCAGCAGGTGTGGCTGGGTGCATACCTTGGTGAAGACCAGCTCGTCCGAAAGCATCCACCAGTATGTTGTAAGAGGCTCTATCAGGCTCGCACCCCATGTGTTCCATCAAAGAGAAGATCTCCGACGCCCCTTGCGGCAGCCCTGCGCGGCTGTAAGCTTCCATCAGAGCATTGTAGGCGTACACGTCAGGTTCGTGCCCAGCCTGCTGCATCTCCTCGAACACCTCCTCTGCCTTCTCGCACAGGCCTTCCCGCGCGAACGCGTTCACCAGCGCCGTGTAGGTGCAGATGTTGGGCTTGCACCCGACCGACTTCATCTCCCTGAACACTCTCAACGACGACATCGGCTGATTTGCCTGCATTGCATGCAGAAGGGTGAGTATGCATGAATGACGGCCATCGTCTCTCTCAGAACGATGACACTCACTCACACTTTTGAGTCAGATCATCTGATCCCTGCACTGCACATTAAAAGATTAATCCAGCAAAAAAAAATGGCTTACTTTCCCATACACGTTGATCATCAGTGTGTAGGTCTCGGTGTTAGTTCTGCAGCGCTCCTTCTTCATCCTCTGGTACACTTCAACCGCCTTCTCCGAGCACCTCGCTTTCAGCAGACCGTCCAGGTACGCGTTGTACACAGTCGCAGCTGCAATGCAAAAGAGAGAGAGAGAGTTCTTGGCATGATTTCACTTCATCTCATGACAGAGGAACACACGATGCGGCAGTCGGGCAGCGGACGGATGCGTACTGGGAGGGATCCCGTTCCTCTGCATCTCCGAAATCACGCCCTCGGCTCGGTGCAGCTGCCCGGAGCAGCAGTACGCGCGAAGCAGCAGAGCGTAGGTGTCCTCCGTGGGCACGCAGCGAGCCTCCAGAAGCGCCATGTAGGCCGCCTCCGCCTCGCTCAGCTGACGCTTCTGGCCGTACGCGTCGATGAGCAGGTTGTAGCAGATGATGTCGGGGCGGAACGAGCTCCGGCGCAGGACCCACTCGCAGACCTATAGGCAGATAAGATCAAACACCCATAGCCAAACGCTGAGGATTTTTGCCCTTTCAAGTTTCAGAGTCAATGCAGGCAGCAAGAGTGTGCGGGGCTGCGGTTCGATTAGCACTCAGACTCACTGTGATGATCGGCTCCCATTGCCGGTTCAGGCGGAGCTGGACGGCGACGTTGACGATGCCGTCCCAAAGATCGTGCGCTTGAGGGATCTTGTCCAGTGACTCCCAGACGCTGGCCGCGTCGGTCCCCCTCGTCTGCACGAGTTCTAGCACATCCTGCGCCATCGGACTCAGCACTGGGAACACTCCGTCGACGAACCCGGAGCCGTACTTCCATCCACGCCCTTTGATAGCACCCCCTGCACGCCCAAGACCAAGCCATGCCATGCCATTCAGAGCTAGAACCTACTACGCCATGTTGTCCTTGAACTTCCAATGCATGGAACAGTGAGTGAATCCGAAAAGGAACGACCTTTGTGTTCTTGATAAAACAGTGGGAAATAAAAGGAGTGGTGGCACTGTCATAATCATTTACCGTACCCCTCTTTCTGGATATTTTCTTCCGGTCGAATGTCCTGGCTACGCCGCCGCCGTCCTTGTCGATGTAATAAGCACCGTTGCCCCTTCTCCTGCTCTTCCTCTCGCCGTGGCGGCAGGGATCTGCCTCCGCGTCACGCGGGGCGGTTTCTTGCAAGACGTTTCTGCAGGCGCATAGCTTCCGTCTCGGTCTCGCGGTCGGGTAGTAGTAGTAGTAGCACGTGTGAGCCTCGACACTTAGCCTGCGGCGAGAAACGGTGGAGAAAGAAAGGCATGTCAACAAATTCATAGAAGGCAACAGCGATGCTGTCTCAGAACTGCTCAAGACATGCACAGTCAAACAGTTGCTAGTAACCAAAGTATTATCCGGTTAAACAATCCCAAATTCTCACAAATACCAAGCAAAAACACCTAAGAATCGGGACGTACATGAGCACAGGGTGGGCGACGATGGCCGCCGACGGTCTCAGTAGGAGACGAGTGTGCAGACCTGGAGAGAAATATCACTGAGCTTTCGTGTTTTCGCTTCAGCTGTGGGCTGTTTTTTTGGAGAGGACGCGAGTTGCGACTGGCAGGAGCTTGAGCTGAGACAAGAGCGAAGCAGAAATATCTCTTAGCTTTTGGCGTGTTCTATCCAGTGCTGCGGTTTGGACCTATCGTTCAGCACCACTTATCCATAGGGATGAAAACGGTTTCGGAATTTTTTGGTATTCTGGAAACCGATTTCGAAATTTTTCGATCGAATTCATCGGTAACGGTATTTTTCGAAAACGGAATCGGTTTTAGGAATTTTCTATCGGAATCGGCGTGGTGTTTTACCGACCGTTTCCTTCGGTTACCGGTTTTTGTCGGAAATTACCGGATTTGTGTCTCGGAATTTTCCGGAATTGTGTCTCGTAATTTTTTGGATTTGTCTCGGAATTTTTCGGAATTTTCTAGCATGTAATTTTTAGCATCACCTGTACGTCTCTATATAAGAATTACTTATTTTGTATTTTTTGGACGCCTTAAGATTTTTTTTGGATAGATGGTGTTGGAAGGCAGTTGATATTAACGATTTGGTCTTTTCCACACACTAGGGTTTAGGGTTTTCCTGTGAGGTTATGAAAACTCTTTATGTGAGGAAAAAATATTTCATAAATAAGCATGTCATGTCAGTTAGATCGAGTGGATATTGTGAATTGTGAACTTTGAATATGTGAACTTGTGATCTTTATGAACTTGTTATACTGATTTTTATAAACTTTTTATATTATAAATTTGTGATCGTTGTGAACTTGTTATATCATAAATTGTGAACTTATGGTCTTTGTGATCTTTTGTCAACTTTGTTGTATTATAAAGTTTGATATGTTTACCGATCGTATTTTAGATTTTGACCGTTACCGATGTATTTTCCGCACCAAACTTTCGTTTCCGATGTTTCCAAAATACCGATATCGTTTCCGTTTCCGGAGTTACCATTTTCGATTTTGTTTCCGTTAAAAAATATGAAAACGGTAATGGTTTTAGTGTTTACCGACCGTTTCCGACCGTTTTCATCCCTACTTATCCAGAAAGACAAAACGGGCATGACCTTCCCGCACCGCCAACTTTTGAACGTGCAGTTTTGGACTGCTAATCTTCTGAGTGCGCATCACAGTAACATATATCTCCAGTGCAGTTATGCAAAGCTTATCGAGACGCGATTTCTAATGCCATGTAAGCAACATGTGTTTTTGGTCTGTGACCACAAGTATACGTGTCTAAATGGACGGGCCAACTCGGTCCAAATCCAGCTAGGTCCAGCATAGATTAGGATCGTGTTAGCCTGGCTCGGTCCAGATTATTAATCGGGCTGTACCGTATCAGGCCACGGGCCCGAGCGAGGCCCAGACATGACACGCTAAGGTATTAGTGCTGGTGTGGCCCACGACGCGACGGGAATAACGAGCCTATAATAGTATTGTCGGGGACCGTAATTAGGGGTACGCACCTTAATCCGGCTGGAAAACATCTTCAGAACAAACCATAAACGATCGATAAAGCGCGGGCTTCGTCTATCAAGGGACGCGACCTCATCCAAGACCAACCTCGGGCAAGGGCAGTGGTCCTGAACGAGTTCACACCTCGCCCGAGGGTCCCCTCAGTCGGCAAACACACCCTCGGCTCGCCCGAAGTCTAGCACAGGCAAGCTTTGTCGTACAGCGACCTCGTCCGAATCGCCTTACCAACTGACCGTATCGCATGCGCATTTAATGCAGGGATCACCTGACACCTTATCCTGACACGCGTGCCTCAGACGGCAGGGTCGAAGTGACCGCAGTCACTTCGCCCCCCCCTTTACTGACCGTTCTGACAGGAAAACAGCGATGTTCACCCCGCTCCGGCAACTGTGCTAGCCACCAGGGAAAGCTGACAACAGCAAGTCACGACCTCCCTCGAGTTCGGCCTCGGGCGCAACAGGGAGCTCCGCCTCAACCGACCGCGACCTCGGCCTCAGCTTCGGCCTCGGGAGAAGGTCTCCGCCTCGACCGACCCCGACCTCGGCCTCAGCTTCGGCCTCGGGAGAAGGTCTCCGCCTCGCCCGACCCCAGGCCTCGGCCTCAGCCTCGGCCTCGGGAGAAGGACTCTGCCTCGCCCGACCTCAGGCCTCGGCCTCGGAGGAGTCGCCGCCTCGCCCGACCTCGGCCTCGTATCAGCTACGCTACTGGGGATCCATCATTTCCCTACCCTTAGCTAGCCGCCTCAAGCTACGAAGGAACAAGACCGGTGTCCCATCTAAGTTACTCCGGTAACAGGTAATGATGGTTCCCCGCGTGCGCCCATGACGTCGGCTGCTCTCAACCCCCTACGGAAGCAAGGAAACGTCAGCAGGATCCATGCCGCACCATCAGCTATGCTGCTACAGGGCTCAAGGCACTTCTCCGACGGCCATGTTATTACCTCTACAGGGCTCAAGGCACTCCTCCGACGGCCACGTCCGTACATCTATAGGGCTCAAGGCGCTCCCCCGACGGCCACGTTATTATCTGTACAGGGCTCAGGGCACTTCCCTGCCAGCCACGTTAGCTCCAAGCTACACCCCCATTGTACAGCTGGGCATCTCCTTGTGTCTATAAAAGGGGGTGTACAGGGCCCCACAAAAGGAGGGAAAAAAGAGAGGGAGAGACGAACGTGCAACGTACGAACACACGGACGCACGACGCTGACGAGTGGAGGCAGCCAGAGTAGGAGAGACGCGGTACAGGCAGCCTCAGACGGCTCGCCTCAAGACCGAACCCTCTCCTTCTCTCTCTTTCTCACTCTCGCTCTCCCGCAACGCTTGTAACCCCTACTGCAAGCGCCCCCTGGTGCAGGATAATATAAGCCTCATCCCATCGCTTGTGTTCCATCTTGCATCGACCCATCTGGACAGGGGCACGCGGCACTAAAATTCACTAGTCGATCCGGCTGAGGGCCCCTCGGGTCCGAAACACCGACAGTTGGCGCTCCAGGTAGGGGCTCGCTGTGTTTTAACGAATACTTTCCCGTTGAGTTCCAGATGGGTAGCTTTCAGCAGCCTCTCCAGCCCGGGATGGTGCTCCGCTTCGGGAGTCTCGAGTTCATGTCCCTCGACGGTGGCTACGACATGGTACTGCTTCCTCCGCAGCACGATAACAACGACGGTCGACAGCTCGCCTGCCGGAGGCGAACTCGACGACGACGGCATCTCCCCGCGGCAGAAGAGGAACACCCGGGTTTACCCTGCCACCCTCCTCACCGGAGGAGACGGAGACTGGGCAACAGTGGCCAGGCAGGAGGTGGCACCTCATTGGCTGTCAAACCAGAGCGAGTCGACGACACCGGCACCCCTGCGGGGGACATGTCGGGTGCTGTCCTCGCACCTGAGATAACGACGGATGTCGCCTCCCCGCAACGGGCCAACCTCAAGCGGACTGATGACGCCAGCACCCTCGCGAAGGACTTGCTGGGCGTTAGCCTCGTACCTGCGATAACGGTACAGTCCGTCCTCGACGCGACTTCACCATCGTCCATCGACCAAAAGGTACCGTCCGTTTTCCACCCTGTTCCCTTTAAATTCAGTTTCGATCCACCAAGCGACCTCGCTTCGGTGAGCGCTTTCGCTAGGGCATACCCTGACCTTCCGGGGTACCATATGTGGTCAACATGGGACCGACTGACGGCTTTCTCAACCTCCAGACCCGCGGGTTCCGAGGAAGAGGACGACCCCGACGTCAGTTGGGATTTCTCCGGACTCAGTGATCCTAGTGCCATGCGCGACTTCATGTCCGCATGCGACCACTGCCTTTCCGGCTGCTCTGATGATGGTCACAGCCTTGACGACGAGGGTTGCGACCCAACTCGCGAGTGCTACCACATCGATCAGGAGGATCACGACGGAGAAAACCACCTTGGTATGCCAGGAAGTGACGACACCCTTGCACCTGCGTCTCGCGTTGAGATCCCGCGGGAGCTAGCTGTGGTCCAAGTCCCTGCGGGGGGGTCAGGACACACAGCTCGAGCAACTCCGCGAGATGCAGGCCAAGCTCGACGAAGAAGCGGGGCGACTTGTGCAGCTCCGGCAAAACATCGAGCAGGAGTGGGCAGGCCAGGCACTCGCCGGAGGAGCCCGTCATCGGGCCCAGGACGTCTAGCGCCGCATTGTTGACGATGCCAGGGCGATGCCGCCCTCGGCCTTCAACAGGGCTGGCCAGAGCCTAGCTGCAGCAGCAATGTTGCTTCGAGCGATGCCGGAGCCATCCACCACCGAAGGACGACGTATCCAGGGCAAGCTCAAGGGCCTCCTGGAAGACGCTGCTGTCCGACAAGCCTAGAGCTCTGCCTCCCAGAGGCGAGGAGACCCCTCGGAGCATCATGCAGCGCCCTCCCCGCGCATGCGGGAGGCCTCGGTCCACACTGAGCACACACGGGACGGGACGTCTGCAGCCCCGGAACGCCTCGGCGCCGAGCAACACCGCCACCACCGTCGAGCCTGCCTCGAAGAAAAGGTACGCCGAGGCTACCATCCCAGGTGCGGGGGACGCTACGACAGTGAGGAGGATCGAAGCCCCTCACCCGAGCCACCGGGTCCACGAGTCTTCAGCTGGGCCATACGACGAGCGCCGTTCCCAGCCTGTTTCGGAGCCCCGACTACCATCACCAAGTACTCGGGGGAGACAAGGCCAGAGTTGTGGCTTGCGGACTACCGGCTGGCATGCCAGTTGGGAGGGGCAGACGATGACAACCTCATTATCCGCAACCTCCCCCTTTTCCTCTCCGACGCTGCTCGGGCCTGGCTGGAGCATCTGCCTCCTGCGCAGATCTCCGATTGGGACGACCTGATCAAGGCTTTCGCTGGAAATTTCTAGGGTACGTACGTGCGCCCTGGGAACTCATGGGATCTCCGAAGCTGCCGCCAGTAGCCAGGGGAATCCCTGCGAGAGTACATCCAGAGGTTTTCGAAGCAGCACACCGAGCTGCCCAACATCACCGACTCGGATGTCATCGGGGCTTTCCTCGCTGGCACCACATGTCGAGACCTGGTGAGCAAGCTAGGACGCAAGACTCCCACCAAGGCGAGCGAATTGATGGACATTGCCACCAAGTTCGCCTCGGGTCAGGAGGTGGTCGAAGCCATCTTCCGGAAAGACAAGCAGCCTCAGGGAAGGCAGAAGGAAGACGCCCCCGAGGTGTCTGCCCAGCATGGCGCGAAGAAGAAGGCCAAGAAGAAGGCGCAAGCGAAGCGCGACGCCGTCGACACGGATCTCGTCGCCACTGCCGAGCACAGGAACCCTCGGAAGCCTCCTGGAGGGGCCGGCGCGTTCGACAAGATGCTCAAGGAGTCGTGCCCCTATCATCGGGGTCCCATCAAGCACACCCTTGAGGAGTGCGACATGCTCCGGCGCTACTTCAACAAGGCTGGACCCTCGGCAGAAGGAGGCAAAGACCAAGGCAACAACAAGGGGGCGATAAGGAAGAGGAGTTCCCGGAGGTCCACAACTACTTCATGATCTACGGGGGGTAGGTGGCGAATGCCTCGGCTCGGCACCGTAAGTAGGAGCGCCGGGAGGTCTGCCCGGAGAAGGTGGCAGCGCCAGTCTACCTAGACTGGTTCGACAAGCCTATCACCTTCGACCAAGGCGACCACCCCGACTTCGTGCCAAGCCCAGGAAGGTACCCGCTCGTCGTCGACTCGATCATCGGCAATGTTAGGCTCTCCAAGGTCATCATGGACGGAGGCAGTAGCCTCAACATCATCTACGCCGAGACCCTGGAGCTCTTGGGGGTTGATCGGTCCGAGATCCGGGCTAGTGCAGCGCCTTTCCACGGGATTGCACCCGGAAAGTGTATCCTGCCCCTCGGACAGATCGACTCGCCCGTCTGCTTCGGAACTCCCTCCAACTTCTGAAAGGAAACCCTCACCTTCGAGGTAGTTGGGTTCCGAGGTACCTATCACGCGGTGCTGGGAAGACCATGCTACGCCAAGTTCATGGCCATCCCCAACTACACCTACCTCAAGCTCAAGATGTCGGGCCCCAAGGGAGTCATCACCGTCGGGCCCACGTATCGCCACGCTTACGAATGCGACGTGGAATGCGTAGAGTACGTCGAGGCCCTCGCCGAGTCTGAAGCCCTCATCGTCGACATGGATTGCCTCTCCAAGGAGGCGCCCGACGTGAAGCGGCACGCCAGCAACTTCGAGCCGGCCGAGGCGGTCAAGACCGTCTCTCTCGACCCCAGCAACGACGCCGGCAAGAAAGTCAGGATCGGCTCCAAGCTCGACCCCAAATAGGAAGCAGTGCTCGTCGACTTTCTCCGTGCGAATGCCGAAGTTTTTGCGTGGAGTCCCTCGGACATGCCGGTCATACCGAGGGATGTCGCCGAGCACTCACTGGACATCCGAGCTGGAGCCCGACCCGTGAAGCAATCCCTGCGCCGTTTTGATGAAGAAAAGCGCAGAGCCATAGGCGAGGAGGTCCACAAGCTGATGGCTGCAGGGTTCATCAAAGAGGTATTCCATCCCGAATGGTTAGCTAACCCTATGCTTGTGAAGAAAAAAGGTGGGAAATGGAGGATGTGCGTAGACTACACTGGTCTAAACAAAGCATGTTCGAAGGTTCCCTACCCTCTGCCTCGCATCGATCAGATTGTGGACTCCACTGCTAGGTGAGAAACCCTGTCATTCCTCGATGCCTACTCGGGCTATCACCAAATCAAGATGAAAGAGTCCGACCAGCTCGCGACTTCTTTCATCACACCTTTTGGCATGTATTGTTATACTACAATGCCATTTGGCTTGAGGAATGCAGGCGCCACCTACCAGAGGTGCATGAACCATGTGTTCGGAGAACACATCAGCAGGACGGTCGAGGCTTACGTTGATGACATCGTCGTCAAGACAAGGAAAGCCTCTGACCTCCTCTCTGACCTTGAGGTAACATTCGGTTTCTTGAAAGCGAAGAGCGTAAAACTCAATCCTAAGAAGTGTGTCTTCGGAGTCCCCCGAGGCATGCTCTTAGGGTTCATTGTCTCCGAACGAGGCATCAAAGCCAACCCAGAGAAAATCGCGGCCATCACCAACATGGGGCCCATCAAAGATTTGAAAGGAGTACAAAGGGTCATGGGATGCCTTGCGGCTCTGAGCCGCTTCATCTCGTGCCTCGGCGAGAAAGGGTTGCCCTTGTACCGCCTCTTAAGGAAGGCCGAGCGCTTCACTTGGACCCCCGAGGCCGAGGAAGCCCTCGGAAACTTAAAGGCACTCCTTACAAATGCGCCCATCTTGGTGCCCCCTGCTGCGGGAGAAGCCCTCTTGATCTACGTAGCCGCAACCACTCAGGTGGTCAGCGCCGTGATCGTAGTCGAGAGACGGGAAGAAGGGCATGCACTGCTCGTCCAGAGGCTAGTCTACTTCATCAGCGAAGTGCTATCCGAGACCAAAGTCCGCTACCCACAAATCCAGAAGCTGCTCTACACAGTGATTCTGACACGGCGGAAGCTGCAACACTACTTCGAGTCTCATCCGGTTACTGTGGTGTCATCTTTCCCTCTGGGAGAAATCATCCAAAGCCGAGAGGCCTCGAGGAGGATAGCAAAGTGGGGAGTGGAACTCATGAGCGAAACACTTTCGTTTGCCCCTCGGAAGGCCATAAAATCTCAAGTCTTGGCCGACTTCATGGCTGAATGGACCGACACCCAGTTGCCGATGGCCCCAATACAACCCGAACTTTGGACCATGTACTTCGACGTGTCGCTGATGAAAACAGGAGCAGGTGCTGGCTTGCTCTTCATCTCACCCCTCGGGAAACATCTGCGCTACGTACTGCGCCTCCATTTTCCGGTGTCAAACAACGTGGTCGAGTATGAGGCCTTGGTTAATGGCCTGCGCATCGCCGTCGAGCTAGGGGTTCGACGCCTCGACGCTCGTGGCGACTCGCAGCTCGTCATTGACCAGGTCATGAAGAACTCCCACTGCCGCGACCAAAAAATGGAGGCCTACTGTGACAAAGTTCGGCGCTTGGAAGACAAGTTCTATGGGCTGGAACTCAACCATGTTGCTCGACGGTACAATGAAACCGCAAATGAGCTGGCGAAAATAGCCTCGGGGCGAACAACAGTTCCCCCGAACGTCTTCTCCAAGGATATATATCAGCCATCCATTAAAGTCAACGACGCGCCCGAGCCCGAGGAGGCCTCGGCCTAGCCCGAGGTACCCTCAGCCGCCGAGGGTGAGGCCCTGCACGTTGAGGGGGAGCAGAATGGGGTCACATCGGTCCTGAACTGGCAGACCCCGTACCTGGAATATCTCCTCCGAGGAGAGCTGCCCCCGACAAAGCCAAAGCTCGGCGACTGACTCGGCGCGCCAAGTCGTTCATTTTGCTGGGTGATGAAAAGGAGTTGTACCATCGCAGCCCTTCAGGCATTCTCCAACGATGCATATCCATTACCCAAGGACAAGAGCTGTTACAAGAAATACACTCGGGGGCTTGTGGTCACCATGCAGCACCTCGAGCCCTCGTGGGAAACGCCTTCCGACAAGGTTTCTATTGGCCAACCGCAGTGGCCGACGCCACTAGGATTGTACGCTCCTTCCGAGGGTGTCAATTCTACGCAAGACAGACGCACCTGCCCGCTCAAGCCCTGCAGACAATACCTATCACTTGGCCTTTCGCTGTGTGGGGTCTGGACCTCGTCGGTCCCTTGCAGAAGGCACCCGGGGGCTTCACGCACCTGCTGGTCGCCATCGACAAATTCTCCAAGTGGATCGAGGTCCGACCCTTAACCAACAACAGGTCCGAGCAGGCGGTGGCGTTCTTCACAAATATCATCCATCGCTTTGGAGTCTCAAACTCAATCATCACCGACAATGGCACGCAGTTCACTGGGAAAAAGTTCCTCGACTTCTGCGAGCACCACCACATCCGTGTGGACTGGGCCGCCGTAGCGCGCCCAATGACAAATGGGCAGGTGGAACGCGCCAACGGTATGATTTTGTAGGGACTAAAGCCGAGGATCTGCAACGACCTCAATAAGTTCGGCAAGCGGTGGATAAAAGAACTACCCTCGGTGGTGTGGAGTCTGAGGACGACGCTGAGCCGGGCCACAGGTTTCTCGCCGTTTTTCCTAGTCTATGGGGTCGAGGCCATCTTACCCACGGACTTGGAATACGGTTCCCCGAGGACAAAGGCTTACGACGACCAAAGCAACCAGACCAGCCGAGAGGATTCATTGGACCAGCTAGAAGAAGCTCGAGACGTAGCCTTGCTACACTCGGCGCGGTATCAGCAGTCCCTACGACGCTACCACACCCGAAGGGTTCAGCCCTGAGACTTCCAAGTGGGGGACTTGGTACTTCGGCTGCGACAAGACGCCCGAGGGCGCCACAAGCTTACCCCTCCCTGGGAAGGGCCATTCATCATCGCCAAGATTTTGAAGCCCGGGACATACAAGTTGGCCAACGATCGAGGCGAGGTCTACAGCAATGCTTGGAACATCGAACAGCTACGTCGCTTTTACCCTTAAAATGTTTCAAGTCGTTCGTATCTCGCTTTCTTTACATGCGCAAATAAAGTCTAACCATCAAGGAAGGATCAGCCTTGCCTCGGCAAAGCCCGATCCTCCCTCATGCAAAGCCCGTCAAAATTTTCTCGGAAAAGTCTTTTGCCAGAATGTCTTTCGTGCATTTCGACTGTATCGATAATAGAATCCTAAAGACGAGCAAGAGAGACCGTAAGCAGCAAGGCCGATCGAGCCGAGAGACTCCTATGCCTCCGGGATACGGATACCTCACTCATCACCTTCCGCAAAAAGGTAGCTCACGCTCGGATAAGCGATTCTGCTATCGAATAAGTCCTAATGCTCGAAAACTTTTTTGCCAGAACGACTTTCGTGCCTTTTCGACTGCGTCGCTAACAGAATCCTAAAAACGACGCGAGAACACGTAAGCGGCAAGGCCGATCGAGCCAAGGGACTCCTACGCCTCCGGGATACGGATACCTCACTCATCACCTTCCGCGAAAAGTAACTCACGCTCGGATAAGCGATTCTGCTACCGGACAAGTCCTAACGCACGGAACAAGAGAAAAGAAAACGCAGCTTTATAATACGACAGTAATGTCTAGGCCTCAGCGGCCGCAAAAGACATACACATATTTCAAGCAAACTGTTTCTGTAGGCTCAGACATCGGCAGGGGGAGGAACAGCACGCTCGGCGTCATTTCCACCCTCGGTAGAATCCGGCCCAGCCTTGGGCGACGACACGGGCGGAAGGACCTCCACCCCGAAGGAGGAAGCCAGCGCCGCGCTTGGGCCCTCGACAGCCGCGTCAAGCCTCTGGACCTCAGCTAAGGCAGCCTCCTCTACGTCGGGTAGGCAGTACCCCTCGCTGACCCGCTCCAGATCCACGTCGTAGTGGGAAGCGAGCACGGCGAAGGCCTGCCTAACACCGTGGGGCAGCGCCCCGCGGAGTCTGCTGTGCATATGGCCGCCCAAGGCCCGCAAATGACTCTGGGGGGAGCTACCCGAGGGGACGCCGTCGAGGCCAAAGGTCTGGCAGAAAGCCTAGATGGCCTCGGACATGGCCACACGCTCGGCCTCCTTCTGCTCAGTCGCCTCGGCAAGCGCCTTGTAGTTCTTGACGGACTCGTCAAGAGCCGTCTCAAACCCTGCAGACAGCAGGACAACATTCTTCAGACGCAAGGAGAAGAATGGAGACAAAAACAAAGTCTCAAAGCGGGGAAGACGCCCCTTACACCCGGACACCCTAGCTTGGGCAGACCAAGCAGACCCGACGGCCATGGCCAGACCCTCCGCAAGGGTCCCGACCCAAGTGGTCGCCTCGGGGTCCGGAAAGGGGGAGCACCCTCTGCGCCGAAACTTTCCTCAGAAAAGTTCTTCCACCAGAAAAACTTTCGTGCATCTCGACTATGTCAGTGGCGGAGTCCCAAAAACGAGCGACTGAGACCTTGAACGGCAAGGTCGACTGAGCCGAGGGACTCCTACGCCTCCGGGATACGGATACCTCACTCGTCACCTTCCAAGAAAGGCGACTCACACTCGGATAAGTGATTCTGCTACTGACGAACAAGTCTTAATGCTCGAAACGAGAGGAAAGAAACACGGCTTTATACCCAAATGTTCAGGCCTCAGCAGCCACAAAGAACAAACACACGTGCTTGGGGTAACAATGGTACCTAGACCTAGACATCGGCAGCGCCCTCAGCAGTTGTCCCGACCTATGACAGATGTCTTAGTACTTAAAGCTATTACATCTCGCCCTCAAGAGGGTACCATTACAAACAGGACTCCAGCTCCATTCCCGCAGGAATGAACAACCTCCACACCAGAAGGCCTGCGGGATAACGAGCTCCGAGCAGCTCACCGACGACCACTGCAACAGCAGCGACAATGACCTCCGCCTCGAACGGCCAAACAGCAGCAGTGATTGCCTCAGGGCAAACGCTACTGTAAAAAGGCCCTCGTCCCCGTCCTCCACACGAGGGGCGAGGACGAGACATTGAGGCCAAAGAGCCGGAGGTCCGCCCGCAGGTAGCACTAACAGTCTCGTCGGTAGAGGAAGCCTCACCTATGGCGACCACCACCACCTCAGCACCGACGACAGCGGCCACCTGCCCACCAACACTGCACCAGCGAACGGCGGCCGCCCCAAAGCACACTGGCAGGTCCTCACTCCCGTCCTCGCCGAGACTGTCCCAGAACACGAGTACCGCCCTCGCGGCGTACGACGTGTTGGGCGGCCCCCCGGTACAGCCGACGACGCAAGGAGGACCAGGACATAGCCGGCCCACGCATGACGTGACCGACACCCGTGCGGCGGACGGGCAGCCACGCTCCGCCCCAGCAGTAGGAGGAGGCACCGGAAGCAGCGCCAGGGCCGCTCAGGTCGGGGAGACAGAGACGCGGCAGCTGACAACGCCACGGGCGGCGAACGCCCTTCTCCCCCGATCACTGAGGGAAGGAGCGAGCCGCTGCCCACGCGGAGGTGGCCCCCGACTCGGTGCACCCTCCTCCCCAGCACGGATGATGAACATCCTTGAAGCTGAGGGTAGGGGGGAGGCCACGGCCTGGCTTGCTCTTCCCCGCCACGAGGCCTGCGGTCATCATCCTGGGTGACCGCTGGTAGGGGACTGCAGCCGGGCTGCGTGATGAAAATCCTTGAAGCCGAGCGATGACTGGAGAGCGCCAACCCCCACGGGGTCACGCTCCTCCAACAGCAGCAAGAAGAAGGCAACGCGGGTGCGCCCCATCTGGGGGCTCGGAAGGTGGAAGGGCGCGATGGATGCGAGAAGTGTGAAGGCATGGCTACCCCCCGGGGGGTTGGTCCCTTTTTAAAGGCAAATCTCCTCACTTGCACCCCCAAGCGTCACGAGCAAAATCTCCACCGACATTGAAAGTCGCCTAGAGGGGGGGTGAATAGGGCGAAACTGAAAATCTCAAAAATAATCACAACTACAAGCCGGGTTAGCGTTAGAAATATAAACGAGTCCGCGAGAGAGGGCGCAAACAAATCGCAAGCAAATGAAGAGAGTGACACGCGGATTTGTTTTACCGAGGTTCGGTTCTTGCAAACCTACTCCCCGTTGAGGAGGCCACAAAGGCCGGGTCTCTTTCAACCCTTCCCTCTCTCAAACGGTCCCTCGGACCGAGTGAGCTATTCTTCTTCTCAATCAAACGGGAACAAAACTTCTCCGCAAGGGCCACCACACAATTGGTGCCTCTTGCCTTGGTTACAATTGAGTTTTGATCACAAGAACAAGTGAGAAAGAAAGAAAGCGATCCAAGCGCAAGAGCTCAAAAGAACACGGCAAATCTCTCTCGCTAGTCACTAAAGGCTTGAGTGTGATTGGAGAGGATTTGATCTCTTTGGTGTGTCTAGAATTGAATGCCTAGCTCTTGTAAGTGGTTGGAAGTTGGAAAACTTGGATGCAATGAATGGTGGGGTGGTTGGGGTATTTATAGCCCCAACCACCAAACTTGACCGTTGGCTGGAGGCGTCTGTTCGATGGCGCACCGGACAGTCCGGTGCACACCGGACAGTCCGGTGCCCCTGCCACGTCATCAATGCCGTTGGATTCTGACCATTGGAGCTTCTGACTTCTGGCCCCGCCTGGATGTCCGGTGCACACCGGACATGTACTGTTTGTTGTCCGGTGCACCGGTATGGGCACGACTGACCACTGCGCGCGCATTAAATGCTCCGCAGGTAGCCGTTAGCGCCGAAATAGCCGTTGCTCCGCTGGTACACCGGACAGTCCGGTGCACACCGGACAGTCCGGTGCACACCGGACAGTCCGGTGCACACCGGACAGTCCGGTGAATTTTAGCGGAGCGGCTGCCGCGCGAACCCGAGGCTGGCGAGTTCCGGAGGCCGCGCTTCCATGGAGCACCGGACACTGTCCGGTGTACACCGGACAGTCCGGTGAATTATAGCGCGCCGACTTCCGAGAATTCCCGAAGGCGAAGAGTTTGAAGTCGGAGTCCTCTGGTGCACTGGTGGCGCACCGGACACTGTCCGGTGTACATCGGACAGTCCGGTGCCCCCAGACCAGAGGTGCCTTCGGTTGCCTCTTTGCTCCTTTGTTGAATCCAAAACTTGATCTTTTTATTTGCTAGGTGTGAACCTTTTGCACCTGTATAACTTATGCACTAGAGCAAACTTAGTTAGTCCAATATTTGTGTTGGGCAATTCAACCACCAAAATTATTTAGGGACTAGGTGTAAGCCTAATTCCCTTTCAATCTCCCCCTTTTTGGTGATTGATGCCAACACAAACAAAAACAAATATAGAAGTGCATAATTGAACTAGTTTGCATAATATAAGTGCAAAGGTTGCTTGGAATTTGAGCCAATATAAATATTTACATGATGCGCATGGATTGTTTCTTCATTTTTAACATTTTGGACCAAATTCACACCACAAGTTTTGTTTTTGCAAATGCTTTTGTAAATTCTTTTCAAAGTCCTTTTGCAAGATAGTCAAAGGTAAATGAATAAGATTTTGCAAAGCATTTTCAAGTTTTGAAATTTTCTTCCTTTGTTCCAAATGCTTTTCCTTTGACTAAACAAAACTCCCCCTCAAATAAGGTCTCCTCTTAGTGTTCAAGAGGGTTTTAAGACATCAATTTTGAAAATACTACTTGCTCCCCCTTTAGAACACAAAGAGATACCAATTTTGAAATTTACCAATTGAAAATCATCAATTTTAAAATTAGGGTGGTGGTGCGGTCCTTTTGCTTTGGGCCAATACTTTCTCCCCCTTTGGCATGAATCGCCAAAAACGGATACTTAGAATGAAATATAGGCCCTTAGAAATACTTTCTCCTCCTTTGGTCATAAAATAAATGAGTGAAGATTATACCAAAGTTGGAGAGTGATGCGGAGCGACGGCGAAGGATGAGTAGTAGAGTGGAGTGGAAGCCTTGTCTTCGCCGAAGACTCCAATTCCCTTTCAATATACCTATGACTTGGTTTGGAATACACTTGAAAGCACATTAGTCATAGTATATAAAAGAGACATGATCAAAGGTATTCTTATGAGCGATGTGTGCAAGTTTAGCAAAAGAAGTTCCTAGAATCAAGAATATTGAGCTCATGCCTAAGTCTGGTAAAAGATTGTTCATCAAGTGGCTTGGTAAAGATATCGGCTAATTGATCTTTAGTGTTAATGTATGAAATCTCGATATCCCCCTTTTGTTGGTGATCTCGAAGAAAATGATACCGAATGGCTATGTGTTTAGTGCGGCTGTGCTCAACGGGGTTATCCGCCATGCGGATTGCACTCTCATTATCACATAGGAGAGGAACTTTGGTTAATTTGTAACCGTAGTCCCGCAGGGTTTGCCTCATCCAAAGCAATTGCGCGCAACAATGGCCTGCGGCAATATACTCGGCTTCGGCAGTAGAAAGAGCGACCGAATTTTGCTTCTTTGAAGCCCATGACACCAAGGATCTTCCCAAGAACTGGCAAGTCCCCGATGTGCTCTTCCTGTTAATCTTACACCCCGCCCAATCGGCATCCGAATAACCAATCAAATCAAATGTGGATCCCCGAGGGTACCAAAGCCCAAACTTAGGAGTATAAGCCAAATATCTCAAGATTCGTTTTACGGCTGTAAGGTGTGATTCCTTAGGGTCGGCTTGGAATCTTGCACACATGCATACGGAAAGCATAATGTCCGGTCGAGATGCACATAAATAAAGCAATGAACCAATCATCGACCGGTATACCTTTTGATCCACGGACTTACCTCCCGTGTCGAGGTCGAGATGCCCATTTGTTCCCATGGGAGTCTTGATGGGCTTGGCATCCTTCATTCCAAACTTGGTTAGAATGTCTTGAGTATACTTTGTTTGACAAATGAAGGTGCCCTCTTGGAGTTGCTTGACTTGGAATCCTAGAAAATACTTCAACTCCCTCATCATCGACATCTCGAATTTCTGTGTCATGATCCTACTAAATTCTTCACATGTAGATTTGTTAGTAGACCCAAATATGATATCATCAACATAAATTTGGCATACAAACAAATCATTGTCAAGAGTTTTAGTGAACAAAGTAGGATCGGCTTTGCCGACTTTGAAGCCATTTGCAATAAGGAAATCTCTAAGGCATTCATACCATGCTCTTGGGGCTTGCTTGAGCCCATAAAGCGCCTTAGAGAGCCTATAAACATGGTTAGGGTACTCACTGTCTTCAAAGCCGGGAGGTTGCTCAACATAGACCTCCTCCTTGATTGGTCCATTGAGGAAGGCACTCTTCACGTCCATTTGATAAAGCTTGAAGCCATGGTAAGTAGCATAGGCCAATAATATGCGAATTGACTCAAGCCTAGCTACGGGTGCATAGGTTTCACCAAAATCCAAACCTTCGACTTGTGAATACCCTTTGGCCACGAGTCGGGCTTTGTTCCTTGTCACCACACCATGCTCGTCTTGCTTGTTGCGGAAGACCCACTTGGTTCCTACAACATTTTGATTAGGACGTGGAACTAAATGCCATACCTCATTCCTTGTGAAATTGTTGAGCTCCTCTTGCATCGCCATCACCCAATCTGAATCTTGTAGTGCTTCCTCTACCCTGTGTGGCTCAATAGAGGAAACAAAAGAGTAATGTTCACAAAAATGTGCAATGCGAGATCGAGTAGTTACCCCCTTATGAATGTCGCCGAGGATGGTGTCGACGGGGTGATCTCGTTGCATTGCTTGGTGAACTCTTGGGTGTGGCGGCTTTGATTGTTCATCCTCCTTGTCTTCATTATTTGCATCTCCCCCTTGATCGTTGCCGTCATTTTGAGGTGGTTCATCTTCTTGTTCTTCTTGTTCAACATCTTGAGCCTCATCCTCAATTTGAGTTGGTGGAGATGCTTGCATGGAGGAGGATGGTTGATCTTGTACATGTGGAGGCTCTTCGGATTCCTTAGGACACACATCCCCAATGGACATGTTCCTTAGCGCTATGCATGGAGCCTGTTCTTCACCTATCTCATCAAGATCAACTTGCTCTACTTGAGAGCCGTTAGTCTCATCAAACACAACGTCACAAGAAACTTCAACAAGTCCTGAGGACTTGTTAAAGACTCTATATGCCCTTGTGTTTGAGTCATATCCTAGTAAAAAGCCTTCTACAGTTTTAGGAGCAAATTTAGATTTTCTACCTCTCTTAACAAGAATAAAGCATTTGCTACCAAAAACTCTAAAATATGAAATATTTGGCTTTTTACCGGTTAGGAGTTCATAAGATGTCTTCTTGAGGATTCGGTGAAGATATAACCGATTGATGGCGTAGCAGGCGGTGTTGACCGCCTCGGCCCAAAACCGATCCGGTGTCTTGTACTCATCAAGCATGGTTCTTGCCATGTCCAATAGAGTCCGATTCTTCCTCTCCACTACACCATTTTGCTGTGGAGTGTAGGGAGAAGAGAACTCATGCTTGATTCCCTCCTCCTCAAGGAAGCCTTCAATTTGAGAGTTCTTGAACTCCGTCCCATTGTCGCTTCTAATTTTCTTGATCCTTAAGCCGAACTCATTTTGAGCCCGTCTCAAGAATCCCTTTAGGGTCTCTTGGGTATGAGATTTGTCCTGCAAAAAGAACACCCAAGTGAAGCGAGAATAATCATCCACAATTACAAGACAATACTTACTACCGCCGATGCTTATGTAAGCGATCGGGCCGAATAAATCCATGTGTAGGAGCTCCAGTGGCCTGTCGGTAGTCATGATGTTTTTGTGTGGATGATGGATGCCAACTTGCTTCCCGGCTTGACATGCGCTACAAATCCTGTCTTTCTCAAAATGAACATTGGTTAGTCCTAAAATGTGTTCTCCCTTTAGAAGCTTATGAAGATTCTTCATTCCAACATGGGCTAGTCGGCGGTGCCAGAGCCAACCCAAGTTAGTCTTAGCAATCAAGCAAGTGTCGAGTTCAGCTCTATCAAAATCAACCAGGTATAGCTGACCCTCTAACACTCCTTTAAATGCTATTGAATCATCACTTCTTCTAAAGACAGTAACACCTATATCAGTAAAAAGACAGTTGTAGCCCATTTGACATAATTGGGATACGGAAAGCAAATTGTAATCTAAAGAATCTACAAGAAAAACATTTGAAACAGTATGGTCAGGTGATATAGCAATTTTACCCAATCCTTTGACCAAACCTTGATTTCCATCCCCGAATGTGATAGCTCGTTGGGGATCTTGGTTTTTCTCATATGAGGAGAACATCTTTTTCTCCCCTGTCATGTGGTTTGTGCACCCGCTATCGAGTATCCAACTTGAGCCCCCGGATGCATAAACCTACAAAACAATTTTAGTTCTTGACTTTAGGTACCCAAACGGTTTTGGGTCCTTTGGCATTAGAAACAAGAACTTTGGGTACCCAAACACAAGTCTTGGAGCCCTTGTGTTTGCCCCCAACAATTTTGGCAACTACCTTGCCGGATTTGTTAGTTAAAACATAAGATGCATCAAAAGTTTTAAATGAAATGGCATGATCATTTGATGCATTAGGAGTTTTCTTTCTAGGCAACTTGGCACGGGTTGGTTGCCTAGAACTAGATGTCTCACCCTTATACATGAAAGCATGATTAGGGCCAGAGTGAGACTTCCTAGAATGAATTTTCCTAATCTTGCTCTCAGGATAGCCGGCAGGGTACAAAATGTAGCCCTCGTTATCCTGAGGCATGGGAGCCTTGCCCTTAACAAAGTTAGATAAATTCTTTGGAGGGGCATTAAGTTTGACATTGTCTCCCCTTTGGAAGCCAATGCCATCCTTGATGCCAGGGCGTCTCCCATTATAGAGCATGCTTCTAGCAAATTTAAATTTTTCATTTTCTAAGTCATGCTCACTGATCTTAGCATTAAGTTGTGCTATGTGATCATTTTGTTTTTTAATTAAGGCTAGGTGATCATGAATAGCGTCAACATTAATATCTCTACATCTAGTACAAATGGAAATATGCTCAGTAGATGTAGAGGGTTTGCAAGTTCTTAATTCTACAACCTTAGCATGCAATATTTCATTCTTACTTCTAAGGTCGGAAATAGTAGCATTGCAAACATCAAAATCCTTAGTCTTAGCAATCAAATTTTCATTTTCTAATCTAAGACTAGCAAGAGTAATGTTCAATTCTTCAATCCTAGCAAGCAAATCATCATTATCATTTCTAGGATTTGGAATTGAAACATTGCAAATATGAGAATCAACCTTAGCTAACAAATTAGCATTTTCATTTCTAAGGTTGTCTATAGTCTCATGGCAAGTACTTAGCTCACTAGACAAATTTTCACATTTTTCTATTTCTAGAGCATAAGCATTTTTAACCTTAACATGCTTCTTATTTTCTTTAATAAGGAAGTCCTCTTGAGAATCCAAGAGATCATCCTTCTCATGTATAGCACTAATCAATTCATTTAATTTTTATTTTTGTTGCATGTTGAGGTTAGCAAAAAGAATGCGCAAGTTATCCTCCTCATTTTTATCATCATCTTCATCACTAGATGTTTCATATTTAGTGGAGGACTTTGATTTTACCTTCTTTTTGCCGTCCTTGGCCATGAGACACTTGTGGCCGACGTTGGGGAAGAGGAGTCCCTTGGTGACGGCGATGTTGGCGGCGTCCTCGTTGTCGGAGGAGTCGCTTGAGCTTTCGTCGGAGTCCCACTCCCGACAAACATGGGCATCGCCGCCCTTCTTCTTGTAGTACTTCTTCTTTTCTCTCCTCTTTCCCTTCTTGTCGTCGCCCCTTTCACTGTCACTAGACATAGGACATTTTGCAATAAAATGACCGGGCTTACCACACTTGTAGCAAACCTTCTTGGAACGGGATTTGTAATCCTTCCCCTTCCGTTGCTTGAGGATTTGCCGAAAGCTTTTGATGATTAAGGCCATCTCCTCATTGTCGAGCTTGGAGGCGTCAATTGGTTGTCTACTTGGTGTAGACTCCTCCTTCTTCTCCTCCGTTGCCTTGAAGGCCACCGGTTGCGCCTCGGATGTGGAAGGCTCGTCAAGCTCGTTGATCTTCTTTGAGCCCTTAATCATGCATTCAAAGCTCACAAAATTCCCGATAACTTCCTCGGGGGTCATTAGTGGATATCTAGGATTACCACGAATTAATTGAACTTGAGTGGGGTTAAGGAAAATAAGTGCTCTTAAAATAACCTTAACCACCTCGTGGTCATCCCACTTTTTGCTCCCGAGGTTGCGCACTTGGTTCACCAAGGTCTTGAGCCGGTTGTACATATCTTGTGGCTCCTCCCCTTGGCGAAGACGGAAGCGACCGAGCTCCCCCTCGATCGTTTTCCGCTTGGTGATCTTGGTGAGTTCATCACCTTCGTGCGCCGTCTTGAGTAGGTCCCAAATCTCCTTTGCATTCTTCAACCCTTGTACCTTGCTGTATTCCTCCTTGCTTAGAGAGGCAAGGAGAATGGTTGCGGCTTGGGAGTTGAAGTGCTCGATTTGGGCCACTTCGTCCGTGTCATAATCCTCATCCCCTATTGATGGTACCTGTACTCCAAACTCAACAACATTCCATATACTTTTGTGGAGTGAGGTTAGATGAAATTTCATTAAATCACTCCACCTAGCATAATCTTCGCCGTCAAAAGTTGGCGGTTTGCCTAATGGAACGGAAAGTAATGGAGTATGTCTAGATGTACGGGGATAGTTTAAGGGGATCTTACTAAACTTCTTGCGCTCTTGGCGCTTAGAAGTTACGGACGGTGCATCGGAGTCGGAGGTGGATGTTGATGAAGTGTCGGTCTCGTAGTAGACCACCTTCCTCATCCTCTTGTGCTTGTCCCCACTCCGATGCGGCTTGTGAGAAGAAGATTTTTCCTTCTTCTCCTTGTGGTGAGAAGAGGAAGATCTTTTCTCCTTCCGCTTGGAGGAGTTCTTCTTCTTCTCCCTTCTCTTGGTGCGGGACTCTTCCGATGAAGTGCTCCCTTGGCTTGTAGTGGGCTTGTTGTCGCCGGTCTCCATCTCCCTCTTGGTGTGATCTCCCGACATCACTTCGAGCGGTTAGGCTCTAATGAAGCACCGGGTTCTGATACCAATTGAAAGTCGCCTAGAGGGGGGGGGTGAATAGGGCGAAACTGAAAATCTCAAAAATAATCACAACTACAAGCCGGGTTAGCGTTAGAAATATAAACGAGTCCGCGAGAGAGGGCGCAAACAAATCGCAAGCAAATGAAGAGAGTGACACGCGGATTTGTTTTACCGAGGTTCGGTTCTTGCAAACCTACTCCCCGTTGAGGAGGCCACAAAGGCCGGGTCTCTTTCAACCCTTCCCTCTCTCAAACGGTCCCTCGGACCGAGTGAGCTATTCTTCTTCTCAATCAAACGGGAACAAAACTTCCCCGCAAGGGCCACCACACAATTGGTGCCTCTTGCCTTGGTTACAATTGAGTTTTGATCACAAGAACAAGTGAGAAAGAAAGAAAGCGATCCAAGCGCAAGAGCTCAAAAGAACACGGCAAATCTCTCTCGCTAGTCACTAAAGGCTTGAGTGTGATTGGAGAGGATTTGATCTCTTTGGTGTGTCTAGAATTGAATGCCTAGCTCTTGTAAGTGGTTGGAAGTTGGAAAACTTGGATGCAATGAATGGTGGGGTGGTTGGGGTATTTATAGCCCCAACCACCAAACTTGACCGTTGGCTGGAGGCGTCTGTTCGATGGCGCACCAGACAGTCCGGTGCACACCGGACAGTCCGGTGCCCCTGCCACGTCATCAATGCCGTTGGATTCTGACCGTTGGAGCTTCTGACTTCTGGCCCCGCCTGGATATCCGGTGCACACCGGACATGTACTGTTTGTTGTCCGGTGCACCGGTATGGGCACGACTGACCACTGCGCGCGCTGCGCGCGCATTAAATGCTCTGCAGGTAGCCGTTGGCGCCGAAATAGCCGTTGCTCCGCTGGTACACCGAACAGTCCGGTGCACACCGGACAGTCCGGTGAATTTTAGCGGAGCGGCTGCCGCGCGAACCCGAGGCTGGCGAGTTCCGGAGGCCGCGCTTCCATGGAGCACCGGACACTGTCCGGTGTACACCGGACAGTCCGGTGAATTATAGCGCGCCGACTTCCGAGAATTCCCGAAGGCGAAGAGTTTGAAGTCGGAGTCCTCTGGTGCACTGGTGGCGCACCGGACACTGTCCGGTGTACATCGGACAGTCCGGTGCCCCCAGACCAGAGGTGCCTTCGGTTGCCTCTTTGCTCCTTTGTTGAATCCAAAACTTGATCTTTTTATTTGCTAGGTGTGAACCTTTTGCACCTGTATAACTTATGCACTAGAGCAAACTTAGTTAGTCCAATATTTGTGTTGGGCAATTCAACCACCAAAATTATTTAGGGACTAGGTGTAAGCCTAATTCCCTTTCAGACATGCTCCAGGGTTCCCACCCCACGACTCGGGGGCTGGGTCCCACACGTCATGCGAGCTGACCCGAAACGCGAAGAAGGCGAACCGCCACACGTGAAGCATGTAACCGCCCTGCGGTTATAAGCGTTCCCGCATCATCATCGAAACCAGCGGTCGGAAGGGCGGGCTGCCACACGGCGAGCATGCAACCGCATCACGGTTGCACACCCTTTCGGCGTCATCGCATCCGGAGGTCCAGCACGGAGGCCCGGTCCCACACGTCATGTAACTGGCACGACGGCTACTACGTGCAAGGAAACTGCACCGTCGCCTGCGCCAATGCTGCGCCTTCTCGACTACGAAACCAGCACAGCGACTCAACACCGCCCTGCGCGTGACCCAATAGTGCCCAGTCAGCGCGACGGTCACGGGTCACTCAGCCGCGGAGATAGGCACGACGGTCAATATGATCAGAGGCGGGCCGGCAGTAATTGTGGCAACAGGCATGCGGAAGCAGCGGTCCAATCACCTACAGGTTCGCACCCTCTCCCACAGCATGAAAAATAACGCACCCATGTTCCGTTCCTCGAACGACTCGCGCACGCGCAACAGACGCCCCGCGAATCGCCCGTCCTGTCGCATTAACTCCTTGGTAGGGCAAGCGACACCTCCAGCAGGCAAAGCGGGCGCCGTTTCATCTCCGTCATGATGACCGCGTCAAAAAAGGTGCGCCACATTATTTAAATTTATATCCTTTTCCTCTCTCTCTCTCTCTTGCCACAGGGACCGGGAAAGGGGATATTGCGAAAAGGATCCTTCCCAGCGAAGGAAACAGGCCCCGAGCCCTCCTACTGATCAGGAGTTCGAAGGTTGCGCCCTTCAGGGTTCGGTAACCACCCCAGAGCACTTGGGCTCCGAGCCCATTACTGATCAGGGGTTCGAAGGCTGGCCCCTCGGAAGGGTTCGATAGCCGCCCCAGAGCATGCAGAGTTAGGGATGACCCTGGGTACGTCCGTTACATGACCGAGGCTTGGGCTATGCTCCTGAGGTACCCTAGGACATTTCCGAGACCAGCGGGAACGATTTGTAATGGAATCCCACCAGAGGGAGGCATCGAGCCCTCGGATCCTATCGAATGGGTCCGGGTCCAGCAAATCACCTGTAGGTACTTTTGGAGCGCGCCTCTGGGCCACTAGCCGACCCTTATCGAACGGGGCTCGGGCGTCCACTCGGATCACCCGTTAGCAGCTCATCGGAAACACCATGTTCGGTGCCCCCCGGGGGTAACATGGCGCTTCCCCACCCCCTTCCTCCTTGCGAAAAGGCGACGAAGGGGCGTATAATAAAAGTCGAGACGGTCCTTGATCGTCCTCTCGCTCCGTGCAGAGGCTCTGGGCTGCTCTCGCACCAGGCTACGGCCAAACCGTTGACCAAGTCAACAAACCAGCTTGAAAACTCAGAGCCTGACCATGCACCCGGGCTACGGCCGGGCCGCATTAGGGAACGACAAGGCTGACCGAGGCATCACAAAAAGGATTAAGACCTCAGAGGAGTCAAACCACTCCTCCGAGGCCTCGGGGGCTACACCCGGCGGGTGCGCTCGCGCGCACCCACCGGAACAAAGCATAACCGAGAAGGGCCGGTCCCCTTACGAAAAATCCGGCAGAACCTCCAAGCGAGTACCTACACTCCCTTCGAGGCTCGGGGGCTACTGTCGGGGACCGTAATTAGGGGTACCCCCAATGCACCTTAATCCGGTTGGAAAACATCTTCAGAACAAACCATAAACGACCGATAAAGCGCGGGCTTCGTCTATCAAGGGACGCGACCTCATCCGAGCCCAGCCTCGGGCAAGGGCAGTGGTCCTGAACGAGTTCACGCCTCGCTCGAGGGTCCCCTCAGTCGGCAAACACACCCTCGGCTCGCCCGAAGTCTAGCGCATGCAAGCTTTGTCGTACAGCGACCTCGTCCGAGTCTCCTTACCAACCGACCGTATCACATGCGCATTTAATGCAGGGATCACCTGACACCTTATCCTGACACGCGTGCCTCAGTCGGCAGGGTCGAAGTGACCGCAGTCACTTCGCCCCCCCCTTTACTGACCGTTCTGACAGGAAAACAGCGCTGTTCACCCCGCTCCGGCAACTGTGCCAGCCACCAGGGAAAGGCTGACAACAGCAAGTCACGACCTCCCTCGAGTTCGGCCTCGGGCGCAACAGGGAGCTCCGCCTCGACCGACCCCGACCTCGGCCTCAGCTTCGGCCTCGGGAGAAGGTCTCCGCCTCGACCGACCCCGACCTCGGCCTCAGCTTTGGCCTCGGGAGAAGGTCTCCGCCTCACCCGACCCTAGGCCTCGGCCTCGGCCTCAGCCTCGGCCTCGGGAGAAGGACTCCGTCTCGCCCGACCTCAGGCCTCGGCCTCAGAGGAGTCGCCGCCTCACCCGACCTCGGCCTCGTATCAGCTACGCTACTGGGGATCCATCATTTCCCTACCCTTAGCTAGCCGCCTCAGGCTACGAAGGAACAAGACCGGTGTCCCATCTAAGTTACTCCGATAACAGGTAATGATGGTTCCCCGCGTGCGCCCATGACGTCGGCTGCTCTCAACCCCCTACGGAAGCAAGGAAACGTCAGCAAGATCCATGCCGCACCATCAGCTATGCTGCTACAGGGCTCAAGGCACTTCTCCGACGGCCACGTTATTACCTCTACAGGGCTCAAGGCACTCATCCGACGGCCACATTGGTACATCTACAAGGCTCAAGGTGCTCCCCCGACGGCCACGTTATTATCTGTACAGGGCTCAGGACACTTCCCTGCTAGCCACGTTAGCTATAAGCTACACCCCATTGTACGATTGAGCATCTCCTTGTGTCTATAAAAGGGGGTGTCCAGGGCCCCACAAAAGGAGGGAAAAAGAGAGGGAGAGACGAATGTGCAACGTATGAACACACGAACGCACGGCGCTGACGAGTGGAGGCAGCCAGAGTAGGAGAGACGCGGTACAGGCAGCCTCAGACGGCTCGCCTCAAGGCCGAACCCTCTCCTTCTCTCTCTCTCTCTCTCTCTCTCTCTCTCTCTCTCTCTCTCTCTCTCTCTCTCTCGCGCGCGCGCGCTCTCGCTCTCCCGCAACGCTTGTAACCCCTACTGCAAGCGCCCCCTGGTGCAGGATAATATAAGCCTCATCCCACTGCTTGTGTTCCATCTTGCATCGACCCATCTGGACAGTGGCACGCGGCACTAAAATTCACTAGTCGGTCCGGCTGAGGGCCCCTCGGGTCCGAAACACCGACAAGTATATAGTGTTTAAATAATAAAAATATGTTAAAATATACATATATGAAAGTTTAAACCATAGTTATTAGCTCTAAACACTTATTTACATCTACAAAACCAATAAAACAAAAATTTTATTGTATTTTATAAGTATAATGTATATATTTGTATACAAATAGAAGAAAAAATGGTCCTATCGTGCCTAGCCTTTGTGCCGCACCTTAGATCCAAGCATGGCCCGATAACCGAGCCAGACCGGGCTAGCACAAGCTGGCTTCGATTCATGCCGTGGCGAGTTCGGACCAAGCCAAACTTGTGCCTCGTTTCGGGTCGCCTGGCATCTATACCTCAAGCAGACGATTTCTCGGTGGATGGTAGACATGGCAATAGGTACCCGCGACCCGATACCCAATAGGTATTTACTCTATTAGAGTATATATGTCGGCTAAATATTCTACCTGTGGATCTGTTATTGGGCAAAAATCTTCACCCAATGGGTAAACGGGTATTAGAACATTCCGCCTTCACCTATACCCGTTAACCCGTGGGTATAAAATATCCAATATAAACTTAACCCAACATGAACTTGGACTTTAGTCATCCATCCTTTTTACTATTTAACAACTTTTTAGGTCATAATGTAATAGAAGGCTTAACGACAATTTAATGACCATGTAATGGAACATATAATGTGATATGTAGTACTATCCTAGTGTCACTAATTTATCCAATTATCTTTGGTATGTTGAATGGATGGTTAAATGATGCTAGAAATTTTGTAATGGTATTTAGATGGATATACTTGATATTTTGTATAATATAATATTTTGATAGATGTTTAATTTTTATGGGTACGAGTGACCCGATGGGTAACCCATACTCATATGGGTATGGGTATGGGGGTAAATTCATACCCGCCAATGTATGGGTGACCCGATGGAGTTATTTTTTTATCGTGGGTATGAATATAGGGTAGTAATACCCGATAGGTATTTACCCATTGCCATCTCTAATGGATGGTGATATGTCGAAGAGGAGTAGAAATCTAAGTCCAAAGCGGTCTCTGGGTATTCTTTGGTTTCGGTGATTAATGCCAATATAAGGTTATCGTAGTAAATGTGTGTTTTATACAGGTAAAATAGAGTTACATTATATATTTTTGTACAAGTCTATGGTTTTTTATGCCCCCTGTCTATTGATTTGGTGCCCTGCATATGGATTTCGTCACGGTTTTAAAACGGTGGAAGATAAGGTTATTTGGAGATGAGAGTCAATTAGAACTTTGTTTTTTTCTTTAAATTGTACTAATGCTATATTATAGTTAAAGCACCAGTTTCAACGGTCGTCCTGCGACATCTTTTTAGAAATAACCCCTTACAACTATTTCAAATTAACCCGCTGCACCCCTATAGATGGCCAAACGGCGGCCTGACACGGGCTAGACACCTGCGAGCCACAACTCTGGACCAGGCACATAATGCTGGCACATTTAATTAAATTAGCGTAAAATGTTAAAATAAAGTGCATGAGGTGAGGTTCGAATCCATGTCCTAATAGAAGAAAGGCTAGAGACACTGGGTGAAGTTGTCTAAGTAGTAGAACATCATGCTCAGATGTTTTTAATATTTAATATAAATTGTATATATGTATATAGGTTTTTTGTAAAATAAAAAATATATAATTATGTCGGGCCGGGCCAGCACTACGGGCCGAGGCTACAGCCTAAACACGACACAACGTTCTTGGCTCTTGCAAGCATTAGGTTATTTCTGAGACCACATTGGCGTAATGGACTCCATGGTGTTTAAGGTTGTTGAATTAGATGGAGCAACAATGATTTGTCACACTAACAGTAAAATGAAAGGTTATTTGTTGGTTTTAAATGTTAGTAATTGGTACGAAGTAACATAATTTACATGGAGCGCATCCAGTTTTTATTTATGTCTTACTTTAGCAATCACTACATATTTTGATCTATCTTTTTTTATAAGTATGAGTTCATGTGACTTATTTTAGAAACTTAAGCTTACAAACTTTCTTTTATTTGGTCTCTGTATAATAGAATTATGTCATTTTATAATCTCTGCTCGTTCAGTCAGTCGTTGTGAACTTTCTTCTAATCGCTCACTTTATTGACCGTGTTATATCAATATATTATTGAATAGAGTAAACAATAACATCAGTTAGCCAAATCAAAAAATAATTATACGGAGAGCGAAGAATCAATAAAAATTTTTGAATTTTTTTATGGATAGTTTACATAGGTATTGTTGTAAGCCGTCGCCGTAGCAACACACGGGCAACCGACTAATTTAGTATAGTAAAACCGTTGATCAGAGAACTAATGGACGTCGAACCGAAGTTATGTCTAGGCCTCTAGCTCGCGGTAGTACAACAATAGTAGTCATTAGAACTGCCACGCCACGATAGTTACGCGCGCAAGTTGAGCAGCGCTATGCCTGTGAATAAATTGCTGCGCCAGGGCCAAACGGGTAGCTAGTTTTTATTTGGACGGTCGGCCATTAGCTACCACCACTCCAGAACAACACTGAAAGAAGACAATTTAACCAACTAAACTAGAAAACCTTGTTCCCAATTCATCTGGCGCCACAGGTAGCAGGAACGAATAGCAACGGCAACACAGGAATGCGAACTGTCAGGAAAAAAAAAGAACATACCATAGCAGATACCACAGTGAAAGATGGGACGCAAACTATCGAACAAAACATATCATACAAATCCACGGGGGTTTTGTTAGTTCCAAATTTCCGAATTCCAGTCACTTCACCCACAGCAGCGAGGAAGTAAAAGCTTATTTCACGACTCATCTAGCAAAACACGATGGCAAGCCTATCCCCAAAAGTCCATGTGTGGAGGAGTAAACCTTAACCTTGCAGTGCTACACCAAGGTCCGAAACAAGATGACACGCAAAGCTGGCAGAACCTGAGTAGCAGCAGCCGCAGCGGATCTAGGCGTCATCGAGGGCAAGGACACCCGGTAGAGTCTTGCCTTCCAAGAGTTCCAAGCTCGCACCGCCGCCGGTCGAAATGTGGCTCATCTTGTCAGCCAGCCCAGCCTTCTCGACAGCAGCGACAGAGTCGCCGCCGCCGATGATAGTAGTGACACCCTTCGTGGTTGTAAGCTCAGCTAGCTTCTTGGCAATCGCCTGAGGAAACGTAGTTGTCCTTTTAGGTACCAAAACCAATAAAATAAAAATGGGCGTGGCAACCACAGATTATATGCAAGGTTATATTAACCTCAGTGCCAGCTGCAAACTTCTCGAACTCAAACACTCCCATGGGGCCGTTCCAAATAACAGTCTTGGTGGTGTCCAATGCTTCGTCGAATGTTTTGGTGGCATCAGGGCCAACATCAAGACCCATCCAGTCATCAGGGATAGCAGTGGCAGGGACAATCTGTAGAAGTCACTCAAGTTAGCATGACAAATTTGTTTCCGGTGCTGCACTGTGGAAAAACTATCTTACAAAATAACATGTCATATCACTAGTAACACACGAACTATTCATGTCTAATTCTACTCTGCTGCACGACTTATGCGGCAGAATTACTAGTGAATAGCTTTCACGATTCATTAAAGGGAAAGAAAGAACGAATTCTGAAGTACCATCTGAGGTGTTTATGTGTAAATAAACAAACCTTGCTCTCAGCATCAGCTGCAAACTTGTCCGCTACTACAATATCAGTGGGAAGCAAAAGAGAAACCCCCTTTGCCTTCGCCTTCTCAATAAGAGAAGTTGCGAGCTCGAGTTTATCCTCTTCCACGAGAGATTTTCCAACAGAATATCCCTGTGCCTTGTAAAATGTGTAGATCATACCACCACCAAGGATGAGGATATCGACCTTCGCCAGCAGAGACTCAATGACACCAATCTTAGTTGAGACCTTGGATCCACCAACAATGGCGGCAAATGGCTTCTTTGGGTTGGCAACAGCTCCAACAAGGTAGTCAAGTTCCTGGGATAATTAGTCATTTGTCAAACCTTTCCTTTTTTTTCTTTATGAAAAACCGAAATGTTAAAAAGATTTATTGGTATCTTTTGAAAGGTACAAAATATTTACCCCATCCTACTCAACAGTACCTAAATATACTTAAAAGATCATGAGCAGGGGTGACATTTTATTACCTTCTGCATGAGGAAGCCAGCAACAGCAGGCTTCAAATACTTGGTAACTCCTTCGGTTGAAGCATGAGCTCTATGTGCCGTGCCAAAAGCATCATTGACATAAAGGTCAGCAACAGATGCTAGCTTCTTAGCAAACTCAGGTTCGTTCTTCTCTTCCTCCTTGTAGAATCTAACATTCTCTAGGAGCAGAACTCCACCTTCTGGCAAAGCGGCAGCCAACTTCTCAACTTCCTCACCAATGCAATCATTGGCCATCACGACCTATTTATGCACACATATTAGCCCTTAGAATAACTGAAAGATAGGAGGTACTAAAATAAGCTAATGTCAAGTCTTAGCATACTTCAACTCCAAGGAGCTCAGACAAGCGTGGAACAAGAGGCTTCAAGCTGTACTTTGGGGTGACACCCTTTGGACGACCCTGGAAATGGCATCAACAAATTGCATTATTACAAAAGTAAAAGACAAATAGTTATTGTTGCTACACTCAAAGCCAAAAAAAAGGTTGACTTGTTACTGTTATTAACCAAAAAGATTGATTCACAAAGCACAAGCACATACAGGTTAAGCAACCACAGAGAATCAGTTAGAAGCAAAATAATAATACCTTTACGATGTAACTCTTCAGTCTGGATATTTCCAAAAACAGTACACTTAGCTATAAATTATCATGGTGCAAAATGCCAATTGCCAAGGGGTGCAAGATCTCTCCCATAAATATGTTGTTTATGAGCACCTGCTAACAGGTTCTAGATATACTCCCTCCAGTGCAGTAAAAGTAGTCGTTTAGGACATGATTGTGCATACCAAGGAGTGATTAATTATCATAGAGTTTTCCCTGTTTGTCCCTATTAAATAGGGATATGGGTGCATTAACGTCACTAAAACAATCAGACTTGATTGGTTGCTGCAGCAGCTCAAAGGCATTTTAGACTGGAGGTCTCAAGTTCGATTCCTCTTAAATGCATCTTTTTTTGTGTAATTACTAGGGGCAATAACGTCTAAATCCCAGACCCACGCGCGCTATGACTTCTTTTTGTGCACGCTCGGTCACGCGCAGGATGACTTCTTTTACTGCACCGGAGGGAGTACTAACATTTCATATCATGGAAAAAATGCTAGTATTATTTTCTTGTTGTCAAACAAAATGAAACGTTAGTTGCAGCAGACGACAGGATCGACTTGGAAATGAAGATGATAGCCCGAATTGAATGTCAATGACTCAATGTAGCCAGGTTTGTTCCAACTTCCAACTAATATTAGCTTGTATAGAAGCCAAAGTTAACATTTTGGTTCAAACCAGCATTCAGCCATCACCATAGAAAAAAGAACTTGGCAACAGCGAAGACAAATACCACCATGTACTTCACCAGTACCAACAAAAACTTATTTTTGCAATGTATACAATCCTAAAGGTCAACCCTCCATCATCAGTGGCGGATTTAGGCCCCGGGCCACCTGGGCCGTGGCCCGGGGCGTAGCCTAAAAATACTCTTGTATATAGGTCTTTTTTCAACCAAAAAATCTAGTCTAAAATACATTTCAGCCCAAAAATGTGGTCCAAAAGATCTCCTGCTTGCACCGATTGAGCCTGGCACTAGCAGCCTCCCTCAGTCGCATCTTCCAATTATTTCGTAAACCTGCGCGGCTGCGTTTCCTATGTTGCCAGCGGCGCGCCGCCTCCATTCAGTCCTCTATCGCTCTCCACGCCTTCAGGCTCTACGAATCTAGCAAGGGCACAAGGCAGCAACCTCAGAGTCGAACGGGCGGGTTCTGACTCAGGCATCCGTCATCGCCACTCCGACCTCCACCTCCGCCAGCCTGCCTCCAGCGTCCCTGTGACCCTATAGCAATGACGCGTGCGGCCTGCACTGGCAGCGTGCCACCGCCCAAATCCGTCTCTGCCATTACATCTTCTCCCAAACTATACAACTTCCTCAACCCGATTCACTTTCTTTTCTTATTCATAGTCGAGGGCGGAGCGCTTCCCTGGCCAATGGGCAGCGACCACCTGAGCGACGAGCGATGTGTGCTAAGTGTTGATTGCCTGCTGCCATGTGCTCGTGATTCTCCTCTATTGTGAGTAATCGTTCCTGAATGTCTAATTCCCTTTTCCTATCTGCCATAGTTCCACTGAATTGTTTTAAATGTTTCTACCCCTAAAGTGCGAAAAATTAAAAGACGAGTAGTACATCGTTATATTTGTAGAGTGGCCTGGGGCGTTATTTTTACGGAGCTCCGCCACTGTCCATCATGTTAATTGTTATCTTGAAAGGTTAAATATATATAGAGGCAAACTTAATAGTTAATGTGTAATCAGAATGATGGTGCCAGAGTCATGTCGAATCATGCTGATCCTTAAATATATACATATAAGGTATACTATTAGTGGAGCTGCTGGACTGGACTGTTGGCATGGTTGCAACAAGAATAATGACTAGGCAGTAGCCACAAAATCATAGGACGTCACTAACAAGTGATCAGCAAAAAGGTTAGGACGTATAACGCTTTGCACGCTAATTCATCTCACTGAGCTGCATGAGCTAACAACTGCGTAGCAGTAAACAAGAGATGCAGCCGTGCAAACCAGTGTAAACTATAGATCTAAAACTAAAACCAGGTCGCCCTTTGGTACATCCGCATCTAGAAAGAGCCGCTAACGACTACCGCCATATCATCGGCATAACAGTATCGGGTCATAACAATGGCTTAGATTCAAATTGCCTCCAAATCATGGCACCGTGACTAGGCCATCGCGGAGAACCACACGAATCCTCGCGCGGCTGGCAGTATTGACTATGACAGACGGGCGGGAAGGTGGGAGCGACTCACCAGGTGGCTGGCGAGGATGACCTTGGCGCCCTTCTCGAGGAGGAACTTGATGGTGGGGACGGAGGCGCGGATGCGGGTGTCGTCGGTGATCTTCTGGGCATCGTCGAGCGGGACGTTGAGGTCGGCGCGCACGAACACCTTCTTCCCCTTCAGATCCGCCTCGCCGAGGGTGCCCACGCTCCTCTTCGTCGCCATCACTGCCCTGCACGCAGCAGCACCAGCACCAGAGACCCGACGCCGCGGGAGGCGAGGGGGTCAGTCAGACGGCGGCGACGGCGACGAGAGCACACGGAGACCAGACGGCGACGGATCCGGAGACTCACCCTGGGTTGGAAGAACCGGATCGAATCGGCGGACGACGAGATGGGTGGTAGTGGGATGGGATGCGACGGGATGTGCTTCGGGTGAGGCGATCGAATGGATGGTCTGTTTTTCTTTATAGACAGACAGCCGGACACAGCCACACGGGCGGTGTGTGGCTGTTTGTGCGCCTGTCATGCGGGGCCGCGCTTGGTGGGACCTGGTGGCGGCGGGGGAACGGTGTGGCTTGGGAAGGGGGTAAGAGCGGCGCCTGCGGGTTTCCTGGGCCCGCGGATTGGTAATAGACGGCGCGGATTCGATGGTTTTGGAATGCGAAGGTGGGAAGGTTCTGGAAGGGAAACCGATGCGTTGGAAAGGCAACGGCAGATGGAGGTGGCCTGCTATCGATCGTCGCCGGTCTCGTCTCGTGGCCTCCGCTCCGGCGGCCTCGAGACCTCGACCATTGTTTTGGCTCCAACTGGTTGCTGACCTGCAGTTGCAGCTTTTATCGCTGCGGAGTAGCAGGGATCGGATCGGATTCTCACCTTCGAAAATTTTAATGAAATCAATGCTTCAGCTTAAACGAATTAAAGATAAGCGAACAACCTAAACAAGAACCAAATCATCTCATCCCACCGCACACGCTTAATAAGGTGAGCTCCCTCTTACGGACCTCTTTGTTCACAAATATATATGATACCGTTGACTTTTTTTTAAAAAAAATGACTACTCGTTTTATTCAAAATATTTACTAAAAAATAGTGTAAATCACAAAATACCTTAAGTGATAAAACAAATCGCAATAAAAATAAATGATTATTCACCAGGACCGACCCTAGGGTCACGTAGCAGAGGCGACCGCCAGGGGCCAGGAAGAAGAGGGGCCCAACATTTATGGAACACAGTAGTGCTAATGTCAGTTGTCGTCTTATCGAATCACACAGAAGAGGCCTCGTACGTCAAACTAGAACGTCGATTAAAAGCCTCTTGCACCGCTGCATGGAGCTAGTCTTGCCCTCACCATCGTCGCTAGTCGTAGGTTATAGGCTCGCAACTTCTAGGTAATTCACTATTCACTAATTCTTATTCTTTCATACTCATACATATTCTTTAATAGTTCATTTCTTAGTTTATATAGTGTCTTAGATATTTAGATGTAAACTCTGAATTCCACTGAAACAATTACTGGCTTTTCTGATTAGGTCTTAGACGTTGTCGAAGAAGTATCTTTTCATGAGAAACAATGTATGTGATGGAGTTTTATTCTTTATTAAGGTAGTCATATTAGCTCTAAGGTATAAATATATTGTTATTTTGGTCGACTTTATTCCTCGATAATTACCAGACATGTTAAATTAAATATATCGATGTATTTGTTTTTTTTTCAAGCAAAATTAGCGCATATTATATATATCATAAAATTTTTATATAGTCTAGAGGGTCTGTCAGGACGAGTTCGTCTGGGCCCTCAAAATCATAGGATCGGGCTATAACTCACGAATGTTTGTTTGAATAAAACGGGTGGACAAACTTTTAAAAAAGTCAACGGTGTGATAGTAGGTAGTACTAATGAGTAGTATTAGATGGGGGATTTAAGATCAATTCATGCATATTTTGGTTGATTGTATTGTCCTGAAAAGATCTTCACACTAGTTCGTAAAATTTGCTTTTTTGAATTGTTATCGAATTTATTCCCTAGTTAAAAATGTAGTCTTGATTAAATTTCATATTAAGACTGTTAACAAATACAAAACACTGAATCATCAAGACATATTAATTTATTTAATTTTTTGCTTGGGGTATGGTACATGTTAACATGTATCTAAACCTTGAACAATGAGGCCACATGTACCCCTTCATCGTTGTCGGAGAGTAAACTCCAGCCGGGTAGCGGAATGCATCAGCCTAATTCCTAAGAACAGGGGGTTGTCTAGAGTTTGTCTAGAAAAAATGGATTAACACAAGACAACACAAGGATTTAGAATGGTTCGGACCACTTATGAATCATTTATGCCCCTTAGTGATGTTTTGGTAATTAATGACAACCATGTGTGGACTAACAATTATGGGAGAAATAAGAATGCATGGACCAAAAGAAAATTAGCTTTATCGAAAGTCTTGGAGACTTAAGACATTGGTTGTGGACCAGGTGAAGGCAAAGGTATAATATAAGTTTTATTTTTTGCCGATCACCAGGTTTTAGAGAAATATTTGGCCAGATTAGTAGGCTAGATAGTCATAATACCAAGAGAGGTAAATGACCTTGGTCTGTGTAAAATTAGTGCCTCTTATACCATATAATGTATTGAACTCTTATGTGCTAAAAGAGTAATAAGTGCAAATCAAAGAACAGGTATGTTTCTAGACTTAGTGAATTGCTTTTGTATACTAATGTGTTTGGCTAAGTGTTAGAAATAGTGCCAAGAAAAGGAGATAGCAATTGAAGAAGAGATGGTTGTGCACAGCCAACTCTAGCTCGGCCTGGCACACCGGACTGTCCGGTGGTGCACCTGTGGGGGACAGATATCCCCCGGGTCCACTGGAAGGGTAAAAGACCTCACGAAAGGCCCAAGGGCCCAATAAATTGTAAGGTCATTCCTTCGTGGGCCTGGAGGGAGGACAATCAGCAAAGCAAACCAATGTAAAGCCGGATCGACGCAAGTCCAGATGGCCCCACAGCGTTGAGCGAGAAATCACAACAGAAGATCCGACCTTCCCGCGCTGGAGCACCATGCAACAGAACCAGACAAGGATAGGTCGGCTAGATCATAGGAAGATAGACTCAAACAGTTCACTATCCTTTAGGTGCACGTTGTTATCATACCCGCATGTATTGCCCCACGGTCGAATATATAAGGCCCAGGGGGCACCCCTTCAGAACAATCGATTCCAACTACACACTACCCAGCCATCTACCCAAACTCCCCACGTTCTCGTTCTAGAGAACCACCTTGTAACCTATAACACGAAGCATCTCCACCAGGACGTAGGGTGTTACGCATCTCTAAGCGGCCCGAACCTGTAAACATTGACTATTGTCCTTCGTGCATCTAGCACGAACCATTTTGCTACAGTCGGCGACACCATCCTACTCCTAAAAACACCTCGAGGGGCAACCCCAGGTGTGCGGTCGGACCCAAAACACCGACAGCTGGCGCGCCAGGTAGGGGGGTGTCAACGATCTAAGTTAGCTCAATGGCCGTCACCATCCACAGCAAGATCACCTTCCGTCCCGGATCCACGTTCTGCTTTGGGACGATCTCGTCCATAGCCGACGAAGAGGGAACTCTACACCGCGTTGCTGATCCGCCGAGAAAGAAGCCTCCTCCAACAAACTCCGAAAATACTGGAGAAGCGCAATCTCCAGCTCCCCGAAAGAAGATCGCCACAACAGCCACGCCATTCTACCCCGACGTTCTTTTCATCGGGAGAGTGGAGTCACCTCCCGTCTCCGACGACGAGCCGACCGTGCCTAGGGAAGAACCACCTCAGCGAGAGTCCCGTCGATGAAGAAATCGGCGCCAAAACATCCGGAGACATCACCAAGCCGGAGAACGGGATCCGGAGCAGCCTGTCTCGCGAGACGAGGTCTCGGAGATGGGAGAAACTCCGGAAGAACGCGTCTTCAGAGAACGAAGGAACTCCCGACGGCATGATCGTCGACGAGCTCAGGAACAAGCCGAGCAAGACGCAAGGCAGCGCCGGGAAAATCCACTCTTCGGTCGCAACCTAAACCCCGACTTCACCCGAGCCATGAACACGCCGAGTGAGGTTGGAGGAGTACTAGCTCGGATAGCTGATGGACTCCCTCGGACTCCTGACGCCGAGGGCTATCGACGCCTGTTCACCCAGGCAGCCAACCATCTTCTACCTCTCACTCACCCGCCGAACGATTTGCGACACGCCATCAACAGTCGCCGAGACGTGCGGAGCTCCATCAACGCTTCGCGTGAACAACGGCATGAGAATGATATACGCCGCCGGGAGGAATACGACAGGGATCATGGCATCCCCACTCGGAGTCAAGCCACCAGAGCCGAATCAACGACGGCCTCGACTGGCGGAACTGCCCGGGGACGGTCGAGGAACCACAACAACTACTCCCCTCCCCGGGACAGACATCATCCCCGACGACAAGAGGACACATGTGGAGTGTCCGCCCTTACTCCACGCCTTAGGGCCATTCAATGGCCCCCTAACTTCAAGGTATCCAATGTCGATAAATATGAACCTAAGCAGGACCCAGGAGGCTGGCTGGCCATCTACACTACCGCCGCTCGAGCCACCGGAGCATCCGAAGACGTGATGACTGCGTACTTACCCATCATCCTCGGGCAAGACGCACTGCAATGGCTGCGACACCTGCCTCGACACTGCATCGACGACTGGAGCGACTTCAGTCGGCGCTTCACTGCCAATTTTCAATCCCTCTCCGACAAACCGGTGCAACCATGGGACCTCAAATCCATCAAGCGCCGGGGGGACGAAACTCTCCGATCATACCTCAAAAGGTTCCAGGCCATGAGAAATCGCATTCCCGAGGTCACGGAGGCGGCCGTGATCGAGGACTTCTATAGAGGATCCAATGACTCGGCCTTCGTCCGAGCCATACTACAGAAGGCGCCAACTACCTCCGAGGAGCTGTTCCGGGAAGCCGACCTCTACATCACCGCCGACGAGCGAGCCCAGGACCTCATCGGAGGAGCAAAGCCCGCTCCAGCAGCACCACGACGCGACACGAACCAGCAACCTGACAAACGCTGGGAGAAGAGACCGCGCGAAGAGGTGCATGCCGCCGGACCACCTGCCTCTCGCGCCCGGGGAGGACCTCGCGGAGGCGAGCGCACGCTGGACGACATCCTCGACGCCCAATGCCCGTACCACAAGGACATGCGCCACACTCTTCGGAACTGCCGGGACTTCAAGCATTCCATTGGGCACGGCCGACCCTTCCAACCTCTGCCTCCTCCTCCGCCGCGGGGAGGACCAGAAGAACCACGACAACCCCAGCAGCAGGAGGAGGGAGGAGGAGGAGCTTTCCCGCGCGTTGACAGGGAGGTCAACGTCATCTTCGGTGGACACGGATCGCAGGAGAACAAAAGACAGCAAAAGCTCAACGATCGCCAGATACTGGTGGCAACCACCGGACCACCCGCTCCGTACCGATGGTCGGAGCACCCGATCACCTTCACCCGGGCGGATCAATGGCTCAACTTCGATCACCCGGGCAAGTACCCGCTCCTCGTCGATCCGGTGATCCGAGAGAGCAGGGTGAAGAAGGTGTTAGTGGACGGGGGGAGCAGCATCAACGTCACCTTCCCCCGGACACTCCGAGGCTTGGGAGTTCACCTCAAAGAACTCCATGAGTCAGACACTCCTTTCTTCGGCATCGTACCGACTGAAGGGGAATATCCGCTGGGCCACATCTACATGCCCGTCACCTTCGGAACTCCGGAGAACTACAGAACCGAGTTCCTGAGGTTCGAAGTGGCGAATTTCGACTGCGGGTACAACGCCATCATCGGGCGGCCGGGATTGGCAAAATTCATGGCCATCCCGCATTACACGTACATGATATTGAAGATGCCGGGACCACAAGGAATCATAATTGTGCGTGCTGACCTCCAAGGCGCCGCAGAATGTTTCTGAGTGGCCATCCAGACAGCCCTCACCACTAAACCATCGGCAACTTCTTCAGCGCAGACGAACTCTAAGCCTGAGGAAGATCACACAACACCGGCGAATGAAGCTCAAGCTGCGACCTCTATGCGGCCGACTGAAGAAACTAAAAGGATCAATCTGGGGTTCGCTGATGAACGCAAGACTGCCATCATCAGCTCCAGCCTAGATGACAAATAGGAAAGCGCGCTCGTCCGGTTCCTGCAAGACAACCGAGACGTATTCGCATGGCAACCTGCGGATATGCCGGGAGTCCCGAGAGAACTGGCCGAGCACAAACTGAAGGTCAACCCCCAAGCAAGACCGATCCGACAAAAATTACGTCGTTTCACGCCCGACAAGAGAGAGGCCATTCGCGCTGAGCTGGCCCACTTGGTTGCGGCTGGGTTTATCAGGGAGGTGTTACATCCCGAGTGGTTAGCCAACCCTGTTCTTGTACTCAAAAAGAATAAAGTGGATTGGCGCATGTGTGTCGATTATACTGATCTCAACAAACATTGTCCGAAGGATCCCTTCGGGCTCCCAAGGATAGATCAGGTGGTAGACTCCACCGCTGGATGTTCTGTGCTATCTTTTCTGGATTGCTATTCCGGATACCATCAGATCAGTTTGGCAAAGGAAGACGAGGAAAAAACAGCGTTCATCACTCCGTTTGGTGCTTTCTGTTATACCTCCATGGCATTCAGCCTCAAGAACGCTGGAGCGACTTATCAGAGAGCCATCCAAACATGCTTAGCCGATCACTGGGGCAAGCGTGTGGAAGCCTACGTAGACGATGTGGTAATCAAAACGGAGAACTCGGAAAACTTCATCGAAGACTTGCAGCTGGTTTTCAATAGTCTACGGCGGTATCGGTGGAAGCTTAATCCCGAAAAATGTGTTTTTGGGGTACCAGCATGGAAGCTACTCGAATTTATTGTAAGCCACCGGGGAATTGAAGCTAATCCGGAAAAGATTGAAGCTATCATGAAAATGGAAGCTCCACGATCACAAAAGAAGGTTCAACGACTTACCGGATGTATGGCAGCTCTGAGCAGATTTATATCCAGGCTGGGAGAAAAAGGTCTACCGTTTTACAAGCTACTCAAGAAGGTGGACAAGTTTTAGTGGACTTCAGAAGCGCAGGAAGCCTTGGACGCACTGAAGAAATTCTTGATAACCCAACCAGTACTAAAACCACCACGACGAGCCACATCAACTCAACCAGCTAAAGATCTGCTGCTATATATTTCTTGCACGACTCACGTGGTAAGCACCGCGTTGGTAGTCGAGCGAGCAGAAGAAGGACATGCCTACCCTGTGCAACACCCCGTTTATTTCATCAGTGAAGTTCTGGGTCCCTCGAAGAAAAGGTATCCTCAAGTGCAGAAGATGTTATACGCAGTACTTCTAACTGCCCGCAAGCTGCGTCACTACTTTGATGACCACAAAGTCATAGTAGTCACCGGTTTTCCGATAGGGGATATTCTCCACAACAAGGAAGCCATTGGCCGAATAGCCAAGTGGGCCTGTGAACTGGGATCTCATGACATCGAATTTCGACCTCGTACTGCCATTAAGTCCCAAGCATTGGTTGACTTCGTATCAGAATGGACTGAACAACAAATACCAGAGAACCCGGAAACTGCAGAAGTATGGAGGATGTATTTTGATGGCTCGCTGAAGCTACTGGGAGCAGGCGCAGGAATTCTCTTCATCGCGCCTGGAGGCGAACACCTCAAATATGCCCTCCAACTATTATTTCCAGCCTCTAACAATGCAGCCGAGTATGAAGCTCTAATCCATGGACTAAACATCGCCATAACATTGGGCATCAAGAGATTGATGGTATACAGAGATTCTCTGGTGGTCATAAGCCAGATAAACAAGGAATGGGACTGTTCGAAGGATTCGATGGGAAGATACTGCACTGCCGTCCGGAAACTAGAAGATAAGTTTGAAGGTCTAGAATTTCATCATGTAGAGAGAGATCGAAACACGACAGCTGATGTATTGTCCAAGTTAGGATCCAGCCGAACTCAGGCCCCACCCGGAGTCTTCGTGCAAGAAATACCACGACCGAGCATCTCAACAGATCAAGCATAAGAATGTAATATCGTGGATCAACCCGAGATAGACTCTGACGACTGGATAAGGCCGATCATCAGATACATAAAGAATGAAGAGGAACCAGATGACAAAAATATAGCCGAGCGCATCGCCAGACAGTCAGCCCACTACACACTCAATGGGGTAACATTATACAGAAGGGGTGCATCAGACGTCCTCATGAAGTGCATTCTCTCATCTACTGGGAAGCAACTTCTAGATGAGGTCCATGCTGGGCAATGCGGAATACACGCAGCGTCCAAGATACTAGTCGGAAAGGTCTTCAGGTCAGGATTCTATTGGCCAACAACGAAAAACGATGCAGTCGAGTTAGTTCAGAGGTGCGAAGCTTGCCAGTACTTGTCAAAGCAACACCATTTACCAGCACAGCAATTGCAGACCATACCAGTAACTTGGCCCTTTGCATGCTGGGGACTGGATATGATTGGACCTTTTAAGAAGGCTCAAGGAGGATACACTCATGTACTGGTAGCAATCGACAAGTTCACCAAATGGATAGAATTCAAACCCATTGCTTCCTTAACCTCAGCCAAAGCCGTGGAATTCATACAAGACATAATATTCAGATTCGGAATACCAAACAATATCATAACTGACTTGGGATCCAACTTCACAAGTTCGGAATTCTTCGATTTCTGCGAGCAAAAGGGCATTCAGATCAAGTACGCTTCGGTAGCGCACCCGAGGGCCAACGGGCAGGTTGAGCGAGCCAATGGGATGATACTGGAGGCACTCAGGAAAAGGGTCTTCGAAAAGAATGAGAAGTTTGCAGGGAAGTGGATAAGGGAATTGCCCTACGTCATTTGGAGCCTAAGAACTCAACCTAGCCGAGCTCTACATGGAAACACTCCCTTCTTCATGGTCTATGGATCAGAGGCAGTATTACCCGCCGATCTCAAGTTCGGGGCGCCAAGGTTGGTCTTCGAAAGCATAGCAGAAGCCGAAGCTACTAGGCCGGAGGACATTGATGTACTCGAAGAAGAACGACTGAATGCAGTAATTCAATCAGCACGGTACCAGCAGACTCTGAGACGCTACCACGACAAGGCTGTGCGACAACGATCCTTCTCAGTGGGAGATCTCGTCCTCCGCCGAATTCTAACGGGGGAAGGACGACACAAGTTATCGCCCTTATGGGAAGGACCATTCATAATAGCAGAAGTCACTCGGCCGGGATCATATCGTCTAACTCAGATGGACGGCACAGAAATTGGGAACTCCTGGAATATAGAGCACCTCAGGAAGTTTTACCCCTAGCTGAATTTCAAAAGCTATCGGGACGACAATGTATTTTGTAAAACGGGAGATATGTCATCAATAAAGAAGGCTTCAAAGATACTCAATTTGTTCATGATTGACTAGCGCTCTTACTTAACTCGGGGTGACCACTATGCCCTGCTAACGGAGCAATCGGCTTAAGTCGGCAAAGACTTAAGACGGTGCAACATGCTCACGCTTACTTAACTCGGGGTGACCACTATGCCCTGCTAACGGAGCAATCGACTTAAGTCGGCAAAGATTTAAGACGGTGCAACATGCTCACGCTTACTTAACTCGAGGTGACCACTATGCCCTGCTAACGGAGCAATCGACTTAAGTCGGCAAAGACTTAAGACGGTGCAACATGCTCACGCTTACTTAACTCGGGGTGACCACTATGCCCTGCTAATGGAGCAATCGGCTTAAGTCGGCAAAGACTTAAGACGGTACAACATGCTCACGCTTACTTGACTCGGGGTGACCACTATGCCCTATAAACAGAAGCAATCAACTTAAGTCCGCAGCGATTTAAGGCGATATGACGTGCTTACAACTACTCATATAGGGATGACTTCTATATCCCGTGAACAAGTTTCAAAAACCATCACACAGCCTTTTTACTACTACAAATTTATGCACTGTTGAATTCTAAAACAGTAGGAGAATAGCAATATCATTCAAATGCTAAACTGGTGTCCTCTAACAAATATATGACCGTGCTGACCGCGCGCTCAAAGCACGCAAAAACATTTCTCTATTTCGCGATGTCTTTCTCAGGAGCAACAGATGAGGAAGGGCGACTTGAGGAATCAGGCGCAGCATTCACATCAGCCCTTATATCTTCAGGAACGACTACACCGGGTCTCCTCATCAAGATTCGTCCCGCTTGAATGGCCTTATCCATGGCCCTGTCACGCTGGGCTCTCAGAGTAGTCGAAGTTTCTTCAGCAACCTTGGCAGCCAATCGAGCGTTTTCTAGCTCCTGGGTGATGGATTTCTTGGAAGCACGGAGTTCTTTGATAGTAGCATCCTTAGCCGATATCAACTGTCTGAGACGGATCATGTCATCTGTGGATTCCTGCAGTCTGTAGCGAAGATTATCTAACTCCTCCATGGAAAAGCGATGACTCCTCTCCAGGATGGCTAGCGAGTTGCTAGAATCGTGATACAGTCTGTCAAGATTGTCGCGAGATGCAGCAAGGACACGTTTCTCTTCCTGCAAACAAGAATCAACTCCTTTCAAACATCAAACAAGCAATAGGAACACAGCAATGCAAGGTACAGCTTCACAAGTTACCTTTTCAGAATCAAGCTGAGTGCGCAGAGAAGAGCTCAGTGCATTGGCATCATCTAGGGCAGCAGAAACCTGAGCTAGTTCAGTCTGGCTTTGAGAATACTTTTCCTCAAAGTCAGAGCACCGCTGGACCAGCACAGCTTGATCTCGAGAATGTTTTTCTTCAAAAGTGAAAATTTGCCGAGTCATATCTAGCAAGAGACAATCAAACAAAAAGAGTCAGAATGTAAAGTAGGGCAATAATGAAGACAAAGGAAAGCAGAAAGGCACTAACCAGCATTAGCCGCCTCCAGGTCAGAGACACGTTGTTGAAGTAACACCGGGTTCCAACATGCAAGAGACAAAGCTCCTTCTGGAACAGAAGCACCCTGCAACCTCAGCTGGCTAGCCATTCCGTCCACCAAAGCCTGATAAGGAGAACAGATGAGTGCAATGACAGCAGTTCACATGGTGCAAAAGTCAAGACAAGATATATTACAGTACCTGGAGATTGGAAAAGAACGAAGGGACTCCCAAATCATGAGAGATCAATTGATGACCTGGCATAGGGTCACCACCCGAAGCAGTTTGCAACAAACCGGCAGAAACCAACTCAGTGCCATCAACAGAGCTCAAAACTTGGCCAGCAGGGACGCTGCCCTCCAAAGCGACTCCCTGGTTCGAAGCTTGGGCAACCACCATGCAGCCGGAGCGCGGGGGCGATCCCGCATGAACGTCCATGGAAGTACAAGAGGGGGACCCCGCTCGGACACTCTCGGGGGCTGGGTCGTAGTCTGCGCTACCCACGTGAGCCGGATCATCTTCGGCAGTACCCTCGGGGGCTGGACAGTGGCTTGCACTTTCCACCCGAGCCGAGTCACCCTCGGCAACACCCTCGGGGGCTGGGTAAGCGTCAACACCATCCTTGAGAGCCGAGTTTTCTGCAGTGGCCACCTCTAAGGCTGAAGGCCCCTCAGTTGCTTCCATGGGACCGAGACGATCCAAGTCAGTCTCCTAGCCTTCAAGACCGCGCTCTAAGGTCGATGAGGCGTGGGATGACCTCAACCCAGTATCAAGCACATCAGCACAAACCTCCATCACACCATCTTCCGCTGGCTCTAACAAAAGGTCCTCTGGAACCATATCCTCTAGGGTCTGATCAAAGTTTGCCAGAGATAACTCCTGTAGGCCAACGAGAGCTGACAAAGCAGGAGAAGGAACTCCACTACTCTCCCCACTGGCAATATACTGTCGACTGTTCTTCCGGGTCAGAGGGACCTCATCTTCTTCGTCCCTATCATTTTCATCAACAGCATAAGCAGCACACCCATTGGGTTCAGCATCGGATGGGGCACACCCATTGGGATCAGCAGCAGATGGAGCACACCCATTGCGGTCGGCGTCAATGAAATCAGGCACGGGAACCTCCTCATCAGCAGGAGCCGAAGGACCAGCACCCCGATCTGAACTAAACACTTGCCGGAGACGTCTCTTTTTCTTTTTCTGCTCATCCGCAGAAGGATCAGGTTGATTGGCTCGGCAAGGGCGTCTCGGGCAAGCACTAGCAGGCTTCTAAACATCCAAAGTTATACTAGCTTCTGGGAGAGGCGCCACCACCAATGTCCCAGCAGGAGCAGCATCAGGAGAGTCCTCAGCCAGCAAATCAAGCATAGCACTTATTTCTGCATCACTAGGATCCAAAGGCACCTCAAAGTGGACTTGCCGTTCGTCGTCAGGAATTTCCCCGAGCGAAGCAACCAAAGTGTTAACCTCTTCGGCAGAGGGTTGCACTCTAAGGCCCAAACCGCCATCAGTGACAGGTGGATTCGACACAAAAAGAGTGAAGGTCTTAGGAGAAGGCAGGTTCCATGCTGAATATGCCACTGGGGTGCCAATATTTGATACCTTGCCTCTAAGGATCATCTCAAGTCGGTTCACCAAGTCTACAGAGGGAATTCTCCTGTTGGTAACCCGAGTCGGGTCAGCTAGGCCTCTGTACAGATAAGCCGGGTATGCTCTTTCTTTCAACGGTTGAACATTCTTGAAAACAAAATCAGCAACCACAGCTTCAGCAGTCAGACCCCTTTCTTTCAGCAGTCCAACTTCAGCTAGCAAAGCCCTCGCTTCAGCTACCTCCTGATCCGTGGGAGACTCAGTCCAACTCGAAGTACGAACATCCGGTTGTCTTCCCGACCGTGGAGGGAGGGAATTTCCATGGTTCTCAACAATAAACCATTCCAAGCGCCATCCCTTGATACTGTCTTTGAGAGGAATCTCAAGATACTCAGTCTTCCTCCCACGGCGCATCTCCAAACTAGCACCCCCGACCAGCTGATGCTGACCCCCGGCCATTCCAGGGCGACAGTGATACAAGTATTTCCACAACCCAAAATGTGGCAGCACGCCCAGGAAGGCTTCGCACAAATGAACGTAAATAGAGATTTGAAGAATAGAATTGGGATTCAAGTGGGTCAAGTTAAGGTGATAAAAGTCAAGGAGGCCGCGGAAGAAAGGTGAAATGGGGAGAGCGAGACCGCGGAGAAGAAAAGGAACGTAAATCACGGACTCATGGGTATCCTCTGTCGGGACAGTGACCCCATGACAAATCCGCCATGAACAAAGCTCCCTCGAGGGAGGAACCCCGATGGACACGAGGTGGAGGAGGTCAGACTCGGAGACAACAGACATGTGATTACCTGCGAAAGGTAATTGGCTGTTGGGGTCGATAGGGGGAATTACCACAACGGATGAACTCGAGGCCTTTCTCTTGGGCGCCATCTCGAATCCACTGGCGAACAGAGCGAGAGCGGAATTGCAGGAAGGATTTGGAGGCGGAAAAACAAGAACTAGGGCACGGAAAGCAAAGGCGGTTGAGAGCGCTGTATAAGCGGGATATTCCCGAGCTGGATACCGTTTCCAAAAGCGCCCAGTTAGCACCCGGCGGTTACTTCTAAAACACCGGAGTGCCACGCCGTCACTCGACGGTTACCTCTAAAACCCCGATGTGCCACATAATCACTTGGCTATTATCCTCAAAAGTGACCGACACGGCCCGTTTTAACTCGGCTGTCATTTCTAAGACGCTGACGATGGCTCGACATTTGCCTCTAAAGCGCCGACGATGTCTTCAATTGCTCGGCAGCTATCTCTAAAGCGCCGATGATGTCTTCAGTTGCTCGGCAGCTATCTCTAAAGCGCCGATGATGTCTTCATTCGCTTGGCAGCTATCTCTAAAGCACCAACGATGTCCTCAGTCACTCGACAGTTACCTCGAAAACGCTGACGTGGTCAACAGTTATTCCGACGCTGACATGATTTCGTCATCACTCGAATTCTATGTTGAGCACGTAAATATTGACAATAATAACTTGGCCATCACCCCTGAAGCAGAGATATGATGCCCGAGTTATTTAAGTCACTATCCCAAAGGAGTCAACTCCATGAATAAGGCAGGCGAAAGAAGGACTCAAAAACTCTAATTCACACCACAGACACAACAACAAGATGATCTGCGCAGAGGGGACGAAACTGTTCTTCATTAAGGGAAGTTTTCATACTTACAAATCAACTCATTACGAGTTGATAACTTCCCTATTGCTACTACTACTGCTACTGCTGCTGCTACTACTACTACTACTACTACTACTACTACGCTACACTATACTACTTTACATTACTAATACTACTACATTATTTCACTATACTACTTCTAATCTATACTAATATTTAAAAACCAGTGGCATTTAGCCACTGGCCTTGTTGCGGCCCCTGCTGCCGCCGCTGCTGCCGCCCCTGCTGCTGCCGTTGCCACCCCTGCTGCCGTCGTCGTCGTCACCATCGTCGTCGCCGCCATCGCCTCCGTCATCGTCGTCGTCGTCGTCGCCCTCGCTACCGCCGCCGTCCTCCTCAGACGAGTCCTCCTCGTCCGAGGAGTACTCCGACTCATCCGAGCCCTCGAGCCCGGAGCGCTCGATGGCCCGGATATAAGTCCAGACCTTTGCCGCGAGCCCCTGGGAGTAGTCTGAATCGTCAGACGACTCACGCAGGGGGATGGGAGCCGGAGACCCCTCGGACTCAGAGGAGAACTCCTCCTCTGAGTATTCCGAGTCACCAAAATCTTCAGATGGGGGAGTTGGCTCGCGCTTGCGTTTCTTGCCCATGGCGGAAATGCGAGGAGAGGAAGAAAGTAGGCAGTGGAGAACAGCGAGAGATGTGAAAAAACCAGAGAGGCAAAGGCACTATTTATAGGAAGAGAAGGCAACCGCTCACCTCCAACCACGGTCACTGAACAGTCGCGAAGCATTCAATACACACTTCAACCCGTCTGAAGACGCGCGGCTGACGCCGTTTCATGCAATGCAACACCCATTGGGACTCCAGTCAACAGCACAGAAGATATGATTACGCCCGCCGTCACATCACATTACTACTCAGAAGCAGCCGGCTAAAACGCTCAACTTACCAAGCCGTCCCTTGCCCACACCCATTGGGGGGGGACGCCCAGGAATTATCAGTATATTTTTCAAAAACTGTCACATCCGTGCAGGGCGTGCAATGAACACCTCAAGACAAAAATGAGATATCAGTAAGGATCAGAGGAAAGCCAAATATAGCCGGTGAAGTACAAAATCTGACCGATGGAAGCGACGTGAAGACTAGCCAGGGAACGTCCATCAAATGTCCAATCAGTCACAGAGCAAATAAATTGCACCACTTAGCAAGACATGGGCAGATCACGAACTCGGCTGCAAAAGACAAAATACATGCTGACCTCAGATGCATAATATGGATGACATAATGCTGACCTCTAAGGCATTCAAAAAAAGGGAAAATAGGACTCTCGGCAAAAGGACACGAAGTAAGGACCTTTGAGAGGATTGTTTTCAAAAATCCACTCAAAGCTCGGGGGCTACACCCATTGGGTGCACCTTCAGTGCACCCCATGGATCACCATTTCAAGCCAAGATAATGCCGACTTCTAAGGCACAGGGCAAGATTGAAGGCAAGACTGACCTCCAACCAAAGTGTAAGCGGGAAATAAAAAGTAATCTCTGATGAAGACCTTCGAGTAGATTATCTTCTAAAATCTACTCGAAGCTCGGGGGCTACACCCATTGGGTACACCTCTGGTGCACCCAATGAAGTTCAGGGTCCTGCAAAAGGAGAAGTCGACCTCTAAGGCACAAGCGTGAGGCAAAACTACAGATTTCGAGTGAAGCAGAGCAGAAGAAGACAGTAAGAAATCATTTTCACCAGACTGCCCGGGAAGCATTTCTTGTCGTAAACAAAACCTGCAAGTTGAGCCTAGGATCTTTGGGCCGATTATCTCAAAATCAACCCAAAGATCGGGGGCTTGTGGGGGACAGATATCCCCCGAGTCCACTGGAAGGGTAAAAGACCTCACGAAAGGCCCAAGGGCCCAATAAATTGTAAGGTCATTCCTTCGTGGGCCTGGAGGGAGGACAATCAGCAAAGCAAACCAATGTAAAGCCGGATCGACGCAAGTCCAGATGGCCCCACAGCGTTGAGCGAGAAATCACAACAGAAGATCCGACCTTCCCGCGCTGGAGCACCATGCAACAGAACCAGGCGAGGATAGGTCGGCTAGATCATAGGAAGATAGACTCAAACAGTTCACTATCCTTTAGGTGCACGTTGTTATCATACCCGCATGTATTGCCCCACGGTCGAATATATAAGGCCCAGGGGGCACCCCTTCAGAACAATCGATTCCAACTACACACTACCCAGCCATCTACCCAAACTCCACACGTTCTTGTTCTAGAGAACCACCTTGTAACCTATAACACGAAGCATCTCCATCAGGACGTAGGGTGTTACGCATATCTAAGCGGCCCGAACCTGTAAACATTGACTATTGTCCTTCGTGCATCTAGCACGAACCATTTTGCTACAGTCGGCGACACCATCCTACTCCTAAAAACACCTCGAGGGGCAACCCCAGGTGTGCGGTCGGACCCAAAACACTAACAGCACCGGACAGTGTCCGGTGCCCCAGGCTGGTCAACGGTGAACTAGCCGCTCTCGAGAAACGACGGAGTTGTATGGCTATAATTCACCGGACTGTCTGGTGGTGCACCGGACTGTCCGGTGAGTCATCCGCGACGAACTCGTCGCTCTCGGGAAAAAAAGGCGACGTGGCTATAAATCACCGGACTGTCCGGTGGTGCACCGGACTGTCCGGTGAGCCAACGGTGCCAGCGCCAACGGTCATCCGCGCGATCAACGCGCGACACGTGGCCCGCTCCAATGATCGACTGGGAGCACCGGACTGTCCGGTGTGCACCGGATAGTGTCCGGTGCGCCAATCAGCCCCGAAGAGCAACGGTCGGATGCGCCCGATATGGAAGGAGATCGCGCACCGGACAAGCTACAGTGGTTGTCCGGTGGCGCACCGGACTGTCCGGTGCGCCACTCGACAGAAGGCAAGGATAGCCTTCTATGTTGATCTCCAACAGCTCCTAGCTACCTTGGGGCTATAAAAGGGACACCTAGGCGCATGGAGCAGGACACTAAGCTTACAAGAAACATTCTAAGACTCCCAGACTCTGCCTCCACGCATTTGATCGATTGTGTTAGTGATTTGAGCTCTATTTGAGTTGTGTACTCCTTGTGCTGTGTTTTGAGCTCAAGTCTTGGCTTGTGTGCGTGTGTGTGCTGTGGATTTTAGTCTTGCGTGTGTTACTCTCCCTCTCTTACTACTGTGATTCTCTTGTGACAAACTTGTAAGGGCGAGAGGCTCCAATCTGTGGAGATTCCTCACAAACGGGAGAAAGACTATAAGGAAGAAAGTCGTGGTATTCAAGTTGATCATTAGATCGCTTGAAAGGGGTTGAGTGCAACCCTCATCCATTGGGACGCCACAACGTGGAAGTAGGCAAGTATTACTTGGCCGAACCACGGGATAAAAATTGCGTGTCTCGTGTGTTGCTTCATGTGATTGCTTTGTTCGCACGAGCGTGTTCCATAGCCACTTGATTTCACTAACTCCTTAACAATCAAGTTTGTGGCTTTTTAGTGTTTAATTTTATAGGATCACCTATTCACCCCCCTCTAGGTGCTCTCAATTGGTATCAGAGCCGTACTCTTCATTTAAGGGACTAACCGCACGAAGAGATGGATCCTAAGGGTAAGGGGATGGTGACTAACAACAAGGAAAAGGAGTCCCTCTTTAATGAGCCGAGAGACGACAAACCTACCGACTCCGGCTCGAGTCATAAGAAGAGGGACGGGAAGAAAATAGATGCATCAAGAAGATCATCTACTACAATAGCGATGCATCTTCTTCTTCACCAAGGGACGACGACGACTCCTCGTCAAAGAAAAAGATGGTTAATCAATACTATTCCTTTGATTATTCCCGTATTCCGTACAATTTGAATGCCCATTTACTTTCTATTCCTCTTGGAAAACCTCCACACTTTGTTGGAGAGGACTATTCTTTTTGGAGTCATAAAATGCGTAGTCATATATTTTCCCTCCATCCTAGTATATGGGAAATTGTAGAAAACGGGATGCATTTTGATAGTACCGATAATCCTGTGTTTATTAATGAGCAAATTCATAAAAATGCCCAAGCCACTACTGTTTTGCTAGCATCTCTATGCAGGGATGAATACAACAAGGCTAGCGGCTTGGACAATGCTAAGCAGATCTGGGACACCCTCAAGATATCTCATGAGGGAAACGACGCCACTATGATCACCAAGATGGAGCTAGTGGAAGGCGAGATGGGGAGATTCGCGATGATCAGGGGGGAGGAGCCAACACAGACCTACAATAGGCTCAAGACCCTGGTCAATAAAATCCAAAGCTACGGGAGCACAAGATGGACGGATCATGACGTCGTCTGACTCATGCTCAGGTCATTTACAATTATTGACCCCCATCTTGTGAATCTTATTCGTGAAAACCCTAGTTACACCAAAATGACGCCCGAGGAGATTCTTGGAAAATTCGTGAGCGGGTGCATGATGGTAAAGGAGGCGCGATACGTGGACGATGCGCTAAATGGTCCACTGCCCATCTATGAGCCGCAACCCATTGCTCTCAAGGCAACAAGCAGCAAGGAGGCGCTACCAAGCAAGGTAGCACAAGTGGAGGCTGTCGAGCTTAACGAGGACGAAATGACACTTATCATCAAGCATTTCAAGACTGCTCTTAAAGGATGTAAGGAGTACCCCACCAAGAACAAAACAAGGGGAAAGCGTTCATGCTTCAAATGCTGTAAGACTGGTCATTTCATAGCACAATGCCCCAATAATGATAATGACCAGGGACAAGAAAAGAGCGGGAAGAGGGAGAAAAAGAAGAACTACAGGAAGGCAAAGGGCGAGGCACACCTTGGAAAAGAATGGGATTCGGACTACTCCTCGTCCGACTTCGACGATGAAGGTTTAGCTGCCTCGGCCTTCGATAAGTCTTCACTCTTTCCCAACGAACGCCATACATGTCTTATGGCCAAGGAAAAGAAGGTATATGTTCGAGATACCCCTAAGTACACTTCTTCTAGCGATGAGGAATCTTCTGATAATGAAGTAGATTACTCTGATTTATTTAAAGGGTTAGATCGAGCTAAAGTAGAGAAAATAAATGAATTAATCGATGCTCTCAATGAAAAAGATAGACTGCTAGAAAAGCAAGAGGATATTTTATATGAGGAACATGACAAATTTGTTAGTGTGCAAAAATCTCTTGCTTTAGAAGTTAAAAGGAATGAAATGCTATCCACAGAGTTGTCTGGCTGCCATGAATCTGCCTCTAGTTTAAGAAGCTTAAATAATGAATTAAATGCTAAGCTAGAGGAAGTTAACAAAACTAGTTCATGTGTAGAGCATGTTGTTATTTGTAATAGATGTAAGGATTTTGATATTGATGCCTGTGATGAACATCTTGCTTCTATTACCAAATTGAACAATGAGGTGACAAGTCTTAATGATCAACTTAAGACTTGCAAAGTTGAATTTGATAAACTAAAATTTGCTAGGGATGCCTACACTGTTGGTAGACACCCCTCAATTAAGAATGAGCTTGGTTTTCAAAAGGAAACCAAGAACTTAACAAGCCAAAGGACTCCCGTTCTCAACAAGGAGAAAGGGAAGGCCCCTATGGCTAGTAGTCCCCAAAAGAATTATGCTTACATTTATGATAGAAAATTTACTAGGAAATGCTCATAATGATAGATACTATGATCATGCTATGATTGCTTCCAGCTCTACTTATGATTGTGGTAGAAATAGGCCTAGGCGCAATCATGTTGTATCTCATGCGCCTAGGAGAAATTATGCTACTCATGCTTCTAGGAAAATGTGCAATGAACCTATTACTGTTTTTCATGCTTGCAACACTTCTTTTGTACTTTCATGTAAGAATGCAAAAGTAGTTGCTAGGAAGTTGGGATCTAAATGCAAGGGAGACAAAACTTGCATATGGGCTCCAAAAACTATTGTGACTAACCTAGTAGGACCCAACAAGAGTTGGGTACCTAAAGCCCAAGCTTAAATTGCCTTGCAGGTTTATGCATCTGGGGGCTCAAGCTGGATTATCGACAGCGGATGCACAAACCACATGATGGGGGAGAAGAAGATGTTCACCTCCTACGCCAAGAACAAGGATTCCCATGATACAATCATATTTGAAGATGGGAATCAAGGCAAGGTCAAAGGTTTGGGAAAGATAGCCATCACAAGCGAGCACTCCATTTCAAATGTATTTTTAGTAGAGTCGCTAGGATACAACCTTCTGTCAGTAAGCCAATTGTGCCACACGGGTTACAATTGTTTGTTTACAAATGTTGATGTATCTGTCTTTAGAAGGAGTGATGGTTCACTAGCTTTTAAGGGTGTATTAGACGGTAAGCTCTATTTAGTTGATTTTTCGAAAGAGAATGCTGATCTAGATGCATGCTTAATGGCTAAGACTAGTATGGGCTGGCTTTAACATCGCCGTCTAGCACATGTTGGGATGAAGAACCTTCATAAACTTCTAAAGGGAGATCATGTGTTATGACTAACCAATGTCTGTTTTGAGAAAGATAGACCTTGTGCAGCATGTCAGGCAGGGAAACAGGTGGGAAGCACTCATCACAGTAAGAACGTGATGACAACATCAAGACCACTGGAGCTTCTTTACATGGACCTCTTCGGACCCATTGCCTACCTTAACATCAGGGGAAGTAAGTATGGTCTTGTAATTGTTGATGATTTTTCCCGCTTCACTTGGGTGTTCTTTTTGCAGGATAAGTCAGAAACCCAAGGGACCCTAAAGCGCTTCTTAAGGAGAGCTCAAAACGAATTTGAGCTAAAGGTGAAAAAGATAAGGAGCGACAATGGGTCCGAGTTCAAGAATCTACAAGTTGAAGAGTTTCTTGAGGAGGAAGGCATCAAGAACGAGTTCTCCGCTCCCTATATACCACAACAAAATGGTGTGGTAGAGAGGAAGAACAGGACGTTAATCGACATGGTGAGAACGATGCTTGGAGAGTTCAAGATGCCCGAGCGGTTTTGGTCAGAAGTTATGAACACAGCCTGCCACGCCATAAACCGGCTCTATCTGCATCGCCTCCTCAAGAAGACCTCCTACGAACTTCTTACCGGTAACAAACCCAATGTCTCTTACTTTCGTGTATTTGGCAGCAAATGCTACATTCTGGTGAAGAAAGGTAGACATTCTAAATTTGCTCCCAAGGCAGTAGAAGGGGTTTTACTAGGGTATGACTCAAATACAAAGGCGTATAGGGTCTTCAATAAATCATCAGGATTAGTTGAAGTCTCTAGCGATGTTGTATTTGATGAGACTGATGGCTCTCCAAGAGAGCAAGTTGATCTTGATGATGTAGATGAAGAAGAAATGACTGGGTGCTGACCATGAAGGAAGAGCTAAACAATTTCAAGAGAAATGAAGTCTGGAGCCTGGTGCCACGTCCAAAGCAAAACGTTGTGGGAACCAAGTGGGTGTTCCGCAACAAGCAAGACGAGCATGGAGTGGTGACAAGAAACAAGGCTCAACTTGTGGCAAAAGGTTATGCCCAAGTCGCAGGTTTGGATTTCGAGGAGACTTTTGCTCCTGTGGCTAGGTTAGGGTCTATTCGAATATTATTAGCCTATGCCACTCACCATTCCTTTAGGCTATTCCAAATGGACGTCAAGAGCGCCTTCCTCAACGGGCCAATCAAGGAGGAGGTATACGTGGAACTGAAAGTCGCCTAGAGGGGGGGGGGTGAATAGGCGGAATCTGAAAATTATAAACTTAAGCAAACACTACAAGCTGGGGTTAGCGTTAGAATTAAAATCGAGTCCGAAAGAAAGGGTGAAAACAAATCAAAAGCAAATGAAGCGAATGACACGGTGATTTGTTTTACCGAGGTTTGGTTCTTGCAAACCTACTCCCCGTTGAGGTGGTCACAAAGACCGGGTCTCTTTCAACCCTTTCCCTCTCTCAAACGGTCACCTAGACCGAGTGAGCTTTTCTCCTTAATCAAACGGGTCACTTAGACCCCTACAAGGATCACCACAACTTGGTGTCTCTTGCTTTAATTACAAGTTGCTTGAGAACAAGAATAGAGGAAGAAGAAAAGCGATCCAAGCGACAAGAACTCAAATGAACACAAATGTCTCTCTCTCACAAGCCACTAAGTCTTTGGAATGAGTTTGGGACTTGGAGAGGATTTGATTCAATTGAATTGTGTCTTGTATTGAATGCACTAGATCTTGTATTGAGTGAGATGTCTGAAAAACTTGGATGCCTTGAATGGTGGTGGTTGGGGGGTATTTATAGCCCCAACCACCAAACTAACCGTTGGGGAAGGCTGCTGTCGATGGGCGCACCGGACAGTCCGGTGCGCCACCGGACACTGTCCGATGCGCCATCCACGTCACCCAACCGTTAGGGTTCTGACGGTTTCGACCGTTGGAGCTCTGACTTCTTGGGGCACTGGACAGTCCGGTGCCGCACTGGACTGGTACTGTTCACTGTCCGGTGCGCCTTCTGGCACTGCTCTGACTCTGCGCGAACTATCCGCGCATTGTTCACGCACTGTTCACCTTTTGCAGACGACCGTTGACGCATTAGCTGTTGCTCCGCTTGGCACACCGGACAGTCCGGTGTTACATCGGACAGTCCGGTGAATTATAGCGGAGTGGCTTTCCAGAAACCCGAAGTTGAGGAGTTTGGAGTGTATGGTCCCTGGTGCACCGGACACTTTCCGGTGGCACACCGGACAGTCCGGTGCGCCAGACCAGGGCACACTTCGGTTTTCTTTTGCTCCTTTCATTTGAACTCTAACTTGTTCTTTTTATTGGTTTGTGTTGAACCTTTGGCACCTGTAGAACATATAATCTAGAGCAAACTAGTTAGTCCAATTATTTGTGTTGAGCATTCAACCACCAAAATTATATTTAGGAAATGGTTTGACCCAATTCCCTTTCAATCTCCCCCTTTTTGGTGATTGATGCCAACACAAACCAAAGCAAATATATAAGTGCAGAATTGAACTAGTTTGCAAAAAGTAAGTGCAAAGGTTGCTTGGAATTAAACAAATATATTATTTCTACTAGATATGCATGGATTGCTTTCTTCTATTTTAACATTTTGGACCACTCTTGCACCACTAGTTTTGTTTTTACAAATTTTTGGAAAATTCTTTTCAAAATTCTTTTGCAAATGGTCAAAGATATATGAATAAGATTGAAAGATGCATTTTCAAGATTTGAAATTTTCTCCCCCTGTTTCAAATGCTTTTCCTTTGACTCAAACAAAACTCCCCCTAAATGAAATTCTCCTCTTAGCTTTCAAGAGGGTTTTGTGATATACCAATTTGAGATACTTCCATTAGAGGAATACCAATTTGAAAGATACCAATAAAAATTTTCAAAACACAATTAATATTTAGGTGGTGGTGCGGTCCTTTTTCTTTGGGCTAATACTCTCTCCCCCTTTGGCATGAATCGCCAAAAATGGAGACTTTGTGAGCCCTTTAAGTTTTCTCCCCCTTTGGCAAACAATATATGAGTGAAAGATTATACCAATGTAGAGAGATGGCAGAATACCGGCAAAGAATAAATAGTACCGATGGAGTTGAGTGGAAGCGTCGTCTTTGCCGAATACTCCATTTCCCTTTCAATTATATGACTAAGCATAAGATTACACTTGAAAACACATTAGTCATAGACATAAAAGAGATATGATCAAAGGTATATAAATGAGCTATGTGTGCAAAGTATCAATCAAAATTCCGAGAATCAAGAATGTTTAGCTCATTCCTATGTTTGGTAAATGTTTTCTCATCTAATGGCTTGGTAAAGATATTGGCTAATTGTTCTTTGGTGTTAATATAGGCTATCTCGATATCCCCCCTTTGTTGGTGATCTCTCAAAAAGTGATACCGAATGACTATGTGCTTAGTGCGGCTGTGTTCAACGGGATTATCCGCCATGCGGATTGCACTCTCATTATCACATAGGAGAGGGACTTTGCTAAATTTATAGCCATAGTCCCTGAGGGTTTGCCTCATCCAAAGTAATTGCACGCAACAATGGCCTACGGCAATATACTCGGCTTCGACGGTAGAAAGAGTTACTGAGTTTTGTTTCTTTGAAGCCCAAGACACCAGGGATCTCCCCAGAAACTGACAAGTCCCTAATGT